>JABFTP020000001.1:72291457-73639544 GCA_013387265.2 Cryptolaemus montrouzieri | reverse complement strand
TGAAGATGAAATAAATAGTCTTGTAAAAAAATAAAAATCTTTCTTCAGTGAGATTATCCTCGAATAATTTGGGCGGTCAATTATGCTTGCCGACGTGTTTCCTGAATGATTAACAGTTAGTATCGTGGTTAACAATGGATTCTCTCCTTAGAGATATATGCCTCACATGCCCTTATTCCCGGTATTGAGCCTCAAATTTGCTTGACCAGGATGTGTTTCTGGAAATAACCCAACACCTGCAGCTTGAGTTATAGTTCTGTCGTCATATTGAATCATTATTAAAATTACAATTTCATTTGAAAAACAACTAATTCAATGTAGTCATTCTACAGTTTACTGAAATACACGATCAAAAGCTTCAACTGGTACACTGCCAAGAAGTAATCTCAAGGCGAGTTACACGTAAATTTTATTTGTTTTTTGAAATAACGTTATTTGGAATTATAAGGTAAAATTTTAAGATAATCTTGAAAATGAATACTGCTTTGTATTTGTCTTTGGGGGTTGTTTTTATCCTTTATATGAACCAAGAAAACGAAAACGAAATTGCATGCATTTAACATATTAATAAATTTTTATTATGTGAAACATAAAAAAAACCACAACATGCATGGACGAGATGATCTTATTCTTTTGAAAATTTTCAATTTAGTACGTATAATGTTATTTTAAAGCGAAATCAGAATAAATGTACTGTGCTGTGCTATAGGATCTTTTCAAAATTTTCAAAAAAAACAGCCTCACTCGATTTTTGAATATTACTCACACATGGATCTCCTTTGTCTGGATTGTAACAAGTCATCTATGGAAAATAAAGTTATATTTAATTTCGACGCAAAATTTTTAATTGAAAATTACGTTAGGTACTTACAGACATTGGTAACACTCTAGTTTGACTTTGCTGGCATTTGCTCTAAAATGATACTTTTAGAAATCGTAATGAAGTAGATAAAAGCCTTACCCTCCTAGGATTCACAGCAGTAGCAATATTTTCATGTGTTATCATCTGAAATTAATAATATCTAGGATAAGAATAACTGAAACACAACCCGAAAATGAGTGGAAATGTGTGGAGTTAATTATTTACTCCTCATGAAGGTTCTAAGAATGGTTTTATTCGCGAACTCATGTCTTCTACACCCAAACAATATTAGAATCCGCGAAAGAAAATCAATTATTTGGTAACAAATAAACTTAGATGCCAGTGACTATATACAGGGTGATTCACGAAAGCCTACATAGAAAAATTGTAGTTAGAGTACACCTTGTGGAGTGCGAATCGAGGCCTAAAAAACAAGGTAAGTATAGCCTTACCTTGTTCTCAATATAAAGGCTCTTTTATGTACACACAACCAAATTTATATGGAATCACTCAGTATTTCACATTATTGATTGTTTTTAACCATGGATCTTCGACTACTTGTGAAGAATGAAGTTTTTTTTGTAAAAACTGATAAGTATGATAAGAAATGTTGAATTATCACCATATGCTCGGGATATTGTACTCAGTCGTCACTGAGATTTGAAACTGTGAATTTCAAAATTCAAAAAAGCCTATAATCATATATGAAAATGCTTTACGTTGGATTGTCCGACGTACAGAGGGTCAAATAATTGTCTAAAGAACAAGACTGCTTTTTGTGCTATAATTGCAAGAAGAGAACCTAGTGCGTCGCACCCCATACTCCAAAGGCAATTTCTGGAAGCAACAGGCATCAGTGTATCAGTCGAAACGATATGTCAAAGACTTTTTTCAAGGGGTTTATACAGCAGAAGACCCTTAAGAGTTCCAGAGCTAACCAGACAACAAAAAATTAACAGACTTAATTGTGTGTGTATCAAGCACCAAAATTGGAATATTGAGAATTGGCAAAATTCTTTCTTCGGATGAGACCAGAATTGGTGTTCGATCAGATGACCTCCAGATTTGAGTTTTAAGGGGTCGTGGAAGACAAGCTAGACTCCGAGCAGCAAGACAAATTCCGAAATACCAAGGGTGCAGTGCGATATTTCGGGGTGGCATTACGCTGGGAGGCAAAACAGATTTGAGATCGTTTCCTACGAGTGTAACGGCTAGAAATTACGTGGACCTAGAGCTGGAGCCCATAGTGAGACTCTGGCGGAGTGCCCACGGTGAGAATTTCACTTTTATGCAAGATAATGCTCCTCCGCATACCAGCAACCTAGCGTGACATTATCTTGAAACAGAGCGGATTGGTATTATGGACTGGCCAGCTTGCTCTCCAAACCCAAATCTTATTGAACATTCATGGGAATCTTAAAAGGAAAATTAGATCGTGCCAGGATAATTCAAGAACCCCACAACAGCTCATCCAAGCCGCCACAGAAGAGAGGCAGAATATCACCCCAGAGGAGATCAAAAACCTAATCCAAATCGCTCCAAGATGGGTTCAGGTTTGTATCAGGGCAAGAGGAGGTAGTACAAGCTACTGAGGTTCGAGAAAAAAAACACCTACTCCGTGAGAAAACAATTTTCAATTATTTTACTACATGCGGAAAGAGTCTCTTATTTCCTTTTATTTGTTTCTTTCTTAAAAAAACCTTAATTCATTTCTTTTTTCAATTGAAGTATCTCAAAAAGGATCAGTTCTAACAATCCTTCGAAATTTCCAAAATCCCTCAGGTAATATTCAAAATATCGGGTGATTCCATATAAATTTGGTTATGTGTATTCGGGTCGTATATTCTAAACGCCACAAATCCTGAATACATAGATCGATTCACTCGAAATTTTTATGGAAAATGACATGATTAAAGTTAAGGAATTGATATTATGAGAAACTTTAATTCAAGGGCCGGATTGAAAATATGAGTTTTACTTTGAAAGAATCAGAGCAATACCCTGTACAAGACTTTCCAAAAATCCTTATACACGATGTGAATAAACATTTTCATTGAAGAATGATTATGAAGATGGCTCATTTTTAATTTCAAAAATATTCGAAGGTTGAGAACCACGACGTACATATCTATTTCCAATTCACAATTTGATATTTATTGCTTTTATTCATGTCTTGAGTACTTCAGCTATCTACGGTAGAATTAAACAGGAGCTTTTTGGAGTATTCTTTATATTTCGTTTATTGAAAAAAATACTGGCTCAAGATCAATCTCGCACCCAAAATCATGCGCGATTTCGTAAGATTTGCAAGATTGGTATTATGTCAATTTTGGTCAGCTTTCAGTACATTCACATGTTGTTGACTTATGTTAACAATGTACGTATTCCCGGCGGCAACACGTGGCGCTAGGGCCACAGGGCGATAGGTATGAGTAAGACGAGACGTTTTCCGGTTGTCGTAAATTTGTCATTGCTTTGCGAGCTTGGACGTGTCAGAGTTCATGGCAATCTGCAGATTTATAAACTATTCCAATAACAGTTGAAAATAATACCTTGTGTGTTTACGTTCTCTCGGTTTATTCGTTTTGTGTTGAAATGACAACAAAGGTAGTTTATAAAGAGTTTCAAAGTGGATCAGAGGTATGAAAATACTTTCTGAAGGCAGAGGATGGAAAAACTGCCCAGTGCAAATTGTGTAAGTCAATTTTGAAAACAACGGCAAGATCTCCCAAAGGCTTACATGTACATTTACTACTGTCCAAGCACAAAATTGATACTTCTGATAAAAAAGTGACAGAAAACATGACTCTGGTTCCATCAAATTCTCCAATACTGATCAATGCTTCCGCGTCAGTAAGGCCGGTACGAAGAGGCAGAAAATATCTGATTACTTTTCGTCCCTACAAAAAGTTTCTTTGGAGGAAAGAATTTCAAGGATGATTTCTAAAGATGGCATGACTTTTAGATCTTTTTGTACGTCGAAAGACTTGGGAGAATTATTTGCGACTAGTGACTACAAATTACCTGCATTGCCTAACTCCATAAAACATATTGTTATGGATTATGGCATGAGTTTGAAAATGAAAGTTTCACAGGATCTTATGAATCTAAGAAAGAATAACCAAAGCCTTACTTTCGATGAATGGACTTCATGCAAAAACATGCGCTTCGTAATGTGGATGTTCATACATTTTCAGAGAATGAAAATATGTTCTGGAATTAGGGTCTTGTGCGCATAGTAGGAAGCATGCCTGCAGAGAGTTGCATAACTTTTTCGAGTAAGAAATTATCAGAATATGGCTTGTCATTAGATGAAGATATAGTAGGTGTTACTACAGATGGGGCCAGTGTAATGGTGAAGGTTCGGCGACTCATGAATCCTCTTCACCAGCTATGCTACGATCACGGCATTCAATTGGGAGTTATAGATGTGATTAACAAATCAAAACGTGGAACCGAAACGCAAAAAGAAAGTACAAAAGACACAGTCGTATTTCAGTCAGATCTGTCTGACGATGAAGAATTTGATGTCATTATTGATAATGAAGGATTTGACTGCAGATTACCCACTGTAGATGAAGTTGACTTACTGCCAGAATTTGATCACCTTATCAAAAAAGTAAGACAAGTAGTCAAACTTTTAAAAAATCACCAACGAAGAATGACATTCTTCGGAAATATATGGAGGACGAACTCAGCAAAACTGTGCAACTCGTGCTAGACAGCAAAACACGCTGGTCTAGTCTTGCAGATATGATTCCCACACTCAATAAGGTGAAGCAATGTGTAAGCAAAGCCTTGATTAATTGCAATCTTGGATCGAATAAAAATCACAGTTTCTCAGACGAAGAATATCGTGCTTTATCAGATTTAGAACTCGTATTTCAGCCTATAAAACTGGCAATACTACTTCTCTGCAATTTATGGTGAAAGAGTTAGAAGAATTCGAAACACCAACAGCTCAAAAACTTGTCGAATCCATGAGAGCTCGGATTAATGAACGCCGAACATTTATGACCGCAGCATTGTATTATTTGACAGACCCTGTCCAATACGACGTATATTTCAATCAATCTGCTAGTGATCAAACTTTCAAACTTCAAAATCTTCAATCAAAAAAGAAATAATAAAATTAATAGGAAGACTACACAAGAACAGTACCAAAGATGACAATATTGCAGTCAATATACGAAACAAACCCTCTACATCTTCAGTTGCAGATGAAGCCATGAATGATGACGATTCAATTCCATTAGCTGCAGTGAAAAAGATTTAGAGCCTGAAATGGCGAACGCTTCTCTTAGTCTTGATGGGGAATTGAAAATGGCATTGAAACAGCGTTCGCAAAAACGTGGGCAGCTTTGTCATCGCCACTTGATATGATTTTGAAGAAGAAATCAATTTGTACGAGTCAGGAGGGTCAAAAGGACAAAATCTACAGTTCGCTCATCAATGTCTTTTATCTGTAGTACCAACAAGTGTCGGGGCAGAACGGGTGTTTTCCTCAGCTGGTTATCTGGCATGCAGCATTCGGAGTCGGCTGGCAGATGAAACCCTAGATACTTTATGCTTTTTGAGGAAATATTTTTAAGATTTAGAATAATATGTTACTTTTTGAATAAATTACTGGTTAGATTAGGATTTTATTCCTCTATTTTGCTCCTGAAGAACAATTAGAGTCAATAGAAATATAAATGATAGGAATTTTCGTACATTTTCGATGATCATTTCTTTACAATGCGAGATCTCGTCCTATATCGAGATTTCGCAAGATTAGAATTCTTGAATCTCGCGAATACCGAGATTGATATTTTGATGCGAGATTGCATTCCTTAATCATAGCAAATCGGAGGAGTCTTGAATTAATTTTGACAGACGTGTAGAACACAGAATCAATTCTCAACAATCAACTTGAATAACGTGAATTTTCGATTGAATTTCGAATTATTTTCATTTCCATTCGATAGGTATGCCCAGTTTTTAAAACGCCGACTATGCTGATTGATGTTGGATGTTGGTGTATGGTTTTTGTGGTTCTCGGGCAGCAGAGAATGTCGTCGGCGGTGACCACAATGAAGTCTCTTAAATCACCAAACGATTTCAGGCGTCAAATTGCTCTTTAAGAGAAACTGGACAGTTTCCTCGACTAAAAAAAGGGCTAGCTAGGTAAACGAAGATAAGTACAGGAAAAGTGATGAGAAGAATAAACCTAGGTCAGAGAACAGTATGGTGTATTCTGAAGAAAGACAAGAAGGACTACATAAACATCCAGAGGCATCGCTAAATACATCCACAGTTGTGGTGGGCCTTGCTGTTGTTACACCCGAAGGAATCCAAACATATATTCGGAATAACCCGAAATGTTCATACTGCATCTGTACTGATTCACTCAACTCAATTCAGAAGCTATCAGAGTTATATTCAAACTGTGCTTTGATGCTACAGATAAACCAACGAAGACATCAAATTCACCTGCTCAATATGTCATTACTTTTCGTATTCACGCCCTCTCATGTTGGAATTACTGGAAATGAAAAAGCCGATAGTGCCGCAAAGAATGCCTCCAAAGGAACACCTAATCTCCAATTATTAACTCCAGGTGATTTCAAGTGTATGGCCAAGAAGAAAGTTCGAGAAATTTGGCAAACCCAATGGTCCCAATCAGGGACATTTTGAAACAGATTAAACCAAGGAGCTACGAAATTATTGATTCACTAAAGAAAAAAAGAAAGATCAAGTTAAGGTCATACTCGTCTAACCCACCAAAACCTAATGGCAAAGGAGCCTCCTCCAAACTATGAGCTATGAAAAGTAAGGTTAGATAGACATAGAGCATATCATTGTAGAATGTCCGAAATATGACCAGTAGAGACTTACATCAAACGTAAAGCCGACACTACAAGATGCTCTTGGGAACAATGTCACCAATATAAACACCTCAAAAAGTCTAGGGAACACTTACCAATATCTTTAAAATATGAATTTGATGATTCGAATTTATAGAAATCTTTCAGTTTTGTTAGGATGTATTGTATATAATGTATTCTCAAGAAAACAAAATAATATATGACTTCTCCAAATCACCTATTATAAAAAAATTTGAAATTTGAAAATGAAGAAATTTGATAAAACACAAAAAAAATCCTGAACTAATATTTTCGAAACGATATGGAAGCACTTATATTTCTCAGTACCCAGAAGGTCCACCTCTGTTATTAATGACACTTTGGCATCGTCGCGGCATGCTCAATATTAAATTGTCTATTACATTTTGGCCTCAGTCATTCCAAGCCCCCTGAACTGCTAATCGAAGCTCCTGCTCATGATGGAAGACGTTTTGACGCAGGAGATTTCTTTTTAGGGTGTCCCAAACATGCTCGATGGGATTCAGATCTGGGGAGCAGGATGGCCACGGTAGAAGATCGATATCATTCTCTTCAAGAACGTTCAAGACAACTCTTGCACGATGACGAGGGGCATTATCTTGTTGGAAGAGTGGATTTTGACCCATTGTTTGGAGATACGGTACAACTACAGGTAAAACTATCTCGCGTAAGAATTTCCCATGAGGTTTTTCTGTATGAAAACGAGGTCAGTTCTTCCACCAAGGCGTATACCTCCCCAAAACATCATTGATCCGCCTCCCTGTCTAACGACTTCTCGAGCATGCTGGAGACGGTTTTGCTTTCCAGGTTCCCTCCATATTCGAACTCTTCCCGAATCGGGATAATAACTAAATCTAGATTCATCACAAAAAATGCATCCCCATCACCTCCAGCCAAGTGCTACATCCCAGAGATGAAGTAGCAATATTGAACGATATTGATAATAATTTGAGATTCAATTGAAAAATTCACAGGTTGGTTTAGTCGAGTTAATTGTCGAGAATTGATGTTCTACTGATCTCTAAATATTAGTTCGAAGCTCTACTAATTAGATATGGTTGAAAAAAAAACTGAAACTGAAAAAACGAGTCGTCTTCATAATCATTCTTTAATAGAAAAGTTGAACGGAATGTGACAGTTTTCGCAGTTAGCTAATTGTTTAGAACCATCCAGACTCATTCACATCGCGTATAAAGGTTGTAGGAAAGTCATGTACAGGGTGTTGCTCTGATTCTTTCAAGGTAGAAACTTGTTTTTTCAGTCCGACCCTAGAAATTAATTTGCTCCTACAATCAGTTCCTTAAGTTTAGTCATGTCATTCTCCGTACGAAATTTCGAGTAAATCGATTTATGCGTTCAAGACTTATGCTGTTTAGAATATTCTGCTGAAATACATGAAAAAGCCTGTATATCGACAACGGATAGCCTTTCCTTGTTTTTGGGCCTCGATTCGGACTGCTATAGGTGGACTCTAACTATAGTTTTTATATGTACAATTTTTCGTGAGCCCCTCTGTATATTCGATCAACAGAGTCAAGTAGCATAGGGTGTGTTTAATGTTTGGATGGTGGTTCCTGAATTTTAGCCATTTCTGAAATCATTACTTATGAAATGAACATGAGAAAATCGAACCTTAGATTTCCTCATAGGAATTCATATGTAGAAAATCAAAAATATGCTCAAAATCGCCTAGCCTAGCCACGTGAATTGATACTTACGTACTGACAAGGTTTCATTCTAGTGTCGCCAGGTACTTCTTGTATGAATTCGTCCGTGCAAACCTAGGAACAAGGTAACTCACAATGTATTGTCTATTTTCAAAAAATTACGTTTTAGTTACTTCAGTTGAATTGTAGGTAGTTCTTTCATGACAATTGGGTGAAGAACATTGACAAGAAGCAGAATTTTGACTGATAGACGCAGAAGCCTCTCTACTAGAGCAAAAGGTTCCAACAGGATTATCATCGACGCTAGAAGTTAGGCCAGATCCAGTAGAAAACTCTAGGGTACCAGCCATATCCATGAGAGCTTGTAGCCCTACTAAAATAGATTCGTCTGCGGTGGGGCCAAGGACTTTGCCAAATACGTCTGGACCTTTGTAGATCGCTCCTAAATAGAATAAATTTCGTATCAGAACTTTCATGATTATTCTAGTATATTCAATCAATATTATTGCAAAAGAATTGATTTTGCAATTTGATGGAGGTTTATTAATTTATAATTTGAATTAGCTTTAGTAAGATTCACTTTAAACTGAATTGGGGAAATAAAATTGAAAGCCTACTTATTGAATGATCTGTTAATATTGAATGTCATTTATATTTTATTGTATATATACTCACTATGTAACTTCTTCTCTGGATTCTTCTGAATACTACATGAAGGGGAGGGGGACGTTGTGACTTCTTGTACGCAGTAAGAGGCTGAAGAGTCATTAGGTGAATCAGTATGTGGGTTTGAATTTTCTTGCTGATCCAAGCACTCAAAACTACAAGGATAATTTTCTGAACAGGAATGGTTAGCTGATGGCGTTGATAAAAACTGACAATCGAATAAACTCATGATTTTTGTGATGCTACTGAAAACTGAAATTTGATACAATATAATAAGGGGGCAACACTAAACGAATTTGGTGTTTCTACATTGACACTAACTTGACATTTCAACGTACATAGATAAACTACGTTTTCTGCAACCAAATTGTGATCGAGATGAGATCTCCGTTTCAAATATTTCATTTTAGAATGAAAAATGGTATAATAAACAGACAAAATCATCAATGTTGGGTCGAAGAAAATCCTCATAAGATTCACAGTCATTACTTAAAAATTTGTTATATGGGCTGTGAAAGAAGACTAAATTATTCAGGATAATTCTACCGGACACTGAATAATGCTGCTCAATACTAATCTTATTAGTAAGAGCGGAAAATATACTGTTGTATAGCAAAATTTTCAAAAGATTTGAAAAATTACATACAATAGGTCTATAGTTGCCAATAATTGCAGGGTCGCTCTTTTTCAGGACACGTACAAATTTTTGCAACCATATTGAGGTGTATATGCCAATTCACAACAATTACAAGACTTGGTATGCCGATATGAACAGTAGTAAGTGTATTCGATAGCTTCTTGGCCGAAGCGATTATCACTCACAGTTGAAACATTCCAGTGGACAAAGTCTTGATGAATAGTATCAGCTCATTCACTCACAATTACTTGCTCATTTCGCGTATCACAATCATAATTGAAATGTTTAACAAATACATCAACAATATTCGCGGCCTCACTATAAGATTGATAGTGATCCCGCATTTCTCCACTCATAAGAAAGTGACTTTTTTTGAGCCGAATGCAAAAACCAGAAGTCTGAGTGGTTAGCGGTGATTTTTTCTTCACAACGACGAATTAAGTCTTTCTAGGCTGAGTTCGTTTTATCTTTTACAAGAACCATTAGTAACCTGTACCCATTGAAGTGAAATTACATACAATTGCAATAGGTCTATAGTTGCCGATAACTGCAGGGTCGCTCTTTTTCAGGACACGTACTAATTTTTGCAACCATATTGAGGGGTATATGCCAATTCACAACAATTACAAGACTTGGTATGCCGATATGAACAGTAATAAGTGTATTCGATAGCTTCTCTGCCGAAGCGATTATCACTCACAGTTGAAACATTCCAGTGGACAAAGTCTTGATGAATAGTATCAGCTTATTCACTCACCATTACTTGCTCATCTCGCGTATCACAATCATTATTGAAATATTAAACAAATGCATCAACAATGTTCGCGTTCTCACTATAAGATTGACAGTGATCCCGCATTTCTCCACTCATAAGAAAGTGACTTTTTTTGAGCCGAATGCAAAAACCAGAAGTCTGAGTGGTTAGCGGTGATTTTTTCTTCACAAAGACGAATTAAGTCTTTCTAGGCTGAGTTCGTTTTATCTTTTACAAGAACCATTAGTAACCTGTACCCATTGAAGTGAAATTACACACAATTGCAATAGGTCTATAGTTGCCGATAACTGCAGGGTCGCTCTTTTTCAGGACACGTACTAATTTTTGCAACCATATTGAGGGGTATATGCCAATTCACAACAATCACAAGACTTGGTATGCCGATATGAACAGTAGTAAGTTTATTCGAAAGCTTCTTTGCCGAAGCGATTGTCACTCACAGTTGAAACATTCCAGTGGACAAAGTCTTGATGAATAGTATCAGCTTATTCACTCACCATTACTTGCTCATCTCGCGTATCACAATCATTATTGAAATATTTAACAAATGCATCAACAATGTTCGCGGTCTCACTATAAGATTGATAGTGATCCCGCATTTCTCCACTCATAAGAAAGTGACTTTTTTGAGCAGAATGCAAAAACCAGAAGTTTGAAGGGTTAACGGTGATTTTTTTTCACAGAGACGAATGAACTCTTTCAAGGCTAAGTTCGTTTCATCTTTTACAAGAACCATTAATAACTTATATCCATACAATTGCAATAGGTTTATAGTTGCCGATAACTGCAGGGTCGCTCTTTTTCAGGACACGTACTAATTTTGGAACCATATTGAGGGATATATGCCAATTCACAACAATTACAAGACTTGGTAGGCCGGTATGAACAGTAGTAAGTGTATTCGATATCTTTTTTGCCGAAGTGATTATATCACCACAGTTAAAACATTCAAGTGGACAAAATTTTCATTAATAGTAGCAGCTTATTCACTCACCATCACGTGCTCATTTCACGTATCACAATCACCATTGAAATATTCAACAAATGCATCAACAATGTTCGCGGTCCCACAATAAGATTGATAGTCATCCCGAATCTCTGCCGTACAAAGCAAAAACCAAGTAACTCTTACTTTCCAACTTTTCAGCAGAGTTATTTTTATGATGCAAATAAGAGAGATTACGCTTACTCAAAAAGTGTTCTAACTAGAAGCTTCGAACTTGAACATTTACTATTTCTCATTTCTAGAAATTCACTGAGCGGACTAAATTCAAAATTCTTCGCGCCAAATTCAAAATGGACGCTCACTTTCAGTTACTAGATTTCGGATTACCACATCGGCACTAACTCTCTAAAATTCTAACCTTCAATTTTATAGGTAACTCTTTATAGCAACTAAAGGAATGTCATAAATATTCAAAAGAAAATAAAAAAATACTTTGAGTCTATTGGGGCTAGTCTGAACAGAAGCACTTATTGTATGCATGTAATATTTTTTCACATCAAAACTAGTGATCTCGAAACTCATCTCATAGCTGCCGTATCGCACATGAATTGACCTCTGTAATCTAACTGAAAGATGGTTTGGTGAATGACGTCAGTTGCTGTAGGCGGTTTTTCGCTAGGAGTCTGCGAGTGAGGTTAAAAAGTACTTTTACCCCACTGCGTAACTTTGCACTACTTTACTCCAGCAGTTGTTGATCGATGGGGAAAGGGAGGAAAAAAATGGAGACATGGGAAAGGGCGATTTCGGGCAACAACGGCAATCCATGACCGTTATTCAAGAATTTGCTCGATGAGACAATGGCTTGTTACTGCTAAACACCATCAAATTCAGCTTCGACAGAACAGTGAAGTGCAAATTAGCAGCAGCTCGAGATTTTGTTTCTTCATTGTTATACACTACGTTCTGTAGGGTATAGACGTCGAAATGAGAGATAACCACCAATAATGGTGCGGGAAGAAAATTTTTTGAACGCTCCCACTGATCTGGTCTTGGAACCTCGAATGCTCGGAAGTATGTTTTTTATTTCGATTGTTCTCAAGCATTCTTCAAAGCTGGTGGGTTAATAATTTTTCAACATATCTCAACTTTTCCTAAATAAATTTAAATTTTTCGATTTTGAGGGTTAAATTCTTGGCGCGGTGCAGTTTAAATCAACAATTATTGAAAGATCCTGTACGTACTTTATTTCCAACATTTTTTACCCTCTTTTCTTTGCTCAATTATTTCTGCTCTCAATTTATTGAAAAAGTTTCTTGCTTAGTTTTCGTCGACAGAAATTGAAATGTGAAAGAGTGCTAACAAAAGTCATAATTTTTTATATATGCCTTTGAATGTGAATGATGATAAGGATTTGATTGATTCTTTAACGCTTTAGAAACAATTTCAAGAGAACTTATTGGCAGTTTCTACTTTATTCGTTCAATTTCTATGACGAAAATGATGGAATATGGAACCTGTCTGGAACATAGTAAGAAAAAATTCCAATAAGAATTCAACAATATCAAAAATTACTACTTGCGAAATTATCGTGTAGACACAATGAAGAATTCCGTAGAATGTTGAATATCCTTCCTCTTCAGGTTGAATATTGTTCCTTGAATAAAAATTCTTTAATGTGTCTAAACAAAAATTTCGCAAGTAATAATTTTCGAGATTATTGATTGTACTGTATGCCTGGTTGACTACCAGATAGGAATGAGGAGAGCTAGTCTTTCGACAGACCGCTTTCTTGCTGACACGGTGTGTAGCGTTGCGGTGAATAGTCGAACTAGTGTGACTTTTTGAAGTTTTCTGTTTATTTACTCTTTGTTATCATGGTTTCCTGGTGGCAATGATGAGAGTCCTCTGTTTCGGTTCGTTGGAGGGCGCAATAATATTTACATGGTTTCTCACGCTCCAACGAGTTCAGTGGAGTAGGTTAGAGTGTGGCCTGAATGGGTATGAAATACTGACGAGGTTAAATGAGACCGAAACTGCAGTTTATTGCTCCTATTCATAACATCCGACGGTGATGTACCTCTGCTGTGTGGCCCCGGTTAATGGTGATTAAGAAGGGTGGATCGAAAAACCAGCTCCTTCAAGGAGGGATATTTAACATTCTACGGAAGATTGAATATTGTTCCTTGAATAAAAATTGTCTAATATGGTATCACTAGCTTAGCAAGAAAATATTTTAAATATGCTTGCTATTCAAGGAAAATCAAGCCCTTTATGCTCGATGGATGATGATGTTTTATTATCCTGAATACTTCTGAAAATTTTAATTTCAATCCAGGCATATGATTTTCCATGTTAAAATTGTTACTTCAACCTGGAATCAAAACAGTTGCACCCCCACTAGTGCTGCTTTTCGTTTCTTCCCCAAAGAAAAAAATGTGAAAATGTGATAACGCTAAGATTCTGTTACCTGTCATTTCTGACAATTGGATATTGCAGCTACTTTTGACATAGTGTTGTGATACCAAGTATTGCTTAAAGAATATTAACTTTCCTAAAGGCTAAATGTCTTAATTGGAATTAATTCTCACTAAAAGGGCAGCAGGAAAACGTAGGTAGTTCATTTCGTTTGTATACAGGGTGTTCCTCAAGCTCTATGACTAATTTTGATAGGTGGTTCATGAAAAAATTCTAAGACTAGTTAGTAAGAACAGCATGGTCCGAATCTTTTAAAATTCGGAAATATTCAGTTTCAAAATTTAATCCTTATGCGTCCTGAAATCTCAATTTTCGATGTACGAGAGCGATTCAGTGGTGTTATGGGTTGAAATACATATCTAGTTGTACAGAAGGTGACATTCGTAACCGAAGTAAAATGATTATCAAAAATGTTGTAACTTTTGATAAATATCAGAATATCTTTTTCGATACATAATAAATGTTTTGAAACCTTAAGTTTTTCGAATTGAAAATGCATTCCTTCGTTAGTAAAGAATATGCAGATATGATCTATGTTTATGGTTGTGGCGATGGAAACGCACGACGAATGCTGCAGAATACCACTGAGAACTCAAGAGCGATTCGGTGGTGATGAAATAATTATAATTATTTCGATCATAAAGTTCAAAAATATTTCTGAATTGATTATTATGATTCAAAGTTGTGAAAATTTAATAAACAAAATAATAAATGAAATTAAAAGATAAAATCGTATTATTAATTAAAAGAGTTGTTCAAAATGATCGCCTCTAACTTGAATGTATAGCTCACATCCACGAAGAAGAGACTGCAGGACAATATGATGGACACTGTAATTTATAATTCTTTCGGCGGCATTGTTTATCCGCTCTTGTAACTGATTGGAATTTGTTATCTCTACAGTGTAGACGAGTTTTTCATGTATTCCCATACATTTAAATCTAACAGGTTGAGATCGGATGACCCTGGTGGCCAAGAAATTGACGTCTCCTACCAATCCACCTATTTGGAAAATATTCATCTAGCTATTCAACAACCATTCTTCCTTGATCTGGAGATGCTCCGTCATGTTGATAATACATATTCTAAATAACATTTAGAGTAACATCATTAATGAAATTGAACAACGTGTTCTGTAGAAAAATTCGTCGAGTAATGGTATTCAATCTGTTATTTAAAATATGAATGGGCAAGAAGCTATTATTATAAAGGCCACTCCAAACGTTGACACTGAACCTCCTTTGAAAACGTGCTTGCCTAACCGCAGAAATCAATTATACCATCTTTTGTAGATCATGATTCATCAGACCATAACATTTCGAAAGTTTAATCTATGTCTTGAGCATGCTGCTGCAGAATACAGCAGCAAAAAGTCAATGGATGCTGTTCATCCCCTGCATTCAATGCATCTAACCATGTTGATGATAAGAGTGCAAGTTCCTCTCTTTACAAAACAAGTCATACGACAATTCCGGGTATTTGCAAATGATTTGCAAGCGCTAAATACTTATAGAAGGATTATCTTTTACACAGTATATAATGGTGTCCTTATTTTATATGTTGTTATATGTTGTATGTTGAATGTCTTTGAGGAAATCTTTGATAATTTCTGCATATTCTTCATTACTGAAGCAATGCGTTTTCAATTTGAGGAATTTAAGGTTTCGAAACAATAATCATCATCTATCGAAAAAGATATTCCGACATTCATCTATCAATAGTAACATTCTTGATAATCATTTTACTATCCTCACCATTATCATCTTCTGTACAATAAGACATGTTGATCATTTCATCTAGGGTAACATCACAAGCATCGCTCTCATATGTTGATAATTGTGATTTCAGGACCCGTGAGGATCAAATTTTGGAAGCTAAATACCTCCGATTTTAAAAGGATTAGGACCATGCTGTCTCACAACTTGCTTCAAGAATCACCTTCTTGAGCTAAAATGAATTAGAAATATGAATTCCATATAGAAGATTCGTAAGAAACCGTTATGAAAGAAAAGAAATAATATTTAGCAAAAATGGTTCCACTCGTTTATTTTGGTCTTCAGTTTTGTTCTTATCTTTTTCAATTTCATTTAGCATTCTGATATACGTAGGAGTTGCTGCAGCTCTGGAAAACTTCTGTACCGAGGAGGTCGTGGAGAATGAGCAGCTTGGTTGATCTTCATCATCTACAAGATCGATTTCCTTTTCTTCAAGATAGATGTTCAGACCTTCGGCATTCACTAAATTACAAGTGATACCTTTATCTAAATATTCTACGTAACGACATTTCTCCTTGAATCTTATTTTGCTGGGAACATGTATATTCAAGTTTTTCAGATTGCACGAACTTTGCCGTTTTTGATGGCTCTCGTTCTTGGCTATTTCAACTGAGTCTTTTGGTGCGATTTTGAAGAGACATTGGTTTGACATGACTGAATATTGTTTCCGATGACTTTTGAAGTTTTCCATGACGTATCCTGTCTTAACGTGTAGTAACTAGATGGCTTGAGGAGATTCCCCTAGTGGCGGACACCTAAGGTTTCTTGAGAATAAAATAAGAAATTATTAAAGAAATGTCTATTTGTTTATTACTTAAAGTAGTTAACAGAGTTAAAAATCAAACTAAATTAAAAAAAACACAATCTCTGCTTAAAAATAATTAATACCATCAATTAAATGTTGGTAACGAGAACATTAATTATTAAAAGTGGAACCTAGATATTTCTGTCGTATCTCTAGGACGGGACGTTTCAGAATAGCTTACACTGATCACGCATATAGCAATTTCCACACTCTGGAACATCTGCACATGCTTCAAGTGCCCACCCATGGTAGGATGACCACTGGATCTAGTCTTCGGCATTAACTCTAAGCAAACTACGCAAATTGTTTTGTCTGGTCTGTGTTGGATGTTTCAGTAAAAAAGTAATGAAATCTAGACAAAGTCGCGGGGAAATCTAAGGCTCCTTACTGCGATTTCTTTATTATTTTAGTTAATATTGTGTGACTTTGCCGTTGAAGATTCTTTATACGTTAGTGGATAGGTACAAGTCAATTTTGTGTTCATGTAATTTATATCTGTTGTAACTACCTATGTTTGTTAAGCGAGATAATAGCCAATTATTATTGTATTGGTATTGATTCATTTTATTAGATTTTCTTATTTGACATTTTTTTTCTTTTTAGGAGTAGTTTTTTTGTTTTTACAAATCTTTCTTTTCTTTTGTTCCGATTCTGATTCTTGTACATTAGCAACAGTTTTTCGTATTGCTCATTCGCTATTTCTTTTTATACTTGTAAGTATAAGTACAAAAGCCAGTCTAGTCTTATCCAAGGTTTTCCCTTAATTTTATTTATATGCGTAATAAAAGCAGAAGGGGAGGCATTCGCCCAGCAGTGACTGTGGGACACTATAGGCTAGATTAAATTAGAAGATGTGTCCCACTACGTTCGATTTTTGCAATGACAGTCGATTTTTTTCAGCTGAGACCAGCTGATGGTTCTTCATCAGACACTTCAGACTTTCGATTTTTGACATCAAATTAACCAAGTTGAATATTCTTTGTAAAGGCGGTGTGTCGATCTCTAATAGTTTGATTGGGCTATCCTAGTTTTTATAGTTGCCATTAAACCCGTACTTTGTACCAAATTTCAGCTCTCTGAGTTTATGGGAAGTACTAGTTGTATTCTGATGATCATGGGTGAGTGAGTGTCATAAATGCGAAACTTTGCTTTCACTTAACTTCGGAACTAAATGATCTACATACTTGAAATTTTGGATTTTAAGTATGTGATTATAGCTTACTGGATGACGAAAATTTCTGCGTTCTGGTCTTATCCAGAGGTTCTCAAATAGGGGCCTGAAAATGCGGCGAAATGGTTCTAGTAAAGAATGATACGGTAGTGTTTGCTTCGCGCTCGACTTGACTAATACATATACTCATCATGATATCAATAAGAGCTCATCATTAGTACGATTGACAAACGATCCATGAGGTATTTCTTCGTGATGAATAGATCAATTATAAACAACACATTAAGTTATATTGGTAAACCTAGTCTGAATTTAAAGTCATTCTTCTCATCTTTGAATATACCTTCCAGAAAGGATAACTCTTTAGACAGATATATTTAAAACTGTAAATCTAAAATTCATAAAGGAAACGAATCAGGTATTTATATACTCTCTTGTGGAATTGTGATAAAATTTAAATCGAAAGAACTTCATTATTAACCTAATAATCAGAGCACAAACGCACTTTTGACAAAGAAAAATTAGATTCTCACCATTCAAATCATCTACTAGAAGGAAACCATACATTAAACAATTTGTGATATTTTACATAATGAAAATAATAGATTGAAACGGAATTTATGGAAAGCATTAGAAATCAATAAATGAATAAATTCCGAAATCTAACCTTAATAGTCAATTATACCTAAATTTGTCACCATTCCATTATCTTTTCAGTTCTTAAAAGAAGCAACCCATTTTTCCTATTGAGATAAGTACCTGCTTTTACCAATGTGATATCATCATCTGTCAACCATCCTAGTCCACTGCTGAACATAGGTCTTCCTCAACGATCTCCATTCCTCTCGATTTTGGGCCGGATTTATCCAGTTCGTACACACTCGCTTGATATCGTCTTTCCAACGAGCTGGTGGACGTCCTCTACTTCTGTGGGCTTCATCTCTGGGACGCCACTCCAAAAGATGCTTTGTCCATCTACCCGGCCAAAAACTCCTCAACTATGAAACACAAAACTCAAACAGGGCCCTCAGTCCCCGGCTGGTTTCCTTACCCCGACAACGGCAGCTGTCGGAAAAGTAGGAAACCAGAGGGTGCTAAG
Organism: Cryptolaemus montrouzieri; assembly: GCA_013387265.2. Classification (NCBI taxonomy): domain Eukaryota; kingdom Metazoa; phylum Arthropoda; class Insecta; order Coleoptera; family Coccinellidae; genus Cryptolaemus; species Cryptolaemus montrouzieri. The sequence goes on along the minus strand of JABFTP020000001.1, from coordinate 73,620,781 downwards.
AATCACCGGGTTGGACCAGGCTACCATAAAAGACGAACCTTATATATTGCCACTTATAACGCAAGAACATTACTAGCAGATTGTAAATGTGATATACAGACAACCAAATTTATATGGAATCAACCGTATTTTGAATATTACCCCAGGATTTTGGAAATTTCGAAGGATTGTTAAAATTGATCATTTCTGAGATATTTGAATTGAAAAAAGAAATAAACTAAGGTTCATTTCAAGAAAGAAACAAATAATAGAAAATAAGAGACTTTTTCCGCATGTAGTAAAAAATTGAAAATTGTTTTCTCAGGGAATAGGTATTTTTTTCTCAACCTCAGTAGCTTGTAGTACCTCCTCTTGCCGTGATACAAGCCTGAATCTTAGGCATGCTTTGGATTAGGTTTTCGACCTACACTGGGGTTATATTCTGCCACTCTTCTGTAGCGGCTTGGATGAGCTGTTGTGGGGTTCTTGGATTATCCTGGCGCGATCTATTTTCCTTTTTTAGATTATTCCATAAATGTTCAATGGGTCTGGAGAGCAAGCTGGCCAGTCCAAAATAACGATTCCTTCTGGTTCAAGATGTCGCGCGAGGTTTCTGGTATGCGGAGGAGCATTATCTTGCATAAAAGTGAAATTCTTAGCGTAGGCACCTAGCCAGAGTCTCACTATGGGCTCCAGCTCTAGATTCACGTAATTTCTAGCCGCTACACTCGCAGGAAACGATCTCAAATCTGTTTTGCCTCCCAGCGTAATGCCAGCTTGTCTTCCACGACACCTTAAAACTCGAATCTGGCGGTCATCTGATCGAACACCAATTCTGGTCTACGAAAAAAGAATATTTCGCCAATTGTCAATATTCCAATTTTGGTGCTTGATACACACACAATTAAGTCTGTTAATTTATTGTTGTCTAGTTAGCTCTGGAACTCTCAAGAGCTTTCTGCTGTATGATCCCCTTGAACGAAGTCTTTGACATATCATTTCAACTGATACACTGATGCTTGTTGCTTCCAGAAATTTCCTTTGGAGTATGGGGTGCGACGCACTAGGGTCTCTTCTTGCAATTTGGCACAAAAAACGGTCTTGTTCTTTGGAAGTGATATTTCTACGACTTCTTCTGTAGGTTTTTGAAATCACCCCCTGTGATACTCCCATTGTTGCCGCTATATCCCTTCGTGTCACCCTTTCTTCAACGAGAGCAATTATTTGACCCCTCTGCACGTCGGACAATTCAACGTAAGGCATTTTCATATATGATTATAGGCTTTTTTTAAATTTTGAAATTCACAGTTTCAAAGCTCAGAGATGACTGAGTACAATATCCCGAACATGTGATGATAATTCAACATTTCATATCATACTATCCAGGTTTTTTCAACAAAAGACTTCATTCTTCACAAGTAGTCAAAGATCCATAGTTGAAAACAATCAATAATGTGAAATATCTAGTGATTCCATATAAATTTGGTTGTGTGTATAAGGCACATCCTCTTCTTAAATGAGTTATTTATCTGAAGAAGCCACAGTGTGGTGAAACGCGTCATAACTTTTATATTAAAAATTTGAACATAATTTTTTCATTCCATTAAAAAATGTTCATGAATTTTCATCAAGCGAACCTCAATCAAACTACCTAGTTATTAGGGAAAATCCATATTTTTTCCAATTTAAAAATAACTACACTCCATTTCACATTGACAACACATCGTGAACAGAAGCTATGCTAGAACAGATCGCAAGTAAAAAACGCAATGAAACAAATCAAACCATGAAAAATTAATCTCATCATCCAATACAAATTAAGTTAAATCAATTACATTAAATCAACCATCAAATATGGGCTTGAAAGTTGAAACTGCATAATGAAAATTTTGATACTGACCGAAAAAAAAGTAAAGGATTAGTCAAGGATATTACCTTGGATTTTAAAATTATCTTATCTCCACATAACTACGTGAAGTCATGAAATGAGCGAGTAATTTAATTGTGAGCCTGCTCATTCAATTGAACCAAGATGTGTTATACGCTTGCTTTGATTTTCGTTACCTCAGTTACGAGTATCTGTGCATTGCCGTCGTTTGAAACTGACACCGATACTTTCGAGTTATCTGTGGTTCATCTAAATGATTTTCATGCAAGGTAATGTTTTTATATATAAAATATGAATTTTAATGAAACTTTCTTCATTTGAGTTATTTTTTGAAACAATAATATCGACGTTTTAGTACTACAGCTACTTATGTGGAATGTAGCGAATTGAAAAAGTGACCCCCTTCTTTGTGTTCTTTTTGCTAGAGGAAATCATTGCCAGAAACAGATTCCAGCTTTCGTTCTTTGTTCTCGAATTTTTGAAATATTTTGAATGAGTCAAGCGCCAATATCACGGTTGTTTTTGAAGTTATATCAAAGTGTAAGTTATTAACTGCTACAAGGATAACATAGATACAAGGATTATACAGGGATATCCACCTGGACCGTCCGTTAAAAACTTTTTAAGTTCCAATTACAATATCAAGCTGAAATTTTATACGCGGCCATAACTAGCGATTTCCAATTGGAGTGAAATATTTTCGAAGTGATACCATTTCCGGTTATACCGGAACCGACATTTGAGCAAGGCATAAAATACCCAAGTTGTTGGCACTTATTTGTCAAAACTTTTGACAGATTTAATTATTTTTGTTATAAACTCGATTTTTGAGGAACATTTAAAAAAATTGTAGCTCGTAGATCTTTTGCACTACAGACACAATTTTTGCTTGGGTGGATAGAAGAAGGATCAAGGAATTTTTTAAGCAATCTACACATGTCAAATGTTTATTGGGTTGTTTTGTATGATTTTTTCAATTTGGCCTTTTTCAAACAGCAATAACTCAATTTTTTCAAATTGCACGTGCCAATTTTTATATCGCCATCAGATGAAGCGTCAAATTTCAGATGGAATTGTATCAGCATGTACTATACCCATCTCTTATAGTTCCGAAATAATTTGGGAATATATTGAATTTTGATGATTTTGCAAGAACTAACAGAGAATGCTTTGAAATATTCGAATCAAGTAGCTGAACTGGCTACGCTCACCTGACAGATGCCTAAAATTAATGTACTTGTCACTTCGTTCATTCGAATTTGATATTTCAACAAGAATTGTCGTTATTTCAGATTGAAAATATCCAAAAAATACAACACATTTGGAATAAAACCACTGGTTATTCAAACGAAAATATATTTAATCTTTTTTAATTCATTTTAGAATGTCAAAAAGTAGTGGGTAGAAATTGCAGGCAATTCAATAACCTATTTCCAAATTATCGTCTATGAAAAAATAAAATTTCGAAGCATTAGAAGCAATTTTCTACAATTCGGATGAATAAAAATTGTAGGAACTAATAGAAAACCATTCATCGAAGATAATTACATTAATATGAATAAATGATAGCAATAATCATAGGAGAAAACTAATTTACGATCTGAATAAATGTTCAATATGGGCCCCATTTTTCTCGATACACTTGACAGCTCGTATACAAACATGATGAGTTGCCCTCCTAGTTTCCTCAGGATCAATATTACGAAAAGCATTATGAATGCGCTCTAGTAACTCTTTTTTACTTCTTACAGGAATAAAATACACTTCACTCTTGATTTTGCGCCATAAATAAAAATCAAGGGGCGTCAGGTCCGGAGAACGCGAAGGCCATAAATTTGGTCCTTGATTACCCCACCATCTATCCTCGAACATTTCTGTTAGCTGCCAATCTACAACTCGTGTTTTATGTGCTGGAGCACCATCCATTTGGTAATAGCAATCCTTTAGAATGTTAAGGGGTAATCAATTAAAAAAATTTGCTAATGTTCCTCTCAAAATTTCCAGGTATCTTTGTCAGATTTTCCTCATAAATGTCATAAGCCAACAAATCATTCATTAAAATTGCAAAAACGTTCACGCTGAATTAATTTTGGAAATCAATAACCTCAATATTATGTGGATTTTCTGTGGCCCAAAAATGTCGATTTCTCCTGTTGATTATTCCATTTTCATTGAACTTGGCTTCATCAGACCATATAATTTTTTGTAGAATTGTCTCATCTTCTTGAAGCCGAATTAATAAATTTTCACAGAAATTTAGCCGCATGGGAAGGTCAGTTGGTTTCAATAAAAGAATACGGGTGCATGTCATGTTTCTTAAGGATCCTTTGAATGGAAGTATAACTCAATCCAATATCCATTGATCCTGATTTAATAGACGCATGTGGTATGGCATGAAAATACGATAGCGTTTTAATTTGATTGTCGTCCTCGAGAATTGGTTTTCTTCTAGTTTCTATGTATTTTGTTCCTCCAAATTGCAGAAAATTGCTTCTAATCCTTCGAAATTTTGTTTTACTGATAGGCGCCAAATTTGGAAATTGGTTATTGTATTGCCTTCAAGTTCTATCCACCACTTTTTGACATTCGCCATGAATTAAAAAGTTTAAACATATCCTCGTTTGAATAATCAGCCATTTTATTATCAATCTGGTGTTTTTCAAAAATTTTCACTCCAAATCGCCAATAGTTCTTGTTGAAATATCAAATTCGAATGAACGAAGTGACAAGTACATTAATTTTAGGCACCTGTCAGGTGAGCGTAGCCAGTTCAGCTACTTGATTCAAACATTTCGAAGCATTCTCTGTTTGTTCTTGCAAAATCATCAAAATTCAATATATTCCCAAATTATTTCGGAACTATAAGAGATGGGTATAGTACATGCTGATACAATTCCATCTGAAATTTGACGCTTCATCTGATGGCGATATAAAAATTGGCACGTGCCATTTGAAAAAATTGAGTTATTGCTGTTTGAAAAAGGCCAAATTGAAAAAATCATACAAAACAACGCAATAAACATTTGACATGTGTAGACTGCTTAAAAAATTCCTTGATGTGTGTCTGTAGTGCAAAGGATCTACGAGCTACAATTTTTTTAAATGTTCCTCGAAAATCGAGTTTATAACAAAAATAATTAAATCTGTACAAAAGTTTTGACAGATGAGTGCCAACAACTTGGGTATTTTATGCCTTGCTCAAATGTCTGTTCTAGATGTATAATAAAAAAGGTAGATTGCCATTTGAAATAACAAAGTGATGACTCACTTCCGGTATAACCGGAAATGGTATCACTTCGAAAATATTTCACTTCAATTGGAAATCGCTAGTTACGGCCGCGTATAAAATTTCAGCTTGATATTGTAATTGGAACTCAAAAAGTTTTTAACAGACGGTCCCGGTGGATATCCCTGTATAGATAGTGCTGAATCGTCGATCATCTCGGATCCCATAAAGTTCTGGAGTTCTGTATATCGTAGAAATAATGATAATTCTTTTTCCTAATGTTATGTATTTGAATGATAAACAGGGCTCTCGTGGACAAAACATCGTTAATTTATTTGCTGATCATTTCTCTTCATCTATCACTCCTAGCCGTTCTGAATATATTCCTCGAGAAACTGGTAGTAGTGTTTGTTTAAATGTTTTCGATTGTTTAGTGGAAAGTCATGAAGTGCTACAAAAGGCTCATGATCTGGAACCCAAATTAAGTGCTGGACCTGACGGCATACTTGGTATTCTAATTAAGTTTTGTGCTGAATCATAAGCTCCATCTCTCACATAATTATTTAATAGATAAATGGTTATTTTCCATTAGCATGGAAAACAAGTTTTGTAACCCCTGTTCACAAGTCTGATAGTAAGCAAGACATAAAAATTACAGACAATCAGTATCTTGAGCGCTATACCAAAACTGTTTGAGAGCCTTGTTCATTTCAAAATTTCTTTTGCTTTTAGTCAGGCTATCATTATTGAACAGCATGGTTTCCTCAGGGGCAGAACAACTGTGACTAACTTAGTACTTTTGACCAGCTTGGTGGCGTAGGGGATATGATGCTCGTCACCTGCGCAGAGTTACCTGGGTTCAATCCCCACAAAGTCGGTGCGATTTTTCGGATTCTGGGAATCGCTTGAGTTTCCATCTTTCGCAGGAGATGTAAAGCCGTCGGTCCTGTCTAATAGAGATGTGGTGGCCAGTAAAGATCCCTTCCCTCGACACGAGAGGGCTTCGGCAAAATTTCCGTGTTAGTGAGGTGACAGAATTCCCCGGCGTGTCATTGGCCGAAAGGCGGAAATAGAGCACGTTAAAAGAATAACAAACAAACAAACAGCTCAGATTTTTTCACCCAGTTCCTACTTAAGACCATTCAAGAGGGAAGTCAAGTGGATAGTATCTATACTCATTTGGATAAAGCATTTGATCGAGTGAGCCATTCAATTTTGGATGCAAATTTAGAATCAATGGGTTTTGTTGGTAAACTTTTGAAGTGGTTTAAAAGCTATTATAGGTCTCGTTCACAAATCGTTAGAATAAAAAGCTTCAAATCTTTTCTAATATGTGTATCCTCTCGTGTCCCACAGGGAAGTGACCTTTGCTTTTTATTATATTCATAAATGATTTGGGTTCAGTAATTAGACATTTCCGTTTTCTACTCTTTGCTGACGATTTGAAGATTTTCAAAATAATTCATTGCATTGATGATGCGATTGCACTACAATTAGATTTAGATAGAGTTGTTGAATGGTTTTCGCAAAACGGCTTGGAAATAAACATCAATAAATTCCAATGTATTTCTTTTACTAGAATTGAGGATACTATTAAATTTGACTATAGCGTGTATAATACTATGTTAAATAGAGTTTGTGTTGCGAAGGATCTCGGAGTTCTTATTGACTCAAAGGTGAGCTTCAGGGCACATATCGAAAAAGTGGTCGGTCATGCCTTTAAAGTATTGGGTTATATAAGAAGCAACACAATTGACTTCACGGGTGTTAAAGTTTTATTCGTATTATTCAATAGTTACTGCAGGCCTATCTTGGAATATGCTTCAACGGTATGGTCACCTCATTACGCAGAACAATCTCAGGAAATTGAAGAGTTCGAAATGAATTCCTTCTTTATGCCTCATATAAAAAGTCTATTCCAAGAAAAGAATTCTCTGTCTCAGCTATGAGATCTAAATTAAATTTCAGAACTTTGGCGGACCGAAGAGTAATAGCTGACCTTTTTTTGTATAAATGCTTGAATAATAAAATTGTCTGTCCTGATATTTTATATCAAATAGGTTTTCATGTACCTGATAGAATCACAAGATCTGAAAATCTGATTCATGAACCTTCATACCGAACTAATTATTACGGCAATGCTCCAGTATGTCGAATATTGAGGTTCGTCAACAAATATATGAACGCAGACTGGTGCTTTAATATTTCCCTCGGGGAATTGAAGGGAAGACTTAATTCGCATAGTTTTTCTAGCTGAATGTAGTATGTACCTATATTATTCTGATTTCTTGTCCAGAAGTAGAATACCATTCACACTGTTATGATTTTATATTTTCAAGTGGTTGTAAAATGTTGTTTGTTTTAAAGGTTTGTACCGTAAATAAATAAAAAGAAATTAAATCGAATATAGTAATGGTTTTGACACTCTGCAGGCATTATTTTACATAGAATCGAACTAAGTGTGAAAAATTTTCTCTCGGCCGACGGTTTTGAGTTACAATGGCAGTTCGCGTTTTTTTAAGTATGAACCATAAGTTACTTTGATTTCGATGAATAGAGTTTGTTTTCTTTTCAAAATAGATCACTTGTGCACACAATTCTTTTATCTATGACGAAGTTTCATGAAATATTGAAAATTGTATAACTTCTTCCTAATTTTTCTAGCAACTCTATGTCCATTCACAGAATTTACCAGAATCAGAAAAATAGCTAAATTATGTTCTGTGCTATCATTGTGACAGTTCGCAAATTAATTCTTGCAATGACAACTCAGATGTTTTGTTCTCAAGTCACAAGTAATGTGTGAATACAGCATCCTTTTAATAATGAAGCGGCCATGCCGTACGAAAATTTTGTAAGTTCATATGATTGAATGTTATACATAAAATAATTATGACGAGGATGCTTCAGGTGCTGCCGCAGCAGCTAATTTGGATCGTTTTCTTGAGAGGCGACATTTTAACAAGAAAATGAAGGTGTGCTTGTTGATGTAGCGAACACTTTCTTCCATACTTTCTAGAGAAAAGTTTTTACGATTAATTCCTGATCACGCAGTAGGACTCTCAATCTTAATTTATTGACATTATCACTTTGAAATGATCCTAAGTATGCTTCCTAATTATAAATTATCATTTGAGCATAGTTAGTTTAATTGCATATTATACTTATAAAAGTTGCAGTTATCCTGTTTCTGCTTCATGGAATACAGATAATTTGAAGAATGAATAAACGATTTTCTCAAGTAATTAGTTTTGTTATAGATTTCCAAACATAATAATTCAGTTCATAATCAGATTTTTCTCATTCACTTCACGCATGAATGAAATACTCCTTTATGATAACTAATGTAGATTCATTTTTGAGCTTCTCATTTTAAGTTTATTTAAAATTTTTGGCCACATGCGGAAAGAGTCTCTTATTTTCTTTTATTTGTTTCTTTCTTAAAATAAACCTTAATTCATTTATTTTTTCAATTGAAATATCCCAAAAGGAGGAATTTAACAATTCTACGAAATTTCCAAAAACCCTGAGGTAATATTCAAAATATCGGGTGATTCCATAAAAATTTGGTTGTGTGTATTATTTAATACGGACAATAATATTTAATAACACATTGGAACTGACAGTCTTCGCCATAGACCAAAATTGTCTATCCCGCTTGTCTGTTCAAGAAGTTTATTAGTTATTCGTTGAAATTGGCCTTTGCTATGGCAGTTGTCAGGTTGCATACGTTCTGTATTCGTACGAAGGTTGTTCTTGTTTCCTCTGTTGGATTTATCTTCCATGACTAGTAAGCTCTGCTCCAGGCTGCGGAGGCTCTTTCGTAGTCTTTGTTGAACCATGGATTTTGTGCTGTTGTTCTTTTCATGGAATGAGGGATATAGAGATCCATTCCTGCATGAATGATTTCTGTAACAGATTCAGTGCACACATTGATGTCAGGATCTGGAAGGCAAACATCACTGAATGGGAAGCACGAAAAGAACTCACGCAGCTCATCCCAATTAGCACGGTTATAGTGCCAAATACGTCTGGGTGGTTTAGGTTCTTGGTTTAGCGGCAGCACAATGGTTCCAGTAGCAGATATAAGGTTGTGGTCTGAGTTGCCTAGCGGTGCTGAGACCTCCACTCTAGAATCATCTGGATCTGAAATCAAAAAAAGATCCAAGGTGTTTGGGAAGTCGGTTGGGTGATCAGGTATTCTTGTCGGTTCGTCGACTAGCTGCGTTAGATTATGGCTGATTGCGAAAGTTGCAGCCTGTTTTCCCGTTTCATCTGTTCTGTTGGAGTGTCGGAGCCAGTTGGTGAACATTCTCCAAGGAACATTCCTTTCATGATAAATAAAATGAAAGAAATAAATTATGAATATTTAAGAAACCACCACGAATTGATAAAATCAGTTGTTATCAATTTTTGCGAGTAACGTTTGTTATTCTTGAAAATTTCAATTTTCGGTAATAATGCCATGCAATCACGAATTCCGACCTCGGCAGAATGTGCTGAAGCACTCGTGTTAAATGACCTTTTTGGACTTATACAGGGATAAGCCAGAGGCGTGGGGTCTCCCATTCATTTGTTTCCAGAATGATGAAAAAAGACCTGGTGAAGGAGGAGATAACGGTCAGCTACTGCTAGCACATCGAAGAGCCCGATTGAATTTTGCCGGGGAGCATGTCGATTGATTTGGAGCTGACTGAATGAATTTTGTTTAAAAATTAATCGATATATCATCTTTTTATTGCGATGTTCCCAAGTGTAGAGACGACGAAATCAGAGATATGCCAACTGCAACTTTTTAACTACCTATGGTTATGGGGTGGTTCAATAATAATTTAATCCCGAATTTTAAATAAAGAATAGGTAGAAATTCACCCAATTTTTTGGGAATAAAGATTTTTAATAAATTAAGCGTGGACATCAACACTTTTTCGAATGCTCAAATTTTCAAGAAAGAACTCAAAGCTTTCCTGATTCAGATGTCATATTATAGTATAGATGAATTCTTTTTGTGATTTTTTCAACACCTTTGTAATATAGTGTTTTACTAACCTTTTGTAGTGTAATCTTTTATCCATAGTCGTTTACGTACTCAAAGGAAATAAAGTTAATAAATAAATGAATAAACAAATCTATGAGAACGTTTGCACTGATCTGGTCATCATGAACAATGAAACCTTGAATGCTCAGAGATACGTTATAGACAATTCACAGGAACATGTTATGTCATTTGCGCAAATATGGGAGAAATTTTTTTCATGATAACGCCAGACCTCACCAAGCTCATATTGTTAGGAACTACCTACATGATCAAGATTTAATGGAGTGGCCTTCACGAAATCACGGAAGAGATGGCAAGTCTCGAGCAGCCAAGGCTGTTTTCAGTGGGCCAGATATGGTTGCTGCGATATTGAAAAATTAAAAGAAAATAGTTGAATCGTCAACTCAGAAAATTTCTATTGGTCCTGATCAAACTCCCCTTCAAAAAGGAAGATACTCAGTGGGCTGCGTCAACAGATTGAAGATAGAAAATCCAATGTATGAAGTTCAAACTAAAGCATCTATTTAACACCATTTCACAACACACTTATGACATTATCGTAATAGCTGAGAGTTGGCTCAGTGACTCGATATTGGATGCGGGGATCGTTCCCTCGTCATATTCGGTCTTTCGATGTGACAAAAGTGCAGCTATAAATTCAAAAGCGAGCGGCGGCGGAGTTCTTATTCTGGTTCGTTTATCCATAGAGGATCATGCTGTCGAGCAATTGGTAGACACTGTAGAGCACTTATTTGTACTGTTAAGTTCGGAAAAGTTCAGATTCATCGTGGGCGTGGCCATTCCCCCTAGATCAAGTGAAGCTACCTACTTCGCACACAGTCAGACAATAGAAGAGATTTCTATGGCTTATCTGGATACTAAGTTTTGCTTGTGTGGTGATTTCAATGTTCCTGAAGTATGCTGGAGAGTAAATGAATTCTTACTTGGTACAGAGAGTGGTGCCGCGAATTCATTGTTTCTCTGCTCAAGTTTTTCAATTTGAGTCAGGTAAATAAAATTAAGAATAGTCGTGATGTTTTGTTGGATCTTGTATTTACTGATATCGAGCGTGTGAGTATCTGCTCAGCACATGACTTCATTTTTGAGAATTCCATCAATCATACGGCATTGGAAATATCTATACCATTTGTTCTGAGTGGAGCGGATTTGAATTATGATCTTCAACAGTTTGAATTCAAGAAAGGAGATTATATCGGACTTAAATCATATCTGGCGTCTTGTGACTGGTTTTTTCAAGATCAAAAAGTGAATGCATGTATCTCCAAATTTTATAATAACCCATATGAAAGATTGTATCGATTCATTCCTTCGAAAAGAATTACGTCTGGTAAGTTTTCCGTATGGTATTCCAGAAGGCTGACTACACTCGTGCAGAAGAAGAAGAGGATACATAAACGCTGCCATAAGTTAAATGAGAAATTGTATCTTACTTACATAAAAGATATCGAAAATAAAATTTCATCTGATCCACAGTATTTTTGGAAATATTTGAGTTCGAAACGCAAAACTCTAGGCAAGAATGGAGTATGATGGGGCGTCTAGCTCAGATGGAAGTGATATTGCCAGTAAGTTCGCGAAGTTTTTTTTGGTGTCTATAGTAGTGATGTGGTGGTTCCACCTCTGTACAATTTCAATAGTACCGTTAATGCATCATCTTGTGAATTTTCTACTTCTGAGGTTTGTGAACTGTTGAAAGGACTGAAAGTGAATAGTTCTGCGGCCCGGACGGGGTTCCCCCGTACGTTTTAAAAAATTTCGCTACAACTTTTGCGAAACCTTTAACTGAAATGGTTAATAACTCTTTGAGAGCAGGTTACTTTCCAGACTACTGGAAACAGAGCTTTGTGATACCTATCTTTATATTTGGCGACAGATCTGCGGTTTCAAATTATAGAGGAATAGCCATACAATCAACTATTTCTAAGTTGTTGGACTCTTTAATTTGTAAATACTTATCGTGGAAGTTTATATCTGTGATTGTGCCTCAACAGCACGGTTTTATAAAGGGCAAGTCCACTGTTTCTAATTTACTTTTATATGTTGATTGAATGTTTTAAGTCGAGACACTTGATGGATGCTGTGTATACAGACTTCAGTAAGGCGTTCGATCGCGTGAACCATATCTTACTGTTGGCTAAACCTTCTGCTTTGGGAGTATCTGGTCCACTGCTGGTGTTGTCGAATACAAATTGCAAAATATAAGAACTATTTCTCGAGTCCAATACCAGTAACATCTGGTGTTCCTCAAGGGTCACACTTGGGTCCCATTCTATTCAATATTTTCATTAACGACATAGCTTCCGTTATTTCGACAAATTATTTATTATTTGCAGATGATGTATAGGTTTTTGTCACGAATTGAATCATTTTACGATTGTGAACGGTTGCAACAGCAGATTTCACAGTTTTAGGCAGGGGCCGAGAAAAATTTTCTGTATCTAAACTTCTGGAAATGCAGTGTAATCACATTTTCTAGAAAAAAAGACGATATTTCATTCGACTATCGTATGGGCACTGAATTGCTTGGTAGGGTAGAGAATGCTAGAAACCTTGGTGTTCTCTTGGACAAAAAACTAACTTTTAAGGAGCATGTTGTAGATATATCCCGAAAAGCCTACAACAACCTTGGATTTTTGATCAGAAACTGGGCATCTTTTTCAGAGTCTACCCTGAAGAGATTTACTGTGCGTTAGTTCGTTCTGTAATGGAATATGCCTCCCCGGTCTGGTCACCCTTTTACAATGTCGACTCCAATATATTGGAGAAGATACAACGCAAGTTTCTCAAATACTTGTTATATAGGCGAAGTTCACCTTCGCCAATTACTGGGCAGTTGATAAGACGATAGGTGCAGAGCTTTTTATTGGATCATTGCAGTTGCGTTGGAGGATTGCGGATTTGTTTCCTTTTTAAACTAATTAACGGCCTTGTTGACTGCCCTGATCTTCTGCAGTGTATTCCCTTTAATTTGCCTGGTAGACTAACAAGAAAAACTCCCTGATTCAGAATCACTACTAGTAAAACAAATTATGCTTGTGGATCATTCTTGCATCCCACATTGTCAGTCGCAAATTCAGTCATCGGCTAATTTTAGGACATTTGTTGCTCTACAGCTTGTTGTACTATAATTTTGCAAGGTGTTATTTTTTAAATGGGGATATCCCGTATAAATTATCTATTCTACAAATATTCTTTACAAAGTAATGTATGAAGTAGATAAATAAATAAATAAATAATTAAATAAATAAATAAATAAATAAATAATTAAATAAATAAATAAAAGAAATCTAGACCTCAATCCCATCGAACATAATTGAGGCATTCACAATGAAAGATTAAGAAGCCTGAAAACCATTCAGCTACCGTAAATGACGTTCTTAACAAACTGGTTCAAATTTGGAACAAAATGGATCAGAATGCATAAGGTCATTAATTTTGAGGGGCCTTTGATTGTTTTCAAAAGTTTTACGTATTTCATTATAATTTTTGTTTAAATTTCTGAGTACCATTTTCATTTTCATTACTTATTATATGGTGTATCACTGAAACATATTTCTTCAACATATCTAAACTTCTTCTGAATAAATTTGAATTTTTGCGTTAATTCCTTGGCGATGTATAGTTTGGTTTTGTTTTAATATCAGATGTTATGTTGCATTGACAGGTTCATATGGAGAATGATAATCCTGGTTGATAGATCATAACATATCTAAATCAAAATATCTTAATTCTTGTTTGATTTAATCATATATAGGCACTTTCGATATATCTATCAGAAGAAGAAATATCAAACCTCTTTTCAATCTCAAGCTACAATAATCGTGAAAGAGTTCTAGTTTTTCCAAAAATGGTTTTGTTACAGATATGAACAGACAAACAAAGCTAGTGGTAAATGTAAGGATAACACAACATGCATTGCTGGACTGGGCAGAATAAAAACTGAAATCGATGAGATTTTGAAGGAAAAACCGGATTCTCTAGTGCTTAACGCCGGAGATAATTTTCAAGGAACAATATATTATAATATTTTTAAGTACAACATTACAGCACGTTTCCTGAATACTATACCATTCGATGCAATAGTGAGTCTAATATTATATAACATTTATTAAATTGTTCCTCATTATTTTTTTAAGAGTAATTTTGTGTTTCCGATTGTCGACAGTAATGAGTGTTTTTCATGTCATATCATATGTATTTAAATGTAAACTGGTTTGTGGAGAATACTGATGGCAATTCAACCTAAGAAATAATGTGAAACATTATATCTCACCGCAACAAGTCTATGAATTGTTCAATTTTCATAACCATGCCTGAATTTCATATTTGGCATAAATTATTCACGATTTTCCCGTGTATCTAGAAATGTTTTTCTCCTCATTTTAGAGAATTAAGAATTCAGTGTATGGACTTCTATTATTAGAAGATACATAATCTATATATTCTTATTCAAAGAAAATCTAAGTGTTCAAGGTTTCTTGCAACTTTCACAGGATGAGATTGTTCCTACAATAATTTCTTTGGTTCCTTCAATAATTTCGTTGGGTAAATTTGAATTTTCTTGTATTCACGACTTCCCTGAATCCATAAAAGAATAGGAAGATCGAATTAAAATGAGCATGTCCTTTTGGTAATCGATTAGGATACTACCAGAAATAGTTGCTGTTTCTGTAATAAAGATTTCATTTTATTTCTTACACTTTTGCCCAATTCTGTATCATTTAGCTGTTTTAAACATTACAGTATTTATTCTTGAATTAAATACTTTAGATGCATTCTGCATTAAAATACATATCATTAAAATGAATATCTCAGAAGATATCATAAAACAAAATTATTATTACAAATCTCTTAATCGCTCGCAGAGAAACGTTTGCAAGGTGACTAGATTTTCAAGTTGAACTATATTTCCTTTCAATAAATCATATTGTTGATGGATTTATTTTATGGAAATTCATTCAAATATAAACACAATAAAACACTTGTGTCTGATTTCCACAATGTTTATGTTTAATATACATAGCCGGTTTCGACAGGTAGGGGAGAGTCGGGTAGCCTCGGCCACATAAGTAAAACTCAGAATTACAAAAATTCTAAGAAAAAAAGATCCATTTTCAATCTATATCATGAACAAAATATATTCCTCTCAATACTAATGCAATAAGAAATAAAAATTCTCATTTTTATAACTATAATGAAGTTTAGAAGGCACTGTCAAACTTTTGTCACTATCATTTCTGGGGGTAGCCCCGTTCACAAAAAAATATGACTATGTCGATTTGCAAACATCACAATAGTAGAAAGATGACTCTGGATCAATATCCACACATTCTTCATGAGCCCATTTTTTGCACTTGTGACACTGAATCCAGTCGTCATCGAAGGTTTCCCCATAAATGATGCATTCTGTATCATGATTTGTTTCTTCCCTAGTTAAACTCTGGATATTCTTTCTCGATCTCATTTGACTGATTGCTGCTTTTGTTCTATCAGTTGCAGCCTTGGATTTATTGGCTACAGCCTTGTGTGCATCTTTAAATGGAGATGATGTCAGAATCTCACTTTTTTGGGTTTTTCGAGAACGGGCTGCAAGACGCTTCCTTGAGGCGTTAGGGAGAGGATACAATTTTTGAAGCAATGCATTCAAACAAGGAGATGCAACTGGCTCTGCACTATTTTTCGCAGTAGGTAGCTGCGTGCTGCCACTTGTTGATGGTAGTGATGCCTGAGTAGTGGTCGAGTGCTGGGCCCAACTGGTGGATGGTTGCCGGGTAGAAATTGTTGATGGCCGTTGGATGCCGCTAGTGGATGGCTGCGGATTGAAATTTGTGGATGATCTTATGCTGGTTGATGGCTGCTCAGAAATCTCATCCAAAACTTGTTCCTGTTCGATATTGGTCATTGATGATGGTAAAAAATCCAAATCAGTAGAAATCTCCCTATTGAATAGATTAATTCCGGTGCATTTGAACCCATTTTGTAATATTTCTAGTCTAGCTGCCTCAGTGAAAGCCGAATTGACAAGGGAAGCGAGGTAATAGTCTGACATTCTCGCTCCTGGGTTTTGTCTCATCCACATGGCACTTGCTGAACTGAATGCAGACTTGAACGGCTTGAAAAATACCCGGTCTAACGGTTGCACTTTGTGAGTTGTGTGTGGTGGTGTGCTGAGCATATGGATGTGATTAGCACGAGCAAATTCTATCACTGCCAATTCTTTATGGCTCCCATGTCCATCGGGAATCAGAAGAACAGGGTGTTCCCTCGAAGGCTGTGCGTACTCTTTGAAATTCTGCAGCCACTTCAGGAATATCTCACCATTCATCTATCCACTTTCATGTGGAATAGCTATGCTTTCCGGTGGAGCTCCAATCATCAATCGACCATCTTCATCCATCCGTTTTCTCGGGAAAATGAAAAGAGTACAAAGTACAAATCTAACCAGTCACACTCATAGCAAACATCAAGATGATGTATCGTCTCCTCTCACCAGATGTCAACTTGCCTACTTGCTTTTTTCCCTTAGTAGAAATAACTTTCTCATTCTTGTGCACCGTCGAGACTCCCGTTTTATCAGCATTGTAAATTTTCGAAGCTGGAAAACTATATTATTCCTGCGGTGGGACAGCTGATCATAAAAAGGATCTACTTGAGGTTATAATATTGAAAAAGGTTTAATCAGGGGTAATCCTCTGAGCCCTCTACTCGCTGAAATTTTCATGGATGATATTGAAAAAACTATACAAGAACATCCATTATTCTAACACTTCATTTATTGGATTAGATATGATATCATTTATTGTTTCACTGGCACAAACAGACAATTAGAGTCATTCAAAACATTCATTAACAAAATTCACGATAATATTAAATTCACGTTAGAGATAGAAACAGAAAACTCCATTAACTTTCTGGATTTAACTATTACTAAAATTAACGGCAAACATGATTTTTCTATTTTTCATAAGCCATCGCATACAGATATTACTATTCACAGCTCATCTACACATCCTTATCCACATAAATTAGCAGCTTACAATAGTATAGTACATAGACTCATTTATATTCCAATGTCACAAAATAATTTCATAAAAGAGCTAAATATAATTAAACAAATAGCAGTCAATAACGGTTACAGTCTAACTATGATTGAGAACATGATTTCACGTAAAAATTTCAAAAGCAATCGAGGAAGTATTTCCAAGTATAAAAGTTGTAACACAAAATACAACAGTTTAAATTATATTGGTAATCCTAGTCTAAAATTAAAACCATTGCTCTCGCATTATAATTTCAATATAGCATTCCGAGCTGATAATTCTTTAGGCCGACATATCAAAAACTGCGAATCTAAAATTGATAAAAGTTATAAATCCGGTGTTTATAAACTGTCTTGCGGGGATTGTAATAAAATTTATATTGGTAGAACTTTCAGAAATTTCAAAGTTAAATTATCGGAGCACAAACGTAGTTTAAATTATCATAAATCAGATTCCCATTATTATAATCACTTACTCGAAGAAAACCATAACTTTAATGATAATTTCAAAATTTTACACAATGAAAATAACAGACAAAAACTCAATCTATTGGAAATTTTAGAGATCAACAAAGAAAAGAATTTAGGTAGGTTACTTAATAGTCAATTAGATCTAAATCCTTCTCCTTTACTCAGTCTTTTCAATTCATAAAGTAAGCAACGCCGATGGGTTTTCCAACATACCTCTTGTACCTATTGTAATATAAAGTAGGAAATGAGACTAATATATGTATAAGGAATAACTCTGTCCATTATTTTGTATCTATCTGATGAAGCCACAGTGTGGTGAAACCGGTCATAATTTTGTTAATATAGTGAAAATTTAAATACTTTAGTTTTATTTCATTGAAAATATGACAATATATTAAATCTAAAAATCACATAATTATATTAGTTAATTCAAAAATATACACAAATAAAATAAAAGGATGATAATGAATCTGTTGGAAATTTTGGTAATTAATGAAATTTTGTAAAAACCCAAAATTTATCACTCTCAATAATTAATTAGAATTAAACCGCTTCCCGCTTCTTAACGTTCAAAACAGGTATAGGTAGCATATTCTTCCTCATAACTCTAGACTCTTGTAAATGGCGTAACTGTCAAAACCAGTCGTGTGTATCAAAAATGAACATTGTGGAAATCAGACAAAAGTGTTTCAGTTTAGTTATATATTTGCTTTTTATACTTGATTGTATGGCTTTCTTATTCACATTCTAAAATTCGACATATGAATTTTATGCAGCCTATTTGTGATTGATGTAGCAGTATAAATAAAGAAATTTTTACTATTGGCTAAAATTCAGAAATGTATCTATTTTTTAGAGGCTAGTTATACCGAACGACCATCGTTCGCGAGAATGGGTACCGAAAGAGCATTTGCACAATGCTCCACTCTATTCACAGTTGATCCGCTGTTGGTGTATCAGCGAATTATAAAGGGATTCGCGTTCGATGTGAGCTATATGAACACGTGCTCTTTCGATCACCCTAAATGGCCACCCTGTTTACTCATCAAGCATAGTGCTTGCCTCCTAGATTTTGTTTATTTTTTGTTGCTATAAACGCTGGTAAAAATGAGAATCGCCTTAAGTTGATTCCGATGTACGAAGGGACAGTAGGGATTGCGGATAATGCTACACGAATGGATTTTGCGCAAAAAAAAATAAATTCTTTGTTGGCTTTGTTTAGGAAGAATAGGAATAAGGAGGGAGTTTATGGATTCGCTACGAACGTTTCGCAGGAGAATCTAAAGCATGTTTGCACTAGCGAAAATTTTTGTTCGTCGATCAGACTGTGATCGTGATCGCGAACGATGCTTGCAGAATACTCACTGGTGCAAATGAGCCTCAATATTGCACATATGAATGTATTTATACACAGTTTTCCTCCACTTAGAAAATTATATCCATTTATTTATTTCAAATTTCAAATAGAAGAAATGTAGGAGTTTTATGAAAATTGTCATTTATTTTTTCAAATTTCTTTACAATAGAATATTTCGAAACAAACATTTGTGTGTTATCTCTGATCATATATTCTTTCATTTAATTTTCAGTTTATAGCTACTGATCAAACAATAGAAATATTATTGTTTGATATGCTTAAATATGATTAAATAACTCAACAAATAAACATAGGGATATTTTTGAATCTGTATAGTATCTATTATATCATAATTTGTTATAAGATATTAGGTGTGGTGAGAAGTTTGTAGGCTTGTATACAGATGACGTTACTGGGGTTAAATCCACATAATTTTCAGTTAGTACAAACCTGAACTAAACACGAGTAATTTTCAGTTGCCCGAGCGTTGGTTCGCGAGATTTAGCATTGAGAGTGAATCAACTCTACTACTACAAAAGTAGTAGTAGATATACAGAGAGGGCAAAGTCAAGATTTCAAGTTCCACGTATGTGGGTCTACAGTGGTCCATAGAATTTGAACATGTCATAATTCTCATTATTCGTTTTTGTGCTCGAAATGCGACACCAGAACAATCCAATTCCTCCCAAAACATGAGACCATATGTTAAACTTGACTGTACAATTCCAAAATACATCAATCGACGAACCTCCATTGCGACCGTATCACGAAGTGCTCTCATGACAGAACCTGCTGAGCTCACTTTCGAACAGACCTTCTCTATTTGATAACTCCATCTAAGTTAATGGTCGACTGTAACTCCCAGAAAGTTTATCTTTTCAATTTCTTCAATAGATTCATCAAAAACCCTGATCAGCAAGCTGTAGTCATGAGAAACATTCTTCGGTGAGAATCTCATAGCATATATTTTTCTTATGTTTATGTGTAAACCATTTTGTCCCACCTATCACCAAACAAGATCGAAGCTTCATTTGCTGCTTGCACCTAATCCCCCTCCGTTTCTCCTGACAACAAGACATTGATATCATCAGCACAGGCAACAATTTTGGAGTCCTCGGTGAGTTTCAAATTGTTTATGAAGAAAATAAAAAACGAAGGGCCCAGTATCGAACCCTGGGGAACCCCAGCCAATATCTCCTATTTATTGGATTCCGCTCCGTCAATGACAACAAGCTGTGTTCTTCCTTTTAATTATGAAGCCACCCATGAGTGTGCTGGACCTTGTATACCCTGGTTGCAAAGCTCGTCTAGAAGAAGATCGTGAGAAATCGTGTCGAATGCCCTATTCAAATCATAAAATAGGCTTCCACACTTTTTCCTATCATCAAGTGTATCATATATAAAATGTATTGGTTGATTATTTTCCAACATTGCTTGCTGACATTCTTAGCAGAACCTATTCTGGAGTCGTTCTGCCTTTTTATACTCTTATTGACTTCCTATTTGTACAATCTCTTGAATCTATGGAATCTTTCAGTATAATGAGCACGAAGTGTTTTCTCCAGTTTCATTATCCAAGAAATTTTCGAATTTCCTAAAATTTTCTTCAGAAAAATATCTTCTTGTTTCAAAGATTCTAGGCTGTTCGATCAAAAACGGTTGACTAAATCTGCATATCTGATATGTGTGGTCAGATGGATATGTTTCCTCCCCTGACATCTCAAAAGCATTTATATTAGAAAATATGTTATCAATACACGATACAGATTCATGCGAGCCGATGCGAGTTGGAACAGAAATGTGTGGCCTCATGTCATACTCCCCCAACAGATTTAGAAAAGTATCCCTCTCTGTACCCTGTTTCAACAAATCTATATTGGTATCTGAAGAAAGTATATAACTATCCCCAAATCAACCAAAATAGTAAAGTTAGGCTTCGCATTACTTCCCCATCCACCTTATTCACCAGATTTTGTCCCCATCGACTTTTTTTTTATTTTCAGACTTGAAAAGAATACTCACTGGAAAAACATCCAAGACTAATAAATAGGTAAAGAGAGAGAAATCTTATCATAAAAATGACAACGAAAAAGTTATTGATCGCTACAATCACTGAATCTCCCTCGAACGTGACTATATTGAATGAAAACAATGAATTTTACCAACAAAATGTGTTTTACTATGCTATCCTACGAACTTTTCAGTTTACCAGGTAATTATTGGAAAGTTTCAAAAGTGTAACAAATATTTCTTTATGAAAATTTTATACGCATTCAGAAAATAATTGAAAATGTATTGATCAGGAATTAAAAAACGATCTAAACTTACGTCCCCAATCTTCTCGACAGGTTTTCCCGAATATATGAGTTCAAGATTATTGAAAACAACAATAGTCATGTCTGAAATGAGTGACGATTGTTTTGATACTAATTTTTTTTGACTAGGTGTTGGGCAACCATGAATTCGATGATGGGATTGATGGTGTTACACCCTTTATGAAGATGCTAAATGCACCTATAATTTTGAGTAATGTGAATGATACTCTGGAACCGAGATTTCAAGGGTTGTACCGCAAGAGCGTGGTAGTTGAGAGGAATGGAAGAAAAATCGGCCTTATAGGCGTTATCATCAAGTCTTGCAATGTGAGTTTAAAAAATATATATGTCAACTTAACTGATATCTGAATAGAATTTTGATAATACTGAGATTTTTAGACATACGAATAAGTTCCGGACAAGAAAGCTTCATCTACACAAAATATGACATAATCATAACATCAAAAGTTTTCATTTACTCGTGTTTCATTAACAACAGTATTATGGTATTTTTCAAGCTGATGTGAATACAATAGTTAGTTATCTAGCTTAATCCACATGTCTTGAATCCAAGATCATCTAGATCTTGACGTCTGTTAAACGGTTCAAATGGAATTTATATCTCATGTACATCCAGAAGTTGGCGAGATTCTATTTGAGGTTGTAATGTAGGTTTTCCAGGCGTTTATTTGGTCTTCTGGAATGGCTTATGAAAAGTAACTTGTTTTGAGTCTATATGTCTTTCAGTTACATCACTAGTTTCATGGTAACTTGTGACCTTTTGCCATTGGATCGTTGGACATCAGCCACATGTGTATAGAATACTATTTAGCGATGAGGCTACTTTCACTAAAAGCGGTGTATTCAATTGGTGCAATTCACATGAATGGGCATAGGAGTAACACGCCAAAACCATTTTCAACATAGGTTTTCGGTGAATATTTTGTTGGGAATGGTGAATGGTTTTTTGGTTGGTTCTCACTAAATGGAGACGTTTACCTAGAATTCCTTCAAAATACCAAATTTCCTGAAAGGAATTGAAATACGAGGAATCTATTTCCAACACGATGGGGCTCCCCCTCAGTTTACTAACAATGTAGTTAATTTTTTGAATAACACTCATCCTAATAGGTGGATTGGTCCAGGTGGACCGGTAAATTGGTCACTTCGCTCACCGGATTTGATTCCGCTCGATTTTGCCTTGTGGAGCTATGTAAAAGATAATGTTTATCAAGTTGAAATACTTTCAAGAGAACATTTGATTCAAAGAATTATGGATAGTTGTGAATTGCTAAGAAATAATATGGACCTAATTCGAAGATCCAGTGGTAGCATTGTAAAAAGAGCAAGAAAATGCATCGAGCAAAGAGGAAACCATTTCGAGCACCTGATTTGAACCGACTATCGCTAAGTTTAGGTACCCGAGTTCCTTTTTCATTCTAATGTTCCAGGTATGTCTTTTCCATGCGTTATTGGATAAAATTGCAATATTTGTTCTTTAATAAAAACTATTTGATAAAAAAACTATCATTCACCCGAATTATCGTTATGTTCTTGGATAAATCTAAAGTGTTGTTAAAATGCTTTCTTTTAGGTCTTGAATTTTTCTTTTTTCCTGAACCTTAGAGTAGATGTTAGAGAGAATTGACTAATATTAAAAAATCAATTCTTCCTCACAAAATTCTGGAGGTTTGATGAGAATGTGTTTTATACGGCCTTGAACGATCTTTTAAGATTTCACACTGGATCATACTGGATATTTTGTGTGAGCGCTATACTGAATGTTGTTTTTCGATTTTTTCCCCAGTATCCAAAGAGTCAGAGGACAAATTGAACGAAAACTGTTTTTGCGAAATATCAAATTTTTTCAACGCAATACTCAAGGTGCGATAAAATGTGATTTATGTTGTTTGGATCATCCATATTTCTAGTTTACAAATATCTATTAATTTTCTCATTTCAGTGATATACAGGGTGTCATTCGGGCATTTAACCGAAAAAACAATTTTTTTCAATCCTGTCCTGGTTTGGGATGAAATCAAAAATCTCGTGTGATAAAACTAATCAATTGAATTCAACGGTGGAATTTTCATCTGAATCGATCAAGTCGTTTAACAGTTACGAGGCAAGAAAAATCTACCACTTTCATAAAAACACCCTGTATAGTCCGAAGGAGAGCGCAACGATTGAAAAAGTACGATCTAACCTGACATCTCTCAAAATATCTCCCCCTCCTCCTGAATTACACATTATATCATCCAGTAGATGTTTTCGTTGAGAACCGAAAATTGTATAACTTTTCCCTAATTTTTTCTAGTGACTCAATGTCCATTCACAGCATTTACGTGGAACGAAAAAACCTGAAGCATGTTCTGTACTCTCATTATGATGGTTCGACAATTAATTTCTGCATTGACGTCTCAGATAAATTATTTGATGTTTTTTCTACAAGTAATAAGTATTGTGTGAATATAGTATTGCTTGTAATAACGAAGCGACCATGCCCAACGAAAATTTCAATAGTTCAATATGATTGAATGTTATATTCAGAAAAGTTGTGAAGCAGATGATGCAGAAGCTGATTCTATTGGGTTCAACGTATGGTGTGTATTGAAAGATCCAGTATTAGCGTTTGTGATTTTTGATGAAACGTTCTTCTTCTTCTTCTTCATGAGCCTGTAGCCATTCAGTCCTAGACGTTGGCCTCCTTTCTCCGAGATCCTTCGTATGTCATCTCGCTATCTTGTCTGGGGCCTTCCCACGCTAAGCTGCGTCGTACGGCGTCGCCAAACCAGCAGCCGCTTGTTCCTCTGTCGTCGCTGCTACGAGCCACGTGTCTCGTCCATCGCCATTTCAGACCGGCAGCAGTCTACACTACGTCCTCAACCTTAGTCTTTTGTCGTATGACATCATTCCTGACTTGATCACGGATGCTTATGCCCAGCATGCAGCGCTTCATTGCCGTCTGTGTCACTCCCAGCTTTTCCGCACCTCTTATTGTCAGTGCAAAGGTTTCTATACTATATGTCATAACCGGTAGAACACATGCATTGTAGGCCTTTCTTTTGAGATTTATTGGTAACTTCTTATCTCTGGGAATGTGTTTTAGGTTTCTGAATGCTGCCCAGGAAAGCCCTACTCTTCTGTTCAGATCTGCTGTTTGATTTTCGCTGCCAAGCTGGATTTTGTTACCAAAGTAGACATAGTCTCTTACGTTTTCAATGGCTGAATCTACCACAATTATATTTCAGCTCATTTATGGCGTACTCGAGTGCAAGGGTAAACAGCTTCGGGGATATGGTATCATCCTGCCTCACCCCTCTCATTATAGGGATTTTTTCCGTCTTCCAGTCTTCATTAAGAGTGGCTTGCAGGCTGGCATAATTGTACATCTCACTAATAAAATTTGTATACCTTGAGTCTATTCGCGCTTGGTTCATACCTTCCAGCACTGCCCAGACCTCGATACTGTCAGAAGCTTTTTCATAGTCCACAAAGGCCAAGCTGAGTGGCATATTATATTCGTTGCGCTTCTCCACTAAAGTTCGCAGAGTCATTAACCGGTCAATTGTGCTGAAACCGCTCCTGAAACCAGCTTGCTCGTTTGGCTGGTAAAAATCTAATTTCTTCTAACCACCTGATTAGTATTTTCGTCAGCAACTTGACACTTGATAAGCTGATCGGTCGGTAATTGTCCATGCAAGCTGCATCACCCTTCTTGTATAATATGACCACTTTGGCATTCTTCCACTTCTCAGGAATTCTTCCCTCTTCAAGGCACTTGTTGAATAGTATGCAGAGAGCTGTCTCCAGCTGGTCGCCTCTCTTTTTGAGCATTTCAGCGGTGTCTCGGTCCTCTGCTGGGTTCTTTCTACTCTTCATCTGGTTAATTGCGGCTCTGACTTCACATCTTGTAACTTCCGGCAGGCCTTCTGAACCCACATTCAGAACTTTATCAATGCGCGTCCCCCACGTGATGGTGTAGGAACTTTTGTAGAATATAGCTCTGTGTAGAAGGCTTGTATTATGTTAACTATTTCTGTTTTTTCATATTTAGCATTATTGTTGGCGTCCTTCAACTTGTGTATTCTAACTTTTCCTTTTGAAAGATTCTTTCGGAGTGTTCTAAAATTGATGTTATCTTCTATTGCCTGTTTGTCTGTTTCTATCATCTCTACGTATTATAATCTTGTTTAGCTCCTCGTATTCTTGAGACTCCCTGTTTGTGTCCCGTCTCCTTTCTATAAGAGCTAGCGTTGGAGGGGACAGTTTTGAATTTTGAATCCTCCTTCTACCTCATACTTTCTTTGTAGAAGTAATTAGTCCATCAGTTATAATATTGCACATTTCGTTTAGGTCGGTAGACTGATTTACTTGCGACAGCTTCACACTGAGGTTCTTTTGAAATTCATCTTTTTTTCGGCCTTCTAACTCCGCTGTCTTTGGGCGAGCGGTTTTTGAAACCATCTTGGCTCTTTCTAATTGCACCTTCATGGAGAATTATACCATGAATTGTAAATATAAACTTTATCGATGGATATTTTGATGAACTGTATCTTGCTGAAAGAAGAAATATCTATCTTCAATAAAGCGGATCTTGCACAGCAAGCTTTGACTGTTGCTGCTTCACTTGATTCAAATTTTGGTAACAATTGGATAAGATTTAGGTGACCAGTAAAATAACCTGCCCGTTTCCCGGAATTGTCGATGCTGGACTTTTTCCAGCATGAGAATGTCTAAGATTTGTAATATACAAGAGTTATTCGAAATATTGAAAAACTCGGGGTGGGGGTGGGAACGTTTCATTTTCCTCTATTCGCAATATTTCATATACCTGCAGTACTAAAACGTCCTCAGAAAGCTTCGAATATTCCATTCTTCCCAAGCGTGTAATATTCATTTCGGTTTTGAACATTTATATCCAGGAAAAAAATTATGTATTATCAGAATTCAGGACGAATATGAAATTCAAAAATATTGTCATTTAATTTGTTTCAATTGCATTTCGATATTTTCAAGGAAATCTCCAACACAGAGGATTTAATTTTTCTCGATGAGTCCGAGTCCGTGAACAGAGAAGCAGAAAGATTAGTGCGTGAAGAAGGTGTATTTACAAATATTGTTGTATCGCACAGTGGTTATGGTGTGGAGAAGCTTATTGCTCAATACGCCACAAATAAAATTGGACTTATAGTTGGGGGACACTCTCACTCATTTTTATATACTGGAGGTGAGTTAAAATCTGAAATCTCAATGTACAAGTTGAAATGATTGTTGTGGGTGTCATGTTTACGAATAATCGCATCAATTACATTTAACAATCGGGCTAATAAATTTGCTATAATAATAATTATTACACTATATTTGTTGGTATTGAATACTTCATCGAGGAATTAATCAGCTTGTTAAGTTATTTATTTTATGAAGGTTGTTTTGAGAAGTTCATGTATATTATAAATTTTAAATGCAATTGAATTCAAGGAATTAAGTTGGCAAATTAATTCTATGCAACGAGTGAACTTAATGTTTCGACGAATACGAATTTATAAAGTTATCGACTGACTTCAATTAACAACTGGTTCAAGTAAAACAATGCAATTGTTCGTTCAAATTTTATACCAATGTCTGCTATATAAAGGGTGTTCTATCAATGCGAGAAGATACTAACAGAAAAAAAATTTTTTTGGAATTATTATTATTGCGCGAAAGTTTTCGTAACTTTTATTTTTATTTCCCTCAAATGCTACTCGACACTAAATGAGAAACAATTTTCATGCTGAATCTTGTTGAGTCAATCGAAAATAAATGCGCCAAAAGTAAAACAGTGTTCATTTGAGCAAATAAAGTTGCCATAGATAACACTGATTTTAAATCTCAATCATAACCCGCGAAATTATCGCTGTATGTGTAGACATAAAAAAGAATTGTATTCAAGGAACAATATTCAACCTTCCGTGGAAAGTTAAACTTCCTTCCCTGAAAGAGCTGATTTTCTGATCCACCCTCCATAATCATGGTCAACCAGGGTCACACAGCAGTTGTCTTTCAGGAAAGGATGTTTAATTTTCCACGGAAGGATGAATACGCGGTGTTACATAATAGTATGTCACAACTTGAGGGGGTAAATCTACGTGCAATTTTAAGAAAAAAAGTTCATATAAACATAGGTCCGCAAAAGCTTCGTTGCGGAGCTACAGGTTGTTGAAATTTCCGGAAAAATTGTTTTTTTTTCAAAACTCCTGCAGTTTTTGAGATATTTAGCCAAAATTTGGAGTGCACGCTATTTTCTTACGGCCTCCATCATTACACCTCCTAAATTTCAAGTAGAATCTACAACGTGTTTCCTTTCCCGGAGCCATGTATTCTTTTGCCCTCTCAAACTTTTTAGCAGTACGCCACTGATTAGCGTACAATCAATTTTCGTCATCTTCGTTCAATTTAGAAATTTTTTTGACACCTGTAATTTTTTCGTACCTCCGACTGTTCTTTAGCAAAAAATTATTAAACGATTTTATGCATTAGCTGAATTGAAAGCACTTCAAATTAAAAATATGACTAGTAGGCTTGGATCTGTGCATTTATTTATTTATTTTGCTAAAGTTGAATCAGTATCTGTTCGAATTATTCATTAAATTAACGATTAGTTCTAAGACTTTTGAAGTTATTGCTGTAAGAAAAAATGGCTAATTTTACTAACGCCGAATTGGCTGATATCCATTACATGTACGGTCTGGCTGAAGGAAACACAACAGAAGCTAGGCGATTTTATCAGGTGCGCTTTCCAAATCGAGTTACACCAGACCGGCAAACATTTTCAAATATCCACAGAAAGTTGAGGGAAACTAGTACTTTTACTGCAAATAATCATTTGAAAGGTGCAACTCAAACTATGAGAATTCCAGATATTGAAGAAGCAGTTTTGAATTGTATTGATTTGAATCCTCATGTGGTACAAGAAAAATTGGGAATCAGTTGGAAATTTCACATATTCTACTTTGGAGGATTCTTTACGATATTTTATTGTACCCGTTCCATATTCAACGCGTCCAAACTCTACTTCCTCGAGGTTCTCCTTCAAAACTGAATTTCTGCCGATGATTCTTAGATAAAATTAGAGAAAATGCTCATTTTGATGGTGAAATAATGTTCACGGACGAAGCTTACTTTTCGAGAACTGCTATCCCAAATTTTCACAATAATCATTAGTGGGCTTAGGAAAGCCCCCATTTGATTGAAGAATCTCATCATCAACAACAATTCTCACTAAATGTCTGGGTCCGAATAATTGGAAATTATTTGATTGGGCCATAGTTTTTTTGCCTAACAGACTGAACGGTCCCGCTTATCGGCAATTTCTTGAGGTGGAGTTACCTTTATTGCTCGAGGATGTGCCACTCTTGGTGAGAAATATAATGTGGTTCATGCATGACAGGGCACCAGCACATTTCAGTGGAGAACTAGGGAGGTGGGCCAGAACCATGGCCTCCTAGGTTCCCAGACTTGAATAGTTTAGACTTTTTCTTATGGGGATATCTCAAAAGTTCTCACTCCAGTGAACACTATAGAAGAATTGAGAAATCGAATAATAACCTCTTGTGACACGATAAGAAATACCCCAGGAATATTTCAAAGAGTGCGTGATAATATGCCAAGAAGAACAGATGCCTGTATGCTTGCAGGTGGAGGACGCTTCCAGCAATTTATTTAGTTAGTGCGTGATAATATGCGAAGAAGAATAGAGGCCTGTATTCTTGTAGGTGGAGGATACTTCCAGCAGTTTATTTAGTTTTTATTTGTTCTTTTTTTTTAGTTTGATATTGAATTAGTATAAGTTAAGGCTCAGAAGACGAGCTATCAAAATAAAAGCAAATTTTGGGCATACCTATCGAGTATTTCTATTATTTTTTTTTATTTAGCGAATAACATACAATTCAAATAATTCAAATTGAATAATTTTTCACTCGAAAACGGTTGGAGATACGAAAAAATTACAAGTGTTAAAAAAGTTTTTAAATTGAACGAAGATGATGAAAATTGATTGTACACTGATCAGTGGCGTACTGCAAAAAAGATTCAAAGAGCAAAATGAGACATGGCATCAGAAAAGAAAACACCTTGTGAAATTTAGTTAAAATCTAGGACGTGTAATGATGAAGGCTGTGAAAAAATGGCTTGCATTCCAAACTTGGACTGAATACCCCAAAAACTGCAGGAGTTTTGAAGAAAAAATCAATTTTTTCTGGAAATTTCAACATCCTGTAGCTCCGTAACGAAGCTTTTGCGGACCTATGTTTATATAAACGTTTTCTTCTTAAAATTGCACATAGACTTACCCCCTCAAGTTGTGACATACTATTATGTAACACTCTGTATACTGGTAGAAAATAAGTGTCTATATATAGTAAAACCAGAAATGATCTAGATAATAGCCGTCCTTAATATTTCTATAATATGCACTAATATTGTATGAGTGGCTTTCTGCTATTTTGTCATGTTGATTATATTATGTTTCATTCAAGATAATCCACCTGGACCAGACACTCCCGCTGGACCATATCCTACTGTAATCAAGAGTGATGAGGGAAGAACAGTTTTAGTGACGCAAGCTTCTGCGTATACAAAATACTTGGGCAATATAACAGTATTCTATGATGAAGAAGGATATGTCAAAGGTTGGTCTGGTGCACCCATATTCATGGAAAATAAAATTGTTCAAGGTATGCACTATTTTTGTCCGACGTAGATCTGAAGAAAATTTTCTTAAAGAAATTTATGCATTTATGGTAGACAGTATGGAATTATGCTAATAATTATACAGGGTGGGGCGCGGCTGACTCCCACTTTTCAAAGGGTTGGTAAAAACACTGTACGAGATATTTACAGAAAACAATTTATTTCGACAGAAAGGTTATATAATGTAGTTTTTTTCAGTTGAGTTTTAAAAATGATATCGTCGAAATGATGGCCCTGGCGAACGAAACACACATGTTTAGCCTTTCATGGAAATTCCGCATGACTTTTACAAGAGTGACAGGGTTATCTGCTTAATTTCTTCTTCAATGGCGGTTTTTAGCTCATCAATGGTTCTTGGACGATGTTCAGAAACCTCACCCTTGAGATAGCCCCACAGAAAAAAGTCACAGGGGCTCAAATCAGCAAGGAGACAACCTGGCCAGGAACATCTCCTGAAGAATTGATCGTGGTCGACGGGCTGTATGCGCAGTGGCACCATCTTGGTAGAACAAGAAGCTCTGTTACTCGTAGGTTTCACTCATTTCCTCGATTTTCATGCGAAAAAAATTCTCAAGCATGCCACAGTGCCGGTCAGAGTTCACAGTAACTGTGACGCCACCCTCTTCAAAAAGTAAGGCCCAATGATGCCTACTTGCGATACTGCATACCAAACCGTGCTTTTTGAGCTGTGGAGGGGTCTTTGGTGAAGCTCTCGCTAGTTTTTTTGTGCCCAGTAGCATAAATTTTGCTTATTCACGCACCCTGAAAGATGAAAATGACCTTCGTCGTTCGTCCATAAGATCCCAGTGGGAGGGAGATGTTGAAGGATTGCCTGACAACAGTCCACAATCCCCTCGGGGACAATTCCTGTGCAACCATGATCTTGCATGGATGTAATCCGAGATCAGTATGCAAAATTCGTCTCACTGTTCGACCCGAGATCTGAAGAGCAGAAGCATGTTTGCTTCTTCGTTTGAAGTCTTGCTTCGTCGCGATAACAGATTCCCTTGCTTTGTTTTCCTGTCAGGAACACTCTCTGAAGACTTCAAACGATACTTCGTTT
The DNA here is from genome assembly GCA_013387265.2 of Cryptolaemus montrouzieri. NCBI lineage: Eukaryota > Metazoa > Arthropoda > Insecta > Coleoptera > Coccinellidae > Cryptolaemus > Cryptolaemus montrouzieri. The sequence goes on along the minus strand of JABFTP020000001.1, from coordinate 73,589,651 downwards.
GAAAAAAGGTCTCAACAACACCCGACCAAGACATGTTTAAGACTGCAAAGTACACGATTTGCCCTTCTAAACAAAACTATCGCTACCACTCTAGCACCTCCCGTTCTTGTGAAGTGAATTTTTGAAAAGTGGTTAGCCACGCCCCTACGCTGTATCAAGTTTTATTGAAAATGCTCTAACTGTTCGATTTGGATTTTGATTTTCACAATTTCTAATTTATTTACTCCATTAATACCAACATTCGAAAATATGTTTTTTTCACATAGAAATATATCGCATGTAATACATCAGTGGGGAACTCTTGTTTTACGTAGTACGTTTCTAGATTTTTGTGCGACTCGTGCCGTTTCAAAATGGCGACCGGTTAATTGTGATATTCCGCTCTTAATTTTATAACGAATGATATTATATGTTGACAATGAGGTAAATGAATCTCATCTTAGAATATTAATAAATGTTCAATATGTCAATTGTACACAACATGGCAATGACCTACAATTTCTTCACGAACAATTTCTAGAGGAATATTTTATGTTTCTTATGCATCAGTTCGGATCCTTAATATTTCTTGGTAGATTCAAGAAAACTTTGGAAGAAAAAGTTGAGAGGTGTCATGTCAGGTGACCTGACTGTCCTTGAATAGCTTTTAGTTACCGAGTCCATTTTTTTGTGAAAATTAATTTTTTTTACAATAGTAATAGTGGTGTTCAGCAGACTCTGTTTGGACTCGATAATATAATTTTGTTGACTTATAAATTGTTTTGCAGATCCGGTATATTTGGCAGATCTGAAACCTTACTCAGAGGAAGTAAATATTCGAGGAGATAGTATTATTGGTTCCTCACTTGTTCGTTTAGAGAGGGATGATTGTAGAATGGGAGAATGCCTGTTAGGAAATTTCGTCACAGATGCTATGGTATATGAGGTAAGGAAAACCACAAGTTCATTTCAAAACATAAGTGGTGATATTACTCATTTCGGTGTTGTATAGTACATTGCGCCAATAAATTAATGCACAAAATCGAAAATTCAAATTTATTCAGATTACGTTTAAGTATGTTGAAGATGGTGTTTTCCGGTAATCCAACAGCACTAAGGAATGCTTAAAAACAATCCAGTCCCCTTAAACCTGTTAATACCCCTGGCGAGAATTACTGAATGACATCTACGATTCATACCCAAAATCAATTTCGTTGCAAATTTCGATCAGCTTGTTCTGAACCTCATTCATGATAGCTGGCTTATTATCCTTCTCTTGAGAATTACTCAGACATTTTGGATGGGATTGAGGTAGGGACTTTGTGCAGGCTACTCCAGTGAAAAGATTTCATGATCTTGAAGGTAGTTCCTAACGATGTGAACTTGGTGAGGTCTAGACAATCATGCATAAACAAAAAGATTTTACCCATATTTGCCCCAAATGGTAGAATATGTTCTTCTAAAATGTCTGTCACGTACTTCTGATCATTCAAGGTTCCATTATTTACGATAACTAGATCAGTACAGAATTTCAAAGAAATTCCTCCCACACTATTATTGAAACTCCACTAACTCATAAGTAGGTAAAAGTTCCACAAGGATATCTAGCATTTCGACATCTTTATACTAGAGAACGTCGATCGGAATAAAAAAGACAGAATCTCAAGTCATCTGTGGACAAAACTTTCTCCCAGTCTTTTTCAACCAATGTGCCCTGGCAAATTTCAATCGGGCTCTTCAATGTGCTGCGGTTAGACCTGGATCCCGAGATCCGATCCGAGGCTTCAAACCAAATTCCTTGAGACGTTTTCGTATCGTTTCAGTGTAAATTTGCATTTCGCTCTTCTTTCGAAGCTGCTTTTGAAGATCCCTAGTAGTAGCGAACCGTTGTCTCAACGAAAAAATTCATTATTAACGGTCATGGATCGCCGTTGTTGCTCGAGGTCGTCCTTGCTTTTTTTTTCAGGGGGAGGAAATCCTTTATGGACGGTCGCTGCTTAGTTTCGATCGCAGCGAGCAGTGCCGGACTCCCCTCTACCGCTCAGTGCAATGCGGTAGGGATTTACCGACTAAAACCTCTCTTGAGGACCCATCTTCCCGTGCACTGGATGTTAGAAGCACACGTAGATAGGCGCCTCTAGCCGTGTAGCCGCTACGAAAACCGGGAACCGCTCGCGCATAACATCAGTCTCATTCGCATTTTATTTTGGCTGTTGTTCATCATCGGTTTTGTTCTGTTCTTTCGCGCTCTCGCCAAGAGACTGAAAATGGTTTCTTCCTGCAGTTGTGTCTGCGTATGTGGAAATGAAGTTCGAGATGTCGAGCTTACTGTACCAATCTGGGATATTGCTGATGACGTGTCTGGTCCAGCGTCCTGGTCCGCCTAGACTCCATCTTTGTTGGATGTTGATAATCGAAATAGTTCTGTTCAGTGCTTTTTCGGCCTGTGATTTCCCGATGTTTCGTGCCAGATATCGATTGGGACTGCTCGAGCCAGCACGATGGCGGCGTCGGTTGCGATTGTGTGTTGTCCTCTGGAGACAGGAAGAACCATTTGCCGTTGTGTCCTTTTGGCTACGGTTTGATGTTTACTGAAATCTAAGGTCTTTGTTCATACGGGGGTGGCCTAAAGGAAGATTGACTCCGCCACCCCATCAGTTATCGTCTGGCCTTATCACCGCAGCCTCCAGTTTTCGGGAGGATTCTCCTAAGAGCCATCATCTAACCTAACCTTATCTGAGGCCACTTCGATATGTTTTCCTATTGGGATGTGCCTACCCAATGTGACTCTGAGATATTCAACTGTATTCGATTCCTCTATGCGGCAGCCAGCGTTTTCAATAGAAAAATGTATTTTTTCCAACCGGACAGCATTATTAGTTCTGTCTTTTGAGGCGCTATTTGGAGTCCTCTTTCATGTAGGAGGTAGATTGTTGACATCGCCTCTTCGGCGTTTTCTTTAAGGGTTGCGGGGTCCTTCGCAGTGCAGACCACGGCAAGATCGTCCGCATATGCTATGGTATTCGTTCCTGGGGGCAGATCCAGCCTGAGGACGTCGTCGTAGAGTAAATTCCATAATTGGGACAGAGAACGGATCCTTGTGGAACTCCAGATGTGATCGGGTAAATTTGGCCTTCGTATTGGATATATCTGTATTGCAGATACTTGCAATTATGCGGCTGATGTGTGGGGAGAGGTTTTTCTTTTCGACGGTGTTGGAGATTTGTTTCCACATGGCTGAATCAAAGGCGTTCTTGACGTCGATCAGTAGAAGCAAGCAAAGTTGGCGGGTCTTCAACGTCTTTCGCTCTTCTCCCCTAGGTATGTCCAAGACAGCATTGATAGCATCTATTGTGGATTTTCCCTTTCTAAATCCGTATTGATCCCCAAAAATTTCATTCTCGCCTTCCAACTCTATTCTGAGTCGTTCCGCAATGAGATGTTCGTAGAGTTTGCCCATATTGTCGAGAAGACATATGTATTGTGTTTCAGAGGTCGTCCTTGCCTAGGTCATCTTTAATGACTACCAGTCTCCCTATGCCTGCGGATCAACTTGAATCTACCGCCACCAATTTTCACGAAGAACAAAGGTTACTCATAAATATCGATCAGCAATTGTTGTGTAGTGTGTTGTGGTTTGTTGCAAATTTCCGATTTGATTCTTTCATTTCATTTATTTAATAGAATAAAGATCCAAGTTGCAGCATCCAAGGCCAGTTTAGGCAGATTCTCCCTATTGAATTTATATTTCTACTGATTAAATAACAGAATTTTTTTCAGTATATTGAGAAATCGCCGACAAAATATTGGACGAAAGCTGCTATATCTCTTATGAACACAGGTTCATTGAGAACAACAATTGAGAAAGGAAGTAAGATGATGAATATTTAATAATTTCACGTTCATTATTCCCATGTTTTTTTTCAGATATTAGTTATAACGACTTAATTACAGCGCAACCATTTGGGAATGACTTATATTTTGGAGAAGTGTCAGGAAAAGATCTGTACGATATATTCGAATTTTCGGCAACACCATATTTTTTCGGAAGGACTTTCATCAATATCAATATATTGCAAGTTTCAGGTGAGAAAGTTATTAAAAATCAAGTAATTATTTTGAACTACAAGTTCAATATAAACTCGGATATCGTATACTTACTAAGGAAGAAGATTTAGGTTACCTATTTTTAAAATGTGAAACAACTGAAAAAACTTCGTACATGATTTACTCTCGTCGAATCTTCATTATCATGGAACATCCTAATACACTGCGCCAAGAAATTAACGCACAAAATCTAGAATTCAAATTTATTCAGAAGAAGTTTACGTATGTTGAAGAATCATTCAGTGATCCATCAGCACTAAGGAATGCTTGAGAACAATCGAAATGAAGATGGTACTCATAGAAATTGAAAGAACACAGATAATGAAAAATGTGAAGTAAAATATTTGAAAAACAACCTGTTAATATTGGATATTTCCACCCCTGGCGAGATTTATTGCATGATATAAACACCTCAAAAAAGTCTAGGGAACACTTACCAATATCTTTAAAATATGAATTTGATGATTCGAATTGATAGAAACCTTTCGGTTTTTGATAGGATGTATTGTATATAATGTATTCTCAAGAAAACAAAATAATATTTGACTTCTCCAAAGCACCTATTATATAAAAAAAATTTGAAATTTGAAAATGACGAAATTTGGTAAAACAAAAAAAATCCTGAACTAATATTTTCGAAACGATATGGAAGCACTTATATTTTTCATCGACCCATTGTTTGGAGATACGGTACCACTACAGGTAAAACTATCTCATTTGCGTAAGAATTTCCCATGAGGTTGTTCTGTATGAAAACGAGGTCAGTTCTTCCATCAAGGCGTGTACCTCCCCAAAACATCACTGATTCGCCTCCCTGTCTAACAACTTCTCGGTTTTGCTTTCTAGGTTCCCTCCATATTCGAATTCTTCCGGAATCGGGATAATTACTAAATCTAGATTCATCACTGAAGAGAACTGTGGCCCACCTCTCTTGATTCCAGTTTACGTGTTCTTGACACCAAGCTAAACGAGCAGCGCGATTTCCATGGGCCAGTTGTGGAACTCTTAAAGGACGTCTGGAGTGGAGTTGACCTTCGTGCAGTCGATTTCTCACAGTTTGGTCGGAAATTTGTACATTATGAACTCGTGATAGCTCTTGAGCTAATTGAGATGCTGTGGTAGTACGATCTCTTCTGGCTTGTAAAACAAAAATCGGTCTTGGGCGACTGTAGTAATCCTGAAACGACCTGTATGGCGTTCTTCTACGCTACCTGTTTCATTAAAACGCGACCATAAACGGTTTATGACACTTGGGCTACTTCCCAGAACCCTGGATACTTCCCGTTGTGAGCTCCCAGCTTGGAGCATGCCAACGGCTCGTAACATCTCTTCTCTAGTCAAATGTCGTCTTTCCATGATCGAATCACAAAACTTGAATCTTTTATTTGTGCTTACAACAGAAACAAAGTGCCAACTAACTGATTTCAAACACTGAATACATGAAATGATTATAAAGCAGCGTCACATCTGCTGCATTTTCAGTTTTTTATAAAAAAACTGAAATCTGTTGCGGCACTCTACATAATTTGGTGAGAAATTGATGCAGGTGTTCATTTCTTAAAAAAAATCATCCATATTGATCGTTCTGGATACGATATATCGATATTCAGAAGTGTTCCCTAAACTTTTTTGAGGTGTTTATACGATTCATTCTTAAAATCAATCAGCATTCTGATCCATTTCGTCCCAAATTTTGATCAGTAGGCGCCTGATTCTTTTGGCGCCTTGATTTTCTCTTGAGAATATCCCCGACATGTTCCATGGGATGGACTTCTGCCGTAAATGGCACATGCTCTTAAATATCTGTAACTTACCTTTAATCATTCAGGGCTCCATTATTTCTGATGACCAGATCAGTGCGTTCAAAGAAATTCCTCTATACATCATTATTGAATTATCGAATTTCCACCAAAACCAGAGGTAGGAGAGATGAAAGACTGGGAATGTCTTTCATTTCGACTTTTGTACATTATAGAACGTCGATCGCAATGAAAAAGACAAAATCTCCACTAATCTGTAAATGTAATTCTTTCCCAGCCTGCTTCTAACCTATTGACATGTTTCCTGATAAAATTCAAAATTCTTTGATGTGCTGCGGTTAGAGCTGTGACACGAGGCCTCAAACCAAATTCCCTGCAACGTTTTTGTATCGTTTCAGTGCTAATTTATATTCTACTGTCCTGTCGAAGCTGCATTTGAAGATGCTTACCAGTAACGAACCGTTGTCTCAACATGGAAATTCTTGAATGATGGATGGCCGTTCTTGTTCGAGGTTATCCTTACCCAGGTCTTCTTGTACCTGCGAATCATTCTGTAAATAGTTGAATGAGTTTTTCTTGAATTTTTTCTCATGAATAGAATATGTGCGTCAAGAAAAAACATCGAATTTTATTGGCACATATCACTTCTCATGACTTCAATACGCCTTGTGAGTTGGACGAGATAACTGAAGTTCTCAAATAGCAGACATGATTTCTGTTTGTTTCATGCGCACTTTCCTGCAATATGCGAACCTGTTACACCACGTTAGTGGGCGCCTGGGAATAATTGAGGTGTCTGTTAACTCGCATCTTGAAGAGGGCCAAATTTGTAGGATGTTGGGAAGATGTTTGTTGTAAACAAAGGAATTCTTATAGAGAGAGGTTCGAGGTTTCGTTAAATGTACCGTCATATGATGCCAGCCTAGTGTTGCGGCAAAACATGAATTTACCCGAAACAAGGTCTTTCAGTTCCTTGGAGCATCTTTCGTTGAAGTATCTGTGAAACAGAGAAAGGCTAGCAACTTGTCCTCTGAGAGCCAGCAGTTGGAGATCGCGAGTGATCTCCGGGTGGTCGATGAGGCGCACAACCACTCCATCTTCGAATGGTTTCTAGTGTTTCGCCAATATATGAGATATTTCGAAGAAAATTATTTTTCAAGGGGCAATATTCAACCTTCCGTAGAGTGTTAAATATTCTCCCTTGAAGGAGCTAGTTTTCCGATCTACTCTTCATAATCACCGTTAACCGGGGCCACAGGAAAGTGGTACAGCACGGTCAGATGTCACGAATAGGAACAATGGACTGCAGTTTCGGTCTCGTTTGAACTCGTCAGCATTGTCTACCCATTCGTAACACAAGGCTATACCGTTACCTACTCATCTCAATTCGTTGGGGCGAATGCAGTAATGTAAATGTCACTGCCCCAACGAACTGAACGTTGGCGAGGTAGCCTTGTTTTGGTTCGTTGGGGGCGCAGTGACATTTACATTACTGCGTTCGACCCAACGAATTGAGATGAGTAGGTAACGGCATAGCCTTGTGTAACGAATGGGTAGACAATGCTGACGAGTTCAAATGAGACCGAAACTGCAGTCCATTGTTCCTATTCGTGACATCTGACCGTGCTGTACCACTTCCCTGTGGCCCCGGTTAACGGTGATTATGAAGAGTAGATCGGAAAACTGGCTCCTTCAAGGGAGGATATTTAACAATCTACGGAATGTTGAATATTGTCCCTCGAAAAATAATTTTCTTCGATGTGTCTACACATTGCGAAATCTCGCATATAGTAACTTTTTGTTTTGAGATGTTTGTATATAAGATATTTTATATGATGTGATCGTAGCAGCTTTTGATTGTTTGGCTGGTCTTGTGAACATGGTTTGTTCATTTTTCAAACAATATATCAAATCACGTACTTTTCGTTTTCTTAATTCACTCTGTGGCGGAAAATCCTTTTTATAGTTTTTATGAACCGTTTTATGATGCCTCTATAAGTTACCACGCTTGGGTATTGCAACTGACGCACGACAAATAAAACCTAATTCAATTATCCTTCACCATACAAAAGAAAAATTCCTACTCCCAATCGTTATTAAAATGATACGTTTCGCTGCACTCCTTTCATACTATTTAATAATAAACTTTGTATTTAAGTAGTATTGTCTTCAAGTTGCAATTCAGAATGACTCCAATTCCTGCAGGCGCAACATTTATATCGGCGTAAACGAAAGTCTCGAATGTTCCCGTTAAACGCGCCGTCCAAAATTTCTAGAAAAACGGCAAGAATAAAAAACGCGGCATTTCTTTGACAAGTACCGCGCCTTTGGTAAAGCCGCCTTTTGCCACTAGCAGAGTGTTATTTTATTACGTAATAAATTTTTGTAGTTTAGTTACCTCCTTATCAAAAATTTTTGTCTTCTCGAGATCTACTCAAAAAGCACTTCCATCCAAATTTTTATCTTCGACTTGTGTCGTACTAAGACTTTGGATTTAGGATAACAAAAAAAAAAGATTGAGAAGTGTCACGATTTGTGACGGCCACTGTTTTCATTATGCGGAACATTCATATCTTTTGTACAAGCTATTGATGAGGAATTTGCTCAATTCCTTTCAATTCAATTTAATTCTTTTATTCACAGGTATAAAAGTAACCATAGATATCCGAAAACCCATAGGCTCAAGAATAACCCACTTAAAGGCTAGATGTAGTGATTGCCAGATTCCCGTATATGAAAATGTGAATTTTGAAAAAACCTATAAGATTATAGTTCCTTCATTCCTAATGAATGGTGGAGATGGCTTCTTTATAATTCCTGAACGGATGAAGAATATACTAATGGGTTCTGTTGATATCGACGTATATACAAATTACCTAGAAAAGAAAAGTCCAATTTTTGAAGAAATAGAAGGAAGAATCGAAATTTTAGGTGCGGAAAATATAGAATATAAAGACTTATTCTCGTAATGTATCTATTCGACAAAGGTGGAAATTTGTTCAGTTCGAAATTTTCATTCAATGTGACCAACATTAGTTATGTTATTTGTTATAGTTTAAATGATATTATATAGTATTAATTTCGAATAAAAACGAAGTGTCATTCTCAAAATTTGCAATTTTGACTGTTTCATGTATATAATATGACTTGAATAAAAGATTGTATATAGGTGCATTGTCCTGATGATAGAGGTTTTTCTTTTGCAGAGCAGATCTTTGGTCGAGAATGTTGGCATCTAACTGTTTCGGAATGCTTTTATAATATTCTTCTGTTATTGTTTTCCAGTTTTAATATCAACAATTAACAAAATTCGATAAGTTTCTTTTAGAGATCGATTCCATCATTATTGAATCAGCTACTTCAGCGAATGGCAAAACTAAACCACTCAGAGGACAAACCAGTCGATAATAGATCAGTGACATTGAACAGACACTCGAAGATAGTAAGTACGCATTTAATATTCTGAAATGAAATTCTAAACCTCAGAACAAAAGCTAGATATCTCATGAAGAAAAGTAAACGCGAAACCTGGAGACAATTTGTAATCTCCTTACATTCATCCACGTCCGCTTCTGAAGTGTGGGATTAAATCATCAAAATCAAGGGTAATAGGACATAACTTGATGAAAAATAGTAATCTAACTTCATCAAAAATGGAAATTTCTGAAACAGCGGATTATTATGAAATAAATGCAAGGAATTTTTATCATAAACAAAAATTCCTGGCATAGGTGAAGGTGGTAGGCGGCCTCACCACCGTTGCCTGGTGTGATACCACCACATCCAGCTACAGGTCCCGTAAATTGATCACCTGTGTGACAAAATCATCCGGAGTTAAAAATAGTCACCCATTCGGATATGTGGGGGGGACTGCCTCGAGGGATTCATGATGCGGGTAAGTCGAGCACTCCTCCGGCGAATTCACCAATTCATTCACGTTCTGGGAAAGAAAGCAAACTCTTGATAGAGTTCTGCATTATCAGAGGACTGGGGCACATCAACGTGAATGTCGATGCAGTCTACCAGCATCTGCAAAACGCACAACCCCATGTGGTGGCCCTAACCGAAACCCAAATAAGTCAAATAACCGACAAAACGTATTTAAGTTTTAATGGGTATGAGTTACATACGAGATTTAGGTTTAAAAGGGGCCTCGGTGTTTTCGCCAGATCGGATGTTACATGCCAGAGAGAAGACACGATGGAGGACGCCGCTTTCGACCTTGCGAGGTTCAAAATCTGTTTGCAGGATAAAACACTGTTTTTATGCTGTCTATATCGCTCGCCAAACGATATTCACTTCCCTAGACTGTTTCAGTATCTAGGCGATAAGGTGGATTGAATTCAGACACATCATCCAGCACCTGAGATTATTGTACTGGGTGACTTCAACGTTCACTACACGAACTGGCTCCGCCACTTCAATAGAAGAGATGAAGCGGGAAGACAGGCTGTAACTTTCGTAATTAGCCATAACCTAACGCAGCTAGTCGACGAACCGACAAGAATACCTGATCACCCAACCGACTTCGCGAACACTTTGAATCTCTTTTTGATTTCAGATCCAGATGATTTTGGAGTAGAGAGCACAGCACCGTTAGGCAACTCAGATCCCAATCTTATATCTGCTACTGGAACCATTGTGCTGCCACTAAAACAAGAACCTAAACCACCTAGATATTTAGATAGATTTAGATAGTTGGAAATATAACCGTGCTAATTGGAATGAGATGCGCGAATTCTTTTCGGGCTTCCCATTCAGTGATGTTTGCCTTTCAGATCCTGACATCAATGTGTGCACTGAATCTGTTACAGAAATCATTCATGCAGGAATGGATCTATATATCCCTCATTCCATGAAAAGAACAACAGCACAAAAGCCATGGTTCAACAAAGACTGCGAAAGAGCCTGTGTAGCCAAGAGCAGAGCTTACAATTCATGGAAAATGAATCCTACAGAGCAACAGGCAAGCGAGACTAGATAATTCTGATCTATGGCGAAGACTGTCAGTGCCAATTTCTGCAAATCTGAGTTTCCGCTTCTTGTTAGGAAGACTGAAGTATAGCCACATCTCCCACAGAGAAAGCCGATCTCTTTGCTCTCTCGTTCTCAAAGAATTCTGTGCTGGATTCATCTAACGCAAAACCACCGGACATTCCACCTACAAATTCTTCCATAGCAGAAATCAAGTTCAGAGTCCGCACTGTGAGACGGGCTCTCAATCAGCTGAACTGCAAGAAGGCAGTTGGTCTAGACGAAATACCACCAATCGTCCTGAGACAGTGTGCTCCCGAACTGGCACCCATTCTTAAACGTCTGTTTCAGATTTTTTATGAAAGCCAGACTTTTCCGAGCAGCTGGAAAATAGCAAGAATTTAACCGATCCCAAAGAAAGGAAAGAAGTCCTAACCCCAAAATTATCGCCCGGTTGCACTTCTTCCCATTATGTCCAAAGTGATGGAGAGAGTCATAAATGATGAACTCTTCAAATATCTTGAGTTTCAGGGAATTATTAACGACCGTCAGTATGGTTTTCGCAGGCAAAGATCGACAGGAGATCTGCTCGCCTACGCCACTCATGTTTGTACATCAACGATGGAAAAACATGGGGAATCTAGAGCAATAGCTCCCGACACCTCTAAATCCTTCGATAGGGTTTGGCATGCAGCCTTGTTGAATAAACTTGCTGCATATGGGCTTCCCGAAAAATTGCGGGGTTGGATAAGTAGCTTTCTCTGAAATAGATCAATACAAGTTGTGGTCGACGGTATAACATCTGATTGTTTTCAGTTGCAAGCAAGAGTACCTCAGGGATCCATTCATTCGCCAACCTTGTTTCTGTTGCAGACAAACGACCTTCTGTCATCTACAGAGAACAAGATTTTCGGTTTTGCAGAAGATTGTACCCTGGTTTCCCCTTTCAGTAGTCTGCGGCCGATTACAGCTGCGGAATCTCATCGTCAAAGATGTCAACATAACAATAACTTAAACTCTGCCTTACAGATGATATCTGAGTGGGGTCAGTTGAACCTGGTGAGCTTCAACGCGAGCAAGACGCAATCAACTAATTTTCTATGAAGATCCCCGCTGAAGAACCTCCTTTAATAATGCAGGGCCAACAAATTGCATCCAACTCCAAGTTTTGCAGGCATGAACATGTATCAGTAATAGCTAAGTCGGCATCAGATAAACTTAGTTTTCTTTTCATAACCAAGCGATACTTCACGTCATCTCAGCTGTTGCTTCTATATAAGGCATAGATAAATGTTTAACAACTTACAAAAACACGCAGGGCCTAATGATATTCCCTTTTAGGTGTCTTCAACAATATATTCATAAAATAGAAATTTCCAGCTATATGAGTAAATTACTAGAGAAAATAATGAATAATAGTCTAAAAAGACTATTAGAAATCTACACGAACAAAATTCACTCACTCCACAACAAAATAGTTTCAGACCTACCCAGCCAACCTTCAATGATCATATAGCTTTGAAATCGAAGACCCTAGTATTCAAAAATAATCATAGACTCGCGGCATTATTTTATGATATAATCGAAGCTTTCAACATGGAAATTCCCTACTATTCGAACACTTGACAACTGGGGAATACATGGAAATTGATAAGCCTTATGCAAAAATTTTTTTACAAAATAAAACCTTCAGAGTGAAGGTGAGGTTAGGTTAGGTTAGATAGAGATAATCATTTTCCTATCGAACTGAAATTAGAGAACGATACTTCTCAGGTATCCGTTTTGCGTACAGCCGTCTTCCTCATAGCACTTAATGACAATCTTGAAAGGATCAACACGTCAATCAAAGCTCCCCTTTACGACTATGACTTAGTACTACACACCAGATTTATGAATATGAAGCATCATCATTACTTCAAACTGAAGGAATGGCCGGGAAACACAGATTTTTTGTTTTCACCGGAAAAATCACCGTATCTTCACTCGAGCCCAATCCAGAGCCTCAGAGTCCTGCTAAAAGAACCACCTCTAGAACTCTGTCGATAATATTTATCGTTGTGCTATGCATCTAGAATGTCAGAAAATAATTCTAACGTCAACCACTCCCTCATCTTTTCTTCTTGTAAAATTTTCAGGAACTCCAGAGGCCGTAAATATTTCTCAGTAGAAAGCCTTTTCAGAACCAATTTTGATATTAAACGATTTAAACTCTCACTGCCATATCAGCTAGCTTTCCCTCCATGAATAGTCAAAATTTCTACCGTCAACCTAACGATCGCAAGTTTACTCAAATACTCATTCACCCCAAACGCAATCCTCAAAATTTTCTTACAAACTTTATCCAAATACCAAGATGTACACCGATAGTTCTAAAATGCAAAACAGAGCTACATGGGCTGTAATAGCCGAAGAAACGAGAGCTTCATTCCGCCTTCTAAATAACAGTGGCGAAATTTCAACGATATTACAGGCCTTGAAATTATGTATATCATCACTAGGTACATTATTATTATCGTCAATCAATGTAAAGAGAGAATGTGTAAGATAATAATTGTGCAGAGATGAATGTTTTCTGATGATGGCCTTTTGCCGAAACACGTAAAAACACTTTGCAAATTATAAGTTTTTAATCTCAAACACTTTCCGTTCTCTTAACCCCGATTTTCCAGTAAAAATTTGTTTGTTTTTGAAGAAAGGGTTAGCAAATAAAATCAACAATATATATATATATATATATATATATATATATATATATATATATATATATATATATATATATATATATATATATATATATGTTGATCTCCTGATCTAAACCCATTTTGAAAATCGAAAATCCTCAATAATTGCTTGTTTTTCAAGAAAGTTTCTTAGAAAGTCTTACACTAAAAGCACTCTCGTATAGTTCAGCCAACTGATTCTGCAAAGATATAATCCTATAATTATCAACATCACATTTAGATCCTTTGTTCTTGTTTAAGGGTATTGATTTGGACAGCTTCAGTCGATCAGGGTACACACCACAGACAAAAGATTGGTTCATTAAGTCACTCAACTCAGTTTGTTTCACTGTTGTTTTTTTCAGTAATTTTATCACTTCCTGTGGTGTGACAGGCGATAGCAACAGACTGCATGTAACACTTGGTGGAAGTATTATTAGGCTTTTATCTATCTCATTAGAGCTAGCCAATGCAGCAAAGTGGTCACTGAACATGCTACTCACTACTTCTTTATTCTTCACTGTTTCTTGATTCTCTTCTTTCACAAGCTCAGAAACTGTTCTTCTGCTAGAACCTTTATGCTGGTTGCTTATTTTCCAACATTCCTTATTCACATTCATAGCAGAACCTATTCTGGAGTCGTTTTGCCTTTTTATACTCTTATTGACTTCCTCTTTGTATAATCTCCTGAATCTATGGAATCTTTCAGTATAATAAGAACTATCAAGTGTTTTCTCCAGTTTGGCCATTTCACATAACCGATCATGAAGTGCTTTTAATTCTGGCATGAACCATTGCCGCTTGATATTTTTAACCCTCTTTCTACATATTGGAAAAGCAAGGTCGTAGTAATTCGACAACTTGTCGTGAAAGGTTTCAAATTTACCATTGAAATTGTTTTTTGCATAAACTGCATCCCAAGTTTCATTATTCAAGAAATTTTAGAATTTCCTAAAATTTTCTTCAGAAAAATTTCTTCTTGTTTTAAAGATCCTAGGCTGTTCGATGAAAAACGGTTGACTAAATCTGCATATATGATATGTATGGTGGTCAGAGAGGCATGTTTTCACCATTGACACCTCAAAAGCATTCATACTAGAAAATATGTTATCAATACACGATAAAGATTTATGCGAGCCGAATTGGATCAGAAATGTTTGGCTTCATGTCATACTCCCCCAACAGATTTAGCAAAGTACCTCTCTGTAACATGTTTCAACAAATCTATATTGGTATCTGAACAAATTATACAACTATTCCCAAAGCTGTAAATACTATCTGAAAGTCCATTTTGTTGAAAAATAACTCTGCATTTCCATCTGGTGACCGATAACTATTAATAGTATATGTTTTTCTATCATTAATTTTTACTGCACATACCACGAAATGTTTCTTCACTGCATGACAAACCATCGGCTCAAACTTATTTCTTTCCTGATAAAAATGCACATTCCATCTCTCAGATAGTTCACTCGAGCAAATTTATTGGCAAGAACATATTCTTGAAGTTCATACAAAACAAACTCTCCATCACTCAACCAATGTTCACTTTTACACAAAATGTTTATTTGTTCTTCATCCATGACAGTTTCCTCCAATAGGTTCAGCTTCTTGTTTCTGATACCCTGCTTATTTGAATTCAGAATATTCAGTTTTTCCTGACAGTTAGAGTTTACCAGCTCAGAGTGGTCTTCATGTTTGATGATCAGAACACCAAAATAATATTAAAAATATAATATTAAATGGAATTCTATTTGGAGCGTGCTGTTGAACACAAATATTTTAATCGTGAGTATTGAAGTTTAACTTAACAATTGGTGAAATGAAATGAATAAATGCTTAATAACACTTGGCAAAAGCTTCACATAAATATATTGAAATACTTGACATATGTTTCGGATAAACCTCCTTCTTTTCATCGATCGATTCATATTATAATGGAAAGGAAAAAAGGAAAATCTTTGAACTTCTTGCAACACAGAATATCAAATTGAGAGTTCGAGAATGAAGTTCGAATATTAAAATCAATCCTAATCAGATGAAATATAGGGGAGTTCTTTAGGAAACATTGTGTTTGTCAGAATTGTTTACGTCAAACTATGTTATCAATTGTACTAGAATCATAACCATTATATTGGTACAAGTTGCGTATCATATAATAATCCACCTATTTTATGATGAGGATGTGTGGAAAAATGATGAAAGGTAATATCAGTATGGGATATTTTGTGGAAAATGTCATTTACATCTTTACATACCCATTTCATCTCAAACGAGAATATTCAGGTTATTGGGAATTTAAATTTATGATTATTGATATTTAATTCAGCTACAAGCACTAGCAATAAATTTGCCAGTTGGATATGGACGATGTTTTCATTTGCAGGTATTAAATACGAAAAAAATCAAATAATTTATATAAAATGTTAGGTATTATTTTTAATTTAAAAGAATAGCAGTTTATCTGAAACAGGTGAAATACATTCAATTTTTTCTGATACAGAAAATCACACTTCACCAGGAAACTCATTTATTCGAAAAATTGTTCAGAGTAAAAGAGCTCACTCCGCATTTCTTCTCAATTTCCACCCTCCGTTCCGGATGCTTTACCTTTAAAATTAACTCTTGAAAAACTCACTCTCAACCCCTGACTACCATTTAAGTTACAGCACGATTTTCCCGAACTTCTTCATTGCTATTCTACGAATTGTTTCGATTAGAGTTTTCAGCAAGTTGATAAATGGATACTTTATCTTCCAAAAATTTTTATATTTGTAAATAGATTGGATATTTAACGTTAATCAGTCTCTATTATGAATCTTCCTTTGTTTATTCGCTATTGTGTGAAATGGCGACATATTTTGCGTTTTGCGACAGAATATGTCGAATGTTTGGTATAAGAAAAGTAATATTTAAAAATTTCTTTTTTCGATTATAAGTAAAAATAGGAATGACGTTTTCATTTTATGGTTCCCGATGAGTTTTCGATAAAAATCGGTGAAATCACAATGGCATATCAGAAAACTCGAGCAAGTTTCAAAAGTTTTATTTTTAGTGCGCACCTTCGATAGTAATAACATGCACACACTATAAAAGTAGGAAACAGTGGATTATTGGCCCATTTTTAAGTAATGGAAAGACGTTGTAAATCAAAGTGTATTATATATAAATCAGTTACAATAACAAGAACGAATGTCCTTTCTTTCTAGAAAACAATCGATTAAAGATCCAACTGTTTCTATTTTTCTTGAAACAACATTGAAACAGAAAAATCTAAGGTGATTAAGTCAATTGATTGTAGTCTTACACTTTCAAGACATACTTAAAATCATTGAAAGATTCTTGGGGGATAATGTCATTAGAGAGCATCAAACAATTGTTACCGATTTTGAAAATCATGTAGACCTTGATTAATGCATCTTTGCAATCTATCCCAAGTATGCTTATTCAGTCAGGTGAGACAACTGAGCAGTCAAACTGAAAGCATTAATTCCATGAGTAGGCGTTTTATTATGAATTTCTCCAATTGCTGCATATGTTAGCATAGGGGATTAAAAAGTCTGCTTAATGTAGAAGTTTGCATTCAGAGAATTGTTAATCGAAACTAGTCAGTCTGCGATTGAAAGAAATTTCATCACGTTACTTCACCTGTAGCTGTGTACTTCCTAGACTAGAGCAAGTAAGTTTATCAATCGGTAGGAAATATATATATATATATATATATATATATATATATATATATATATATATATATATATATATATATATATATATATATATATATATATATAAAACCAGAATTTGAGTGCAAATCAACATCATCATCAAAAAAAGCGCTACAACTCTGGGTGGGTCTTGGCTAACGTTGAAACCGAAATTACAGTATGTTACTTATATTCATGACATCCGACTAGGTTGTACCACTACAATTGTGGCCCCGGTTGACGATGATTATGAAATGTGGATCGGAAAACCAGCTCCTTCAGGGAAGGATTCAATCTTCTATGAAAAGTTGAATATACTTCATCATCATCATCATCAAAAAGCGCAACAACCCTGGGTGGGTCTTGGCTTACTTCACAATACTCCTCCACCTATTGCTATCTTCCATTAGGTTTGGATCAAAGGAGATATTTAAGTCGGACAGATCTGCGTTTATATTATCCCGCTAACGCAACCGTGGACGTCCTGGTGGTCTCCTTCCGTGTGGTACCTCCTCCCAAATCAGCTTCACAAACCTTTCGTTCCCCAGCCTCTGGACATGACCTGCCCACCTCAACCGCTACGCCTTAAATTCCTGGATAATGTTACATTATCTGTATAGCTTTTAGTTTCGCATTAGTTCTTCTACGGTATTGATCTGTAGTGCGGTCGTGGTGGGGGCTTTAGATTTGCCATAGGATCTTACGCTCGAACCGTCTAAGCTCTTTCTCATTGTTTTTGGTAAGTATCCAGGTTTCACACCCGTAGGTGACAATAAGTCTTATTATCGATTCACAAACTTTTAGCTTCGACATTCTAGATAGACCTTTCGGTCTCAGAAGCTTCTCCAGAGCATAATTTTTATCTTATCTGTCATGGCGTTATTTGCTGTTATTGTAGCTCCAAGAGGTATTTGAAATGCTCTGCTCTTTCGAAATTATAAGGTCCGATCCTTATATTTTGTCCTATCTCTACGTCCCTGTCTGTTGAGGCATGTGTATTTTGTCTTCTCTTCGTTTATTCTAAAGCTCACCTTTCTTGTTTCTGGTTCTAGTCTATTGAAGATGCCTTTGATAGTTTTGTATGGATCGATTGTATTCTCACCCCTTTTCAAGTATCTGCCTTAGCGTAAATAGTTGGTCTATTGTGGATCTATTTTTTCTGAACTCGGCCTGATAATCACCTATAGAGTTTTCCACGAAGAGGGTCAGCATATCCAGCAGGATATTTGACATAATTTTGTAGGCTGAATTGAGCAATGAGATTCCTCTATAATCCGTGCATTTGGTTTTTGCTTCTTCCTTGTGAATTGAGATGATAATGCTATTTTGCCACTTAGTTGGTATGCTTTCTTCCTCTAATGCAGTTGGAAGTGCAGGCATGGTCCCCGTATTTGAGCAATTCCGCGCGGATGTTGTCTGAGCCCAGAGATTTCCAGTTCTTCAGCTTGTGTATTGCCCTCACTACTTCTTCAAGACTAGGTTCTTCTACTGATAGGTCTGCAGTAAGGTGTTTCTTTATATCCCTCTTCATGTGTCACATTCAAGAGCTCCTCAAAGTGCGTTTTCCAAGTCCCAATCACCTCGTCTTCATCGAGAATCAGATCCCCGTTCTTCTTCTTGAGCGAGATGACCGAGTAGGGTCTGAAACTTCTTTTCACTTTCGATACTCCGCTGTAAAATTTTCTGGAGTGCAATTCACACTAAGAATAAAGCAGCCTTCAGGTCTCTATTTCACATGATTTTGAATCCGTCTTAATTGAGCCTTGTTCTTCTCTCTATCGCTTCTTATCTCTTTCTCCCTACTTAGGAAATGGCACATTCAAGGTCTTCTGAAGAGAATATCGACTCCATTCAAGAGATTGCGAACAATTTTTTTAGGTTATGGTCAGATTCCGGCAGTCGATTTGTTGAAGATTATGCAACTATTTTAATATGAAATACCTCCATCTGGTTTCCCCAGATTCGATTCTTCTCCATAGCTTTATTAGGGTATTAATCTAACCTCACTTCAAAAAATGTGAAGGAACGACTTTCTGTCTTGGATGTACTAGAAATTCAAAGAACCTGAATTTGTAACCGATATCAATCAATTCCTAAACCAATTATAGAAACATATGTGTGTGAAAGAAAACATGTTAATTATAATGTGATTGCAAAATAATGGATTCATTTCATATGGTGTTTGGATATCTGAGGAATTTTCAAAATATTCTTCAATTTTCGCAATGTTTGTAGTTAATCAATATAGAACAGTCAGCAATTTGCTAAATTGAAGAAATCAATTTGATTGATCAACTCTGTATGATATTCATATTCCTATTTCGTCTGTGATTTATCAACAACTCCGAATTCATTAAATTCCTTCGGCAGTCGTCCACCCTGTGAGAATTATAAAGCATGAAGTTATCCATGGCAACAAATTTCATCGGAGCATCAATAGCGTCACCCAATAATGGATGGAATCTCGACGTAACGGCTTGGAATATATGTGATTGTGAAAGCCGCGCAAATCCACGTGGCCGATAAGCCAGGAATCTATACACGGTGAATGACTTCATCATCTCTGGCTAATAAACACCACCCCAAGTCTATCCTACCCTCCTCGCTTGCAGTCCATCTCCTTTGCGGAACGTTACACCGTGGAAACCGTTTTAAATTAAATAGGGAGTACGAAGTATATTTCAGATATTGAGGGTTATTCAGAATTGAAGTCATTCATTCAAAAGGGTATTAAACATCATCTTGCATGAATATTTTCCTATATACATGTACGTACGGTAAATGGAAAGTCTGAACAATTTACTTCTAATTCTATCGAATTTTTTTGATTGAGCAGATCATTACTTGATGAAAATTGATATACATTTTTTAATAAAATAAAACTAACTAACTCATGACTCGTTTCACCACACTGTGGTTTCAACAGATAAGTAGTGCACTCAAGAGGATGATGTGCCTTATATATTACATTGGTAAAAGCAGGTACTTAGCTCAATAAAAGGAAAACCGAAGAAAGTTGCTTCTTTTGAGAATTGACTAATAAGTAGATTTCTGGAATTTTTTGTTTATTAATTTCCAATACTTTCCATAGGTACCGTTTCAACCTATGAGTTTTATTATGTAAAAATCAAAATTATTATCAAATGTATGGTTTTCTTCTAGTAGATGATTTGCATATTGAGAATATGGTTTTAGTTTGTCAAAACTGCATTTGTACTTCGATGTCTAAATATTAGATAATATTAATAATAATTTCTAAGTTTTTCCGATATAAATTTTATCATAACTTCCACAAGAACGTTTATAAATACTTAATTTTTTTCCTTTATGAATTTACAGAGATTTACAGATTTACGGTTTTTAATATATCAGCCTAGAGAGTTATCCGTTCTGAAAGCTATATTCCAACTATGGGATGAGAACAATGACTTTAAATTCAGACTGGATTTATCAATATGAATGAATAAATATTAGGTCCGCAAGTAAGTTCTCGCTGTTTTTCTATGAAAATACAACTTTATTGTGAAAAATGATTACAAATGAATATTTCAAAATATTGCCCATCCTAGCTACAACTTTTTCCCATCTTTCTGGCAAAGCTCGAATACCGTGTTCGTCTTTTGAGCTCTTCATATGATAGGAACTGTGATCAGCCAGACCATCTACCATCGAACGGAACAAGTAATCGGATAGTACAATATCTGGAGAATATGGCGAGTGGGATAGGACTTCCCATTTGAGCATTTCCAAGTAGGTTTTAACGGATTTGGCAACGTGAGGCCGAGTGTTGTCATGCTGTAGAATTACTTTTTCGTGTTTCTGCTCGTATTATGGCCGTTTTTTGCGCAGTGCTTTACTCTATCGCATCAATTGAGTTCGATACCGTTCCCCAGTCATGGTTTCGTTAGGTTTTAACAGCTCATAATAAATAACATCGACTTGATTCCACCTAATACACAGCATAACTTTCGCATCGTGAATATTCAGGCGAGGCGATGACGTAGAAGCATGACCGGGCAGTCACCAGGATTTTTTTTCTTTGGATTGCTGTAATGAATCCATTTTTCCATCACCTGCTACGATGCGATGAAGAAAACCCTTTCTTTTCTGCCGCTGGAGCAGTTGTTCACAGGCGAAAAACGTCGTTCAACGTCTCTTGGCTTCAAATCATAAGGAACCCAAGTTCCTTGCTTTTGAATCATTCCCAACGCATGCAATCGCTTGGAAATGGCCTGGCGGGTAGCTTCTAAGGCTGAAACAAACTCTTCTTGCGTTTGGCCTCCCATTCAGCGTCTTCGAAGATTTTTTGGCCTTCCTTCACGGGAACACACATCACATCGAAATCACCGTTTTTGAAGCGACGGAATCAATCCTAGTACGTTGTTCCACTTAGAGCAGCATCTCCGTAAACTTTTTGAAGCTCTCTTTGAGCTTCAGCCGCCGTTTTCTTAGAATGAAAGAAGAAAATCAACACTACTCGCAAATGATGATTATTTGGCACAAAATCAGACATTTTCTCACAACTAAAAGTATATGACGCAAAAACAAAATCATTAATGTGTCACAGTGGTTTGTTTACCATATGTCTAAGCTTTGTTCAAGACGTTCTTGATATGTGAAAATCGACCAGCACTTGGAGCTGTCTATTGACAAACAGCGAGAGCAATCAATTTATATTTGGATGCAGAGTTTCAAGTTCGCAAGGATAGCCTGGTGCATTGTCCGAAAGAAGAACAGCTTTGAAGTCTAAATTTCTTTTTGTTAAATAAGTTTCAATATCTGAAACAAAAAGCTTTCATTTCAAAACACTGGCAGGTCGTCCTTGTTTTGATTTTTCAAAGCACGAGGATTAACGATCTGTAAAATATCAGTGGTTTAATGACACAACCTCCAGATGCATTAGATCATAGAAGCAGTGTAACTCTATCCTTTGCTGCCTTAAATCTAGGAACCGAGTTTTCGTTTTCGGAAATCAATATTTTCTTTTCCAAAAGAATTCAGTTTTGTCTGCATTAAATACTTACTCAGGTTGTATTAGCTACTAGGTTAGCAAATCCTTCTGCTGCAGCAGTGTCTTCAGATGCAGCTTCTCCAACTATTTTAATGCTCTGCAATAATTGTCACACCTTTAATTTATTGAACCAACCTTCCGATGCTTGAAATTCATCACCACCACAACTACTACTAGGTTCTTTAAAATGTGCATAAAGACGCTTTGGCTTCTCCCGGATAATTAGACCACTGAGGCGTTTTCTATTTTTGGTTGCGGTCTTCGATCTATAATGATAACACCACTTCCATTTGTTTGTACTGCTGGATCACGAACACTATTCGCTGACAGTGAAGTTGAAGTTACAGATGAACTTTTTTATCTTCGGATTTCTTATCGATCGTACAGTTGATTTGTTAACATTGAATGGGCGTAAACGATCAAGCATTTCTATTTTCACTCTAAGCGGAACCCTGATTTATTTCGTATCGAAATTCGTTTTTCAATTTTTTTAGGCGTCATTATAAATTAGGAAGACAACGGTGGAGACGTATTACTTGATCACAATTTTTGGAAATTGAACAATAGAAACGATAAGTGGCTTTTACCAAATACTAATAAGAAGCATTTATTGAAGCGGGTGAGACTTTATTTGGAGATTTTAAAAATAAAACAGAATTCATGACTGCTATTAAGGAACTTCAGTTATCTCGTCTGACTGTCACAAGGCGTATTGAAGTCATGAGTCAGAACATGGCAGATAAACTAAAACATGATATTATGAAATGTACATACTTTTCTTTACAGTTCGACGAATCCACCGATATGACACACACTGCCTAGCTGTGTATTTTTATTCACATGGTATTCAATGACATGTTGGCTAAGGAAGAATTTTTGACAATCATTCCTCTGAAGGGGAAAACCCGTGGCGAAGATATATATGACGTTTTCATCAATTTTGTAAAAAACTACAAGCTACCAATATATAAATTAGTGTGCATTACAACCGATGGAGCCCCAGCAATGACTGGAAACAAAAACGGTTTTGTGGCATTGTATCGAGTTAATGAAGATTTCCCTTCATTTTTTTCATTCCATTGCATTATATATCAACAAGTTTTGTGGAAGATAGGACGTCAGCTGAACACACTGATGTAGTTCTTTACACGGTCGACAGGTGGTTGAGTCGCGAAAAATTTCTAGAAAGGTTTCAAGAATTATTGCCTGAAATGACAGCTTTTCAAGACGAAAGACGAGATGACACTGAGATGTTGAAAAACGAGAAATGGCTGACTGATTTGGCATTTTTGACTCACATCACAATGCACTCAAACATCATTAACTTGGAGCTTCACGGTAAAGGAAAAACTATTATTGAGATGATGAGCGCAGTAAACGCATTCAAAAGTAAATTGCAACTTATGATAGATCAACTGAAAAGAAAGGATCAGAAACATTTTCCGTCTTTGAAAGCAAGGATTCCTCAGTTGAATCATGTTACGTATGATGCTGAATTATCAAATATTTTGGGACAATTCGAAATGCGTTTTCATGATTGCATTAAATTGGCAAATATAGCATCATTTATGAGTTATCCTTCTTTCATGTAAAAACATTGAGGAAGTAGTTACTGAAATAGCAAGTCAGTTCAATATGAACTCTTGTTCTGTTGAAAATGAGTTGGTGCAGATTATATCAGATACAGAATCTAATACCAATTTCTGGTGTTTTATATCTGAAGATAATATCCGAATCTAAGGCAAATCGCCCTTCAACTTACTTGTGCGATTCTGCATTTTCTGAAATGAAGATAATTAGGTCAAAATATCGCAATCGACTTAGTGACGATCATATGTCATCATGCTTGCGATTAGCACTCAGTGGTTACGTACTATCTTATGAAAAGTCTGCTGAGGACATGCAGTGCCTCGCATCAACATCCAAAGTTACTCCTTAGTTAAGTTTAACACCATATGGAACTTTTTTGTTTTGTAACAACCAATAAACTCGCAATTTTGAATAACTTCTAGTTTTTTCATTGATATTATGGAGAAGAACCTAACTAAACCTAACCCAAACCTTGACTAAAATAATGTATATTGTGCGGAAAGCTAATATTTATATATGCTACGGTACACTCTACCTATGTAGTTAGGTAGGTAGGGTGTACCTTGTATGTACGATAACCCTGCATCACACATACTTGCAGCCTCTCAGAGTCGATCGTAAGTAGTCTAAAAATATTGAGGTAGTTTGCAGCAGCTCAAGTTTGAACACCCATGCTTCAGGCAGATATAGCAAAATCTAAGATTTATAAAGGAAACAAATCAGGTGTTCATAAACTCTCTTGTGGAAGTTGTGATAAAATTTATATATTAGGATATCAGTGCAGAAACGCAGTTTTGATCAAAGAAGAATCAGATTCTCACTATGCAAATCTTCTACTAGAAGAAAAGCATTCTTTTAATAATAGTTTTGATATTTTACATAATGATCATAGATTGAGACAGAACCTATGAGAAGCATTGGAAATCAATAAACAGAAAAATTCCAGAACTTTACTTGATAAGTAATTTGACCTAAATTCGTCACCATAACTTAACAAGCAACCCTGTTTGGATTTTCCTCCTATTTAGCTACCTGCTTTCACCAATGCCTTCTCAATTGTACTTTTATCTGATGATGCTACACTATGGCGAAACGCGGATATTTCCTTTTTTTTCGAGATTTGGCCATCTCTGCAACCGACTCAAGAGTTTTTTAACAGCAATGGGAATACAAGTGTTTTATAGAATGTCGCAGTGTGAAAAATGTGTCAGAAATTGATTTTTATGGTTCAACGGTAGACTTTGGAAAAATCAAGTCCGGTTGTGTTGTTTTTGGAACAGGATCATTCCGGATGAGAGTGCTTACCTTTATCTGTATTGTAGAGAATCGAAAAAGTATAAAAAATTTGTCTAGGTTTATCTTGAGATTTTTGTCTGAAATTTATTATCTCCTGGATGCGTTTCTTCAAAACATTTATTCGGAAATTCACCAAACAGAGTGCTTGGACTGAAAATGATTATTTCTCTTGAAATGTCCCCAGGAGTGCAAATGGCGATTGTAGGATAATTATTTCGACTTTGAGGAAGATTCGAAGTTTTTAGAAAATTTCAAACGTTTTAATGTAACTTTAGTTCAGTTCATACGAAATCATCCAGAATAAGAGTGAGAGACAGAAACCTTAAAACTATTATTCGAAAAAAGAAAACCAGAACTGAATTAACGTTCAACAGTCTATTTATTTATAATGTCCTTTCATCACGGTTATAATTAATAAAACAATTTTCGAAAATGAATGGAACTAGAATAATCAGTATGTACAAAATAAACTTAGTCTACTCTTTTGAATCAATATTTAATATTTTACTTAAGTGTTCTTTTTAATTCTCAACTTATTTAGTTTTTATATTTAATTCGTATAATTGTATTCATAAAACGACTTTTATGAAATTTTGATATTTATACTGAGATCGGATGAATTGTCCGATAAATATTTTTTAATATGAAATCATCCAAAGCGTTCCTACACAACGGTAAAAATTACGTTAAACTTAAAATAATATAAACAAAAATTTGATGACAACGAAAAAGGCAAAAATATTCTCTTCAAAATGAAATTAATGAATTTTTGGAAAAATCAATCTCAACGCTCATTTAGAAAGTTATGTGTGTACTTGTTCAAGAAGATGTTGTTGTTACTTCATTTTCATTGGTATCTTCAGTGCTTGAAGCTGTAGATGCATCGTTACTTTCTTCAGTACTTGTAGTAGATGTAGTAGATGTAGAACTAGTAGATGTCGAATCAACAGGAGACTCAGTAGTGGATGTAGTTGAACTAGTTTCTTCAGAATTTCGATTTTGGATATTGTTGATTCTAATTTTGGTTTCTTGAATTATGCTTTCAGCTTCTTTCTCTTCAGTTGCCGGCGCTGGTGTGGATGTGACAGTCTCAGAACTTTCAATTTCAACGCTATCTGAATTGTCATTATTGGTTCCTTCAGAAGATGAGTTGGAGCTTGGAGGTTCGGTTGTTGAACTGGGAGTTGAGTTTGGATTAGATAATGAGATAACGTTTGCTGGATGACTGAAAATATGAATAAAAGATAATTTATTAATAGTTCGAGAACCGAGATGATAAATGTTGAGTTATTTGGTTAATCAATGGAGGATAAATCAACTTGAAACAATTTTCCATTCTCACAAAAATATTTATATGGAATTTGGTTCTTAGATATGTAACAATCGGCCTACTGAAGATGGTAAAAGTACCAAAATTGAATGAAGAGTACACATACACATTGGGTATCGAACAATTAGACAATTACCAATAATTAAAGAGGATTCCAAAAATATAATACAGGAGATTGCAAAATATATACACCTATCAAGCGAAAACCTAGTCAAAGACATCAATTGTTCTTCAATTCTTGTAATGTAATTAATTAAAAATAGCAATAACAACTGAAACTAGGGCCACCCCTGTAACTTTTTTCTATTTGGAATATTTTGATGAAATGAAGCGATATAAACTTTCGATTTTCAAATGTGACACCCTGTATTTTTTTGCTTATTTTAATTGTTCATCTTATCCTACAACCTTCTGACATATTTTTGAAAGAAAAACAAAACACAATCTTTTTTTTGCAATTTTCATCTTTCGTTCTAGAAGGCCATAAACCAAAAAATTGAATTTTTACGAGGTGTCAAAGTTAATAACAACAATAACAGCTAAAACGAAATTATTATAATAAATGCTCAAAAATATCACCATTCTCACGAACACAACATTGCACACGATTGTGGTGCCTCTCACAACATTAACATTAACTCTTGGGCTGTAATGCCTGCAATAGCCTTACTCAAACGGTTCTTCAATTTTTGTTGGGTTCTAACTGGTGTTTGGTAAACCTCATTCTTCAAATGGCCCCATAGGAAGAAATCTAGTGGACTCAAATCCTGCGATCTAGTTGGCCATCCTATGGGATCATTTATACCTCTCCGTTTCTCGGGAAAATTTTTGTGGAGACACCGCGAGACCTCTCTTGTGGTGTGAGGAGGTGCACCATCTTGTTGAAAATATATTTCATTCACAACGGTTAATCGCAACTCGTCCAATTCATCTTGTATTTGGGTCCTCAAAAATTTCAAATATCTCTCCGCTGTCAATGAACCTTCAAAAATTGTATGCCCTATTAAATATCTTTCCATCATCCCCATCCAGACATTGATTCCAAAACGTTCTTGGAAGTTTCCATCTTGATATCTATGCTCATTTTGTTGCGACCAGTACCAAGTATTTTGCCTACTAAACATCTCACTGTTCGTGAAACGTGATTCGTCACTGAATAAAATCTTTGTGGGATATTGGGGATCACCCTCCAAATGGAGGAAATAGAATAGGAAAATTCCTAAGGTACTCTTTACAGTACTGGAGTCATCTAACACTATCGTTAACTTACAGGTGTTGGAGTAGTTGATATTTGAATGAGCGGTACTTTGGTGATTAATTTCAAGCTTCCTCGGAAATTTCCCTTGATGATGTGGTTGGATTAATACCAACAAATGTCAATACGTCTATTTCGGTATCTTCGTCGATAACGAAATCCTCCTCTTCAGCAGGTTGCACCTAACGAAATTCTCGTTCAGCTTTAGAGAAATAGGTTCTATTCGGATGAAGTCTTTCCGGATAATGTTGTATAATTAATTGTTCAGCTTGAATGCTATTTTACTTGCACTCTCCATAAATAAGGAGCATATCGACTTTTGCACTTCAGGTGTATTGATTTATACTCAAAACTGAATTCACAGAATATTGTAAGTATGAACAAAAATTTTGC
The DNA here is from genome assembly GCA_013387265.2 of Cryptolaemus montrouzieri. Classification (NCBI taxonomy): domain Eukaryota; kingdom Metazoa; phylum Arthropoda; class Insecta; order Coleoptera; family Coccinellidae; genus Cryptolaemus; species Cryptolaemus montrouzieri. The sequence continues at coordinate 73,561,532 of JABFTP020000001.1, read as the reverse complement.
ATCGCCAACGTAGTTATTGCTATTAGCGAATGGGGAAACTCTGCAAAAATTGCCTAGGTATTTTCAACTAGAACTCCGGAACCGTTAAGAATAGAGTGACGTGAGTGGTATAAAAAAAAGATAAAACAATACTGCTTCTGTAATACCGGGTGGCACGATATGATGAAAATTGCAAAAAAAAGATTGTTTTGTTTTTCTTTCGAAAATATATCAAAAGGTCGAAAGATGAGATGATAGACAAAAAATACAGGGTGTCGCATTTGAAAATCGCAAGTTGGTATTGTTTCCGGCATAACCGGAAACGAAATGTCAAAAATATTAATGTTATCGAATTCAAAATGTTGTCTTCTATCCGATTTCGAAATTTCATCAAAATATTCCTAATAGAAAAAAAGTTACAGGGTTACAGGTAGTTTCAGTTACATGTGGTATAGTTTAATTGAATGAAATGGAAAATGAATACTCAAACGAGGACATTATGAATTTATTTATCATTCATAGTCAATAAGTCGAACTTGTAGAATATTCAATGAAAAATACCCGAATTTATGAGCAATTTGCAGAAAACAATTAAGAAAATTACAATCAAATTTTGTCACTCATGAAATACAGAAAACTAAAATGAGTAGAGCTAGCTCACACCAAACTCCAAAACTCAATACATTTGATTTGTTTTGGCGACATGAATCATGAACAAAAATTTGTAACAAAGCCGCGTCTCACTTTTAATTCGAGATTTCTCCGAACTAAACATTTAGTTCTGTAGGTACTTCCATAGATAAAATTTTAAAGGAGTAAAATCGGAAGATTTTGCAGACCAATTCCATCGACCAGTCTTCTTATATATCTGTCGTCAAACAAGCTGGTTGATTTCTGTTTGCAAAGGGTAACAGTAAGAAACACGTGCATTCACCGGGACATTGTTCAGGAAATCCAAACCTAATGTAGTTGAAATCTCTGAATATTTTACAACAGTTAAATTTTTTTCATAATTTAAATATTGACTTAAGTTTTTGTACATTAAACTGAACACATTTAAGTTAAGACGTTGTTGGAAAATTCACTCCCGTATTTGATGTGGATTTTCGACGGCTTAGATGTGAGAATTATGCCAATTAAAAATATGTCTTGAATATTTGGCCTCATCGGTACATATAATGTTTTGTATAGGTTTTCTTGAATGTGAACCATCAACATTTCGCAGAAATTAATCCTAGCCGCCACGTCTCTTGGATTCATCGATGATATTAATGAGAATTTGTAATAGTGAAAATTATTTCATTAATTGATGTACGTGATATTCGCACATTTGCAACAGCAACACTTACAGACGCATACGGATTGGCATAAAAATGACCCAAGATGGTAATTGCAACGTCTTCATAGTAAGTAATGAAACCAACTCTTCTCCGCTGTCTGTTTTCAATAAGTGACTGAATTTGATTGTGATTTTCTGAATTGTTTTCTACAAGTTATAGTCCATGAATGATCAATTAATTCATAATATCGTCGTTTGAGTATCTATTTGCAATTTTATTTAACAAACAATCTAGACAAGCTATTTTTGCTAGCTATTTTAAAATAATTTCCAAACGTCAAGCGCAGAAATTTCTACAAACTTACATAGAACATTGTGGAACATTCAAACTGGCATCGGAATTGAATACACTTTGTCTGTTTGCATGTTCCATGACCTAATGATTTAATTTTGTGAAGGAACTGCAGGTTTTTAATGAAATCGCGAATAAAATGAGAACGAGCCTTTTAGGTAAAGGAAAATCTAATACTAATCAATACTAACTTGAATTACGGTTGTAATAAAGTAAAAAATATAGGCTAGAATAGACGTATTCGACAAAAACGTTTTTTTTGATAATTTAGTTTCTTTGAGTTGACAAGTGACTCTTGAGCATCCTGTATATAATATATATACTGGGCGATTCACCAGTGGCGCGGTGCTCTGTAGCTCGTACACTATTGAAGATTTCATTTTTGTTCGAACGATATTGTATTTAGAAAGTAAAAATCTACTTCAGCAATTTATTTTGCAGTAAACAGGGTGTCCCAATTTTCTATAAAAAACTCTTGGGAGGTTTTTTCAGATTGGAAGGGCGATTCAAGGGCGTCCTAAACTCTGCAATAATGTCTATAAGTAATAAGTTTTTTTGGTGAGTAGTTTCTTGCAATATTTTTCTTCCGTAAGAATTCATGAAAATAGGCTCTCACATCAACGCATGCTCCTTCGGCCAAAGAGGATGAATACTTTTTTCCTTTCGTTTTTTTATTGCTCGAGTATAGCTTTATTGATGAATTGAAATAGATTATCCTCATTTTATACAGGAGTGACTCAAAAAAAATTATTGAATATTGTAATTTTTAAAATATCAAATCTTGATTTTTCAAATTGAACACCCTGTATTTTATTATTCATGTCAACGCATAAAATATTGTGTAATATTCTTGCAGAAGTAACCTTATCTAAATCTTCGATCATTTTCGAAATATTCGATTATTTGTAAATATTTTTGATGATATTCTACAAACCGTATCAAAGTCATCAACATGCATCATTATGCCCACAGAAGACGGCTTCTTTTTTTTCTGTAATGATTCAAGTAGTCCAAAAATGAAACTTAAACAAGCTAATTCTTTTAACGAATGATAAATCACCGAGATGTTTAAAACGTAAATCGAGGTATGTGTTGACGTTTTTTTTTATTTGTACCATGTGTCAGGTGTACGGACATATCATATTTTGCATTTTACATGGTGAACTTATCAGTGTTTCGTTATTAAACATTGTTAAAGTGAGGTTTGAACCCAATTTTCTCAATTGACTGCCAGTTCTCCAAAGAAGAAATGGTAGATATGATTTTTATTCTGGGTGAGTGTGATAGAAATTTTCTATTGGCAAGTAGAGTTTATACACAAAGGTTTCCTGATAAGAGTCATCCTGATGCAAGATGATTTGAAAAACTTCTGATTAGATTTATCGAAACGGGTAATATCGCTCACAAAAAACATGAAAAACCAAAACTGCTACAGCTGAATACAACCAGTTATCAGTTTTATTGACATTGACAGAGGACCCAAATGAAAGCCAAAACGAGATTTCTCAGTTAACAGATATTAGTGAAACTTCCGTCCAGAAAATATTGAAAGTGAATAAAGTTCTTGCATATCATGTACAGCTGCACCAGGAACTGAACAATTGAGACTATGAAAATCGAATCAGTTTTTGCAATTGGGCAAGTGACAAAGTAGCAGAAAATCCAAATATGTTTAGCAGAGTTCTTTTCTCGGACGAGGCAACTGTCCACAAGAATGGGCTTGTTAACAGACACAACTTTCATTACTATGCCACGGAAAATCCACATCTCATGAGACAAAAAGGTCACCATCATCGTTGGTCCTCGAATGTATGGGCCACTATAGTAGATGGATATCTAATACCAGATCATATAAGACAAGATTTGTGGTTTCAACAGGATGGAGCACTGGCATATTACTCACATCTGGTAATCATGTATCATGTATTTCCAAACAAATGAATAGGACGACATGAGACAAATAGATCACCAGGATCGTTGATCCTCGAATGTATTGGCTGCTATAGTAGATGGATATCTACTTGGGCTGCACTTTTCAACGGGCACCTCAATAGTGAAATGTATTTAGATTTTCTGCAGATTCCTTCCAATGTTACACAGTTAGCATATGAGACAAGAGAATAGATCGACGCTTACGCACATCAGGTCAGTTAATTTCCGCAATTGTTGTCGAAAGTTCAACTAGGTCTTTCCTCACAAGAATTGAGTTGCGTCGTATTTCATCGTTTACGACTCCACCTTAAAATATCTCAGTCATTTCCGCAATTGTTGTCTAATCAAGTATAAGACAAGAATGATTTGTCCACTAGTATAAACTAATCTTCATTTGCAACCTCTGATTTTATTATTTTAGTTTATTAATTTTTATTTCGAAAATGTTCGTAGATAAAGATAAAGTTACTTCTGCGGAGATAAAGATAAGGTTACTTTTGCAAAAAATATGGCACAATATTTTATGCGTTGACGTGAATAATAAAATGCAGAACGTTCCATTTGAAAAAATCAAGATATGATACTTTCAAAATTTCAATACTCAATAATTTTTTGAGTCACTCCTGTAAAAATGAGGATAATCTATTTCAATTCATCAGTGAAGACAAAAATATTGTGAAGAAACTACTCACCAAAAAAACTCATTACTTAAAGACATTTTAGCAGAGTTTAGGACGCTCTTGAATCTTCTTCCAATCTGGAAAAACCTCCCAACATTTTTTATAGAAAATTGGGACACCCTGTTTACTTCAAAATAAATTGCTGAAGTAGATTTTCACTTTCTAAGTACAATACCGTTCGAACAAAAATGAAATCTTCAAGAGTGTACGAGCTACAGAGCACCGGGCCACTGGTGAATCAGCCAGTGTATAATAATATAAAATTAACAGTAGTCTCGTTAAACTAAAAAGAAGTTATAATCCTACTCAAATCTGGGTCAAAGAATTTCAGATAAAACAAATCCTAACGAAAGATGTTTGAAAAAGGATACCTTTCAATGAAAAAAAATTGAAAGTACATGCTATTTGAGATAGCAGAGTTGACAAATGAACTAACACGAACCTATATAGATGAAGTACGCTGGTCTTAGGTTGTTCCAACTCTTTGAAGACTGGATACGCCTGAAGGAGTGTCTGAAATTCTAATGTTGGTAAATTGTCAGTAAGGGCATTGCTGATTTCCTTATCTTTATCTTTGGTTGTATTCACGTCTAAGATATCTGATGAGAGTTTTCTAGCCGAAGGTTTTCTTCTCGCAAGGTTTACTTTTTGTGATTCTGGGCCTGTCACAAAAACTACCATCGAGGTTGCACCATCGTCGTATTGAGTGCGGTATCCAAAACCGTATTCACTACCTTGGTTGCTTTCTGATTGGGGAAGATCCAAACTTCTCCCTGAAAAAAATAATATAATAAAGTAATACTCTCTCATACAGTATGTTTTATAAAAAGGAAATGTAAGAATGATTTTTCGAGTAATTTTAGACAAGAATAAAGAGTCGATTGATTTCTGATATCAAACGTTGAAATTTTTAAATACTCTGCTCCCAAAAATCAACACACAATTTCAATATTTCAAATTTCTTTTTGGTAGTAATTGTTAACACATGTTTTATTTCGAATATGTGCTAACAAACTTCAATGTTCCTCTTTTGAGAAATAAAATGAAAGGAATAAATTGAGATCTTGCAAGGAACCACCACATATTGATAACTGCAGTTGTTGATCTATTATTGTGAATAACGCTTGTTCTTTTAGAAAAATTGTACTCTTCAATAATAATGCAACGCGAATCACAAAATTCGACCCCGGCAGAAAGTGGTGAAGCAGTGGTGCTAGATGACCTAGGTTGGACCTAACGTATGTCACGAAAGTCTTGGGAAAAAGATTTTTCATGCATAGTTCCCGCAGTTCGTGGAAGATCTAGTTACCGTGATCAACAGATGTCATTTATGATTTATATTGAGTATTCCTACTGTCAAAAGTTTGAATAAGTGGAATTAAAGGATACTGTTGTAATTGTGTCAACGGCAACAGAACCGTCGGTTGCTGCCTTCATGTTGCAGCTCTTAAATATTATTTATCACATGGAAGGTATTTATCGAAAATAATTAAACCTGCAGAGCATATGACAAATATTTTTGATTTTGAAGAAGAAGTAGTTACTGTAATAGATGAAGATAGTGATGAAGACTGAATATTTTTCAAATACATAATATTGTTTTTGAAAATATATTTTATATTAAATATCAATTTACATATATTGTTATTTTATACTTCTCAGTACCATTAAAGCGCTTCGCGCTCTATTATAAATATATATATATATATATATATATATATATATATATATATATATATATATATATATATATATATATATATATATATATATATATATACATACATTCTAATTTGAACTCCTCTCATTTTGTTTTCGATTTCTTATATCTTCAATATACATATCAAAATCAACAAACAATCAAAGAATATAAAAACGGGGTTATCGCATTTTCATAAAATGGTGGAACTCTCAGAACATTTTATTGAAAAATAAAAAAGCCTTCTCGAATAAAATCTAAATCATCGATGTTGGAACTTATTATATATTATACATATTATATTACATATTATATACTTTTATTATACAGGGTCGATTATTTAATGAAAAGTATAAAAATAATTTAACATTGCCGAAACTACCGTAGCTCAAGGTCAATTATATGAGGATGTTTCATGTGCAAGCTCAACCAGCAGAGGGCAGCTGGGTAGTAATAATCTAATGGGAAAATAATATAACTATATAAATTGTAGACATATAGCTACGAAAATAAATCCTGACGTTGGTTATTTTTTTAACCCCCAAAACTGTCAATCAAGAAAAAAATTTTTAGGAACTAGGGATTTCGACTATCTCAACCCAGGATACCCTTTTTGAGAGAAATCATTTTTAATTGGTATAATTCTCATATCTGGGACGTCGAAAATCTACATGAGAGCTTGTTTGACGACAGATAATTGAGAATTCGACTGCAAGATCTCTGGATATTACCCTTCTAGATTTTTATCGATGGGGGTACTTAAAGAACAAAGTTTATAATTCGTCGATATCGAATTAAAAGAGAGACGTGCATTAGACAGCATCGATCCCAATAAAGTGCGAAATGCAACTATTAATGACGAGCGCTCGCAAATTGAAAAATGTTTAGAAAACATTAAATTTGATTTAATTTTTACTACAATGTTTATGTTTACGGTTTTTTAATTATATTTTTCATAAATGTTAGAAATTTTGTTTTATAACTCATGTCTCCAAAATGACTTTTTTATAGTTGGGTGAGAGAGCTATCGCTACTCATGTTTTCTGTATTTCATAAGTGACAATTATTTGTAATTATCTGAATTGTTTTCTGCAAATATGTCGTAAATACGGGCACTTTTCGTTAAATTGTCTGCAAGTTCGACTTATTACTATTTATTGGCATTAACTATTAATGATTAATAAATAAATAAATTCATAATATCTTCTTTAGAGGGTAAATTTGCCATTTTATCTAAGAAAAACTATGCACAAAACCAAATTAGTGTTTATTCTAATTTCCAAACCTCAAACTGAGAGCGGAATCCATAGAACCAGATATAGAACATAGAAACTGTTATCGAAATTAACTCCACTCTGTCTGTTTTTATTAAATTTTCTGAAGAAACTGCAAACTTATGATAAAATCCCAAATAGAACGAAAACGAGCTATTTAAGGTGAAGGGAAACCTAATACCAAACAATACTTGTTTAAAATACGGTTCTAATGAAGCAAAGAAAAGGTACTCGAATTTGAAAAAAAACCTTTTTCGACAATTTGGTTTCATTGGTTGAACAAGTAATTTTTCAGCACCCTGTAAAAAACGAATCGGAAAGTACGTTGCCTCCAAAGATAACAGTTTTCACTATAATCTAAAAACAAAGTTATAATCTTATGCAAATCTGAGTCAATTTTTTGGGCGAAGAAAATGACAATGTAATTTCGAAAATTTAGATGATGCAACCCTAGCTCAAAGGTTGTTAATTTTAGATTGGTCAATCTCAATAAAAGATGCTTGAGGAAGGATCCCCTTTAATAAAAAGAAAATTAAAAAGTACACCATGCCCTTTGAAATTGTCGTCCGGTATCACCGCTCTGAAAACAACTGCAAATTGTAGATCAGTATCCATTTACTATAATGCCGAAGCTTGAAATTGATCGATAAACCCGTTCCCCAGGTACTTATACACTCGGAGGCAAAATTAGCGGAACACTCGAAAATTTAACCAAATTCGAAGTCCGATATTTTTCCTAATTCTCAACCGATTTAGATGATTTTTCGGCAAGTTATGGATCAACTCTTCTGATTTGTAGAAATTATAAGAGGAAACAAAAAAAATTTGGAGAAAATTTTCTACGGAGGCAAAACTAAAAGTGTTTTTTTGCAAAAAATTCGTAACACCCTGTGGAATTTCGTGGTCCGAGTTGAAACGTACAATATCACGGTCTGTCAAGACACATCTTCCTACAGTAACGCCCTTCTTGTTTTATGCATTTATCTCTATTTTTACAAGAGATATCCAATTTGAAGCGAAAAGTCACAAATTTCAAGAATTTATTTTCAATCTTGCGTAGGTGCATAACATCGTAGGTAAGCCAAAAAATAAAATCAAAATTAGAGAAGCGGAAATCTAACGAAATGAAAATTTTTGAAATTCACTGGCCAATTTCACGCTCCGGGAGAACTCGAAGTACACTGGATTTTGTACATTTATTTTTGAATTTTTTTGTGCGACACTCTATAATAATTATCATTCCTGTTCAAAATTGAGAGCAGGTGTGTATCGTGGCGATACACTCGTGAAATGAAATGAACATGTTGAGAAAAATGTTCATGATGACCCACAAAAAAAAAACATTTGATTTTAGTAGCGAGTATGACCCCCCCGAGCTCTTATTACAGCGCGCATACGATTTCGCATACTCCCAATGATGTTGTCTATCATCTGTTGGGGTATGTTGTCCCACTCTCCCACCAAAGCCAATGTCAGCTCTTCAACGTTGCCTGGATTCCGTTGTCGAACCCTTCTTCCAAGAATGTCCCAAACGTGTTCGATCGGGTTTAAATCCGGTGACCGCGACGGTCAGTCCATTCGTGTGATCCCAACTTCATTGAGATATTCTATCACTATGCGCGCAGTATGAGGGCGCGCGTTATCGTGCATAAAAAGGAAATTTTCCTCTATGTAAGGAGCAAAAGGCACAACATGGGGCTCCAAGATTTCTGTTATATACCGATGGGCATTAAGTGATCCATTGCCAATAATCTCCAGTTCTGTTCGTACTCCCAAGCATATGCCACCCCATATCATAACTGACCCTCCACCGTATTGCTCAGTTCCTGCGAAGTTCGCTTGATTGTACCGTTCCCCTCGATGCCTCCATATTCTATCTCTACCATCCACGAAATTCACACAATATCGGCTCTCATCACTAAATAAAACTCGTCTCCACTGATTGATTGTCCATGCTACATGCTCCCTAGCAAACGCCAATCTTGCTACCCGATGGGCTCTATCGAGTCTTGGTGCTCTTGCTTGTGCGTATGATCTCAGACCAACTTCATTTAATCGTCTTCTGACTGTCCTCACACTGACGTTAATGTTATCCACTGCTTGTAAAAGGTTACGTGCCTGAACAGCAGTAAGACGAGGATTTCTTATGGTTTGATTGATGATGAAACGGTCATGTATAGCGCGGGTTGCCCGATTTCTTCCTTGTCCTCGCCTCCTCACGTACAATCCAGTTTCCCTGTAACGTCGGTAGATTCGATGGATAACCGACGTCGAGACACCCAACATGGTACCGACTGAGCGGTAGGTGCGCCCTTCCTCGATCAATGTAACTGCCCTTGCTACTGAGGTTGGTGGTAAATCTCTCATTCTGAATGAAAAATACCGTTTCGAATCGTAAACAGTAAAAGAATCACAAAACACCGCAACCGATCGAATTTGTATCAAATCAAAGAATGGAAAACTCTCATTCTTTAAACAAGTGCAAATGTGGTCATATACAAAAAAACGTGTGTTGTATTTCATATTTGATAAAAAAAGGTGTGTGTATGTGTAAATGAAAAGTTTTATCAATGGTCCCAGAATTCGGTTGTGTATTTTAATACGTACCGACTGTTATCTCCTATGAATTCCTAATTTTCACCAAATTAACCAAATTGTCATCAACAACTAATGCAATTCGAACATAAAAATTGCAAACGACAATTTCGACACGACTGAGTGATAATAAGAAAATTCCAAATTGATAGACGAATTTTAATGACAATTTCTTGATTCAATGGAATTTCTCCAAAATGGTGATTTTCCACTTGAAATTAAATATATTTTGCAAAAATAGGGATAAACGCATGAAACAAGAAGGGCGTTACTGTAGGAAGATGTGTCTTGACAGACCATGATATTGTACGTTTCAACTCGGACCACGAAATTCCACAGGGTGTTACGAATTTTTGACAAAAAAAACACTTTTAGTTTTGCCCCCGTATAAAATTTTTTTCAAATTTTTTTTGTTTTCTCTTATAATTTCCACAAAGCAGAAGAGTTGATCTATAACTTGCCGAACAAATCATCTAAATCGGTTGAGAATTAGGAAAAATATCGAACTTCGAATTTGGTTAAATTTTCGAGTGTTCCGCTAATTTTGCCTCCGAGTGTAATAGTCCCTTTAGCGTCCAGTATATTACTGAGAAACAATTGATTATAACTTTTGCCACTAAAAGAATAGATCGTAAAAAAAGAGAAAAAAAGATTAAAACGGCTTCTTTTCTTTTTTCATAAATCGAATGATGCATTCTCAGTTCAAAGTTTTAAGCAATAACTTATTTCTACGGGGCGTTTTCGAAAGCATCTCATGTCATTCTGCATATTTCAACATTTTACCTCTCGAACTGAATCATAAAAATTACGGTTACAAATGCGAAAAGAAAACTAGTCCTCAGAATATAAGTTGAAACACTAATTTTACGTGAGTTTCATTGTGATATAATTTTACGTAACTTTATTTGCATACAGCTTAGTAGATATTCAAAATGATGACGAGCGTTATCAAATGATTTTGACAGATCCATTGATATAGTAACTGTAACATTTTTGTGAGTGATTGATTCTGCTTTAGATTAATGGGGAATACACGAGCGAACGAAAGTCATTCTATTGATTACTTATAATAAAAAAAAAATAGAGGCAACCAATTAACTTGTCACAGATGACTCGCCCAAATATATCAAAGAATGGTTCTGAGTGAGAGCATGAAGAATGAAAGTTGTTTGATTATAACTAAAATGTTACATCAAAAAGCTTATAAGTAGAGGTACAATTTTGTTATTTGAGTTAATTAGAGAATTATACAGAAGCCAGTATTGCCATTAATTTAATTCAAGAGACACAGGAAATGAATTGTAAACCTGAAATTGAAAATGAAAGGAATTTTAACTATTACTTTAGATGAGATAGGATATTTGACTGTTCCATCTGTTGTTCTATTTTGCAATATTGAAATAAGTAACCATTTGAATATACATCTGTCATATATTCTATTGTTTTGACCTATTTTATCAGGAGAATATTTTCCTTGTACAGGGTCGACAGATTTCGACGTTTTAGTACTGCAGGTGAAATACTGTCAATAGTAGAAATGACCCCTCTTAGTCCTGTTATATTCGCATGAGGAACTAGTTATCTTAAACAGATTCAAGCTAGCCTTTTTCGATTTCGAGTTATTTGCAACTTTTGATGATTTTCGGAATCCCATCGGTTGTTTTTGACGTTATGTGAAAATGGCTCTGACATCCTGTAGGCACTTCTTTAACTAGAAAACGTGTTTTTGAATATGACCCAATTGAAAACTTTTATTTCGTTAAATAAAGTTTTTCGTATCAAAAGTGCTCCCTAGGTGTTTTTAACATGTTTCATGAAAACCAAGAATTGTATAACTTTTTCTTAATTTCCAGAATTCACGTGGAATAATTGAAATAAGATGAGTATACTTTATGCTCTCATTATGACTACTCGAAAATTAATTCTTGCAATGACAATCCATTAAATTATTTAATGGTTTTTCATCAAGTAACAACTAATGTGTGATAATATTGTTTGTAATAACGAAGTGACCATGCCGTACGAAATTGTGAAGTCATAACGGATTTGCAATTGAATATTAATATGTTGATGTGGGTTCACATCAAACCACCAATATTCATTTTGACGATTGAAGATTTCTTCACTACGATGTGAACTTGTGCGGTCTGAATTATCTGTGGGGAAAACTGCGAATTTTTTCAGATTTCGGAACTCTGCTGGCAGCAAAAACTAGTATATCTACATTTTATAAGGTTTATATCTATTTCTCTTAAGAAGACTAAGCGCCTAACTCTTAGACATCCTGTTTTCACACCAATTTGCCTGCTCGAAATTGATGGGCAGTTACGCTACCTACGATTCATTTTTTCTGAATATCAGCTCGGTGATGTCTTGGAGCTGCGAAAAAATCAAATTTCTGATCCAGTAGGTGTCTGCAATATGTAGTCCAAGATTTCAATTTGACAGCTGACGGCTATGAAACATATCCCTATGTGTGAGGGTAGGTGTAAAAATAACTTGTTTCAAATCAATCGACATCACCAAGGTCTTACTAGATGGCTGTTGTGTATTCACTATGTGAAAATTCAGCTGTTATTTTGCTTTTTCTGATTTCCTTTGATGGAGTTCCAACTTCTGTTTGTAAGACCTTTATTCTACACCATCAGAAGTTGTTTAATTTTGCAGTTTAGTAAATCGCAAGTTGAACACGTGTCAGACCGAGGTTTTCGAAATCACAGCCGAGGGAAATGTTTGTGAAATGTTTCAGAGTAGAATCTATAGTGTACTATAGTTAAAAAAAGATTTTACAAAATGCAATGAATAAGCGGTGGACATGTAAGTTAGGGCAAGAAATTATTTTTGGAGTTTACCCCTGCAGTAATGATTCTCCTCTCTTGGAAAGCTATTTATTTGTTCTATCACTCATTCTTTTATTTCACTGGTGAATTTCCTGGACTTATTTGCTTGCCCCGTTTGTCTTGGAAGATACTGTTGCCTGCCTTTTCATTTTCAACAAGTCCCAGAATCTTCTTGTTAGTTAAACCAAAGATATTGGTAAAACTCTGGCGACATTTTTGAAAATGCTCTCACATACCTTTTGGGATTGTATAATGAACACTAATTTGGCGATGAATCTGTTCAGAACTGTCATACTAACCATGACGCCGTCGATTTGGCTTACCAATTTATATCAAACCTAATAAGAAGGTTTCCTGCTTTATTGGGTCTCATCAAACAAAGATCTTTTCTCTTCCAATTGTACATTGCTACATTCAATTTTGCATCGACAAATACACTGCAATAAGGAAAAAAATAGTCAACAGACTAGTAACCTATAAATTAGCTTTTTTTGCAGAAATGTTTTGTACGGAAAACTACTAGTTTCTAACATTTTTTTCATTAATAACACTTTCTGATCCTCTTTCATTTCTTTTTTTATTGTCAGTAATAGGTAAGTTCATAAGGGAACATTGGAACGTAATGGAACAGCACACTAACCACTAATTGAATTTTCACTTAATTTAGTACATATATCCTTTAGGTTTAAAAGTATCATGGCCATCTATGAAGCAATGTCTAATACATTGGAAGTAACATGGCACTTAGCCCCTCTGATATGTTACCATGGAAGCCACTTAGATCCTTTTTGCTTAAAAATCAAAACATTTGAATAATTGGCACTTAGACTCTTTAGAATGTATACTCTTTCTTATTGTCTCAGTGTAACTGCTTTTTTACAGGTTCTTTCAAAAGTGGTATAGGATATTACTTTCCGTCAAATTTCACGTTTCTAAGTTGATGAAAAGTAAGGTTTGGATTCCCTGGTGAATTTCACAATATTCCGCAGAGCGGAACATAAATGGTCCTTTTCCCGGCTGCTGGATCAGAAATTTGATTTTTTCACAGCTCCAAGACATCACCGAGCTGATCATTCGGTATAATTCTCAACTTTCCACCCACTTGTTTTGCTGAGATAGGAGGCAGACACAGTCTTCATCTAATTGAGTATTAGTAGTTCATTTGTTTTACTTACCAGAAGCTTGGTATGATGTGGCTCTGTTTTGCGTGATAACATTCTGTTGCGGAAATGAATTATGGTATGTTTGATGAATGAAGGGGGAGAAATGTTGGCTCACAAATGGCGCCTGATAACCTTGTGCAAAAGATACAAATGGACTCTGGTAGAATTGTGGCACTGGAGGTTGGTGGCTCGCAAATGGGAACGGGATCACATTCTGGGAAAATGGGGTTATGTGAAATTGTGTATAACCAGCTTGGGTATAAGTGAGGGTGAGAGTCAGCAAAATCACCTGAAAATAAAAATAAAAAAATAAATGTCAATTTTCTCATCATTTTTATTTCTTATTGTGAATAATTTTTGATCGATGTATGTGCCAAATTTCGTGTTTTCCCGTTCCTTGGTTTTAGAGAAAAATTTTTGTTTTTGTATCTTAGAAAAACCTTCAGGAGGTGGGGTTTTGAGGAAAAATGTATATACGAATCTTTCAAGGATCTAACATATTTTGAGCTATTTTTATTGTAGAAATGGCCGATATCGGGAAAAGTACTTTTAGACTATAGTGTTGATTCTACATTACTTAGTTATTTGGTTGGTATACACGAGTACAAGCGTTTTCCATCTGTAATGACGATATTAACTATTTTGCAAGAATCGTAAACTGGTGTACGGAAACGATCCGAACATGATGAAAAAAAATGAAGTGTGTTGCTGGTAACTGCATCGATTGAGGAATTAGCAATAGCCTGAATAACACCTTTATGGAAAGAAAATTGGATTAGTCGAATTTCAGAATACCTGAATGCTCATTTTTTATATGGAGTTTTTGTATGAATTCAAGACCATAACTCACGATTATACCATCAGTTGTGGCATATTTTATTGTCGGCTTAAGTCTAGCAAAGGTATGGATGTTGTGAAAGTTAAGAGAGAAAGCGGCCAAGGTGCATAGCAAAGCTCTTACATACGAGGGATGCCTTTCAAGTTCTGCATATAGAGTTCGAATGAAACGATTGAATTCTTTCAAATACTTCGATGTGTTTCGAATTTTTCTCCTCTCAGATTAATATACGCCTGCATTCGTTCGAACCAATTCAGGAAACGGTTGTTCCAATCGTTTGGTGCTACATTCAAAATCTCTCTTTGGAAGGCATTTGACTATGACTTTTGTTAGCTTTTCTTCCCCAGGGAACTCCCAATTAGAATATTGACGCTTATTTTCTGGCTCGTATAAATAAAATGATCGAAGATTCATCAACACTGACAATTTTATGAACGCTTTCAGACTTTGCAAAGTTAAAACGGTCCCGAGTTTCTGAATCGAATTGCAGCTTTCTGTTCATCGATTGACAGATGCGGTATCCAAGGGGAAACTATTGCACACGCAATTCATTTGGCAAAATTTCTTGTATTGATGTCTTCTAAATTCGCAATGATGCCTAAAAGTTTTGAAATATTGAATGCCGATCTTCCAGAGTAATCTTACGTACAGCATTCACATTTGAATGAATTGAGTTACCTCTTTTTTAGAGCATATGTCTTGGATCGTTTCTTAGCCTAACCCTTTTGCGTTTAAATTTGCCATACCAACGGAAAAGTGTTGACTGGTGTGGTGCTTTAATTCCGAAAGTAGAAACTATCTCGACGAGACATTCTTGTTGAAATAATTATTTTTGAAAATGGTAGATAATTATTCGAAAAGCTCCCGGTTCAATTCCGTATTTCATCTAACTTTGTTCACTTTTAGTACT
The DNA here is from genome assembly GCA_013387265.2 of Cryptolaemus montrouzieri. Classification (NCBI taxonomy): domain Eukaryota; kingdom Metazoa; phylum Arthropoda; class Insecta; order Coleoptera; family Coccinellidae; genus Cryptolaemus; species Cryptolaemus montrouzieri. The sequence continues at coordinate 73,545,991 of JABFTP020000001.1, read as the reverse complement.
GATTGTTGATTACCATCAATCAAATGTCAACAATCAGTACAAAAAATGAACCTTTATGTCCTCTGTGTCCCAGTGTACAAAACATAAAAGACATCCCTGGCATATATATGGTGGTGGCAAAGTTTTCAGGAGAAGAAATTTGGGAATGACAAAGGAATAGTAACATTCAAACAAAACACAAGTCACGATAGGAACGACTTATTTGATTAATTCTCTTGTATGTTATGATCATATAAATTTGCAGGAAAAAATTGGGACAATAGAAAAAGAGAGGGAAAAACACAAAACGATGAAAACAACAGCTCAAAGCGATAAATATTAAATCAGAAAGTATCCCGTATTGCAATGATTCAGCGATTCGTTTCTTTGTTATTACTGACTGATGGATTATTTTTCGAAATGAATTGGAAAAACTGATGAAAATCTATTTTTTTCGATTTTGCCATATCTCCCCTATCTCTTGCAAATTAACATTTCATAATTTGTTCCTTGCAGAAAAAGTAGCTTATTTGTAACCAAAACAGTGCCTTTTTATTGAAATTGTATAGTATTGATCGAAATTAATCGAAAATCACCTGCAATACTTCGACAGAAAGCTTCAAAGAAACCAATTAATGGATACCCGAAAAAATAATTTAATTTTCGGAACATTTTTCTCGAAAACTTTATTTCAACTTTCATTTCTGAATTATACTGATGATGATTGTAGAGGAAATCGATTGCCAGAGTTTTTATAAGAATTTTTACGACCTTTTGTAACATACTGTTCATCATATAGGAATCAATAAAATTATAGTCATTATTTTTACTGCGATTGACTCTCAATCAAGCTAAGGAAGTAAGGCTTTTGCAAAAATAATCAGAATTCGGTGGACTATTCTATGTATTTAACTGTATTTGTTAATATTAATTGTTCTGAATTAGTTCAAGCTAAACCTGGAGTACCGCAAGGTTCTATCATTGGCACCATTTAATTTTTTTGGTTTGGTATTCATCAATGATATTCCAGATTATTTGAAAGAAGCAAATATATCTCTTTTTGCTGATGGTCTAATGGTCTGACTATCAATGTTGGTAAAAATCCAGCAGTTCTTGTTCAGTTTGAGGAATACCTCCAATTTCAATGATATAATTTACATTTGTGACTTAAATCTTATTCCCATGGAATACGTATGCCGATATGCTGTCGAGGAAGGTTAGCAAGAATATATTCGTCTCGAGGCTCTTGGGTTCTTCGGTTTCTTTGGATGTACTTAGGACTGTGTACTTTTTGCTCATTAAATCATCTTTTAGGTATTGTGTTGTTGTTATTTGGGAGAATTATTCTGAACGTAATAAAATTTTACACTGCAGACAACGGGAATAAGAGTACTGGGTGGTCTTGGCTACATATATTGTATTTCAGTATTTTTTTCGGTATTTCAATCAAAAATGCATTTTTTAAAGGAATTTTACTTAATACACAGTACTTGTTTTTTATTATTGATAATGGAATTCTACCAAGTAAAAGCCTCCCAAATTCAAACGTTAAAAATGCACTTACTCAACAGATGAATTTTTAAAGGTGATCCTTTTGATATGTCTTTATATTTGTGTTGTTCTTGTAATTTTATATGTACAATGAATTGACGAGGCGTTAACTGTATATAAATTATTTTATCAATCTCACTGACCTGTGTAAGCACCTTTATGTGAACCCTTAATAAATCTATCTGTCTCTATATCGGATACTATTCAATAGGAGAATGAAACGTAGTTCGTATCTCTAAGACTATTTGTTGAGATGTGACAGTTAATTTACGAAAATCTTTTTCTTGAGACATTTATACATTTTCAAAACTTTTCATCGTCCTTTATTTCGCATTAATGTACTTATTTCTTTGGTTTTCGAGGATATGTTCAAAGCAAATAGCAAATTACAAAACGGTAAACGTGAAAAATATTTCGAAAACAAAAATAGTCGAATTTCGTTGGTTCTTTTATATATAATAATGCACTGATTGCTATAAAATAAATGAAATTTATAAATCTTTCTATTCTTTTCATTAGCCTCTCTTCACTACTGGGAGAAATTCTATTCATCCTGAACCTTTTTATTCTTTATGATCAAATTTTTTGTCAAGATTATTCGAAAATTCTACATTTTGATTGAACTGCGAAAATTCTACTTTTTGACTCCACCTAGCTGTTAATGATTTTTGAACCCTTATAGATCAAATCACCATTTTTTCGTCTCCCTGTATTGTGTATATTAAAAAATTAACAAATTTCCTGTTTGAATCATAATTAGAATTCTCTTGAAGAATTCACAATCAATTAATTGCATTTCAACATGGTTTCTCCACCCAATCATCGACCTTGACCAAATAGAAATTTAATTTCATCTGCCTTGTTAACTCATACAAAGGTCCTCTACAATGCTGTGTATTTCCAAAGTCGTTTTCGTACAGGCCCATCTTAAATGTCATCGAAATATCAGAAGATAATCCAGTTTTGTATGTAACATTGAGGAATGAGAGCATACACACCCATTCACAACGTTTATTAGCACCCATGAGGGATTAAATGAAAGCAAGGTCGAAATAGTAACACAAATATGAATTTATCAATTCTATGAACAATAATGACAATGATATGATCGTGGTTTATTTAGAGACCTCGAAATAGATCATTTTGATAATTTAGGATCATAGAAATCTTTCGAGAATTCTTTGTTGGCATATCTTTTAATTTTTACAAAAATACTGGACTCCCAAAAATTACTGAATAATCCTAAACAACTGAACATTTGTGTAATTTAAATTGCATTTGTTCAGGATGTTATGAAATTTAAATTTTAACTAACCACAGTATTTTCTGAGAAAAAATATAACTTGCTATTGATGAGTATATAATTAAGTTATGAACAAATATATACTACTTGAATATAGTATTATATAGCACTACCTTGTATCATGACAATTATCGCATTATGATGACAACTCGTATATCAAAAATAATTGTCCATGCATCAAGACAGAATACTATCAAATGTAGTACTACACTTCTTTGATTTCTGTTCTGTACTGAGTCTCTGTATGAGTACTTAATTTAGACGTTTAGGATAGAAAGGATCTGTCTGCTTAAATTTCTCTTCTCTTGATTACTGAAGTTCATCTCGAAATTTTTAGCTCAAAGAAGCTGGGGTGGCTAGATCAAGAGGTTACATATAAGATGAATTCATTTCGTTGCGACACAAAAACAAAGCCGATTGCTGAGCAAAAGGAGCTTTCTGAACGAAATTCGAAGAAAAGAATCAGTAACAAATCGAAAAAAATTCATGACAGATCTCGTTTATCTGAAGATGGAAGTATCCCACTTAATGGGACAAGGAAAAATAGGAACGCGTCTAACTCGTACACTATTTGTGAACGTATCAAAAATATTATCAGAAGAAAGACGAAATCGGTTGCGCCACCCTCCTACTGTGGCATTTGCATCCAAAGGTCTGAAAAATTCATTCAATAAATATTTCATTTTTCTTTTCTTTTTGTAGACAGTCAGCCTACACACCAGTAAATATAATATATATATTTTAAATTCCAAAGGTGTCAAAGGAACACGTATTGATTTCAACATATACTTCTTGTCAAACAATGTAACCCCGTAACTTTGATATCTTGCGAAATCAAAGAGAATGAAGAAGTGGAAGTCTACGGAGTGCCATTTCAGAGCCAACATTTCATTAGTTAAATAAGTTATACGAAACTGAAAGCCTCTTAGCATACAACTAAGCTCCATGATATCAAGAAAACATTTTGAATAATGTCAATGCACTCCGGTTAACGGTAATATGTTCAATGAATTGATTTGAGGATATATTAATAGCTGTAATGATTATTTCAACATAGTTTTCTTTTACACAAACGAAAGTACAATTACTGGACGCTCAATATACAATTCCCTCATGCTGGACATAATTCTGAATTGTTGCAGTTTCCATTTTTCATATTTTCCTTCCAAGAAGTAGACAATATAACTCACGTATGGTTCAAAACAAAAAAAGAACAAACAAATAAGTTCTAATTATATTTCTACTGGTTCAGTATTGTGCCTATTCAACCGACCAAGCGTTTGTGTGCTGCTACTGGATTATTTTGTTCGAATCTGGATAGTCGCACGTACCTACACACCAGTATATCATAGAAATCGCACAGTGGCATAACTCTGTTTCGTTACTTCGTAGTTTTCTTAGTTGATGATAATTCACTCTTTCCTGAAAGTAACGTTACAGAACTTAGTTATATATTATATAAGTATATTATATTAATGTAAACTTTATTTCTGAGAAAAACTCCCTCGACAGACAGAAAACGAAGTGATTCTACATAACCCCAAAAATAAGGATTTCGGAAAGAATGGTTCATATAATACTCATTGTGTTTGCATAAATTTAGTAATCGGTGGGTACATCGCAACAAAGTAATTGAACTTGACTTTTAAGAATACAAATTTGGTAACGAAGACAGTAGCATTTAAAGCTGTGTCTCGAAATCTAAACTTTCTTCATTCAATCGAATCTAAAATTAACTAATCAATTCAGTTTTTAATGATTATAATTCAATCGATCCTAATGTAGAGCAATGGATGCAAAATAATACCAAACGCACTATGAACGAACGTTAACAAGGTTAATTTCCTGCTTATTTCCATTTCGAACTTGAACTTTAAAACGGGTAGTTTTGTTCAATTTTGCTTAGGTTAACGTGTTTTAATTCATTTGAACCACGCCTTTCTGAAATTTGCATATTTATGATTATTTCCCATATAATTTTTTTCTTTTTTAGATGTTATGCTTTTTTATTCAATGATAGCCAAATAGGTTGGAAATTTGAATATTTATGAACTGTGAAGGTAGCTTGCAAACTAAATATTTCTTTGAATTTATTCTCGTTTAGAAAAACAGGACCTCAAAGTTAATTCTTTTCGACATTATTTCGGACAATGAATGGTATCAAATGTTATTAATTTTTCGATAATCATAAAGATATGCATTTTGAAATGGCAACCACAGCACTAATTCTATATGTAAATTCCCATAGCCGGTAGCATTGAATTATACAATTTCTAGTTTCAAAACATTCAATCGAGTCTTAAAATCTCATAAAAATGGTTAAATTTTTCATATTCATACAATAATAACGAAATATGATCGATGAATTCTGAGATAAAAAGCAGAACATGTGTCTTATTTAAATATGCATTTTTTTCGTAATATCAGCCAGACGTTCATGGTTTTTAAGGTTATGTACAATAAATTATTCTTAGTTCAGATTCATTATAAGTAATATATCTGTTCTATTTCGTAAAAGATAAGCAAATTTGGACTGAAAAAGCCAGAAGTGGACAACTAGAGGAAACATCATATCTAGATGGGGAAAAAGTGAAGAAGTTGAGAAACAGTGGGGTGATCCAATTATTACTCTTCCAGATGTTCAACGTTAACTGCACTTCTGGTCTTGTGCGTATATTCCAATTATACTTACGAGACAGAGCTTTCACTGTCCATTTAAGCCCAATTCGTTCCTCTAATGGAAGGATGGCAGTTGACGTACCCGAAGAATCACTTCTGGCACACTTGCTGTTTAACATATTCATCTCAAAGGCTTCCGATACCTGCCTAGCTATCTATGTCGACTGTAAAGCCTACATGACGAGCGCAATTCCTCTCTACCTGATAACCAGGGGACTATAACCTGATAAGGAAGCAGACCAATTGGAAAAATGACCCACAAAGTGGCTCATCACGTCAAAAGAACTCGACACACTATCTGTCTCAAAAGGGACGAAGCAGATGAGTTAAAAAAACTAAATACCAAAAAGTTATGCTGGATCGAAGATTAACATGGCGTAAACATACGGAAGACTGCACGAACAAGGCCAAGATGCTCAAGGATTTGATCATAGCTCGTTGGGGGATTTGCAGCCTCAATTCATATCTGCAAACTTCAAGTCGTCCAGAATAAACCAGTGTTTATTGTTGGTTGCTTCATGATTCATGGGTAGGTAATGATCGATAGAGAATTCTTTTATTATACACTTTTATCTGTCATCATACGGATATCAAAAATTATATGAAGTCAAGAAAGTGTCAGTTAATGTTAGATTAGGACGTTAGTCCAACCGATTGTGTAATTTTTTTTAGTTAATTAGTTAGTTAGTTTTAGTTTTATAGTTAATTGATCGATGCTTAGGTAGGAGATTGTAATCTGGTACTGAAAAATGGCGAATACGTCGAAGTCAAGGAGAACGGGTTAATTTCCAGATAGAAAGAATGGTGATTATAAAGTGCTCCCAAATTATACTAGAAGTTTGATATGGGCTACCCGTAATCAGGGACTAGATGACAATGAAAAAGAAGGTCTTGTAGGCAAGAACAGCCTGAGAAAATCATTGAAACCTCGAGGAAATAAAATTAGATCAGTGAATTATCAGATCAGTGAATTGATGATGAATATTTTGAACGGATAGCTCATTTGCAGGAAATAAATATAAAACTTTTTCTTATTACAACTTCTGTGAAATTGTGGACGAGGTATATTATGTCCTGGTCAAGTGTAAAACCTTATTTCGTACAAAAAATTTCAATTTTGGAAGACAGCAGTTTAGATTTCACTGTGTCACTAAACTAATCAGTTTTGGTGTTCACCGAAATGTCTAAGATGATTTTTGACTGAAAAGACGTAAAGAACGAAAGCTTACAGGGATAAAGCTTGAGGCTGGAGTGACCACATTGCATTGGGTGATAATATAATATATAGTAATACTACTAGGAAAGCTATAAAGCAGCATCTATATGGTCATAACAGTGGACATACATGCTCTTGCCAAGGTCATAATGAAATGAATCATTGAATTATAAGCGGCAAATTCATGTGTAATGTGGTTGAAAGAATCCATTGGGATTGTTGAGTCTTTGAATGTTTCTTTTCAATATATGTTGTACTTGGAATTATTATTGAGCTAAGTGATGGTAACGCCTAGAAAATTTATTGAGTTGTTGAGTTAAATTAAAGGTACAAAGTTTATTTTTGGATCTAGATTCGAAGAACATCTTTCGTCAGAAAACAAATCCGCATTTTTTGAACATATTAAATCAGAAATAGCATAATTACATTAGATAATTCACAAGTTCTACACAAATGCAATGAAGGTATGAAAATGAATCAGTTAGAAAGTTTGGAAATCATTAAATTTTGTAAAATCCCAATATTCACTACTCTCAACTAGAACTAAAGAAAAGGGTCGAAAGTTTGTATTGGTTTTGAACCCTATAGTTTCGAAATATAGAATGAGAGGAGTTGAAAATGTTGTATGGAATAGTGCTCATATAATACATGAACATTTGTATTTGAGATATTAAAAACAATGTAAAATATTTGTGTTTTAGTAGTTTTATCGAAACGACCAACCCAAAATTATTTTATAAATGCGAATAATATATGTTTAGTGAAGGAAATGATAAAATATTTCTGGAGTAAATAACAGATAGGCTATGTAAGCGGTGCGCTATTCATTAATTTTCTTTTATTTTATTTCAATCTATACAGTGTCCCAATCAATATTATACAGGGTGTCTACTATAAAAGGTACCAATCTTAAGTAGGTGAAAGTACAAGTCATTTGCAACAAAAAAAGTCCAACGAAATTTTTTGCTTCCCTCTAGTAAAACAAGAATATATCTGTTACTCTCACACCTACATCAAATCTGACCATACCATCGGAAAGAGCATTGAATTTGCTATAAAATAGGTGAGTACTAATGGTAAAAAAAATTTGTATACCAAGTGTTGTAAAATGCTAAATGAAAAAAATGTGAAATGTGGTAAAAACTACTACATTCAACTGGCTTTCAAATTGTATATCAACTTTTAAGTTAACTATTATTTTTCAGAAATTTTATGGAGAAAAATCTCACCGGCCCGAATCGACCTATCCATTTCTCTCCAAAACTCACAGTCACCCAGTTCTGGACCATTCTAGAGTTATGAGCCGGGCAGCCGTTCATTTGAAATCAAAGGTGATGCCGAGTAGCTATAGGCATTTCTTCCAGAACGTTCATTATTTCGTTATTTAATAGATTTAGAAATTCGTTTGAATTGAGACGATCGGGAAGTATGACTGGCCCGACAAGCTGACCCCTTCTTAGCCCCAACCACACATTTACACTAATCTCGTGCTAAGAGTGTGACACAATAGTGCCATGAGGATTTTCTATATCCGATATATGGGAATTTCTCAAATTTATCATACCAACTTAGTAAAAGTTGCCTCATCTATCCATAGAATTTTATCTGATCCTCAATCCTGTAATTTATTCATTTACCACCTACAAAATTGTAACCTCACCTCACTATCCACTGGCAATAGCTCTTAAACCTTACTCAAATAGTAAGGATGTAAATCATTTTGCTTGAGAACTCTATGAACCGTGGAATAATAAAGTCTTAATGTAGCACCAATTATCCGAGTACTTGTTGTAGGGTTCTCGCGAACACCCTGCAATATTGCAGGTGCTTGTCTCCATTGCTGAGCATTTCCACCACCTTCTCTAATTCTTGAACCACTGAATGAACCAGTTTCACCGAAGCGCCTAAACAAATGTCTTTCTGCAAGGTTGGTGTCTGTTTGGAAAGCGCAATGCATACTCCCGCACCGCTGCACGGGAATTTCCATTCGCGAAACCACAAATAAATAACATATCTCGATATTCAATATTTGAGAAACTAGGCATGTTTTCTTCTTTTCGAAAAAGAAAATGGAACAGTAAAGGGGGAAAATACAACCTTCAATTCATTAATTCATTGAATGACAGTTCCAGTCAAATTCTGAATTTTTTATTCGTTTTAAAATCAAGTAATACAAGCCTTCTGTGATTTTTCTACTACGATTCGTTTTTCTGATTTCTTCTTCTAATCCGAGAAAAATTAATTATTCCTAGTTTCTTGAACATTCAATATCCAGATATGTTATTTATTTATCGCTTATTATTATTGAAAAGTCATTCGTGGAATTGCTTAGACCCTCCGGTGAAACTAACTCATTTGTTCGATCGAAGAATTTAATGTTCTTACTCCTACTCTTACCCAAGATAGCGCAGGTAAAAGAATAGTAAGCTCAAAAGTTGATATATTGTTTAAAAGCCAGATAAACTTATTGATCAGTTTTCAGTGGTACAACTTACAAGAAAATACTACTAATTTTGTTCATTTCACAATTTTTTCATTTAGCCTTTTATAACACCCGGTATAACAATTTGCATGTTATAGAAAATTCAATGCTCTTTCCGATGGTATGGTCAGATTTGATGTAGCTGTAAGAGTAACAGAGATATTCTTGTTTTATAGAGTGAAGCAAAAATTTCGATAAATCAAGAATTGTTAAATAATTCGATAATTATCAGTTTTCGAAAAAATATTATGGGAAATTTTTTATTGCAAATGACTTGTACTATCACCTACTAAAGTTTGGCACCTTTTGTAGTAGACACCCTGAGTATAATAATTGATTTTCTTTCCATTGATTCACAAAAACATTCAGACTTTCTATGAGTTCCAATCAAACTTTGACATACTTATCCTCGAATACAGTTTTCGAAAATGAACAATCACTGTGAAACAAAATCCATTTCAGAAAATACCAGATTATCAAAAAAAGATATGAATTTTTCAAACTTCTGCTATGTACAAAATTTCGGTGGTAAATGTCGAAGGTATTAAGCCCGTTTCACTTTCTCAATCAAGTCGCGATTTTCGATGATATAATAAGATAGGACATACATTGAGTTGTTAACAACATACTAAAACAAGGGAGTACAGCTATTCTAACCAACAAATCTCTTTCAAACGTTAGAAATTATCTAATCCGGTCGTTCATCATTTCATTCTTGCAAAACATACGAGGTTTTGAATGACAGGTAACATATTAACAGACTCACTTTCATTGTTACTCAATTTATCTCAGTTGATTCATCTATTTCAATTCCTCGATGTTGTTTTAATCATTCAATGGAAATGAAACTGTTTGTATTGTATGTATGTATGATTTTTTCAATGTTAAGAATAATATATTCAAATTCTACCGAACTAATTGTCACTGATGCAGAAGCCAACTTGGATTTTCATGAATTATCCCACATGATGATCATGACAATTCATTATATGGTATTTACCTTCCTAGATTAGGTGGGCACTCTGTCACCAGCGTGTATACAACTGAAAATGGGATCTCAAGTTAAATATTTTGGATATACTTCACCGCATTCGCTTTCTGTCTTTACAATCAAGTAATTTCTGATAATAACTTCTAAATCGGATGAACTTCAGTTAGATTTTCTAAAATAACTAATTTTCAATTTCCTACATTTGTTCGTAAGTTTGAATTTTGCACTACCAGAACATTTTATCCAAGGTAATTTCTGAAAGAAATGGTTTATGTTTTCACCGATAGAAACAAACGTTTTCAAGAATTCAAAATTGAAATATATTCCGAAAGGTAAGGGTACCTTTCTCATCATTACTCATATGTACAATTTTTCGAAAAAATAATTTGATCTTGGATAGGTTAGATTAGATTTCACTTTCAGCAAAAACTTCCGGAAATTAATTATATCTCAAAAATATTTATTCGTTCTGCCATTCCTTAGGATGGTTTTCGTTCATAGATTTTCTTTAAAATCAGAATGAACCTGTCGTTTTCTCAAATTCAGTGGTTCGGGATTATTTTATGTAGTAACAACTTATATGTATATGTGTATGTATATATACTGGGTGATTCACCAGTGGCGCGGTGCTCTGTAGCTCGTACACATTTCATTTTTGTTCGAACGGTATTGGATTTAGAAAGTAAAAGGATGTCCCAATTTTCTTTCTTGGGAGGTTTTTCTGATTGGAAGACCACTTTTTTGTTGAAGATTCAAGACCGTCCTAAGCTCTGCTATAATGTCTATAGGTAATAAATAGTTTTTTGGTGAGTAGTTTCGTCACAATATTTTCTTTTCCGTAAAAATTCATGAAAATAGGTTCTCTCATCATCGCATGCTTCTTCGGCTAGAGTGGATGAATACTTTTTTCCTTTCGTTTTCTTATTGCCGAAGGATAGCTTTATTGATGAATAAAATAGATTTTCCTCATTTTATGCAGGAGTGACTCAAAAATATTATTGAATATTGTAATTTTAAAATATCAAATCTTGATTCATTCAAATAGAACATTCTGTATTTTATGATTCATGTCAACGTATAAAATATTGTGCCATATTTTCGCAGAGTCGTGTACGAAATACGTAATAGATTGGTTTTTGGTGAGATGATCTACAAGGTGTTGAACTATTTCAATAAGTGTTCGAATGTGTTGCCCGTTTATTTGTAGACACAACTTAATCCTTCTGAGGAAAGACCGTTGAACTCTGGACAACATTTGCGGATTCACTGACAGAAAGGCGTCGACTATTCTCTGTTTCATATCCAACTGTGTTGTGGAAGGAATCCGACAAACGATGCCTTTAATATAACCCCACAAGAAAAATCTAGACTTGTAAGGTCTGAAAACCTAGCTGGCCATCTAACAGAACCACCACGTCCTATCCATTTGTTTGGAAATACATGATTCAAATGCTCATAACCTGATGTGAGTAATGTGCCGATGCTCCATCCTGTTGAAACCACAAATCTTGTCTTATATGCTCTGGTACATCGGCAAGTAACATTCGTAGATGATTTTGCAGAAAATCTAAATTCATTTCACTATTGAGGTGCCCGTCGAAAAAGTGCGGCCCAATTAGATATCCATCTACTATAGCGGCCCATACATTCAAGGACCAACGATGCTGGTGATCTATTTGTCTCATGAGGTGTGGATTTTCCGTGGCGTAATAATGAAAGTTGTGCCTGTTAACAAGCCCATTCTTATGGAAAGTTGTTTCGTCCGAGAAAAGAACTCTGCTAAACATATTTGGATTTTCCGCTACTTTGTCACTTGCCCAATTGCAGAAATTGATTCAATTTTCATAGTCTGGATTGTTCAGTTCCTGGTGCAGCTGTACATGATATGCATAAAATCTATTCACTTTCAAGATTCTCTGGACGGAATTTTGACTTATATCTGTTGCCTGAGAAATCTCTCTTTGGCTTTTATATGGGTACTCTGTCACTGTCAACAAAACTGATAACTGATTGTCTTCAGCTGTAGCAGTTTTTAGTTTGTCATGTTTTTTGTAAGCGATATAACCCGTTTCGATAAATCTAAGTAGAAGTTGTTTTTAAAACTATCTTGCATCAAGGATGATTTACGTTTTAATCTCTTGATTTTATCATTCGGAAACCTGTTTAGAGCATAAACTCTACTTGCCAACAAAGAATTTCTATCACATTCACCCAGAATAAAAATCATGTCAACCAATTCGTCTTTGGAGAACTTCATGGCAGTCAATTGAGAAAATTAGATTCAAACCTCACTTTAACAATGTTTAATAACGGAACACTGATAAGTTCACCATATAAAATGTAGAATATGATATGTCCGGACACCTGACAGAAGGTACAACATAAAGATCGTAATAAAATTATATTAATGGTTGGAAGCGGAGATCTATTCCGAGCTACTGAACTTTTCAATTCATACAAAATATAAAGAACATAGTCATGTTAAACATTTATCGTAATGTGGAAGACCGAAGGTGGATAATATATAGCTTGATATCATTCCGCATAGAAAGAACTATAGTACTTGATTAACTATTTCAATCATTACAGAAAAAAAAAACTTCTATGCGAATGATGATGCATGTTGATGAGTTTGATAGGAATTTTCATCAAAATTTTTTCAAATAATCGAATATTTCGAAAATGATCGAAGATAAAAAACACAAAATGTTTATGATGAATTCGTTTTAACACCATTGTCAAGTTGTAAGCGGTATTCATTTTGAGAATTTGTTAAGATACAAAGATTTTGTTGTTCTACTTTTTTGTTCTTCTTAAATTACTCAGTTTTGACAATTAACCATAGCCAACTCCTTTCTGACAGAACGAGAAAGCGTAATTTCTTTATTGGGATAACATTTAGGAGAAATTTCACAATTGTAAAGGCGTGATTGAGGCGCATATAAACCTGAAATGAAATGTGTAGACCAAGAGCTACAATATAGTTTTCAAAGCTGTTATCATCATTGGAAAAATAATTTAAACTAGAAGTTGAGAAAATGAAAAACAGAATCGATTTGTTCCAGATTATTCAACAAATCTTGAAAGCTTACTATTTATTAGGGTGAATCCATACTTTATTTTCAAACTGTATACACTCATATTTCAATTATCATTATTTTAGGAAAACACCCATGAAGGACTTTTTTTAAGAAAGAACGTTTTTTACGTTCTAAAAGATGTATAACATGATTTTGAAGGTGATAAATTGAATCGGCATACAATTTCAGAAGACTTCGGCTTTCATAATCATCTTCAAACATACATACAGAGCTTAATTCGGATTAAATTTTCTCTTAATTATATTCTACTAGCCTTAGCCCGCGGACTTCGCCCGCTCATAACGAGTATAGGAGGCTGCCGGCGATACGACGCTTATCTAACCCACCCAATATTTACGCGGGAAATGTTTTATGATTTCCTACTTTTGAACATATATTTCGCATTTGTGTTACTTGTTAACCAATATAAATTCATCGCCCTATTTCGAATGAATGCTGATACCAAAATTTCTTATTTTTGTATTCAAGATCTTCAATACGCAAATTCATGTTTTTCACTTTGAAACCCAAAGATATTTTTGAGCCTTAGTTGGCGTCCTTAGAGAAAAACTTTTAGGATAAAAGTAGCCAATGCGCGTTCCTCAATATCAAGATAACTGCATATCAAATTTCATCAGAATCCGTTCAGCGTTTTAGTGGTGGAATCGTAAAAGGTACACAGAGTTAATATCACATTACTTATGGATTTATATATCGAACAATCACAATTTGGTTCTATTGGATCAATAAAAATAATTGTTGTAGTCTTAATTATACAACTCAACTTGGCACCACGATAATGATATTAACCGGAATTAATTATACAAGAGTCATAAAGAATTAATGCAGACCGCAAATGTACAACTCAGTGTGACCTTGATAGTTATTCATTAAACAAGGGAAAAAAGAAGTCGACAATAACTTGAGCATGTACAATACATCAGGGAGAAAATTATCGATGTCACATTTGAAGTTTTAAGTTGGTATGTTGAAATTACAAAACAAACAACGAATAGCATAGCAAATAAAGAAGTTTGATTAACAAAGTACAAAAACGTAAATAAAGTGAACAAAATCGAAGAAAAATCGATAGAAGGAGGTGGGGAATCATCTTTCCGATAATATTTGATGGGTGCAATCAAATCTTATACGCAAGTTTATTGAAATAATTTTGAGACAGCAGTTTTGAAATTGCATTCGCCATTTAATGGATTTATTCATATCCATATAGCCCTTTGGGGGAATAACGATTTTAACAATTTAGCTCGCAGATGATAATTCTACAGGATAATGACATTTTCAGGGATAAAAAGAACTTATTTCATTATTACAAATTTGTTAAGATCAAAACTATTTCCATTTCAATAACAAATATTATACTAGTGAAGACGGCTTGATTATGGGCAATCCGTTAAGTCCTTTGTTAGCAGAAATATTCATGAATAATTTAGAGAAATTAATTCATAATCATCCACTTAGTAAATATTGTTTATACTGGTATCGCTATGTAGACGATACCACAGATAGACAGTTAAAAATTTTCGAAAATCATATAAATTCATTACATCCAAAAATTGAATTCACAACCGAAATAGAGAGCAATGATTCAATAAATTTCTTAGACGTAACAATTTCGAATGAAAATGGAAAACATGTTTTCGCAATTTACCATAAGCCGTCACATATAGATATTTTAATACATAACTCGTCGTGTCATCCGTATCAACATAAAATGTCAGCATTTAATCCCAAAATAATAAATAATGTTTTGAATAAAAAACAAAGTAGAATCGCATTGAATGAAGTTTACCCTGTCGATAAACTGAAACAAAAATTCAACACCTGAACCTACGTTGGCATTACAAGAGAATAATAGCTTAGGCAAATATATAAAAATAATAAAACCAAATCAGATAAAATTTATAAATCAGGTGTTTATAGATTGAATTGCAAGGACTGTTATAATTTCTACATTGGTAGAACACAGAAATTTTAATATTAGAATATCGGAACATAAACGCAGTTTTTCAAATGAAAAACCAGATTCAAATTACGCGAATCATCTCCTAGAAAATAATCACTCTTTCGACCCACAGTTTGAAATTTTGCATATAGATAATAAATTTTGGAAAGTAGATCTTTGGGAAATTTTAGAAATCAACAAACACAAACTCTCAGGTAGACTCATTAATGAACAAGTCGATTTAAGCCCTTCACCTCATCACCTGTCATCAATAACCACTTAAGAAGAAGCAACCCAATAAGCTTTTATTTGTATTTATATTCTCATTCTTATCTATATATAGTTGTCATAATTTCTGTACATTAATTCGTCTAAAGAAACTACACTGTAGTGAAACGCGTTACGAATCACAATTATTCAGTAAAATTCCAAAAAACACATTACTTGTTTTTATTATTGATAATGGAATTCTACCAAGTAAAAGCCTCCCAAATTCAAAAAAAAGAAAAAAAAGAGCTCTTTGCGTTAATCAAGGTATTAAACTATCCGCGTATCAAATTTCATTCAAATCGTTTCAATCGCTTTTGTCTGAATGAGTAACAAACTGTCACTTTCATAACATTACTACAATGAATGGTTCTTGTAGATATTCTAATTAGGGATGGAAAACTCAATGGCAATTTCCATTTACTAGAGCGTTCATTATTCATAATTACATATTATTTATTGAAATTATTTCTCAATAAATAGATCCATTCAAATTGAAATGCATTCATTCAGGTTTATTGATGCTCGGAAACACAATAGCAGTAACTTTCAAATAGTTCGTTAAAAAAAATGAGATTATAATTTCGGCGAGGAGAAATTTCATACAACCTCTTGCATATAACTTGTTCTTCACTAAACACTTCTCAATGTCACTTACTTTTGAAACTACCATCTCGATGGAGCGATGAACACTGCAATTTTGGTTACTGGTCCTCTCCGATGATGCCTTACTGAATTTATAGAATTGGCCGCGATCCCCTTCCTGCAAAAATTGAGTCTCAAATTGATGAACTTTTGTCTAATATGGATCACCTTCATAACCTTTGGGTGGGTATATCAAATTTTCGCAACGATTACGCTATAAATTAAATCGAGAATGGGGTGATGGTAATCATGATTATCTGGTGCATTTTGAGCTCCTTTCTAATGCAGTATTCAAATTCACGAATTAGTATATTTTTTACTTCAACAATTCATCTTATCTTTCTAATGAGATTGATTAAGATAAATATTGAATTGTAAAATTTTTATATTATTTATTCAGTTTCAATGATTTTTGTATTTCAACAACATAACTCAACGTTGTTCTGTTTCAATTTTAATTTTCCATGTTTTAACTAAGAACTTTCAGTTTTTCCTGGATGAAGTTATTAATGAAACTCATTAAGTTATAACAAATATAACAAGAAAAGAATCATCAGAACATTCAGCTCTTATCGTTAGATTCATTATCGACAGTGAATACAGAAATTTATTTTGTAGTTCGTTCTTATTTTCCAAATTTCCTCCATGATTGTATCGATCTTGGTATGATATGTTTATTTGACCATCAAATATATTATATAGTCAGTCAATACTCAATATGACAATCAATAATAAAAATACATAGAAACAATAATATGAACTTTCAAATGATAGTTGAGGAAACAGTTCTAAAACACTTCAGGAGGTACTGAGTCTGCTCTCACAAAATTAATAACACTGTTGAGAAACTCCTCAAAGGAATATAGGGTCTCTTTGAGGAGGATCTTTTTCGTCTCTTCGTAAACTTCTGTAGAGAGAGTGCTTTTAGGCAGCGTGTTATTTTATTGTAAAATTTAACATCTAAATGATGAAACTCAGGTGACTTTTTCTCGCTCTTTGAAAACCGATTACTAGGTCATGCTGCTCTTTTGTATTGAGGAGTAAAGATCAGTGTTTGTCAGGTATTTAGCCTAATGCGTGTGGACATGTTTTAAACAGGACAGTATAAAGGCGGATGCAGCAGTGAGTATTTCCTGCGGTTTCAAGAGTGTACGACAATCAGTTAGACGAGGAAACCCACAGAGTATCCTTAATGCCTCTTTTTGCTTTATGAGAAATTTCTGGGCACTCGCACAATGCCCCCAGAGCAAAATGGCATAAGTGGCCACAGAATGAAAGTTGGCGAAATAAGATCTTGTTTCAGTTGGAAACTTTTCCAAGATATCGAGTGAAACAAAGAAAATTAACCAAACATGATTTTCTTATCGCCAGTTAGGATCGAAAATGCATACAAAAAGTACAACTCTTGAAATTTTCCATTTTCCTTGGCAACTATCTTGAATTTTCATTCCTGAAAGTTTGGCCGCGTCAATAACTAATGAAACAGAGGAATCTCGTTAGTTATAATGAACACTTCATACAAAAATAGTTTTTGCAGATTTTCACGACCTTGTTATGGAATCGTCACTATTTTCCATACCGACAACATAAAAGATGATTTGATCAAATATACTGGTTTCCGCCAGATATGGTACTTCAGAAGTATATGAGAAACAGATTACCACCAAACTGTCAATTTAGGAATTTAGGATACTATTTTCAGAGTTTTACTTTCGGTCATACCGGAAATGAAACTTAATACAATATTTGCCATTTGAAAATCAACCGTAGAAAAGATATGATGTTTTAAATCAGAATTTTCAAAATTGGAATATTGGTTTTTCCGCCATTTGAGGAATCTTTCAGTTTGAAAATTACTCACTAATTTGTTAAACTTCGAACACGAAAAAGTCAGTTTTTTGAATACAACTATCCATTTTCAGTAGTTTCAATAGAAGCGTTTTTGAACAGATTTCGATCTGTATTAGACTTTCCTATACTCAAAACGGCTCGTTTTTGTTTCATTCGCGATTTAATCCAATACCCGCTAATGATTTTGAGAAAAAGATTAGTCAAAGATAATACTAAAAATAGATCTTCATTCATGATTTTACTCATGGAGAACTTAAATATGGTAGTTATAATGGAAATAACAAAAACTTATAATACTATTATAGAAATTTCTGCAGGTTGAAAAACTGCCCTCTATAAGAAATAATCCTTTCACCCCATCCCTGAGAGTATTGAAAATTTTTATACCCGAAAACATTGAAGAACCCCTTCCCATTCTAATTATGTAGAATAAAATCATCCTGCTTGCAGGTGTTGTGAATGTAAATATTTATTAAGAATTTATCTTTGTTTTCGAAAACTGATTTTGTTGAACGAAAACGCAGGTAAAGGTAAGAATGTAATGCTCGAGAGTAAGGTCTACATAAGGTTGCCTGTGAGATGCCCGCAATGCACCTTGTTATTCTCTTTTAAGAAATAAATTCATGTTGGGCGGCTGAAGATGTACCCCAAAACATCCATAGTGTAGCCTAGAGGACACTTGTACGTGATATACATTCATAAGCTGATCACTTATGATGATGATGATGCCTCTATATAAAGCGCAGGTTCGACCTGCTTTGGAATATTGTTCCCATGTATGGGAATCTGCGCCCAAATATTCGTTGCAGATGTTGGATAGTTTCCAAGACGGGCTTTGAGCCTCATCGACCACCCGGAGATCACCCGCGATCTTCAACCTCTGGCTCTCGGAAGACCGGTTTCTGATCTTTCTCTGTTTAACAGATACTTCCATGGAAGATGCTCCAAGGAGCTGAAAATCCTTGTTCCGGGAAAACTAATCTTTTGTTTATGCTGGCAAGGAGTTCTCATCATATGGCGGTACATTTAGCGACCCGTCGAACCTCTCGCTATGAGAATTCCTTCTGTCCATTTTGAATAGGGAAGCTGGGTCGAGTGATGACTCAAAAGAAAGGTGGTATCTTTGTCTACATTGCCTTGAACGAATTTCTATTTTTAATTGAAAACTGTAAAAGATACAGGGTGAGCAACTGAAAGAAGGCAAAATGAAACAGATCCATGCTGATCAATGGCAGTCATCATCAAGTACCATCCTCATCTCGAATTTCACCCCCTGGAGTAGGGGTGACAACCGTTGAAAATTTGAAAGAGGGTAGATGGGTCGAGTGATAACTCGAAAGAAAGGTATTATCTTTGTCATTTTTGATTGAACTCCCTTCCGTCCAACATCCTACAATTTGGCCCTCTTCAAGAAACGAGTAAACAGACCTAACCTCGATTCTTCCCAGGCGCCCAATCATGTGTTGTAACAGGTTCGCCTATTCTTGGAAGCGCGCATAAGAAAAAAGAAAAAACGTGTGAGGACATCTCTCAGAAAAAAAAACCACTCCGAGTCTATGTCGGAACATACTCTCACGGTAATTCTTTCATATATTCACTCCCAAGAATCGAGTATTCTCAACATCACTGAGCGTTACTGTAATATTAAGATCTTTTTTAACCGGCTCGGTGGCGGGTTGATGAGGTGATAGAATTCCTCGTCGTATCATTAGCCAAAAGGCAGAAATAAAACTCGTTGAAGGGTAAAAAAAAGATCTTTCACGTTATGAAAGATGATGTGGTTGGTCTTTGAATCATTGATATTTAATGAATTCTTACTGAACCACTGATACGAGGTGTGTGAATTTAGTACCCGGACGATCCGAAAAGTACATAAATACTTGAAAATACCTCATATTCCTTCGCAATACTCTCCATCGAGTTCGATGCACCGACGCCACCGTTGAACCCACTGTTGGAACCACACCCTGAACCCCCCTGAAGATAGGTCCCTCAGAATCGCTGTTGTGATGCTTTCGACCTCCGGAACTCCGACATATCTGTTTCCTTTGAAGTAAACTTCAACTGTGGAAATAGATGGAAGTCACAGGGGGCCAGATCTGGGCTATAATGGGGGGTTTGGAAGTGTTGGAATGCCGTTTTCGGTTAAAAAATCACGAACTGCGAATGACGAGTGGTCTTGAGCATTGTTATGATGAAGCACCCATCCGCGCTCTGCCAATTCACACAACCGAAACACACGGGCCTGCAGACGTTTCCAAACTTCAATGTAGAATACTGCGTTGACTATCTGACCTGCTTGAACGTATTCGTGATGTACAACTCCATTAATATCGAAAAATGCGATGGGTAAAGATTTCACTTTCGATTTCGACATTCTGGCTTTCGTTGGGCGCTTACCCCCTTTCTCTACCCACTGCATGCTATGCCTTTGGTCTCAAGGTTGTATTCGAACACCCCTGACTCGTTGCCAGGGATAACATTAGTCAATTCGAGAAATCATGTGTTGACAGATGGACAATCGGGGTTCTTTCTGCTCAACTGTGAGCAATACACAGCTTACGCATCCCTAAATCTTCGTGTAGCATCTGCCGGATCGTCTCCTTGTTGATGCCCAACTCGTCTTTCAACATTCGAAGGCTTACCCGACGGTATCCGAGCACTCGCGAGCGCAGCCGATCAAGGTTTTAAGCGTTTCGAGAGGTAGAGGGAGCCTCCTCTCGCGGATCATCCTTCACTGATTCTCTGCCACTTCTGAACCGCTTTGCGTAATCGTAGACAGATGATTTTTTCAGACAAACTTCCTATACACGTCGGTTAACTATTTCATAATTTCCACGGAAGTTTCGCCGCGTTCACCAGAAATTCAATCACTATTCTTTGGTCAGTTATTTTATCACTCATCTTCATGACGGTGGGTCAAAACAGTTCGATGTCAAAGGACAATAAAACACGAAGTATACAACCGATCAACACGAAACTTGCACGGGCTGAGGCAGAAATCATTCTGTTCCGAATGAAACCAATGTGAATGCTGCAGAGTTACCAACCGCAGCAGCATTGCCAACTTCCGCGAACTTAATTGACATACTTCGTATAACTGATCTATACTTTTCCTAGAGAAATGGCATCCGCGGCAGATATAATTGCTGTGGCGTCGTCTACATATTGTCAGTATTTTCATTACTATCAATAATATATATTTGGAATAACACAGGTTCTAAAATCGACCTCTGTGGGACACCTGTTGCATTATTTAGGAAATCTGACCTTCAATAGCTTGCTTCTCAGCCAACGCAATGCTCCGCTGCGGATGCCATATTTCTCTGTCTCTGCCAAGAGAATGTTGTGCACCACTAGATCAAAGTTCTTGTTGAGATCACAAAAGATCCCAGGCGGGCACTCTCCAGACTTTATGTGGTGCACCACATTCTCCAACAATCCATAGATTGCCTGAGTGGTATTTCGCTTTGGGTGGAATCCAAACTGATCAAAATCTTATGCTTCCTCAGAAATAGCCATAGCCTGCCGAAAACAATATTCGAAGACCTTAGGAAAAAACTGTGGCCAGGGCTATGGGAGAATAGTTGTCTATCAATTCCCTATTACCTGTCTTGTACACCGAAATATTTTCGTTAGTTTTAAGTTTATCTGCGAAGTGACCGTCTGCGAAAGAGAGATTTTCTAAAATGTAGGCATCGAAGACGCAAAATTATTTTAGTTTTCAACTTATAATTCAATAAAGTAAAAAATTCTGCTTCCACAAATGGAAACGGTAATATAGATTTATTATTTGATTTGATGTTATCACTGTATTTAAACTTTGAGATCTGACTCAGGATATAGGAATCTGTATTGAGGATGATTGAAATTATCCGCTAGGTGGCCTTCGTGGCACAGCGGAAAGAGGTCCTCGCTTTGACACGGCAGGTCGTTGGTTCGATTCCGGCAAAAGCCGGATGTTGTGCTTGTTCCTTGATTGGTAACAAATAAATTACTCCGTTGGAAAAATGTCGCAGATGTCAAATCCATGTCCTATAAAGTCAAGGCAGGACGGGCGTGGGAAAGCATGACTGTATCCCTCCGTCCTTTTAAAAAAATTCGCTATTCTTTTCGGACTTGTAACGATACAATTGTTTTCGTTTTTTTCTGAGTACATTTCTCTTTATCACAATTACATTTATTACTTTGAAAATTGATGATACTCCAGGCGGTTTTTATCGTATTTCTTGACACTTAAATTTTATTTTGGCAGAACTGACGATTTGTTTATGATAATCTGCATTATGTATGGAATTAAGTTGGCGTTATTTATTGAAGCTGCATTTTCGTCAGAGTAACAAAAAAACAAAATTTCATAATTAACGTCCGTTTTTTATGGGCTTTCAATAAAATCACGAATGAAAAAGCCCATTTATTCGAATAAAACTACCGAATGAAGGCACATTTCTAGATATTTTCATCGAATTTTCCTGTCACAAATGGCCCGTTATCGTTTCAATCTACTAAACATTCAAGAAAATTGAAACAAAATTAAAATGTCTATGAATTTGGAATTTTGACGTTGATAATTTTCTTTCTTTGTAAATAATAAATTCGCATACTTATAAAAGTGTGAACATAGAAAATAATTACAACAAAGAATAAATTATGCATTTTTTTTATACGGTCAGTGCCAACAAATAATATCGAAAACTTGCAGAACGAAAGATATCCAAATTTACCAACAATCAAGTTCAAGAGAATACTGTTAAATATTGTAATCCTGAATATTTTAGGTCGAAGCTCAAAGACAATGATAAAGAAACAGTTTTTAACGTTTTGTTTTGTGACAATAGCTGGGCCTACCATGCCTATGGATGTATTAAATAATGCAACTGTGTAGATGAATGTGGCCTCTGGATGTTTATACAGTTCTTCATGAAATAAATTTTCTAAGCAGCACTGGGAAAATCTGCGCTTTTTTGTATTTCGCTAGGTTGGTCATTCTTTCCATTTTGTTTTCGCACCAAGGAGGTATGGAGGAGTTTAAGTGTTTTATTCAATCTTTTATGAAAGGGACGAATTTAGTTCGAATTTGTGTTTGTATCATTTTGACGACTCAGTGTAATATATCTTATGTTCCCATGCGTAACTGTGGAGCTGATTTTGGATGCATTTGTCAAAGTATTGATTTGTGTACAATAATTCAGTGGCATTTCGCCTACTCAACAATGAAGGCTTTGAATAGGGCATGTTCTAAAAGCTCCAGTTATAATTTGCAGTCCCTGGTTTAGAACAGTTTCTAATTTTTTATGATAGCTTGTTCTAGCTGTCGAGTGAGTAATAATTCCATATTCAATTTTAGATATCATCAAACACCTATATATGTCTAAAAGACTCTTCGAGTTGGCTCACCAATTTTAACTCCCTAGAACCCGCAGTATATTGAGGATTTCATTGCAATCACTTCTGGTTGACTCAATATATATTAAAAAATTATTTACAAATTTTAGATTTTTTTCATTCAAATAAATGATAGGATATGTTTTGTTTCTTGTTGAAAGTAGAACGCATTTACTTTTTTCTGTTGAGAATTGAAATCCACTAATGTGGCCCCGTTCTAATAGGAGATTTATCGCAGTAGATTGCACATTGTGCCGATATCTACTCCTTTCACAAATAACTGCAAGTCATCTTCTAAGAGTTGGGCTTTCACTGGTGCTTGAACATTGTCCAATAAGTCATTTATTACTATTAACAAAAGAGTAGGACTCAGGACACTTCCTTGCGGAACCCCGTTTTCTTGAGTTCGTTCCTAGGATAGCAGATTGAACACTTTAACTTACATTTTTTGAAGGGATCATTAGAAAAACATTCTTTATTCCACACCAGTATCTACAAGGGAAGTTTTGTAATTTAAAATTCATAGGGTTTTTGAAAAATTGGATCTTAACATGCTGAGAAGAGCAACGAAAATTGGAGTATCTTCCCGCATTGAAAAATATTTAAAAAATAATGAAGGGAGATTTGTAGATTTCTGATAATTTAATCCTTTTCAATATGTTCAATTATGATATATTTTATCCTCATTTATCATTTGTTATGTACCTCAATCTACAATATTATCATTCTGTGTTTCAAACTTACTGAATTGAAATGTATGCTCTCAAACTTCCGCCTGCTGACTGATTCCAAATTACAATATGTTTTGTTCAATGTTCTGTAAGTTGTTCATATTATTTGTTGACACAATCATGAAATCATATGTAAATGTCAAATATACATACTTATTTTCCGTTTATAAATTTTCATAATGAAGTGATTAAATCCTAAATATGAATTACTCACAGCTACCGATCCAGTTTTAATATTCTCAAACAATTAATAAGTCTTCAATGAATAAGGGAATGTGTTCTTTAGACCTTACTTATTCGAAATGTGCCTTTAGAAAAATGGATAAATATAGTTAGTTGTGTTTGCAAAAACATTTTTATTTACAATTTTACTGAAAACTAATAAATAATCTATGTTTACTATAGAATTGAGCTTCCATGATTCTGTGATGTTCGAGAATAGCTGTTTCGATGATCAATACCAACTCAATTCCATGGGTAAAGTAGATAACTTGATTGATTTCTCAAAATATTAGCAAGTATACGATTTAATCGAAAATAAAATGAAAACGAGTTGTTTTAGGTATTGAAAAACCAAGTTCAGATCGAACCTATTCCAAAATATTATCCTTCGTTATAGTCAACGCCAAAGGAGTTTATGAATTAATTTGTTCAGATTAAAATAGCGCTTATAAATGTCAGACTGGTCAGCCTTCGAAATTATATACAAAGAACATTACCCCGCCTTCACCAAAAACAAACAAGACTCAACAGTTGCAAATCATTGAATTTAAATCGACGATTCGATTCCCAGTATGGATAATTCAAAAATAACAAAAACAAGTAATATTTTTTGAGGAATTTTACTAAATAATTGTGAGTCGTAACGCATTTCACTACACCGTATCTTCTTCAGACGAATGAATGTCCAGAAATTATGAAAATTATATATAGATACAATTGAGAATATAAATACAAATGTTCTTAAGTAATTGGAACCTTATTAAGTTGCTTCTTCTTAAGTCGTCATTGAAGACAGGTATATTCAATAAAATTAAGGAATAGATTGCTCCCTGAAGAGATACAGTTTTAAATATATGATACTGGAAAGTAAACACGAATTAAATAATCTGAATTTGGTAAACTCAAGTGTTCAAATTAATAACAATATTCTTGATAGAGTAACCCAAATGAAGTACTAAGGAGTATTTCTTGATCAGAATTTGGACTTTAAGAAGTTACACTGTGATTATGTCTCAAAAAAGATGTCAACAAAAATACATTGCATATCAAGGCGATAAGGTGAATTTTGGTACTAGACTTATGCTGTTTAAAGCTAACGTGTCTCCTCATATTGACTTTTCATCGACATTGTTGTTTGGTTCACAAAAGAATAATTTGGATACTTTACAGAGAATTCAGAAAAAGGCTTGAGAGTTATTTTAAAGTGTAATAAAAGGAATTCAGTAAGGAGTATGTTGACGCTATTAAAACTTATGAGTGAGAATTTATTTCAGAACATTGGATTTTATTTACAAAATAAAGAATAAATTATCTATATATATATATATATATATATATATATATATATATATATATATATATATATATATATATATATATATATATATATATATATATATATATATATATATATATATATATATATATATAAAAATTACATTTGATTGAAGATAAACATAATTATAATACAAGAAATATAAACGACTTTTCTATTGGAAGATGTGAAACTAATAAAACTTACAGCACAGCGTTAATAAAAGAAGTTATAACATTTAATAGTCTACCAATTAATATTAAGGCATCTAAAATTATAAGGAATTAAAAATCAGAGATTTTGTATTGAAGAATTATATTTAATTTTAGGTGTAATATTTTGAATGCTGGGGATATATTGTGAAAGACATCATATAACCCAGCAATATGATGTTGTTTTCAATAGCAAATTGCTAAATAAAGATTTATTATTATTATTCTTCCCTGCCTGGGTTCATCAGTACATACCGCAAAGCATTTATCCCAGTCTAAGTTTTCGTTTTGTGTTGCTTCAATAATGCTCGATCAGGAATTGATTTGAAAAATGCATATTTCTTTGATAGGAACCTCACATTCATATCGAACGAAACATAAAAATTGTGCTGAGTTCTATGTTTGTTAACTCGTCAAACTGAATGGCAAAAAATTCTCTTAATCTAACTTTCTCAATTATTTGGATGTGAATATCAATAGCCATTCATTAATACGCTTCCATATTGTAGTATTTGAAAGAGGTATATGTCTTAATTGTTAAGCTACTTGCGAATTTATGATTGATCGTATCAACGGCAGCAGGTAAAAGGAGTCTTTTAGCAGTAGTATGTGGCCTAGATTCCCCTGTGATTCGCAGTGATACTAAGTAAGATGTATGATGTGCTGCAGTATCAGTATGGCTGGATTTTTTTATAGCAGTTCATTGATTTTTGAAAACAAGTGACTCCAAAATATACAACACATTGTAGCATTCCAAAGCAATAAATCCATATTTCGTGTCGTTGTATAATCTTTAGCGTTTCACCAGACGTAGAAAGAACGTTTCATTTTGTCACAAATTTGTCCATTTTAATTTAACTTTCTAATAACTCTTTACTGAATAAACAGTGAGATAAGAGAGTTAGTGTATGTACTCGCTTCCCTATGTTACTTACTAAAAATTTAAATAACAATCTCTCGCGTCCTTTTGTTTTTATACCCAAGGCAATTAACATGTTCAAACCTGTCCTAGCCTATGTACTACTGGATGCGCGAGCAGCTTATTCGATAAGTTCGTGCAAGTACACCTAAGGTTAAAACCTTGTCTAGGACAGTCATAAGTTTTCTCTTGATTCTCTTCTCATAATTTGTTCGTAGTAAAACATAGTAAAGTAGACGTAGTTGAAAGTCTCCACTCGCCTTTTATCTTGATATATCTTTGTGCTTCAACATAATACACAATGGATTAATTTTAGGACGTTTCCAACTCGGCATTTTCACGAATTTAATGAAAACAAAAATTGGAATATGAGTGTTTGAATCATTGAAGCGTTTTACATTTTCCCTGCTAAAATAGCACATCTCCATACAAAAGCTGACTTATATAGACATTGAAAACTAGAGTCTGTATGAAAACGGCAGGAGCCCCAAAATACATCTGCAAGATGCAGCATAACCTCACTAAGCTGATGCTATCCGTTGATTTGTTAATTCCTATAGCACAAATGTATCTAAGGACAAAATAATCACTTTTCCTATTTCTGAGAAGTCGTATTTCGCAACTTTTTAGTTCAGCTCTTGTAACAAAACAAATATCTATAAACTTTTTAGTGAGTTGTCAGTCACCCCTACTACCCTGTAATACATTTGCATATAGTAGCAAAGTGCCAATCAATGAAAAAATATCAGCATTGAAAAAGCTAGCAAAATATATTCCACTAGAGCACAAAATATTCATATCTTTTTACATGGCCAAGACTATGGATCTGGGAGCAAGGCAGCATCTTTTTTTGACCCCCTGTTCCTTCGTTGTGGATGAAACAAGTAGCCTAAGTTTTCAGAAACCAAAAGAACATACAAAACAAGCCAAATTCTCAAATTGCATACTACAATACCTTGTACTTCTCCTGAACTATCGCCAGTGGAAGTTCTTCAAATTTGTCACTGACTCAACAATTTGTCATCAATTTTTAGGTACCCTTACCGAATACATGAACTTCAATTTTAAATTTATTTAGTATTTAGCCTAAAATGGAAGGAAGAATGGGAATATCTCTAAAGTTCAGTCCTGTTTTATACAGTTCAATCCCGATTTTTAGGTAGTGAATTTGCCTCTTCATTCAAATTCAATTTAATATACTTCATTTTTTATTTAATATATTTATTACTTGAAAATGCTCGAAACTCAAACTTGCTTCTGCAAAAGTTCTGAGATCTTATATAAAACCAAGTAAGTGAGTTAAGTTACTTTATAAGAATGCACCTATTAAACATTTCATCAAAATCATTATAGATGCTTCCATAGATACTAACTAGAATATTTGACTAGGATTTCTATGATATTTCCATTTTTTTACACATAAAGAACTTGATCGGGCAACTTAGTATTTTTTGAATTTTGTATTGTCGATGGAATTTTTTATATTCAAAGAAACGTTAATTTTAATATTAACGTCATAACATCATAAAGTCATAATTTCAAACTCAAACACGCTTGAAGCTGTTCGAAATTTAAATAAGTATTCCACATTACCCTAACATATCTGCTCGCGAAATCAGTAAATGAAATCTGGCAAACAATTGCCCCACTGGTTTTCAAAATGGCCGCTACCCAAAACCCACGTTTTTTGGAAAGATTGAAACAATGAATTACACTGGAAAACCCTGCCTCTATTTTCCTATTGGACGAACAAATTCGTTACCGAAACCCGATACAGTAGTGGGAAGCCAATAGCATAGTAATGTTTTCAGTACATGCGTGTTGGTCCTTCGACCCGGATTTTCCATGTTGAGACATTTTCCGGAGCGCTGGCAGCTCCGCGGTGGAGATTTTCTGTTAGTGTGGTGTAAAAGGTATTTTAGGAAGAAAAGTTTAACAGTTTTTTCGATTTCTTAGTGACTTCCATTTTCGTTTTCGTCACGCGGTAAGCCCGAAATAGTTTGTTTTCTCCTTATGGCTATTTCTTCAGGTATTCAGTTTTGTGAAAGTTTTTGAGGATTTTTTGGTTCATTGAGGAAAATTGGCTCCCTGAAGATCAGAATGGGGTGGTAAGTCTCTGAAATTTTTGAATTTTATTTAAAAATTTGTCTGAAAATTGAATTTGTTTCTGAGTATCAAGATCTCTAATTAAAATTTTCGGGGATTCATGACGATTCCGAAAAGTTTGAATGTGGAAACTGTGTAATCCTATATTTTCTTTTGTGCCGCCATTTTGAAAATGTAGGAATGTAGGCCATTGCTAAATGTACTGCGATGCCCCCTCCTAGAAATTGAGGGCCTCAGGGGAGTACTGGTTTTGTAAAATCAATGATATTGTATTTGATGTCCCCCACTACTGAATTAGGGATGCAGATCGTTTTCTGAAGGGACTAGATTGAAATTTCTGAGTCCCTATAAATGGCCTTGATGGATCTTCAGTTGAGTTCGTTGTGTAAATGTAAATAAGTGTATATTGCTAATTTTGGTAAGTTCGGGAATATTTTTGAAGCCAGATTCGAATCATGGTAGAGTAGAATGGTTGATTTCACGATGAAGTAGCAACCTTTCGGCTTCCAAATATTTTGAAGCTCGAAGGTTTGGCCTATTAATATAGTGTTGAGAAAACTTTGTACTCATCGAAATATTTGAGTTAGGTAAGGTTGGGGAACACACACACAAGATGATTTTGTTTTTCATTTTCTCACCTTCACATAAAATTAATCTGCTTCTTTTATGACACTGTCGAAAATATGACGCTTTCGGTTATTTTTAAATGGAAGAATAAGTCGAGTAATATATCATTTCAAAGCTTTTACTTAACTCTGTCAATAAAAACCGTTCAAATATGAAATTTTCCGTAAATGTGATTGTAGTAAAAAGTACTTTTTCATTCTGTCAGAAAAGGAAATTCGAATATGATTTTTCATCAAGAAATGAACGAAACGAAGAATAAGACTAAAACAATTATGGAATCTGAATAATGTGATGTGATACACGTGGTGCTAACATGAAAAATGTGACAATGTTTTTGCTTATTAGCTTAAAAAAACAATAACAAATAGAAATGGATCAGTTCTGACGAGCGGTTAGGCGCGAAACTGGTAAATGATTCCACATGTCACTCAGTCAAAGAGACCAAATTGAAATTCTGATCATGGTTTGATAGGGAGATTGTCGGAGATTCATCTACGAGGTACATGAACTCTTAAACCAAATCTATTCAGACAGATGAACAATTTCTCAGTCCACTGTTTGCGAAATTTTTAAAAGAAATATTGAAAAGTGGATGACAATATCCAACTCAACGTCTTGTTGGTCGTGGAAAAAAATTGGATAAGTTCCAGTCAGCAACTAGCACTTGCCACTGGAGCAAGTCATAAGTTTGTGCAAAATACCAGTTTTATTGCTTTATATTCTTCGTCCAGAAAGCTGGTCACGAAAATGGGTAAAATTTTCCACCTCAAACAACTATATGGCCTATAAATGTCCTCTCTTGACTATTGTTTTTTTGCCTTGATAATGATATTAACCATGTGATCCCCGACTTTCCGTATTTCGTTCTCAGAATGCTTCAAACGAGCTTAGAATCTGACCGTTACATGGTGAAGTCACTTTCTTGTATTGCCTCAGAGAGAAAACCAAAGATACTGAACTAGAGCCCTGAGTTACAGTCTTGAGCTAGTTGGTTCCTAACTCTGCTTTTTTATCACGAAGTCTCACTTCATATAATCTTGACTCTTCAGTTCCTCGCTTACTCAAAATTTCAAGTTCCAGTGGTTAGGCTAGTCTCTATTTTTAATCTTATTACATGCAGATGTGGCAACACTGATTCTAGCTCTACTAGTAAGGGAGTAAGGGAAACTGTTCACTGAAACGGACTTCATTACATCACAATAAGAAAATGTGAATTTATTTTATCATTCGAACCTTATTAACAGTAGCTTATGCAAAGCTTTCAGGATTTATCCGGTGGAACCCATGACCTTAAGCCCCTTTTTTCAGTATTCTATTATATCTCTAATAATTTCTGTTAGGGGTGAATATAGGTCTCTAGTTGAATGGAGGGTGATCAAAGCTCGAATATTGAATTGACCTGAAATTTAGTGATATAAAAAATTGTTCATTAAGGAAAACCATTATAATAACATTTTTTCGTTCCTTTTGTTTCTTGAAGCGTTTGTTTTCTCCAGCTTTGGTGAAGTCCCTGTAACCGATAAAAATTTTGAAAAATTATTCAAGTATGGAAATTCGGATAAACTGTAAAAATCATAATTTTCGAACGCATGCTTGTTTGTAACCAACAATAGGCATGAAATATTTCGTTGATTCGTTTTTTCAGTTTCTGTAATGAAAATATATGAGTTGGAATTGAAAAAGATATCTGTAGGAAGTTTAGAACTTTATGATGATATTTGTAGGCTTAGCTGGTTTGTATTAATGAAAATTAATTCAAGGCTGAGGGTGAAGCCTTATGATAGCCTAAGAATAAGACATGCATTATATTTGCATGAGCAAGATCCTGAAAAATCAATGAAAAATTATGGAAAATAATTGTATCTTAAGTTCCGCCTTCCCTTAGATTGACCTCATAATAGGTTACGCAGATGGAAGTGCATTTCAATGGTTAGTTCATCAAAGCTCTCGCGGAGTGAACATAGTAAAATACACTCTGTGCAACAATTATTTGGTATCGCAACTACCCTGATATTCCCTATCTCAATTCGTGTCCATCGTTATCCGTACAAATTCAAACCTGAAAATCTTAATGCAGATTGTACTCTGCCGATCTTCGGGCCATGCGTCCTTTCTATCTCCGAATACTTTCTCTGTCTGTATTTGGTCATATTCTCAATATTCGCGACAATTTTTCCTACGTTTGTGGGACTGTAGACGAGATATTCAGAACGAATATCGGTCTGATTGCTGCAGCCGAACTCAGGTCGACGGAATACGTAGGTCATATGTTTCTGACGAAAACACATCACACGATGTTGAACGCTTCCTGGTCACGAATGAGAATTGCACACCAAACCACACTCGCGAACTTAAGAATTGGATAAACACACTGCGTATAGAGAGTTATGGAACTGGAAAGAGACAGATAGGGGAAATATTTGCGGAAAATGCATAACAATGCATTATCACGCTTGAAGATACTAATAAAAGTGCATGTACGATGTCGACTCCGAGATAGTAACGGCTAAATTCACGTGAAACAACGTTGAGCGCTCATTCTTCGATGTAGTATTGTGTAAATTGGTTAATGGGGCATATATGCAACACAACGCATTTTTACACATTCAGAGGGAGTAGGCAGTTATCACAGTAATGTGATATAGCGTTCAGATGAGATGGTAACATAATCGTTAAGTGGATTAAAGTATATCTTCGTGAAAGGATGTTGAAAAGTACAGGCCCCAGAACAGATCCTTGTGACATTTCACTCGTAACAGGTCTCCAAGAGAAAAAGCTGGCACCAGGTCTTTCCAAAAAAGTTCTGCCTGATGGATAATCGGCAATCTACAGATGAAGGTCCCCACCATTGCCGTTTCATATAGAAGTCTTTTACTGCTGACTCTGTCGAAAGTGTCAGTAAAATCAAAGTATATTACATCAGTCTCAATCTTGTAGTCATCAGTTTGTGTCCTGCCATTCAAAGTCTAAATATTGTATCTATTACTAGATCCTCCGATCACAAAACCGTGCTATTCAGTTGACAAGATAGAGTTTTTAGTTAGAAATACAGGGTGACCACCAGGTTCTATGACAAACTGTGAGGGGGGATTCCTGAATCAATTCTAAGCCAAATTGCAGGGAGCAACACCGGTCTAATCTCCTTACAAGATATTCACCATCAAAAATTTGATCCGCGTGAGTCCTGAAATCACAATTTTCAGCGTACGAGGGCGATTATATGGTGTTACCATTGATGGATTGAAGTACATATATTGTTATACAGATGGTGACATTTGTAACAATACTTAAATGATTATCAGAGTTACTTTTGATATATAAATATCAGAATAACTTTCTCGATTGTTTTGAAACCGTAAATTTCCAGAATTGGAAACGCATTCCTTCAGTAATGAAGAATACGCAGATATGATCTATATTAATGAATTTTTCAACGGAAACACACGAGAAGCTGCTAGAGAAGATATACTTAAAGACATATTTTGTTCGTACGCTTTAAATTCCGAAAGACTCAGAGATAGACTTGAGCCAAGACATGTACGCCGTAGTCAAGTCAACATATAAAATGAGGAAAACATTGAACTCTGTTGAAGATAATTCTTCATTAAGTAGTCGGTGCATTGCAAATGCTTCGAAGTGTCTTGTTTTGAAGAGAGAGGGACTGCATCTTTATCATCGACAGGGAATGCAGGCATTGAATACAGGGGACGAGCAGCATCGATTCACATTTTGCCGCTGGATTCTGCAGCAATATGCTCAAGATCCAGTGTGAAGAATCATTCTTTATACGAGATGGTATAAATAATTTCCATAATGATCAATTATGGACCCTGCAGAATCCAAATACGG
Organism: Cryptolaemus montrouzieri; assembly: GCA_013387265.2. NCBI lineage: Eukaryota > Metazoa > Arthropoda > Insecta > Coleoptera > Coccinellidae > Cryptolaemus > Cryptolaemus montrouzieri. The sequence goes on along the minus strand of JABFTP020000001.1, from coordinate 73,512,618 downwards.
TTAGACAAAGACGTTTCCAAAGGAGGTTCAGTGTCAACGTTTAGGGAGGTTTATAATAATTGCTTCTTACGCATTCATATTTCAAATAACAGATTGAATGCCATTACTTATTGAAATTTTCTACAGAACACGTTGTTTAGTTTAATTCATGATGTTCTGCTAAGTTTTATGCAGATTATGTAATATCAACTTGTCGGGGGCCATTACATCATAGAAGAATAGTTGTTGAATGGCTTAATGAATATTTTCCAAATAGGTGAATAGACAGAGGAGCTCTAATTGCTTGTCCACCATGGTTACCGAATCTTAACTCGTTATACTTTTATGTATGGGGATACTTGAAACTACTTATCTATAGTGTAGAGATAACAAATTTCGAGCAGTTATAAGAACAGATAAACAATGTCACCGAAAGAATTTGAAATGACAATGTCCATCATATTGTTCTGGAGTCACTTCTTCGTAGTGAGAAATGCATTCAAGTTGGAGGCCATTTTGAGCAACTCTTGAAATGATTCTTCTAATAATTGCATTTATTACTTCCTCTAATGAATTTTCACAACTTTGGAACATAATATGAATTCAAATTTATTTTACGACCTTTTTTTTTGATCGGCATAATTATAATTAATATCTATTTCATTACTACAGAATTGCTCTTGAATCTTCAGTAGTATCATCTAACAGCTTGTCGTGCGTCTCCATCAGAAATTTGAACATAGATCATATCTGCATATATTATTAAAGAAGAGAAGTATTTTCAATTCGAAAACAATAAGTTGGCAATGCTGCAGCGTTCGAATTGGTTTCATTCAATACAGAATGATTTCTGTGTCAGCCCGTGCAAGTTTCGTGTTGATCGGTTGTATACTTCGTGTTTTATTGTCCTTTGAACATCGACCTGTTTTGACCCACCGTCGTGAAGATGAGTGATAAAATAATTGAGCAAGGACTAGTGATTAAATTTTTGGTGAAACGCGGCGAAACTCCCGTGGAAATTATAGAACAGTTAACCGACGTATATAAGGAAGATTGCCTGAAAAAATCAGCTGTCTACGATTACGCAAAGCGGTTCAGAAGCGGCAGAGAGTCAGTGAAGGATGATCCACGCGAGGGAGCTCCCTCCACCTCTCCAAACGCACAAAACCTCGATCGGCTGTGCTCTCGAGTGCTCGGAGATCGTCGGGTAAGCCTTCGAATGTTGGAAGACGAGTTGGGCATCAACAAAGAGACGATCCGGCAGATGCTACACGAAGATTTAGGGATGCGTAAGCTGTGTGCGAAAATGGTTCCCAAAGTGCTTACAGTTGAGCAGAAAGAGCTCCGATTGCCCACCCGTCAAGACATGATTTCTCGAATTGACGAATGTTATCACTGGCGACGAGTCGTGGGTGTTCGAATACGCCCCTGAGAGCAAAAGGCAGAGCATGCAGTGGGTAGAGAAGGGGGGTAAGCGCCCCTCGAAAGCCAGAATGTCAAAATCTAAAGTGAAATCTTTACTCATCGCATTTTTCGATATTAATGGAGTTATATACCACGAATACGTTCCAGCAGATCAGACAGTCAACGCAGTATTCTACGTTGAAGTTTGGAAATGTCTGAAGGCCCGTGTGTTTCGTGTACGAACAGAATTGGCGGAGCGCGGATGGGTGCTTCATCATGACAATGCTCCTGCCCACCTGTCATTCGCAGATCGTGATTTTTCAACCAAAAACGGCATTCCAACACTTCCACACCCCCTTCAGTCCAGATCTTGCTCCCTGTGACTTCCGTCTGTTCCCACAGTTGAAGTCGTACCTCAAAGGAAATAGATATGACGGAGTTTCGGAAGTCCAAAACATCACGACGGCGGTTCTGATGGACCTATCTTCAGGGAGGTTCATGGTGTGCTTCCAATACTGGGTTCAACAGTGGCGCCGGTACATCGAACTCGAGGGAGACTATTGTACTTTCCGGACCGTCCGGGTCTTTTCCGCGAACTTAATTGACATATCTCGTATGTATCGAAAAATGTATTCCGACAATTATGTATCAAAATTAATTCAACATTCTCAATAATGGTTGCGAATGTTACCTTTTGTACAATGAGAAATGTATTTTATACCATCTATGGTAACCCCCCACAATCGCACTTGTATGTTAAAAATTGTGATTTCAGCAAACCGTGGAGATCAAATTTTGAAGCTGAATGTCAATCAATCTAAAAAGATTCGGACCATGCTGTTCTCAGCAATTTGTCTTTGAATTTCTTCAGGAACCACCTCTCAACGTTTGTTATAGAGCTTGAGGGATACCCTGTATAGATCGGTCTGCAATTAAAAGGGTTGAGTTTGTCGCACTTCTTGATAATACCTGTACATATACTGAAAAAACCTTCGGAAAATGCATCCATAATCCTTGATATTGTACAGAGATTGTATCAGAAAATCTTAGCAAGAACATAGGACCGAAGCCATCAAGACCAGAAGAGGATTGGTTCTTTTAGTTGAGATAATATTTTCTGATAATTTATGGAGTGAAATCGACATGAGTTAAGCCATTTTCTGAGTATGAGCTACGGTAGATGGCGAACGACTGGTTCAGATGTAAACAGATCGCAAACGCTGCGATCAGAAGAAGATTTTTGATTGTAGGTTTCTGCACACATTTTTGTCGCCATAGACGACAATCGATTCCTCATATATTCGACATGCAGCGCGTTATGTGAAATAAAGATGATTTAGACAAGCCGCTTGGCATTGTGTATTCTTATATTTCTCGAAATATAAGTTTGTGCCGAGATAGTACAAACTTTCTTCGTCTATAAAAGGTTTGAGTGAATTTCTACGAATTTTCTCATTGGGTGTGTTTGTTAATAATGATAATTAAAATGTTTCCACATCAGGTTGATCTCAATGGAGGGGTATATGAATCTGTTCCAGTCGACAGAAACTAACTCTCAAGATTGCGTTTCGTAGTTTATGCTACTGTTCGTGGAAATTAAGTTTCCTAATTCATGAATTTGTTCAATCTATCTTTCACAAATAAATCTTGAATTGAAACACCACGAATATTGATATTTTCCTTAAAGAATGTTCTTACTCAAATTAACGAAATCAGTTTGTTAGCTTCGAGAAGAAAGAAAATTTGAGGAAATTTTCAATAAAGTAACTAAAACTAATCATTCCCCCCTAAACCAGGAGCGTAGAAAGAAAAATAAATCAGGTAATAAAACCCCAACAACTGATTTTCTGCGAAAAATGACCAATTAGATCAGGCGTTTATCATCCTCGTATTTTACGTCTGGAAGATTCATCTTTCTCGGATATCGTCGTTTATTCTTATTTTTCCCCTTGCAGGAAGGAATGAAGATCGAGGGTGAAACAAAAGTGCGTAGCTTTTTATTGAAACTTGATTCTTCTCTTTTTTTAATATATATTTTTATTGTTAATCGTCGTTGAGGAATTTCGTTTTGATATTGGAGGTGACCATAGACATTTTCGATTAATGAATAAAAATTCTTCAACAACACTTAAAGATATTTATCAATATGGAAAATTAGTATAACTATGATGAAAATATAAAAATTCCCATTTCAATAGAGAAATATATATGCTTTTTACGTATAATATGATGAGATAAAGATTGAAATTAGTCCAATCAATAGGTTAGGTTAGATAGCGATATACAGTGTGCGGCAAAAGTCCGCGCACTGGGTCGATATCTTTGAAACTAAGAATAGAAACTCATTTCTGTCAACGGAGTTGTGATTTGTCAGGAGAAGCTACCTATTTGAGTTACGTTTGAAATTTTTAGCTAACTTGGTGTGGGGGGGGGTAGGTAGGTAACCCCAAAATTTCAAATCGCAATCCTATTGTGTTATACATCAATAGACTGGTATTTGAAATACATTCCTTTAGCTTCGAGTTGCTGAGGCTCAATCCCTGTAAAAAGTTCATTCTACAAGATTGAATACTCGTTAGGGCTCTCAATTATACAAAGTGTTTCGAAGGAATCCGCCAAATCGAAGTATATTCAGAGACTCAAAAGTCCGAATTTTCAAATGGAAATACTCCTAATTTTACACATCGTTGGATTCTTATTTTCAATACGCTGGAAGACGGAAATTCAAGAAATTCATTAATTACCACTGTTGGTCACAAAAACCTTTATGTTAGCCTGTATGTAGCCGTAAAGGAACTGTTCCGCAATGGAGAAATTTACAAACTAGCTGCGCAGTTATTTACGTAAAATCATATCGATAAACCAGTGCGAAGTGCTCATACCGTCCAGAAAGCTGTGCAAAGATGAATGGAATGAGTGAAAGATCGGTACGAAGAATTTTCAAGGTTGAAAAAGTGAGACCCTACAAAATAAATTTGTGCTCCAACTGTTTGATCGCGATCCAGCACAACGTTTGGAGTTTTGTCAATGGGCTCTACAACAATTCGAGGAAAATCCACATTTCGGCAGAAGGATAATTTTTGCTGATGAATCCACATTCATAAGGCATTGAAAAGTGATTGAAAAACTTAATGTATGGTGCGGTATCTGGGACAATAATTTGATAGAGCTGTTTTTCGTTGAAGGAAATCTAACAGGTGCGTCATGTTGGAATCTATTCAATGATCAAGTCTAGCCTGTTTTAGAGCCTTTATTAGATGCAAACGCCGACATTGAGTCATTACTTATGTTGCGTGGTGCTCCGGCACACACCTCTCAGATGGTGACAGAATGGCTCACCCAGAAATTTGGTGATAATTGAATTGAATGAGAGAATGATCCCATCCACTGGCCAGCGAGATCCCCTGACCTAACTCCATGTGATTTTTTTCCTGTGGGGTTACTTAAAAAACCAGGTTTATCCTTGCGATAATATCGAAACATTGAGAGAGAAAATCATCAAAACTGCAGAAATATTGCTCCAAACGTACTACGACATGTAAATGAAGCTTGGACAAGAAAATTGGAACAATGAGTTCAACAAAATGGCGGTCATTTTGAACAATTTTGAAATTCTTTTCCTACTCTATTAGGTCGTTATCAAAATGGATAACTGAAAGCATACTAACATAATCTAATTTTTCTTCTTTTCCTCTCCATATTTCTGGTAATGCTATAGGGATGACATGAAATGCATGGGTTAACTTAAGGGTGCATCTTTTCAGTTAGGCGAACACGACGTCCATAATATACTCAAAACTATGTAATGTATTTTTGACCTACAGCGGGAATTAGTGAATTTCTTGAATTTCCGATTTTCTGCTGTGCTTGCTGAATTGGATATTGAATTTCATTAAGAATTATACATAAGATACAAGAACAAGAATTATGATCATTCCGCTGGATATATAACGTTCTTCATAACCTAAACAAATCTTATATATGGAAGAATAGCTTTTTGCAACCGAGAAAGATCTGAAGTACGTAAAGGACATTGTTTAATCAAAAGTAATGAAAAGATCAATCGATTCATTTTTTTATCGATTGGAATATTCATTTTTAAAATCATCGGATAAACTGTCGAAAATAGACTAATTTTATTCTTGAAGAATTTATTAATCCAAAGGTATAAGCGACCGCGTGATTATCCATATTTGTTCATTTATACCAGAGGTCGATGAATGAACTGCACTAATTGATCATCACAAACTCAGATCGAACTGTAATCTCCTTAAAAATAGGCGCTGTAGGGTGTAAATATTGCACTTGAAGTTTTTTGATAAACAAAAAATCATCTGAGCTCCAAGAGGTTGTAGAAAAATATAGTATGCTTAGATTTATGATGGCACATGATTTGCATAACGATCGTTATCGGGGAATGAAAATTGAGAAAAAGATGACTGAAAAACTATAATTTCTGTAATTTTCGAACGATTAAAATTATTTTAATCGTTATGACCCTTTCTTACCATAAAAATATAACTTTATAAGAGCTATAGAACCCTTCAGGGTTATTAAACTTTACTTTAATAAGTGCAGCAATAAATTACATTTTATCCTATGGTAATAGTGACAATTTTAAAATATATGTATTCACAAGTGTATATTACACTTATCTAAGAAATTATAGACAATTCTCATACCTACGATATTAGGTTCAAACAATAAACAGTTGATGTCCAAAGATAAAAACAGCCCTATGTCTAACAATTTTCTGATAACATTGTTCCTTCCTTTATCATGAAGTGAACATTGGAACACTTTATGATTCAAAGTTAGAAACTCCTGTCCACAATTAAACATGGGACAGTCTATGATATAACTTTGAAAGGAAATTAGACCCAATTTGTTTCTCTAGAGTTAGCTATCAAGCTTTCGAGGACGTCTTTTTTGCGAAAAATCTTTAAAACTTTTCTAAATCCTTTAGTTTCAGAAAAATATAAATTCTCTTATGGTTTGACATGTTCGAAAATTACGGCAACTAGCAAGTTTATTTGAAAGGAACGAAAAAGTAAGTCGCTTTCGACAGATTCTCCAGAAGTAAACAACCGACGGTCGATATGAAGACAGAAGGAATCCATAAATCTATAAATAACTACACCTCTTTAACTCAATATTATAATCTGTGAACTCTTGTTTCTTTTTATTTCTGAAAGATCGTTTGTTTCAATTTTTCGAATCATTTTAGGCTATGGACATAAGAAATCTACTGAAGAACATTATCTTTCTCAGAATTTTATTCGACCATAATTTTATTTTCTTATGAGATTTTTGAGCTATACACCACTCCTACTGATTGGACTAAATACTGGAAATCTTTGGAGACTGAAGAGAGATTAAATTTAATTGTTCTTTTATTGAAAGATTTTATATGCTCTTCATTTTATGTTACAGGACATTCGATGCATTCATTAATATAAAATAGATAGAGATAGATAGATAATATATGAGTCAGGGCTGCCTAGCAACCCAGTGGTCTATTGTGGCACACTCTGTCCTAAATTTCATCCAGGAGCTTTATCCTTCTCAGGATACGAGTTTCGTGGGTGAGAGCTTAATAAGCTCAGTCAGCTTCAGTTTGCAAGATCCAAGTTCTTCCATCCTGACCCTGTCCCCTGCTGGGCACTCGCACATAACATGTTCCATCGATTCTATATCTTCACATAGCCTACATGAAAGATCCTCAAACAATCCCAACTTATTTAGATGTTTCCTGAGGTCCCCACTGATGGCACGTCGAGCGTGCCTGAGACCTAGGAGACTCATCCAGTGCGCAAGTGCCTTCAGGTCCAGCCATCGGCTGTTTTCCATCCTTGCAGTCTCCAGGGGAATTCCGAGCTTAGGCTACGTCCTATGAACTCCAGGCTAGTTCCTCGAGCGGCAAATGAGTCCTTCTCATTTCCTTTAATGCCCGTGTGACCAGGAACCTATATTTGACGGAGCCTGCTCCACTCTCCTAGTTTGGTAAGGGTGGAGCGACACTCTTGCACCATAAGTGACGTACAGGCATCGAATGCCAATGCCTTCAGTGCAGCTTGGCTATCGGCAAGAATTTTAACTGATCTATTTGTGAATCTCCCCGCAAACAAGAGGTTAGATAATCAATGGCGAATATTTCTTCTTGGAAGACAGTCGCATGCCCACCACGACAGATCGACTATTCCTTGGCAGCACCTCGACCGTGGACATCAGCTACAACACCTTTTTCAGTTTTTGAGCCATCCGTGTACCAACAGGGACCACCAAGTAGACGGTCCTTGGAGCTGGTCAACTCCTGTCTATCGGGAATGATGATCTTGAATGGCCTCTCCATGTTGGCTTGAGGTGTTGCTATGTCAGACCTCATACCTAGCCCTTCATTGTCATCGATTTTAGACTGTAAGGCACCAATCCGAACTTACCCGCTTCATTTCGGGAAAGATGATGGAATCTGTAGAAAGCCATTTTAGCTACTCCTTGTATCACCAGATGAAGAGGAGCAAGGCCCAACATCAGTTCCGCCGCGTTTTTCTGTATGTGCTTTCTTCTGGTTGATCCATTTTGGACGTCTACCCATGAATGGGACTCAATTTCATAGATAACATGAGTTATGCTGGCATTCAGAGTGATAACTGTGACTTATTTTTATAGACTAGAAATTTTATGCACGCCAGAGGAAGTAGTTGTGTGGTGTGAATCCCAAAATCTTGGTAACTACTTGATGTGACCATTTCACTACATGATGAAGACCATATGATTCAATATTTCACATGCAGTACTGCAAGTGACGTCGCCAGGTTGGTATCACATATTGTGATATTTGTCGATATAGATAAAATAAGTTTTTTCGAAAGCAGGGTCAGTCACCCAATTCTCTCAAGATCAATCTTCGGATACACATTGCGTGTGTTTCGAGTGAATAATGATATTCCCCAACGATATTGCGTTGATTCAATATAAATGCACCGCGTTACCGACCACAAACTAGGTTCTCCCAAATTTATGCATCGAAACATAACAATGATCTCTACAGAAATATTCAGAATATTAGGCGAATATATACATACACTAATTTTATATATATATATATATATATATATATATATATATATATATATATATATATATATATATATATATATATATATATATATATATATATATATATATATATATATATATATATATATATATATATATATATATATAGGGGTTTCACCCCGACGAAGTGCCCATATATCTGTTCATGCAATCAAACTGATTTCATGAAAAATATAAATCCACCACCCGGTAATTAATACCATTGCCAGGCAATGATTATAATCAAAACATATCCTGGAATAATTATATATTAGGATAACGTTAAATGTTATGAGAATATATCAATCTACCAGAATATATACATACTATAGCATCATCAGACAATGATATCAATGTACCAACGAGTAGTGTCAGAGGCTTTTTCCCCGGAAAATCCAGTGTACGGACCTTAGTCAAGTAACACTGAATGTTACTCATTAATAGTTTCCTTTGTGTGAAGTGGTGAACGATCGAATAGAATACTGCTCTGAATATAAACATGACAAAATTGTCAGTTAATTATATTACATTTATATAAACAAATAAATAAAATATGAAATGAGATTCTGAGCAGTATAAACTAAAGGGAAAACCTATGACTCTACCTCATTATTATTTTCGGAAAGAAACCTACGAAGAATATTACAAGATTTGATGACTGTTATCTTTTTTGTAACTATTCAAACAAATTTTTCTTCTGACCCAAAATCTCAATACTTTCATTGTATTTATTTTGTATATTATGTGCGTCGGGTATAGCAATATCAATTATATATGTTATTTGATTCTGTTTATCATTAAGAATGATATCTGGTCTATTGTGTTTTACAACTCTGTTGCAAAGAATTGTTTTATCAAAATAAAGTTTATATTTGTCATTTTCACAAATAATCTCAGGTTCATATTCGTGAAATTTTTTTTTTTGGGAATTAGGTCATGTTTAATTCCTAGATTAAAATGAATAATATTAGCGACGGCATTATGTCTTTCTAAATAATCTGTTGAAGCAAGGACTGAGCAAGATGATAATATATGAAAACTGTTTCTGAAGAACAGAAACATCTACGGCAAGAATCATCTATATTTTGTTTGATGATGTGTTTTCTATAATTCCTCGTGAAAACAACCTGATCCTGGATCGCAATTGCCAAGCCTTCTGTTTCAGCAAACAATTCTCCAGATACTAACCATTTATTCGATGCGATTTCATCAATATAATCATTTTTCAATTATTTAGGGTGCTTTCCGTGTAATTCCTTCTGCATCCAACTTTCTCTTTTAGAATTATCATCAAATATATCAAAATCTACCTTTTGCATTGTCAAGTTCAGAGGTGTAAGATTATAATCTGAAGCAACAACAATATCATGTAATTTAGACGTTCTCTGTTTATCATGAAAATGGGAACGTAGATGAAAAATCTGTTTACTATGAAGATTATTTAAATCAATTAATCCACGACCTCCAAGATGTCTAGGTAGTGTAACTCTCTGAACAGCTGACTTTGATATTTACAGAGCATTTTCCTCGTTTGACATTGTAATTCATTTAGATCAGTTTTAGACCATTTAATAATTCCAAAAGAAGATGTAAGAATAGGAACAGCATAGGAGTTGATAGCTCTGAAAAGGTTTTACTAGTTAAATAACTCTTGATGATAATTCTAAGTCTTTTGTAATATGAACTTCTAATATTTTCTTTAGTGCTGCTATGGTTAATTGTCTTCTCTTGACAAAATCCAAGATATTTATATGTATCTCCTTGATGCATTGGCTCGATTTCTATATTGGAAATCTTTATATAATCAGAGGTGATCTTTCCTTTTTCAATAGAAAGATTTTTACATTTTGGAAGGCCAAATTTCATATGAATATCATTGGAATAGTTGAAAGTAATCTCAAGTAGACATTTTAAATGAGATCTGGTTCCGGCATATAATTTAATATCATCTAAATAAATTAAGTGACTTAATATATATATATATATATATATATATATATATATATATATATATATATATATATATATATATATATATATATAAATGCGAGTTTCTACGACCCTAGTCGTTTTTCGCTTCCCAAGCGCCACTTCTGTCAGCCCAATCTCCCCCTTCCAGGCCTCTTGCCCTCATGGCATTTTCAACAACTTTCTTCCAATTTAATGGCAGCCTGCCACGTTTACTGTTTTCTGGTGGCATCCATTCGAAAATTTTCTAGGCAATCAGTATTCTTCTAAACGTTGTAGGTGTCCGTACCAAGATAGTCTTTTGTTTTCTATTATATTCCATCTACCTTCATAATCTATCTTATTTTTTCGTTCCGCACATGCTCTAATTTCGAGATTCCGCAGCTTTTTCTCCAGAAGTCCATTTCAAGGGCCAGTAGTCGCTGAATATTCCTTTTGGATAGCTCCCATATCTCCGCTCCGTAGGTACATATACTTTCCATGATTGCTTTGTATATATTTGATTTAGTCTTGACGTAGATGTTAGGGCTTCAAAGAAGGAAATCAGTTGACGAAAAGCATTTATTGCCTGTCCTATTTTGTTGGACATATATAAATCACTTTTCCCATTTTTGCTGAATGTAACTCCTAAATATTTGAAAGATTCAACATTTTTAAGTTCATATTTTCTGACGTCCAATTCAACTCCATCTTCATCGCCCATAATCATGAATTCAGTCTTTTTTATATTAATTGTCAGACCCTATTTATTGTACTCCTCCTCCAACTTGCGAAACACATAGGCTGCATCATCTCGATCTCCTGCTACTATCACTTGATCGTCGGCAAATAGGAGTATGTATAGTGTGCTGTTGGCAATCTGGATGCCCATCAGATGACATTTCCTCTTCCATGAGGATAAAACTTCTTGAAGAAAGATCTTGAACAGTGTTGGTGCCAGGGAGCAACCCTTTCTTAAGCCCTTCGTCACTATAAACTCTCGAGAGATCTCACGCCATATCTTCACCATAATCCCAAAGATCTACTTTCCAAAATTTATTATCTGTATGCAAAATTTCAAACTGTGGGTCGAAAGAGTGATTATTTTCTAGGAGATGATTCGCGTACTTTGAATCTGATTTCTTATTTGAAAAACTGCGTTTATGTTTGTTAGCGAAATTAATTCATAATCATCCACTTAGTAAATATGGTTTATACTGGTATCGCATTACATCCAGGAAAGTTGAATTTATATTCATTAACCAAAAAAATTGAATTCAAATGGAAAGCAATAATTCGATAAATTTCTTAGACGTAATAATTTCGAATGAGAATGGAAATTCAACAGTTTTATTCATAGATTGATTAACATCCCGTTATCAGCAGAAAATTTAAACCAAGAATTAAATTTGATTGAACAAATTGCCAAAAATAATGGTTACAATCCCAAACTAATAAATAATATTAAAAAAAACAAAGTAGAATCGCATTGAATGAAGTTTACCCGATAAATTGTCGATAAATTGGAAACAAAAATAGAGTAGAAATAATTTCAACATCGCTTTCCAAACTAATAATAGCTTTGGCAAATATATAAAAAACAATAAAACCAAATCAGATGAAAATAATAAATCTGATAAAATGAGATAAAAACACAAGGTTTAACTTTGATCTACACTTTATTTGAAAAATTCGACGACGTTTCGCTGACACAGCAGCTTTATCAAGAATGAAAATAGAATGAAGAGTATGGTATTATAAACAAATCGTAGAACAAGTTGGATGAATAACAGGAAAATCCACACCGAGCCATTGTACAGTTAGTATGAAAGGTAATAAAAACTAATTGAACAAGTTAAGTAGGGGTGAGTAATTCAAATCTACCTGTTCATTCAAAAGCTTGTCCGAATGTTTGTATCTATTTATTTCTAATGCTTCTAGGAGATCTAATTTTGAACTTTTTGATTTTATATGTAATATGTCAAAGTTTTTATTGAATGAATGGGTTTCTTTTATTAGGTGGTTTGAATAATTTGAATCAGATTTATTTTTGTCGAAGCTACGTTTATGTTCAGATGTTCTTATGCCAAAACTACTATAGGTCCTACCGATATAAATTTTATCACAAGAACCGCAATTGAGTTTATAGATTCCTGATTTACTTGATTTTTCAACACGAGATTTATTATTTTTAATATGTTTACCTAAGTTATTAGAAGTTTTGAAAGCTATATTAAGATTTTGTTTGACGAGAAAGGATTTAATATTTGTACTTGCAGAACCGCAGAATGTTAAACTGTTGAATATTTTATAGTCTTTATGAATAGGATATACTTCATTTATTGCTTTTGATAGAGTTTTTACGAATGATTAGGTCTATCATATCCGGATTATATGAATTATTAATGGCTATCTGTTTGATGATGTTTAACTCTTTATTATAATCTTCTACTGATAAAGGTAAATTGAGTAACCGATGTACCATGCTGTTCAAAGCTGCAACTTTGTGTTGAATGGGATGTAATGAGTAGTTATGTATAATTGTATCAGTATGTGTTGGTTTACGAAAGACCGAAAAACATGATTATTATTTTGTTTAGTGATTTTAAGTCCAAAAATTTATGGAATCGTTCTGTTCAATTTCTATCGTGAATTTAATGTTCAAATGGATGGAATTAATGAAATTAACAAATAAGTCTAATTGACGAGTAGTTCCAATGAAACATACTAAGATGTCGTCAACATATCTATACCAATAAAGAAATTTGGAAATGAGTGGATGTGTATGAATTTTCTGTTCAATATTATTCATAAAAATCTCTGCTAAAAGTGGACTCAAAGGATTTCCCATGATCAAACCATTTTCACTACTGTAATAGATGTTGTTGAAAGAAAATAATTTTGTTCAATGCAAACGTCCAACAGATTCAATATTTCTGATTTGATTATGTGGTTAACATGATTCGAATTCAACATGTTTTCGATTAATATTCTGACATCACCTGGAGGAACACTTGGGTATAAATTCTCAACATCAAACGAAATAAGTTTTGCGTTAGGTGGTAGGTTAACGTTTTTATGTTATTTATCAATTCGAATGAGTTTTTATAGAAAATTTTGATTTGAATGAACAATAATTTTAATAATATCTATAAGGTAGTGCGACAATTTCACGGCTGGGGCTGTAACGTAAGATACGACTGGTCTAACGGGGTTATTTACTTTATGCAATTTAATGAGTGAATACAGTTGAGGTGGTTGAGGGTTTGGTAAAATTAATTTGTATTTATCTATTGCTTTAATTAAAGATTTTGCGTCATTTATTGCAATTTTAATATTTTTCTGGAATTTAATAGTTGGATCTTTGTTTAAAATTGTATAATTTCCGGACGAAATGAAATTTAGAGTTTTAAATAGGTAGTCATTTTTATTTAACGCAATAACAGTATTACCCTTATCTGCTTTTGTAAAAATAACTTCATTTAGTTGAGATTTTTGTTTGATGGCCTTTAAAATATTTTGTTCTTTACTCGGTTTAAAGTCAGCTAATGATTCATTTTTATAATGTTAGATGCTAAATATTTAAGGTGAGTGTTATTAGGAATATTTTTCAGAGAAATTTCAGTATCTATGCCAAGTTCCTCTAAATCAGATATTATCTTGTTTGATTTAATATTGTGTTTGAAACCTTTCTCCAAGAGATTAGTTTCATCAGTTGTGAAATTAGTATCAGAAAGGTTAACGAATCTATCAAAAATTGATGGTCAGAAAACCAACACATACTGATACAATTATACATAACTACTCATTACATCCCATTCAACACAAAGTTGCAGCTTTGAACAGCATGGTACATCGGTTACTCAATTTACCTTTATCAGTAGAAGATTATAATAAAGAGTTAAACATCATCAAACAGATAGCCATTAATAATTCATATAATCCGGATATGATAGACCTAATCATTCGTAAAAACTCTATCAAAAAGCAATAAATGAAGTATATCCTATTCATAAAGACTATAAAATATTCAACAGTTTAACATTCTGCGGTTCTGCAAGTACAAATATTAAATCCTTTCTCGTCAAACAAAATCTTAATATAGCTTTCAAAACTTCTAATAACTTAGGTAAACATATTAAAAATAATAAATCTCGTGTTGAAAAATCAAGTAAATCAGGAATCTATAAACTCAATTGCGGTTCTTGTGATAAAATTTATATCGGTAGGACCTATAGGAGTTTTGGCATAAGAACATCTGAACATAAACGTAGCTTCGACAAAAATAAATCTGATTCAAATTATTCAAACCACCTAATAAAAGAAAACCATTCATTCAATAAAAACTTTGACATATTACATATAAAATCAAAAAGTTCAAAATTAGATCTCCTAGAAGCATTAGAAATAAATAGATACAAACATTCGGACAAGCTTTTGAATGAACAGGTAGATTTGAATTACTCACCCCTACTTAACTTGTTCAATTAGTTTTATTACCTTTCATACTAACTGTACAATGGCTCGGTGTGGATTTTCCTGTTATTCATCCAACTTGTTCTACGATTTGTTTATAATACCATACTCTTCATTCTATTTTTCATTCTTGATAAAGCTGCTGTGTCAGCGAAACGTCGTCGAATTTTTTCAAATAAAGTGTAGATCAAAGTTAAACCTTGTGTTTTTATCTCATTTATATCATGGATCTACATCAAGTAACGGCCTCCACAATTCAAATCAAATAAATCTGATGTTTATGTATTGAATTACAATGACTGTGATAACTTCTACATTGGTAGACCCCATAGAAATTTCAAGATTAGAATGTCGATACATAAAGGCAGTTTTTCAAATAAACAAACATATTCAAATTACGTGAATCATCTCCTAGAAAATAATCACTCTTTCGACCCACAGTTTGAAATTTTGCATACAGATAATAAATTTTGGATAGTAGATGTTTGGGAAACTTTAGAAATCAACAAACAAAAACACTCAGGTAGACTCATTGATGAACAAGCCGATTTAAGCCTTTCACCTCTATCGAATCTCTTCAGGGAGCAATCTATTCCTTAATTTAATTGGATATACCTGTCATCAATAACCACTTGAGAAGAAGCAACTCAATAAACTTTCAAATCCTTAAGAACATTTGTATTTATATTCTCAATTGTATCATAATTTATGTACATTCATTCGTCTGAAGAAGCTACGGTGTATTGAAACGCCTTACGAAGCTTCCCAAATTCAAACAGCTGATTGTTGAATAATTTTCTTTTGCAGTAGTAATAGCTTCATGTATAATGTACCTGGATAAGGAGATTTTAACCATAGTCATAATAAACACGAAACTACTGTTTATTTACTAAGGATCACATGGCACTGTTGCTGTGATCTCGAGAAACAAATCAAGGAATGGACTACTCAGGGACGATAAGATTCTTTCAAGAGAGTAATTCAATATTTCACCTTAGTTAAAGAATTTGAGAACATTACATCAGAATGAAGCTACACTATATGCAAGTCTCAAATCATTTCACAAACTAGAAAGTCCATCATTCCTTTCATCATATAATCCTAAATATAATCTGCTCGATTCTATATTACGCTCAGTTTGTATCGAGAAAGCTATTTGGCGACTGGCACTGGATCTCAGTAATGTAGTTCTTTGGTGTGCACTGGGCCTTGACGATAACGCCCTAATCCGAGATTTATGCTTTATAATAGTCCCCATTCTAGCGTTACAGAATTTATTTTCATCCCTTATACTGGGGTTTTGTCCGGAAAAGTAACACGGGTATTTCGTTATGAAATATATATTTTTTATTTTTATGTCAAGCTCTCAATATGATGATGATTTTCAGATTGTTACTATTTAGAACAAACTATTTTGGAGGATTTCTATCCCTCAATGGATAACAATCGAAGAAAAACCTTTGGCTTAAGTTTCACAGAGTAAAGTGACGAAAGAATATATGACATATATTTCTGGTTTTGTCCATTTTCAAGAACTGAGAGAAAATTCAAATATTAGAATGTCATTTATATAAAGATAGATAGATGAGACAAGTGGGGATAGACTTAAAACAAGCTGGTCGTATTAATAGTAGTTCATGTTTTTGAGCTGATGAATTTTCTACGATTTCAAATCTTGCTTTTGTTACCTGAATATAAAATTTGGGATTTTGTGAAATCTCAGACATGATTTTCTTTTATATTATGTTCGGAAAAACCAGTTGTTAATTTATTATGAATTATTGATTTTATGCCCGCCTGCTGAAGTATTGATGGAACGACCACTTTGACGTATATAAAAAGCAGGACAGTCGTATAATATAATTTATATAAACCAATTTTTTCACCTGTAGCAAGCTGATCTTTGTATTCACCATAGGGAACAAATATTTTTATTCGTACATAATGTATTGATTTTATAGTTTTAATATATGGCATAATTTAGTACTTAATTGAGGGACATAATTTATGCTGTGATATTTTATTGTTTTGTGAAACTGAACGACTGGGAAAACGAGGATGATAATAATTTGTGTTATTTTTAGCTATCAATTTGTATATTATTGTGTTACCGTTATTTGACACTGTTTTAAAGAAATCTGATTTGTTTTCCAGAGTTTTTTCATGAAATGGGAACCATGAGTAATGTTTTATGCATATTTTCGATTTCCATAATTAATTCGATCGTATCATAGAATGAAATCAAGAATTTTGGGAAAAATACTTAGTTGCCTATCAGTATCAGTCCAAATACAAAATATATCATGTACGTATATTTTCTAGTTGTTGGTAAATTTTGTAATTGAATTTGAAATAATTTTGCTTCAAATAAACTTTTACTAACGGCATCGTTCCTAAACTGATTTGAGGGTTCAACGTATCTTAAAGTAATTGATTTAAAACGATGCTGTCAGAAGGAGAGTTATTTCAAATTTGATCAAAGGGTTTCTTATTTTTTTCCACTTTTGAGCGAGAGTGAGAATAAATTTTTTCTTCAGGTCATATTTTAATCAAAAATGGTTTTGACCTGAAATATATGTGAATTATGTGTTTTTTCGAATAAATACTGGAAGACGATTAAATTTCCTGTTAAAATTCTTTAATGCATAATTCAATACGATCCAATTTACTACAGACGTTGAAAATATGTATGAAAGACTAAATATCTTAGAGATTCAAATTATGAGAACACATAATTATCTTGAATTTGACATTTATCAAAAATGTTCAATGACACTTAATCCCATCATAATGGTTCCCATCTGTATTAAATGAAAATATCTGGATTCCATAAATTTTAGCGTAGATCACCCACAGTTCCCTTCACAAAAAATTCGAAAAAGAAATTAAAATTTTGAAAACATTTGCATCAAAGCACGAGTACGACATAACATCATAGACAAATTAATAGCTAAAAACAACACAAATTATTATTATCATCAGTTCACCACACTCTTCATAAGACATCAAAGTATGGCAGCTTTTAATTATATATAAATAGGTACTAAATTATGCCATACATTGAAACAGAATAAAATCAACACAATATGTTAGAATGAGAAAATCTATGTATACTACTACTATGTATAATCAATAATAAAGATCGACTTGAGAGAGGTGAAAAAGCGGTGTATATAAATTATATTTCAATGATTGTTCAGCTCTTGATATAGGTCAAACTGGTCGTTCCATCAATATTAGAGTAGACGAGCATGAAAATCTCAAATTCATAATAAATTACCAACTGGTTATTCAGAGTACTGTATAAACAAAATCACTTTCCAGATTTGATAAAAATCTAAACTTTACATTCTGGTAACAAAAGTAAGGTATTAGATTTATTAGAATTCGTAGACATTTCATCAGCTCATTAACCTAATCCAACCATAACTAACGACTAGCTTGATTTCCTACTTCTCTTATCTATTTCTATAAATGACATTGTAATAATTTTTCTCCCTTTTGTTTTTGAAAATGGGATTAAACGCAAAACATATGTCATTATTTATCACATTTTGTGAAACTAAAGCCTAGTGTTTTTCAAATATTTAATTATTTAGTAAAATGTTTTACCAAGTGATTAGCGAGGTTTCTGTAATGATTTCTTATGTGGTGTTGTACAATTGAAAACATTTTCCTACGCGTCCAAATTCAATGAGATGTAGGTTGTATTTTTATGTGATTTATCAAGAGTATATAACGGTTTGAACTTAGGAACTAAATTATTATAGAAACGAAAAAGTATACTGCTCTTCAACAAGCTCAAAAGATATTATCCAATTTTCAGGCAGTTCTCTTGAATGGCATAAAAAAGTTTTCATAGCTTTGTTTTCGAGACAAACAGAAATGTCATCGACGTTATACGTCCGATGCTCGTCACATAATAACAACCGTCGCTGTAAATTCAGCTTTTCCGTCGAGCTGAAAAAGGTCCCCTCCTTTAGTCTCAAATATTATAATAGGCTTTTCCGATGAAAGCGCGATCACGAAACAGGGATCCCTGCTAATGGTCTGATTAAGAGATTGTGACAATCTAATGACCGTACGCCGTCAGTGCATAATACCCTTAACGGACTTCCAAAGCTCCTTTTGTGAACTGCAAATTACACATAGACTTTATTAAAATAGATACTCTAGCAAAGGGAACAGAGAGAATACTTACGAATTCTAATGAATGAAGATTTTTGGTATTTGAAAATTGAATGAGGTATTCGATATCTCTTCCGTGAATGATACAACTTCATAAATACTAACATAATTCTGGGAGGTTGAATATGAAGTATAATAACGTTATTGTTCCAAAAAATGGAATGGAAAGCGGAAAATAACAGGCAGTCTATGTCGATATATTGAAAACTTAAAACTAAATTTTTGGATATTCGAAGCGATAGTTCCGAGGCTGCATCTCCGGTGCTTTAAGCAATGAATTGTTTTACCCTAGGCAGGTTGCTAACCTTTCCTAGGAACCCTCCTCCTTGATCCGGGCTTGGGACCGCCATTAGCACTTGCTGGACTACTCAATCCATCCAGCTTGTACCACGGTCGATGCACTATTTATAACAAGGCAATTAGTAGAAAAGTCTCTTGAATATAACACTCCAGCATATCTTTGTTTCATAGACTTAACGAAGGCCTTCGACAGAGTCCAACTGAAGGATAAAATCAAGATACTGGAAAACAAAGAGGTACCCAAAAAATAAATAAGACTCATAAAAGATCTGAACACTAATACAACAACGCATATACAAACAAACCACACCCTAACGCAGCATTTCGGATCAACGTCGGGCATCCGCCAAGGTGATAGTCTTGGCCCTCTACTATTTAATACTGTTACGGACCAACTTGTAGAGACCGTTAAAAACTTGGGAGTAGGATACCGCATGGGAACCTACAAAATTAACATCTTATGCTATGCCGAAGACGCCGTACTCATTGCAGAATCAGAAGACGACCTACAAAGAATGTTATACGCCTTTAGCAAACGCGCAAAAAAATTTCAATATGGAAATCTCAACAACTAAGACAAAATGCATGACCATAGCTAAGGAACCTCTGCGCTGCAAGTTAACAATTGACAACGCCACTATAGACCAAGTCATGTCATTCGAATACTTAGGGTGCAAAATAACAAGCACAGAATACCTTGAAGATGAAGTAAGTGAGGAGACAAGTGAACAAAGCAGCTGCAGTATCGGGACATCTTAAACAACCAATTTGGAGAAATAAACACCTCAGTATACCATGCAAATCCAAAATCTACAAAACATGTGTGCGGCCAATTATGACATACGGAGCAGAAACAAGAGCGGAAACGTCGGTAACAAAGAGGATACTAAGAACAACAGAATGAAAATGCTAAGAACTATAACCGGTTACACATTGAATGACAGACAAAGAAATACCGACATAAGGGAAAAATGTGAAACAGACGATATTGTAAGATGGGTAAGAAAAAGAAGAAGAGAATGGAACCAGCATGTAAACAGAATGACCACAGATAGAATAGCCAAAATCGTATATAACAACATACCACACGGAAGAAGACCCGTTGGACGACCACCAAAACGATGGCGGGACAGTTGGCAATCAACTTCACAAGAACTGCTGCAGGGAAACCGGAACTGAACAGGCGCTACGCCTTCTGCACGGTGAAGAAGAGAAGAAGAAGCGATAGTAGTTTTAAAATTACAATTTAAAAATTTAAAAATTTGTGGATTAAAACCACTCAAAAAGGAGAGATAGAGTCTAATCTGCAGGTGAAATAGCTCAGCAAAAAATAATAACAAAAAACTAAATGAATGATAGTATGAAATAAAAAATTGTAAAAATGAAGAATAGCGGACGTTACTTGATGCAAATCCATTTCAAGTTATGGACAATACCTTCCGGCAGAAGTACAGGTGAAGAATGATTTCGTTTTCCATCTACGCAAAACTGTATAGACTTCTGTAAATTATTTAATTTTTGTAGTCTGAAAAATAAGGAGGTAAAATTTTTTAAATAAAGCTAAGTTATAATAATATTCTTAAGGATAAAATGAAATCCGCATAGGCGTGTCTTGGTTATTACCGGAGATTTGACGATTTGAAAATTTTCAAGCCTTCCGATCCGATTAGGTAGTTAAGGGTTGAATAGAAAAATTTTACAAACAATAGTTCTTGACGATGGCATGCTAAATGGTAATATGATAAAAATTGTCAAACCTTTTGTCCTGTTTCAGTAGTTAAGGATCGAATCAAAAACTTATTGAACAGATGTCTGTAATTATATTATGCCTGAGGATAATATAAAAACTGAGTAGGTGTATCTTGGTTATTACCGGAGATGTGGCAATTTAGAAAATCTTCAAACCCTTCTTCCCGATTCGGAAGGTAAGGGTCGTTTAAAAAAAACAAAATTGGTCGTAATGGTGGAATATACAGAAATGCAAGAAGCAATGAACATAATTTCGATAACTTACCTCATTAAATTAAAGAAAAGAATAGGTTCCGTTAAATTTTATTATTTTACATTCAACGAATAAACGAATTTAAACATAAACATATTAGATTTCGACAATAATTTACCTTGCTCGGTTTATTTTCACCTAGGTCGCGAATTGAAGTTTCATTAAATTTAGTGAGGGTTTTCTTTATTCTCTCTTAACGCTTTGTGCAAATTATATAAAAATCCAGTACCTTTGTTTAAGTTCCTTTCGTAACTGTCTAATGAATACGCAGTATCGTCGAAACGCGTTATATATACAGTGCGTTTAAATGAAAACCTAACACTTTGAGTAACTCGGCTGATTTGACTTTTATATAAATTTCCTGAAGCCGGTCGATTTTTGATTGAATGGGGATATTTTTTGTTACATGTTACATTCTTCCCCTATCCAACCTCTACTCTTGGCAGCTTCTAAACAATTTTTTTTATCCTCTAACGTGCTCTATTTCTGTCTTTCGGCTAATGACACGCCGGGGAATTCTGTCACCTCACTAACCCGGGAATTTGTCGAACCCCTCTCATGTCAAGGAAAGGGATCTTTAGTGTTCAACACATCTCTGTTAGACAGGACCGACGGCTTTACATATCTTCCAAAAGATGGAAACTCAAGCGATTCCTAGAATCCGAAAAATCGCACCGACTTTGTGGGGATTGAACCCAGATACTCTGCGCAGGAGACGAGCATCATGTCTTCTACGCCACCGAGACAGCTCTAAGCAAAATGTTTGAATGAAGAAGAACGGTCGTGTCTACCTTTTTTTCCATTTCCTATACAACCACGTAATTATTTATTTTCTGAAATAACATGTAACGAATTGAATTCGAGAATTGTTTGGAAAAATTGTAGGTTTCATTGAATTTGCTCGATGTTTGTTTGAGGAAAATAGTTTTTCAAAATCCTTTTGGTTGAATCCGTAACATTTCTGTTACTTACTTGAGCGTTTGCGTATTCATACCCTACCCATATCAACTACCACACCGAAAATTTTATGCCAAGAAATGGGTTGTGTGATACCTCATTAGAGAAGTTATCTGCTTTCTGAAGTACTATTAATTAAAAAGTTATACTACTTAGACTCATATGATTCTCATGAAAATCTGTAATGAAATGACAACTATCATTATTCTTTCAGCTCTTAAATCGTGGCACATTCCTATCGCAAATACTTGAAGCGGCCTCCATTTACTTCCGTGCATTGGTACAATCGAGAATCCAATGATTGCCATTTTGCAATATCACGTGTTATCTGACAAGCTTCAACAATCCTTTCTCGATTCGGATAGCGTTAGCAGCACAAGAAAAAATGGAGTGGCGTTAGATCAGGCTACCTAGTGGGCTATTCTATAACATCATTCTATCCATCTATCGTCCAAATAGTCCCGTACAACGGCAACATAATGGGACGCTGCTTCATATTATTGATACATAACGTTATGTTCAGATAAATTTGGATCTCCTTCGATGATAACTGTTATGAGAAAATCCATCAAATTCTCAAGCATGTTCAAATATATTTTGCCGTTCAAGATATCCTATATGAATGAGGTTCCTACAGAGTGGTTTCCCAAAATTTCCACCCATACATTATGTTTTTGAAGTTTTTGAGTATGATTCTTCCTCTCAATAACACATACTTCCAACACAAAGAACAGCACAAATATACTTTTTCCAACACAAGAGGACAACGCTCCATGATAGACTTCATCATAACCAACAGAGCAATTACATCCTCGCAAATATTAGACGTAAGGGCTCTAACATCAGCCAATCTGGGAACAGATCACAAGCTTGTATAATGCAAAATGTTAATGGAACAACCTCGTAAAGTTATAAAGAAGCCTATCTACATAAGAAAATTCAATATAGAATCTTTGTCTACCGAGAGCACAAGGCAGCTTTACGAACTCTGATTATCAAGCAAACTGAATAACATTTGCATATCAGATGAAGTTGAAGAAGGCTGGCAACAAATAAAAACCTGCATAACAGAAGCTGCAGCAGAGTCGGTGGGAGAACGCACAATCAACATAAACGCCAACAAAAAAATCAAGTCATGGTACTGTAAGGAAGTAAAGGAACTGGCAGATATGAAACGTAAAAGCTATCTATTGTATTTAAGTTCACCAACAGAAACCAATCGAACGAGATACGTTGGAATTAAAACAAAGCTAATGCAGCCATCAGAGCCATCAAAAGGGAACACTGGAGACAGTTTACCAGTGAAATGGAACACGACCTCTATGGAGCCCAAAGAAAGGTATGGAAGATGCTGAAAAACAGGAAAAGCCAGTAAATGAATACGTTCAAACTAAAATCATATCACCTGACATCTGGGAAATATTTTACAGAGCTGTACCAAGATGAAGAAACAACTGATACATGGGTGAACGAAGGCGAAACACCAGATGATGTTCTGATAACAGAGGAAGAGCTGAGAAAAAGAATACAAAAGCTAAAAAACAGAAAAGCCGCGGGAACAGACAACATCCCGAACGAATTGCTAAAATATGGGGAAAAGAAACTCACCGAGAAGCTGCTTACTCTTTTCAATAAAATTTTAAACACATCACAGATTCCTGAAGAATGGCGCAGCAGCATCACTATTCCTATCTTCAGAAAGGGGCAAAAGACATCACCTGAAAACTACAGGGGTATAACCCTGCTAAGTACGTCAATGAAACTGCTCACTGGCATCCTAAAAGATGAATTGGAATCACGTATCGAGAATAGAGAGGAACAGTTTGGATTTCGAGCAAATAGATCAACAACGGACGCTCTCTTCATAATGAAACAACTAAAGGAGAAATCAATTGAGTTCAACAAGCCTGCTTACATCTGCTTTATAGACTTAACAAAGGCATTCGACAAAGTGCGCTTGACAGACATCCTACAAATTCTAATAAAAAGACAGTCCCCGTCCCAAATCACCAAAAACTTAAACACCGGAAATGTGACAAGGATCAAGTCAGGCGAACATATTACACCTAACATAAAAACACCAGGCGGATTTAGACAGGGTGACAGCCTGAGCCCTTTCCTTTTCAACCTCTTGATGGATGAAATAATACAACAAGTCACATCCTTAGATTTGGGATACAGAATGGGCCACTCTGAAATATCTGTGGTCTGCTATGCTGACGACGCAGCTATTATAGCAGAAACGGAGAACGATCTTCAGAGACAGCTTTTTAAATTCTATCAAGTCAGCCAACAACTCAACATGGTAATTTCAATATCAAAAACCAAAGCCATGACATTCTCCAGAGAACCTGTCAGGTGTAAAGTGGTTGTGGAAGACAAGTCAATCGAGCAAGTCAATGTCTTTAAATATCTAGGCATGGACATCTGCAGCTACCACGATCCGGCGAAGGAAGTAAGAAGTCTCATAACTAAAGAAGCAGCTCTGTCAGGGTGTCTTAGAGATGTGATATGGTCGAACCAGCACATGAGAACAGATAGCAAGGTAAAGATCTATAAGACTTGCATCAGACCTATCATGACTTACGGCATAGAAGTACGGGAAGACACAAACAAAACTAAAAGTATGCTACGCGCGGCCGAAATGAAAACCCTAAGAACTATCCTTGGAAAGACCAGACTGGACAGGATAAGAAACACTGACATACGAGCTCAATGCGGCATAGTAGACAGGCAGATGGGGCAGACAAAGACGAAGAGAATGATATGCGCACGTGCGAAGAATGCACGAAAACAGATTACCGCGCATAATGATGGAGAACAAGCCACATGGAAAGCGCCCACCAGGAAGACCCCCAAAAAGGTGGCATGAAAGCTGGCAGTCCACCTCGCAAGAAACCATCCAGAGACGGCTTCGGCAAGCAACAGACCAATAGGTCTATTTAAAAGAATAAGAAGAAGAAGAAGAAGAAGATTCTCCCTCTTTGAAAAGGGATCAGTTTTCACTCACTCCAGACTCTCCAGTTATAGCGATGCTCTTCGTCATTCAAGAAAACTCCATTAGTCAGGAAAACTTGTAGCAAATTCGGATCGTTATTGATCCGCTAACTGAGATCTAAACAATGATCGAAATCCCTTCATTCAGCTCGTGTAAAAGTCAAATTTTATATGGATGGAATTTACTTGTGAAGAATACTGAAAATACTTGACAGGCATATTTCAGATCTCCTCATTTAACTCAAAAACGTATTTGCTCCTCAAATTTCATCCATGATTATTTTTCCAAAAATAAGCGCAATTGCTGTAGCAATTATTTTTAGGAATAATCTGAAAATCAGCACCCTCCGTGGGTAAGTCAGTAGAGGTACTGACGCCGAGGGCCTAAGTTCGAAATATGAATGTTATATGAATGTTGGGGTGTTTGTCCCACATATATCATATAATAGATTTTACATGAAAATTATAAAAATTAACTTATAAATTACATTAGAGAGACTGTAAACATAACTAATAGGTTGAGCTCATAAATCAATTGAAGGCCAGATAACTTGTAATCCTAAGAGGTAGCAGTTATAATTGCAGGATCTAGATGAGCAGTTCTGAGTCACCTATAAACTGAATGTCCATAGAACAAATAGACCAATCACTGTTGTTATAACCGCCTGGCTAGCTGCACGGTTAGTGAGCAAGTAGGTAGGAATATGCTAAGCCCAGGTGCCTGGTTTGAATCTGGGTCCGAGTTATGGATTTTGTCCTTGAACAAACAAGTGCTGGATTTGAGTCACCTAAAGAGGGCATAAACTTCCGAACACCAAATAAATTGTAATCCTTGTGGTGGTAGTTATCATTGCACGGTCTAGGAGAGTGGTTCGGAATCCACTATAAATTCTAGGATCATCTGTGTAAATGGGATAAGTTCTCGAGCACATTATTAAAAGACGAACAAACAAACAAACAGGTTTCAGGCTATCAAAACTATGGAAAATACTACCAACACATGTCACCTGTATTTTAACGAATAACCAAAACTAACATAGGAAGATTCATAACAAACCGACACATGCCATCAAAATAAAACATCGTTTTCATTTATTGATTCAAACGAAACGAATCTAACTATTTCTTAAGACAATGAACGCTCTCTGTTTCCCATTCTAGATCAGGAGAATTATTAACTCATCGAAACAAAATCGACTGTTTTCTGAAGCTACAAAATCGATTTAAATCAAGTGTTTTCCTCAAACTGAGATCCAATGGTTTTATAAAACTTGGAATTGTTCCGAACCATTCCGATTTCAATTTCTCACATGTTGATTTCGAAAAAACTAATTACGTTGTCGTATAGGAAATAAAATCACCTCTACAAAAAGTATCACACGGCCCCATTTCCCCATTGAAATTTTGGTGTAGAAGCTGACCAGGGTTTGAGGTTAGATGGAGGGAGAAAAAAGAATGCAAGAAAAATCAACAGGAAATTCACAGAAAACTCAAAGCAGCCGGGTTATTCAGGTTGGTTTGTTTTCATTGGAAAGCACTGAAGAATTGAGTGTAAATCGAATTTTCCTTCATCTATAATTTCTGAAAAATTTTTATATACAGTTTTTCGCAGGTAAAAAATTAGAGCTCGCAAAGAAAAATCGAGTCATTTCTTTCGATTCCTTATTTTGTATTACTTTTCGTAAAATGTCTGAAAAATTATCGAAGAGCTACTTATTTGTTTTTGGCACTTCGTGCAATTTAAAGTTTGAAGTAAACTGACCGCTAGTTACCGTAATAAACCAAAGAAGTACGATTTTTCGAAATTTATCAATCTTTGAAAATCAACTGTCTCACCAGATAATCCTAAAAAACCAATTTGGGCCCATTCTTAGAAGTTCAAATATATCAAAATTACTATTTACATGTGTATATGACAATATTTTCCCAGGGTTTTTCTTTTCACACATTCGAAAACCATATCAAGAATCTAAATTTACCAAAGAAAATCGATTTTTGATGCAAGAAATAGACTTGTTGATGTTTCTCAATCTCGTTTGTAGTAATAGAGTGTTCACGGTCCCCGAGAGTATTCGTAGCTCACAATCGCTCCCCAAGGATATGAATTAAATCTCGGAAAACGATCGCGATGGTGAGC
Organism: Cryptolaemus montrouzieri; assembly: GCA_013387265.2. Lineage (NCBI taxonomy): Eukaryota > Metazoa > Arthropoda > Insecta > Coleoptera > Coccinellidae > Cryptolaemus > Cryptolaemus montrouzieri. Next base: position 73,485,133 of record JABFTP020000001.1, on the reverse strand, counting down.
AGAGGATTTCCAGTCCATTTTCTTCGCTTCGTAACGGATTATTTCGTTTTAGCTGAAAAGTATTCAACTCGTATTTGAGATTTAAGCCGAATAATTGTTGTTGATAGGGAGATTTCTACCAAACTAGTTGCATGGTATTGGAACAAATAACATTGCGCTCAAAGATATCTGTACAAATTCTGAGTTAGTATTTACTATTCTTTTTCCAATGATCTATCCTCTGAAAAGTTGGAAAAATATCTTAAGTGGTATCTTTTCACAAAGGGATGTTTATGAGAGTATGAATAGTTATCTTCTCATTTCGTATTTCGCCGGTCCTGACTAAGGTTTACGAGTACAGTTTTCTTGAAAGGATTGTGGGCTTTCTGGATCGGTAGAGGATTTTGTCAGGGAGTCAGTGCAGTTTTCAACCGGGACTTGGTAAGAATGATGCGATATACGCTTTTGTTCAAGACGTTATAAATTGTATGGAATCAGCTAGATGTCTGGTGGGCATTTTTAGTGATCTGAATAGGGTTTCTGATCTCGTCATACATGCAATTCTCTTGGAAAAGATCATGAAATGTGGGAATTGAGTTAAGCTTCGAAGTGGTCAGCTAGTTACTTGGCAAAACGACCAGAACTTGTATCTATTAACTATACATAAGAAAAAGATCAAATTCGGGTTTGTTCAGCGCAGATACAAGCGCGTCTCAGGGTTCAATAATGGACCCATGTTGTTTTCGTTGTATATAAGTGACTTTGAAAATTATTCTCATTAAAGAAATTTTTCTCTATGCAGATGATGAGACAACACTTGTTACCGATAATGATGATGCTATGACAGAGGCAAAGAGTCGTCTGAATAATTTCCTATTATACCAATAGTTCTGCAGAAGAGACTACATATCAATACTCCTCATACTTAGAGCTTCAGTATCAATAGAAAGTAATTGACGTCAATACTGCAGTAAACAATATTAAGCCAGTTCAGGTCCAGTTCTACCAAATTCCCGGGTCTTCATATAGCTTAGATCCTAAATTGGAACGACCATTCTACTTATGTCATCTAATAATATCTAATATGTTTTCTCATGAGAAATCAGAGAAAGGTCTCAACAGTAAGTCTGCTCAAGTCTGTATACCATGCTCACGTTTCATCAAGGCTGCGATATGAGGTGTTATTCTGGTGAACTACTCGAGCTGGTGAAGTGTATCGTAGAAAAGTTAATACGTTGTATGTTATATGTTTCACCGGCTACCTCGTGTCGAGTACTCTTTGAATTTTTGAATATTTCTATTTTATCGTCGATCTTGATAATAGAAATGGTGACAAAGGTATTTAAAAATTGTAATGTAGTAAATGTAGTAAAGTAGTGCGAATGGTAGCTATCACTATTATTAGCCTGCGACCACACATAGCGATAGAAATGGATGATTTGGCGGAGGCATCATCGGAAAAGTGATCTAGACGAACCGCAACCAATGTTATAATTTTGTCCCGCCTAATTTCAGACTGAGACTGGTCAAACCGTCGTCTAGGTATGTAGAACTCAAAATATTTAACAGGCTCAAAAATCAAATTAAGTCATCATTCGTGTACCGCGTTTAGAAAAAGAGTATCGCAGGGTGTTTTGCGTCGAAAAGAACGAATGTTTAGGATCTTTATATGTGATTGTTGACATTTTGCACAATCCTTATGAAATATAGAAAACAAATTTTAATTGATTTAATGTCTATGGTTGTTTGATAAATTTAGCGTTGGTCAGTTATTGCAGCTTTTCTTTTGTTCTTCTCGATCTAATAAGTAATTAATTAATAAGTTGAAAATCTTTCATTTATGGTGTCAAACATAACAATAATAGTTTGCTGCATATGCTTTGGGATCTGCTTTTACACGAATCTAAGCCGCTTTGATAATTTCGACTATAGTATGGGAAATGTTGGAGGATCTTTACTCGTTCTATTACTAGTAATCAAATGTAGTTTTCTATGGTCATCTACCGCAGGATATCCTGTGTATTACATAATAATATACAACGATGGGCAGAAGACTAGTTAAAAAAATTTCCGTGTGGTAAAAGTAGTTTCCATTCACGGAATATTAAAATTGGAATTTAAAAAAAATTATCTTTCAAATCACGTGCTCCATTTGGCTTATTAATGTTTTTCGGAAAGTTTGTAAGCCAGGCAACTTGTTAGGGGAATTAGTTCTCAAGGCTCGTGCGGGGGTGGCTCAAAAGAAAATGCCGAAATTATATTTCATGAAAGAGAATCCAGTTACCCTAACTTTCATTCAGGCTGTTCATTAGTACAAGATAATGCTGTTTATTTTTTAGGGTTCTGTGAGTGAAATGAAAAAAAAAGGCATTTGGAAAAGGGAGTTTCATATACTCTATTGTCTTTTCAGAATATGAATGAGCTAACTTTGTGGAGTTATATTAACATCTAGATATATTCAATACTGAAATTCTGCTGCAAGGACCAGATTGGTATTTTCTTGAATAAATATTTTTATAATGTGTAAAAGTTTTTTTCGAAAGACAAATGTTTTTGAAATTGGTGCCCTTGCAAGTGTCAAAACTACAGTGTATAGAAGATTTTCCATTTTGAATAATACTCCTTTCTATAACTTGAGTATTTATTCACTGATTTTAGAAATTTTCTTTCGCATTGGGGAAATTTTTATAGATCTATGCCGATCTCTCTCTATGCCTAGTATGATTCTTTTCCATCATAAAATATTGGAAGAAGCTACTAGAATTAATTTCATTCAGAAAATAATGACTGGAATCGATTCCGCTTAAATTCAGTATCACAAACATCTGCACTCAATGTTTTAGTTAATACAGGGTGCTCAGAAAACAGCTGAAATAAGAACCCACACAGTGACGTTTCAAGAAGCGATTTTTCCTTCATCATTGAACTTCAAATGTCTCAAGTTTGAGCTCACTACTACATGGTGTTCGTTAGAGAACAACAAATTCTTTTTTTTTGGCTGAAAAGATACGATAACATCTCTGTGAGCTACAATTCTCTATGATGTAACTCAAACCTTTAATTTCCTTAACAACCGGCTCGGTGGCTTAGGTCGCACGACCTCTGTGCTGATTTATCTGGGATCAATCCTCACAAAGTCGGTGCTATTTTTCGAATTCTGGGAATCGCTTGAGCGTCCATCTTTCGGAGGAGATGTAAAGCCGTCGGTCCTGTCTAAGAGAGATATGTTGGACATTAAAGATCCCGTCCCTTGCACGAGAGAGGATCGTCAAAACCCGGGTTAGTGAGGTGACAGAATTCCCCGGCGTTCCATCAGCCGAAAAGCAGAAACAGAGCACGTTAAAGGGTCAAAAAAATAAAAAATTTCCTTGACTTTAGAACTTACCCTACTCTCATACAAGAGTGCTAATATGGTACAACAATTTTTGATTGTGCATCAAATCTCTCAAGAATTCCTTGGACAGTGTAATTATATGTATTAGGGAAAATCTCAGTGAGAGCAAAGAATATAATTTGTTGTGGCTGCAGTGTGGATGGGTTGATAAAATGTAGCCTCACGTTTGATTTAGAGGGAAAAAATGAACTGACTTGGCTTAGAGGCGATAATGATAGAAGCTCCCGAAAGTTTGAAGGATTTTAGCTGACCGTCACCAAGGAAAGAGCACTTTTGGTAATATCATCAAAATATTCAATCAGCATGGTGCAGTTGCATCCAATCTTCTGAAGAAGGCAATTGTAATAGGAGAGCTCGGTACTTGCGGATTCTACAAAATTATTTTCATATAAACCCAAAAAGTATTTGGAGGATAGCTAGTTAGGAGTTGTCAAAGAAAAACATCAAAAGGTGTCTGAAAAAAAAACAAAATCAAGGAACTCAAACTTGAATTTCTGCAAACTTTGAATGAAATGCATTTAATAGGCTCAAGGTGACTATTTGACTGATTCAAATTTCTTGTAATCCATCTTGGGCACGGATGAAGTAATCTTACAATCAACAGAATACTATCTTCTCAGGATGGTTGATACTAGGCCTATAAAAACCCACACTTTGTATAATACACATAACCAAATTTATATGGAATCACCCGATATTTTGAATATTACCTCAAAGATTTTGGAAATTTCGAAGGATTGTTAGAATTGATCCTTTTGAGATATTTCAATTGAAAAAAGAAATAAATAAAGATTTATTTTAAGAAAGAAACGAACAAAAGAAATAAGAGACTCTTTCCGCATCTAGTGAAAAAATTGAAAATTATTTTCTCACGGAGTAGGTGTTTTTCTCGACCTCAATAGCTTGTATTACCTCCTTTTGCTATGATACAAGCCTGACTCCATCTAGGCATGCTTTGGATTAGGTTTCCGACCTCCTCTGCGATGATATTCAGCCACTCTTCTGTGGTGGTTTGTATGAGCTGTTATGGGGTTCTTGAGATTATCCTGGCGCGATCTAATTTTCCTTTTGAGATTATCCCATAAATGTTCAATAGGATTTAGGTCTGGAGAGCAAGTTGGCCATTCCAAAATAGTGATCCCCTCTGTTTCAAGATAATGTCGCGCGAGGTTGCTGGTATGTGGAGGAGCATTATCTTGCATAAAAGTTACATTCTCTCCGAGGACACCCCTCTCCAGAATTAGGTCCACGTAATTTCTAGCCGTTACACTTGCAGGAAACGAAATTAAATACATTTTGCCTCCCAGCATAATGCCACCCCAAAACATCACACTGCCCCCTTGGTACTTCGGAATTTATCTTGCTGCTCGGAGTCTAGCTTGACTTCCACGACCTTAAAACCCGAATCTGGCGGTCATCTGATCGAACACCAATTTTGGTCTCATTTTGGTGATCGATACACTAATTAGGTCTGTTAATTTTTTTTTGTCTGGTTAGCTCTGGAACTCTTACGGACCTTCTGCTATATAAACACCTTGAACGAAGTCTTTGACGTATCGTTTCGACTGATACACTGATGCCTGTTGCTTCCAGAAACTACCTTTGGGGTATGGGGTGCGACGCACAAGGGTCTCTTCTTGCAATTTGGCACAAAAAGCGGTCTTGTTCTTCAGAAATTATCTTCCTACGGCTTCTTCTAGGCCTATTTTGTAGAGATTGTAGCTCGACGTATCGGGCGTAGATTTTTGAAAATACCTCTTGTGATACCCTCATTGTGGCCCCTATATCCCTCTGTGTCACCCTTTCTTCAACGAGGGCAATTATTCGACCCCTCTGCACATCGGAGAATCCAACGTAAGACAATTATGATTATAGGCTTTTTTAAATTTTGAAATTCACAGTTTCAAATCTCAGTGACGACTGAGTACAATATCCCGAACATAAGGTTATAATTCAACATTTCTCATCATACTATCCAGTTTCTCTACAACAAAAAACTTCAAGTTGTCAAAGATCCATGGTTAAAAAACAATCAATAATGTGAAATACCGAGTGATTCCATATAAATTCGGTTCTGTATATCCATGAAAATTCAATGTTTGGTGCAGTATTTTGATTGAAAGAATAATTGGCCCTTCATTCTCCGAGAATAATTTGGATCGACATAGAAGTGATGAATCGTATGGAAAAGATAATCAGACAAGTGTTCTGCATTAGTTCTTCTGTAAGGCGTTTAAAATTCCAATAATAATATGAGGTTTGGATGGATTAAAAACCTGTATTTCATTTTTTCTTCATGAGTTGATTTAGCAAGACAAGACTAATAAATGTGTAAAATTTCAGCAATTTTGGTCAACGGGTTCTCGAGTTATGAATGATGAAATATTCGATCAAAATCAAGTAATAAACCTGTATCTTGAAAATCCGGAAGCTTTGATGATTCATACTTAATTTCTGAAATACCTGGAGGTACTTTATTCCCCATAAAAGTATCGTTCGGAAACACTCAGTATCATTTTTGATAGAAATAAAAAATTCAGGAAGTATTTCCAAGTATAAAAAGTTCTAACACAAAATACAACAGTTTAACTTATATTGGTAATCCTAGTCTAAAATTAAAATCATTCCACTTGCATTATAATTTCAATATAGCATTCCGAACTGATAATTCTTTAGGCCGACATATCAAAACTGCAAATCTAAAATTGATAAAAGTAATAAATCCGGTGTTTATCAACTGTCTTTGGGGATTGTAATAAAATTTATATTGGTAGAACTTTCAGAAATTTCAAAGTTAGATTATCCTAGCACAAACGTAGTTTTAAGCATCATAAATCGGATTCCCATTATTCTAATCACTTACTCGAAGGAAACCATAATGATAATTTCAAAATTTTACACAATGAAAATAACAGACAAAAACTCAATCTATTGGAAATTTTAGAGATCAACATAGAAAAGAATTCAGGTAGGTTACTTAATAGTCAATTAGATCTAAATACTTCTCCTTTACTCAATCTTTTTGAATTCATAAAGTAAGCAACTCCGATGTGTTTTCCAACATACCTCTTGTACCTATTGTAATATTAAGTAGGAAATAAGACTAATTTACAGTGTGTTCCAACGAAAATTTGACCCCCCCTCTAACTCCGAAATGAGTAACATTAGCGAAAAACACCAAGACACGTCGATTTTTGTTTCGAGGGGGAGCATTTTTCGAAATAATTCGAAACTTCTCAGATCAACCCCCTACCCTCAGCAACCCTAACTTTGGAATTCATCATAGGGAATAAGGGTCGAGTGGCACCTTACTGAAAAGGTCTGTCAATTCTCCACCTTGATTTGTCATTTTTAGAATTTTAAATTAACATACAGGGTGTCCCAACCAAGGGCGAAGTTGAATTCCTGGAAATCCCAAATACTAAATGAAATAGATTTATTTGGGCATAATGCAAGCGCAGATTTATGCTCGGTCTAGAAAAACGACCTACACTTGTGAATTTGGAGTTGGTGCAATCAACCCCCTATTTCCAGCATCCCCAACTCAAAAATCATTCGATCGATAATAGGTCAAGTGGCACCTCGTTGGAAAGGTACTGCAATTTTCTCTTCGAATTTGGTATTTTCGAAATTCAGAATCATCATACAGGGTGTCCTGAAGCAGGAACATTGAAAATCCAAATAACTTTTTGAAACTGGTTCATTTCGGTATACGAGAACATGTTTGATCCGAGAATAGGACTTTCTTGTGTGGTTATAGAATTTTTGCAATCAACCCTTCCATTCAGCATCCCCAACTTGAAAATCATACAAATAATTCAAGTGGCATATCTTCAGAAAGGTTTTTGAATTCCAGAATGATTAAAGCATTTCATTCAGTTCGGCTCTCCATACAGGATGTCGCTTTCGAAAAATTCAATATCGTCATTTGAAATTATCAACTAAAATTAATTCGAAACTGTTAAAAGTATTGGGGTACGATGTGTTGAGCATCAATTACGAAGAAATAAAGCTGATTTCTGCATTGAAAATGTTCACATTTTTTCATTTCCATCTGGCGTGCAGTCATCTGTTATTTCTCATTTTGCAATGAAATATTATTATTATTCAGATCAGTTCCTCATTATTGTTGTTGTTCGTCAGTTGAAATTAATCTGAAAATGGTTTATTCCACTGAGGAAAGGGTCGAAATTGTATCGACGTATTTTCGAAATAACAGTTGTGCCAAAGAAACGGCAAGGATATTCGATAGGAACCATCCTGAAAGAGAAAGGGAGTCAGTCACCAGTACGTTAAATATTTGGTTGACAAATTCCTAGCTACGGGTTCGGTGGCAAACAAAAACATGAAGTGGCATGTCCTGTCAGAAATGAGGCAACGGAAGTGGCAGTAGTGGGTCATCTACAAATGGAGAATACTACTTCGATCAGAAAACTATCTCGTCTGACTGGTGTATCAGCTACAACTGTCCATAGAATCGTGAAACATCACAAATTTCACCCTACAAGGTAAAATTAGTGCATGAAATGAACGAAGATGATCCAGATCGTCGTTTACAGTTTTGTGAAAATCTAAGTGAAAACCTAAACGCTAATCCAAATTTTCTGAATAACATCTGTTTTTCTGATGAAAGCACCTTTATGCTCAGTGGTGAAGTGAATAGACATAATTGTCGATATTGGGACACACAGAATCCTCATTGGTTTAGAGAGGCCCACACGCAAAGGCCTCAGAAGTTGAACGTTTGGGCAGGAATTTTTGGCAATCATCTAGTTGGGCCTTTCTTTATTGAGGGTAATCTGAATGGAAATGGCTACCTACAGTTGTTAGAGGAACACATACATCCTAGATTGACAGAAATTTTACAGAACGATCCAACTCTTTCTGAGGACGAAATGCGTTTTCAACAAGACGGTGCTCCTCCGCATTATGATGCTCGGGTGCGCCAATATTTAGACGAAAATTTCCCAGGAAGGTGGATTGGTAGAAGAGGACCTGCTGAGTGGCCAGCCAGGTCACCAGATTTAAATCCCCTAGATTTTTTTTTGTGGGGCCATCTAAAATCTAAAGTTTATGCCACAAGACCAGAAAACCTGGAGGAGCTGCGGATGAGGATTATCACAGAATGCCGACTTTTGACTCCTGAAGTTTTCGCTAATGTGAGAAGAGAGTTCGAAAATCGTCTGTATAACTGTATGGAGGTGGGCGGAGGTCATTTTGAACAATTGTTGTAATAATCAAGTTAGTTTTTTGTTTTCAATCGAATACAAGTTCAATAAATCTCGTTTTCCTGTTTAGATGAGCATCCAATCAGTTTCTCCATCATCCCCTCATCCTGATCCTCACGCCAGAAAACCTCGATTGCCAAACTGAAACCAATGCCTCAGTGATTCAGAAAATAGAAAAATCTTTCTGGAACTTTGCCACTCAACCTGTAATCACTTGTATGATTTTTTGAGTTGGGGATGCTGAATGGAAGAGATTGATTGCAAAAATTCCATATTCACGCAAGAGAGTCTTATATATTATCGAATCAAACATAAACATGTTCTCGTATTATACCGAAATGAACCAGTTTCAAAAAGTTATTTGGGTTTTCAGTGTTCCTGCTCCGGGACACCCTGTATGCTGATTCTGAATTTCGAAAATACCAAATTCGAAGAGAAAATTGAAATACCTTTCCAACGAGGTGCCACTTGACCTATTTTCGATCGAATGCTTTTTGAGTTGGGGATGTTGGAAATAGGGGTTGATTGCACCAACTCCAAATTCACAAGTGTAGGTCGTTTTTCTAGACCGAGCATAAACCTGCGCTTGCATTATGCCAAAATGAATCGATTTCATTTAGTATTTGGGATTTGCAGGAATTCAACTTTACCCTCGGTTGGGACACCCTGTATGTTAATTTAAAATTCTAAAAATGACAAATCAGAATGGAGAATTGACAGACCTTTACAGTAAGGTGCCACTCGACCCTTATTCCCTATGATGAATTTCGAAATTAGGGTTGCTGGGGGTAGGGTGTTGATCTGATAAGTTTCGAATTATTTCGAAAAATGCTCCCCTCGAAACAAAAATCGACGTGTCTTGGTGTTTTTCGCTAATGTTACTCATTTCGGAGTTATAGGGGGGGTCAAATTTTCGTTGGAACACACTGTATAAGGAATAACTCTACTCATTAGTTTGTATCTATCTGATGAAGCCACAGTGTGGTGAAACCCGTCATAGTTTTGTTAATATAGTGAAAATCTAAATACTTTAGTTTTATTTCATTGAAAATAATTTTTTAATCATCAGTTCATAAGATGAAATTTCTTCTTAGAGTAATGCTACATTTGAGCCCATCAAAATCATAGTGGAGTCTTTTGAAGAATATTTATTCAGAAGATTTTTCAATTTTGGAAAATTTTTTGTATTTTTTCGGACTGGCAATCGTTTTTCAATAAAGAAATTATTCACATGAGAAGCACGGGCAGTTTGTGTTAAAGCTGAGACTACGTAATCATTACGGTAAATCCATTTTTCCTCATTCTCTATCCCTTTAAGTTCATTCGACCACTTCTTCCTTGACTGTTTTTGTTCATGCAGGCTCAATTAAAACTTTATTACACTAGAAGGATGATAACATTCTGCATAGATGAATGCCCATTCCTGAAGGAACTAATATGGAAATTGTAGTCATCAATTAGAAACAAATACTTTGGAATTCGTATTCTTAACATCAAAAACATAAATTATGCTAAATACTTGGAACTGCTATACCGAATAAACCGAAACATCATGACCTCATTCTTCATTCAAGTCATCCAGTCCGTGTTACATTCGCTATATCCAATTTCCTGGGAATTATCGATTGTTGGAATTTCGTTTTTCGAATGCAGGGGATGCAATAGAGCCTCAAAGTGATGCATTCTTCCATCACGTCCAAGGCCCACTTAAACGTTTCTATACATAATAACGTTGCGGTGGTTTGTCGAAGCAGCCGGTTTGGGGTTCTCGATGAGTTTAGCTGGTAAATGGAGTTGTAGAGGCAGAAAGAATGCACCACGTGACGGAATTACTCGATGAAGTGCGTATTAGTGGGGTGGAAGGACGTGTCGGGAATCAAAAGGCGCTAATACCTTCTCGGTGGTGACTGTGTTCTTGCTCTAGATATTAGGATAGACGATGAGACTATGACCTATAAATTAATGATATCGTTGATGGATATATCTTATGGAAATTTATTTAATCATAAATAAAATGAAACATTTTTGTCTGATTTCCACAATGTTTATTTTCAATACACACGAGTGGTTCGACAGTTAAATCATTTTCAAGTTTAGATCTAACAGTTATGAGCAATAATGGGCTTACTGTACCAATTTTAAATAATGATTATTGGGTGTTATTCAATTGTACTTGGTTATTGACTTTTGGGTTTTTACAAAGTTTGTTGATTTCAGAGCTTTCCAACAGACTCATTGTCATTCCTTCATTGCATTTGCGCAGAATTTTTGAAATATCTTATGTAATTATATGAATTGTAGTTCAAAAACTGCGGATTTGTTATCTGAGGAGAAATGTTATTTGAATCTAGATTCAAAATGTCGACATCTTTGTCCTACCTAAGCTGAGCATTCATTGCATTCAATTCTGTATATTCCAGACTATTTGAATTCATTAGCCTTTTGTTTGGCATTGAATAGTAATTTGTTTGTATTGGGGCCTTATAGATGGTTGTTAAACTAAATTTAGAAAGAAAAGGCTATCCCCCGATAAGATAGGCGAAATACCCTCAATCGCGAATTCCTTTTTTCCTTGATTACATCATAGGGGGGGGGTCAAAAGAAAAACATTCATCGGTATATTATCCCCTTCCACCTCCACCCCTGCCCAGCCATCAAAAAACGTGTTTTTTTGCATTTTATTTTTTTCTCCGGATCTGTTGGCTAAAAAAAATCTGAAAAATTTCATGAACAACCTTAGTTACCTTAAAAAACATACAGAATTTTTTCGTAATAATCGGGCGCCCGTAAAGGGAAAATTTCTTCTCTAAAGTTAGCGAAGACCGGAGCAAGTCCAATTTTTCGGCGTTTGATTTCTGTTATGAAAAAGTATTTCTCTTAATTTTTTTAAGATTTTTCCTGAAGGTGTGCCCCCCCAAAACGGGAAAAACCAGTTTTTTGCATTTTAATGCGGAATATTCAACTTTTCACATGTCCAGGAGTGCGGAAAATAATGTTAATCGTTTACTTCTTTGCAATTTCATGAATATTTGTAAACTTAATAATTTTTGACTCAAACATATTTTTTAGAGACCATTTTTAGTAATTTCTGCCAATTATTTCGCTTAACGGCTCCTTGAGTACGGAAAATTCAACTTTTTACATATCTCGGAGTACGGAAAATAATGAAAATAGCTTATTTCTCCACAACTTCAGAAATATAAGAGACAACTGAAGATTTTTTTAACTCAAACATGTTTTTTAGAGACCATTTATAGGGTTTTTTGACAATTATTTCGCTTTACGGCCCTTTGAGTACTTTTTGATACTGGTGATAGTTACAGATGTTCAAATTCTCGAAATACTTTAAGACAGTTAAAAAAATGTTTTCTTCCTGGTTCTTATTGTCTTGTAAGATATTCAATATATTTTATTACTTTCTATCTACATGGTTTATTCGAATCATCAAGGTCCTTACCTTAAATAACATAGCCGTATATATTGCTGGTATATCAATATAAGTAAAGCTTGATCGTTCTTTGACTTTCAAATTTCATATTGATAAATTATGTCAGAAGTTGAAAACAAAAAACAATATACTACATAAACTAGCTGGATCTAATTGGGGCGCCGAAGTTTCTACTTTGCGAACTACTGCTTTAGCTTTAGTATATTCAGCAGCAGAATATTGCTATCAGGTGTGGTTGAATAGTGTTCATGTCAATAAGATTGATTCTCAGTTGAGCTGTTCTACGAGAGTTATAAGTGGATGTATCAGTTCAACTGCTACCACATGGCTTCCGGTTATTTGTAATATACCTCCTTTCCATATTCGCAGGAAATTAGCTCTTAAATCGTCTTGGGATAAGTATCACTCATTTCCTGAAGTTTTTCCGATAATACACGATCTTAAAAACCCACCTTACCTGATATTGAAATTCAGGACACCTATTTGGTCGATTGACTTTTTGCGTACATGGATGAAGGCTGTTGATCTTTGGAAAACTGAATGGCAGGAAGTTGATGTTTTTAAAAAACAAAAAAATTTTAGAAAATCCTTCCAAAAGGGTTGCAGGTTTCGATATAAGTAGGAAAAATTGGTGTACATTAAATCATCTCAGAACAGGACATGGTCGTAATAATAGTATGTTGTTCAAATGGAATAATGTAGAAAAACCGACATGTGAATGTGGAGCAGCTGAAGAAACAATAAGACATTAAGTCCTCGATTGTCCTATTTACCATTTTACGAGTGGTTTTCAAGAAATTCATTCCGTTTCAGATAATTTCATTTACTGGGTAGAGAACTTCAAGTCTAGGAGATTAGTTTTTGAGTCTTGAGGTGATTATGGTCTACATCCTCGAATGGTGTATGAGATGTTCCCTGTTGAAAAACAGCGGAGCATTAGTTAAGTTCTTAGATAAGGCTAGGACTACTCCCCCTTAGTGTTTTTTCCCATGGTGTATTTTGATAAGGCAAGGGCTACACCCATGCAGGGCTGCATTCCCAAAAGATGTATGAGATGTTCCCTATTGAAAAACAGAGGAGCATTAGTTAAGTTCTTAGATTCAAGTGAGTTTAGACATATAAGAGTTAGGTATGTTTTGGAGTGGAAGATGACAATGATAGAATGAAGCTGCTAAGCAGAAAAATTTTTGGTACTCTTTTTGTACACACGACACTAACACAACATAAACAGACAAGCTATTTCTAGTGCAATAGCGACAGGGAAACGATTTTTTTCCACAGATTTCTTCACTCGTCTATTGTATCTTACGCAAGATAGTATGGTTCCCCTGTTACATTCTCTGTGCTCACACTTTAGGGGCATAGGAGGCGTAGGAGGCATGATGCGAGTTTAGATTTTTCTGCTGGTATTCTATTTATTCGCTTGTCTTGTTTTTGTGAATCCTCTCTTTTCAAAAGAATATATATATATATATATATATATATATATATATATATATATATATATATATATATATATATATATATATATAGTTATCATGCGTATTTCTCTGGTTGTTTTATGATGGTATATAGTAGCTGAGAATTTTGTTTTGGTTCTTTGCGTTTAATGATACTGTTTTTGTGGGAGACTGGAGTATTATTATTTTGTTCAAAGTATATTATGGATTAGATAACGGAAAATGGTATCTGTACCAAAAAAAATTATTTTTATTTTTTCTGGTTACTATGATTTCCTGGCACAAGAACCTGTGAAATCGAAAAATCAAAATGCATAATTGAGTATAAGTAAATCGACATACACCTTAATTCAATCAAGAACAAGTGAAAAATAACAAAATGGCAGATTTTTCAAGTTCTCGACCTATATTTTGAGATTATGTTGTTCGAAAAGATGGTTAAATGACAACGAATATTCATTATTCTGCCATTGGCTATAACTAAATATGAGAAAAATAACCCCTCAAAGTTTCAGCTCGATTGGTTAAATAGTTTTTGTAGAATCGTATCAACCAGGTCAAAAAACGTTTTTTCGAAGAGAAAGCGTTAAAAATATATTTTTTTCAAACTGTGAAAAAAAGTAAGAGAAAAGCATGTTACACTCAATCATCGATACCAACCCCATACATAATTCGTTCCTGTCCTTCAAAAACCTCAAACACAGTGTTTTTGGAAAAACGTTTTTTCCAGAAATATAGACTAGAGATGCCTCTTCAATACGGAATCAATATCATTAAGGAAACTGCATCGAATAATATTCCAGTCTCCTACAGAAATAGTATTATTAAACGCAAAGAAGAAAAACAATTTTATTAATTACTATATTCCATTAGAGAAAAACAAATGAATAAATATGTATGCCTAAGTTACATAGGCATCTTCTTTAATAAAATCAGCAATTATCTTTGCAATTTTAATTAACCCTTAACCGATGTTGTGAGGTCCCTGGGACACCCTGTAGAAAACAAAGGTGAGTATTTTTGTAACTATTGACTTTATCAACTAGTGGCGCTCAGTACCTTCATATGATGCAATAAGCAATAAGCACATCAACAACAAGTTGAAATCAAAATGCGGAGAAGATAAACAAGAAACCTGATTTCAATTCTTTATTGTTTACGTCATATGCAAGTTTTGGTTCAAAATACTTTTCTTATTTTTTTGCGGCTTCTTGTTTTTTGGCAGTTCCCGGCAATCCACAATTTTCCAATCTTTCCTTGAAGTCATCAAAGTCACCACCCACGTCGTTTGCCAGATCTTGTAGAAATTCTTGGAACAGTTTGAAGTTGAGTTTCCTAATCCTGAATTTGTTGAAGCAAACTCCTGAGAAATTGAAAATCTATATCAAAAACAGCAATATAAGGAATTCGAAAAAATAACTTTGTGATTTTTAATTTTATTTTCAAGTTTTTAGGAATAATATTCTAATGATTTGAAGAATTCCCAGGTTGATTCCAAAATAGCACAAATAGTTCTTCACTCTAATGCTGCATTCTTGAGCACGAATTTCTTGATCTGAAAAGCTTAACATTTGAAGCCGAAAGTACATTGCTTTAACTATCAAGATGAAAGAGAAAATGCATATAACCGCGATAAAAGATTTTACATAAGTATCAGTCAGCTTATGTACCGTGGATGATACAGATTCTCACCAAAATAGCTGACAGATGTACTTGACAGAACTCTGACTTTCAGATCTCATGCTGAAAACGTCATTGCTAGCAAAAGTATGCTGAGGAGATGGATTTGGATTGGGAGCAATTATGCAATGTTGTGAAATAAGCTACCACGTTGAACTACAACCGTTTATGTTAGAAAAGTATAAAATTTTCATTGCCATAGTTTTCCCTTACATAAGACATATGATAGGTACCAATACTTAGTGGAAACGAGGAAGCTGTAGTCCATGATATTTCGTTCAGGCTGAAAATCTGGAGTTCAGAGAAGAAGCTGCGTCTAGACCAGAATTTCGAAAAGAAATCAATTCAAACTTGTGTATCCTATAAATGTATCAATTGGATAGTGAAAAGTCTTGAGAAGGTTATATTGAAGAAAATTATGAAGCAGGAAAGTTTTCATCCTCATATCAGCTATCAGCTAAAGATAATAATATTATCAAGCAAAGATTCAATGAGAAGTTGTATGTACTACTAACTATGAGCTTATGCTATTAAATGAATTGAACCTGTGTTTGTTGTTGTGACATGATCCATGTCTATAATATTAGCCTGTAGCAACCATCTATCGACTTGAGAAATTGTCATACTAGTCCCATCAGATTCCTCGTCACCGAATTTGGAGAAGTTTTTGAATTGATGTTTCAAATCCAGACCACCCTGTGCCATGCTAGGTGACTGGTCATGTGAACTGGAGAATTATTCAGCTAAAATCGAAAATGCAAATTAGTACTATCGTAGTAGAATTTCTTTCTTCGCTAGTATTCTATAGATGATATATAAATTCATTTCTACAGAAGAGAAGTAAAATTTTATTCATTTACACAATATTATTAGTATTAGTACGAATGTATTTTTTAACGCTTTTAATAATAATCCATTTAAATTAAGCCACAGTATAAACTTTTTTACTTAATGTTAAAACTGAATTTTACAAAGGAAAAATTCTCTAATCCTCTGATACTTCTCGTTCGATATATTGATAACAATTGTTGACTGTATTTTACTTAGCATTGTATGTTTTGATAGATATAAGGTTTTTCATTGTAGTAAATTGTAGTACAAATCTTGAGCTGATCGAGATTATATTGTCTGATGAAACACTGAGTTGTCGTTGAAGAGAAAAATAGTCGTTTTAGCACTCGCGATAATAATTATCCACAGGAAACTGTAGTTACACCACTACTGTTCAATTAATGTATGAGTGATATTTTCACAACTACGTAGCTCATTCATGTCTATGATATTGCCCATATTGAAAAAGTTGTGACTGTCGATTTGGTAATTTTGAACAAATTCTTCAGGAAGAGTCGTCTTAGTCCTTCGAAAACTAAGGCATCATGTTTTCATCTGAAACCGCTGGACCCTTTTGGTATTTTTTAGTTATCCTCCACAGAGTTTCGATCTCTATTCCTTTTAATACAGGGTGCTTCAACGAAAACTAAACAGAGGCTATATCTACCAAGATATTCATTTCTGATCAAAACGCAAAAACAGGTCAATTTTTGTTTCAAGGGGACATCTTTTGGGGTACAAAACTTACCTGAAATATTAACCCACTAAGCGGGGGTTGCAATCCTTGAACATTTTGAATAGGGAAGATGAGTCGAGGGATGACTCGAAAGAAAGGTGGTATCTTTGTCTACATTGCCTTGAACGAATTTTCAATTTTAATTGAAAACTGTAAAAGATACAGGGTCAGCAACTGGAAGATAGGGAAGGCTATTTCCCTGAGACTATTCAAGTTTCAGTGAAGTAAAATGGAACAGATCCATGCTGATCAATGGCAGTCATCATCAAGTACCATCCTCATCTCGAATTTAAACCCCTAGAGAAGGGTTGACTACCCTTGAAAATTTCAGTAGTTCACGCTGTATCATCTACAGTTTTCAATCAAAAATGAAAATTCGTTCACGGGGATGCAGACCTTTCTTTCTAGGTATCACTCGACCCATCTAGGTACCCTCCTCCAAATTTTCAAGGGTGGTCACCCCTGCTCTAGGGGTTGAAATTCGGGATGAGGATGGTACTTGATGATGACTGCCATTGATCAGCATGGATTTGTTCCATTTTACTTCACTGAAACTTGAATAGTCTCAGGAAATAGTCTTCCCTATCTTTCAGTTGCTCACCCTGTATCTTTTACAGTTTTCAATTGAAAATGGAAATTCGTTCAAGGCAATGTAGACAAAATACCACCTTTTTTTGAGTCATCACTGACCTTCTTTCTATTCAAAATGTTCAAGGATTGCAACCCCGCTCATGGGGTTGATATTTCTGGCAAATTTTGTACCCCAGAAGATGTCCCTCTTGAAACAAAAATTGACCAGTTTTTTCGTTTTGACCAGAAATGAATATCTTGGTAGATATAGCCTCTGTTTAGTTTTTGTTGAAGCACCCTGTATTTTGGTTTAACGTTAGAGTTTCGAATTCCATACCCATATAGGTGTGCTCATAGCTCTA
Organism: Cryptolaemus montrouzieri; assembly: GCA_013387265.2. Lineage (NCBI taxonomy): Eukaryota > Metazoa > Arthropoda > Insecta > Coleoptera > Coccinellidae > Cryptolaemus > Cryptolaemus montrouzieri. The sequence goes on along the minus strand of JABFTP020000001.1, from coordinate 73,467,445 downwards.
AACTGAGCAACAGTATTCTACAAACATTAGAAGGGTGGCATAATGATTTTCGAAGACCATTTCTTTGATTTTTTGGACGTTATCGTCGGTTGAAGATGTCGAATGACGTCCGAAACGAGGCAAATCTTCGATGATCTCCCGACCGTCTTTAAAGGCTTTGTACCACTCGTACACTTGAGTTTTCGATAAAACAGAGTCTCCATAAGCCTTTTCCAGCATTCGTAACGATTAAGCAAACGGAATTTCGTTCAAAACACAAAATTTGAAATTTGAGACAATCTCTTTGTTCAATATTCTTATCCATTGTAAAATTCGCAGAGTACCAATGAGGTCGACTGGTTTCAACAGCTGTCGTAAACAAACTAGTTGACAGATCACAGTCATGTTTGGCATAGTAATTAATTTACCAACGTACATAACCTTAAAATACTTAAAAATACTCAACGCGGGCAATTTAAATGAGAATTTCCGGATACTTTTTGTCACAGAGTATTTAGGTTTTCCTTATTCAAGCGTTATAATCTATAGATGAAAATTATCTAACAGTTATTTCAAGTTACCTACTTTTTATTTATGAGTTTTATCATAGGTTCCTTGACCTTTGTAGTTTTGCACATATCCTGAACCGTCCTGTCTATCTTCTCTTCCTTCAATACCTTTTCCTTTGCCACTTTCATCGAATCTTTCCTTATGAGTGCCAGTGTATTTAGAAGTATCTGTAAGTCGATCTACCCCACCAACATGAACAGCCTGAAAATTGATAGAGCAAAAAAAAATGTAGAATAATTTAGAAGTCTATACAACTGAATCGATTTTACGTTGAAATTGAATTTCTTTTAAGGAAAAGGGTCTGTTTTTCTTGGATATAGTCATAATAAATCAATCTTCCGATTGTGTATGCAGTCTCACAAATCATATATTACATATCAAATAGACAATCAAAAACATCCATACCTCTCTCGGATTCGAACAGGGGGCAACATGTTTCTGTCTGGTGTTCACCCACTGCGCTACATACTGCGTAGTAAGATGGTCAGAGATTATTTATCGGTAAATTCTGTCACTTTGCTTCGATGGAAATGGAACAACACGTTTAGAATAATACTGAATTCTACAGAATGGAAACAAATGGAGAACAAAGTTTGATACACATATACCATTTTCGATAGGTAACTATTTTTTTGAAACGTCTTCTTTTCACCTCCATATAATTCTTTTTCGAAATTGAAATAAGATGAGGAGTTTTGGAATATATTAGTGTACAAGACTGATGAATCTCCTCAAGCAAAAAACTGCAGGATGACGGTTGATTTACCTGGGTAGTGTGTGATGTACCAGGAGCTCCACAATTCACCAACTTCTTCTTAATGTCATCCACTGCATACCCTTTGGCTTTGGCAAGATTTTCCAGAAACTGGTTGAATGTTTTCAGATCAATCACTTTCGCCTTGAATTTTCCAAATTCAATACCAGTGTCAGTTGTGGTAAGTTTTTTATCGAATACTTCAGCTTGTTTCATCCACTTATCAATTTGTGATAACGTGATAGTTTTTCCATCAGATTTTGAGTCCCCGAATTTGGAAAAAGCAGTAAACTGTGCTTCTAAACTACCCATTAGAATTTTGACTTATGTAGTTTTTGTGATAAATGTCAAACTTGCTTCCATTTTTCAGAGAACAGACGTGTATATTGAAATTTTGTGGTCTGGTCGGCTTGTGGATCATCTCAACCAGTGATATTGCGCTTGTAAAATTCCGAAGCCGGGAACTAGGCCAATGAGATGTCAAAGCTCTTCAACCAACACAAATAGAGACACAAAAACCGCACAGTTTCAATATTTCACATTTCTTTTTTGTTAGGCAACTAATCATTAACACATACATTTTTTCGGTTCGGACATATAACTAAGGCTTTCAATATAATCATTCACTCTGGAATTTAGGGATATTGCCTCTGAAGTTGCTGAGGTCTTACCTCGACAACTGCTCACAACGCGTTGAGCTGAATGGAGCTGTGTCTGGGTTTCTGCCTGTGAAGTGTGGGGTGCCTCAGGGTCCGGTTTTGGGACCCCTGTTGTTTCTCATGTATATTAAGGACCTTCCCTTGCACTTGGAGCCTTTTAGATGTGTACTTTTTGCAGATGACACGACTATTTTCTGCTCGGCTGCCGACAGATTTACAGTATCTAATTTGGGAAATGTGGCGTTGGCCGAGGCTGAGACATGATTCAAAACAAAAGCTTTGAAAATGATTTCGGATAAAATACCAACCATGATCCTTCCCTCCAACATTGGATCTTAAACTGAAACAGCTTGTCTTCTGGGCATCACAATGGATGCCTCTTTAAATTGGGATCCCCACACTGAGACTTTGACTGGTCGACTGTCATCTGTTATCTTCTTATAAAGGAAGATGCACTATTCCAACTATGTTGACCACATTTTGAGGTTAAGATATTTCTCTCTCTTCCATTCCAATTTGTTTCATGGTGTGGTACTTTAGGGCGATTCTCGCGGCGCAGATAGAATTTTTCGGCTTCAGAAAATGGCAGTTAGAGTGATAGCAGGAGGTGGATATCTGGATCATTGCAGGCCACTTTTTATACACTCTAAAGTCATGTCACTGCCTTCTATCTATATCTATTCGCAGATCATGTACGTTCACTCAAATTTGGAAAGGTACTCTTTTTACGTAGATGTGCTTTCATATCCTATCTTCAGATCAACGAAGTCAGCAAAGAACTCTATTAACTTGAAGCTTTATACTAGACTGCCATCAGAGTGGAGAAAATATTCTCTTATTAGGTTTAAATCTTGTGTGAAAATTTTCTTGTTGTGTAGTTGTTTTCATTCGGTGGAAGAATACTTGTGTAATGACAATTTTGATTATACCTGACTTTTCAATTACCTTTAAATTGTCTTTCATATTTTTCTGATATTTCATTCAAACTTATGTTTTTACATGAAGAATGAAGTATATATATGCTAACAAAATTCGATGATTTTTCTTGGCGCACATATTCCTTTCATGAGATTTTCCCAGATTGAGATATTATGAGAAACCACCACATATTGATAACAGCAGTTGCTGATTAATATTAGCGGGTGAGATTTGTTCTCCTAAAAATTTTAGTTCTCGGTAATAACGCAATCCTGAAATTTGATCCAGGCAGAATGTGCTGAAGCATTGGTATTAGATGATCCAGATAGGCCAAAAGCTTTGTGGTCCCAACTGTTTTCAGAGTAATGCGCAGGTATAGGGGGACTGGTAGTCTTGAAAGGAGATCTGGGCAGGGTCAACCTAGTGCAACAACGCGATCCGTTATTTAAGAATTCGTTGAGATAACTATCTGCTAGGCACCCTCGAATGCAGCATTGACAGAATAACGGGGTGCAATTAAGCACAGAAACGATACGATAACGTCTCTGGGAATTTGGTTTGAGGCCTCGTCTCGCAGCTCTAGGCTCTGATGAAATAGCAGCATATTGGAAAGTGCGATAGAATTTTGCCTGCGAACATGTCTATTAGTTAGAAGCTCACTGAGAGTGAGTTTTTATTAAAGATTGGTCAAGATTTTGTCTTTTTCAGATGTCCAAATGAGAGATAGGCCGAGTGCAGCTTTTTATCTATTCTTTGGTGGATATTTTAAAAGAGCATGTTGTACCATTTGTAGAAAACATGAGTGGAAACTTTTTGTTCATGTAAACACCTCAAAAAAGTCTAGGGAACACTTACAAATATCTTTAAAATATGAATTTGATGATTCAAATTTATAGAAATCTTTCAGTTTTTGTTAGGATGTATTGTATATAATGTATTCTCAAGAAAACGAAATAATATTTGACTTTTCTAGAGCACCTATTATAAAAAAAAATTTGAAATTTGAAAATGACGAAATTTGGTAAAACACATCTGTTATTAATGACACTTTGGCATCGTCGCGGCATGCTCAATATTAAATTGTCTATAACATTTTGGCCTAAGTCAATCCAAGCCTCCTGAACTGCTAATCGAAGCTCCTGTTCATGATGGAAGACGTTTTGACGCAGGAGATTTCTTTTTAGGGTGTCCCACATATGCTCGATGGGATTCAGATCTGGGGAGCAGGATGGCCACGGTAGAAGATCCATATCATTCTCTTCAAGAACGTTCAAGACAACTCTTGCACGATGAGGAGGGGCATTATCTTGTTGGAAGAGTGGATTTTGACTCATTGTTTGGAAGTACGGTACCACTACAGGTAAAACTATCTCATTTGCGTAAGAATTTCCCGTGAGGTTGTTCTGTATGAAAACGAGATCAGTTCTTCCACCAAGGCGTATACCTCCCCAAAACATCACCGATCCGCCTCCCTGTCTAACAACTTCTCGAGCATGCTGGAGACGGTTTTGCTTTCCAGGTTCCCTCCATATTCTAACTAAATCTAGATTCATCACTGAATAGAACTGTGGCCCACCTCTCTTGATTCCAGTTTACGTGTTCTTGGCACCAAGCTAAACGAGCAGCGCGATTTCCATGGGTCAGTTGTGGAACTCTTAAAGGACGTCTGGAGTGGAGTTGACCTTCGTGCAGTCGATTTCTCACAGTTTGGTCAAAATTTGTACATTATGAACTCGTGATAGCTCTTGAGCTAATTGAGATGCTGTGGTAGTACGTTCTCTTCTGGCTTGTAAAACCAAAAATCGGTCTTGGGCGACTGTAGTAATCCTGAAACGACCTGTATGGCGTTCTTCTACGCTACCTGTTTCATTGAAACGCGACCATAAACGGTTTATGACACTTGGGCTACTTCCCAGAACCCTGGATACTTCCCGTTGTGAGCTCCCAGCTTGGAGCATGCCAACAGCTCGACATCTCTTCTCTAGTCAAATGTCGTCTTTCCATGATCGAATCACAAAACTTGAATCTTTTATTTGTGCTTACAACAGAAACAAAGTGCCAACTAACTAATTTCAAACACTGAATACATGAAATGATTATAAAGCAGCGTCGCATCTGCTGCATTTTTAGTTTTTATAAAAAAACTGAAATCTGTTGCGGCACTCTACATAATTTGGTGTGAAATTGATGCATGTTTTCATTTCTTTAAAAAATCATCCATATTGATCGTTCTGGATACGATATATCGATATTCAGAAGTATTCCCTAGACTTTTTTGAGGTGTTTATAATAACTCCAGAGCTCACCAAGCGTTAAGAACTACTTACAAGATCACGAAATCACTTGATTGGAGTGGTCTACATGAAGTTTAGTTGTTAATCCTTTCCATAGTGTATACATTTCCAATAGAAGCTTATGGTGAATGAGGTTCGGTTCAGACGAAATGGATCAGAATGCTATAAGGTTATTGATTTTGCCTCATAGAAACCATACAGTCACTCTCGTCGGTGCTCGAAAAAACCAGCATTAAAATATTTTTGGGTTCTTTGATTTTTTCAAAAGTTACACATTTCTCATTATTAATTCGATTCAATTTCTACGAGTACCATTTTCATTTTGATCGTTCTCAACGATTCCTAGTAGAAGACTGGGAAAATTATTCTTCAACATATATTATTTTTTTCTGAATAAATTTGAATTTTCGATTTTGTGCGTTCTCATTTTCTCGCAGAGTATATTTAACGAACTAATATTTTCATGATACATCGATGTCATATATCCTAGATTATTCACAATCTAACGAAACAATTCCTGTGCGGTGAAAAATAAACAAAGCAAAGCTTTGAAACACACTTTCTTTCTATTAACATGTTTTTTAGGATTTTTACCCTATACCATTTATCTGCCCAACGCAACGTGGCAAATGTTGAATTTCCATTTAAATTAAGGAAAGGGGCTGCTTCCAAATCGCCATAGTGAAGACAAACGGACGTTCAAATCGGGGAACATTTAGTTAATTGAAACGTCTGGGCTCAGTTGAACACCAGAACAATTACACTGAGTGTTAACAGACGATAATGTATTCAATTCTCCTGTCCCCTAAATTCCCCTAAATGCTGATGCAATGTAGCTGCTACGCACGGCATAGAGATTATTTGCATTTTGATCCTTATCTACTGCCATTAAGTGCTTTGGTTTCGTTAAATTCACACTCTTTTCAGTTTTTAGAAAAATTGGTTCATCAATGATCAAACGTTTCTTCCAACTTTTTCAAGTTATGAATATGATAACTTCTGAATGAAAAATGCTATCATTTTTCCGGACATTCAATTTTTGGTGAGATCAGTCAATGAATCATTAAATATTATACTTTCCCTTTTGTCAAATATTTTTTTTTTTTTTTAGTTGAAATGAAAATGATCTGTGAATCATTATGCTCATATGAGAAATATTGAATTACCACAAAGGAGTGTCTGTTCCGCTTGTTTAATAATATATCTAATGAATCTTGAAAATTGTGTTCGTTTTAATTAGTTATGGAAAGCTTAAAACTATACAGGATGGACAGATTTCGACGTTTTAGTACTGTAGCAGAGTTGACCCCATAGTAAAAGTTGTTCGTATTTATTAGATGGAATGTCCCCTTTCGTTACTTAAGTTTGCTGTGAAATATTGCGATCTTTAAAGAGTAAAATGACCCCGATGATTGTCTGATTTGCCGCCCCCTGAATGCGCCGCCCGCGTGCATTGCAACGCCCGATTACGACGGGCCTGATAATATATCTAATGAATCTTAAAAATTGTGTTCGTTTTAATTATATGGAAATTTCCAATACATTGCCGCAAACAGATTCAAGGTGAACTTTCTTCGTTTTCAAGTTATTTGGAAATTTTGAAAATTTTCGAAATAAGTCAGAAGCCAATATCTCGATTGTTTTCCACTCAGTGTGTTCGGGTTTGGTTGTACAGGCAAATCTGGGAGACCACCTAGCTATGCTACTCGAGGTTAAAATTGTCAATACTTCAAACTATTCTGCCTCTTCTTCAGACGACAAAAAGCTGCATAGTAATTTTTCCAAGACAATTCCACTCATGTGTCAAAATGCACGTTTAAGAACGCAGAAATTTGAGTTTGATATCGGGTAAATAGCATAGAAATAGGAAGGAAGGTAGGATATTATGGGATTAAATAGCACGGTTTTAAAACTATCAAGAACAGCCATTTTAGTACCTGTTGTAAAGTTTCTGGCGATACAAATTAAAATGTCTCGTTTTGGAAGCACCAGTGAAGCAGAAATAAATAGTTCTTTACAGAATTCTATCCCCAAAAACACAAGAGAAACGCACAGCTCGATTTGGAATCAATTTAGTATATTCTGCAAGTAACGAACGTTTGATTTGGATATACAGCATTCTATTGAATGAATATTGTTCGCGCTAATTTTTTAAATTATATTTTGATTTATGGTTTACAATAATTTCAATCACTAAATACCAGTAGTTTAATAACAAATTTTGCACGTCTTATAGCTTGGAATCAGTAAAATTTGGCATTTTCGAATGAAATTCTCTTCTATACTTGATGAATAGTTCACTTCTCACTGTGACAAATATGAGTTTTTTAATACCTTCTTAATTATCTCAATTATTATGAGTATTATTACTCTCTCGCCCTTTTCTCTTCCTTAGAAAAAGGTGTCGATATACAAGAACTCAAGGAGACAAAAACAGAGAAGTTTTCGATTGGAAAAAGGAATTTAATTGTTTCAATGAGGATGTTTATTGATTTACTATGAGAAAGTTTAGAGATGAAAAACTGGTATTACTGCAGAAAAGTAAACACCTAGCCAGTTTTAGAAACAATTCATATTTAATCATGTGAAATTAGAAAAGTGAAACCGATGGAGATAATAACGATAATTCCACTCATGTGTCAAAATGCACGTTTAAGAACACAGAAATTCGAGTTTGATATCGGATAAATTGCATAGAAATAGGATTTGCCCATAGAGAATCCTTGTGTTTCCATAGCAACGCAACATTCACAACAAATAGCACGGTTTTTAAAACTGTCAAGAACAGCCATTTCAGTACCTGTTGTGAGGTTTCTGCCGATACAAATTAAAATGTCTCGTTTTGGAAGCACCAGTGAAGCAGAAATAAATAGTTCTTTACAGACTTCTATCCCCAAAAATACAAGAAAAACGCACAGCTCGATTTGGAATCAATTCAGTATATTCTGCAAGGAACGAACGTTTGATTTGGATATACAGCATTCTATTGAAGATATCGCAGAAATTCTTATGGATTGGGGTTTCAATATGAAACAAATGAATGGACAAGATAACGTATGTGTTTCGAAAAATTCAACGTGAGTTTCAACCCCTTTACCGATTCAGCATTTAGAAAGGCTCGTGAAGCTCGCAATTCTAAAAGGAAGATGTTACAAGGGGATGTGGAAAAGTGCAAAGAAAGTTTCGTTGCATTAACAAGAACTGAAATTGAAAGCATAGCTCTGTACTGGGACGAAAATGCTCCGATAGGTTTGTTGAAAAATTTTTCCATATTGTTGCTTATGAATTAGCATGGCGTGGCAGTGAAGCAGCAAATTGATAGGTACACTTTTTCGAAGAGGAAAAATTTAATGACGGAGAAATGACTGGTCGTATTGAATTTAACCCAGTATTCTCGAAAACTTGCCAAGGCGGCTCAAAAAAATGATGTGATAGTAAATGGCTAGTTAAAAATAAGGAGAACCCAGATTTATGTCCTGTGAGGTTGTTTCATAAGATATTGTCGAAAAGACCCGATCATATTACAAGTGATAGATTATTTCTGGCTCCTAATCAATTTTGGAAAAATAGTACTTCTAAGGGTTGGTACAAAAATATGCCTTTGGGAATAAATGAAATATCCAAATGCACACAAATTTCAGCAGAGAAAGTTGGACTGGATACGAAAAATAAAAAGATCACAAATCATTCTCATAGATCCAGTGCTGTTTCGAACCTATCTGAGGCAGGTGTCAGTGAACAAGAATTGATGAGTCTAACCGGACACTCTACGGCAAGCTCTATTAAGCCCTACTTGCAACTGAACAATGAGCATCATTCGAATCTTGTTTCAAATCTTCGAAAAACTTCTGCGAATGCTGAATCTTCCATAATTCCTCAGGCATCGTCCCATATAGAATCGACCCGGAGTGAAAAAATTGTATATAGTAATTACATTTTCAATAACTGCTCATTCCAATAATAACTAAACATGTTTGTAATGAATGCTTTATGATTTGATCGTTGAGTTTGTGTGCATTTCTCAATAAAGTTCATTTTGTACGATTTGTCATTCGCGGAATTTTCTCAGCAAATACCACTCGAGCTCAGATTTGGCAGGATATTTTTCTAAGCTCGTTTTCTCATACTTACTTTTCGGTAATTCAACTCGACCTGCCCAGTTCTTGCATGTTAGTATTCGAAAACGAGCATAGAAAAATATCCGGCCAAATATGAGCTCATGTGGTATGATTTACGAATAACTTGTTAGAATCTTATATGCATAATCTAAGCTTTGATGACGTATATTTTGAAAATACTGATGTTGATCAGGCATTCAGTGCAATTATGTCAATATTGAACTTTGCAATTGACGTGAACTGTCCCTTGAAATTGTCAGGTACTAATGAAAATAATTCAGAAAACAAAAGATGGTTAACATCTGAAATGAAGCCCGAAAGTAGAAAGCTGAAGGATCTTTATTGGTTGGCAAAAAGCTCCCAAAGTAAAAACTTATACGACAACTATAATTTCCAGAAGAAAGAGTATGAATACCTCATAAGAAGAACGAAAAGAGAATTCTATGGAAAGACAGAAATCATGTCTGCTGTTAGAGAACTTCAGTTTTCTTGTCCGACTGTCACAAGGCGTATTGAAGTCATGAGTCAGGACATGATAGATAAATAAAAACATGATATCATGAACTGTACACACTTTTCATTACAGTTCGACGAATCCGCCGATATTACAGACACTCCCCAGCTGTGTATTTTAATTCGGATACTATTCAATGACATGTTGGCTGAGGAAGAATTTTTGACAATCATTCCTCTGGAGGGGAAGACCCGTGGCGAAGATACATATGACGTTTTCTTCAATTTTGTAAAAAAACTACGAGCTACCAATTTATAAATTAGTGTGCATTAGAACCGATGGAGCACCAGCAATGACTGGAAACAAAAACGGTTTTGTGGCATTGTGTAGAGCTGATGAAGATTTCCCTCCATTTTTTCATTCCATTGCATTTTACATCAACAGGTTTTGTGTTCAAAAATTTTAAACACTGAGGAAATTATGGGCATTGCAACAAAAATTCTGAATTTCATCCGTGCACGTAGCTTGCAACGGCGGCTCTTTAAGTTGCAGTTGGAATATAGGGAGTCAACTGATTTAGTTCTTCACATGGACGTCAGGTGGTTAAATCGCGGAAAATTCCTAGAAAGGTTTCAAGAATTACTGCCCGAAATAACAGCTTTTCTAGACGTAAGAGGTGATGACACTCAGATGTAGAAAAACGAAAAATGGCTGACTGATTTGGCATTTTTGACTGACATTACAATGCACTTAAACACCATTAACTTGGAGCTTCAAGGTAAAAGAAAAAATATTATTGGGATGATTAGCGCAGTAAAAGCATTCAAAAGTAAATTGCAACATATGACAGAACTGAAAAGAAAGGATCTGTAACATTTTCCGTCTTTGAAATCAAGGATTCCTCAGTTGAATTATGATACGTATGAGGCTGAATTATCAGATTTTTCGGACAAAATTAGTTTTTATGATTGCAGTAAATTAGCAAATATAGTATCATTTATGATTTATCTCTTCTCATGTGAAAACATTGAGGAATTAGCTACTGAACTAGCAAGTCAGTTTAATATGAATTCATGTTCTGCTGAAAATGAGTTGGTACAGCATCTGATACAAATTTCTGATGTTTTATATCTGAAGATAACTATCCCAATCTAAGCCAAATCGCCCTTCAACTGACGGCAATGTTTGGGTCAACTTACTTGTGCGAGTCTGCATTTTCTGAAATGAAGATGATTAAGTCAAAATACCGCAATCGACTATCTGACGATCATATGTCTTCATGATTGCGATTAGCACTCAGTGGTTACGTACTATCTTATGAAAAATATGCTGAGGACATACAGTACTACGCTTCAATATCCAAAGTCACTCCTTAGTTAAGTTTAACACCATATGTAACTTTTTGTTTTGTAACAACCAATAAACTCGCAATTTTGAATAACTTTGAGTTCTTTCATTGATATTATAGAGAAGAACCTAACAAAACCTAACCGAAACCTTGACTAAAATAATGTATATTGCGAGGAAAGCTAATATCTATATGTGCTAGGGTACACCCTACCTAGGTAGGTAGGTAGGTAGGGTGTATCGTGTATGTACGACAACTCTGCATCACACATACTTGCAGCCGCTCAGAGTCGATCGTAAGTAGCCTAAAAATTTTGAGGTAGATCGCCAGCAGTTCAAGTTTGAGCACCCCTGACCTATTTCATCAATTGCTGCATCTGCTTCATCAACTACTTCATATTCTTATTTGCATGGGACGTTGAATGTACCATAGTTAATGAGGTTTTCCCTCAATTTATCGAATATACTTTTATGAGGTTGTCGCTTCTCAGGAAAACGATCCAAATAAGCAGCTTCTGTAACATCAACATTTTGAACATAATATTCAATCATATAATACTTTCCGTACAGCATGATCGCTGTGCTATAACAAATGATACTATATTTACACAATAGTTGCTACTATATATGTTCGAATAAAATCTTTTAAGGCTTCATATGAAATTTTATATAATATTCGTGAAAGGTTTTCAGGAATAACACCAGATTTTTTTCTCTTCAAGAGATAACAGTCATAAATTTATGTTTTATTGATATTCATTTTACCCTTTACAGAATTAAATCCTTCAATATTCTCAAGAATTTTTGATTGTACAATTTGATTCAGTGCTACTATCTTTTTACTCAATTTTCGGGAAGAAAGCTTTCCATAGTTACCGAAGGATAATGATACCATTATGGTTTTCATGAATTCTAATAGGCTCAAATATTTTCTCAATAATTTTTTAGTTTAATGATCATAATATATGACATATTCCTTCATGAGGACATGGAAGCACCAAAACTCAGACATGTGCGAAACTATGGATCAGGCCCACTAAAGAAAACGTGACCAGCATTCTTGCATAATTCCATCGTCTCATAAACATTCACGGGGTTAAAATAGGACCGTAGACATCATTCGTCTAGTCGAAGTAGGCGCCAGATTCAGTGGCGCCTGGATTCCCCACAATGCCAGGGAGATTTCTACGCTCTAGGCGCCTAAAAACTACCGAAAAAAACTGCGTCTACTGCCTGTTTTCCCTCTCTGTATCTCTCGACCCCCTTATATAGTCTAGCTTATCTCTTCCACTTGTCTGGAATTAGGGAAACTGGCAACAAACAAGGGTGGTAGGGCCAGATGATATTGATTTTCATGATGCAATAAATATTGCGGGATTTTCTTTGATTGTCTATAAAAAATAACGAGGAGGGATGTTTCAGTCGAAAACGAAAATTCAGTATATTTATTGTGTATTGTGGTGCAGACAATTTTGGAACATCCCGGACTTCAATTCATTTACTGCAGAATTTCAGAATATTATAAATATATATCTTCATATCTGTTCTCTACTATTGGCATACATTGTACAGCAGAAAAACGATCTTAATTGATGTAATGCTTCACCCGACAACGGAAAGTTATTATAACATACATTTTCGCTACAATGGGGTCTAGTAAACCCGTTACTAAATTAAATGGCATTGGTCTTAGTTGTAGGTTTTTGTGTTTATTCAGGAAATAATATTAATGAGATAAAAAACACAAGGTTTAACTTTAATCTACACTTTATTTGAAAAAATTCGACGACGTTTCGCTGACACAGCAGCTTTATCAAGAATGACAAACAGAATGAAGAGTATGGTATTATAAACAAATCGTAGAACAAGTTGGATGAATAACAGGAAAATCCACACCGAGCCATTGTACAGTTAGTATGAAAGGTAATAAAAACTAATTAAACAAGTTAAGTAGGGGTGAATAATTTACATCTACCTGCTCATTCAAAAGCTTGTCCGAATGTTTGTATCTATTTATTTCTAATGCTTCTAGGAGATCTAATTTTAAACTTTTTGATTTTATATGTAATATGTCAAAGTTTTTATTGAATGAATGGTTTTCTTTTATTAAGTGGTTTGAATAATTTGAATCAGATTTATTTTTATCGAAGCTACGTTTATGTTCAGATGTTCTTATGCCAAAACTCCTATAGGTCCTACCGATATAAATTTTATCACAAGAACCGCAATTGAGTTTATAGATTCCTGATTTACTTGATTTTTCAACACGAGATTTATTATTTTTAATATGTTTACCTAAGTTATTAGAAGTTTTGAAAGTTATATTAAGATTTTGTTTGACGAGAAAGGATTTAATATTTGTACTTGCAGAACCGCAGAATGTTAAACTGTTGAATATTTTATAGTCTTTATGAATAGGATATACTTCATTTATTGCTTTCTGATACAGTTTTTACGAATGATTAGATCTATCATATCCGGATTATATGAATTATTAATGGCTATCTGTTTGATGATGTTTAACTCTTTATTATAATCTTCTACTGATAAAGGTAAATTGAGTAACCGATGTACCATGCTGTTTAAAGCTGCAACTTTGTGTTGAATTGGATGTAATGAGTAGTTATGTATAATTGTATCAGTATGTGTTGGTTTACGAAAGACCGAAAAACATGATTATTATTTCGTTTAGTGATTTTCAAGTCCAAAAATTAATGGAATCGTTCTGTTCAATTTCTATCGTGAATTTAATGTTCAAATGGATGGAATTAATGAAATTAAGAAATAAGTCTAATTGACGAGTAGTTCCAATGAAACATACTAAGATGTCGTCAACATATCTATACCAATAAAGAAATTTGGAAATGAGTGGATGTGTATGAATTTTCTGTTCAATATTATTCATAAAAATCTCTGCTACTCTTCATTCTGTTTGTCATTCTTGATAAAGCTGCTGTGTCAGCGAAACGTCGTCGAATTTTTTCAAATAAAGTGTAGATTAAAGTTAAACCTTGTGTTTTTTATCTCATTTATATCATGGATCTACATCAAGTAACGGCCTCCACAATTCAAAAAAAAAAAATTTTTTAATATTGTTTATTAATACTTTTTGTGCATGTTCGCAAACAAAATGATGCATCACAAGAACGGCAGGAATATTTTGTTTTTCTGTCACTTTTTTTAGGGCAAAACTACACCGACCTAGACCTGTTGCTTATATTTTTCGGTACTCACCAGTTAAGTTTTTGATTTTTTTCGCACATAAAACCCGTTATTCTGGGAATATATTTTCGATACACCATTTGCTGCTAAACTAATGCTAATTGAAGAGTTTTTATTCAAGAAACAATATTCAACCTTCTGTAGAATAATAAATATCCTTCCCTGAAGGAGCTGATTTTTCGATCCACCCTTCATAATCACCGTCAACCAGGGCCACACAGCAGCGCTACAGCTCGGTCAGATGTCTTTAATAGGAGCTATAGACTGCAGTTTCGTTCTTATTTGCCTCGTCAGTATTGCGTAAAAACATTTACATATTTTTTACTCTCCAACGAATTGAGATGAATAGGTGTCAGTCTGACCTGATATTGTAAATGGGTATACAATACTAACGAGGTCAAATAAGACCGAAACTGCAGTTTATTGCTCCTATTCATGACATTCGATGGAGCTGTATCGCTGCTTGTTAACAACCTGTGATTCAATAACTGCTCTATTCAAAGACAAAAAAAAAAACTGTAAGAGGCCATCGTCTGCTGTTTCGAACAACATTGAAATGGAGCTGTTAATTCATTCGTTATATAGTCTAGGTTGAAATTATAAAAGTAAATGATTTCGAAAAAATTCTTCTCCTTAGTATCGTCGATAGAATTGATATGAAGAAGCAATGTAGGACTTTTTGTTCTTTTCAACAATATTCGACACAATGGTTATGTATTTTTGGAAACCAAATATGTTCCATTTTTCAGGACGGCCTTAAGTTGAAAGCAGCTCAGGTTGAATTTGCTTTTTATTCACTGAAGTAAGTTTATGCTTTTCGAGGAGTTCTTCGATGAGTTCATAACTGGTGTACCAATTATCGAACGTAACATTTCGATTGGTCCGTGAAATTGGTTCAATTATCTGAAGAGCTATGTATATAGCAGTATTGCTTTATTGATAACGTCCTTCTGGTGGTTCTCCTGCGTACAACTCCATGTTTATTGTATAAAAGGTTTTGAAGTCAACCAAAGCCTGTATTTTTAAGCTTCATTTTGCTGGCTTATGTGGAATCTACTGACGAAATGCACAGCGTTTCGAAACGATTTCAAATTTTCGTCTAAAGTTACAAACTCACTAGGAGTATAAACAGATTAACAACTTTTCACAAACTTTTCAAAGACAGGTCTTATAGGGGCAAGCTTGTCGATTTTCTATCTTTTAGTCGTTTTTTCAATATTGTCAAACTTCATACAGGTCAACAAAAACATAAATCTTTTAGCAGACATTGTTACCAGAAAAATTTTCATTTCTGTTGCATCATCTTTCCAAATTTCTGAGGTTTGCCCTAAGCACACCAGTAAGATGAAGTAAACCAAATACGGCTTTTATTTCAACCTCACTCGTATCTTGATAAAAAAAAAATTTCATCTTTTGCTGCTATTTCTCAAATGATTATTGTCGTATATTTTGTAACAGCTTGTACAATCTGGTCATCAATGAACAATGACCAGCAATCAAAAAAGGTGTTAGAATCGCGAGCACTTTGCTTAACTCTGCAAATGCTTCATAATATTTTTAGCCCTGTTCAAATGTTAGTATCTTGAATTTCATCATTACCTGGGTTCAAATTAGCTCCAGTTATTTAACCCTTAACCAACGTTGTGAGATACCTGGGACAACCTGTAGGAAACAAAGGTGAATATTTTTGTAATTATTGACTTTATCAACTGGTGGCGCTCAGTACCTTCATATGGTGCAAGTCTCTTCGACATACTAGCGAAGCTCGGCGTTCAGTGTATCGAAAGTATTCGAAGGTAGAGGTTGAGTGTCCCTGGGACGTACAACGTAGTTTGTGTGATTTTTTAACTTCGATGGCGACAAAAAGTTCAAAGCGATCAGTGAATCACTTATCCAGATTTCGAGAAAACACTCTTTGAATGGTGTGAGGAATGTGAAAGTGACTTTTCTGACCAAGATGGAGGACAAGCAGTAAATGAAGAAGAATCAGCAATATTGAGTAATTAAAGCAGTGATTCAGAATTGTCGGGTGATGACGAAAACAATAATGAAATAAAGGGCAAGAATTCGAACAAAGATGAAGATTCTGATGAAAACGAAACGAATCAGAGATATTTGTATGGAAAGAATAGATATAAATGGTCTTCAACTGAACCATCACGTAACACCAGAACACCTGCACATAATATAAAAATAGTTCCATTTCCAAGAGGAAATGCTCAAGATTTGGAACCATCAGAATCGTGGCTGAATTTTTTTTCTCAGGAGATTATGGAAATAGTTGTGCATTACACAAACATAAAACTACGGGAGTATCGTGACAAAGAAGGTAAAAATAATCGTACCGAATTCAGAGATACGGACGAAACGGAAATCAATGTCGTTTGTGTTCAAATCAAATAATGAAGATATCTAAGCTGTTTTTGTCACAGATGGTACTGGCAGGGAAGTATTCAGACTGGTTTCTTCCGCGCGCCGTTTTCCGTACTTTTGATGTGTCTACGATTTGATACTCGGGAAGAAAGACAGGTATTAGTTCAAGACAATTTAGCTGCAGCAGTATCACATATTCTGAAAAAATTCAATCAGAATTCACAAAATTCGTTTTCACTTGGATAGATTTCACAGTCGATGAAATGCTTGTGGGTTTCAGTGGGTGTTGTAAGTTCAAAACCAATACCAGAAAAATACGGCATAAACGTTCAATGTCTGGCAGATGCAAGAACGCACTACGTTTGCAATACGTATATTTACTGTGAAAAGTGAACGGATTCTTTGGAAGATGTAACAAAGAAAAAGGTTGCAATACCCACCCAAGCAGTTCTTCGCTTATGCCAATTTGGAAGCAACAGAAATATTACTGGTGATAACTGGTATTCATCTATTGAACTTGTAGACATTTTGCTGAAGAATAATCTAACATATGTAGGAACTATGAAGAAAAAATAAAAGAGAAATCCCCTGGGAGTTTCTGCCTTTTAAATCTAGAGCTGTTGGCTCGACAAATGATAAAACCCTCATATCTCGGGTGCCAAAAAAAAATAAGGCTGTTGTTTTAATTTCATCAATGCACCATAGCAAAGAAGATGATGTTGAGAATGGGTTGCCGGAAATCAATTCATATTACAATATAACAAAGGGAGATGTGGACTCAGTTGACGAAAAATGCTCGAAATATTCTTGTAGCAGGAGAACAAGACGTTGGCCGATGGTCTTATTTTTCTGTATGATCGACATGAGTGATAATAATCCACCAAAGCGTTTCAAAAACGCAGTACACAAGATTGCAATTTCTGAAACTTTTGGCGAAGCAACTCTATGAACCTCTTCTGAAAGAAAGGGCAAATAACATTCTTATCCCAAGAGAACTTAGACAGAGCGTTCATAGAGTATTAGGTACTAAAATCCCAGAAATTCCAAATGATTCCGATACGCTGCCTAGAAATGCAAGGAAAGTGTGTTATCTATATGATCCGAAACTGAAAAGAAAGACAAGTTACCTGTGCAAAATATGCAAAAGAGCCATTTGCTTACAGTGTAGTGCAAAAGTATGTGTAACTTGCATAAACGAGCTAGAATGATCTACTGAATGTATATCATGTTTAGGTATTGCAGAAATTTTTGTGAAAGTACCAGTACATTGAAAATTGATTCCATAGAATACATACTAGTTTAGAATTTCAATTTATGTCATTTTTTCGTTAATTTTTGTCTTCATTATTTTCAATATTCACACAACTTTGGAAGATATTTCGAATATTTTATTTTTATTTTTTTGTTTTTGATTTGTTACAGTGGTTGCAACTATTTTCTACTACCTTGTCATGTTTTCTTTGAATTGCAGTAAAAACAATCAAACAAAACTAAAGAAAGACAAACGTTTTAGAATTTGTGCAAGTTGGGGTCCCAGAGACCTACAACGTAGTTAACGCAAAATATTGGCACCACATTAAGGATTAATCTTGTTCTTCCTAGCTACTTATCTCTGATTCAACATGAAAGTTTTTACTACTATTGTAGTATTTGTATAGATTAAATTAATAGATCACTGTTACCGTGGTTTTCAACTCTCGTTCATCGTCGTATTTGACTTTCATACTGTCCGACGAAAAACGAGAGTTCAAAACCGCGGTAACATTGATCTATTAATTTAATTCATTTGTTCGTACTAAAAACAGTAGAAAATTCCATTTGTGTTTTAAAATGTTATCATTCTTGGAAGTATTAGATTCTATGACCTAGAACTGTATAACACAGAATAAAATAATGTATCTGTGTTACTACACAAAGCTCCCTACAGGGTGTACTAATTTCTGCGTTTTAGTACTGTAACTATGTGATATATTGAGAATAGAGTCTTCTTTTTGCTTGAGGAATTCATTGCCGCAAACAGATTTGAAGTAGCTTCTATTCGTTTTCGAGTTATTTGAAAAATTTTACATTTTTCAGACGGCGAAGTGCCAATATCTCCATTGTTTTTGTATTTATGTAAAAATGGATTTGACATTCAACAGGCACTTTTACTTAGAATCGAATTACATGAGGAAATTTTTGTTTGCAAGCGGTTTTTGAGTTATAATGCAAGCTTTTGCAGTTCACGTTAGATTTCGTTAAATAGAGTGTTTTTGAAAAATATATCACATGTATATCATTCAGGACATGTTTTCATGAAAGACCGAAATGTGTATAACATCCCTAATTTAATCTAGCAAAGGAAATAGTTTAAGTATATTCTGTGCTCCTATTATGAAAGTTCGAAAATTTATTCTTACAATGACAATCCAGATAAATTATTTAATGTTTTTTCATCAAGTTACAACTTTTGTGAGAACAGTATCATTTGTAAAAACGAAACGACTATGCTTATGTAAATTTTGAGAAGTAACATGCACTAGTTATTTTAAAACAGAAAGCTAAGAAGATATTCTTCCATATCGAACGACATTTAATGGAAATAATCGATGTAGGTATTCAAATGTATTGCCATTATTCTGTATGCATAATTCACAACTCCTGAGTATCCTCAGGAGTTTTTTTTTCATATTTCATATTTCGAATGACTGTGAAAATTTTTCCGCAAATATTTCTTTAAATTAACCAATTTCCACGTAGAAATAATATATGGGCGATGTCAACCCAGATTATTGGGTCCATAATGATTCTAAAACATCTATAGATCATAATCGGCATCACTTGGAAGACTGAACCTGGCCATCGGGGCTCTCTCGGTCAAACAGAGAAGGAATTTGAGGAAATATCGCAGGTTATGTATTTGTTTTACTTTTCTTAGATTTGTCTAGACATATAAGAAGTTTGATTGTTAAAATATTTTTCTGCTGGTTTTCTTTTTCCATTGTTACAGATTCCTGTCCCAAACTCCCTTCCTTTCACCCTTGTTTTGGAAATCATGGAATGCAAGAGAGAATGAAGCGGCTAAGCAGAAAAATCTTTGGTACTCTTTATCTACACACGACACTAACACAACATAAACAGACAAGCTATTGCTAGTGCAATAGCGACAGGGAAACGAGTTTTTTCCTCAGGTTTTTTTTTCACTCGTTTATTGAATCATATACAAGATAGTATGGTTCCCCTATTACATTTCCTGAGCTCACACTTGTGTTTTTTCTGACATACCAAAATTATAGATATAAGCATTTATTGTGAATACAATTATTCAAATTTTTGTAAATCCTCTCCTTTCAAAAGAATATATCCATTGCAACACCCAAATTGCTAAGCTGCAAAAAAGTGCATGATTGCCTTAATAATTATACATTACAAGTAGTTCCGAATGTGCACACTCGGCAATAATGATTCGTTCGTATGAAGTTGAATAGAAGACAATAGGATAGTGATAGATATACTAAATCAGGGTTAGCATATCATGTAGAAGTAGAATGGGTTATCAATATAGTTTAAGTGGGTAACAAAACCCCTCCGTGTTTCTATTACCCTTTGGGAACTTCCATCTCACCTACAACGTAAACAGAGATAATAACTCTGTTTACCACAGCCAAACAATCTCTTCAATATTCCGACTAGCCCTTCTATGTAACAGATTTTTGATATATCCCCAAGGGAAAAAGTTCAGCGGCGACCAATCCGGGAAACGGGCCGGCTATCTTACTGGCCCCCTAGTTCCAATTTTATTGGTGCCAAAATTTGAATCAAGTAAATTAGCAACGGCCAAAGTGCGATGAGAAGAAACTACATATCGATATTTCTTTTTCCAGAAAAAAACAGTTCTAATTACTTTGTGGGGTGGATTTGTATTTTTTCATGAAATCGCTTTGATTTCATGAATGGAAACATGTATCCCTATTTTTTATAGAGCCCTCTGGGATAAAATTCATGAAATTTGTATGAAGTAAGCAGAATCAATAATTTATGTTATGAATCACCTTAATTAAGCTCCTGATTACAAGAAATCATTGTTCCATTCATGAAAACATAATTAACTGATATAGAAGTATATTGCTATTTCCATGGATTCCATTCAATAAGTTTATAGCCTCGTTCGATAATTTCTCCTGATTTTACGTCGTTATATTTCTAAAAAATACCAATTTACGTCCAAGGAAATTTTGTTGAATGAATCTTGCATTTTGAATAAGATTTTTTCAATTAAAAAGCTTTCGAGATTCTTATTTCGTTCGGCAAAAAAGAAGTAGTTGCATAGGTTGGAAACTATATTTTCTTTCATCCATAACATCTCAATGTCCCTGGAGGGCCAGAAATATTGCAATCGCGGACAGCCTTTGAACGAGGGCAAATATTTGAGGAGTCAACACGTTGACCCCTTCCCTCTCTTCAATGTCAACACGCACTTCATATCGGTGTTTAATATCCTACTTCGGGGTGGAATAGGTTGCCTTTGGCTTCCGGTTAGAATGATTCGAATCTCTCGAGATCCAAGATCATTCTTCTCTCTATATATTAGATTTCAAGTTGATCTTACAGCGATGAATTATGAAATTCGATTATCAAAAATTTTAATAAAATGAATGACTTCTATGAAACAGTATGTAAATGCTCAGATTTCAGCTATGGCTGCATAAGAAAAATATATAATCGTCTATAAAGATCTGGCTCCCAAGATTAGTTTAAAGGCAAACATAGCATCAAAAGCAGGATGGTAGTGAATAATAATAAGGTGATGTCTTTTAAGATTTTTATACTGGGAATCGGCACTTTCACTTTCACTGTGTACTATAGTATTTATAGCGAACTGTCAAAGTAGATACTTTTGCGAGATGTTTTTCTTTAATTTCGAAAATAATTATGAATTCTTGTACTTGAAACAGTATTTTCTATATAAATCTGATTTTAGATCTGCTGTCTTTTGATAATTTGGTTGAATTTCACTCGTAACTTGTTATGCTGCATAAATTTTATATGATTCGATATTGATTTCATTTATATTTGTGTTGAGGGGATTTGCTACGAACCCGAAAATACTTTTATTCTCTCAGAGAATCCATCCTTAATGTTTTAGCTATGCTGAATTAATTTGTGCTATTAGTGCTAATCGCGATATTGCGTCGGGTTTTTGAAATGAAGTAATTTACTGCTCTCCCCATGTCTGCAACTGAAATACACTCACCGGCAAAAAGATCGATTAAGTAAAAATTATCCTCTAGTTTGATACTCCATAACGCTCTGATTTATCGTTTCATATTCTTGAATATTGGATATCTTACAGATTATTTTACGCAGAATAACAGTTACTATTGGTAATGTGTGAAAATGAATTTGAAATAGTAATATACGAGGGTGAACCAAAAATTCACGAATTATGATTCGCGCTGTAATATCTCTGTGATTAATTTTGTCATGAAGATACACATCCATTCTCATATACAGTTTTTTTCATTAGCATTGTCAGTAGGTATAGCAAACGTTTCTATTTAAGGAAAAAATGAAGTGGTAAATTAGTTAAAGAATATAAACTTTTGTCTTGACATTCCTTCTATAAGATTACAAATGCACTATCGATTTATTGTTGCCCACTATTTAGGCAAAGCCATTCACATCATTCATATTTTGCAGAGCAGGGACGCGCTTTCTTAACCTTCTACTCATCTACCAAATATGCTCAATCGGATTGAGATCAGGGGTCAAGTCCATGAAGGCAATCACTTACTACTCTTGCAGCATGAGTTGTGGCATTATCATGCATCAGTAAGTTTTCTTCCATATTTTGAGTAAATTGGATAATTTGAGAATCTGAAACTTGCCGTATGTACCTCTTAACAGTTATGGATTCCCTATCAACTGTAATTAATTACGTTAAATTACGGACCCGGCTCCCTAACCGATTCTTGTAGCAAAATTGTCTTGTTTGAAACGCTCACCAGTTCGGCGATCAAGTCTGAGATGCCCATCTGGAGATTTAGTGCAAAATCTAGATTCGTCAGAGAACATAACGTTTCTCAATTCTTCATTGCCCAAATGATGTACTCTGGCGAATTTAAGACGTGCCCTGCAGTATTCTATTCAATCTTGGACCCGTTGCAGGTCTTCTGACAAAAAGGACAATTTATCTCAAACGCTTTCCTATTGTGCCTCACTTACTGATACTTGCCTCTTTTCCTCCCTTCTGTTAACAGTCGTTTTCCTTCTTATTTCTGGCCGTCTTCGCCTTGTAAATTCATCAGTTTCTTATAAACTTTCCAATTTCCTTCATACGCTGCTTGTCGAAGCACTAATTTGTCTAGCGGTATAATTTTGTGATCGTCCATCAATCATGAATTGTACTGCTCGAGTAGCTTCAACTGCTGAAAGAACCTCAGTTGGAAATCTTCAGCAATTGATTTTGATATTCACTGATTGGTTCAAAAGTACCAGTGTTAGTCGAAATAAGGTGAAACTTGTTTTTCAATCGACTCGTATTTTCCACAGCTAGCTCATTTGTATATGTATTAGTATATTCTCTACGAATTCTACCGAGATTACATTATTGTAAATGAATGTAACTTTGTGGGGTACCGTCATGAAAAAATTCAGCTCAGAAATTCTACAAAGTAACGCGAAAAAAAAACCGTTTGAACTTGTATTTCAAAATGCATTTTCATACATTAGTAATGTCAGTTGTTATTCTTCGTCAAATAATCTGTAACATATCCATTATTGAAGTATATCGAACGAAAAAACCAGAGAGTTATAGAATTTCAAGTTAGAGCATAATTTCTGCTTGATCAAGTTTATTGCCGGTGAATGTAGAAAATATTTCCAATGAAATAAAACTATGGTATCTAGATTATCACTAAACAACAAACAGTGTTCATAAACTGTCTTGCGGGGTTTGTAAAAAAAAGTAACTTAATAATCAATTAGATCTAAATCCTTCTCTCAATAATTTGATTGAGGAGGTCGTTGATGAAAATCGATATACATATTTTCAATGAAATAAAACTATGGTATTTAGATTTTCACTATATTAGCAAAACTATGACCGGTTTCACCACACTGTGGTGTGGTATCAGATAGATACAAACTAATGCACAGAGTTATTCCTTATATATCCGTCTTATTTTCCACTTAATATAATAATAATAGGTACAAGCACAAGGGATGTGTTGGAAAACCCATCGGAGTTTATGAATTGGAAAGATTGAGTAAAGGAGAAAATTTAGATCTAATTGACTATTAAGTAACCTACCTGAATTCTTTTCTTTGTTAATCTCTAAAATTTCCCATAGATTGAGTTTTTGTCTATTATTTTTATTGTGTAGAATGTTGAAATTATCTTAAAGTTATGGTTTTCTTCGAGTAAGTGACTAGAATAATGGGAATCTGATTTATGATAATTAAAACTACGTTTGTGCTCGGATAATCTAACTTTGAAATTTCTGAAAGTTCTACCAATATATATTTTATTACAATCTCCGCAAGACCGTACATAAACATCGGATTTATTACCTTTATCAATTTTAGATTTGCAGTTTTCGATATGTCGGCCTAAAGAATTATCAGGTCGGAATGCTATATTGAAATTATAATGCGAGAGGAATGATTTTAATTTTAGACTAGGATTACCCATATAAGTTGAGCTGTAGTATTTTGTGTTACAACTTTTTATACTTGGAAATACTTCCTGGATTGAGTTTCAAATTTTTTGCGTGAAATCATGTTCTCAATTATACTAGGACTGTAACCGTTATTGACTGCTATTTGTTCAATTATATTTTGCTCTTTTATGAAATTATTTTGTGACATTGGGATATTAATGAGTCTATGTACCATACTATTGTAAGCAGCTAATTTATGTGGATAAGGATGTGTAGATGAGCTGTGAATAGTAATATCTGTATGCGATGGCTTATGAAAGATAGAAAAATCAGGTTTGCCGATAATTTTAGTAAAAGTTAAATCCAGAAAGTAAATGGAGTTCTCTGTTTCTATCTCTTAACTGAATTTAATATTATCGTGAATTTTGTTAATGAATGTTTTGAATGGTGTACCTTTTAGAAATTTGTTCAGAACAAAACTATTTTAACTTCAATGGAGTATTATATAATAGTAAAAAGATTAAATCATAGATAATCATCTGAGCCCTCTACTTGCTGAAATTTTCATGGATAATATTGAAAAACTATCCAAAAACATCCGTTATTCAAATACTTTATTTATTGGTTTAGATATTGCGACGATATCATTTGTTGTTTCACTGGCACAAACAGATAATTCAAAACATTGATTTACAAAATTCACGATAATATTAAATTCACGTTAGAGATAGAAACAGAAAACTCCATTAACTTTCTCGATTTAAATTTTACTAAAATTAACGGCAAATATGATTTTCTATCTATCATAAGCCATCACAACGAGATATTCCTATTCACAGCTCATCTACACATCCTCATCTACATAAATTAGCTGCTTATTATAGTATGGTACATAGACTCATTAATATCCCAATGTCACAAAATAATTTTATAAAAGAGCATAATATAAATAAACAAATAGCAGCCAATAACGGTTACGGTGCTTGTATGATTGAGAAGATGATTTCACGTAAAAAATTTCAAAAGCAATCCAGGAAGTATTTCCAAGTAGTTAGTTCTAACACAACTGATAATTAATCCTATACAACAGCTCAACTCATATTGTAATAAATCCGGTGTTTTAACTGTCTCCGGAGATTGTAATAAAATTTAGATTGGTAGTCCGAGCACAAACGTAGCTTTAATTATCATAAATCAGATTCCCATTATTCTAATTACTTACTCGAAGAAAATCATAACTTTAATGATAATTTCAGAATTCTACACAATGAAAATAACAGACAAAAACTCAATCTATTGGAAATTTTAGAGATCAACAACAAAGAAAGGAATTCAGGTAGGTTACTTAATAGTCAATTAGATCTAAATCCTTCTCCTTTACTCAATCTTTTCAATTCATAAAGTAAGCAACTCTAATGGGTTTTCCAACATACCCTTCGTACTTGTACCTATTGTAATATTAAGTAGGAAATAAAACTAATATATAAGAAATAACTTTGTTCATTAGTTTGTATCTATCTGATGAAGCCACAGTGATGTGAAACCGGTCATAGTTTTGTTAATATAGTGAAAATCTAAATACTTCAGTTTTATTTCATTGAAAATATGGATATCGATTTTCATCAAGTAACGACCTCTTCAATCAAATTGTAGGTAATTTTTTTAAGCAAAGCACAACTTCCTGGAAAGCATTGTCTTCTTATCCCTTTCTTTGAAGTTTTATATTTTGATCATTTGTTGAATTATGATATCTACCACGAAGTTGAATTTTTACATCCTTCATCCTTCTATTCTTTCAATTGCGAATAGTCAATGAATTTCTTATTGATTCAGGCACAAGACTGGAGGTTTTAATATATTTGAAAAACCGCATTGTTCAGAGCAAAGTCAGAATACTGTTTCTCTATTTCTTCAGGGAGTACTTCGAAGTAAAACCATATATATCACCATAATATCATATTAATTATAAATACATGATGGATGAAGAATTCTTCTTCAGTGTATGTGTTTCTATGGTCCAAATCACTGAACAACCTGTAAAAACCCTTGTCTACATTTCACTCTAATCCTCGAAGAAACGATTAAACTGGTGTATTCATGTTTTTCAGGCTCCCAGATTTTCTCGGTGCACTGTGCAAGATTCGAGGGGCGAGGGGACTCTTGAGGGGCTCTCGACAAGAAAATCTCTTTTATTGCCATGCCGATTCTGAGTAAATCCTCTAAGCTCTGCAATACAAACCGGCAGAGCAGTTGCTGTGGAGATGAGGCGATCATATCAGTTTCCTTCTTCGACATGTTGAATTCGATGATTGCGAACGATTGAAATCTCGTATGTGCCTCGCGATCAATATAATTCTATTCCATTTTTTTCTCTTTTCAATTTCCCTTAAAATGTTTCTAGTTTTATTTGTGACAGCGGTTTCTTCCATATTTTCTCGAAAATTATTAGTAACAGACAATAAATTTTCTTCAGTCAACAGACAATAAATTTTCATCATACATGCATACAATCTTTTCAAATGTGGTTCTCACTGTACAGAGTATTATACAGGGATATCTACCGGGACCGTCCGTTAAAAACTTTTTAAGTTCCAATTACAATATCAAGCTGAAATTTTATACGCGGCCATAACTAGAGAATTCCAATTGAAGTGAAACATTTTCGAAGTGATACCATTTCCGGTTATACCGGAAGTGGGTCATCACTTTGTTATTTCAAATGGCAATCTACCTTTTTTATTATAGATCTAGAACCGACATTTGAGCAAGGCATAAAATACCCAAGTTGTTGGCACTTATCTGTCAAAACTTTTGACAGATTTAATTATTTTTGTTATAAACTCGATTTTTAAGGAACGTTCAAAAAAGTTGTAGCTCGTAGATCTTTTGCACTTCAGACACAATTTTTGCTTGAGTGGATAGAAGAAGGATCAAGGAATTGCTTAAGCAGTCTACACATGTCAAATGTTTATTGCGTTGTTTTGTATGATTTTCAATTTAGCCTTTTTCAAACAGTCATAACTCAATTTTTTCAAATGTCACTTCGTTCATTCGAATTTGATATTTCAACAAGAATTGTTGGCAATTTGAAGTGAAAATTTTTGAAAAACACCAGATTGATAATGAAATGGCTGATTATTCAAACGAGGATATGTTAAATCTCTTTTTAATTTATGGCGAATGTCAAAAAGTGGTGGATAGAACTTGCAAGCAATTCAATAACCAATTTCCAAATTTGGCGCCTATGAGTAAAACAAAATTTCGAAGGATTAGAAGCAATTTTCTGCAATTTGGAGGAACAAAATACATTGAAACTAGAAGAAAACCAATTCTCGAGAACGACGACAATCGAATTAATACGCTAGCGTATTTTCGTGCCAATCCACATGCGTTCATTAAGTCAGCATCAATGGATATTGGATTGAGTTATACTTCCATTCAAAGGATCATTAAGAAACATAACATGCACCCGTATTCTTTTATCAGACTACAAAAATTGAAACCAACTGACCTTCCCAAGCGGCTAAATTTCTATGAAAATTTATTAATTCGGCTTCAAGAAGATGAGACAATTCTGCAAAAAATTATATGGTCTGATGAAGCCAAGTTCAATGAAGATAGAATAACCAACAGGAGAAATCGACATTTTTGGGCCACAGAAAATCCACATTTCATTGAGGTTATTGATTTCCAAAATAAATTCAGCGTGAACGTTTTTGCAATTTTAATGAATGATTTGTTGGCTTATCACATTTATGAGGAAAATCTTAATGGATAAAGATACCAGGAAATTTTGAGAGGAGCATTAGCAAATTTTTTAGATGGATTACCCCTTAACATTTTGAGGGATTGCTATTACCAAATGGATAGTGCAGCAGCACATAAAACACGAGCTGTAGATCGGCAGCTAACAGAAATGTTCGAGGATAGATGGTGGGGTAATCAAGGACCAAATTTATGGCCTCCGCGTTCTCCGCACCTGGCGCCCCTTGATTTTTATTTATGGGGCAAAATCAAGAGAGAAGTGTATCTTATTCCTGTAAGAAGTAAAGATGAGTTACTAGAGCGCATTCATAATGCTTTTCGTAATATTGATCCTGTGGAAACTAGGAGGGCAACTCATCATGTTCGTATACGAGCTGTCAAGTGTATCGAGCAAAATGGGGCCCATATTGAACATTTATTCAGATCGTAAATTAGTTTTATCTTATGATGTTTGCTATCATTTATTCGTATTAATGTAATTATCTTCGATGATTGGTTTTCGCTTAGTTCCTACAATTTTTATTCATCCAAATTGTAGAAAATTGCTTCTAATGCTTCGAAACTTTATTTTACTCATAGACGGTAAATTTGGAAATTGGTTATTGAATTGCCTGCAATTTCTACCCACTACTTTTTGACATTCTAAAATGAATTAAAAAAAATTGAATATATTTTCGTTTGAATAACCAGTGGTTTTATTCCAAATGTGTTGTATTTTTTGGATATTTTCAATCTGAAATAACGACAATTCTTGTTGGAATATCAAATTCGAATGAACGAAGTGACAAGTACATTAATTTTAGGCTCCTGTCGGGTGAGCGTAGCCAGTTCAGCTACTTGATTCAAATATTTCAAAGCATTCTCTGTTAGTTGCATCATCAAAATTCAATATATTCCCAAATTATTTCTGAACTATAAGAGATGAGTATAGTACATGCTTATACAATTCCATCTGAAATTTGACGCGATATAAAAACTGGATCAATCTGGTGTTTTTCAAAATTTTCACTTCAAATTGCCAACAATTCTTGTTGAAATATCAAATTCGAATGAACGAAGTGACATTTGAAAAAATTGAGTTATGGCTGT
Source organism: Cryptolaemus montrouzieri (assembly GCA_013387265.2). NCBI lineage: Eukaryota > Metazoa > Arthropoda > Insecta > Coleoptera > Coccinellidae > Cryptolaemus > Cryptolaemus montrouzieri. Next base: position 73,438,263 of record JABFTP020000001.1, on the reverse strand, counting down.
TTGACAAAGGCCAAATTGAAAAAATCATACAAAACAACGCAATAAACATTTGACATGTGTAGATTGCTTAAAAATTTCCTTGATTCTTCTTCTATCCACCCAAACAAAAATTGTGTCTGTAGTGCAAAAGATCTACGAGCTACAATTTTTTTAAATGTTCCTCAAAAATTGAGTTTATAACAAAAATAATTAAATCTGTCAAAAGTTTTGGCAGATAAATGCCAACAACTTGGGTATTTAATGCCTTGCCTTCCGGTATAACCGGAAATGGTATCACTTCGAAAATATTTCACTCCAATTGGAAATCGCTAGTTATGGCCGCGTATAAAATTTCAGCTTGATATTGTAATTAGAACTTAAAAGTCTTCAACGGACGTTCCCGATGGATATCCCTGTATACTTTAAATATTTCAAGCAGTGATTCTCCGAATAATTTTAAAAAACGGAAAGATTCTATGGAAACGCGTCCACATATGCTTCAGGTTTGAAATACAGAGGGATGAAGTTTTCCAAAAGAATAGAATTGTCGTAAGTAATACCACAAGAGCTCAGATTTGGCCGGATATTTTTCTATGCTCGTTTTCGAATACTTACGTGCAGGCAATTCAACGAGAACCGGGCGTAGTTCGAGTGATTTTGTCGAGCAGGTCGAGTTGAATTACCGAAAAGTAAGTATGAGAAAACGAGTTTAGAAGAATATCCTGCCAAATTTGAGCTCGAGTGGTATTTGCTGAGAAAATTCTGCGAATGACAAAATGTACAAAATGAACTTTATTGAGAAATGCACACAAACTCAACGATCAAATCGTAAAGCATTCATTACAAACATGTTTAGTTATTATTGGAATGAGCAGTTATTGAAAATGTAATTACTATATACAATTCTTTCACTCCGGGTCGATTCTATATGGGACGATGCCTGAGGAATTATGGAAGATTCAGCATTCGCAGAAGTTTTTCGAAGATGTGAAACAAGATTCAAATGATGCTCATTGTTCAGTTACAGGTAGGGCTTAATAGAGCTTGCCGTAGAGTGTCCGGTTAGTTTGATCAATTCTTGTTCATTGACACCTGCCTCAGATAGGTTCGGAACAGCACTGGATCTATGAAAATGATTTGTGATCTTTTTATTTTTCGTATGCAGTCCAACTTTCTCTGTTGAAATTTTTGTCCATTTGGATATTTCATTTATTCCCAAAGGCCTATTTTTGTACCAACCCTTAGAAGTACTGTTTTTCCAAAATTGATTGCGAGCCAGAAATAATCAATCACTTGTAATATGATCAGGTCTTTTCAACAATATCTTATTAAACAACCACACAGGACATAAATCTGGGTTTTCCTTATTTTTTACTAGCCATTTACTATCACAGCATTTTTTTGAACCGCCTTGGCAAGTTTTCGAGAATACTGGGTTATATTCAATACAATTATTTAATTTTTCCTCTTTGAAAAAGTGTACCTTGCAAGTTGCTGCTTTAACGCCACGCCATGCTAATTCATAAGCAACAATATGGAAAAAATTTTTCAACAAACCTATCGGGGCATTTTCCCAGTATCAATTTGCCATGCTATCAATTTGAGTTCTTGTTAATGCAACAACTTTCTTTGTGCTTTTCCACATCCCCTTGTAACATCTTCCTTTTAGAATTGCGAGTTTCACGAGCCTTTTAAATGCTGAATCGGTAAAGGGGTTGAAACTCATGTTGAATTTTTCAAAATACATATTCTGCATCATTTTCGCAGTTGTGTTTGACAACGTATTCTTTATAATCTTGTCCATACATTTGTTTCATATTGAAACCCCAATCCATAAGAATTTCTGCAATATCTTCAATAGAATGCTGTATATCCAAATCGAACGTTCGTTCCTTGCAGAATATACTGAATTGATTCCAAATCGAGCTGTGCGTTTTTCTTGTATTTTAGGGGATAGAATTCTGTATAGAACTATTTCTGCTTCACTGGTGCTTCGAAAACGAGACATTTTAATTTATATCAGCATAAACTTTACAACAGGTACTAAAATGACTGTTCTTGACAGTTTTAAAACCGTGCTTTTTGTTGTGAATGTTGCGTTGCTACGGAAACGCAAGTATTCTCTATGGGCTCTATATCCACTAATATCCTACCTTCCTACCTATTTCTATGCAATTTATCCGATATCAAACTCGAATTTCTGTGTTCTTAAACGTGCATTTTGACACATGAGTGGAATTATCGTTATTATCTCCATCGGTTTCACTATCCTAATTTCACATGATTAAATATGAACTGTTTCTTAAACTGGCAAGGTGTTTACTTTTCAGAAGTAATGCCAGTTTTTCATCTCTATACTTTCTTATAGTAGGTCACCATCCTCATTGAAACAATTAAATCCTCTGTTTTAATTGAAAAATTTTCTGTTTTTGCTCCTTGGGTTCTTTTTATATGGACTCCTTTTTCTAAGAAAGAGAAAGGGACGAGGGAGTAATAATACTCATAAAAGTTAAGATAATTAAGAAGGCAGAAGAAAACTCACATTTGTCACAATGAGAGGCGAACTATTTATCAAGTGTAGAAGAGTATTTCATTCGAAAATGCCAAATTTTACTGATTCAGACGTGCAAAATTAGTTATTTAACTACTGCTATTGAGTGATTAAAATTATTCTAAACCATGAATCAAAATATAATTAAAAAATTATCGCTAACAAAACGATCCCTATCTTTTTGAATTCGCAGATATTTTGCTGGAAAAATTTGATCCTCATGGGTAATGAAATCACATTTTACATCATACTAGAGCGATTATATGGTGTTATCATAGATTATATGAAATACCCATCTTGTTAAACAGAAGGTGACATTCGTGACAATAGTAAGTTGATAATCAAGAACGTTCTCGAGCAAAAGATTATTAAACGATTGTATGCATTCGCTGAATTGAAAGCACTTCGAATTAAAAAATTGACTAGTAGCCTTTGATTTTTTTTATTTATTTATTTCTTTTGGCTGTTGCTAAAGCAAAACCACTGTCTGCTTGAATTGTTTATTAAATTAACGATTAGTTTTAAGACATTTGAAGTTATGGCTAATTTTACTAAGGCCGAATTGGCTGATATCCATTACATGTACGGTCTGGCTGACGGAAACACAATAGAAGCTAAGCGATTATATCAGGTGCGCTTTCCAAATCGAGTAACACCAGACAGGCGAACATTTTCAAATATCCACGAAAGGTTGAGGGAAACTGGTACTTTTACTGCAAATAATCATTTAAAAGGTGCAACTCAAACTATGAGAACTCCAGATATTGAGGAAGCAGTTTTGAATTGTATTGATTTGAATCCTCATGTAAGTACGAGAAAAATAGAAATCTTACAAACCTCCTTCAGCCATTTCACTAGACCTTGGCGAATACCATTTCTCGCAGCCTGTGTGAGTAATTCTGTGTTTTCAATTTCATGTATTTCGGAAACACTTCACTTTCTGAACAACTTGTTAACAACCATCTGCTTTCTGTACAAATTGCACTTTTGAGTGAGAGCTTAAAGTACCATATAAGTCATTTACTTTTTCGATAACGTTTGTCGAAAATATGACGTCATTAACATTTTTCTTAAATGACAATATATAGCTAATAATATATTGAAAGCTCTTGTTTTACTCTTTAATTTCCTAGATTTTCGTGTAACTCTGCCTCCCGCTTTCAAAATGGATACCGTTCAATTGAAAAATTTCTTCTAAATCTGATTTCAGTGAAGAAATTATACTTTCTTTTTCTGTCAGAGAAATAAAAACATAAATATGGTTTTATTTATAGTATTGGAAGAAGTAAAGACGAATACAGCAAAGAACAGTCAATAATGAAATAAATGTTGGTTCTAGAGCTGATGGATATCAATTTCATCTTAGTAAATGCTCGAATTGACGACCATTTGGGACTTGATAATGGTCAAATCTAGAAACGGATTTCTAGTGAAAGATTGTGTGCTCCCGTTCCTATGCGACATTTCAAACCTTCAATATTTCTCAGTTCAGATGGTTCATATCAGGTGATCTGGCTGGCAAAACCATTGATTCAGAAAATGGAGCTAGGATATGCCCAAACATTTCTTGCATAGAGGGGCGGGACTTAATAATGTGCTAACTAAACTAGTCTGCAAAATTTCGACCCGATTGGTTGAGAAAAAATGTTTCAAAATTTAGTTGCAAGATTTGATAGGACAAGACTAGAAAAGCTTATAAGAGTGAACTTTTCCCCAATATTGAATATTTGTTGTTATTGGAGTATTTGTTTCATTCGTTTGTAATGAATCAATCTACATTCGAAATATTTAATTTTTTATCGAAAAGCACCATTCTTGACTATGCAAGAAACTTGTCAGAATAATAAACACCCCATATACACACCGTACCGAACAAAAACTGTTACATTAATAGAAATTTCTACTGAAATCAAGTCACTGTTTTTCGCTATTGAATTTACTGAGAAATAGGTCAATCATCCAATGCTTCCTCAGACAGAGACATCAGGATTTCAGCTCTACCTCGTTAGCACAATGACATTTCCTTCATATAAATCTAATCCCGTTCTGGAGCATTGACAGGATGCGACGCAGCGAATAAGGGAGAATACCAGACAGAGGGTCGACATATTCCCCCGAAAAACAAGGGATGTAATGGACGAGAGAGTAAACTTTATTTATTGTCAAGATCGAAAAAGGGTGGTAAAGTGCTTGAAAAATCACATTTTTATGCCGAAAAAAAATGATCTTAGTGTGTGAAAGGGTGCATGTTGTTGGAGATATGCATCTGAATTCTTGAGACGGTTTTTCTGTTTTCATTCAGCACTTTAACCAGAGGGATGCATACTATTGCAGTCACACTTGAGGAATCATTCACTCCTGCTGACCAAGAACGTTTTCTTTCAGATCATTATGATCTTCCTGAACGTGCGTTCAGCACTCATAAACTTTCACAAGTATAAATTTTTATGTTCTAGATAAAGAATAGCCTATTTCAGATATAATAACTTGGTTTCTAAGGAACAAAATATCATGTTTTCCTGACAAGATGTCAATGAAAAATTGACATCCACCACCAAGAAGTAATCTTCTAGACTGATCTTCTCTGAAGCAGCTGATATTCCATAGATAGTTTAGCATAGTTAACTGAAATTTAGTTTGAATATTGGGAACGTTATTATAAACAAGACATGGAAGTCCCTAGTTGATCACACATCTGTAATAAAATCAGTCCAAAGTAACGTGAGTTGTTCATAGAAATAAGTCAGACAGAAATTGTAGACCATCCAATTATCTATCAAAATTGTTAAAAGACTCTTTTCCCGAAGAAATACCATGGCGGTGATATAACGATACAAATAGCTGAAAATTATGTTTCCCATAATATTCACACAGTTTCACGCCGCCTATAAAATAATGTTGCGGTTGCGGAGGAAGCAAAATATCTGGGGGTTACCTTGGATGCAATACACAAGTCTAGAAATTGCTTATGAGCATGTCAAATGCATGTAAAGAAATGGGGTTTCGTCCCAAAACAACTTCAGTGGTTATAAGAGATGGTGTAGAAACCACGTATCACATGTAATTAATAATTAATATATATATATATATATATATATATATATATATATATATATATATATATATATATATATATATATATATATATATATATATATATATATATATATATATATATATATATATATATATATATATATATATATATTGATTAATAAATATTATTGGTGTCAAACCTAACATTCTCCATTGAAATCCGAGAAGTCAGACATCTCTGATACCGCTAATCGATATGGACACCGGGACTGTCCGTTAAACATCTAGAACCGACATTTGAGCAAGGCATAAAACATTTAAAAAAATTGTAGCTCGTAGATCTTTTACACTACAGACACAATTTTTGCTTGGGTGATAGAAAAAGGATCAAGGATTTTTTAATCAGTCTACACATGTCAAATGTTTTTGATTTTGGCCCTTTTCAAAACAGCAATAACTCAATTTTTTCAAAAGGCACATGCCAATTTTTATATCGCCATCAGATGAAGCGTCAAATTTCAGATGGAATTGTATCAGCATATACTATACCCATCTCTTATAGTTCCGAAATAATTTGGGAATATATTGAATTTTGATGATTTCGCAAGAACTAACAGAGAATGCTTTGAAATATTTGAATCAAGTAGCTGAACTGGCTACGCTCACCTGACAGGTGCCTAAAACTAATGTACTCGTCACTTCGTTCATTCGAATTTGATATTTCGACAAGAATTGTTGGTAATTTGAAGTGAAAATTTTCGAAAAACACCAGATTGATAGTAAAATGGCTGATTATTCAAACGAGGATATGTTTAATCTCTTTTTAATTCATGGCGAATGTCAAAAAGTGATGGATAGAACTTGCAGGCAATTCAATAACCAATTTCCAAATTTGGCTCCTATGAGTAAAACAAAATTTCGAAGGATTAGAAGCAATTTTCTGCAATTTGGAGGAACAAAATACATAAAAACTAGAAGAAAACCAATTCTCGAGGACGACGACAATCAAATTAAAACGCTGGTGTATTTTCGTGCCAATCCACATGCGTCCATTAAGTCGGGATCAATGGATATTGGATTGAGTTATACTTCCATTCGAAGGATCCTTAAGAAACATAACATTCACCCGGATTCTTTTATCAGACTACAAAAATTGAAACCAATTGACCTCCCAAGCGGCTAAATTTCTGTGAAAATTTATTAATTCGGCTTCAAGAAGATGAGACAATTCTGCAAAAATTATATGGTCTGATGAAGCCAAGTTCAATGAAAGTGGAAAACCAATAGGAGAAATCGACATTTTTGGGCAACAGAAAATCCACATTTCATTGAGGTTATTGATTTCCAAAATAAATTCAGCGTGAACGTTTTTGCAATTTTAATGAATGATTTGTTGGCTTATCACATTTATGAGGAAAATCTTAATGGATAAAGATACCTGGAAATTTTGAGAGAAGCATTAGCAAATTTTTCAGATGGATTACCCCTCAACATTCTGAGGGATTGCTATTACCAAATGGATGGTGCACTAGCACATAAAACACGAGCTGTAGATCGGCAGCTAACAGAAATGTTCGAGGATAGATGGCGGGGTAATCAAGGACCAAATTTATGGCCTCCGCGTTCTCCGGACCTGACACCCCTTGATTTTTATTTATGGGGCAAAATCAAGAGTGAAGTGTATCTTATTCCTGTAAGAAGTAAAGATGAGTTACTAGAGCGCATTCATAATGCTTTTCGTAATATTGATCCTGAGGAAACTAGGAGGAAAACTCATCATGTTCGTATACGAGCTGTCAAGTGTATCAAGCAAAATGGGGCCTAAATTGAACATTTATTCAGATCGTAAATTAGTTTTCTCTTATGATGTTTGCTATCATTTATTCGTATTAATGTAAGTATCTTCGATGATTGGTTTTCGCTTATTTCCTACAATTTGCATTCATCCGAAATGTAGAAAATTGCTTCTAATGCTTCGAAATTTTATTTTACTTATGGGCGGTAAATTTGGAAATCAGTTATTGAATTGCCTGCAATTTCTATCCACTACTTTTGACATTCTAAAATGAATTAAAAAGATTAAATATATTTTCGTTTGAATAACTAGTGGTTTTATTCCAAATGTGTTGTATTTTTGGGTATTTTCAATCTGAAATAACGATAATTCTTGTTGAAATATCAAATTCGAATGAACGAAGTGACAAGTACATTAATTTTAGGCACCTGTCAGGTGAGCATAGCCAGTTCAGCTACTTGATTCAAATATTTCAAAGCATTTTCTGTTAGTTCTTACAAAATCATCAAAATTCAATATATTCCCAACTTATTTCGGAAACAAAAATTGTGTCTGTAGTGCAGAAGATCTACGAGCTACAATTTTTAAAATGTTCCTCCAAAATCGAGTTTATAACAAAAATAATTAAATCTGCCAAAAGTTCTGACAGATAAGTGCCAACAACTTCGGTATTTTATGCCTTGCTCAAATGTCGGTTCTAGATGTATAAGAAAAAAGGTAGATTGCCTTTTGAAATAACAATTGATGACCCACTTCCGGTATGACCGGAAGTGGTATCACTCGAAAATATTTAACTCCAATTGAAATCGCTAGTTATGACCGCGTATAAAATTTCAGCTTGATATTGTAATTGGAACTTAAAAAGTTTTTATCGTACGGTCCGGTGGATATCCTATATATATATATATATATATATATATATATATATATATATATATATATATATATATATATATTTCAATTTTGATTTAAACTTCTACTGAACATAGAAAATGTAAATAACATTTTAGAAAAAAAAAATCGAAACGAAAGGGTTCCATTTGTAAATAAGCAACTTATGTCAATATCCAAAACTGTGACTCCTTGAATACTCCTCAGTATCCTACTTGAAAATATCTTTAATTTTCTCTATTTCTTTCACAAAAACGGAAATGCGGATAGCTTCTAAAACAACAAATCGTCAATATCAACCTCTAGTATGGAAACTATAGTAGTGAAAGCAAATCTGTTTGCAGCATTTTTGCTCTCATTAAAAATAGCAAGAGCCATAATACTCATTACTGATAAATTCCGAAAATCGGCTATAATTTCGAATATTCAATAAAATATTTTCCCTCAAAGATATATACTCCCCATATAACTTCAACATCAATTAGCAGACATCAATTTCAATCATCCCATTTTCGTGCCGACGTCTTTGCGGGGCATTTTCGGGAATGATTCCCTAATGGAAACGAAGCCCCAAGATGCAAAATCTAAATTGAGTTAAAATCGTACAATGGCCTGTTTACATGGGGCTTTTTAGCTAGCCGCCTAAATGCGTTTCGAGTGGTGACGCCATAATTGATTCGGAAAGTTGCGTCGAAACGCAATAATACGGTTTGTTAATTGATTTGGGAGAAAATCTAATTTGCGTGCAGTGATGCCGTGCATGTTTCGTTCAGAGTGTTGAGCAATACCTCCCTTCTCCCGAGGTAGCATGTATCATTTCCTCGAATGCTTGTTCTCTGTAATAATTTAATTATTTAATAAAATTGGTCCGTGCAGAATAGGCAGAAACAATGAATAAATTCACTCACTGTCCACAAAAAGTATAAGTAAGAGATCGCTAACACATCAAATTGGACCACAATTTCATATAACTATTTTCGACATTTATCTTTATCTTAGCACAAAACACATAATTTAGTTCAACGTATGTAATTCAAGCTAAAAAACATAAAAACAAATTTAATTATAATTGAGAAGTGTATTGCCGTCAGTCAGTGGAAGTTGGAATTCTTCAGGATGGAAGTGCCTGGTGTTAACAGAAGCCTGTTTTAGAGTGTAGTGGAAATATCCTATATCCATACACTTTGTCACTTCTGCCATCTTTTCTCTATTTGTAACCCAATCTTCTGAAACATTCTTATTTTTTCATGAATACCAAATAATCTTCTTGAGCTTTCAACTTTTATTCAAGCCATTTACTAAAATGAAAAAATACTCTTCACTGAGGTGATGCAACATTTTCAATTATTTGTCTAAGAAAAATTCAAAGGTTGTAACGCATGACATTTTTAGAATTTGAATTTGGGAGGCTTTCACTTGGTAAAATTCCATTATCAACAATAAAAACAAGTACTGTGATTTAAGGAATTTTACTTAATAATTGCGATTCGTAACGCGTTTCACTACACCGTAGCTTCTTCAGACGAATGAATGTACAGAAAATATAAATATAAATGTTCTTGAGTAATTAAAAGTTTATTTGGTTGCTTCTTCTCAAGTGGTTATTTATGACAGGTATATCCAATAAAATTAAGGAATAGATTGCTCGACTTGTTCATTGATGAGTCCCCGAAGAGATTCAATAGAGATGAAGGGCATAAATCGACTTGTTCATTGATGAGTCTACCAGAGTGTTTGTATTTGTTGATTTCTAAAGTTTCCCAAAGATCTACCTTCCAATATTTATTATCTGTATGCAAAATTTCAAACTGTTATATGATTTTCGAAAATTTTTAACTGTCTATCTGTTCCTGTGAAGCAAATAATGATATCGTCTACATAGCGATACCAGTATAAACAATATTAACTGAGTGGATGATTATGAATTAATTTCTTTAAGTTATTCATGAATATTTCTGCTAACAATGGACTTAACGGATTGCCCATAATCTATCCGTCTTCAATAGTACAATATTTGTTATTGAAATGGAAATAATTTTGATCTAAACAAATTTGTAATAATGAAAGAATATCTGATTTAATGATAGTATTGACATGATTCTTTTCTAATAATTCTTCAACTAATAATACGTATCTTTCGGAGGTATGTTGGGAAATAGATTCTTAACATCGAAAGAAATGAGTTTGGAATTAGGTGGTATAATTGTATCTTTGATATTGACAATTAGTTCGTATGAATTTTTGACCGAAAATTTAGATTTAAAATAGCAATGTTTTATTAGCAGTTTTGAGGAATTTTGAAAGTTTTAAAGAAGGTGCCGTTACATAAGAAACAACAGGTCTAATAGGGTTATTAGGTTTATGAAGTTTTATCAACGAATATAATTCGGGGAATTGTGGATTGGAGTTAATGAATTTATATTTTCGTGGTCTGTAATTAATGATTTTGCTGTCGAAATTATGTTTTTAAAACTTCTGAAAGTTTGCGGTAGGATCCTTAGTTGATGTTATATAGTTTCCAGCTGTTAAGAATTCTTCAGTTTTAGAAATATAATCGGTTTTACTAATCGCGATGACAGTGTTACCTTTATCTGCTTTAGTGAATACTAAATCGTTTTTGGTACTATTTTCACGAATTGTTTTATTATCTTATAATCGGAATTGCAATGAGGTGATAATTTCGAAAAATCTTCTTTGATGATTTTTGCTGTTTGATGTTTGGCTAAAATATTATCTTTGGAGTTTTTGAGGATGATTTCGGAGTCTATGCCTAACTATTCAAAATTAGTTCTATTATGTTTTGGATGTAAATTATGTTTGAATCCTTTTTCTAATAAATCTTTTGTGGTTGTGTAAAATTGGTATCAGTTAAATTAGTGAATCTGTCAAAAATTTATGGTCTGAAAATTTATCAGTTGAAGGTTCGGGTGGAGAAGTTTTGAATTTAAGTGAATTCAACTTTTTCTGTTGCTGCTGAAACTTTTTATGAATTAAAATTTTGACATCGTATCTGGATTCAGAGTCTAAAATATCAAACTCAACAGGGTGCTAAACAATAATTTCGTATGGATTACCTTCAAATATATGTTGGCAACGTCCTCCTGTTGTACTGGATCTTCATATCCTCTTTGAGCCATATGCGTTGGCCTTTCTCGATTGCTCTTCTTGCTGGTCCACTTTTGTTATGTGTCTTCAACCTTATATAATTGGGAGTCAATCTGTTTTTCAAGCACATTGAGTAGAACCATATATTCTGAGTATGAACTGCACATCTTAGTAGTGTTTTGAAATACCACAAAGCCAAAAAGCCGGTATCAGCTTTCTTTAACATCTGAATTTGGGAGGCTTTTATATTCTTAGAAAGTCATTTATTGTTTTTGCCACACTACTTATCCTTCGGCAAAATTTTTGAGGACAAAAATAAGTCTACCTAAAATACTAAATTATTTCCAACTATAAACAAAGTGATCTCTTTTATTACAATTTGCTGATATGAAAGACGAGAAATTATGTCACGAATTTTTCATTGAACAAACATTTTCTGAGATCATAAGCAACAGAACAAAAGAAAAATAACCAAATATGTTAATCCTATCCTTAATTGTAACCGAAAATACCAGGGCCCCTGTAAGGTCTACTTGCGCTTGTGTGCAAAAAAGGATTTTGGCGCCCCATAAGGCCTTTTGGATCATGTTTTTTCATTTTTTATTTGAAGGTAAGAGGTAGGTAGGTAGGTGCTTGAAGTAAAGCAAAAAACTGAACTTTAGAAGTCATATTTATTTGTAGACTAAAATATCAAAATGAAACAAACAGAACAAATTCATAACAAAATAAATTCTTGTTCACACCCATTTTCAAAACATTTACGCAAGTAATGGGATACAGACACGTTAACTCGTTGTTTTTAAATACTAGAAAATAATCTAAAACTAACCTAAGTAATAATTTCTACTTATACTTAGATATTTTAAAAATATGCAGATATTTCTGATAACAAATACCTAGGAAACTTCGTTTTAAAATCAATAATGATAGCTAGATCTAAGTGCAATAAGAATAAAAGATGGTTATTGTGGTAGCGATATTTTCCGAGATTTCGCTGTTGCAAATTCATTAATTACATCGCTAAAATTTATACCGTCCAAAATTTCTTGTTCAATTGCTAATATTGTTAGCCCAGATAATCTTTCTTGAATCATTGTCGATCTTAAATAATTTTTAATGATTTTTAACTTTGAAACAGATCGCTCGCCAGAAGCTACAGATACAGGCAATGTCAAAAGAATTTTTAGTGAAATGCTTAAATTCGGAAAGGCGGAGATTAAATTGTTTTCAAATATATATTGTAAAATACTTAAGGGGTCAGTATTATCAGGTAATGAAAACAACTTTAACGCTTTAATTTCGTTAAACAGATAATTGGAGTCTATATCCTTATTATCCTGATCTGTCAGTCGCTTTTCAAGAATAGAACAATGTTTTAAAAGATCGCTGTCACTTAATTTGAATATGTCGCTAAAAAATCCGAAAATATTATACTCATTTAATAAGTCAAATCGGTTTTTTAGAGGGCTTATAGTTTGATCTATAATTTTAAGAAAAAACTAATTTTAAAATCATGGGGGGTCTCATCTTGTTGTTCCTAGACAAACAGTTTTGGTTTAAATTTCCTCCTAACCGTTTGTAATGGTGGAAAGTCTTCTTCAATTTCGAGAGAGGATGCTACTTCTTGCACAAGAACTTCTTGAATTGATTGGTAAGATCTATATTGCTGGAAGTGATCAACTAAATTTTTTAGGTAGGTTTGGCATACTTTAATATTAATTGTAGCACTTTGAATTTTTTGCTGACAATATGAAATAAAACGTCATGCCAAATAATAATTCCACAAATAAATTGAAAATTTTGTACAGACGTTAAAAGGGAACTCGCTTTTTGTCTTGCATCAATGTAAAAGGAATTATCTTCAGCCATTTCTAGAAGACTTTCGTAAACCTTAATTAAATAAACTTTAAGGGGCTTTATTGTGTCAATTCTGCTGGACCATCGTGTCTCACTTAGAGGCTTTAAACTTAACCCGGGGACATTTTTTCTCAAAACATACCACCCTTTTGTGGATGACGAAAAAAATTATATAACTCTTGCACAAGATTAAAAAAGTTTATTGTAGCACCTGACACCTAAGAAGCGTCATTTACTGTTAAATTCAAAGTATGAACCGCACAAGGTACAAAAAGGGCTTTCGAATTCGCATCAAGATTGAGTTTTTGAAGCCCAACATGTTTTCCTTCATATTTGTCCCATTATCATAACTTTGTCCCCTAATGTGTTTCAATTCTAAATTTAATTTCTTCAAATTTTCTATCACAAATGTATATATCCCTTCTCCTGTAGAGTCCAGTATTGGATTAAACGCAATAAAACTTTCCTTAACTTCAACCTTTTTTGAAGTGGTGTTAAGGACAGCATACCTCAGAACAAGACTAATTTGCTCAGTATGACTAGTGTCTGGTGTACAATCTAATATTATTGAAAAATATTTTGAACTGCGAACCATATCTAAAATATTATTTCTTACTTTGGACGACAATAATTCAATTATTTCATTTTGTATCTGCACGCCTAAATAATGAGTCAATTTAACAGATTTTTTTGGGGAGTTATACACTCGGCTAACGTGCTGTCTCATCACTGAATCAAAAGAGGCAATCATCTCAACAGGTTTCAGAAAATTTCCATTATCATGTTCGAAAAGCAATTGAGAAGAACCTTGAAATGCCAAGCATTGTGTAGATGATGAGCATTAACAGTCATAGATGTCTCCAACATTTTTTTCAAATTTACCCAAGTGTTTATATAACTGTTGTGTAAAACTGACGTTTCGTGTCTCTTAATTAGCAAAGACAAGTGTTTCCAATCAGATACTCCATTTGTATCACAAAAAGCGTTACGAGTTTCACATTTACAAAACAACAAAAACAAAATACAGAATCTTTAGAATAGAGTAAATAAGCCAAGCCCTTTCGACTTTTTCTCCCTTTGCTAGATTTCTTTCAAAGTATTTGCACGAAAACTTTCTCTTATCTCTATTACTAGGAAAGCTAAAACTGAAGTCTATCAAGGGCGGACCACGTTTAACCAATATTCTAGCCATCTCATTGGTGATTCTTTCGGGCCACAAACGGGGCCGGACGGAATTATATCGATACTAGCCTCATTACAGCCTTCATCGAAAGTGTCACTTGCAGCAGGTATTTCGGTAGCTGACATTACCGCACTTTTTACACAAGCTAAATTACCTGAAGTGGATTCTTCAAGAGCTGTAGACGAGGATGGTGTCATCGCTTCATCGGGCTCTGCATCAGTAGAAGCATTTCAATTTTTGGCATCAGGTTAAATGCGTTTTCAGGGACGTATTACCTCCGATTATACGGGACTACAAACTTTACTGTATGGATGATGTACTTTTCAATTTTTTTTTTAAGAAGGGAATCCTTTTGCAAGCATCTGTTAACATTTGTCCTATCTAAAACTAACCACCACTGAGCTACGATCTTCTTATCGGAATTTTTGGAATTATAGTGCCATCGTCTTTGCCCAAGAACATTGACTCAGATTTGAGTAGGATTATACCTTTCTTTCAGTTTAACGAGAAAGCTGTTACTCTTTCTGAGCAACAAAAATGAAGAAGAATAATCTTATCGTTAGTTATGATTCTCATAGCTTGTCCGGATTATCAATTTTCCGATTTTTTCCTGGAAAAATTTTCCGAGATCATAACGAGAATAACAGAAAAATAATTAAATGAAATATGTAATTCCTATTTTTAGTCATGATCGAAAGTGCATACGAAAATTATGATTTTTGCAGCTTGATCAAATTTTCCGAGTTTATTTTCTCATTCTCTCGATTTTTTAATTGAAAATAAGTCCATGACCTATAAAACAAAAAATAATTGAATATTAGCACCTTTCCATTCGTAAGTTATAATCTCGAATCCCGAACATTTTCCTACGTTCAGTATTGATCGAAATTTCCTGTCTATTCTTTCAATTTTTTCAAAATATAAAATTACTCGATCGGTCTAACCGATCTCAAGTGAGCCAAACCATTCCCAGTTTCTATCTCTTCATTATGAAAATCTATCCACTCTAATAGATTCTTATATTGACAATTGTTGTAATAACTATTTCCTGCGTGACTCCTCAAATGAAAATCCATTTTGATTCAAGTTGGGTTGTCGGTTGCCAGTATAAGGGCTTTCCTCCGGCTTCGGCAGATTTTATTTCTGTTCCTACAAACACCGACTAATTGTACGAAACTTTTGAATACACTATTGCAAATGAAGTATCGAAGGTTCTAGTGGAAAAAGTACAAGCAAAAATAATGGAGACAAAATTTATCCTCATATCATAAATGCCAAGCTCATTTTTGAATGAAATAACTAGGTAAATTATTTCATCAGCATTTTCCGAAAAGTATGAAACAAGAAGAATGTAACCATCCATATATAACGATGATTTATTATAGGAAGGAGTTTATTGTTTACTGAAGTAAGAAAGTCTCGGTTGAGAAAATGTTGTAAACGTCTGGAATAGAAAAATATATAAGTTATTTCAAGAGTGTATTAACTGAAAAAATCTGAATGAGAGTTGGCTGTGAGATGATACCAAAGTTCTAAAGCAGCGAGCAGGTGTTCAGAACTCGAAGGCAATTATGTGATGAGTGGAAAGTTATATCCTTCATGAATTTAGTCAATGTCTAATTATGGTACAGAAATATCCACTTCAAATGATAATTACGAACTTTGTTACACCACCCTCGAAGATAAGTTATTATAAGTCATTAGTCTTCATCAACTGAGATTGAAGACCCTGTTTGCAAAGCATATTCATGATACAGGATGAAACAATTTGCAATTCTTTTTAAGGAGAACACCATACAGGGTGGTATATATATATATATATATATATATATATATATATATATATATATATATATATATATTTTCCCCGATATAGTTATATATATATATATTCATGCAATCAAACTGATTTCATATATTTGTTCAAAAAATACCATTGCCAGGAAATGATTATAATCAACATATCCTGGAATAATTATATATTAGGAAAACGTTAAATGTTATGAGAATATATCAATCTACCAGAATATATACATACTATAGCATCATCAGACAATGATATCAATGTACCAACGAGTAGTGTCAGAAGCTTTCTCCCGGAAAATTCCAGTGTACGGACCTTAGTCAAGTAACACTGAATGTTACTCATTAATAGTTTCCTTTGTGTGAAGTGGTGAACGATCGAATAGAATACTGCTCTGAATATAAATATGAGAAAATTGTCAGTTAATTATATTACATTTATATAAACAAATAAATAAAATATGAAATGAGATTCTGAGCAGTATAAACTAAAGAGAAAACCTATGACTCTACCTCATTATTTTTTCGGAAAGAAACCTACGAAGAATATTACAAGATTTGATGACTGTTATCTTTTGTAACTGTTCAAACAAATTTTCTTCAGACCCAAAATCTCAATACTTTTGTGAAGATTCCTAGGAATAACACCTGTTGTGGAAATAATAATCGGTAGAATGAAAATTTTTTCATTTTCCACATTTTTTAATCTCGTCGCCAAGCATCATATATTTAGAAATTTTTTCATTGTATTTATTTTGTATATTATGTGTGTCGGATATAGCAATATCAATTATATATGTTATTTGATTCTGTTTATCAGTAAGAATGATATCTGGTCTATTGTGTTTTACAGCTCTGTTGCAAAGAATTGTTTTATCAAAATAAAGTTTATATTTGTCATTTTCACAAATAATCTCAGGTTAATATTTGTAAAATTTTTTTCTTTTGGGAATTAGGTCATGTTTAATTCCTGGATTAAAATGAATAATATTAGCGACGGCATTATGTCTTTCTAAATAATCTGTTGAAGCAAGGACTGAGCAAGATGATGATATATTAAAAACTGTTTCTGAAGAACAGGAACATCTACGGCAAGAATCATCTATATTTTGTTTGATGATGTGTTTTCTATAATTTCTCGTGAAAACAACCTGATCCTGGATCAGGTTGTTTCAATTCTTTAGGTGCTTTCTGTGTAATTCCTTCTGCATCCAACTTTCTCTTTCAGAATTATCATCAAATATATCAAAATCTACGTTTTGCATTGTCAAGTTCAGAGGTGTAAGATTATAATCTGAAGCAACAACAATATCATGTAATTTAGACGTTCTCTGTTTATCATGAAACGAACGTAGATGAAAAATCTATTTACTATGAAGATTATTCAAATCAGTTAATCCACGACCTCCAAGATGTCTAGGTAGTGTAACTAAGCTGACTTTGGGTTCCTTATGATATTTACAAAGCATTTTCCTCGTTTGACATTGTATAACATTTGGTGATCAAACGTATTTGTTCGCGTTGGTGATCAAACGTATTTGTTCGCGTTGGATCCCACACAACTTAACAATTGCTCAAGAGAAGGCTTGTGTTGTTTGGTGCATGGAAATAATGAAAAAATTCGACCGTAGTGCTTCAGAAGGGGTTTACAAAATCATTACAGGTGACGAATCTTGGATAGATTCGCAAGAATCATCTATATTTTGCTTGATGATGTGTTTTCTATAATTTCTTGTGTATACAACCTGATCTTGGATCGCAATGGCCAAGCTTTCTGTTTCAGCGAACAATTCTCCAGAAACTAACCATTTATTCGATGCGAT
The DNA here is from genome assembly GCA_013387265.2 of Cryptolaemus montrouzieri. NCBI lineage: Eukaryota > Metazoa > Arthropoda > Insecta > Coleoptera > Coccinellidae > Cryptolaemus > Cryptolaemus montrouzieri. The sequence continues at coordinate 73,420,240 of JABFTP020000001.1, read as the reverse complement.
TTCATCAATATAATCATTCTTCTATTCTTTACGGTGCTTTCCATGTAATTCCCTCTTCATCCAACTTCTTTTTTTTTTATTATACAATATATCAAAATCATTATCATTAGCATTATCAATTTCAATTTTCGGGTTGAAAAAATCGCGGATAATATTTGTCTCATCAAATAGTTACCAACAGGAGGTTTTATTGTGGAAAAAGAGGCCCAGAGCACCACTTCCAACGGGACTCGTTTTGTACCGTTGATGTGATTCACGGACCGGCGAAAGATGTTCCTCAAGTGTTGGAATTTTAAACGTTCTCACATCTGTTTGTTATTGTTAGTATCTTTCTCGAAGTCCATTAACGGGTTCACCCTCTCGGTTCATAGAGGGTGACTGTCGCACGTATGTACGAGATACGTCCTTTCTGCAATCCTTAGGGTACCGCGATGTTGCTTGTTAGAATGCGGAGAAGCGATATGCGACACTGATGAGCTCCTAATAAGGACGAAACTGCAGTCTACCGCTTCGTTTCTCAGCATTCTGCTCAGTTGCACTATTGTGGCTCTTGGGGGATGCGTTCATGGGAACTACCTCTTGTCAGGTAGGATTATTCATTGATCTACGGATTTTTCAATAATTCTTCTTGTCTCAAGTTTACATATGTAGACTCCTCGCGAAGTTTATCGCGGAAAATATTTGTCTCATCATATGTATACATATGTGGGAAAAAGCATCTTGGTACTGAAGGGCAACTTATAATTGATTAAATTGCTTTGCTTTAAGAAAGCATGTTGTGTTGTCAATCATACTAAAGTTATAACCATTATTGACCGCTATTTTTTTTATATAATTGAGTTCTTTGAAAGAAGAATTATAAGCACTCATGTTTTTGTTGTGGCTGTGTGGAAGAATTATGACTAGTAATATCTTATACGATGATTTAGGGAAAATAGAAAAATCGTGTCTGTGGATCAATTTTGGTCTTTGTTAAATCTAAAAAGTTAATGCAATTTTCAGTCATTAATTTTTCCATGATATATAACCTATTACTGACAACAAGAGTTCTTGATAATTATTTTTCTTTTTGCAGTACTGCATTTTAATATTTATTTTGTGAGAGATTTGTTCGCTGTTGTAAATCCTTTATCCTGATATGATAATAACTCATTTCTCATAGCCTAATTGCTATAAAATTTGTACTGAAGATACGTCAATGAAAACCCATTAGCAGGAAAAATCCTTAGTCTGACTCGGTAATCCATCAGGAAATGACGTAATCTAGCTCTTTCCGCAACCAATCAAGTGTGACCGTATTCACCGACATCCCCTGGGAAATCAGGCTAAGCCTTTACACTTTTCACAGTCCTAGTACACGAGACAACTTTGCTCTTTTCATGCGGAGGTAGTGGTTTTTTTTTTGCAATTTAATATCATATCTTTAAATTCTTCTGCTTCAACTGATCTTCTATATCCAGAAATGTTCAGTTCATTGAATGACATTTGATTTGAGAATATATCGATTCATGTTAATCAATTAATTTTGCTGATAGATGATTTTATTCTATAGGTGCAATGCTTTGAAAATATTTTATATAGGGTTGAGTAAAATGTGTAGAAATATGCTAATTGTGGTTAAAGTATTCTGGAGCAAATTCGATGTTTTAGTACGGCAGTTATAAGAAATATTGTAGACAGAGAAAAAATGATTCCCCTCCCTCAAGCTCGATTTTCGATGAAAACTTATCGGTGAAAACGGATTTCAGCTATCTTTTTCAGTTTTAGTTATTCCAGAATTCTTGATTTTTCGCGATTTCGATATGCGACGATATCTCGAATCCTATTGAAGTTATTTTCACAATCTACAGGCTCTCTTTTGAGTTAAATGCAGGGACGTATTCGAAAAACTTTATTGCCGACTGTTTTCTGAGTTATGAACCAAACTTGTGTTTTTTCGAATACGAACTATAGTTGACTTTGATCTCAATAGAGAGAGTTATTTTTTTCTTTCCAAATATATCATATATCTCATGCTATATCAATTTCTCCTCTTTCAAAAACAAAAACGAATATTCATATTTATCTACTCGAAACATAACAGATATTCACAATTCTATGGTTGAAGAGGTTCGTCTGTGGGCGTAAAAATCTCATTCATTAAAATCTGTGTTCATTCCTTAGAACATAGAGTTTTTTTGGAGAAAAACTTAATTTTGGACTTGAAAGAAAATATGTTTTGACAAAAAGTAATAACTATATACACAATAAATCGAATCAATAAACAAATTATCTCATGGATTCTAAAGCATTTCCATCATTTAAAATGAAGAAGTTACAACGCCTAGCAATACATCTGAATGCGTTTCCTATATGAATGTTAATCACATTCTCCAAGCAAATCTTAAAATTTATTTTGTTTTTTCTTTACACAATAAATTTTCATCATGCCCTCAGAGGAAGAAATCTAGGGAAGTTAGAACTGGGAAACGGGATGGCCATTCCACTGGTCCCCTAGTTTCTATCCAGTGATCATTGAAATTCTAGTTTAGCAGTTGAGATAATGCTCATTTCTGGTTTGTGCACCGTCATGCTGAAAATATATAATTCCTCTTTGCCCTAATAGCAATTCATTGAAATATCCTTTCACTATATTATCATCTCTAATACGATGATAAATTTCGACATCATCGTTCTCGTCAAAAATAGTGTATGCCAATACACTATTATCTAACAAAACAAACCACACATTTAAACCGAATCACCCTTGGTGTTATATATTAAACTGTCTCTGGGGATTGACATACGACCAACAGTGCTCATTGTACCTATTGAAAATTCTTTCACTTGTAATGCGAACTTCATCGGTCCATAAAATTCTGGGTTTCCTTTTGTTTTCTAAAGGTATCAGTGACTGAAATTGAGTCATCGTTGGTTTTCGATCACCAGGCTGAAGAAATTGCAACTGCTCCTAAAACGTCCACGATAGCATTTTCACTTCAATTTCATATGTTTTGCTCCGCTGTGCTATGAAAGAACCTCCAACTATTGTCCTTTAATCTTTCGTAAAAAATTCTTTGGAAGCATCCGAATTTTGCCTATGCTGTATATTACATTCCAACATTTCTACCTTTTTTTTTCAAAGATATAATTTATTTATTCAAGTACAATATAAGGAATGCCCACAGCCGAAGCCAAAATGATATTCACTAGATGAATATTAGTTAGTACTCTAAAAAAAATATTATATAAGACATTAATAGTGAGTTGTATTCGCATGAAGAATGAAAAAAGAAATACAAAATGAATATTACTAAAACGAACAATTGAATGAATTTGATGTTAGTCAGTAAAGAGCAAGCGTAAAGTTCTCTTCAAAGAGGCCAATGTGACCCCAAACAAATTGATACTCCTATGCGTGTTGCAGACACCTAGCATCCTATCGATAGGGAGTTCTGTGCACTATTCGTTTTTCTAAAAGTTATAGAAAAGAGGTCGTGGTGCCTCAAAGATTTCATAGGAACATTAAAAGTAACCATGTGCAAGATCTCAGGTACCTGAATTACGCAATTCAATATGTTAAATAAAACTACGATTTTCAAGTGACAATAAATTGAAATATTTACGGGCAGTAATTTCAGGATATCAAAGTTAGTTTTGAAGCATATAAACCGTATGAATCTCTTCTGAATGCGTTCAAATCGGATGGAATAACAATCATAACGAGGGTTCCAAATACATGAGGCAAAATTTAATTTACTGTAGATGTAAGCATAATACAAAGTGATGAGGGATTTTACATATCTAAATTCCTTACTTTTTCTGAAAATATAACCCATCATTCGACTTGAACTATTTGCTATGCGATCTATGTGTGCATCGAAGAGCAACTTCGAATCGAAAGTGACACCCAGATCAAAAGCTGTGGACACACGTCGCAACAATGAATTTCCAATTGAGTACTGAAAAGTGATAGGGTAATGGTTTCTAGTAAAAGTTATCATGAAACATTTATTTAAATTCAAAAATAATTGGTTTTCTCTACAGTACTCAACCAAGTTATTCAAATCTAGTTGAAGATCAAGGCAGTCCCTTAAGCATCTGATAGATCTAAAAACTTCCAGATCGTCTGCATAGAGTAAGAATCTGGAATGCCGGAAATATTTATCTATGTCATTAATATAAATTGAGAAAAGGAGAGGACCGAAATGAGTTCCCTGCGGTACCCCAGAAGTACTAATGAAAGATTCAGATTTAAAACCATTTAAACTAACGAAATGTGACCTATTCAGAAGATACGATTGAATCCACTCATTGCACTGCGATGTACTTTTAAAATGTCTCCAACTCACATTCTACTCTCGAAATTTTCTTTCGACTTTCAGGAAACAACTCCCAACTTTAGCTTTTCAAATTGCACCCCTTAAAATTTTATAGTGTCAATAATTTCCAAATGAATTCAGAGTATTGTAGTATATCGTTTTCAACGTTTTTATGTTGTCTGTTGGCGATAAAGAAAGAATCATTTCATTGATATTCTGAAAACTCTGAAAATAAACGTACTCAAAACAATAGACAGCAGAATGCAAGGAACTTCATTTGCATCAGAGAAACATAGGTAGATATGAGAAAAACATGGAACGCAAAGCCATAGAGAACTTACTGAAAATTTATGCGCAGAACCATATCATGAAGTGTTCCTATGCAACCGTACCCTCCGTCATTTTGATGTTTTTTTTTTTGAAAGAGTATATATGAACTGCGAAGTAAAAGCAAGTAAAAATATATTTTTCAATACAATTTCGAAGAATCATATGATACTTACTAGTGCAACAAGCTGCAAATATGACACTTACATTTAGAGCTAATGAGTATGTGGATATGTTGCTCATTTATGGGGAATGTCGAAAAAATAGTCGCGACGCTGCTCATCTGTATAATGAACGATTTCCATCTCGTCGTCAACCATCGCATTCAACATTTCTAAAGTTGGAACGGAAAATGCGTACTGGATCATTTCCGAATTTCAAACATAGGCACCATCGAACTCCAGTAAAAACTGACGAAAATGTTATAAATATTTTAGAATATACTGGTGTGAATCCACATATTTCATTGCGTACTCTAGCAAGAGAACTGGGAACTAGTAAGAGTACTATTCAGAAAATACTCAAAGAGCATAAGTACCACCCATTTAAAATTCATTTAGTACAAGGATTGCGACCAATCGATTTGGAACGTCGAATGGATTCCATCGCTTTCATGCAAGGACATGCAGACTTGCTCATATATGCTGGAGTGATGGGACTAGATTCGATAATAATGGGATAGTTAATAGGCATAACGCCCATTACTGGTCTACAGAAAATCCACACTGTATAAAAAAGAGTCGATTTCAAACAGTGTGGGGTATAAATGTATGGTACGCGTTATTCCATAGCCATTTGATTGGACCCCATTTTTATGAAGAAACATTAACGATATTTTGATTTTTGATGAATACGTTACCATATTTATTAGATGATGTTCCCCTGGCAGAAGTACGTGTATTGGTGTGGCAACAAGATGGGGCTCCTCCCCATAATGCACATATTGTGACAAATTATTTAAATGACTCATTTTCCCGTGAATGAATTGGTAATAGAGGTCCAATTCAGTGGACTGCACGTTCTCCAGATTTGACTCCCTTAGATATTTTCTTGTGGGGATACATAAAAGATCTTGTTTACCAAGTAAGTTCAGCTAATGTGGAAGATCTAAAAAATCGGATCCGTGCGGCATGTCGCACAATCACACCCTCTATGATTATAGCTTCCTGCACTAGAGAAGTAGAACGTAGGTTTGACGCTTGCGTGCAGGCTGAAGGGGGACATTTCGAACATCTCTTATGAAAAAAGATAAAATTGTACCACTTCAATTTATTATTGATTCGTTGTTATTCAAATTTGATAATGAATAACAATTTTTGCTTTGTTTGCTTTTGTTGTTGCTTTAGATATCCAACATAAGTATACGCATAAATACCCAATAGAACCTTTGAATTGAATGAATAAAAGGAATTCAATTCTGAAAAATGAAGATTGTTTTTTGATGGTACAAAGAATGAATCCGATCTGGAAGGTGAGAGTAAACTCACTTCAATATTCAACTCAAAGTAGCCTCTTTATAAACATCAGAACTGACAAATAAGTAGAGAATAAAATATTTTGCTTCTACCACAGATTCTATGGTTTATTAATTTTCAGCATCTACGTATACCTAACAAATGAATACATGGAGCCCAATCGACGGATCTCTGAATAACATGTGTAGTTGTCAACTCGAGATTTAATTAACAATGCTCTCAATGAACACAAAAATAATAATTGTAATTATAATAAATAATAGGTGTAATTTGAGTTGAATGAAGTGAATTTGCGTCCATATAGAAAGTGCAAGACTAGCATATACTTATTAATAAGTATGTGAAAACTAGTCTATAAAAATAAAATTTTGACTTGGCTAAACTGGCGACTATACGAAGGTGCTATATCCATAGATGTGCTATCAGTGATTAATGGTCAGCATGGATTTTGAGTACGTTTGTTAGGAATGCTCTCAGATTTTCTAATGAATATTTCTTTTTTTATCGCGAATATCCAGAATTCAAACGTAAAAATTGACAAGCCACAATACATTTTAGAATCAATGACACTATAAATGTTTATGGGTTTCTATTTGAAAAAAATAAATTAGGGGTTATTTCTGGAGAGTTAAAAGAGAACATCCAGTATAGAGGTTGTGAGTCGAAGGCATTTCAGAAGTACAAAGCAGTGCATTTTATTTCACAATTCAATCTCTCATAACACCGGAGATATTGCCTGTTTCCAAAATTTTGGGACTCCCTGTATATTTGAAATAGTATTATAAAAGAATGAAAATCTATGTTCTGAAGAGTAAACTCCATTGTTTTTAACACAGAAATGGGAATCTTCGACACATAGGCAAACCTCTTCTATCAAGAATCGTGAATATCTGCGATATGCCGAGTGGATAGGTATGAATTTTGGATTTTCTTATGAAATAAGCTGATGTTGAAGAAATTAATGAAGATGTGATATATATTCAGAAAAAAAATAATCCTCTCTATTGATACCAAAATCACCCATAGTTAGAATTTGAAAGAACACAAGTTCGCTTCATAACTCAGAAACCGATTGGCAAAAAATTTTTCGAATATGTCACTGCATTTCACTCAAAAAAGTGCCTCTATGATGTGAACATATTTTGTACTTAACTTCAATAAGATGCAAGATATCTTCACATGTCGAAGTCCCAAAAAAATCCAGAAATGCTTATATCTATAATTTTGATGTGTCAAAAAAAAACACAAGAACACAAGTGTGAGCTCAGGAAATGTAACAGGGGAACCATACTATCTTGTATATGATTCAAAAACGAGTGAAAAAACCTGAGGAAAAAACTCGTTTCCCTGTCGCTATTGCACTAGCAATAGCTTGTCTGTTCATGTTGTGTTAGTGTCGTGTGTACATAAAGAGTACCAAAGATTTTTCTGCTTAGCCGCTTCATTCTCTCTTGCATTCCATTATTTCAAAACGAAGACAAGGGTGAAAGGAAGGGAGTTTGGGACAGGAATCTGTAACAATGGAAAAAGAAAATCTGCACAAAAATATTTCAACAATCATACTTCTTATATGTCTAAACAAATCTAAGAGAAGATTTTACATAGAAAGCAAAGTCATGAAAAGGACTAAGGAGATAATAGAAAAAATACATAACCTGCGATATTTCCTCAAATTCCACCTCTGTTTGACCCAGAGAGCCCCAATGGCCAGGTGCAGTCTTCCAAGTAATGCCGATTATGATCTATAGATGTTTTAGAATCATTATGGACCCAATAATCTGGGTTGACATGGCCCATATATTATTTCTTCATGGAACTTGTTCAATTTACAGAAACATTTGCGAAAAAATTTTTACAATCGTTCGAAAAATATGACATTTGTCAATAAATAAAATAGATAGCTGAAATCCATTTTCACCAATGAGTTTTTCTCGAAAATTGAGCTCGACAAAGGAAGGATCATCATCTTCTATTTAAAATACATCACCTAACAGCTGTATTGAAACATCGAATTTTGGCCCGCCCTATACAGTATGTTTCTTTTTGGGGTTGTCACTAAGAGGATATATCGGGTGTTTCTTGATAAACGCCTCAAGTTATAGCGCCCACAATTGTTATCGATTTCAATTAAATAAAAAGTGTAGCTTAAATAATACTTTCACTGCCTGAAATATTTTCATTAGTCTGTCACTTGCGGAAATACCGGAAGTTGAGTTTCACTCGGATTTTTTTGATAGCAACCTCCATAGTTTCATTTTTGTCGATTGCTGATTTAATTTTCAGTATCTTCTGCTAAAAAAGGCAGTTTTTTCCGAGAAAATATAAACCATCCAAAAATTTCTCGAGAAAACTTACATTTCCAATACATCTGTATAATTCGTAGAATGAGCGACTGTTTGAGTTTGTTATAAAATTTTTCAATCCTAGAAAGTATTTTGGTTTGTATTCACGCTCGGATAACTGACAATATTTCGTATTTTTGGTGAGAAAAACTCCAAACACAACAGAAGATTGTAATGATTCGTGAAGTAAGCTTGATGGCGGAATAACATTGAAACTCATATAGTCATCTTCATAGAATTATAATGGATGTTCTAATGAAAAAATATAATATAAATCACATGTTTTCAAGTTGGGTTGGGACGCAATATTTCCTCTTCGTTTTTGATAACTTCAATGAATGGAAATCCTACTATCAAGAATATTCAATAGACAATCGAATCTATATTTGACTGGTATGAATTGACAAAAATGAACTTACATCATCATAAAGAAATCGATTCATAGGGTTATCAAACATGAAAGGCTGGAAAACTAGGGGTAGCAACGGATACATTATATCTGGCGCCCTTTTTCCGTCAAGAAGGATGTCATTAGTATAAATATCCTGAGGCAATTTGGCAGGGATCATATCAGAACTCGAATCAGAGCTATAGAGTCAGTCGGATTCGATTGTATCACGTTTTGAATGTTTGTCGAAAGGTCTTTGGGCCTGGTTCCCATTCATTTATTCGTTTCTCCAGGGTGAATTTAGTAATGCTATAATGAGAAAAATATTGAAACCTCTTAAGAGTAATAGAATAAACACAAAAACTATTCTCAAAAAATTTCATTCGATATACCTTTAATACAAATTTCTGGAATAATGGTAAATGTAGAGAGTAATCACTTAAACTATTTTTATCAAATCAATCCCAAATACCCATGTGGAAATAATGTTATCTTTTGACGCCTTTAAATCTGGAAGTAAGGGTGGAAATCACCCCAGTAAATCAACCGCAACTCAAAGGCCTCTGATTGATGATGTGAACGAATGACCGAAGGAAGGACATATGATGTCTTAGAAGGGAAAACGGGATCTGTGAATAAGCCACTAAGAACACAAAAAATGCATTTGGGCCTCTATTTTTCAAGTGAAAGATTTATATTTTGTTTCCGGTTCGTTGGTGACACAAAGAAGGGAAAGTTCTTCAAATTCGACGGATAATTATGCATGAAATTTTTTTGTATTTATCCACTACAAATTTAATATGCCAATATAGATATCATAGACTTCACTTCTGAAATACACTTGGCCAAGAAATTAATGCACAAAATCGAAAACTCAAATTTATTCAGAAGAAGTATTGATTTGTTGAAGAATTATTTTTCCAATAATCTACCAGCAATAATTGCTTGAGAACAATCCATATGAAAATGGTACTCAAAGAAATTGAAATGAAACTAATAATGAAAAATGTGAAACTTTAGGAAAAAATCAAAGTCTCCAAATACCGGTTATTTGCATCCCTGTCTAGAAATACTGCATGACATCTATGATTCATATTCAAAATCAATGACCTTATAGTATTCCGATCCTTTTCGTTCCAAATTTCCATCAGTCTGTTCCGATCATCATTCACGGTACTTGGGTGGTGTTGCTGGCTTACTAATCCTCTATTGAAATTGTCCCAGACATGCTCGATATGACTGAGGTCTGGACTTTGTGCAGTCTACTCCATTCGATTGATTTCGTGATCTTGAAGATAGTTCCTAGCAAAATGTTCTTCTGAAATGTCTGCAACGTACCTATGGGTATTCACAGTTTCATTATACATGATGACCAGAACAGTTCGGGCATAGAAAGAAATTCCTCCCCACCCCGTTACTTAACACCAACCAAAACCCTAGTTGAATATTCAACTGTCAATGGGAAGTGACATCCGACCAACAGTGCTCATTGAACTTATTGAAAATTCCGTCTTTTGTAATACGAACTTCATCGGTCCATATAATTCTGGGTTTCCTTCTGTTTTCTGAAGGTACCAGTGATTGAAATTAAGTCATCGTTGGTTATCACCAGGCTTGGGTAATTGCAATTTTCTCATCCTGTAGCGACTTAATTTACTCTCCTTGAGAATTCTGAAAGTTCTTGACTTCAAAATACCTGTTTTAGTTGTCATTTGACAGCTTGAAATTTCAGGTTGGCCTTTAACTGCTCCTTCTCTTCAATTTCATATGTTTTACTCCGTTGTGCTATGAAAGAACCTCCTTCAATTAAATTGTGCTTCAGTCTTTCGATAAAAGGCTTATGCGGCTGTATCCTCTCAGGAAATCTATCGAAATAAGATTCTTCGACAGCATCAGAATCTTACCCGTACTGTATATTACATTCCAACATTTTATACTTTTCGAAATTTTGGAATTGAGAATGATCCAAACATGCTCGATGAGACTGAGGTCTGGACTTTGTGCACACTACTACATTCAAGTGATTTCGTGATCTTGAAGGTAGTTTCTAACAAAATGTTCTTCTAAAATATCTGCACCGTACCTATGGGTCTTCAGGGTTTCATTTTACATGATGACCAGAACAGTTCGGGCGTAGAAAGAAATTCCTCCCCACCCCGTTACTCAACATCAATCAAAATCCTAGGTAAAAAGTTGCATTTCTTGCATTTCGACTTCTGCAAACCAGAAACGTGGATCGCAATTAAAAAGATAAAATCTCGACTCATATGAAAACAAATATCTCCCAGTCAACTTCTAACAATTTGAGATGTTCCCTGGCAAAATTGAACCGGGCTCTTCGATGGGCTGCGGTTAGAGCTGCGACACGAGGTCTTAAACCAAATTCCCTGAGATGTCGTATTGTTTCACTGCTAATTTTCACTCCACTGCTGCATATTAAGGTGCCTAGCAGTAGCGAATTCTCAAATAACGGTCATTGATCTCCGTTATTGATCCAGATCGTCCTTGTCCAAGTTTCCTCTTCTTGACTACCAGTCCCCCTGTACCTGCGGATCTGACAAGTAAACTTTAGAAGGTTGTTTACTAAGTGAAACTGATAAGCTAATAGATGATATATTATCTGATGAAAACTTCGGGTTCGGTTCGTTTATGCTGATAATATTGCTCTTTTTGTTACGATAATTTCAAAACTGAATTAATACCACTATCCTAAAGATCTTGGTGACTCACTGGACGCTTCATTAACTTTCAATACCTCCATAATTAAGCTGAGTCAACAGCTGTGAACAATACAATATTCTGCAAAATTGAGCTGGGTCCACTCAGGGCCTTCGTCCACGCAAATCGCCTATACCAATGTATAATGCTTATGGTCTTCTTCTTCTTATGACGCCGTTTCCAAACGAAGATTGGCGATCCAATTGGCAATAATTGTTTTCGACACTGCAGCTTTAAAAATTTCAGTGGACGTTCTTCCAAACCACCTCCGTAGATCTTTCAGCCATGAGTTCTGGCGTCGTCCAACTTATCTTTTTCCTTGGACTTTCCCCTCAATAATCAGGCGAAGGATCTCATGTTTTTTGCCGCGCATGATGTGCCCGATGTACTGGAGCTTCCTTTCTTTGATGGTTCTCATCAACTCTCGTGATTTTCCCATTGTATTCAGGACGTCGATGTTTGTCCGTCTTTCCATCCAAGAGATACGCAATATTCTACGGTATAGATACATTTCGAAAGCGTCTATGCGTCTCTCCATTTCTGGATTAAAAGTCCAACTTTCACATCCATAAGTAAGGACAGGAAAAACATAACAACGAAGTAGTCGCATACGAAGCTGAAGATTAAGTCCGCGGTTGACGAAAAGGTCTCTCATGCCAACGAAAGTTTTACGGGCTTGTTCGATTCGAGATTTGATCTCTATTTACGGGTCACTTTGGTCGTTCACCGTGGCTCCTAAATACCGAAACGAATGCACTTGTTCCACAGGTTGGTTGTTAATGCGTATTACAGCCTCCACTGCTTGCTTAGAAAACACCATACTTTTAGTTTTGTTAACGTTAACAGATAGTCCAAAGCGTTGGCTATACTCTACAATAAGGTTCATGGCTCTCTGCAAGTTCTGAAGGTTGTTAGCTAGTATCACGGTGTCGTCTGCGTAGCGGATATTACTAAGTAGTTTTCCAAATACTTATGGTACAAGTATCTTATTGCGTACACTTCGATACAATGCTACAGAATGGCCAGATGAGCGTCGCTAACCATCGGCCAAACCTAGCAATCACGATGATCGCATCATTAGAAAATAACTAACATATGTGATTTTAAGGCTCTTCCTACTTCCTAATTTTTAAAATATGCCTACAGCGTATAGTTGAAGAACATTTATTTTTCTACACTTCACAAACGAATTTAATGTTCACTGAATGCTCCGCCATCTTCAGACACGCCATCATCAGACACACCTTGGGTAGCGATATTGCACTGCTCGTCGCATGAGACTGAGGTCGCCGATATTTCAATGAAATGCACAACGCTAGTCGCAACGTTACTTGAGTCTTCGAGTATTGAATACTTTCGTTGCCTAGTGGACGAAGGCTCAAAGTTTACACTATTCGAAGTGTTGCTTCTGCTCCAGAAGGCAACACAAATGGGTCAACACATCAGACCCAGATATGTATTTGCAATGTTGTTCGTGATTTATTCTCTTGAACTATTGACATAAGTATTATTGAAATACGCAGTTTTATCAAGCCTACAATTGACTGGTTATTCAATAAACGTTTTCCAATTGGCAATATTCTGTCGTCAATAAGTAGCGGTTCTGGGAACACATTGGTGCAATGGTGTAAAAGATGGGCTCATGAAGAATGTATGGACATTGATCAATCGTTATCTTTCTACTATTGTGATGTTTGCAAATCGACATAGTCATATTTTTTGTGTCCGGGGCTACCCCCCAGAATTGATTGTGAGAAATATTTGTCAGTGCCTTCTAAACTTCATTACAATTATGAAAATGAGAATTTTTATTTCTTATTTCATTAGTATTGAGAGGAATATGTTTTGTTCATTATATAGATTGAAAAAAGATTTTTTTTGTAATCTTGAGTTTTACTTATGTGGCCGAGGCTACCCGATTCTCCCCTAGCGGTTCTGGGGACAGATTGGTGACATGGAGCACTTGCTTTTGTACCCTTGTATACCCTTCAACGGCCAAGTCACACAACATTAACTATAATAATAAAGGAATCGCAGTAAGGAACCTTAGACTTGGAACGACTTTTTCTAGATTTCATTTCTTTTTAGAGATAAACAAGCAGCTCCATCGAGGCTAGTTTTTTCCAGAATGTTTTTGGTGGGATTTCACTTCTTTTTGTAGAAACGTGGGCATATTGATTTATTTGATTAGATTTTCTTATTCGACAATTCTTTTCTCTATGTAGGAGTTGTTTTTTAATTATCACAAATCTTTCTTTTTTTCTGGTTCTGATTCTTGTACATAAGCAACAGGTTTTCGTATTGTCCATTCGCTATTTCTTTTTGTAAACTTGTAAGAATAAGTATAGAAGCCATTCTAGTCTTATCCGGAGTTTTCCTTCAATTTTATTTATATGCGCATTAAAAGCAAAAGGGGAGGCATTCGCCCAGCAGTGACTCTGGGACGCTATAGACTAGATTAAATTAAAAGATGTGTCCCACTACGGTGGTACTCCAGATCTTCGATTATCCTAGTTTTTATAGTTTTTCCTTTATGTTGCTATTAAACCCTAACTATGTCACAAATTTCAGCTCTCTGAAGTACTAGTTTCATTCTGATGATCATGAGTGAGTGAGTGAGTGTCATAAATGCGAAACTTATCTTTCGCTTAACTTCGAAAAAAAATGACCAACAGACTTGCAATTGTGGATTTTAAGTATATGATTGCAGCTTACTGGATGACGAAAATTTCTGTGATCTGGTCTTATCCAGAGGTTGTCAAATAGGCGGCGAAATGGTTCCTATAAGGAATGGTACGACAGTGTTTGCTTCCGTGCCCCCTAATAATATATTGGCAAAATTATAATCTTCTCTGGAAAAACTGTATATTGGATGTTGGACCCATATAATTCCCAATGTCATAAAATCTGCTAGAGATGGTTTACCTTTAGATTATGATGAAAATATATTAATTTTCTATGTTAAGACGATAAAAGTTGAAGCTCTAAAATAGTTTTGAGCTGAAGCTGAAGAAGAATATCACCAAATGATCGGCTACAGTTAAACCAGGTGACTCGAGCTTTTGTCCGCCCGCCTTGCAGCGAGTTCGAAAATGTACCAGCTGTAAGAACACTATTTTTTGAGCAATGAAAAATGTCCCAAATTCCAAAAAAAACTTTTTTGAAGATCACAATTATGGCTTCATTTTCGACACGCTCAGTAAGCAAGATCTCACCAAGTTGTATCGATGGTTAGAGGTCAGACATTGTCGGCAATTGAGGCTACAAAAGAAATCAATCATCTCAAAATTCATTTACTGTTCGTAGTTTCATTGTGAAATTAGAAAATAATGACACTAATACTGATTTAACTGCAAAAATTTCAATTTAAGTATACACTTTTATAATTGACAATATAAATTTGTTTGAATCTTATTTGGTTTATTCTAAATGGTCTCGTATAGTAAATACCAATTTGCTTGATTCTCGGGAGGTAAAGATTCAGTAAAATTGCAAAAGAATCCACGAAATTCAATTGAACAATTGAATCGATCGACATATTTTGTTAATTGGGTTTTTTGTTTTGATCGTTCATTTTCTGTGATGAAAGTAACTAAATTAAAATATAATATGTAAGTTCTGGAAATTCATTGCTTATGTTTTATCGAGGCATTTACTATTCGTTTGGATGTGAAAAGGTTGTCACTAGACTTTTTGATTTCCTATATCGCATTGAGATGTTTGTCCCTTCCGAACAGTATTTTTGATAAAAATCTTCAAAGTGAATCTCAAGTTCACTTTCGATATTATCCTTCCACAATGAAAAAGCGGGATAGACGGGATAGGATCTGTGATTTATCTCATTTCATTGGGTCATCTGATGTCTCTCATCTCTCAATGCGTATTTTATACTTTATCGCAACAATCGGGAGATGTCTATTTCCGATTTTTCTATGAAGGAGTTTCTGAAGGTTTCGCTTACATCCGCTTGGGGATGTTATACAATGAAAAGGATTTTGAGGCATAATACAGGAATTAAGGGGTATTGTACAAAATGGAAGAGTGAAAATGAATACTCTATTGAATATATGAATTTTATGAACTGATATCCAGCACTGATGAAGCTGAGAATATTTTTCTTTGAAGGAAAAACTCTTTTTTCTTTTAGTTATTATTAGGAAAAGTTTTGATCACAAAATGAATTTCAAGTCTTTTTATCTATAAATTAAATTATTGTTTAAAGAAACTTAGAAAATCTGGTAGAAATATTCTTTCAACAAATATAAATATGATGGAATAAGTATGATATCCTCATAGTTATATATTGCATGCCTTACAAATAAGTACATCAAAGTAACGAAATAGTCTATTCTACTGATTTCGAAAAATCGTTTTGAATTAATTTGTATTACATAATAAGCGAGATCTACTGTATAACCTGTAAAAATCAATTTTCCAGTTTAAATTTCAAAACTGGTCCAAAAATGCCTGTGATGTCACACGCAAGTGAAAATATTGAGGAAACAAAACATCTAAAGCTGTAGTCATAGTTTTTATTCAAATTTATTGGATACTCAAATCTGAATTCACTAATTCTCAATGTGCATAATTAACAACAATGGAAATTTGACAAGTCACACTGATTTTTTTGTGATCACAGAATATTATAAGTATGAACAAAAATTTTGCATCACCAACATAGTTATTGTTATTAGCGAATGGGGAAACTCTTGAAAAATTACCTAGGTATTTTCCACTCGATCTCCAGAACAGTTAAGAATAGAGTGACGTGAGTGGTATGAAAAAAAGATTAAAAATATACTGCTTCTGTAATACCGGGTGGCTCGATATGGTTGTCTCAGAAGAAAACCAAGTTTTTGGGGAAAAACTGAAATTTGAAACTTTGACACCCTGTAGAAAATGAGCAATTAAATTTTCAGATGAAATCCTGTATTTTCGTAAAAGATGAAAATTGCAAAAAAAATTGCGTTTTGTTTTTCTTTCAAAAATATGTCAAGAGGTCGTAAGATGAGATGAACAATTAAAATAGGCAAAAATATACAGGTTTTCTCATTTGAAAATGGAAAGTTGGTATCGTTTCTGGCATAACTGGAAACTAAATGTCAAACATATTAATGTTATGAAACAATTAGTTTACAACACGGACAAATGATGATAACAAAACTATCAGACAGAAAACTCTACATTAGTTCGACTATCTACCGCCAAGCTACACACTGCGTCTACAAGATGCGATCGGTCGAAATGTCAGACAGTGATATCACCAGAGAATTCCTATCCTGTCACAAATTTTTCTTCGTTCGTACCTTCTCCAAAAAATATACATATTTTCGTGTAAAACGTAGCACAACTTTCAGTATATCTCCAGATTTCATCCTTTTGGGAAATTT
This sequence comes from Cryptolaemus montrouzieri, assembly GCA_013387265.2. NCBI lineage: Eukaryota > Metazoa > Arthropoda > Insecta > Coleoptera > Coccinellidae > Cryptolaemus > Cryptolaemus montrouzieri. Next base: position 73,403,299 of record JABFTP020000001.1, on the reverse strand, counting down.
ATTCTACATTTGTCGAATTTTTCGATGAAAAACAATGAGATTATTATTTCAAATTCCGTTTTCTAGACAAGAGAAAGTTCAGCATCAGAAAGCTGTGAATCGGATCGACTCGGTAATTGTGTCGGCCAGAACCTGGGGGTGTAGATAAGGCACCCCAGATGATCTTGCCTATGTGCTTTTCTAGCTCCATTTCATTTCATTTATCTGCAACTTGCAATCGTCTGCGGGGATGAGAAGGAGGTTCAGGAATAATAATTAAAAGTTAAGCCGACTGTGATTTATTTTTATCCGATTTCTTCATTATTTGCCCCCGTTCGTCGGGTCGTGAAAATGAAAATGGATTTACTCGATTAAATAATTGGACTTTCATTCAACTTTCTTGCATACAATTCTAGCTTCACGTGTGACAGAAAATTCCGCTAATAATAAGCAGAAACATATTTTAGCAAAAAGTTATTGCTGAACTGATTCCACTTGTGAACAAGTTATACTAGTAGCTAGTTCCCAAATCTGCCCGCCATACACGCAGCCCCTTAGAGCCACAATAGTGCAACTAAGCAGGATGCCGGGAAACGAAGCGGCAGACTGCAGTTTCTCCCTTATTAGGAGCTCATCAGTGTCGCATATCGCTTCCCAGCATCCTATCAAGGCACATCGGGGTACCCTATCGATTCCAGAAAGGGCGCATCTCGTACATACGTACGAGAGTCGCCCTCTTTGGACCGAGACGGTGATCCCTATATATATATATATATATATATATATATATATATATATATATATATATATATATATATATATATATATATATATATATATATATATATATATATATATATATATATATATATATATAGGGTTTTACCCCGACGAGTTGCCCATATATCTGTTCATGCAATCAAACTGATTTCATGAAAAAATATAAATCCACCACCCGGTAATTAATACCATTGCCAGGCAATGATTATAATCAAAACATATCCTGGAGTAATTATATATTAGGATAACGTTAAATGTTATGAGAATATATCAATCTACCAGAATATATACATACTATAGCATCATCAGACAATGATATCAATGTACCAACGAGTAGTGTCAGAGGCTTTCTCCCCGGAAAAATCCAGTGTACGGACCTTAGTCAAGTAACACTGAATGTTACTCATTAATAGTTTCCTTTGTGTGAAGTGGTGAACGATCGAATAGAATACTGCTCTGAATATAAATATGACAAAATTGTCAGTTAATTATATTACATTTATATAAACAAATAAATATAATATGAAATGAGATTCTGAGCAGTATAAACTAAAGAGAAAACCTATGACTCTACCTCATTATTATTTTCGGAAAGGAACCTACGAAGAATATTACAAGATTTGATGACTGTTATCTTTTGTAACTGTTCAAACAAATTTTTCTTCAGACCCAAAATCTCAATACTTTTGTGAAGATTTCTAGGAATAACGCCTGTTGTAGAAATAATAATCGGTAGAATAAATATTTTCTTCATTTTCCACATTTTTTAATCTCGTCGCCAAGCATCATATATTTAGAAATTTTTTCATTGTATTTATTTTGTATATTATGTGTGTCGGGTATAGCAATATCAATTATATATGTTATTTGATTCTGTTTATCATTAAGAACGATATCTGGTCTATTGTGTTTTACAGCTCTGTTGCAAAGAATTGTTTTATCAAAATAAAGTTTATATTTGTCATTTTCACAAATAATCTCAGGTTCATATTTGTGAAATTTTTTCTTTGGGAATTAGGTCATGTTTAATTCCTAGATTAAAGTGAATAATATTAGCGACGGCATTATGTCTTTCTAAATAATCTGTTGAAGCAAGGACTGAGCAAGATGATAATATATGAAAAACTGTTTCTGAAGAACAGAAACATCTACGGCAAGAATCATCTATATTTTGTTTGATGATGTGTTTTGTATAATTCCTCGTGAAAACAACCTGATCCTGGATCGCAATTGTCAAGCCTTCTGTTTCAGCAAACAATTCTCCAGATACTAACCATTTATTCCATGCAATTTCATCAATATAATCATTTTTCAATTCTTTAGGTGCTTTCCGTGTAATTCCTTCTGCATCCAACTTTCTCTTTTAGAATTATCATCAAATATATCAAAATCTACCTTTTGCATTGTCAAGTTCAGAGGTGTAAGATTATAATCTGAAGCAACAACAATATCATGTAATTTATTTAGACGTTCTCTGTTTATCATGAAAATGGGAACGTAGATGAAAAATCTGTTTACTATGAAGATTATTCAAATCAATATATATATATATATATATATATATATATATATATATATATATATATATATATATATATATATATATATATTTACTAATGATATTCTTTGAAGGTTTCTTTCCGAAAAAATAATGAGGTGTAAAATACTGCTCAGAATCTCTCATTTCATATTTAATTCATTTGTATATATAAATATAATATAATTAGCTATTCATCAAAATCAATATTGTCTTCCTCAAAGTACTCTCCATCGACTGCAACGCACTTATATCAGCGCTTGATCCAATCCTCAAAACACTTTTTAATATTCGATTTGCGGTATGGCTTTTAGAGCCATCTTCGATTCCTCCATTTTTTCCTCTCGGCTGCTAAAACGCGTTTCCCGGAGCGGTTTCTTCAGTCGAACGAACAGGAAAAAGTCACAGGGAGCCAAAGCAGGTGAATTTGGTGGTTGTTGGATGGTATTGGTTCTGTTTTTAGGCAAATGGTCACGGATAATGAAGGCATTATAAGACGGTGTAAAATCCATGAGTTGTTTCGCCACAATTCTGGTCGTTTTTGGCGAACAGCTTCACGCAAACTCTTCATAATGCCGAAATAATACTCCTTGTTGTTAGTTTGACCTTTTGGAAGGAATTCATGGTGCAAAACACCATGGTAGTCCATGAAAACCACACGGTAACAAAGTCGAGAACTTTTTGATAAAGGTGGTATATAATTCATATATTTAAAAATGAAAGAGCCTCACTCGAGAACAGCTAAACCGATTTGGCTATAGTTTGTTTCGAAATGTTCGAAATAGTCCGAGCTAGATTCTTTTGAAGAGGAAAATTATAAAAGTTCTTCAGAAAACTAACCACCCGTTTTTCAATGGGATTGTTGTAGTTTCGTAGGGAGGGAAAATTCAAACAAACTGTGAGAATTGTAATATTGTATGCATTCTTGACCATAGCAGTTGATAAGACTTACAGATTTCATTTCCTTTTCTTGCTCTTCCATTTGCTAAGACCTTCAATTTTACAGGACAATTATAAAGAAAAGTATCGAAATACGGAAAAATTAAGGAAATCATTTTTATACGAAATTTTGATCATAACCGAGAATGGGAACAACAAACTGCAAGAATTGTAACTTTCAATCATATCTGACGATTGGTAGAACATGTTGCTGTGTTTTCTACCAAGCTTCATTTATAAGTCAAATAAGTGAAATTGGAAGATCAGAAGAAAAACCTTGAATAGGAACAGAGCAATGTTTATAGGGTTAGCTAGTTCAATGATTAAATCTCAATCAAAAGTCATTTCATCTTAAGAATAAAAACTTTTTCATCATTGTTAATTAAAACTCAGAAGAACCCTTGAACTGACACTTTATTAGTTTAAACATGTTGGATATCAAGAAAATTAATAACGAGCTTGTGCCTACAGCGTTCATCCTGCAACCAGCAAAGTGTTTTATTGAAGGACTCCAGCCGGCAGGATAATAACTGTAATACACTGTTTGATAACGATCATGTTGTGGAGATAATATCAGAAAGAGGGTCTCTTTGAATCTGCAACAGTGGCGGAGGTCTTTATCATAATTTGTGACTGAGTCAAGAAAAATATAAAAATCTTGTAGTTTTACCTGTTGGATAATGTTGGAAAAACTTTTTTCTGTAATTTTCCCAATTCCTAGAGATTTTACTATTTGTCCTTGAATCTTAATGTATATATGCTATATTCATAATTATTGGTGCTGATTAAATCATATGGCGAAAAAGCTTTTGAAAGAGTTTTTTCTCTAGGAAAAAAATATAAATACACTTATATACAAGTGTCCCCCAAACTCTTTGACAATCTTTGAGAGGTAGTTCCTGAAGAAATTGTAAGATATTTATCGGAGACATTCAGCTTCGAAAATTTGTTCCTCACGGGTCCTGAAATCATAGTTTTCGCTATACGAGAATGATTCTGTGATGTTACCGTAGATGTAATGAAATATGTATTTTGTTGTACAAAAGGTGGCATTCGTAACCATAGTAAAATGATCATTTAAAATGATGAGACTTTTTATAGATAAATATCAGAATATCTTTTTCGGTAGATAATTATTGTTTTTAAACTATACCACATCCTTCAATAAGTTGCCCCGCATCCAAATTTTAATAATTATTTATTAGAAAGGAATCATGTCAATACTATCATCAGATATTCTTTCATTATTAAAAATTTGTCTAGATCAAAATTATTTCCATTTCAATTACAAATATTATACTATTGAAGACGGCTTGATTATGGGCAATCCGTTAAGTCCTTTGTTAGCAGAAATTTTCATGAATAACTTAGAGAAATTAATTCATAATCATCCACTCAGTAAATATTGTTTATACTGGTATCGCTATGTAGACGATATCATTATTTGCTTCACAGGAACAGATAGACAGTTGAAAATTTTCGAAAATCATATAAATTCATTACATCCAAAAATTGCATTCACAACCGAAATAGAAAGCAATAATTCGATAAATTTCTTAGGCGTAACAATTTCGAATGAAAATGGAAAACATGTTTTCGCAATTTACCATAAGCCGTCACATACAGATATTATAATACATAACTCGTCGTGTCATCCATATCAACATAAAATGTCAGCATTCAATAGTTTTATTCATAGATTGATTAACATCCCGCTATCACCAGAAAATTTCAACAAAGAACTAAATTTGATTAAACAAATAGCCAAAAATAATGGTTACAATCCCAAACTAATAAATAATATTTTAAATAAAAACAAAGTAGAATCGCATTGAATGAAGTTTACCCTGTCGATAAATTTAAACAAAAATTCAACACCTTAACCTACGTTGGCATTACAAGTGAGAAACTGAAATCATTCTTAAGTAGCAATAATTTCAACATAGCTTTCCAAACTAATAATAATTTAGGCAAATATATAAAAATAATAAAACCAAACCAGGTAAAAACAATAAATCAGGTGTTTATAGATTGAATTGCAATGACTGTGATAATTTCTACATTGGTAGAACACATAGAAATTTTAATATTAGAATATCGGAACATAAACGCAGTTTTTCAAATAAAAATCAGATTCAAATTACGCGAATCATCTCTTAGAAAATAATCATTCTTTCGACCCACAGTTTGAAATTTCGCATACAGATAATAAATATTGGAAGGTAGATCTTTGGGAAACTTTAGAAATAAATAAATACAAACACTCAGGTAAACTCATCAATGAACAAGTCGATTTAAGCCCTTCACCTCTATTAAATCTTTTCGGGGAGCAATCTATTCCTTAATTTTATTGGATATACCTGTCATAAATAACCACTTAAGAATAAGCAACCAATAAGCTTTTAATTACTCAAGAACATTTATAGTTATATTCTCATTTACATTTTTCTGCATAATCATTCGTCTGAAGAAGCTACGGTGTAGTGAAACGCGTTACGAATCGCAATTATTAAGTAAAATTCCTTAAAACACAGTACTTGTTTTTTATTATTGAATTCATATTCTTTAGCAGCACCGTAAATATAGGACGATTATGCTGACATCGATAGCGCTCTCCTCACATCCGAAGAACCCATCGATGAAAATATCGTACAGAACATTAATGCTAAAGAACAACTCGAAAGTGATGGGGAAGTGGAAGTCGAGGAAGAACCGTTACCTACCGCAGAAGACGCATTAAAAGCTGCAGAATTATCACTATTTGTTCACAGCATTATTCAAAATGATAATTTGACCATGGGGATGTCTTCTATACAGAATAGTATTAGATACTAATCATACAATAAAATGAAAAAACAAAGCGTACAAAAATTTTAGATTACCTACTTTAAAAACTAATTATTACGTACAATTTTTATTTTGATTTAATATGTATTTACTATGTTTTTCTATTAAAGTACTTTCGTACATTATTCATGAAAAGGTTTTTTCCATAATACACTTTTCATACGCAGAGATATCCGATTTTTGATAAATTTATGATTGAGTTTAACGGTAGTAATCAAGCAACAAACATTTCCTCCTTATATCAATGTAGATTAATCTTACTTCACTAAATGAATTTGTTAAAAAGAGCAGATCAAGATTAAACCTATACATCATCTTTTTTCACATTCATCATACTGATTCCTTATTACCTGATGGTTTCAGTGCCCTCTTCGAGCAGTGGTTCCATGAACAACGGCACATGGACTGATATGGTATCATAGTACAAAATGCTTCTAGAAACTGAACACATCTCCAATGACAATCTTCTACAAATTGCCGAAAGACTGTAGCTCTACGATTACGGAATTTATCGTGGAAGTGTGTGATTTGATATGTATTAATACACACACCACACCAATTGACACCAATTGTCACATCCAGGGGTATTCTGAATTCCACAATCGATAAAGTAGCTCGATCGCAGTTTCTTTGTCAACATTTGTTATGGACATATGAGGGGGAAAAAATCTTATCTATGTAATAACATTTGTTTCCATATTATCTCAATCACGTCTGAAACAAGAATGAGTTTATTTGAATATCAGTATTCATTCAATTTCTCTTCAGTTTTCACGCTGAATTAATGCAAGTTTTCTGTGTTTCTTGTTGATTTTCGAATCTTCGAATTTATTGTAATGGCTGCTGAACGTCCTGGACGTTATTTCAGTGATCATGAAGTGGTAAGAATTGTAACACTTCAAGAGGGGCAAGGCCAACGTTACGTGGCTAACTTGTTGAATGATAACCGAAGCACTATTTCAAGAGCAATCAATCGGTACCACGAAACAGGGGAATATGGAATAAGGGACGGACAGGGAAGAAATCGGATAACAACACCAGTTGATGATCGTTGTCTTCGTTTAACTGCACTAAGAGTTCGGCACTGTACATCTAGAATGCTACAAAATGAACTTGCACTTTCCAGAAATGTGCATATTTCATTGCAAACTGTTGGGAACAGGCTCAGAAAAGACGATATCAGACCAAGGGTGGCTTCCACCGACCCGCGTCTCACCAGAGAGCATCTAGTTGCAAGGCTTCAGTTTGCGAAGGAACATGCAAATTGGGGTATTCCAGAATGGTCTAATGTTCTCTTTTCCGACGAGTCGAGGTTCTGTCTGGTATCAAACGATAGACGCATGCCTATATACAGACGACCTGGGGAATGCAGCTATGCAATATCCGGAAAACCGAAAACTTCGAAGGGGGCTCAGTAATGGTGTGGGAAGGCATTTCTTTCCATGGTCGAACTGAGTTAGTCCTAGTGAATAAGGAAGAATGACAGCGGCCAGATACATCGCAGATATCCTTCAGCCCCATGTTGTACCCTTTGGCCCATTGATTGGCGAAATCTTTATTTATATGCATGATAATGCTCGACCTCATGCACCTAGAGTAGTTACAGAATTTCTTCAAAATGCCGAAATTGATATTTTAAGATGGCCAGCTAGAAGTTCCGACTTGAATCCCACAGAACATATTTGGGACAACATGGGGTGGCAAATGCAGCAACATAGGATGCCTTGTAGAACACTCCAACAACTAGAAAATCTGCTTCCTGAAATTTGGAACTCAGTGACTCAAGAGTACATCCGAAATTTGTTTGAGGGGCTTCCGAGACGTATACTGGCAGTAATTAGGGCCCGGGAAGGAAACACTCGATTTTGAAAATGATTAATAACCATTCGATGCTAGTTGATTGGTCTCTTCGCGAATGTTTTTTAATTTTTCATTAACTCGAAAATTGTTGATATTTTCCATCATAAACTCATCTCCTTTGAATGATATCTTCTTATTTTACACTTATGAAAGTTACCAAGCGACTCTTGAATGACCAACCTAAAAGTTTATATAGTATTGTCGTAAAAGTAGGGTGATGCGACAATTTTTGTGGGGGGTGTATTTTAGAAGTTTTCACTTTCAAAAGGGTTTGATAATTTATAATTATCGGTTAAAAGATTGATTTTATCTATAGAATCTGCTATTCAATTCGATTAAAATTGGAAATTATAATCGAGGAATTCTATCTCATTTTGGTATTATTTTCTTTTTTCTTCTTGGATGACTGGAAGGAAGATTATCTTTCGAAAAAGTTTATTTGAGGAAATAATTGATTTTCTGAAGTCAGTTTCGAAGATCAATTTGCTTTTTATTAGGTCCGCCATTAAGTTCTCGCTGTTAGGAAAATACAACTTTATTCTGAAAAATGATTAAAAATGAATCATTCCAAATATTGCCCATCGCTGCTACACTTTTATTTGGCAACGTGAGGCCGAGCGTTTTCATGCTGTAGAATTACTCTTTCGTGTCTCTGCTCGTATTGTGGCCGTTTTTCGCACAGTGCTTTACTCAATCGCATCAATTGAGTTCGATACCGTTCCCCAGTGATGGTTTCGTTCGGTTTCAACAGTTCATAATAAATAACACCGACTTGGTCCCACCAAATACACAGCATAAACACAGCGTGAATATTCGGCCGAGGCGATGATGTTGAAGTATGACCGGGCAATCCCTAAGATTTTTTTTTCTTTGGAATGCAGCCAAAAGCGACCAAACAGTCTGCTCTTTTTCTGGAATACACATGACGTGATTTTCATTGATTACCAGGTAAGAGGTAAATCAATCAACAGTAAGTATTATATTTACTTCTTGCTGCGTTTGAAGGAGGAGATAGCAGCAAAACGACCGCACATAAAGAAAAAAAATATCCTTTTTTACCAAGACAATGAACCATGCCACAAGTCCATGAAAACAATGGCAAAATAAAACGAGTTGGACTTTGAGTTACTTCTCCACCTCCAGTATTCGCCAGATTTAGCCCCCAGCTCTTTGATGATCTCAAAAAATGCTCCAAGGAAAAAAAATTGGCTCTTATAAGGAAGTCATTGCCGAAAATAAAGCTTATTTTGAAGCAAATGATAAATCCTTTTATAAACATGGTATAGAAATATTGGAACGGCGTTAGAAAGGTTGTATAACTCTAAAAGGAGACTATATTGATGAATACAAATGATTTTTGAGTTAATTATCTGAATTGGGGATAAATTTCTTCGTTAATGATTTATTTTATTCGAAACTCTTGGGAAGTGGCGACTCCTGTCATACCACAGGTGTGGGCGCCCAAGATGATTTAATGTGTGTTTACTCGCTTCTTGAAGAGGGAAAAATTGTTAGTGATCGGAAAGATGTTCGATGGAAGTGAGTTCCACAGCACATACACCATGTATACAAAAGAATTTTCATAAAGAGAGGAGCGTGGCGTAACTAGTTGGACCGTCTTCTGATGTTTTTCGCATGGCTGGTTTTTCTTTGGAACTAAATTCTTTCTGGAACCAAGTCTTTCAGTTCTTCAGAGCACTTACCATGAAAGTACCTGCAGAGAAGAGAATGATCAGCAACCTTCCGCGTTTGATCGAGAGGCTGGATATTCGGGTAGTCGAAGAGGCACACTGCTCTCTTTTGGATACTAACCAATAGATATAATGAATGTTTTGGTACGTCATCAGCTATGATGGTGTAATGTACTGCTTAGCCCTGGAAAGAAAACTGAGATTACCACAAGAAGCTTTGGCAATGGCTAACACATGGTCATGCCAGCAAACTCCGATGTTGACGGTGACACCGAGTAGATGAATGTTTTTTCTGAGGAAATTCGATGTCTGAATTCAGTGGCATCTTTTGTTGATATCTTTGTCGGCGTGATTCCGCAACAGTTATAGGACGCTGACTAGAAAATGAAGACACCAGAGTACAGTCGTTACTGATCCAACCACGCAATTTTTTGGGAAGTCCATATGCGATAAGTTTATTTATCAAGGCTGTCGAAGCCTTTGAAATATCAAAAGCAGAGGCTCCCGATTCGCCGTACTTTTGAATTGTTAATGTCTACAAATGCGTAACGTATTCGAGAAGTTGATCCTTGTCTAAGGAAACCGTATTGCGATTGAACTTTACCTTTCAGGTTAGCATTTAGTTGGAATCAGTTTTACTCTCGCAATTTTCCAACCCTCCGGAAACGAGTGCCTCTCATGATAAGGTAGCAGGCGGCCTCACCCCCATCGTCCGATGTAATACCACCACATTCAGCTATAGGTCCCGTGAATTGATCATTTATGTGACTAAGTTTTGAGATTTGGTGGATGGTCCGGTTTCCAGGGTGGAAAGGATTGGCTACGAAGCATGATGAGCTCTTCTGGGACAAAATCATCCGGAGTTAAAATAGTCTCCCATTCGGATCTCCGGAGGGGACGGCCTCGAGGGGTTCATGATGCGGGTAAGTCGAGCACACCTCCGGCGAATTCACTAATTCATTCACGTTCAAGAAAAGAAAGCAAACTCTCGATAGAGTTCTGCAATATCAGAGGACTGGGGCACAATAACGTGAATGTCGATGCAGTCCTCTTCTGTGCTAAATTCATCCATCGCAATACCACAGAACATTCCAGCTACAAATTCTTCCATGGCAAAAATCAAGTTCAGAGCCCGCACTGTGAGACGGGCTCTCGAGCAGCTGAACTGCAAGAAGGCAGTTGGTCTAGACGAAATACCGCCAATCGTCCTGAGAAAGTGTGCTCCCGAACTGGCACCCATTCTTAACCGTCTGTTTCAGATTTCTTATGGAATCCGGACTTTTCGGAGCACCTGAAAAATAGCGAGTTCAACCGATCAGAATTTCTTCGAGAACCATTCTCCAAAGTTTGTCATAAAGCAGTATTCACTCATGGCATTGTTTCTCAATTCCATCATATATCGAATATTAATTAATATTCATCTGTGTTTCATATGTTGAAATTAAACCACAATTTTGAGCTTCAATATATTTTGATTTTGTCACATTTCCGAAAATGAACGTTATTAAAATAAAAAAATTGGTGTGTTCAAGACAATGAGTATTCTCGCAGGATTAATAAATACATACCACACCTCAGTTGCTCAGAAGTCACTATTTCATAATCTTCTTTGCACCGTTAACTTTATCATTGCATTCATGCAGGATATCTACTTACTTCCAAGTATACGATATCTCTGTTTCTACGTCACTGCTTACTTCCCCCAGTAGATACACAGAGGGATGAATATAAATGGGGATGGCTCGGTTTCACGGTTTTAAAACTCGATTGCATGGAGATAGCCGTCTCTCTTTGTAGATCCGCCCGGTGATATTCGAATTATGAACTGACGGATGCATTTTTTGTTTGCTCACGCTATCAATATTTATGATCAGATGGAAGATGAGATTTGTTTTTCCGGCGGGCTAAATGCGGATGTGAGTCGGGTGGAAGGTACAAAGCTACTTTCTGCCAATGAAATTTGAAAATTACTCCTAATTAAAGGGGGCAAGACGCAATTCCCTTCTGTGAAGTATAGTTAGTGTCCATATATTTCGAAAATATACAGGGTGATGAGAATAATTTTTTTCTTTTAACATTTGAATTTGGGAGGCTTTTACTTTCAGAAAGTGGTTAAAAACATAATTTCGACAGCAAAATCATTAATTACAGACCACGAAAAATATAAATTCATTAACTCCAATCCACAATCCCCCGAATTATATTCGTTGATAAAACTTCATAAACCTAATTACCCTATTAGACCTGTTGCTTCTTATGAAACGGCACCTTCTTTCAAACTTTCAAAATTCCTTAACGACTTGCTAATAAAACATTGCAATTTTAAATCTAAATTTTCGGTCAAAAATTCATACGAACTAATTGCCAATATCAAAGATACCATTATACCATCTAATTCCAAACTCATTTCTTTCGATGTTAAAGATCTATTTCCCAACATTCCTCCGAAAGATACGTACTACTTAGTTGAAGAATTATTAGAAAATAATCCTGTCAATACTATCATTAAATCAGATATTCTTTCATTATTACAAATTTGTTTAGATCAGAATTATTTCCATTTCAATAACAAATATTATACTATTGAAGACGGCTTGATTATGGGCAATTCGTTAAGTCCTTTGTTAGCAGAAATATTCATGAATAATTTAGAGAAATTACTTCATAATCATCCTCTCAGTAAATATTGTTTATACTGGTATCGCTATGTAGAAGATATCATTATTTGCTTCACAGGAACAGATAGACAGTTGAAAATTTCCGAAAATCATATAAATTCATTACATCCAAAAATTGGATTCACAACCGAAATAGAAAGCAATAATTCGATAAATTTTTAGACGTAACAATTTCGAATTAAAATGGAAAACATGTTTTCGCAATTTACCATAAGCCGTCACATACATATATTTTAATACATAACTCGTTGTGTCATCCGTATCAACATAAAATGTCAGCATTCAATAGTTTTATTCATAGATTGATTAACATACCGTTATCACCAGAAAATTTCAACAAAGAATTAAATTTGATTAAACAAATAGCCAAAAATAATGGTTACAATCCCAAACTAATAAATAATATTTCAAATAAAAACAAAGTAAAATCGCATTGAATGAAGTTTACCCTGTCGATAAATTGAAACAAAAATTCAACACCTTAAACTACGTTGGCATTACAAGTGAGAAACTGAAATCATTCTTGAGTAGCAATAATTTCAACATAGCTTTCCAAACTAATAATAATTTAGGCAAATATATGAAAAATAATAAAACCAAATCAGGTAAAAACAATAAATCAGGTGTTTATAGATTGAATTGCAATGACTGTGATAATTTCTACATTGGTAGAACACAGAAATTTTAATATTAGAATATCGAAACATAAACGCAGTTTTTCAAATAAAAATTCAAACCATCTCTTAGAAAATAATCACTCTTTCGACCCACAGTTTGAAGTTTTGCACACAGGTAATAAATATTGGAAGGTAGATCTTTGGGAAACTTTAGAAATCAACAAACACAAACACTCAGGTAGACTCATCCATGAACAAGTCGATTTAAGCCCTTCACCTCTATTGAATCTCTTCGGGGAGCAATCTATTCCTTAATTTTATTGGATATACCTGTCATAAATAACCACTTAAGAAGAATCAACCCAATAAGCTTTTAATTACTTAATGACATTTATATTTATATTCTCATTCTTATTTTCTGTACATTCATTCGTCTGAAGAAGCTACGGTGTGAAGTGCGTTACGAATCATAATTATTAAGTAAAATTCCAGAAAACACATTACTTGTTTTTATGATTGATAATTTTTTTATTGCAGAAAATGAAATTCTGAAACTTTTTCGCATATCTTTGCCACCTAAAATTAACCGAAAGGAAGATATGAGTTTTCAGTCGGAATTTTGCGATTTTTGGTTGTCTCTTAGAAGGCACCATGAAAATACTAACGATCATTCAATATCGATTATTTCTAGCTCGTTGTAATTGAAGATGCTGATTCAGCAGAATTCAATGCATTTAGAGGCTTCACGGTATGCAGGGTGTTTCCAAAGCATGTGGCAAATCGTAGTACATTCAAAGGTACAAAAGCCCATTTTTTCAAATAAGACAACCTATTTTTGCACATACCATTTAACTCGTAATATTAATAGACATTGATCTGTTATAGGTTTCCCTATACCTAAGATGCATCGTTTCCGAGTTATTCGCGATTTTTTTCCCAAATATTACGATTTTTCGCGTGAAGAACCTGAAATTCGCAGATTATGTGACCGGAAGTCTTTCAGATAATTAATTTCGATCTCTCAATACGCGACCCATCTCAAAACCTTCATAAAAATAATTCTGGTCAGAATTCCGTGAGAAAAAGTGCAAAATCAATTACTATTAAAGAGATTGAATCTGACTTCTCGTTTTTCTTCTTTTCTAGTAGGTATTTTCAATTACATCAGTTACTTGTCAAGAAAGTCTTCTTCGAAATACCAGCCTAAAACAACGAACAATAACAAACAGATGTAAGAACGTAAAAATTCTAACAATTGTAGACCATCTTTTGTCAGCCGGTGAATAACAACAGGCTCAAACGAGCGAAATGGTCCCGCTCGTTTGTCCTTCCTAACAAAAGCTAGTTCTCAAATGTGCTTGTCTTGCACGTGACCCCCAAGAGCCACAATAGTGCAATTAAGTATGATGCTGGGGAACGAAGCGGCAGACTGCAGTTTCGTCCTTATTTGGAACTCATCAGTGTCGCATATCGCTTCTCAACGTCCCTACTTACCACATCGGAATACCCTAAAATTTTCATTTGATAGTGATAACATTCTGTCCATATCCTTACCAACAACATGAACCCTAGAGTCATCCGCAAATATTTTCATTTCACAATGTCAAACTACTTGAAATTATCATAAATATGAATAGAAAAAAGAATCAGTCTCATAACCATCATCAATTTCGATTCGTCAGAGACTATACCATTATACACTCCCCACAAAAATTGTTGCATCACCCATCTTTTACGACAATACTATAAAAACTTTTAGGTTGGTCATTCCAGAGTCGCTTGGTAACTTTCAGAAGTGTAGAATAAGAAGATATCATTCAAGAGAGATGACTTTATGATGGGAAATATCAACAATTTTCGAGTTGATGAAAAATTAAAAAATTCTACCATCTTCAAACATTCGCGAAGAGACCAATCAACTAGCATCGAATGGTTACAAATCATTCTCAAATTCGAGTGTTTCCTCCCCGGCCCTAATTACTGCCAGTATACGTCTCGGAAGCCCCTCAAACAAATTTTGGATGTACTCTTGAGTCACTGAGTTCCAAATTTCAGGAAGCAGATTTTCTAGTTGTTGGAGTGTTCTACAAGGCATCCTACGTTGCTAAATTTGCCACTCCATGTTGTCCCAAACATGTTCTGTGGGATTTAAGTCGGGACTTCTGGCTGGCCATCTTAAAATATCAATTTCGGCTTCTCGCAGACATTCTGTAGGTACTGTAGCTGCATGAGGCCGAGCATTATCATGCATATAAATGAAGTTTTCGCCAATCAATGGGCCAAAGGGTACAACATGGGGTTCAAGGATATCTGCGATGTATCTGGTCGCTGTCATTCTTCCATTACTCACTAGGACTAACTCAGTTCGACCATGGAAATAAATGCCTCCCCACACCATTACTAAGCCCCCTCCGAAGTTTTCGGTTTTCCGGATATTGCATTGCTGATACCGTTACCAAGGTCGTCTGAATACAGGCATGCATTTATCATTTGATACTAGACAGAATCTGGACTCGTCGGAAAAGAGGACATTCGACCATTCTGGAATACCTCAATTTGCATGTTCCTCGCAAACTGAAGTCTTGCAACTCGATGCTTTCTGGTGAGACGCGGGCCGGTAGAAGCCACCCTTAGTCTGATATCGTCTTCTCTGAGCCTATTCCTAACAGTTTACATTGAAATATGCACATTTCTAGAAAGTGCATGTTCATTTTGTAGCATTCTAGCCGTACAGTGCCGAACTCTTAGTGCAGTTAAACGAAGCCAACGATCATCGACTGGTGTTGTTATCCGATTTCTTCCCTGTCCGGCCCTTCTTTCATATTCCCCTGTTTCGTGGTACCGATTAATTGCTCTTGAAACATTGCTTTGGTTAACATTCAACAAGTTAGCCACGTAGCGTTGGCTTCGTCCCTCTTCTAGAAGTGTTACAATTCTTACCACTTCATGATCACTCAAATAGCGTCCAGGACGTTCAGCAGCCATTACAATAAATTCAAAGATTCGAAAATCAACAAGAAACACAGAAAACTTGCATTAATTTAGCGTGAAAACTGAAGATAAATTGATTGAACACTGATAGTCAAATAAACTCATTATTGTTTCAGACGTGTTTGAGATCATATGGAAACAAATGTTACTACCTAGATAAGATTTTCTTCCCCTCATATGTCCAAAAACTTATGTTGACAAAGAAAGTGCGATCGAGCTGCTTAATCGATTGTGGAATTCATAATACCAGGTGATGCGACAATTTTTGTAGTGTGTGTATTTTACTTTCTGCCACCGACCAGTCATATACGTTCTTTAACCACTCAAGAACTTCTGTCTCCATCCCATTTTTCGTAGTTTTTGCAGTTTGGCTTCAGGAAATTCTTATTCTCTTTTTTTCACGCAAATATTGAATGGAAATAAAAATAATCTTTTCGACAGAGCAATATTCATCCAGATAATTCTTTCAGGAAATACAAAAATACTGTTGAATAAAGTTGCTTCCACGGATGCATTTAAATGTGAATGTTACAAATACTCCTTCCCATAATATACCCCAACAATTTGCATGCTATTGCGGAAAAGGGAAGTGTGACAAGCAAAGAGCGTGGCTTTTAACTCTAAATCGTCCCGACTGCCATTCAGTTTGCGAAACGTTTCTTTTACTGCACGCATATAGTTACAGATAGACGTACACACAGTCGAATACCCTTTTGTGCTTTCGAGGGAACATGAAATGTATGTAAATCGAATCCCCCTTCGCCCTTTTTAAATCCATCAATTCTATGCTCAAATAAAATAACAATATCTGAAAAGGGAAACTGATATCCAAATAAGATTTTCGGAAGTGAATCATGGAGTAGATATTCGGGAAATATGTTATATTTGAGACACACAAACTCTACTTTATTTTGTGGTTCATATCCTACACAATATGAGGAAAACAATACTCATTTGATGAGAAGTATTATAGCAAACGTACTTTCTTCATTTGTAAAGCAAGAGTATCAAACTTATTCATCATATACTTTAAAAGAGTATCGCGAACTTCAAATAGAAGCATTTGCCTTGATACATTGGCTCAATTTCGATATTGTTGATCTTTTTAATTTTGTTACATTTAGGAAACCCATATGAATATTATTGGAATTGTTAAAAGTAATCTCAAGTAGACTTTTCAAATGAGATCTAGTTCCAGCATATAATTGAAAATCGTCCAAATAAGTCAAGTGGGTTAACTTCAATTCAGCTGACAGACTTTTTAATTCAGAGCCGAAACTAGTAGCATTCAATTCATAAAATAATGGATTATGGCAAAGACAAAACCAAAGAGCACTTAAAGAATCTCCTTGAGAAATGCCTCTTTTGATTTGAATGACTTCGGTTGTTAACGATTGATTTAAAATATTCAATTATTAATGACAATTCAAGAAAAAGACGAAGTGCCTTATCAATTTTATGAATTTCCAGAATCTCTTGGAGCTATTAATGAGGATAAAGCTTTTCGACAATCAATTCAAATCCATTACAACTTGCTCTTTAGTACCAATGTGCTTTTTCTACATCCTTTTTGTTTTTCGGAAAGATCGTAATTCTCCAAATGTATATGCCTTATATTGAGATGGATCAATGGTATAATCCTTTTCGGTTTCTCCAAATGTGTATAATTTTTGGGTGATATATGCCTTCAAAATTTATATAGAGTTGAAAGGCTAGCAATTAGTCTATATTGAGATGGATCAATGGTATAATCACTTTTCAGTTTCAAATAGGTTCTTTCGTGTGTGAAAAATAAAGGAATAACTGGGAGGTTCTCGATTATATATGAAAATATTCATTTTCCATGAATTGAAGAAGAGAATTTTTTTATACCAAAAGTTATGAATACCATCAACACCTGAAGATTTCAAATTCTTCGTATTTTTATAACTGATGTTATATCCTTGTTTGAACTGTTTTCAAATCGCATGCATTCATTTCAGAAAATCGAGGCCTTTCATTCATAATCCAACTTGCATTGGAATTCTGTTATCTTTGAACTGCCAAATTGAAGACCAATAATTAGTTAAAATATCGATTTTAGGAGCTCTATTTCCATTCGAACCTGAAATTATATACAGGGATATCCACCGGGACCGTTCGTTAAAAAGTTCCAATTGCAATATCAAGCTGAAATTTTATACGCGGCCATAACTAGCGATTTCCAATTGGAGTGAAATATTTTCGAAGTGATACCATTTCATGTTATACCGGAAGTGGGGTCACTTTGTTATTTCAAATGGCAATCTACCTTTTTTATTATACATCTAGAACCGACATTTGAGCAAGGCATAAAATACCCAAGTTGTTGACACTTATCTGTCAAAACAGATTTAATTATTTTTGTTATAAACTCGATTTTTGAGGAAGATTTAAAAAAATTGTAGCTCGTAGATCTTCTGCTCTACAGAGAAAATTTTTGCTTGGGTGGATAGAAGAAGGATCGAGGAATTTTTGGAACAATCTACACATGTCAAATATTTATTTCGTCGTTTCATGATTTTTTCAATTTAGCCTTTTTCATACAGCTATAACTCATTTTTTTTCAAATGGCACGTGTCAATTCTTATATCGCCATCAGATGAAGCGTCAAATTTCAGATGGAATTGTATCAACATGTACTATACCCATCTCTTATAGTTCCGAAATAATTTGGGAATATATTGAATTTTGATGATTTCGCAAGAACTAACAGAGAATGTAGCTGAACTGGTTTCGCTTACCTGACAGGTGCCTAAAATTAATGTACTTGTCACTTCGTTCATTCGAATTTGATATTTCAACAAGAATTGTTGGTAATTTGAAGTGAAAATTTTTGAAAAACACCAGATTGATAATAGAATGGCTGATTATTCAACCGAGGATATGTTTAATCTCTTTTTAATTCATGGCGAATGTCAAAAAGTGGTGGATAGAACTTGCAGGCAATTCAATGACCAATTTCCAAATTTGGCGCGAGTAAAACAAAATTTCCAAGGATTAGAATTTTCTTTTCTATTTAGGTATTCTTATGCAATTCTAGTTTCTTATGGCTATCATGTAAAGTTTTGGGTATTAACCCAGTCGAGGATACAATGACAGGAACAATATCTATTTTCTCGAGGTGCCACATCTTTATTTCCCAATACGGGCGCCGGTTGATACTTGTAATATGGCTGGAAGGTATTCAGAAGTCCATACTTATATGCAAGAAAGAAATATTTATATATATATATATATATATATATATATATATATATATATATATATATATATATATATATATATATATATATATATATATATATATATATATATATATATATATATATATATATATATATATATATATATAATCTGAGATTTGAAAAAATTTTTTATTCATTTCGTTTACTTATGGGGTGATAGTTTGAAACCAGATTTTTGGTAGCACCCTTGAATATAGGGACAATGCATGACAGTTTCCAAGTTCCAACGGTCTGGAAACAGATTCATACTCAGAGAAGATGAGTAATAATTAACGAAAAAGATCGAATTAGATCAGGGCGAACTCCTCTGTTCATATCCAACCTCCTGAGGACTTCTTCCACCTCATCGATAGAAATTACAAGTTATTCAATTGGTGTAGAGTATTTAGATGCAGAAGGCTAGAATTCACTGTGTGATTAGTAGAGCCAGGTTGTTGTAAACATCTCCAAAGTATTTTTCAAATAAATCAGCAATATCTCGTCCTTCAGTCGCACAGCAACCTCCATATATTATGTTATTATGAATTATTTGACGATTCATCTTATTTGAAATGAAAATAAATAGTTTTTCAGGCTTTGAAGTTATTTCAGATAGAATTAAAGATGTCTTTTAAAATCGGTGTCCTCGTGTATTAACGGCCTATGACATAGTTTTACATTAATCACCCTATGAGAACCAGAATTAATTGTCTGAAATTTTATTGTTAGAGTTGGGAATTATATTAAATTGTGAAAATCCGAACCAGGAAAAGCAATGGATTAAACATTGATACTTATTACCCATATTGGTACATGGGTAGGATATAAAAGCAGTGATAATCGTCCAAGGTTCAGGACACAGTAGTAAAGTTGAAATCTCCCAGAATCAAAACGATATCTATCCTATGGATTGTGAACGTTGCGAGCCCTACAGCACGCCACCGCATTTACCTTCGAACTGGCAGAAGTAAATGGATCACGACGAAAAATGGAATATTTAGCCAAATCTAAGACTTCAGATTCAGTTACATTACTGTTTAACCAAGTTTCAGTGATGAAAATAATAAAGTGGTTATTAACACTGGCGTCTAAAAGTTTAAAACTATCAAATTAAATTTAGCCATCAATCCCCCGAAGGTTCTGATAAAGTTATAATACTTCGACTCATCGTTTTCAATATTTTTTCATCACTGTATACACTC
The DNA here is from genome assembly GCA_013387265.2 of Cryptolaemus montrouzieri. Lineage (NCBI taxonomy): Eukaryota > Metazoa > Arthropoda > Insecta > Coleoptera > Coccinellidae > Cryptolaemus > Cryptolaemus montrouzieri. Next base: position 73,382,933 of record JABFTP020000001.1, on the reverse strand, counting down.
AACACAACCTTTATAAGAGGCAGAAATTAAAATTAACTAAAATTTCAGCTAAAATGTTATAGAGCAATTTATGCCCTATGAGAATCTCTCAAAACCGGTATATCAAAACATGTATGTTATTTATTATATTATTTTGAGACGTCAGATTTAGTTGAGTGATCTTTTAGATGTAGATATAAATTTATATATAGAATTTAAATCAATTCTAAACTAAACCTAAAAGAATAAAAAACATCGCGAATGCCTCCTTATCCGATTTCCTCAATATCCGTACAAAGATAGCGTATCTTGGGCTTTCCATTTAGTTGATTAAACTGGCACGGGAAGACCTTTTATGTTTTCCGATGCGGAGCAAAACACCACAACAATGCATGTGCATCCCCTTTGTTACCCCCTTCCCCTATACAAGTATCACTTACGAGAAATTAAATTCTTTTCACTATATGGTTGCAATGTGGTAGTCAAATTTTCGACTCGGAAGGATCAGGGTAAAATGATTTATTAAAGCAACTCTGGTATTAAATGAAATAGATTTTCATCAATTTTCGCGACGTTAACATCCTCTATGAAAAAATATACATCTAAAATTGTTCTTTGAATACTTATTCATATTTTATAGTCAGTACTTCTAAAAAAACTAAATAAAATAAATTTTCTGTGATTAGTTGATTAATTTTACGTAATATTTTCTTTGTTTCATTTAGACTATCAAATTTAAGCCCACTTGAAAGGTAGCCTAAGTTTTCAAGACCGTGCACAAATTGAATTTAATACGAGGTGTGTCCATCAAGTTCTATGAAAAATTTTGAGACGTATTTACTGAAGAAATTCCAAGATAAAATGAGCGAGGAAAACATTATCTGTATCAGAAGTATTTCTAAGATAAATTATTCACACCACCATGGTCCGAATCTTTTAAATTAGCATATATTATGCTCCAAAATTTGATCCTCAAGGGTCTTAAAATCACAATTTTCAACATACAAGAGTACTTGTTTGGTGTTACTAAAGATAGAATGGAATACATATATTGTTCTACAAGAGGTGACATTTGTAACCATAGTTAAATAATTATTAAGAGTTATTTTTGATAGATAAATGTCTCGATATGATGATTCAAGAGTGATTCTGTGGTGGTGAAATACATATTCGTGTCATATATGTTGTACTTAAACTAAACCAGAGATACAGCCTACAAAAATCCAAATATATGCCCCAACATCTGTTGCATAAGACGAAGAGGTAGAACAATTATATGAAGATATGACTACTGCAAAAGTAGGGCAAACGCCAGGTTCGTGATAGTTATGGGCGACTTTAATGCCAAAGTTGGCGAAAATTTGGATGATGATATCCTACACGTTGGCAAATTTGGACTCGGTTGTAGAAATACAAGATGAGAAATGTTGATTGATTATTGCATAAATGAAAACTATTTTGTATGAATACATTCTACCAAAACCTTCACTAAGACGATGTACATGGCGAATTCGAAATAATAGTGCACTTTCAAGATAAACACAAAAATAGAGAGAAACAGCATGATCCTCAAAGGGCAACCATACTCAACTTCAGAAGTGTTAACTGAATGCAAGGAACAATTCCAAATTTCAAACAGAAAAAATCTTTCAGATATGACCATCAACGACCTAACAGAAATGATAAACAAACAGTTTAAAGACATCAACGAAGAGAATATGCACGAGACAAAAAGACACTAACACGAAGATCATTACACATACGAAAATGCTATTGCAGCAGAGAAGAATAATTATAAATCGTCTTGCTCCGGAATGAAGAAATTATAACGAACTGATCAGAGAGATATCACGAAGCATTCGAAAAGATCTAAGTAACTACAATACAAGACTCATAATGGATACTATTGAAGGCAATAGGAGTATGAAAGTTCTAAAAACCAAGCTCTCTTGCTCCAACAATACTGAGCAGCATTATAAACAAAGCGGGCATTTTGGTGAACAATAGATCAGACATCATTGAAGCAGTTGAGTTTCACACATGTCTTTATACTTCGGAGACAAGTGACCCCAATACATCTCAAAGACCAGTGGTGAAGAATATCGGTTCTGAAGAAATCCCAGACATTGAAATAGAAGAACTAAAATCAGCACTTCAACAAATGAAAAACCGCAAACATCCAGGCGAGGATAGGATAAGTTGTGAAATGTTGAATGGGTGGCGGGAATTTATTGGATGCCGTGAAAATTCTCTTCAATAAATGTCTTTTCGGTGGAAGAATTCCACAAATGTGGCAAAATGAAGTAATTCTACTTCATTAAGAAGGGTATAAGAACAACCTGGAAAACCTTCGGCCCATCAGCCTTCTTTCACACCTATACAGGCTGCTCACTGAAATTATCACAAGTAGACTCACCCACAAATTAGAGCTATACCAACCTGTAGAGCAAGCCGGATTCCGAGCAGGCTACAGCACCATTGATCATTTACAAGCAATTCGTACGACATATTAATTATAATTATTTCGATCAAAAAGGTCAAAAAATATTTTTGAATCGACATTATGTTCTAAAACTTCTGAAAATTTTTTGAAGAAAGTAATAAATGAAATAAATAAATAAAATCATAATGATCATCATATGCTCAAAATGACGCCTCGAACTTGAATGCATAGCTGACATCTACGAAAAAGTGACTGCAGAAGAATAAGATAGACATTATAATTTCTAATTCTTTTAGCGACATTGTTTTTCCGTTTTGGTGAAATTTGTTATCGCTACACTGCAGACGAGTTGTTTCATGTATTTCCATACATAGAAGTCTAACGGGTTGAAATCCGGTGATCGTGGTGCCCAAGCAATTAGACGTTCTCTACCAATTCCTATTTTCTTCCAGCCATTTAACAACCATTCTTGTAGAGATGCTGTATCATGTTAATGATACATATTCTGAATGAAATTTGGCGAAATATCATAATTTAAATTGTGCTCTGTAGGAAATTTCTATTTGTAGAGGCATGCACATTATTTAGGATATGAATGGTCAAGAAGCTATTATTACAAGGGCTACCCCCAAAGTTGATTTATTTGAGCATATTGATGATCATTAAGGAAATTATTTATACCCTCTCTCGTGAAGCATGATTCATCATGAAATAATGAGAATGAAATTGAACATACATGGGACATTCTCAATAGAAGATTTAAAAGTCAGCAAAATCAGCCAGCTACCATGAATGAGGTTCGAAAAAGACTGATCGAAATTTGGAACGAAATGGGTGGAAACATTTTGCTTATGCATGATAACGTAAGACCTAACATAGCTCGTTAGAAACTACGTTTAATATCAGGAATTCACTTCAGTGGAGTAGCATGTACAAAGCCCAGACCTCAATCCCATCGAACATGTCTGGAGCATTCTCAATAGAAGATTAAGAAGCTAGCAAAACCACCCAGGTTCAGAACAAATTGCTCGAAATTTGAGACGAAATGGATCAGAAACTATAACGTATGAGTATTAATGAAAACAAACCTTAGCAAGCTGATATCGTCAGGAACTACCTTCGAGATCACGAAATAACTTCAATGGACATTGTCAACAGAAGATTAAGAAACCTTCAAAACCAATGAGCTTCCGTGAATGAGGTTCGGAACAAACTGATCGAAGCTTGGAACAAAGTGAATTAGAATGTAATAAGGTCATTGATCTTGAGTATGAATCGTAAATGTCATGCAATAATCCTCGCCAGGGATGGAAATATCTGGTATTATTACACAAAAGCTTTGCACTTTTCATTATTAGTTTTGTTTCAATTTCTATGAGTTCCATGTTCATTTCAATTCCTCTCAAGCATTCTTTAGTACTGAAAAAATTCTTAAATTCTTCAACAAAGCAGTTCTGAATAAATTTGTATTTCCGATTTTGTGCGTTAATTTCTTGATGTAGTGTATTTTATTAGTATCAAAACAATATGATACTACCAAACCAAAAGTATATGACAAATTGGAATGTAAATACTTCAGCAACTTTTATGTGGTCGTTTTTCAATAGACTTTGTACTTAAACCATATATATGATCTGAATTAACCTGCAACTGAAATTAGTTCAGCTTTGATCTTCATTTTTCTTTTTAGTCTGTTAACTGCTTCACCTTGCTCCACATTGTGTATTCATCTCTTTGTGAATTCACCCTATTATCTAAGTTATAATAATTAACATCGAAGTCATTGTCTCTTAAAAACTTTTATGAAGCTGCTTCCGGCAGAAATGATTGTTAAAGAACCCGAACAACAGACGTGAAAGCATGAAATTCTGATCGAGAATTGAAGGAAAGTCGGAGACGTTCTCTCCGACGCTTTCCACGTGAATTTTCCAGTATTCCTCGGTGTTCCATAGACAGTAAACGCGTCTCAAACGTGCTTAAAACGGATTTTCGTCGGATTCTCAGTTCCTTAGTAGAAACTAAATATGTTCTAGAGATTGAGTTGTGGGTTTTAGACTATTGGAGGCCATTTCATGATTTTCAGGTAACATTCAACATTTGAATTATATTTTATTGTCTTCGTATGTACTAAAAATTTCCTCAAAAATTTTAAATTTAGTAATTCTTCAAGCAAACAAAACTAAGAATGAAATTACCCAGTATTTTTATCATGATTTACTGTTCCAAAATAATCGAAGGTTTGTCAGACTATAAATTATAATAAGGTTCCATTTTATCAAAAGATAAGATGAAAATAACATTATACTACCCATCTATATACAGAAATAAAAGTAGAATGTTGACCTTAAAACTGCTGGACCGATTTGCTTTATTTTAAAAAGTTCGTAATAATTCAGTTTGGGTTTTATGGAAAGAAGAATCGGAAAGGGTGAAAATATGCTAGAATATAGAATACACTCAAGCACATAGCTATTCATTCGGAATATAAAATTTCTAATTTCTCTTTTATTTTGATTGTTATCATTAATTATTTCAGGAAAAACTTCAGAACAATGACAGAAGAAACCGAAAATTCAAACAAACCAGTTTTTATGCATTCTTGATTATAACTGACAATGTTTTCTGATCTATTATGATGCTGGAAGTTTTCGGCAAAACATAGATTATTGACTTAATAAAGTGAAAATATGGAAAAACTGTTAGATACCATTTTAATATGAGCTCTGGATTATATTTGACTTGTTTAATCAATTCTTTCTTTTCACTTTTGTTTGTTATGATTTTTATAAGTTTTCAGAGAAAAATTGGGCAAGTCACGAAAGTAGGTCGAAAATACCGAAAAACGCACGAATCTTTTTTATATGGACGTCTTAGATAGACGTGATCTGAGAATTTGATTTTTTCAGTTGTGTTAAGTATAATAGTCTTCCAGGAAAAACATCGCATTTATACATGAAAATTAGGAAATAAAGATTCAGAAGAATGGTTGAAGATTAATCAAGAAAATCTCTAATGAAAATTTTGGTTGATTCATAAATCGAAATAATAAGAATAATAGATACTTCGTCGTTAATAGAAAGAGGTAAGCCATACGGCAAAGACCCCAATCGTACAAAAAGAAGCATATTTGTTTTTGGAAAATTTATGGTTAATAGGTTTTCCGCCATCCACTTTCTTACATGTAAAAATTTGATTCCAATAATTACACTGGTCTACAATGGTTTTGTTGCCCTAGATATGAAAATGATTTTGGGTCTATTTATGCACACAATTCGTGAAACTATCAATGATTTTGTAGGAATTGCTCTGATTTCTTTTTAAATCTTTATTTTCATTTTACATAACAAAAATCGTAAAACAAGAAACAAAATAACAGATATATTTATAATGTCAGTTATGTTTTGAGAAATTCGGATACATCGAAGTAAATAAAGAGGAAAATGTCGAAAATATATTTCATATTTCCATAAAACGCCTTTTATGAGCTTTTCTTCTATAATTTTTCAGGGGACAATCTCTTTTCAAAAACCAGCAGTAATCTGCCATCATGTGACAATCCCATCGACCTTGATACCTTTCTTCCATCACTTTTAGATCTTGATGAAACCGCTCTCCTGTTCCTCACTATAATTTCCTAAATTATCAGGAAATTTATCTAGATGATTGCGGAGATAGTGTAACTTAATACTCATATTTGCTCCTAAAGTCTGAAAGTTTGTCAGCATATTTTGCACAATTTCTTCATAATTTGCTGCTTTATGGTTACCTAGGAAATTTTCGACAACCAACACAAAACTTTTCCAAGCTTTACTTTCCGGAACAGTCATAACTTTGATAAAATCTGAGTCTTTCATCAATTGCCGTATTTGAGGACCATCAAATATTCCACCTTTCAATTTTTCCATACTAAGCTTCGGAAATTTTCTGCAAATGTAATTAAAACAATTTCCGTCTTTGTTCAACGCTTTTACAAATTGCTTAATCATACCTAACTTAATATGTAATGGTGGAAGTATGATTTTGTCTCTGCTCACCAGCGGCTCCTTATTACGTTGGCTTTACCGACAGTTAAAGAATTTCTTACAGGCCAAACATCTTGTTCCCAATGAAGTTGCTTTGCTCTACTATCCCACATACAAATAAAGCAAGGGTATTTTGTATATCCACTTTGTTGGCCAAGTAAAAAATTAACCATTTTTAAATCCACACAGATCGGCCATTGATGCTCAGAGTATTTAATTTCTCTAAAACTAATTTTACATTTTCATATTCTTCTTTGAGTTTCGTTGAATGGGCAATTGGAATTGATGCAAATTTATTTCCATTGTGCAATAAGACGCATTTTAAACTTCTTTGCAACTATCAATAAAAAGGCGCCACTCAGTAGATTTGTACTCTTTTAAACCAATGCCTATAAGCAGCTTCGCGATATCATTACAATACACTAATCCTTCATTTTCACTAAAAATTGTAATAACTCTTTTCTCGCGTTCTGTATGTTGTAATTGTTACTGTTGGTGCCAATAATTTTTTTCTTTCAATCTTGAGGCTAACAGTTCTGATCCTTATTTTGATAAATTGAGATCACGTATTAAATCACCGAGTTCATTTTGAGAAAATAACTTTGGCGTAGATGTTTCACCTTCCCATTCACTTCCACTAGTAGGTGGTCTCGATTTCTGTGAATTTGGTAACATCATTGTTTCTGAGGGCATGCGAATTACTTTTGAAATGTATATGCGCCGAGGGAGATTTTCACTGTGTAGAACCGGACATTTCGTAGACTGTAAGTCTGGGTATCTCCACGTTTGATTTCGATTAAAACCTTTAACATCTACTACGCAAAAGTAACAATCATCTAAATGATTCGTAGGCTCCATCCAGATCATAGGAATACCAAAGTCTAATCCAGAACGTTCACTTTTTTTCCACAACCGTAAAGACTCAACACAGGACTTACAAACTTTATTAGGAACCCATGGTTTACCTAATTTGTCCATTTTGAAACCAAAATATTCAACATAAGTCTCCTTGACAAAGTCTGTGATATTTCTTTTTGTTTTTTGGTATATAAACACCGCAAATATAACAAAATAAATCACTACAATATTTACACTTTCTTCGTGACGAACTCATATTTTAGACTAGAAGACAAATATATAAGAATGGACATTCAGTAATTGAAACAAAATATTAATCCATGACACTTTATCCAGATTTACGTGTATACATATGTACTTCAATATTGTCAAATAACTGAGATCTCAGCTGTTCTGTGGAGCAAAGGGTCTGAGAGTGGGGATCAGGTGATGTTTGTATGCGCGAAAAAGTTGCGCAGAAGCCTAATCATGACTGGAAAATTAAATTTTATTTCTAACAAGCTTATAATTGTTCAAAATATAAGAAATGCAAAATCATGAAAATACGAGCACATTGAGAACTTTCATGAATATATTCGTAATCTGGGCACTTGAAAACATAAAAATTTGCGATGATATCCAGGGCAACATTAAAAAATTTTTTTTGTAGAGCTGTGTAATTTCAATTCTTTCGAGTTTTTAGCTGAATAGAATATAAGTGCATCTGCATGATAATATCGCCCCTCATTGACCACACCATATTCTACAGTTCACTAACCTCACCATTTAATTTGACAAGTTGTTTCCTTTGATTTACGTAGCTTTTCATCAATGCCATCATAACCATCGGAACCAATACGTTTTAAAATATGTAAAAAAATGTCATTCTCTACTGTATCAAAGGCCTCAACTAGGTCAAGCAGAATGCGTTTATTTTTTTGCGCTAATGTTTTTCCTACATCGGTACAGTATTTATTCAAAACTGACATTCGTATGGAGTTTTCAATTATTTCATTATATACTTCAAATTTGTTCATATAGCTGTGTATTTTTGGTTTTGTACATAGTTCTGATAAATATGTATATTTTATATGGTTTTCAACAACTTTTATACTATCATTCGAATAAGCAAATAAAGCACATGACATAACAAACTAATATATATATATATATATATATATATATATATATATATATATATATATATATATATATATATATATATATATATATATATTACAGAACGTTATCCAATAAAAGATTTTCTTTTGAATATCGATTCCCTGCAGTGGCGTTTCTCAATATAATGGGTGAATTTGGGTTTATACCTGCAATTAGTTTGCCTACGCGAGAAAGGGCATGTATTGACCACATATTTGTGAAGAGTACAATTGTTCCGGTGGACTTCTTTCCAATGGTTGTTGACTTCTTGGTGACAGATCATAATCCAATAGCACTAAAAGTAAAATAATCTGATACAAAAACACAAAAACGAGTTAATATTAAGTATAAGAATTTCATAAATTATAGAAAACTTAGATCACTGTTAATAAATGAGTCATGGGATAAACTTTATAACACTGGTTGAATTCTTGCTGCCACGGAAATATTTTCGGAGACATTGTCTGAATATATAAACTAAAGCACGAATGTAGTCCGTGTAAAGAGAAATGAAATGAAACGCAACAAATGGGCTACTCAAGCTTTATTCATTGATCTACGGATTTTGAATAATTATATTTTGTCACCAGTTTATATATATAGACTTTTAATTTTCTTTTGAACATAGATACCTAACCTAACCTATCTGGAGTAGGTTATTTATTGTAATACTTGAAAGAGACAAAATCGGGACCATTCTGAATACAACAATCCCTATATATAATCTAACCCAATACCGGCAATTATTCTTACAGCCCGTCGCTGCAATCTAAAAACCCTCTCAATTTCACTCCCCAAACCTCATGCTAAAAGTCCATACCTTAGATGTGATTCGCAGAGCGCAAAATATGCAGTCTTCAGAACGTTAGACGAAACTGTATATTTAAGACTGCTCAAGACAGAGATATTCTAACTCAATTTTTTACCAAGATGCACTCTCCAGGTGAGTTTTGTATCAAGATAAATACCAAGAAACCTGACACTGCATGATTCTGCATGTCCCAGACTCAAAATCATTTTCTCCGTTTCATACTCAACCGATTTCCCGAAAACCACCTCAAGGCCTCCGACTAAGCTCTCTCAAACAGCTCACCAGCCTCCTCAAGATCGTCAAAGTCAATGGAAATCGGCGAAAAATATGCTCCTCTAACTGGTGATATAGTCGGGTAAATCATTTATGAATATTAAAAATAGCAATGGGCCCATAATTGAGCCCTGCGGAACTCCCAAATTGACTGGTTTTATATCAATTACCCTGAGCATGAACGTATTGACACCTATTTGCTAAGAAGGATTTTATAAGGCCGATACTCGTCTCACTAAAACCATAACGACCAAGCTTCACCAAGAGAGCTGAATGAGTTCAAAACATCTCATTGTAGCTGGAACAAATTCGATTATTGAATCGGTTGTGCTTCTAGTTTTCTGAAACTGAGTTGGTTAGGCGAAAACAAGTTTTTACTCTCAAAATATGAGGCGACCTGATCACTCAGAATCCTCTCAACCACTTTGGAGAAGACAGGCACTAAAGAGATCGGCCGATATTTCGAAACATCATTGGCATCGTCCTTCTTATGTAACGGAATGACTTTCGAAACTTTGAGGCAATCAGGAAAAACCCCATTTTTGATGCATCTGTTCATCAAATGAAAAGAGGATTGATAACGTTGTCCATATTTATTTTCAGTAACATCACTGATAAACCATAGTCATCTCTAGATTTACTATTGTTCAGTGAGTTAATGTTATGTCTTACGATGATAGGACTAACTTCAGTGAATGAAAAATTCAAGTTATTTGGAATTTCCTTCAAAAAAGATTGTCTGATGGAAAATTACTAGCTGGAATCGTCTCAACCACGATCAACAGCTGATGCAAAAACTCACTATATTCACCGACACTGATTTTGTTATCGGCAGTTTTGTTTGTTTGTTATTCTTTAACGTGCTCTATTTCCGCCTTTCGGCCAATGACACGCCGGGGACTTCTGTCACCTCACTAACGGAATTTTGCCGAACCCTCTCGTGTCGAGGAAGGGATCTTTAATGTCCAACACATCTCTGTTAGACAGGACCGACGGCTTTGCATCTCCTCCGAAAGATAGATACTCAAGCGATTCCCAGAATCCGAAAAATCACACCGACTTTGTGGGGATTGAACCCAGGTAACTCTGCGCAGGAGACGAGCATCGTATCCCCTACGCCACCGAGCCGGCTTAATCGGCAGTTTTCTAGTGATATTTCGTGTCGCATTTCTACTTTACCACATTGTTTGTGTTGATTAGCAGATCTTAGAATTCCTGATCATTAGCCTGAATTTCAGCTCTATTTATTTCACTTCTATACATCAAACGTAATCTATTTTCAACAGCTTCACCTCTTCACTCTTGTACCTATTGTTTAACTCAGATACGTATTCAAGCCGACCCCCTTAGCACCATCAGTTCCTCTGTATACCAATGCTCCCTCGATCTAGAGCTATCACACATCATAGTCCTCTCGGGAAAGCGATCAGGTAAGAAAATTTTGGTGAAACATACCGAAAGCATCATCGACATCAAGATTTTCATCCTTTAGAAAGTCGCAGCTCAAACTATCAAGTATACGCTAAAACAATTAAACTTTTTCCACAAATATCTCACCTGGAAGGTCAGTATACAGTTGTTGCGCTCTGTGATCAGAAAATTCACGATTCCACACCCGTGCACAGTCCTCCTCAGTTGTAAAGTTTAAAAAGATGTTATCTAAACAATTTGGACATCTAATAGGTTCGCAGATTGTTTTCTGCAAACCATAGGTACTCAAAAGGTTACAATAATCCCGAATCTCTGCCCTTGACATTGAAATTAAAATTGAAACCACCACATGCAATAACTCTGCAAGAAAAATCAATTTTGCTCAGAGCTTCTTCCATAATGTTTAAAAAACGGATAAAATCACCTGACGGTGAACGATAAACACAAACATCAAACAGATTAAGATTCTTCAGTCGAATGGCCGCAAGCTCAAAATGAAGCTCTATAGAAAGAGATGTTACATCATCTAAAACTGTATATTCATCATATTTACAAAGTACCACTACGTGGGGCACCGTCTTGCTAGAAATACACTCACCTTCTTTGAGCCAAGAGAATTTTATTCAAAAACGCTCGACTTTGTTATCATTTATTATATCATTAAGAAGTTTTCTACAGAGATTTTCGTCAGAAACAATACGTACTCCAAAATACGATGGTTCATTAACGCACACCAAATATTTAAACCGAATCGCCCTCGGTGTTGAACAGTCACTTCCCGGTAGGGATTGACATCAGACCAGAAATATTCATTAATACTGCTCATCAATTCATATTGTATATTAGTAGAATCTGGGATTTTCTTCTAATTTTTCGTGATACCATCCCCAAAAGTCTAGCCGTTGCTCATATTCCTGGCTGTAAAAACAGATTCTCATATCTTAAGATTGAAACTTTTCTCAAATTCTCAGATTTTGGCATCGTACCTTCTGCTTCAAGTTGCTTACATGAAATTGGGTAATAACTTCCATTATAACTTCTTCGTTATTTAGTTTGTTGTAACTTTTTGTCTGAGTGCTATGAAAGATCCAGTATTTATTAGATTCAGTTTCAATCTTTGGAATATTGACTTGTGTGGTTGCCTCCTGTCAGGAAAACAAACAGAATTTTCTGAAGCTGTATATGAATCATACCCATTTTAAGCATAGCATCTCGAATTTTTCAATGTTTCAATTTTCAAAATTCACGATCATTTTTAAATCAAAAAGCTTTCAACTGATTAGCTGTCAACCAACAAAGGGAATTGAATTATGGATTAAATTTTATTTATTGGGCATAGAATTGAACACATTTGAGACATTTTATGTGAATTCGCATCAGCATACTAGATAAAACCATAGAATACCACCACCACCAGCTATATCTACCAAGATATTCATTCCTGATCAAAACGCAAAAACAGGTGAATTTTTGTTTCAAGGGGGACACCTTTTGGGTACAAAACTTGCTTGGAATATCAACTCCCTTAGTGGGGGTTGCAATCCTTGAACATTTTGAATAGGAAAGATGGGTCGAGTGATGACTCAAAAGAAAGGTGGTATCTTTGTCGACATCACCTTGAAGGAATTTTAATTTTTAATTGAAAACTGTAAAAGATACAGGGTGAGCAACTGAAAGATAGGGAAGACTATTTCCCTGAGACTATTCAAGTTTCAGTGAGGTAAAATGGAACAGATCCATGCTTTTCAATGGCAATCATCATCAAGTACCATCCTTATCTTGAATTTCAACCCCTAGATCAGGGGTGACAACCCTTGAAAATTTGGAAGAGCGTAGATGGTTTGAGTGATACCTCGAAAGAAAGATATTATCTTTGTCTGCATTCCCGTGAACGAATTTTCATTTTTGATTGAAAACTGTAGAAGATACAGAGTGAGCTACTGGAAAATAGAGGAGAATAAATATCGCCCTGAAATATTACCCCTGCTATAGTGGATGAAATTCGAGGTGAGGGTGATTTCGGAAGATGACAGTTTTTGATCTTAAATGAATTTATTCCAGTTTTTCGCACTAATACTCCAATAGTCTTGGGGCGATAGTCTTCTCTGTTTTCCAGTGGCTCACTCTGTATCTTCTACAGTTTTCAATCAAAAATTAAAATTCTTTCACGGAAATGCAGAAAAAGATAATACATTTCTTTCGAGTTATAACTCGACCCATCTACCCTCTTCCAAATTTGCAAGGGTTGTCACCCCTGCTCCAGGGATTGAAATGCGAGATGAGGATAGTACTTGATGATGACTGCCATTGATCAGCATGGATCTGTTCCTTTTCACCTCACTAAAACCTGAAAAGTCTCAGGGAAATAATATTTCTTATCTTTCAGTTGCTCACCCTGTATCTTTTACAGTTTTCAATTAAAAATGAAAATTCGTTCAAAGCGATGTAGACAAAGATACCACCACTTTTTTGAGTCATCACTAGACCCATCTTCCCTATTCAAAACGTTCAAGGATTGCAACCCTCGCTTAGGGGGTTGATATTTCAGGCAAGTTTTGTACCCCAAAAGTTGTCTCCCTTGAAACAAACATTGACATGTTTTCGCGTTTTGATCAGAAATGAATATCTTGGTAAATATAGCCTCTGTTCGGTTTTCGTTGAAACACCCTGTATATGCTGAAACCGCAGAAAATTGGGAAATCCAGAATAGCTCGGAAACGAAAGAAGATATCAACGATCTGTTTTCACCAATGAATTTTCCTCGAAAATCGAGGATGGAAATCTTTCTCTGTTTGCAGTATTTCATTTAATTACAGTACTAAAACATCGAAAATGGGACATCCTGTACATCTAGATCTTGATAATTTGAAACTTTTTTATTCTCTGAAAATCCAGAGATAAACATTTTGAAATTTATACAGCTTGTTTTTTTCACGATCGGTAGGTAATTTTTGGAATTTCTCAATGGAACCAGATGTATGAGAACAGCACGCATATATTCCTATATATATATGTTGAATCGTATACTGTATTTCTGTAAAAAATGTTTTTACTGAGGTACAGGACATGATTTAACACCTGGTTAGGAAAGCTACTCGTTGACACGTGAGTCATTATCCCAAGCCATGAACGAACCAAAGTTCTGCTGGAAGAACCAACAAGAAGTTCACTAAAGAATCTCTCACGCTGAGCAGAGAAAAACTAAGTACAATAAATGGACATGGGAGACTAAGAAAACATCTACACATGATGAATAGGCATTCATTGTGAAGAACCTCTATGTACAGTATGCAACAAAGAGGAAGAAACAGCCTATCACATTTTAAACTTATACCAAGCTCTAGCCAAGCAAAGAGGACGAAAAAAAGAACTGAGGGAAAGGAACCTGATGAATGGGATTCTGAACCTTGTTGAAGAGATAAACCTGGACATTCAGGAATGAGTGTCAACGGAGAAGCCCAATATCCTTTGAACGACTGCGGACATTGACATTGACTTGTTCTTCCACACAAAATTCTGCTGCTCGAAGTCATGATTGTTAAACATTATATTGAATATCCGCAAAAGAGCTAGCAGAGCACCTCCGCCTCCAGAATACCCATAAGACTATTACTGATTTATATAACCTAGTTCGAAAGAACGTTGATGAAAACTTAGATCTAATGAACCAATACTTCGAACTATTTTATTCTAGTTTCGCTGAGAAAAATAAAAAAATCCATTCAAATTATTACTCGGGACTCAGTGTTAATCGAAATATCTCACCGCTAAATCTCCCTTCCATCTCCCAATATAAACCGAGACTAAACGTGTCGAATATCTAAAAACCCGGCTTAAACCTCTGAGACCTTCAGCAAACGGAGGATCAGATTAAATTACAAAATTACAAGCTGTGAGTAAACATAAATTGCACAATTTACTTTCGTGTTCCTGGTGCAACCGGAAGTAGTCCGTCTCAATTTGCGAATTACCGTCGGCCCAATTAGATTTTCAACTTCTTTCGTCGCGTCGGTTATGCCGACACCTGGCGCGGAATCAACAGGTTCCCTTGGGTTTTAGGGAGTGTTTTATTCATTCATAGTTGTGTTGAGGTTTCGTAAAACATCGGCAGAGCATCTGTTGTGTGAACTTATTGAAATAAAATCATTCCAGCTATTGAAATTGGAAAATGAACTCCAGATATCAAGGTCAGCTAATAGTTTAGGAGTATGTTCTAAACTGAACATCCTTTTAAGACTGTAATGATTTCTGTTTTTATCATAATTTTCAGAAATATAGTGTCGGCTTTTTTGTCAAAAAATTGACACTGATTTGGGTAAGATTATGACGTTTTATAGTTTAACGAGAAAAGTGTTATTTTATACAGGGTGTTGCAAGTTGAGTTGCCTATTATACGTTTATGAAAAACTAATAATGCTTGTCTGAAACTCTATTTCTAAAATATTTCAATCTCAATGGCTCTCCCGGTTATACCGGAACATTGTTGTTCGACATAGAACACCCTGTATATTGATGACTGGTTCGATAACGCTAGTTATTCCAATTACAAAATTACCTAACACATAAGCCTAACTTGTTTCGTTCATGGAATATCCTAGTTTTACTGCGAATTATCGATTTTTCACTTTTTGAAAAAATTTATATATCCCGAGAACGGCGTGAGCTACCAAAATAATGAAATGTGTTTTTTGCAAACAAGAAACCATTTTGCCTCACATTTCGAAACGAATAAATATCGAAAACTAAGTTTTTTCGAATTGTAACCCATATTTTTTTTCAATTCATTAGACTCGCCGTAAAAAACTGAATGAAGTTCCCCATACATACCTTCTACCTGAGATTTGAATTTTTCAAGTTATGGCGAAAAAACGAATATTATGTACCTACTTAAAGTTGGCAAAGGCGACTTAGATTCCTGCACGTGCGTAGGCATATCCCAGAGCATAGACAGGACCCTGAGCATAGATAACAAACTATTATTGTTTTAACTGTCAATCGAATTCATTCGAACACATCGGCTAGCTAGTATTTGCTAATACTTTATTTTTCATTCATGAAGATGAGAGACCGAATGTGAGTAGAACTTGTGGGATTTACCTCAATATTTTTAGATTTGTAGTACATACACTATACACCCAACTTACCTACCTACCTAGGTAGGGTGTATCGTAGCATATGGGTTTCTTCGTTTGGCAGCTAGAGGTCGCCAAATCTAAAGATTTTTTGCTTATTTTTCAAATAATTCGAGAACGACTAGATCGATAGAAACCATATTTGGTATGCGTAATCGGGTGCGTTATTCACGTTTTCTAGTGATCCACTCAATGACCTTGACGTTTTACAAGTGTCCCTAAAAAGTCGAACGTGTTTTTAATCAGCCATAAATTTTCAACTGTCTGCGTTTGAGCAAAGCTGTTTCAGACATTGGGTAGCTAGGCTTTTTATCAAACTTTTTTGTCTCTCGAGAAATTTCAGTATGATGAGCGGTTCAATCACAAAAATCAATTTTTAATTTCATGATTTCATTTCTTCAACCGCCTAGCAAGTCAAAAATATCACATTTTACCATGTTGGCTTTGGATTTATTTCTGTGGTCTGGCACATTGTCGTTTCATTAGGCTTGACAACCAATTAATGACACAACAGTGTTCCTTGAGTTCTTAACTAGGTATTTTGGTGATTTTTTATCACTATTAGGCACGGAGATGTACAGTAACTCTGAAATGGTTGATATCGTTATGGTGTACGGATTCTGTCAAGGCAACGGACGTGAAAGCGCGAAAGTATATGCTGAAACGTTTCCAGATCGCATAGTGCCGATCCACCAAACGTTTGGAAATCTGGAGTAGCGCTTCCGCCTGCTTCAAGCCCAGGAATTTGGATCGAGGACGGCAACAAACATTAAGGACGGTAGAACGCGAAGAACAAATTTTGGACATGGTTGAGGAATTGACACCAATTGACACCCGAGAAGAGTTACATATGAGAATTTTAAATGCGGCCAACTCCTTTGAAAATGACCCTGAAGTAATGACAAGGGTCCAATTCAATTTCTTGAAGAGGATTTACTCCTGTATTCAGCAAAATGGTGGAATTTTTGAACATTTACTATGGTTGAATGAAATTTTGGGTGTTAACTAGTTGATCGTTATTCTGAAGTGATTTGTTTTCTCTTATTTAGTTTCCAACAGGCCAACCTGTTTTCATATTTTTGAATAGTCATTGTGAAAAATTATTAAATTTTTCTTCGTTTTTGAATTTTTTACTGAACATTGAATTTTCTATTTGCTTGATCCGATTCAGCAACCTAGAAAACATAATTTTGTCAACCAACTGTTGTCAAGCATAATAAAATAACAATCTACCAGACTACAGAAACAAATCCAAAGCCAACATGGTCAATATGGGATATTTTTGACTAGCTATAAGGTTGAAGAAATGAAATCATAAAATTGAAAAACTATTTTTTGTGATTGAACCTCTCATCATATCAAGATTTCTCAGGAGACAAAAAAGTTTGATAATTAGTCTAGCTACTCAATGTCTAAAACAGTTTTGCTCAAACGCAGACAGTTGAAAAAATATGGTTAATCAAAAACACGTTCGAGTTTTTAGGGACACTTGTAAAACGTCAAGATCATTGAGTGGATTACTAAAAAACGTGAATAACGCACCCGATTACGCATACAAAATGTGGTTTCTATCGATCGAGTCGATCTCGAATTATTTGAAGAATAAGAAAAAAAAATCTTTGGATTTGGCGACCTCTAGCTGCCAAACGACTTAAACACCTCAAAAAAGTCTAGGGAACACTTCTGAATATCGATATATCGTATCCAGAACGATCAATATGGATGATTTTTTTAAGAAATGAACACCTGCATCAATTTCTCACCAAATTAAGTAGAGTGCCGCAACAGATTGCAGCAGATGTGACTCTGCTTTATAATCATTTCATGTATTCAGTGTTTGAAATCAGTTAGTTGGCACTTTGTTTCTGTTGTAAGCACAAATAAAAGATTCAAGTTTTGTGATTCGACCATGGAAAGACGACATTTGACTAGAGAAGAGATGTTACGAGCCGTTGGAATGCTCCAAGCTGGGAGCTCACAACGGGAAGTATCCAGGGTTCTGGGAAGTAGCCCAACTGTCATAAACCGTTTATGGTCGCGTTTCAATGAAACAGGTAGCGTAGAAGAACGCCATACAAGTCGTTTCAGGATTACTACAGTCGCCCAAGAGAGATTTTTGGTTTTACAAGCCAGAAGAGATCGTACTACCACAGCATCTCAGTTAGTTCAAGAGCTATCACGAGTTCATAATGTACAAATTTTCGACCAAGCTATGAGAAATCGACTGCACGAAGGTCAACTCCACTCCAGACGTCCTTTAAGAGTTCCACAACTGACCCATGGAAATCGCGCTGCTCGTTTAGCTTGGTGCCAAGAACACGTAAACTGGGATCTAGAGAGGTTGGCCACAGTTCTCTTCAGTGATGAATCTAGATTTTGTTATCATCCCGATTCGGGAAGAATTCGAATATAGAGGGAACCTGGAAAGCAAAACCGTCTCCAGCATACTCGAGAAGTTGTTAGACAGGAAGGCGGATCATTGATGTTTTGGGGAGGTATACGTCTTGGTGGAAGAACTGACCTCGTTTTCATACAGAACAACCTCAAGGAAATTCTTACGCAAATGAGATAGTCTTACCTATAGTGGTACCGTATCTCCAAACAATGGGTCAAAATCCACTCTTCCAACAAGATAATGCCCCTCCTCATCGTGCAAGAGTTGTCTTGAACCTTCTTGAAGAGAATGATATCGATTTTCTACCGTGGCCATCCTGCTCCCCAGATCTGAATCCCATCGAGCATGTGTGGGACACCCTAAAAAGAAATCTCCTGCGTCAAAACGTCCTTCATCATGAACAGAAGCTTCGATTAGCAGTTCAGGGAGCTTGGAATGACTTAGGCCAAAATGTAATAGACAATTTAATATTGAGCATGCCGCGACGATGCCAAAGTGTCATTAATAATAGAGGTGGACCTCCTGGGTACTGAAAAATATAAGTGCTTCCATATCGTTTTGAAAATATTAGTTCAAGATTTTTTTTGTGTTTCACCAAATTTCATCATTTTCAAATTTCAATTTTTTTATAATAGGTGCTTGGAGAAGTCAAATATTATTTTGTTTTCTTGAGAATACATTATATACAATACATCCTAAGAAAAACCGAAAGATTTCTATAAATTCGAATCATCAAATTCATATTTTAAAGATTGGTAAGTGTTCCCTAGAATTTTTTGAGGTTCTTTATTTCGAGCTGAAGAATCTGTGGTATAACGTTGTACACGCAATTCACGGACACTTGTATATTCTTGTTCGGGGTAATAGATACGTTCAATATGATCTACACACAATGTACACCGTGATTGGCAACTTTGTAAGCACGTTTTGTCACTGTTCTATACGAGTATCGATTATCACCAGATTCCAGTGTTTCATTACGAAGTTCCTATATGTAATATTACTGTTTCTGATCCCCTGACTATCTCATCGACCGTAAAAAACGCACAGTCGGTAGATATTACTATTCAAAAGCCTCGACATAATGAATCGCTTCGGCTCAGTTAACGCGGAGATGAGAGAGAAAAGTGGAAAACAGAAATCTAGATTGGGGGAGATGGAGGGAACAAGAGCCCGTCACCTTGGTGAGACTGAGTGGCCGAAGCCCTGGCAATATCTAAGACCACTCGACGTCACTTGCCGGCGCTTCGTCGTTAGTATTCATGAGAAAAACCTCCAAGGGCGTAGAAAATAGAATATAGCGTTCATTATAGTTTTAATGGAGAGTATTTTGAACTGGAATTGTAATTAAAATAGATACACTGAGAGTTTAGTTTCAGTTAAATGTAGAAGAATATTTTAGGCAATGAGGCATAGTCTCCATCAAATCAAGCTGCTGTATCATCCTTTTCTCGAAGACACACACTTATTTTCAACCCGCTGGTAATTTCGTTATGGGTAAAGCTAGTCTCGAATTTTCAGTGAATAAGAGACAACTAAAGCTATATTGCTTTATTTAGGTTTTTTATATGTATCGTAGTTCACGATTTACCGCCGGTAGAAATTTCGAGTTACTCACTGATCAGTAAAATTCTAAGCTATTTCTAACAGAAACACAAACAAACAAATTTAGTAAGTATTTTTGTGAAATTTTAGTAATTTTAAACCTCCTGAGTCTATCTCGTCATCTGAATTGAACAAAGATCTCGCCCTCTCTCGTACATGAACATATATGATAGAATTTTTTCTATCTAATCAGCTCTTCCTCTTGTTCACGAGTAGCACTTGCCATATCGAAAAAATGGAATTCATAGACTGCGAAAGAATTTAATGCACATCAAAATTTACTCAATATCGATTTGGTAAATTCGAAGTATTCATCTTCAGTCCTCCCAGGTCTTCCATAACATTGGATGTTATCTTCTCGATGGTGTGATTCCACTCACTTTTTTCTTTCGTTGCATGGGTTTGCCTACATGAGCCAATTCTACAGCGAGATTTATGATAAAACGAGCATTATGAAAATAAATGACCTGATAATGCTGAGATAATTACAATTCACACTTCTCCCGCCTCCCATGTCATCCACATTAACCCCCTTTGGTCTTGAAATGTCAGTCCCGTTTTCTGAAGCATAGTCCTATTTTTTAGATTGTTGAATTCTAATCTAATATTGGTATGTGTCGAAATTCGAATTTATTCATCTATATAATCCTCTTCTACAATGATACAATCATTCCAGTGCTTCTATAACATTTCTATACCTTTCTTCTACAACGATTTTGCTTAGGTCTCAAAATAGGCGTAGATTTGGAGCACGTTTTCAAATCACCAAGAGTCAGTAATTGCTAAGTGCCAGATTTGGAAAATAAGGTGAATGCGGCAACAATATCAATCGTGAATCGTTGATTTTTGCCATGGTATTTACCGATTTGTGGATTGGTGCATTGTCTTGATAAACAATGTTTTTTCTTTGGCATGTGAGGGGGTTCACACTTAATCTCGTCACCCAGTCGATGGGGTAAGGCTATGTAATAGTCATTGCTGGTCGTCTGACCTTTCTTCAGATAGTCGAAGATCTTTCCACTTAGCAGATGTTCTATCTATTTGTTAGTCCTTGGACTTTTGACCCATGTATTATTTCTTATATTCATCATTAGTTATATAATATACTCCGTTTTTATTGCGTCAAAGGTAGTTTTCAAATGAAATACTGCCTTAAATTAACGATGATTTTTAGCTTCAAAAATGGCATTGTGTTTCTACTGTTGTTTATTACTACATAGGGTACGGGTAGTCAGCTTGTCGAGAAAATCTTCCAAAGTATCTTGGGACACTAATCTCAATAGAAGTACTTCGTTCGTAAGTTAAGTTAATATTGTTCATGCTGAAAATGAAGTTTTTCAGCTATTAATGATTCCAAATTTCTCTTCAAATTGATCATGGCGATGAGGTCGTTACTTGATGAAAATCGATATACATATTTTCAATGAAATAAAACTATGGTATTTAGATTTTCACTATATTAACAAAACTATGACCGCTTTCACCACACTGTGGCTTCATCAGATAGATACAAACTAATGAATAGAGTTATTCCTTATATATTATTCTTATTTCCTACTTAATATTACATTAGGTACAAGTACAAGTGGTATGTTGGAAAACCCACCGGAGTTGCTTACTTTATGAATTGAAAAGATTGAGTGAAGGAGAAGAATTTAGATCTAATTGACTATTAATTAACCTACCTGAATTCTTTTCTTTGATGATCTCTAAAATTTCCAATAGATTGAGTTTTTGTCTATTATTTTCATTTGGTGAGGTTAGAAATTATTATTAAAGTTATGGTTTTTCGAGTAAATGATTAGAATAATGGGAATCTGATTTATGATAATTAAAACTACGTTTGTGCTCGGATAATCTAACTCTGAAATTTCTGAAAGGTCCACCAATATAAATTTTATTACATTATTTAATTTTTTTAATTTTATTATTCTGTATCTATCTGATGAAGCCACAGTGTGGTGAAACCGGTCATAATTTTGTTAATATAGTGAAAATCTAAATAACATAGTTTTATTTCATTGAAAATATATATATATATATATATATATATATATATATATATAATCATTCAAAAGCCTTTCTACCGAGTAACGATGTAAGGCTTGATACAAAACATAATTTTACAATATTCGAAATAAACAAAACTTAATCAAAATTAAATAATGAAAATAAACCTAAATAATTAACTTTCTAAACCATATTTCGCCACTGTCCCCGATTTTTTTGCCATTCTCTTCGCTTCTATCATCTCTAAATTTTTACCCATTAGTATCTTCGCTACCACCCCATTCCACGTTTCTCTCTGTCGTTCCCTTTTTCTCTTCGTCTTCGTTCGTGTATCCCAAATAGATTTTACCTGTCTTGAACTATCCATTCTGCATATATGTCCAAACCAAGCTGGTTTCGGCCAATTATATTCACAATACTGTCTACTTCTAGATGTTGTCTTATATCTTGATTTCTTATTCTACCTCTCTTTGTCACTCCAACCACACCTCTCAAAATCAAAGAATCGGCGCGTATATTTTCAATTTCGATTTTCTTCCGATCCTTCTGTTTCTAAGAAAACTTTTGCTGAGTGTTCCATAAACTTTCGCTGCACTCTGAATCCTTCCTCCGATTTCCAAATCCTGTTTACCTTTTTCCTCCAGTATACACCCCAAATATTTTAAACTATCTACTCTTTCTATGATTTTGTTCGGATTATTTCTGTTATTTGATATAAATATAATTTTCGTTTTTCCTTCGTTAATTATGACATCCATATTGTACTGGAGATCATTTTCATTTCTGGCAAAAATCGCCAAATCATCAGCAAAGGCGCACTCAGTAATTTTAACTGGATAAAGATTTTTCAAACTCAAATGGAGTTTTCTGACTTTAGTTCTCGCCTTTTTGATAATTTCATCCATGACCACTATAAACAGAAGGGGACTCAATACGCTACCATGTCTCAAGCCTTGTTCGGTGACAAACTCTTCAGATTCTATCCCTCTTACTCTTACCACGTTCCTGCATACAGCATATAAGCTTTTCAGTGCCCTTAGAAGATTGTGTCCTATTTGTCTTTGTGCCAAAATTTCCCAAACTCGCTATCCACACCTCGAGATCCTAAATGAGTATTTTCTCGATGATCTGTTTAAGGCAGAAAATATGATCCTGTTGTTGTTGTTCCACTTTCGGTAACAGTTTCCCTTCTAGCACTCTCTCATAAACTTTCGCAACAGCACTAAGTAAAGTAACCCCTCGATAGTTTTGGCATTCTTTCTTGTTTCCCTTCTTGAAAACTGGAATTATTATACCAACCTCCCAGTCTCTCGGTATCTTACCGGTCTTCCACACTCTTGTCAATAACTCAGTTAATGCAAAGATTCCCCCTTCTCCCATAGATTTGAGCATTTCTGATACTATCATATCCTGCAGCCCTTCCGTTTTTCATTTTCTTGATGCCCTCCGATACTTCCACTATAGTGATGTGTTCCTGTTCCCTGTTGTCATAATAATCCTCGATGGTCTCTCTCTGTATTGTCTGATTCTCATCTGTACTCAGTATTTCTTCAAAATATTCCCTCCATATATGCTTGATATCATTTTCTTCAGTCAATGTTCTTCCTTGTTTATCATTAATCTCTATAGTAATATCTTTTTTATCTCCTTTAAGCGTTTTGAGCATCCTGAAAAATAATTTCTGGTTTCCCTCCCTTACATTTTCCATGCAGTTTCCGATATCCTCCCATGACATCTGTTTCGATTTTATCACTAGTTCTTTCACTTTCTTGCTTTGTAATTTATATTCTTCGTGTGCCTCAAGTGTTATCAAACTCAAGTATTTTCTCCATGCAGTTTTCTTCATTTTCACTTGTTCTTTGTTCAACCAAGCTGTTTGTTTTCTGGTGTTGTCAGATCTTATTGTACCATATACTTCCTCTGCAGAGTTGTGTTTAACCTCTTTGAATGCTATCCAGATTTCTTTAATATCTCCTCTATTCCATATATATTCTAGGTTTCTCAATCTTCTATCCACGCTCTTTTTTTTGCGTAAGCTTCTGACAATATTCCAAAATCGGTTCAAACTATTGGGAAACGGTTTTCATTTAACTGTATTTCTCAGAAATCCGTAAACCTCTCAGACGGTTTTCGTATGGCCTTTAGAAATAAGTGAAATCGCCATGTTCAACCAATTTCGATCACCTTGTACAATTCTCCTGCAGGTTTAGAGTATATCGTTAGTCTAGAGGATAATACTCCTCTTCTTCTTCTTAGGGATGCCTTATCCGTTCCGGACATTGGCTAACATCATGGCAACTCTCACTTTGTTAACTGCTGCTCGAAACAGCTGAGTTGTAGTTAATCCGAACCAATCTTCATCCACGAGTGACGTCTTCTTGCAGGGCCTCTTTTCGCCTCAAGTTTCCCTGAAGGATTAATTGTAGTAGTCGATATTTGTCGTGTCGCATTATGTGGCCAAGATGTTGAAGCTTCCGTTCCTTCAGTATTTGAACAATTTCCCTCTTCTTGCCCATTCTATCTATGATCTCCTCGTTAGTAACATGCTGCATCCATGAAACTTTGAGAATACGACTGTAGCACCACAACTCAAAAGCGTTCAGTTTATTAATAATTGTCTCATTGACAGTCCACGACTCTACTCCATACAACAAAACAGAGAAAACATAACACCTGAGCATTCTGATCTTAAGATTATGTGTTAGATCTCTGGCAATAAACATCTTTTTCATTCTTAAAAATGTCGCTCTGGCCTTTTCAATTCGGCACAATACCTCTTCCTTGTAGTCCCACGAATCATACACAGTCGCTCCCAAATAGCTAAATGTGTGGACCTGCTGTACTCTCTCCTCATTGACAGTGAGATATCCCTGTATGCCTATTCTTTTGGTTACGAACATATATTTTGTTTTTGATATATTTAGATTCAGGCCGTATCGTTCTGAGTGTTCTTTAACCCTTTCTACTAGTTGTTGCAGATCTGTCAAGCTACTGGCTATGATAACAGTATCATCTGCGTAGCGGATGTTGTTTATAGGTAGTCCATTAACTTTTATACCTTGTTGACCTTCTAGGGCTTCACGAAAGATTCCCTCTGAGTACAGGTTGAACAGTGTTGGAGAGAGAACACATCCCTGTCGTACTCCACGACATATTTCCATTTCCTCCGATATGTTCACATTATCCAATTTTACTGTCACACGCTGTTCCCAGTACAGATTGGTGATAACTCTTATATCCTTTTCGTCGATATTAGATGTTTTTAATATCTGGATGAGTTTGTCGTGCCTTATCGAACGCTTTGGAGAAGTCAATGAAACAAATGAGCACATCCTGGCTCATATCTCTGCATCTCTGGATTAGAACTTGCAACGAGAATATGGCCTCTCTGGTCCCTCCTCCTATTATATACAATCCTAGTTCTCCTGCTAAGTTCCCAGACAGCGCAGAAAATGCCATCAATAAACATGCAGTTTCTTCTCCAAACAGAATTGGCACGTGTCTTCATGTGTCAGTTCAATTTTCTGATATGAACAGGGTATATACCCCTAAGTAACTCGCAAAGCATTCTAGAATACTTCTCGTTTGAACTGAGGTCTTTCTTCGATCTCTTCGTGTTGTATAAGTTTCGTCTGCCTCAGTTCTCTTATTTATTTCCAGTACTAGCAGGTTAGGTTAATATACTGCATAAATCCTGATAGACTTAAATATTTTTTTGCAACTTCGTATTTTTTATGTAGATACACGGCGGTAGTTCAATTATTAATTCCAAGTTTACACGGCAACAGTTTTTTTCGCCCTTGTTATGCTTAGACTTCGAACCTTTTCAGGTTACCTTCGGTAGGTGCTCCGTTCTATTCCCTTTTACCATACAATGACTCCATATAGGATTATTTTCAAATAATTTCTATACGTTTTCGTCTTTCCGAAGGTTACCTATTGTCAACCAGGAAGAACGCCACTGTCGTTTTCTGAGACCACTCAACGTCACTTCCGGCAGCACGTTTAACGGCATTCATACGGGAAGCACTGCAATCAGAAGAGCGTCGAGAATCATATCGCTATCGAAGCTGATCGATCTGCTCCCATTTTACTGGTAGCCCGTTTGCTCGAATAAAACGGTCAACAATGGCCGGAAATTAAAAAAACGTTCGGGGATGCATGCTATTTATGTTTGGGAAACACGAGTTCGAGAATTTATTCATTAGCATTAAATTAAATCGATGTTAAATGAAATATACGCAAGCTATAATGACTTTTTGATTGGCTTTTCTCTAACTACGTTAGAGAGATGATAGTACTAAATTTCTGTTAATGTCAACATAACAAAGCGCTCATCAAGAGATGAAGAAGTTTTGGCGTAGTAGTAACATAATGTTTTTGGTGTATTGCAAAGCCAAGTTCCCAATTCATTTGTGTAGTACAGGGGTGCTCAAAATTGAACTGCTGGCGATCTACCTCAATTTTTTTAGATTACTTACAATCGACTCTGAGAGGCTGCAAGTATGTGTGATGCAGGGTTGTCGTACATACACGATACACCGAACCTAGCGTAGCATATATAGATATAAGCTTTCCGCACAATATATATAAATCATTGGAATCCTGATTGTGCCAATACATGACAGTAAAAGGGGGCTACTTTTAAATTCTGAGATTAGAATGTACCAAAAACTGAAAACACAAGAGTATGTTTTATTTCATAATAGATTTTCATGAGAATCACAGAAATCCAAGCAATGTTACTTTTCAATTAATAGCAAATCAAAAGGTAGACCTTTCTAAGGAAATGTCACATAACCTCTCATTCTAAAAATTTTCAGAGTGGATACGCAAAATAATTAACGAAAATTCTTCCAAATCGATTTTGATCCTATTTTTTCCTCAAAGAGAGATCGGACGGATTCATAAAAACCTAGATTTTCTTCAAACAATTCTATATTTCAATTTGTCACATGTTATTTTGGAAAGTATATAATTACATGGTCGTATAGATAGTGGAATCGGCTTCTCAATACTGTATCACATGCCGTTTCTCCTTATTTAAAAATTTGGGGTAGAAGCTACCAAGGGGTTAATAAAACGAGGACAAAACATGTATCAAAAAATCCCTCTTCAATCAAAAATCGCCCTGTTTCAGTCGATTCCCCAAAAAATCAAACCAGCCAAATTATTCAGGATGGTTCGTTTTCATTGGAACTCACTATATACAAACTGATTTATAATATTAGTAGGATTCTGAGAAAAATTCTCTGCGTTCTCTATAGTTAGTGAAAATTACTTGATAGTGTATAACAGGGGTGCTCAAACTTGAACTGCAGGCGATCTACCTCAATATTTTTGGACTACTTACGATCGACTCTGAGAGGCTGCATGTATGTGTGATGCTGGGTTGTCGTACATACACGATACACCCTACCTACCTACCTAGGTAGGGTGTAATGTAGCATATATAGATATTAGCTTTCCGCACAATATACATTATTTTAGTCAAGGTTTGGGTTAGGTTTAGTTAGGTTCTTATCTATAATATCAATGAAAAAACTCATAGTTATTCAAAATTGCGAGTTTATTGGTTGTTATGAAACAAAAGAGTTACATATGGTGTTAAACTTAACTAAGGAGTAACTTTGGGTGTTGAAGCGTGGTACTGTATGTCCTCAGCATATTTTTCATAAGATAGTACGTAACCACTGAGTGCTAATCGCAAGCATGATGACATATGATCGTCAGTTAGTCGATTGCGATATTTTGACTTAATTATCTTCATTTCAGGAATTGCAGACTTGCACAAGTAAGTTGCAAGTCAGTTGTAGGGCGAATTTTCTTAGATTCGGATATTTATCTTCAGATATAAAACACCAGAAATTTGTATCAGATGCTGTAGCTTTGAGATGTATATCTGATATAATCTGCACCAACTTATTTTCAACAGAACATGAGTTCATATTAAACTGACTTGCTATTTCAGTAGCAGATTCGTCAATTTTTTTACATGAAAAAGGATAACTCATAAATGATGCTGTATTTCCCAATTTACTGCAATCATAAAAACGCATTTCGAATTGTTTGATAATTCAGCCTCATACGTATGATAATTCAACTGAGGAATCCTTGTTTTCACGGAAAATGTTTCAGATACTTTCTTTTCTATCATAAAATGCAATATACTTTTGAATGCGTTTACTGCGCTAATCATCTCAATAATAGTTTTTCGTTTACATTGAAGCTCCAAGTTAATGGTGTTTAAGTGCATTTTGATGTCAGTCAAAAATGCCAAATCAGTCAGCCATTTTTCGTTTTTCAACATCTGAGTGTCATCACCTCTTTCGTCTAGAAAAGCTGTTATTTCGAGCAATAACTAATGAACCACCTGACGTCCGTGTTATGAACTAAATCAGTGTGTTCAGCTGACTCCTATCTTTCAACTGCTACTTAAAGAGCTACCCTTGCAAGCTACGTGCACGGATAAAATTCACAATTTTTGTTGCAATGTCAATAATTTCCTCCGTTTTCAAAACTTTTGAACACAAAACTTGTTGATGTATAATGCAATGGAATGAAAAAAAATGAGGGAAATCTTCATTAGCTCGACACAATGCCACAAAACCGGTTTTGTTTCCAGTCATTGCTGGTGCTCCATCGGTTGTAATGCACAGTAGTTTATATATTGGTAGATTATAGTTTTTACAAAATTGAAGAAAACGTCATATATACCTTCGCCATGGGTCTTCTCCTGCCGAGAAATGATTGTCAAAAATTCTTCCTTAGCCAACATGTCATTGAATACCATCGGAATAAAAATACACAGCTGGGCAGCGTCTGTCATATCGGTGGATTCGTCGAACTTTAAGAAAAGTATGTACATTACGTATCATGTTTTAGTTAATCTGCTATGTCCCGACGCATGACTATAATACGCCTTGTGACAGTCGGACAAGATAACTGAAGTTCCCTAATAGCAGACATGATTTCTGTTTTATTTTTAAAATCTCCAAGTAAGTCTCACCCGCTTCAATAAATGCTTCCTTCACAACCGATCCATCTTCGAATGGTTTTCTGTGTTTGGCCAATATATGAGATATTTTAAATGACGCTAGCGTAGCAGCTTTTGATTGTTTAGCGGGTCTTATAAACATGGTTTGTTCTTTTTTCAAACAAGATATTAAATCACGTACTTTTTGTTTTCTTAATTCATTTGTGGCTGAAAATCCTTTTCATAGTTTTTATAAACCGTTTTATGATGCCTCTCTAAGTTACCACGCTTAGGTATTGCAACTGACGCACGACAAATAAGACAAATGCACATATCCTTCACCATACAAAAAAAAAATTCTTCCTCCCAATCGTTATTCATATCATACGTTTCAGATTTCTTCGCTGCACTCATTTTGTACAATTTAATAATCAACTTTGTATCGTCGTAGTATTGCCTTCAAGTTACAATTCGGAATGACTCCAATTCCTGCAGACCCAACATTTATATCGGCATGAATGAAAGTCTCGAATATTCCCGTCAAACGCGACGAAATGCCCGAAATTTTTAGAAAAGCGGAAAGAATAATAAACGCACCTTTTCTTTGACAAGTACCTCGCGTTCCTTTGATAAAGCCGCCTTTTGCCACTAGCAGAGTGTTACTTTATTACGTGATAAATTTTTGTAGTTTAGTTACCTACTTATTAAAAAAACAATATATAATATATAAAACCACCTGCTTTTGTGAACTGCTGGAGTAGATTACCTAGAATGTTCTGGTATTGTGGACAAACAGCTTTCACCACGATAATAACCGCACAATGTTTTTAAAATTTTCTGACCGAAAACACGACAAATACCTGTCAATGGTCATCGAGTCTGATGAAGCAACGTGACACTTATTCGATCAGTTCAAGATACATCTTAATCAATAATAAAAATTTAATCATTCAAACAGCTGAGTACGATAAATGGTGGATTATACACATTATTCTGTACTAAAGCTATATTATTCAATAATAAAAACTTAAAAAGTTTTTTCCCTATGTAAATTTTAAAAGACTACTTTGAAAAAAGCTTAACGAAGATACCTCAAATCAATATCATTCTAGTTTTTCTCTTCATCCTACACTTTCAATTTTGCTATTCCAATACAGAGAAAGCAGAATTCCCTAATGCCGATGTTCCTGAATTCTAATTCCTAGAAGTCAAAGGGGTGTCCCCATGTAAATTCATCAATTTGTCACGATACAGTTATTAATGGCTACGGGCGTTACAGTGGAATAGCAGTCGTAGCGCCACCTAGCTCTATCTCTCTTAAACTGCTCAGATTGCGATTTAGCTTCTGGCACTGTGACAACAGGTCCGCACTTAGATTAATATCTAATTGTGGAGGTTATATCTTCAATATACTCCTACTCACAAGTTATAAGTATACTCAGATAAAGAAGATGTTCTTGAAAATACTTATATTCTTGATTATTTTCGATATAGCAATAAAACATTCTACCCAAAAACCAAAGATAAGTAATGTGATATTTTCATTGACCTTGAAAGCAGCAGAAGACTGCCATAATAATGTATATCCAAGAAAATCCACTAAAGATTTCGAAACAGCAATAAAGATTTGAAAATATTTTTCTCCAAAGAACATGGTATACTAAGGATGAGCATCAGTAATATTCGGAACAGTTATCCTCCAAAAATCAAATTGCATCAGAAGTAAGCAATGGGAGTTTCGTCAATTTGATGAATATTAGATGTAGTAGTGCAAGGGAATATCTTTTCAGATAGACTAGTATCGCAGACATGAGCAAAAACCAACTCT
Organism: Cryptolaemus montrouzieri; assembly: GCA_013387265.2. NCBI lineage: Eukaryota > Metazoa > Arthropoda > Insecta > Coleoptera > Coccinellidae > Cryptolaemus > Cryptolaemus montrouzieri. The sequence continues at coordinate 73,352,030 of JABFTP020000001.1, read as the reverse complement.
TGAAGAACTCGGCTTCAACCGTGGATATTATGAAAGCTATCATCGAATACTGAGTCAAATCGAGGGTGAGTATTTATTTTTCCGTGAATTATCGATGTAGCAATTGGATTTGAAATTATTTCCCTCCAAATACCAAAGATAATAAAAGAAATCTCCCATATTTTGGAGGGTCTTCGAAGAAGCAGTGGTACTCGAAATATTTCTCTTAAAGATCAAAAATGAGTAAGATTTCATATAATTTAGAATATCCTCGTGGCAGTAATGAGTTGCGGAAAAAATACTACTGTATATCGAAGGAAAACAACGAGCTTCTTTATTTTGGAGTTTGTGAAGATTTGCGATGCAGAAGTAGTATTTGGAAATACTTTCCTTCGAAGAATGAGCGAGCATCAGTGAAATTCAGTAAATTTACCATCCAAAGACTGAATGTCATCAGGGATAATCAACAGAAGTTACGTTATCTTAGAGGATATTCGATACAGTAGTGCCCTCGGGAATATTTTCCACCAAACACCAAGATGTATACTAATAAGAAGCAAACACTATTTTCATATCATAGAGGATCTCCGATGCATCAGATGAATCCACAAAAACTAAATCAATCGCGAGTAAGCAACGAGAATTGTCATATTTTTTCTGATGCCAAGCATCAGAAAGTAAATCTCTCATAATCTGGAAGATCTTCGAGTAAAAGTTTACTTAAATATTATTCTTTAAATACCGAAGCTAAGTAAGCTTTCTCATATTGGATACTCCTCGACACAGCAGAAGGTTTCGTCGAAGTTATCCAGCAAATAGCAAAGCGTATTGGGGGTAGATGATAGGAGTTCTTTGTTTTGGAAAAACCTTCGATATGAAAGTTTTACAAAGCAATATTTTCTCCCAAATACCAAGGTAAGTCAAAAACCAAAACGTTCAATGAAATGTTTAGATATTAAATAATCTGATTATTGGAATCTATGGGATTGAAGCCACCCCTGCTTTCTTTCGTCTTCCGTTCGTTCAGCCTTCTCGCTGATGACTAAACTGCATTAACATGCTTCCCTACACAATGCTGAGCTCGTCATTACATGTTATGAAAGCCAGCATTAAAACGTATTACCTCCCTCCGGAGGGGGTTGGTCGGGGATGAGCGACATTTATCATAAAACGTTTTGAACGATGAATAAATCTAATCACGGGTTTGTTCGAATCTGCTGATGTGTTTTTACCATTAGCGTGTTCACGCGACACAGATATTTGTTATAGATAAATTTTGAAGGTATTTTATTAACTTTGCTTTCATTTTAGTTCACTTTATTTGTTTTAGATTACGTTATGGGTAATTGTATACTTCAATTCTAAATGCAACACATTATATCTAAATATCATTTGTCTACCAAATTATATAGAAATAGGAGCAAATATACTCCAAATCATTACATAAATAAATCATTTCAATTTAGGAAAAACTTTGAAACATTCACATAGTTCTCAATATCGAGCTTCGACGTGCTGATACAACTGAAAAGCAAGCTCAGTGACAAATTGTTACCATATCTTCGACAGGAATCAGTGAATTATTAGAATGAGGTTGAATCCTCGCATCGTTTATTGAAATAATGTTAATCATGAATGCCAACATACATTTTTTTTCCTTGATGTTGCGTCTCTATACCAAATTTGATATGTATGTCTATTGACTTTAACACTCAAATGCTGCTTCATTTTATAACACTCTTTTTTGACAAAGTTTGGACTTCGGGAATTTCGGAAAAACGTGCACAAAATTCATCTATTATTCCGAATTTTGTTGTTGTTTCGTTGAGTGTGTTATTATGTACACATAAATCAGACAAAGTAAAATATACTTCAAAATCTCGCCCAAGAGTTATTGGAGCTCATTATAGCGATTTTCCTGAACAGCAACCAGCAATAGTCGCTCATCCAGCTCCAACCACTATCCTCACTGTTATTCTCTGAAGAACGAAAATTATTTCTGCCGTTGAACTATTTCCATAAAAGGGTCACACCACAAGCAATCACTGAGTGAAACAATGCGAAGTACACCTTACGCAGATCACCTTCCGTGTATGTAGTATGAATAAAATTGACGAAAGCTTTGGGACCAGCGAATTATTAGTTAACAGTCACGCTCCTTGGTAATTTAAAGTTGTTTGAAATTATTAACTTTTGAGCCAAATTGCAAGTTCCATTCACCACCTGAATGTCCATGTATACTACTGACCGATTCCAAGAATTTAGAAAACCCATTATTATAAATATGAAACATCAGGAGCTCCAGAACAGAGCCCTGCAGTACTCCCATATTGTTTGGCAATAGATCTGATACAGTGCCGCCCATCTCCACACTTGAAAGCCAATTTTGAAATACGGTAATAATAGGCGTAGTGGTACCCCTCTTATTCCACAGCGAATACATTTTCCCAGCAGAATTTCATACTGTACCAGATTAAAGGTCTAGCAGACAGAGTGTTGACAACATTCTAATCCTTCAATGATCTTAGAAACTAACTAAGTCAGTGCTTTCACAGTTGACATACCCTGCTTGAATTCGTACTGGGACTTTAACAATATTTCATTCTTCTCTCAAAAAATTGGCAACTTGTCCATTGGCGTTGTTGATATCGCTTTTTTTGAAAACAGGTATAACTTCTTTCAAATGCTTTTGGAAAAATAACATAATAGAATCAATACTATAACACATTGGAAACGCTATTGAATCTGTAGTAAATTTAATAATTTTACTATTCAGACCATATACAACAGTAAAAGCTGTGTTAGATGGTTTTTTTTATATATAGTTTCACCTCATCTTTATATGTGGGATTAAAAAAATGTGAGCTAAGCTGTAGTCTTAGATAGTCTCCTGATGACATCAAGACTTCTATCACCAGAGGAGATACAGTTGTTCACCGCTCGGATTGTTATATTTGTTGAAATTTTCTGTTGTTAAACCAGTAACATTAACATTTTTACTCTGACTAGTTTCACTTCTTGTTCTTACCCAGGTGTCTCTAGTCAGATGTTTCCAAAATTGCTCAAAGTTATTATTTTCAATTTTTTCAGTTCAACGAAGGTTTTTGTCAGTATTTTTTCATCTGTCCACCTTTTCTGGAAGTGAACTAAATACGAATCGCCTTCCCTCTTTTTTCATTAGAACGTTTTTGAAAAGTATGATGCGGGATTTGAGCCTTTTTAATGTTCCCAAATTCAAACTTGTATGTAGTGAATCTAATTTCAATCAAAATGATGGGATTGTAATTTATATAAAGGATTGTTTCGAGTATGACAGTAACATTAAAACTTTATCAAAAACAAATTTACTCAGAATTGCTTTCACTTTGAGGAATGTTACGGTGGTATTGACAGCTTCATATAGAGGTGGACCAACATATGAGATGGGAAAGCCATACTCACAAACTGGCCAAGCGACTCAGAATTCTGGTGTGTAAATTCTACAAATTAAGAGAAATTTTAAATAGGTCGATGCTTGTTTTATTACATAATGCACTGGTGGAGTCTTTATTAAGATATTGTATTGTTTTCTGGGGAGGATATATATAGTAAATGTTTTAGTTACCTGCAACCATTCTTTTTTTTTGATTGGTCAGACACAAACAAATCCTCAATTTAGGTGTCAGACCCGGTGAGTTTCATTTTCATATTTTCTTATTGTTCACAATTTTATTTAGTTGTGAGTATTGTAAATTGAAGTATTATATGATTGTAGGTACTGATATAATATTGTACTCATATACGTAAATAAATTTGAATTTGGCCAAATATTTTCTCTATCGCCGTTTTGATAGACAGCGTTTTTGTTTCACTTCTGTTCAATTCACTAATGTTCGACATAATCATTTCCTAAATCTAGGTATCATCATTATGGCATGATGGAATCAAAGAACACAAAAATCTAAAAGGTTAAATTCGAGTAATCTGGCTGGCCATGGTTCGAGTCCCAGTCGCCCTACCTAATGAACTGGAAAATTTTCATTCAAACGTTGACGACCATCAGACTAAAATGGAGCCAACTTGAATTCTTCCGATTCCAAGTTTCTTGAAATCTTACATGCAGCTGCATAATTTTTTCTCTCAAAGAATTAATATGCAATATGCATTTCTTGAGAAAAACAAAACAGATTAAAACGTTTTTGGGTATTAAGAAAATAATTATTTTATGATCGGATTATACTTACCATCTAAATACGAAGAAAAAACGGGGAAAGAATGCGAAATTTACCATTTGCAGAAGAAGTGGACGAATAGAAAAATACTGACCCTTGTTCAACTGAGGACTTTTACAAAATTTGAAGCCGATTGTTTCCTTCGTTCATTGAATTAAAATTAAATTTTATGCCTACACTTTCAGTACTCATATGTCGAAAATGAGGAAAAATTATTCGACGACTCTTCCTCTTTTTGATAAGATTTCACCAGCTGAATTAAATCCGCGTACTTAGGGAATACACTGAAGACACAAACCTAAATGAATGAATTGATTATTAACAAATATTAATAACAAAACGTATGTGTTGTACGTCATCTGTTCATATGTATCACTTAAGAAATACTTCTACTTTCTATTATATCGTTCTTTATTCTTTCTTATATGCCGTGACACTTCCTAGAAATTTTACTACCAATTTCCGTACCCAAGAAGTTTCAGTTTGAGAAGGATAACGCACAAATTCCTCACGAGTTTTCTTTTCAGGAATCAGCAATATGAAGAGCTGGGTGCTCCCATCAAGAAAGGTGATCCAGTGGATGACCTCAGTAGTCCAGAAAGTATAAAATCTATTGAAAGGCCTCCTCTCAGGAAAGTTGATCAGTACATCAGAGCAGAATGCCCCTGTCTTTCCAAGAGGGCCACTGTGGCTGTCCTCAGCTGCATGGGTTTTATAATCATGTTTGGAATGAGAACATCTATGGGAATAGTAAAATTACAATTTGAGGTAAGAAACGTGAAAATTCTTGAAAAATCACACATCAAAACCGACGATTAGCAACAATGGTTGAAAATCGAGAAAATCCACTGTGTTAGTCGTAATTAAAGATAATAAAATTCGATTCACTCTGTTTATTTTCTATCTATTTTCAGAATAAGACCAAAGTATGGGGTCAAGACACAGCTTCAGCAGTGGAATCGGCCATATTTTGGGGATATTTTATAACACAAATACCAGGAGGCCTCATTGCTGCTGCTTATCCTGCCAATAAACTTTTTGGTTTCGCCATTGGTACATCATCTTTATTGAACTTTTTCATTCCATTTACCTATAAATATCCACCTTTTATCATAGCTCTCAAAATTTTACAAGGACTCGTTGAGGTGAGTTTAGCAGTTATTTGACAAACGTAAATTTATATTTTGGAATTAGTTAAAGTGAGGGTATAATTTTCTATGGCTATTCTGATCAAGACTTAGCCAAAAATAATATTGACGACTAACTTCCAGTTATTAATCATCAACAATCAATTTAATTGACAAATAGTTGGAAAAATAATTAATATGGTATATTGGAAACAGTGAAAGTAATCTGATATTGACGAGTAGGTATGCTTTTGGACCTGAAATAGATTTTGAAAAAGTGAAATAACTGGAAACATACAGCTTATTCGAAAAGTTCAATTTTACTACGAAAGAAGAAAAAATTAGCAGAAATATTTCTATTCAGAGAACTCCGACCTGACCTTCTCACAAGAGCAGATCAAACAAGACCCACCTACTACTTTGACGAACCCTACAAAGTAGTTATTCCACCAAAAGAAATTTGGACCACACCACATGCCTTACTCACACCACAGGGCCCCCACCTGGTTTACGGATAGGTCCAAAACCAGATCGGGTACAGGGATCGGCGTTCACGGCCCTAGGGCAGACATTATGATTGCCTGGGAGACAAAGTCACCGTAACACACGCAGAAATATTTGCTATCCTCCGGTGCGTACAGGAAAACCTACATAGGAACTATAGGGACGCATACATCTACATATGCTCTGATAGCCAAAACGCCCTTAGATATCTTAAAGATACGAAGGTTACATCCAAACTGGTTGACGAATGCAGAACAGCACTACGACAACTCAGTGCCACAAACAGAGTCACTCTGATTCGGTGCCCAGCCCATCAGGGCATCGAAGGAAACGAGATAGCAGACAACCTATCAGTCCGATGGGACCAGAACCAATTCTGACCATCCCATGGACCAATGTGGATCTTTCTTCCAAAACTGGACCACCACCGAGGCTCAAAACTACTGGGCAGGCATCTCGGGACTGAGACAGTCAAAAGGTTCATAAAAGGGCCGCAATCAAAGAAGAGGGTACATGAACTACTGTCCTTCGAAAAAAAGTCTGTTGTAGTGGGCGTATTGACGGGACACCAACTCAACAAACATCTACACGTCATGAAACTATCGGAAACCACACAATGTCGTGGATGCCTAAAAATGACGAAACAACGGGACACATATAAGGAAACCAGACTGAACACCTTGGGCACTGAAACACACCAGTGGAGGCCCCCTACAACAGTCTTGCAAGCTTCATCAGGAAGCTTTTGCAAGACAAATAACAACTCAACAACACACGGCAAGCACAATGGGCCAAACGGCCTGAGTGCTGCCCATATGGGCACCGTGCAGGAAGAAGAAGAAGAAGAACTTTCTTCCATCCTAGCTATTTTTTTGATCGAAAGAAAAAAATTGACCAGAGACATTTCTGGCGAATGAAAAAGTGATAAATCGTTCTGACTGATCTGTGTCGAAAGTTGTGTGACAAGTACACTTCTATAATTCTCATCGGTAGTCTGAGTCAAGGATGCCCTTCTTGAGGCTCTTCTCCTAACTACTGATAAACGTTTTTGTGCCTTACATGCATTCGATTTGTTTTTATGCCATTTTTAACAAAACGAATATTTCTGAAACATGTTGCCCCAATTTGAAAGAAAATTTGATTTACGTTCTGAATCGCCAATATAATGCATATACTTCAAACGAAGACTGCTTACTAAGAAGAGCTATAGCACTAATTTTTCAAAAGGAGAACACACAGAAGGTTTCAAATCCTAATGATAAATATTTTTTCAGTTGTGAAATTCATTATTTCCTTCCTGCAGTTGTAAGCTTCAATCGAAATGAAATAGATGAAATTATTTGTATCCTCTGAGGACTTTATCATCAGTTTGAATGAAAAGTATCTATATTTATACATATATCTTTCCATCAGTTCAAATAATCAATTAATTATGTTACAAACATAACATTGGATATATTATATAGCTAATTAGAGTCACGGTTAATGTTGTGGCTGACCAACGTTTGCATTGGATATATTGGACCGTGTTGATACATGTGGATTTGATCTTCGTTTGGTAATTACTGTTTAGGCGGAAGCAAGGTTTCCCAATAATGTGCAAGGTCCTAAAAATGTTGACTGTTGCTTTACGGTGACTGGTAATTGGAAAATATAATTCAATACTGTCAAAGGAAATGAGCATCAATATAGAAAGCATTCACCTTATGTTGCTCTATCCACCGAGAAAAAAGTGCTTACAATTTGGCAGATTTTTGAAACGATGTACCTTAACGCTTCTTGCAGTAGGAGTGAAATAACAGAAATCGTCAGCGAAAGTATGTATTCAGTATCGAAATTCAATTAGAATAATAAAAGTTAGCTCAAGAACCTCAATACTGTATACGTACAAATTTCGGTAAGACTTATATGATTACATTACATCCAAATAGGTCGTTTGTATCTAGATCCTTTCAGAATTGCAACAAAAGTTTATCTATTATTCATAACCTTGATTCAGTTATTTCCCAGAGGATTCATCTATTTTACAGAATTGAAAAGGTATCTGGTAGTTTTTACTTTCCTTTCGTTCGGTTCTTGTACTATTCTGCCAAAGTGTTCATCTCTCCTAAAGCGGGAATACACATGACTATAGCTGGCACAATGGCATATTAGCTCCTTGCATATGTCATCTACTGTCATGTGACTAACTGTCATAGCTAAACCGGCACATGCAGGCACCAGCTACAAGCCGTCATTTTTATAGAAAAATTCTAACTGTATTTTCCAGTACCTTCTTCTTCTTGTCGCATTTCTGTAAGTAGATAGCTACTTGTACCAACAAAATTTATCTTCTGCTAATTCAATCTTCCATTGCTACATTTGTCATATTTTTGAAACGACTGTCAAAATTTTTTCGCAAAGTTTTCTTCATACTAAACAAGATCCACGAAGAAATAATATATGGGAGATGTCAACCCAAATTATTGGGTTCATAATGTTTCTAGAACATCTATAGATCATAATCGGCATCACTTAGAAGACCGAACCTAGCCATCGGGGCTCTCTCTGTCAAACAGAGAGGGAATTGTTTTGTTGAGTTTGAATATTGAAGAGATTTTGCGATTCTACTTCAAAATTGGCAAGCAAGAACAAGGAAGTGATTATGTTTCAGGAGACTCACACTGCGACGGAAGAACATCTCCGCGAAAGAGGAAATATAGCAGGTTATGGTTTGATTATCTCCTTAGTCCTTTTTATGGCCTTGCTTGCTATGTAAAATCTTTTCCTAGATTCAAGTGAGTTTAGACAAATAAGAGTCAGGTATGATTGTTGAAATTTTTTCTGCTGGTTTTCTTCTTCCATTGTTACAGATTTCCTGTCCCAAACCCCCTTCCTTTCACCCTTGTCTTCTTGGAGTGCAAGATGAGAATGAGAGAATGAAGCTGCTAAGGAGAAAAATCGTTGGTACTCTTTATGTACACACGACACTAACACTACATAAACAAAGAAGCTATTGCTAGTGCAATAGCGACAGGGAAACGAGTTTTTTCCTCTGATTTTTTCACTCGTTTATTGAATAATACGAAAGATAGTATGGTTCCCTTGTTACATTTTCTGAGCTGACACTTGTGTTTTTCTGACACACACCAAAATTATAGATATAAGCATTTATTGTAAATACAATTATTCCAATTTTGTAAATCCTCTCTTTTCAAAAGAATATATATATTTATTGATGAATTGAAATAGATTATCCTCATTTTATACAACTATTGAATATTGTAATTTTAAAAATATCTTGATTTTTCAAAAGAAACACCCTGTATTTTATTATTTATGTCAACGCATAAAATATTGTGTTATATTCTTGCAGAAGTAACCTATCTTTATCTTCGATCATTTTCGAAATATTCGATCATTTGTAAAACATTATTGATGAAAATTCTACAAACCGTATCAAATTCATCAACATGCATGATAAAATCAAGATGATTAAAACATAAATTGAGGTATGTTATTTGTGCCTTCTGTCAGGTGTCCTGACATATCATATTCTACATTTAACATGGTGAACTTATCAGTGTTTCGTTATTAAACAATGTTAAAGTGAGGTTTGAACCCAATTTCCTCAATTGACTGTCATGAAGTTCTCCAAAGAAGAAATGGTTGATATGATTTTTATGCTGGGTGAGTGTGATAGAAATTCTTTGTTAGCAAGTAGAGTTTATGCACAAAGGCTTCCTGATAAGAGGCATCCTGATGCAAGATGCTTTGAAAAACTTCTAATTACATTTATCGAAACGGGTAATATCGTTTACAAAAAACATGAAAAACCAAAAACTGCTACAGCTGAAGACAACCAGTTATCAGTTTTGTTGACAGTGACAGAGGACCCATGTAAAAGCCAGAGAGATATTTCTCAGTTAACAGATATAAGTCAAACTTCCGTTCAGAGAATCTTGAAAGTGAATAAATTTCATGCATATCATATACAGCTGCACCAGGAACTGAACTATCAAGACTATGAAAATCGAATCAATTTTTGCAATTGGGCAAGTGACAAAGTAGCGGAAAATCCAAATATGTTTAGAAAAGTTCTTTTCTCGGACGAGGCAACTTTCCATGAGAATGGGCTTGTTAACAGGCACAACTTTTATTATTACGCCACGGAAAATCCACATTTCATGGGACAAATAGATCACCAGCATCGTTGATCCTTGAATGTATGGGCCGCTATAGTAGATGGATATCTAATTGGGCCACACTTTTTCGACGGGAACCTCAATAGTGAAATTTATTTAGATTTTCTGCAAAACCATCTACCAATGTTACTTGCCGATGTACCAGAGCATATAGACAAGATTTGTGGTTTTAACCGGATGGAGCACCGGCACATTACTCAGGTAAAGGAGCATTTGAATCATGTATTTCCAAACAAATGGATAGGACGTGGCCAGCTAGGTCTCCGGACCTTACAAGTCCAGATTTTTTCTTGTGGGGTTATATTAAGGGCATCGTTTACCAGATTCCTTCTACAACACAGTTGGACAGAAAATAGTCGACGCCTTTCAGTCGGTTAATCCACAAATGTTGTCGAGAGTTCAACCGTCTTTCCTTAGAAGGATTGAGTTGTGTCTACAAAGAAACGGGCAACATTTCGAATACTTATTGAAATAGTTCAACACCTTGTAGATCATCTCATCAAAAACCAACCTATTACGTATTTCATACACGACTACCTTGAAATATCTCCATTTCTCTGATCAAGTAAAATGATATGTACTAATAAACTCTTCTTACGCAACCTCTGATTTTATTGTTTTAGTTTATTTTTTATTTCGAAAATGATCGAGGATAAAGATAAGATTACTTCTGCAAAAATATAGCACAATATTTTATGCGTTGACATGATAATAAAATAGAGGATGTTCCATTTGAAAAAATCAAGATATGATATTTTTAAAATTACAATATTCAATAATTTGTTTGAGTCACTCCTGTATAAAATGAGGATAATCTATTTCAATTCATCAATAAAGATATCCTTGAGCAATAAGAAAACGAAAAGAAAAGAGTATTCATCCTCTCTGGCCGAAGGAGCATGCGATGACGCGAGAGCCTACTTTCATGAATTTTCACGGAATAAAAAATATTGTGACGAAAATACTCACCAAAAAAACTTATGACTTAAAGACATTATAAGACACTCTTGAATTTCTTGAATTTTCAACAGAAAAGTGGTTTTCCAATCTGAAAAAACCTCCCAAGATTTTTTTATAGAAAATTGGGACATCCTGTTTACTTCAAAATAAATTTCTGAAGTTGATTTTCACTCTCTTAATACGATACTGTTCGAACAAAAATGAAAAGTGTACGAGCTACAGAGCACCGCGCGACTGGTAAATCACCCAGTGTATACCCAAATCTAAGAGTTGAGCATATTAGATTTTTTATTCATCGACCGCTGTTAAAATGTACTGAAGAAGGTTGTAAATTATTCTAACGCAATTTTCATAAGCTTCCACACATAGTATTTGTAGACTGCAAACCCTACGTTAATAATAATAAGGAAAATTTGGAGCACTCATAATCTTTTCAGCAAGTAAATGTAAGTTATTGATAATGATCCTGCGCAGAATACAACGAAATACTGTACTATAGTTGATATACAGGGATATCCACCGGGACCGTCCGTTAAAACTTTTTGAGTTCAAATTACAGTATCAAGCTGAAATTTTATACGCTGCCATAACTAGCGATTTCCAATTGAAGTGAAATATTTTCGAAGTGATACCATTTCCGATCATACCGGAAGTGGGTCAACACTTTGTTATTTCAAATGGCAATCTACCTTTTTTATTATACATCTAGAACCGACATTTGAGCAAGGCATAAAATACCCAAGTTGTTGGCACTTATCTGTCAAAACTTTTGACAGATTTAATCATTTTTGTTATAAACTCGATTCTTGAAGAACATTTAAAAAATTGTAGCTCGTAGATCTTTTGCACTACAGACACAATTTTTGCTTGGGTGGATAGAAGAAGGATCAAGGAATTTTTCAAGCAATCTACACATGTCAAATGTTTATTGCGTTGTTTTGTATGATTTTTCCAATTTGGCCTTTTCAAACAGCAATAACTCAATTTTTTCAAATGGCACGTGTCAATTTTTATATCGCCATCTGATGAATCGTCAAATTTCAGATGGAATTGTATCAGCATGTACTATACCCATCTCTTATAGTTCCGAAATAATTTGGGAATATATTGAATTTTGATGATTTTGCAAAAACTAACAGAGAATGCTTTGAAATATTTGAATCAAGTAGCTGAACTGGCTACGCTCACGTGACAGGTGCCTAAAATTAATGTACTTATCACTTCGTTTGTTCGAATTCGATATTTCAACAAGAATTGTTGGTAATTTGAAGTGATAACTTTTGAAAAACACCAGATTGGTAATAAAATGGCAGATTATTCACATGAGGATATGTTCAATCTCTTTTTAATTCATGGCGAATGTCAAAAAGTGGTGGATAGAACTTGCAGGCAATTCAATAACCAATTTCCAGATTTGGCGCCTATGAGTAAAACAAAATTTCGAAAGATTAGAAGCAATTTTCTGCAATTTGGAGGAACAAAATACATAGAAACTAGAAGAAAACCAATTCCCGAGGACGACGATAATCAAATTAATACGCTCGCGTATTTTCGTGCCAATCCACATGCGTCCATTAAGTCAGCATCAATGGATATTGGATTGAGTTATACTTCCATTCAAAGGATCCTTAAGAAACATAACATGCACCCGTATTCTTTTATCAGACTACTAAAATTGAAACCAACTGACCTTCCCAAGCGTCTAAATTTCTGTGAAAATTTATTAATTCGGCTTCAAGAAGATGAGACAATTCTGCAAAAAATGATATGGTCTGATGAAGCCAAGTTCAATGAAAGTGAAATAACCAACAGGAGAAGTCGACATTTTTGGGCCACAGAAAATCCACATTTCATTGAGGTTATTGATTTCCAAAATAAATTCAGCGTGAATGTTTTTGCAATTTTATGAATGATTTGTTGGCTTATCACATTTATGAGGAAAATCTTAATGAACAAAGATACCTGGAAATTTTGAGAGGAACATTATCAAATTTTTCAAATGGATTACCCTTAACATTCTGAGGGATTGCTATTACCAAATGGATGGTGCACCAGCACATAAAACACGAGCTGTAGATCGGCAGCTAACAGAAATGTTCGAGGATAGATGGTGGGGTAATCACGGACCAAATTTATGGCCTCCGCGTTCTCCGGACCTGACGCCCCTTGATTTTTATTTATGGGGCAAAATCAATAGTGAAGTGTATCTAATTCCTGTAAGAAGTACAGAAGAGTTACTAGAGCGCATTCATAATGCCTTTCGTAATATTGATCCTGAGGAAACTAGGAGGGCAACTCATCATGTTCGTATACGAGCTGTCAAGTATATCGAGCAAAATGGGGCCCATATTGAACATTTATTCAGATCGTAAATTAGTTTTCTCCTATGATGTTTGCTATCATTTATTCGTATTTGTAATTATCTTCGATGATTGGTTTTCGCTTAGTTCCTACAATTTTATTCATCCGAATTGTGAAAATTGCTTCTAATGCTTCGAAATTTTATTTTACTCATAGAGGTAAATTTGAAATTGGTTATTGAATTTCCTGCAATTTCTACCCACTACTTTTGAAATTCTAAAATGAATTTAAAAAATTAAATATATTTTCGTTTGAATAACCAGTGGCTTTATTCCAAATGTGTTGTATTTTTTGGATATTTTCAATCTGAAATAACGACAATTCTTGTTGAAATATCAAATTCGAATGAACGAAGTGACAAGTACATTCATTTTAGGCACCTGTCAGGTGAGCATAGCCAGTTCAGCTACTTGATTCAAATATTTCAAAGCATTCTCTGTTAGTTCTTGCAAAATCATCAAAATTCAATATATTGTCAAATTATTTCGGAACTATAAGAGATGGCTATAGTACATGCTGATACAATTCCATCTGAAATTTGACGCTTCCTCTGATGGCGATATAAAAATTGGTACTTGCCATTTGAAAAAATTGAGTTATTGCTGTTTGAAAAAGGCCAAATTGAAAAAATTTTACAGAACAACGCAATGAACATTTGACATGTGTAGACTGCTTAAAAAATTCCTAGATAATTCTTCTATCCACCCAAGCAAAAATTGTGTCTGTAGTGCAAAAGATCTACGAGCTACAATTCTTTTAAATGTTCCTCAAAAATCGAGTTTATAACAAAAATAATTAAATCTGTCAAAAGTTTTGACAGATAAGTGCCAACAACTTGGGTATTTTATACCTTGCTCAAATGTCGGTTCTAGATGACCCACTTCTAGATGTATAAAAAAAAGGTAAGGTAGATTACCATTTGAAATAACAAAGTGATGACCCACTTCCGGTATAACCGGAAATGGTATCACTTCGAAAATATTTCACTTCAATTGGAAATCGCTAGTTATGGCCGCGTATAAAATTTCAGCTTAATATTGTAATTCGAAATTAAAAAAGTTTTTAACTGACGGTCCCGGGGGATATCCCTGTATATCTCATAACAATTACTATGACCCAGTTCGTGATATGATACAATATAAAAAGATTAAAAAAAAACTGTTTGATTGCGTGTTTTCTCATATAATTCATAATTCGCCTTTTAAATCTAATTTCCAATAAATGAATATCTATTTCAAGATAAATAAGTCTAACCAAAACCATTTTTTTTCAGGGTGTCACATATCCAGCCTGTCATGGAATTATGAGGTACTGGGCGCCTCCTTTAGAACGTTCAAAACTTGCAACTCTGGCTTTCTCAGGTTGTTATGGAGGTGTTATGTTTGCTATGTTAATTTGTGGGGTCTTGGTGGATTATCTAGGACCCATGTCGCCATTTTATTTTTATAGCGTCATGGGTATTTTATGGTATCTAGCTTGGATTTGGTTAGTTTTTGAAAAACCATCTCTACATCCATGCATCGACACAAAGGAAATGATGTATATAGAAAATTCGTTAGGTAAGTGACAAGATTCTGTTCTCTTCATAAATATAATTAAAGAGCTTGATTTTTGTCAGAAGCGTAACATACTGGAGGTTAAGAGTAAAAATATTCCCATTATGTTGAGAGCTCATTGCCATTTTCTTTTTCATAATAGGATTTCACGTTGAAAAGATACCTCATAAATCGATAGTGTTACTTGTTTTGGAAAAAATTGAAAATTTTTGATACGATTCACGTTCCTAAACTCCCAAGACGATAGGTAGTGTTCCGCTGGATTATTCAAAGAATATAATTTTTGTCCACTGATCAACTTTGCCGCGATCCACCTAAAACAGTTGTGCGGGCCACAAGTTGAGAATCATTGCTTTACATGATCAATATTATTTTAAAGATTATTGTTCATCATTAAGGATTACTTTCCACCAGTGAAAAATATTTTGAATTTATTAATAATTATTCATTAATTTACAATTTATAGCTGCTTGAATCAAAGCTCCTGCATGTTCCATGGAATACCGTCACTCGGGGCGACTTCGGAAAATTTTCGCTATTTTTTATACATAAAAGCATTATGCTTTTATGTATAAAAAATAGCGCACAAGAATTTCGAAAAAAATAATTCAAAATATCACATGTTTCTTCTCTCAACTTCCGTGCTGAAACCAATGAAGAATAAATTTTTCAAATTTTTTATATTTGAATAGTGTCCACCTTCGCCCTATGTGTTGGTTGAAGATGAATATTACCTTTATCAATTTTAGATTTGCAGTTTTTGATTTTGATATGTCGGCCTAAAGAATTATCGCGCAATGCCCTTAAAGTTTCTTCTGTTGTATATAGGCAACCCGCACCACAATTTCGCGATTTCAAGTGTTTTCAGAGGTCTAAAGTCGATTTTCTTGCAGTATGTTTATGTGTATTTGTTGTCTTTGTGGTATAAAGGAATAAAATACTACGATGTAACGAATTAGAGGAAGAAAACAAGAAATTATAAATACCAGAGTGCTATTTTTCTCGTATTTGGTTCGGTAAGGTTCTTTATACTAAGTGCGTCAAGCAGGAACAGGCTACTCTTTTCTTATTAAATGTCAAGCATTGGCAACACTGGGAGTGGGGTAGCTGCGTCGTTTCTTGGCCATGTTTCACCTTCATCAGGGTCCGCTGATGATATCGTCAAAAGTATGCGATTTTTTTTTGATCAACAGAAAATCGATATTTCTAAATTAACAGTGCTGGGATGTGACGGCACTAACGTCAATACTGGTCGGATCCAAGGTGTGATGCGACTCATAGAGATAGCTATCAACGCTCCTGTGCAGCATGTTGTTTGTCAACTCCATTTGAACGAGCTACCTTTCCGACATCTCATGCGATATTTAGACGGAGAAACTAAAAATCCACAAGCAACCGGTGGACCCATTGGAGAAGCTATTTTACAATGCGAAAACCGACGAGTGACGAAGTTTGACGCCATCCCCGTTGATTGGATAGAAGACACGGAAGGTTTGACAGATATTAGCACCGATCAGAAATACCTCCTACGTTTATGTACCGCTGTCTCAAGTGGACATTGTCCAAAAGAACTCAGCAAGCAGAAAACAGGCCCTGTTGTACAATCTAGGTGGTTTACAACAGCTAGTAGAGTATTACGATTAAACATTAGTACCGAAAAGCCTTCGGAGGCGCTTCGCCAGTTGGCTTCGTATGTAATGAAAGTTTACGCTCCCGTTTGGTACTCAGTAAAAAAAGAACCCTCGATTGCCCAGGGTCCAATACATTTATGGAAGTTGATTCGACTGTCACGCTACCTGCCTCTCAAACTGCGGAATATTGTGGACAAGGTTATTCAGAACAATGCCTATTTTGGACACCCTGAGAATGTACTGTTTGCTATGATCAACGATGGCAATCCCGACACGAGAGCTGTTGCTGGGAGAAGAATAAAAAAGGCAAGATCGACGAAGACAACACGGAAATTAAAGTTCAACGCTGAGCACTACTACGATCTCATAGACTGGTCTTCGCACCCTGTGACAGAGCCCCCTCTAACCCGATCACTATCACCCGAAGAAATAGAAGAAAATATTAGGAGTCGAGCATTCTGTGATAAGGAATTAACCGCTTTCCCCTGCCACACTCAGGCTGTCGAAAGGCTGGTAAAATTAGTAACAGAAGCTTCTTCCTCTGTTTTTGGGCCACAATCTCGTGACGCGTACGTGAAAGCAAAACTGGAGTCCAGACAACGGATGCCATCTGTACATACCAAAAAGGACTACGCCGTTGCACAAGAAGAGCGGAAGCGTCCATAGGAAATTGTATCCATGCTTTATTAACACTTGTTTGTAACAATATTGAATTGGCTTTAATTGTATTAATCTTCCATTATCATTTAATCCCAACAAAGCAAATATTATAATTAAAATTTTAATTTATAATGATGTTTAACTCTAATATTGTATTGTACAATAAAAGTACAAAAAGAGCCTAACAATACAGCGAAATCCTTCTTTCATTTATACTCCATAAAAAAACAACTAAAAACAAGAGAAAGAGTTCAGAAATGTGACTTTAGAACCCCTAAACAGCTTGAAAACGCAAGATTGTTGTGCGGGTTGCCTATACACAACATAAGAAACTTTGAGGGCATTGCGCGACCCCTACGCATTGTTCAAAAATTCTGAAAAAACCACAGATGCTCGGTGCCACCAAATGCAACTTTTCCGTACTATACTTTTTTGAATTTCGAAAAAAAGTCAAAAACGATACACCCTATTCGGAATGCTATATTGAAATTATAATGCGAGAGGAATGATTTTAATTTTAGACTAGGATTACCAATAAAATTAAATTAAAAAATTAAAACCATTCCTCTTGCATTATAATTGTAAAATGTATATTTTAGCATGAGATACCAACACAAACCTAAAAAACCTAAACTTCAACACCCTTAGGTCGACAACGCTGGACTTTTTCAACAAATATTCTTTGGCATTTTTAATGTTTTTATGAGGAATCTGTAGAAATTAATCACTGTATACCTGCAACACTTTGTATAAACTTTCCTACATAAAAACATATGGCATCATCTCCTAAATTAACTAACACCCTTCCTTACGATGAAAAGATAAACTACATGATTCCAGAATATACGTCTTGTTTTTCATTTAGCCGAAGGAACTGAAAAATACAGAATTATTTTTTGCAGGAAAAGTTTCAGAAACGTATACGCCTCCAACTCTTCAGAATACACCTTGGCTGACCTTCTTCAAATCCATGCCATGTTATGCAATATTTGTAGCGAATTTCTGTCGTTCGTGGAATTTTTATCTGTTAGTACTAAATCAACCAATTTATTTATCCGATACTTATCACGAATCCATCGAAACAGTAAGTATACATTTCATAGTATATATTTTATTGTCTTGAATGGCCTAAACACACCTTTAGGATTTGTGTTGTGTATCTTGAAAATGAGTTCGCGAATAAAAGCATCCTAAAGAATGAATTGATGCTGGAATACAGAACGGCATTCACCTTTAATTCAATCAAATTTTTCGCTTTTACGTACGATTTTTCAAACATTTTCTCTCATGCAAACCTCTTGTTGTTACAAACACAAAAAAAAAAGAAAGAGCAGCCTTTCTGAAGTTATCCAGGTTCCCTCAAAAGGATCCTTTATTCGTATCAAGGGAACAGGTTCATCGATCAATATCAAATTTTGGCATTAGAGTAAATGTATACTTACCAACTATTTGCAATTATTTTCAGATCGGTAACTCTGGTTATACCAGACATTGACATCTTGGCATGGTGTACTTTTTATTATTTTCATTATAGGATGCCCTTTATCTTTTGTTAAGATTTGCTCTATCTGAAATTAACCAGCACTGAGCAATGATTCTCTTTTCAACTATTTCGGAATTATGGTGTCATTTTTGCCAAGAAAATTCACTCAGATTCAAGTAAAATTATAACTTTTCTCTTAGTTCAACGAGAAAAGTGTCATTTTCGAGGGTAACGTACTGTCCGATGCTATTTTGAGGGTGCTCAAAAAACATTTGTCAACTCAATAAAACTAAATTGTCAAAAGAATATGTTTTTTCAAATACGAGTACCAATTTTTTTCACTTTATCAGAATCGTATATCAATTTAGTAATGATTGATAAAAGGTTTCCCTATACCTAAAATGGCACGATCCACTTTTAATTCAAGATTCTCTCGCAAATTAATCGGCGAACTGTAAACTTTATTTTTTAGGTACCCCCATAGATAAAAATCTGAAGGGGTAAGATCCGGGACCTTGCCAAAGGCCCAATCTTTTTAGCCATATATCGTCAAACAAGCTGGTTAATTTGCCTGAGGTGTGCAATGAACTTGGGCACCATCTAATTGGTACCAACATGTAACACGTGCATTAAACAGGATACTTAAGTTAAAATCTCTCAATATTTCACAACATTTAAATTTTCTTCATAAATTAAATATCGACATTAAACTGATTAAATTGAAGCTAAAACAATGTTGGAAATTTTGCACTCGTAGTTATGTGGATTTTCGACGGCCAAGATATGAGTAGTTTCCCGATTAGAATCAACTTCTTTCGAAAATTTTGACTCATTGGTGCATACATATATCGTTTCGTTAGAAATCTTGGTTTTCTTGAATCTTCACTATCAAAATTTTACAGAAATTGATCATAACCGCCGCCTCTCCTGGATTCATCGATGATATTGAACAGAATTTGTAGTGGTGGAAATTACTTTTGTCGAAAATTCCATTAATTTATGGATTCGATTATCCCAATCTGCAACAGCAGCACGTACAGACGCATACGAATTGATTTAAAAATAACCCAATATCTCAAGTGAAACTAACCCTACCCCTTTGTCAAGTGACAACATTCAGTTCTAGATTGTTTTCTGCTAAATGGTCCTAAATTCTAGTATTTTTAGTTAAATGTTCTTTAAGTTCACAGAAATCAACTTCTGGATACTCCACATCCCTCAACAAAATTAGGGAGCCACCTGCCAGTTTGACGAACCATTCAAGGTCGTTATTCCACCAAAAGAAACTTAGTACATACCCCACGCCTTACTAATCCCGCAAGGCCCTACCTGGTTCACGGAAGGAACAAGCATCGGCTTCCACGGCTCGAGGGCAAACATTACGATTGCTTCGGGAGGCCATGTCACCGTAACACACGCGGAAATATTTGTCATTGTGTATACAGAAAAACCTACACAGGAACTACAAAGATGCATACATCTTCATATGCTCTGACAGCCAGATTACCCTTGGATATCTGAAAGATACGAAAGTCACATCCAAACTAGTTGAAGAATGCAGAGCAGCACTTCGACGACTCAGTACTACAAACAGAGTTTATTCATTTATTTATTTATTTTTGAATAGAAACCCCAACAGGATATCCCAATTACAGGGGTTCACTTAACATAAAAAAAAATATAGTCATCCTTAATGTAGAATAGTCGAAAAAAAAGAGCAATAATTCTGAAAACTTGTAAAATCAGATATAAAAATTGACCTTACGAAAAAATCTTATCAACGAAACAACTAATTATAGTGAGATGACAAATATATTATGAGCTTACTCCTAAACATTCAATTCGAAATGAAATAGGAGCAGCAAAGGAAAATTGGCTGGCTGAAAGATGTCTGGAAGCAGAAAATCTGAGCAAGCTGGAAGACAGTTTCCATCTCCATAAAAAAGTCAAAGAAATCGCTGGAATATATAACAATAAGAGTGTAAGTTTCATCAGGGATGAAGACAATAAAATAATATTGGACACCGAAAAACTACTACTAACATGGAGGGAATACACCACTGGTCTTTTCCTAGATGACAGACCAGGAAACCCCGAAAACGAAATACAAACGCTATCAGGACCAAGTATACTAAAGAGTGAAATCAAACATGCTATAACTCTGATGAAAAGCAACAAAGCTCCGGGCCCTGATGATATGTACTCGGAAACATTTCATTTAGTTAGCGAACAAAACCTCGATATCATAGTCCGACTCTTTAACAATATTTACGACACTGGACAAATTCCCGAGGACTGGCTCCGTTCTACATTTGTCGCACTTCCGAAAACAAACAACGCAACAGCGTGTAAAGATTACCGCCTCATTAGTCTAATGAGTCATTTCCTCAAACTCTTCCTTCGAGTTCTACACACGAGACTATACAGGAGGTGCGAGGAAGTGAGTGGTGCCAGTCAGTTTGGATTTAAGAACGGTTTTGGAACAAGAGAAGCCATATTTAGTCTCCAAACATTAGTGCAGAATTGCCAAGACCAAAGAAAGAACGTTTTTCTGTGCTTTATCGACTACGAGAAGGCATTTGATAATGTAAAGCACGACCTCCTCATATCATATCTTAGAGACTTGGGGCTGGATGGAAAGGATATCAGACTTATAGGTAATCTATACTGGAACCAAAAAGCAGAAATTCGAATTCAAAATGCAGGAACAACTGAGGGTTTTGAAATAAAAAAAGGCGTCCGCCAGGGGTGTATCTTGTCTCCGATGTTGTTCAACTTGTATGTGGAAAGAGGTTTCATCGGGTCAATCTCCGACAGTCCCATGGGTATTAAAGTAAACGGAATTCCCATCAACAATATTCGATACGCGGATGATACCGTGATACTGGCAGATAGTGCAAATGACCTGCAAGCTCTACTAGATAAGGTCAATCATGAAAGCCAGAGATTGGGTTTGAAAATTAACATCCGTAAAACCAAATGTATGGCCATTACCAGAAACGATGCCCCAAATGCCATAATATCCATAATAAAATGCAGAATCGAGCATACTCGAACAACGTTTATAAAACTTAAGAAATTCTTGACAGACAAAAACCTAAATCTCAATCTCAGATATAGAATGGTAAAATGTTACGTCTGGCCCGTTCTCTTGTACGGAGTCGAGGCATGGACGTTTAAAACAGCAATTATAAATAAAATTGAGGCCTTCGAGATGTGGACCCTACGACGGATGCTGAGGGTATCGTGGGTTGAACATGTGACAAATGAGGATATACTGAGAAGAACTGGTTTGATAGACCGTGAACTTTTCTAAAACATCAAAAGAAGAAAAATTGGCTACCTTGGACATGTACTGCGCGGAGAACGCTATTACTTCCAGCGTCTCATCCTCCAGGGTAAAATAGAAGGAGGAAAAAGAGGAGTAGGTAGGAGAAAACTATCCTGGCTACGAAACATACGACAGTGGACAGGAATACAGGACTTCCAGACACTACAAAATGCTGCAATCAATATAATCATATGATGAGTAAAATGATGGACGCCTACGCAGGAATCTGCATGGCACTTGAAGAAGAAGACTCCTAAAAATTCTCAAGGTGATATTGAAGATGTCAATACCATCCAAGTGCCAATTGCAGAAACGCATCATTCTCAGAAAAACAGAATTATAATATAAAGATGTTCGAGCCTTTGGAATATAGAAGAGAGCCCTTCGACGGTTTTGATACTGTGGCACATTGAAAGTCAAAAGACTGATAAAAGAGCAGAATTCGGTAAAGAAATATTCCATCGAAGAGGTATTCATAACATTGGCATTATTAGTGAATCTCATATGTTGAAATTTATCTACATTCAGTTGAAAGTATCTGGAAAAACAAAAATTAAATCACTCTGAAAAAACTCTTCATCTTCTGGGTTCTCCAACTTTCTGTAGATTTTAAGATAATCCGCGTAAAACTCATAATAACTATTTGAGAATGATTCAGAAATGTCGTCTATGTAAATTGCGAAGAGAAGTGGCCCAAGATGAGACACTTGAGGTACGCCGGAAGTTACGCTGAAAACACTCGAAGATGCTCCATTTACCACTATGTACTGAGATCTATTCAGCAAATACAATTCGATCCACCTGATCGAACTATACCAAATCCTGCAGACTAGCAATCAACGTTCTATGGTGAACCTTGTCAAAGGCCTTGGCCATATCATTGTACAAAGCGTCAACTTTTATCCCTTCATCGAAATTTCGCGATAGAAAATTAATATAAGTTTGTGAGAATTCATCGTCCTTTGATAAGACCATGCTGATGCGTTGTGAGCCTTGAGCTACATGAATGAAGAAGATGATCAGTAATAATGGATTCAAAAATTTTTCCAAACTGACCTAAGATTGATACCGATCTATAAATAGAAATAAAGTTCTTATTTCCACTTTTGAAAATTGGAACTATCTTAGCAATTTTCCATTTATCCGGAAATACGCCCTGCTGCAAAGACTTATCGTATATTATCAGAAAAGGATCTACCAACGCAGATCCACATGATTCTATAAAAATTGAAGGGATTCAATCTGGACCTTTCGTGGTGTTCAAGGATGTTATTTTATTTAGAACAGTTGATGCCTCTACAAGACTTAATGAAATAGAGTCGAATAATTTTGATTTTCCTTTGTATATGACAAGTTTTTTTGGATCCTCGAAACACTTGAAAAATATTCACCGAATGCATTCGATATTGAAGTATGATCCTGAAAAGTATTATTTCCGAAATCCATGGCAATTCATTCTTTTTGTTCTCCGCTACATAAGACCAGAACGCTTTCGGATCATTCGCAATGTTTTTCTCTATCGATGTTATATGATTTTCATGATCGTTCTGAATCGACTTTTTGCATTGCTTTCGAAGTTCCACGAAGTCCTTATAACCAAATCGATTTTTGTATTTCTTGAATTCATTATGTTACTCTGCTTTGGTTCCCTGTCAGGGCATCGAGGGAAATGAAATAGCAGATAGCCTTGCCAAAAACAAAAAAAAAAAGAAACAGCTGTTAGGCCAGTTGGACCAGAATCAAAGAAGAGGGTATATGAACTATTGTCCCTCGATAAAAAGTCCATTGGGATGGTAGTTGGCCTATTAACGGGACATCTACACAATAAACGCCTACACGTCTTGCGACTATCGCCACACAGCGCCGTGGTGGCCTAGAAAATGACGAAACAACGGAACACATACTCTTTGAATGTCCGCTCATAATATGACCAGACTGAACACCTTGGGCACTGAAAGACCCAGCGCCCGGAGGATCCAGGAGGCCGCATACAACAGCCTTGCAAATTCACCAAAAGGTTTTTGCAAGAATGAGTATACATTTGCAATTTTTTTCAAAAACAAAACCAGACACAAATAAAATTATTGGTGTTGCTATTTTTAAATATTTTCCGAACGTCAAAAAGAAATTCATAGAACCTTATGCAATGTAGAAACTGGCATCGGATTTAACTATACTCGGTCTGTTTCTATGTTCCTTGGCGTAATGATTCAATTTTCCAGAGGAATTACATTTTTTTTGAGAAAATTGCGAATAAAATGAAAACGAGTCATTTTAAACATACGAAAACCGAATACGAATCGATACTATTTTAAAATATGGTTCTAATTAAGTAAAAAATAGGTACTCGTATTTTACAATTAATGTTTTTTTGACCATTTAGTTTTATTGAATTGACAAGTAATTTTTGAACAGCCTGTATTTATAATAGCATCGCCCTCAAAAGTAACACTCCTAGCTCAGTGATGGGTTATTTTAGATATAACAAATTTCACCATACCATTTCAAATATCAAAAATAATTGCAAATTGTAGATTAGTATCCATTCACTCAAGCACCAAGATTTGAAATCTGATCGATAAACCCGGTCTATAAATACTTCTGATAGGCAATTTAGCGCGGACACACTGTATATTAGGAAGTTAATCTTTATTTATGTCGATAGTGAAAATATGGCAAAAAATTACTATTCTTGAGCTCCATCAAGAGATTGAATTTTTTGGGTGGAGAACTTTTTTAGGCACACTTTCTGAATTTGGTCATGGTTGTGCCTACGTTTTAAAATTTTTGCTAGCAATAATTTTCTGGAATAAG
The DNA here is from genome assembly GCA_013387265.2 of Cryptolaemus montrouzieri. Lineage (NCBI taxonomy): Eukaryota > Metazoa > Arthropoda > Insecta > Coleoptera > Coccinellidae > Cryptolaemus > Cryptolaemus montrouzieri. The sequence continues at coordinate 73,327,229 of JABFTP020000001.1, read as the reverse complement.
TTAAGAAACAATTTTCCAAATTAAAAATTCATGAATCCTGCATAACTCAAACGTAAAGTTAATTTTTTTTTTTATTTGGGAGGCTTTACTTGGTAAAATTCCATTATCAATAATAAAGAACAAGTACTGTGTTTTAAGGAATTTTACTTAAAAATTGCGATTCGTAACGCTACACCGTAGCTTCTTATTCATTCGTCTGAAGAAGCTACGGTGTAGTGAAACGCGTTACGAATCACAATTATTAGGTAAAATTCCTAAAAACACAGTACTTGTTTTTTATTATTAGTTATTAGTAAAATTAATTTCTCATTTTTTCTAGAATACAATACTTGGGGCTCTTCCTCACTTCCTCATGACTATCATAGTACCAAGCGGCGGTATCCTGGCAGATAGAATCAGAAGAAACGGTATTTTAACAACTACTCAGGTCCGAAAACTTTTCAATTGTGGAGGATTTGGTATGGAAGCAACATTTTTCATAGTTATGGCATATTGTAATGATTTTGCATTAGCCATAACAGCTCTGTCTATTGGAGTTGCGTTTAGTGGATTTGCTATATCTGGTTTTAATGTGAATCATCTAGATATTGCTCCCAGATATGCCAGTATATTGATGGGAATGTCGAATGGTATAGGGACTATTGCAGGGTGTATATGTCCGTATGTGGTCAACAAAATATTAGGGGAAGATCATGTAAGTAATATTCAAATAATGCATGAATATGAATTGTTAAAATTATTTTGAATATTAATAACTAGCATACCCGACAGACGTTGTCCTATTAATGTTTCAACTGATTATCATATTTTCCTCCGATTCACTCCACAAAAACTGAACCAATAAAAAGAGAAAATAATCAACAAAAATCTTAGCTAATGGAAAAACTAAGAATCAACCAAATACACAACGCCAAGAAATTGACGCACAAAATCGAAAATTCAAATTCATTAATCATTTAAACTGTTATATTGAAGTCTATTTTATTTGTAGTTTGGAATAAATCACTTTTCGCAGTAACATTTTCAAGCATGACCATAATACTCGCAATAAGATGTGAGAAATTAGATTAGAAAGATTACTCGCAATAACATGTGAGAAATACAACTATTATAAATTCGATGAATTTTAGCAGATGAAAATTTTAGCTAGTTATTGTTTGTCTTCCGATTTCGATTCTGAGTTTTATGTATTTTTTGTTATGTTTCTCTATTTTTACTTGTATATTAGGTATTTAGGTATAAATTATTTTTAAGTAGCTATTGACATATTCTATGCCAATTTTTGCCGATGTAATTTCGGAACAAATAAAGGATATCTCTCTCTCTCTATCTGCGGAACGTCCTAAAAACTTAACTAGCACCATAACGTATTAAACACATAAGGATGTAAGCATTTCTCTTCATAGAATCGTGAGTTATTTTTAAATGTCCCTCAGAGATTTTGATTTTTTTCTTTTGGTTCAATGGTTTTTAATGGGCTATTAAATCGATATACCTTATTTTTTGTGTAATTAAAGGAAAGCACCGTGAAAAATAACTCAAATTGGAACATATTCAATATAAACATATTTTCATTTTTCTTTATATGGAGATATATAGAAAGTTACTGTTTTCCTATATTTTTACGTCAAAATAATATTCGAAATTTTCTTATGAATTCAATTATTTCAGAGGGTGCTGTAAGACACATATGCAGTGCGTTCCAATGAAAAAGAACCACTCTTAATAACTCGTGAAGTCGCCTTTCCCACTTCTACCTCAGTTTCAGGAAAACTTCGCTGTCTTTTTAGGGGTTCCAAAACTCCAATGCTTCACCACTTAATACATCAAGTCCTTCCTCTTTTATTCTTTTCACCGTACTTGCAGACATATTCACAGCTTTACACACACATATAACTTGGTTCAATGGAAAGCTCAAACCATCACACATCATAGATGTTATTAAATCAAAAATGATTTTTTTACATTTACTACCAAACACCATTTTCATAATAAATCTTTCACAACTAAATAATTTGACGAGTTCTAGGATCACAATGAGAATGAGACGCTACGCTACTGATAACTTTTAGCTGACAGAAAGCACCGCCTACTAGGCTGTTCATAATTTCGAATTTGCATCTCCGGTGACCTTGAGGCATCATTTTAGAGCTCGCGGACTTTAGACTAGGGGTTCCCAAACTAGTTGGCGCGCCCCCCTGGGGGGGCGTGACATCCAAATGAAATAAATAAAAAACTTACAAAAATAATTTCCTCAAATCTTTGAAATAAAGTCTTTCCAAGTTTTCATAACTGTTTAATAAAGTTGTAAACTTTATCAAAGAAGGCTACAGTTTTTAAAATTACAAAGCACACAAGATTTAAAGGTTCTCAAAACCGTCCCCATCGATAGCAATGGCCGTGTGTACCGATACCTCCATTTGGCCTTGGTGTGAGTCCGAGTGTCCCCGTATTTTGGGTGTTCTATAATTGTTGCGACGTTTGAATTGGAGTAATTGTTCTTGTGTTGTGTGAGTTCTGTGTGAAGTATATTGACGATTATATTCAATATGGCTTTGTTTCCTTGCTTGAAGATAATGTTGATCACCCTCAGTTCGTTATTTGCTATGAAGTATTAAGCAATGACGCGATGAGGCCTTATCGTCTTCTGAGACATTTGTCAACCAAACATGCCTCTTTAAAGGACAAACCTAAATAGTTTTTCGCTGCAAAATCTCAGAATATGAAGCGCATGAAGTTAGAGAGCTCAGTCATCTCTAAAAGTGCTTGAAGCTTCCAATGAATTATCTCTTCTTATTGCTGAGGAAAAGAAAAGTCACACTTTTGGTGAAATGTTTGTTAAACCGTGCCTTTTAAAAGCAGCCGATGTTATCCTTGGAACTGATAGTAGGCAAAAGCTACCGCAAATACCGAATTGATAATATGGCCGAGAAATTAAAAACCAGGTGATTGATGCAATAAAAAAATCCCCGTTTTTGGCTATCCAGCTTGACGAGAGTACAGATGTAGCACAATGTTCTCATTTGATCGTATATGTTCGTTACATTGAAAATGGAAGAATGAAGGATAAACTGATGTTTTCTACTGATATGGTGACCACTACTAAAGTTGTAGATGTGATGAAAGCAGTATCAGACTTTTTTGAGAAACATGAACTTTCTTGGCAAAAATTTATTGGTGTATGCACAGATGGTGCTCCTTCAATGCTCAGTTCTCGCTAAGGCTTTGTGCAGTTTGTCAACCAAAAGAATGCTGACGTGGTTGGGATTCATTGTTTTATTCACCCCCAAGCTTTGGCAGCAAAAATCCTTCCAAACGAACTCAATGCTGTTTTAAAGCTATCTATTACATTAGTCAACTACGTAAAGAACAGTGCATTAAATACTCAACAGAAGTACGATGGCTATCAAAACGCAATATGTTGGGAAGGCTATTCGAACTCCTTGATGAAGTGATTACGTTTTTGGCACTGCAGAAACAAAACAAGCTTAGTGCAGAGTTCGAAAAACCCATTAACCAAGTGATTTTGGCCTATTTATCAGACTTTTTTGACACGTTAAACAACCTAAACTTGAGACTGCAAGGTGCAAACTCAAATATAGTAACACATCGGGATTCCATCAAGATGTACGTTGAGGAACTACAACTTTGGATACGTAAAGTGTCAATGAACCCCAGCAACTGTTCAAGTTTCAACAAAGTAGTGTCAGGTCTCAGAAGAAACAAGTTCTGAGGACGTTTTTGAAAGACTGCTTTTGAAAAACTTGTTAATTGACCATTTGAAGAACTTTATGTTTTGTTTTTGTAAGTAGGTAGACCTATTGCTTCACCTTCCTTAAATTGAAAATGTATCTGTGTTACAATGTTAAAATTTGTATCAGTGATTAAAATCGTTTTTCATGTAATACTTATTTTCATTTTCATCATACGTACAAAGGGGGGCGGGGGGGTCTCCAAATAACCAGAGCGGGGCGTGATCCAAAAAAGTTTGGGAACCCCTGCTCTAGACTGTGACAAAACAAAAACGAAAAGTATTTTTGGTAGTGTTTTCTGCTTAGAATCAATTGGTTATTAAACTTAATGATTATTCTACTATTGCTTATTTTCAGTTGGGGGGGATATTTTTTACTACACATTTTTTTCTTTTTCAGACTATAGAAAAGTGGAGAGAAGTTTTCATACTTTCAGCTTTCATTCATTACGCAGGCGTAATTTTTTATGCCATTTTTGCTTCTGGAGAACTGCAGGATTGGGCTAATCCTACTGTGGAAGAAGAAAAACAGTGGAACCAGATGGCTGAGACCGGAAACATAAAATCATCATTTGCGGTAAATCTTATATACCTCCCATTGTAAAGTTTTTTTTTCATTTTTCGACTCAATCTTGTGAATCACCAATTGGAATAATGTGTAAAATATTTTTGAACTTTCAGAGCCGCAATAATTCTATGAACTATGGCTCTGTAGATAAGCAACAGCCACCTAGACCTCCTCTTCCAAAGCAGCTGACTATTCAAGAATCCTCGCTTGATAATTCTGTTTCAACTATTCCTCAACAAATTCCCCAGAATATACCACCGTCTCAACAACAACCAGTTGCAACAAATCCGTTTCTTGGAAGGATTACTAATCCTTTCAGACAAGAACCGGTACAACCTCAGGCTCAGGATACTTATTTGTATGGCACCGTTGAAGATCGCACATACTAATTTGTGTTGAAAAAGTTTAGGAGACCAGTCCACTGATTTCATGAATTTCTCATACAGTTCAATCATTTCTTACAACTTCAGTTTTCTTAGAATTCGTTATTATTCGCATTTGTATCAAATATAATTAATTTAAATATTATGACTTATGAGAAGACAATTTGACGCACAGATAAACTAATTGTTGCCTTGGGGCGTTAACAGTTTCGAAAATAAAAATAATCCAAAAGTTTGAAGATTTTCACTTGAAATAAGTTGCACCGATCTTCTTCATATCATCAACATTGAAATTCCAATATTAGAATAAGAGAACACAAACGAAGATTTTAATTCAGAAATCTGATGCAAATCACGAAAATCATCTCTTAGATTATAATCGCCCTTACGACAAGAATTTCGAAATCTTACACACAGAGAATAATTATTGCAAAATAGATCTTTGGATAATTTTTGAGATTGATAAACACCAGTACTCAGATACTCAGGGAACAAATAGACTTGAATTCTTCGCCCCTTCTAAACTTCTAAATCTGAACCAAATATTTCATTAACCATACTCCTAAATCTTATAACCGATTTATGTCAAATTCAGTACAATTGTTTATTGCAGATACATTAGTAATGAACTCGAAGATGAATGGAGAATTCCAAAGAAGCGTATAATTATTGTTTTCATCAAATGTTAAATGAAACACCCTATACAGGTGGACACATTTCGACGTTTTAGTAGTGCAGCCATGTGTGTGTGTGTAGTCTTTTAGCTTGAGGAATTCATTGTAGCCTTTTTCTTTTTCGAGATATTCGGAAATTTTGAAAATATTCAAATCAGTTGAATTCCAATATCTCGATTATTATGGAAATCGGTTTTGACATTATACAGGCACTTTTTCACCTAGAATCGAAATACGTTCGGAAATTTTTTTTTGTCCAACGGTTTTCGAGTTATAATGCAAACTTGCATTTTGTAAATATGAACCATAGGTAAATTTGATTTTATTGAATGATTTTTTTTTCTTTCCGAAAATATATCATATTTGCAGTGAATTTTTTCAGTTTAAGTCATTTCTCAGAAGAATGTGGATTTTCGGGTCGAGGTTGAAAATCTTCTGGCTACAAAAACTAGGATATTCTCATTTTAAAAGGTTTATATCTATTTATTCTAGCTTAGCGCTCGACCTATTACATCTATTGCATCTTCTCCACCAATTACATCATATTCTTATTCTCTTGGCGTTGAATGTATGATGGTTCATAAGGTTTTCCCCCTCAATTTATCAAATTTAATTTTGTGAGGATGTCACCGCTCAGAAAAACGATCCAAGCAACCAACTTCTGCACCATCAGCATCATAATTATTATTATTTTTCAATCATATCAAGCTTCACAAAATTTTCTTCGGTATGGTCGATTCGTTATTACGAACGATTCATTTTTAAGAATATTCTTAATGTATGTGCAGTGAAAACTGTGTGGACAGAAATCGTATGCAAGATTCAAGAGTTATGAGGAATAAAGTGTTTAGCTAAGATTCATAAAACAACCCTCATCTTCGAAAGAACAGCGTTACATAACTTCTTCTATCTGAAAAGAAATCTTTGTATTCCTGAATCACCCTGAATCATCTGAAAATGATGATTATTAGTATTTGACTCATCATCAAAAATCGCGGACAGAATGGTTGTGTATGTTATCAAATAATAATTTCGTACCCTCAACAAATTCTTGTCCCGATTCTAAGAATTCTGCAACTTGAATACACTGCCACGTTTCGAATATTCATGAGAATGATTCTTCCCTAAAAACGGGCTGTACAACATTCCAATGTTTTGAATATATCATAGTATCGTCCATTTCTTCCATATAAAATAGTCAAATGAATATGATTTGTCCAAACAATCATCAAATTTTATTTCTTGAAAAAGTTTTTGCTTAAAAGTGATAAAATTACTTTTTTTGAGCAATCTTGATCTCAACTGATGATGGAAATGATATATTTTGTTGTTTCTATTTTCTTTTGTTGAATTTTATTGATGACTCAATTGAGAAAAACTGGAAATTTTGGAGAAAAACCTTGAAATGTGGACTAGTCTCTAGACGTTTTCTACTAACTGAATAACTTTTAAATTCAAAACTTTGAGTGGTTCATGATTCGTAGTACATAGCATAATTCCGATAGTAAAAAAAACGAACTTAGATAAAGTTATAATGCAACTGTTGGCTAAGCACCGTAAAATCATATATTTAGGTAAACTGTCTGTCAATTGTATAAACTAATTGTTACTATGTTAGATAGTTTAAACCAGAGACAAATAATGAACTGTGGCTGTTTGATTTTTTTAAGTTCGATTAATTGCTATCTTATGTCAATATTTGTCTCCAAAGTACAACAGCCACATAAAATTTTACCCAAAGGGGAGGAACTAAATTCAAATCGCCGAATCAACGGTTTTCATGCCTTTCTGAAAATTTTGGAAAATAAAGACAGAAATGTCTCTGCTCGAACCGGTGTAGCATAAATCAAAAATTTTCTTCTATAGAAGAGCTTACAGTATTGTGTACAATTATTTTCATTTACTTTCGAGGAAAGGTAAAGGAATATTCAAACAAATTGAAGTCTAAATTTCTAGACCTTCGACTACTCATTATATGTCAGATATTTTTATTAGTTGTCTGACTAAAGAAGTTACCAAAATATGTAAATGTCTGCATAGAATAAATCTTCTTATTCATATAAAACATTAAGATCATAAAAATTGGGAGCCGGTTTCCCCAAGATGTTTTATATCTCCATTACATCCCTATACAGGGCGCGGCAACAAAAACAAAACCAAATCAATAACTGCAAAACGATTCATTTCACCAAACATCATACCCTAAATCGACGAAAGATCTAGTGGAATCTTTCTTAGAGACATTTTCCCTACTTTTTATATTACTGCACATGACACAAATTGACCTGTTTTTGTGTTTAATCCAGAAATTAATAATTAATATTTTTATTATTATTGAATCTTTTCGACTCGTTGTCGCGCCCTGTATACAATAATCGTAAAATCAATAGATAGCATCATTCGAAAATCTACCAGTGCTGAAGAACAGCCGAAAGTATTAGACACAGTTTAATACAGTGTTCAGTTCAAATTGTCTCTTTTAGTCACATTCTTTGAAGAAAATGTAAAAATACAATTTGAAATAAGGTTCTATGAAAATATTCAACTTAGTTCCATTGTGACAACCATTTGTTATTTGAAATGAACTCGTTTCAATTTCATTATAAGCCTATAATTCGAATTTCTGTGATTCTATAAATTGTTGAATTTTCTTTGAATATTCTGTTCATATTTATTTTTATCATTAAGAAACGATATATATACAGGGTGCTCCAACGAAAACTAAACAGAGGCTATATCTACCAAGATATTCATTTTTGATCAAAACGTAAAAACATGTCAATTTTTGTTTCAAGGGGGACTTCTTTTGGGGTACAATACTTGCCTGAAATATCAACCCCCTAAGCGGGGGTTGCAATCCTTGAACATTTTCAATAGGGAAGATGGGTCGACTCAAAGAAAGGTGGTATCTTTGTCCACATCGCCTTGAACGAATTTCCATTTTTAATTTAAAACTGTAAGAGATACAGGGTGAGCAACTGAAAGATAGGGAAGATTATTTCCCTGAGACTATTCAAGTTTCAGTGAGGTCAAATTGAACAGATCCATGCTGATCAATGGCAGTCATCATCAAGTACCATCCTCATCTCGAATTCCAACCCCTGGAGCAGGGGTGACAAACCTTGAAAATTTGGAAGAGGGTAGATGGGCCGAGTGATAACTCGAAAGAAAGGTATTATCTTTGTCTGCATTCCCGTGAAAGAATTTTCATTTTTGATTGAAAAGGGCGATAGATAGTCTCCTCTATTTTTCAGTAGCTCACTCTGTATCTTCTACAGTTTTCAATCAAATTCGTTCACGGGGATGCAGACAAAGGCAATACCTTTCTTTCGAGTTATCACTTGACCCATCTTCCCTATTCAAAATGATCAAGGATTGCAACCCCCGCTTAGGGGGTTGATATTTCAGGCAAGTTTTGTACCCCAAAAGATGTCCCTCTTGAAACAAAAATTGACCTGTTTTTGCGTTTTGATCACAAATGAATATCTTGGTAGATATAGCCTCTGTTTAGTTTTCCTTAAAGCACCCTATATATATATATATATATATATATATATATATATATATATATATATATATATATATATATATATATATATATATATATATATATATATATATATATATATATATACAGAAGAAACATCAACTTGTTTCTTTACTTCCCATAAAATTAATCGACTCGTTTTCTCGAAGGTTTTAATATTTGCAAGTTTTGAATATAGATTCTAATTTATGCAATAGATAAAAATATATTGGACATATCTTCATGATCATTCATTTCAGTCATATATGGAATGAATTTTTTTTGTTTCTATATATTAGATAGAATTAGTTATTTGAGGTGTTAACCTCAAGGCTGTGCTGACAATAAAATGGGCAAAGTTGGGTTATACCACTTCGCCTAATCGTTGATAATAATTCAGATAATAATCTTAAGACTTAGGTTAAGTTATATATGAACGAAATATGCGATTCATGAGGATTCTATTTGAGACTACTTACAGCAGTGTTTTGCAAAGATATCTGAAAGGTATAAGAAGGTAGAGAAAAGATTTCGAGTGGGAATTATTTTTAATATCTTCGAATCTTTAAATATCTTGTACTTCAATAATGAATTTCGATTTCACAAAAACTCATCCACTTTTTTTCCTTTTCTATATCGCTTTTGAAGTTGTGGACAAAAATACATTCAGATTCAAAACGATTTTAATAAAATAGAATGAAGTCTCGCTAATCACCTCGTTAAACATTTTCACTAAAAATTTTGGACAGTAGGAAGAAACTAGGCTGAAGTTTCACAAACTGAATTAATTTGTCAACTCAATTATTTAGAATAAAATTGAGTTTATGAGGGAATAATAGAAATCCTCAAATAGAAGCCCATGAAGATTTATGATTTGGAAGTTTTATCACTGTATATTTTCCTTGAGAAAAATTAAATCCAATACGAATTGATTCTCAATGAAATTCTTTTTATTATTAACTGAAGCAGTTTGAGCTTTTAAGATATGGTAGGATGAAATATCGATAAGCACTGAAACAATCATAACTAAGTTATTTGATGCTTTATTTCTCCATTGATTGAATCTGTATAATATAAAGAATAAATGAATCAAATGGCTTCTCGACTCTTGTGGTGATTTTGATTGGTTTATAAATAGTTAATTGTTGTTAAAATATATCTGCCTCTTCACCGTCGTCATTCAAAACATGCAGAAGTCTTCTATTTCATTTTTTCAAGAAAAAACTTGTTGATCGGATTGCTTTTTTCATAAAAAATCTCATTTTGAGAAAAGAGAACAATTAACTTTGACAAGATACAACCATGGATTTATTTCACATCATTCTCAAGGATAAATATTTGTGATCTTGTGGTGTACATGTGGCTTGCATTAATTCTACTGATGTTTCAGTAGGAGAAAATTATTGTTTTCCTTATAGCTGAAAATAATATTTTTCAATTTGAAGAAAAATGAAGAGTTTCAAATGTTCAAAAATCATTACAAACATGCAGGAATAGTGCAGTAAATAATTTTTCATTTATTTTTGATAGTAGTATAAACTGCAATCAGGTAGGATTGAAAATATTTGAAGAATCATTAAATGGCAATCATTTCCTTCAATAGATATGATGACAGTGTTGAGGCATCAAAATAAACGAAATATAAATGATTTTTGGAGAAAATATTTTGAAGGAATCTAATAAATGATCCACTTTTAATATAAACATCAAGATAAATAAATCTGTGACGCGCTTATAACACCGACCTCATCAAATCATGCAAATGATAATGAATGTGATTTTTCATATCACACAGCAGCTACGATGAGAGTAGGCGTTAATTGAAATTCATAACAAGAATAACAGCAAAAACCAAAATGAACAGAACCTCAATAATTTGCTATTATCAACCACTTACGTATTTCATCTCAAAAAGAGATGCCTATCAATCTTCAGCGTATCCTTACATCAAAGTAGTCTTCACAAAGATTTAATAGTGAATTAATAACTACATCTATTTGGTTTCGCCATATAACTCTCACTATTTTCTTGTTTGGAACATGAACAAACAATTTTTCAAGAGATGCTCTTGGTGTGTTTTTGTACAGTGGAATCGCACATCAATTATGAACTTAGAAATTCATTTCTAACACACAAAATATGCAATACTCTGTTTACTTTCTTCGTTCAGTATAGACACAATGATATGCTCAAACGTAACGTCACAAGCTTATGCCATAGAATAGAAGTGTAATAATTTGCTTTGAAACTGTCATCATGTTTATTCTCTGATTTTTAATAAACTATCTAAATCATTTTGTAGAATACTCGTTAGTCGTTTCAAAAAAGGTATATATATATATATATATATATATATATATATATATATATATATATATATATATATATATATATATATATATATATATATATATATATATATATATATATATAATAAATCTACGTGAAATTCTTCATTTTCAGAGCAAAATAATGAGGCTTTTCAGCAATGTTTTATTCAACAGACTATAAAATTTAGGGCCAAATTTGGACAATAATATTCTGAAAGGATTTTACAAGCATATTTTGTATATCTTTGATCCTTATTGAAATACATTTTTGGCACTTTGTTAATCGCACACTTTGATATAATTTTGTTGCTTCTTGATGAGTGAATGAATTGTTGATTGCAGTTAAACATTTATGTATATATTTATAATGTAGCAATGCAAAATCAGTGTCTCATATATTTCCATATGTATCACACCATTCATGTATGGAAATTTTTTGTAGTCGAGAAAACCGGCTACGTAGGTGTATAATTAGTTTGTCCATAATCAGAATCGAGTGTCGAAGTTTTTTCTAGCAAAATCAGTCCTCAAGTATTATAATTAAAATATTAATGTCTTTATAGGTAAAACTGCAATTAATACAAGTATTGGATATCAATTTGTTTTTGTTACTGAAGTCTTAAATTTGAACCATTTTTATGTAACATCAACTTTGCTTTTTTCGAATCTTGCTCAATTTATTGATCGCGGTTTCAATCAACGCCAGTTTCAAATTATAGATCCTAATGCGGCACGAATGACCGATCACTTAAATAGTTAGAGATTACTAACACTAACAATGTTAGTGCATTGTGTTCGAAGTAGTCTTAAACAAATATCGATGAGTGCTGTCAGTTCTCTGGCTCAAGGGCTAGCTTGTAGAGGGGTATCAATTTCTGTCAATATACAGAAAACTGCCATATCAGGACAAAGTGCTGATTAACGCTGCTTGTGCTAAAAGACTGATAGTAACCCTCAGTAATGAAACAACGCTATAACCTCTCTTCTTGTATATACAAGTATGAGTATACAATATCAAAATTTGAATAGGTTGGTTTAGGTCAGGTTTTCGAAAGCGAACTCAAGACCGATTATGTCTCTCAATAACAAACCTCAATAATGGTTTGTTATTTGTATTTTCTCTATATAAACGAGTTAATATTAGTGCAGGTGAAGTTGCAATATATCAAAGCTCTGAAGATACTGTCAATATTTGTACACAAAATATAAAAATGATTATGTCAAACATTAGTTAATTGATTATTAGGCCTTCAGAACTTGGTGACAAATTCTTAGTTGTTGGTAAAATATAAAACTTCAACATCAGTTTCAATAATGAAAAGAAGGTTTTCATCTGTGTTGTCCTCGAAGACGCTGACAATGTTGACCAGCAGGTAATCCAAGGTTTTCTATTTTTTCCCGTATATGTCGTGAGTGTTAATGATTGGGCACTCACATTCAACCAGAACTTGCCCGGTTGTTTCTTCCTTTTACTCATGTCAGCTTAAAATATACTCGCCAACTATTGCAAGGATAATATTGATTAATTTTTGTCTATATAGACTTTAATGACTTGGCCCTCTAACTCCATTCGGATTATCTCGTTTGCAGCTATGGTTAGGTTAGATGTCAGCTTTGTCTAAGACATTGCTGTGTTCGTCCATATGGCATATCCATTGCACGTTAAGGAAACTCGAGTACAATTCACATGTACAATATAAGTCGGTGAAGAGTTTGATTGTCCATTCAGAAACGGCCTCATTTTCACCCTTTGAAAGGGTGTTTATATGGCTTGTTAAAGATGAACTGAGTTGGCATGACGTCGATTTCTTATTGCAACTTCTAAGTATTTGTTCTATACCACGGACACCACTTTGGATGCTCCAGATCGTGCCCAATAGACCGTCCACCGTCTCTAGAAAAAGATCAAGTCATGCCATGCAAACAAAGCATGGCATCCATTACTCTGACGGCTGTCGTACGCATAACTCCCATTTTCTGTACTTCACTCAGTCTGTTCCGTATTTGGCCACCAAGCGACGAAATCGTTAAATTGGTCTTATGATGACAGTGTATATTCACATGATAATTTTTGCTTCCATTCTGCGGGCTCTTACCCACTGTCCTGTGACTCTGTTGATAAGTAAAAAAGTTCGATAACTAGACTTACACGTAAGTATTTCACTAGTGGTGAAAAACAAGCTATGAATTGAAGAGGATGAGTTTCCTAAAAGGTTCCAATTTCCTCCAAAACCCCTTCAAATTTGCCACTTATCACTCATTATAGTTACCATAAGCTATGAATTATTATGAAGCATTTTTATCTAGTTTATAATTCACAATTTTAAATTAATTTTTGATATATAAACTTTTTCTCTAAAATATTCCTTATCTAACACAATTTGCATTGAAGAAAAATTACATATTTTATTTCAAATTACTTTCAGGGTTGGAAGGATAAAGTATCGAATTTCGTTCTTGACGTGGGTTTTCCGAAAAAAAGGAATGGTTCTCTATATGAATTCTTAGATCCTTGTTTTTCATGTTTTATACTTAAAAATGTGGACCGTCTTATAGAAATTTAATGAATTTTCTTGATGATATTTGCTACTATTATAACGTTATGATGATGAGACACTGATTTCTATTTTTATGATGATAAGATAAATCGTAGAATACTTAATTATTAATCTGTAACTCCCAACAACAATATGCATCAGAACAATGAATAATAAACTCCAGTAACTGGTCGAAACCGCCAACTAAAATCATTGCACTATAATAAAAACTCTATTATACCCCAATACATTTGTATAAACATTAGAAGTAGCGCTATAGACGTATGTATAATTAATTAAAGTTACCAATCTTTCTAAGGATAAAATGAATTATAGATGAAATTGGAAATAATTACTGAACTTTATCTCGGTGTTGAATGTGAAGCATATTTTCTTCTCTCTAACTTGTCAATAACCAGTATTGAGTTTGTGAATAACGATTTCATTATTTATTCATTTCGGACGTGAAAAAACTTTCAATTTCAAGGAAATGAATTTCCATTTAGAATAACAGTTTCTTATTATATTAATGAAGAATTTTCGCGTCCTAAATTGAATAAAATTTAGCTATTGAAATTTTACTTATTTTCACATTTAACGGAGGAAGTGAAACTTTTAGGAAAAACTTTCAGCTGTAATGTGAAAATGTTTCCATAAAATTTTCATTTTCTGTAGATATATAGTGTAGAGGCAATAAACTACGATGTGTATTCCATTTTCTCATACTCTTCAATGAAAATCAAAGAAATGTTTTTCAAGTAATTTATTGTTCTTGGAGTTTTTCGAATTGAATCAGATATCGATGTTTTTAACAAATCCATATATTTATTTTGAAATATTTAGATTCAATGAACATGTATCATAAATTCTAAGTCAACTTTTGCAGGCAATACTTTGCATATTCAGACAGAGAAGCTATATTTTCCTTTCAATTTTGCCAAAGATGATATATTTCTATTAGTAGTTTTTTTAATCTTGTACATGTGTCATTCTCTAATAGAGAAAAATGTTTTTCTGATTAATGTATACTAAATGTAAATGAATAGAATTAAAATGATATTAACGATTTAATTGAATAAATATTGTTAATAATTACGCCATGAGTTATATTATTTTTGAAATTCTAATTTGGATTCCATCTTTCCAATTACAAAAATTCACAATAAAATTTTTATTTTATTGTTCTGGATTCTTAACCAAGTTTGTGAACTTTCCAGGAGAAAGGGTACCCCCTGTTAAGATAGTCAAAATGCCCTAAATTGCGCAATCCTTTTTTTCCTTGATAACATCATCAGGGTGATGAAATGAAAAGCTTTCATTTCAATTTTATCCCATCTCCCCGATCCCCCTTCCACCTACTAATTTTCTCATTATTGGGCCCCAAAAAAATGTTTTCCTTAATTACTACAGCGTTTGGTTTCTGTTAGAAAGAACTTCTCTGAATTCTCTCAAATTTTTTCTGATGATGCACCACCTCCAAAAATGCGAAAGAAACTGTAATGACTACGTGCTGCAGTTTACTAGCAGAACATCTCGTTTTTGACTATGTGTGTGAAAAATGATGTGAACCCGAAGTACATCAAACTGAAGACAAAGGTTATTCAGTTAAAGTAGTAACGGCCACTGAGCACGCTACAAACTATTCGTTGAGCACTCCTGAGCTAGTTTTTTAAACTGTTACATTTAGTACTCTATACACTATCAGTTCCTGGTAGAAACAAGATCGTGACTCGCGAAGACATTTCCTTCAGAAAATTGATTTTGAAAAAAATTTATGATTGTGTATGTTTGTTGCAAAATTCAAATATGCCAAACGTAAATTCAGCAATAACTGTGCATAACTATATATTCATACTTCCAGAAAGTGATTCCATTCTGCAGAATTCAAATTGAAATAGTTTTGTCGGTTTCACAGCACTTCAAAACAGGCAAAAATTTTTCGACGCGTACACTTGTTTAGTTCGTACCGAACGACGCTGAATGTCGACTGATGTTGAGGCGACCCTAGAGCAGGTATATACCTGCCCGGTTTGGAATTTCATTCTAGGACTATCCGTAAACAAGATCTGAACTAAATAGACGAATATATACAATTTGATTTTTGGCCAGCTTTTTCTGATTCTGCCCCACTGTATCCCTTCACATTGCTGGTGCAGTCTTCTACGTGATGGCGCCATGTCAGCGTTTGGTCTAACGTGACTCCGAGGTATTTGGCCTTGCTGACCCATAGGAACTCTGGATGGACCGTGATCATCCACTTGTTGAACCATTCTTCCGTTTGGTCTCCGCCTATTTGAGTCTTCTGGTTATCAGTGTGAAGATCTGTATGTAGAGGATTAAACTCGTATTGTACTCGAGATGTAGATATTGAACAGAAACGACGCCGAACGTAATGCTTAGGGTACTTGGGCTTCCATCCTTCTAGTGGAGGAACGGGTGTTGCCTAACCAGACCGAGAAAATTCTGTTTCTCAGGTATGACTTGACCATGCCCACCAGGGCAGGGGGGAAATCTGTCTTCAGGTTCTTGAAGAGCAAGCCTCCGTGCCAGGCCCCGTTGAACGCCTTCGGGAAAACCAAGTTCAAAGTGGCATGAAATATATATGAATAGATTGTCATTTTGTAACCTACCCAATTACTAATAGGATGTGAACTAATAATAATGACTTTAATTAGAAAAGGTTCACACTTTGTCGTTTACCATGCTCAGTCGTTTGAGATGGGTCGTGGATTTTAGTTCCCATCAAGCATCCAATGTTGACAGTTTGTCTCCAATAAAATGAACACAATTTATTCAAAATTATCTATTTAGTAATAAATATTTAGTCTTCACAAAATCTCAAAAATGACTTATCCTTATAGTGATGCGCTAGCACATAAAATGGAGAGCATCTCAGCTATCCAAGGAAAAGATTGATTTCCTCTGAAAATAATGGAGGTTGTTGGCTATCCAAGAAAATGATTGAACCCTTTAAAATGACGGGGGTTGGTGGCTATCCAAGAAAATGATTGAACTCCTTTGTCCTGCCCAAAATGAATTTTGTTGAATATGTCCTCTCCAAAAAAAATATGACCGGTTTTTGTTCTCTCCAAAAAAATATGGCTGATATTTTGTCCTCTCCAAAAAACTGTAATAGTTTTCATATATCACCATGTGCTCGTGATAAGTACAAGTGACCTCTCTTCTGCATTTATTTGAATTTTGAATGATTTCAACAAATTAAAAGTGAAGAACATCCTAGATAAATATATAGATATACATATAATAAAAAATAAAATTGTGATTGAACACACCAGAGTTGCAAATCAATTATAAAAAGAAAATCTAGATATCATGATAAAAAAATATCACTTATTATCTAGGCCATTCAAATAAAGCCGGAGATAGGTCAGCAAGTAATGAATGAAGTTAATGAGCAAAAGGAATATACGATGAATATGAAAGGAATAAAAGTATAATAAAAAGCGATGTTGGGTAATGCTGAAAGGAAATGAACAAAGCAATGAAATATTCCTATATGAAAATTAAGAATTAAGAACGTTGGAACCATAGATCCATGCTGTAAGTAAATGAGACCTAAAGAGAATATAAGATTATCGAGGATGGATATTCAGAAATCTATGCACATGTTGAGAATATTAATTTTAAGATGGAAATTGAAAATAATTACTTAGTTGTGCGAGGGATCTATGTATTAATTCAATGTTTGCTCAATATTAAAAGAAAATAAAGCGGATGACAATGGATTATTACTTACCCTTTTATTTTAAACGGGTTATTGAACAATTCACAAATTATTATGATTAATTAATTTCGAGTGGTTTCAACGAAGTCTTCAGAGGAAATGAATGAACTCCGGTGTTCTCTCAGTTGTCATTCTTCGATAGTCGCCGATCGTAGAGGGGATTATTCACGGAATGAATGGAACCAAAGTGACTTGCACTATGTTAAACTTGCACCGTGTTAATCCAAAGGTTATTCAGTTAAAGTAGTAGCGGCCACTAATCACTCTACAATTTGGAACTGGAAAAACCAAATATTATGAATGTATTTAACAACTATTGAAAGGGAGTTATTTGAATACATCGAAAATTTGGAATTTACACAGATCATAGATTCTATGTAATTAAAAATTTTATCCTTTGAGGCAATGTGTTGAACTTTTAATGTATCAATACTAGAACAGGAGTGGTCATTTTGGATGCAGTGGTTATCAGATGTAGAATCTTGTTTATTTTAAGGAATGAAATTTAATGTTCTTTATATCTAATTCTGACCTATTTAGAAATTATTGCAGTCTGGACGAAATAATTATAAACTCCTGATTTATTTAGATTCTCTATAGGATTTTTAGCATTAAATAAGAGTAATGACAATTCATTCTGAAGTCTGAATGCGATCCTAGTTTTCAATTTAGATAAGTTATTTCTCGACATTTTCACTTGTCTATCCAAAATATGGATATGGAAGGATACCTTTTTTCGGATTTGTTGGTAATTAGAATTAGATATATTTGTCTAATAGCTACATGTCTTTCTTTCGCTATTTTGTCAATCATGCCACGATCAAACCCGTAGTTGTGAGCTATAATTTTGATGGTTTCAATGTCTTTCAAGAGTTTCAAATAAAGAAGGTTACGAGAGTGTTTTGTGGATCACTAAATTGTAACCCGAAATTTTATATGTATATGAATGGCTGTTATTCTTAGGAATACATATATCTGTGCTATTAGGGTTTACTAAGATGTTGAAGTTAATTTTGCTATTTGAGTGGGAGAGATCAAAAAAATTAGGGATAGTTTTCGTCTTTTTAAATTTGAATTTTATTTTGGATGGATACTGTTTATCAATTTGAGATGATTTGTCTAGATGTAGTGTATGTCATCGATGTATCTATACCAAAAATGAATTTTAATAAACAAGTTAAAATTTAGTACTTTATTATCTACGCTAGACATGAATTTATCGTCTAGAAGAAGGCTTAATGGTGATCCCATCGTAAGATGGTTTAGTTGGTCGTATATCTCTTCACCAAATTGAAGATAATTAAACTGGATGCATAACTCCAAAAGAATTATAAACTCGCAATGTTCGTTAACATGTGACTGTTCTGAAATATCAGCCGTTAAATTAATACTTTCATTTCTCGGAATGTTTGAAAACATGTTACTATATGTAAGCTTCGGAGATACGAATTATTCGTTAAAAGTAAAGTTCTTCAATTGAATTTTTAATTGTATGTTCATAGGTGAAGTCATTTTTCAGATCCTGGCATCAATTTGTGCCCTGAATCTGTTACAGAAATCATTCATGCAGGAATGGATCTCTACATCCCTCATTCCATGAAAAGAATAACAGCACAAAAGCCATGGTTGAACAAAGCCTCTGCAGCCAAGAGCAGAGCTTACAAGGCATGAAAGAAAAATCCAACAAGGAAACAAGAAGAACCTTCGTACGAATACGGAACGTATGCAACCTGACAACTGCAAGAGCAAAGGCCAATTTCAACGAAGGGGTAACAAATAAAATCCTCGAACAGGCAAGCGGGACTAGACAATTCTGGTCTATGGCGAAGACTGTCAGTGCCAATTTCTGCAAATCTGCGTTTCCGCCTCTTGTTAGAGAAGACGTAAGTTCTCAAAGAATTCTGTGCTAAATTCATGTAACGCAATACCACCGAACATTTCACATACAAATTCTTCTATGGCAGAAATCAAGTTTAGAGTCCACACTGTGAGACAGAATCTCGAGCAGCTGAACTGCAAGAAGGCAGTTGGTCTAGACGAAATACCGCCAATCGTCCTGAAAAAGTGTGCTCCCAAACTGGCACCCATTCTTAACCATCTGTTTCAGATTTCTTATGAAAGCCAGACTTTTCCAAGCAGCTGGAAAATAGCGAGAATTCAACAAATCCCAAAGAAAGAAAAGAAGTTCTTACCCCAAAACTATCGCCCTGTTGCACTTCTTCCCATTATGTTCATAAATGATGGATCTCAGCGTCAGAGATGTCAACAAATTAATAACTTAAACTCTGACTTACAGAGAATATCTGAGTGGTGTCAGTTGAACCTGATGAGCTTCAACGCGAGCAAGACGCAAGCAACTACGTTTTTTAGGAAGGTCCCCGCTGGAGTACCTCCTCAAATGATGCTAGGACGACAAATTGCATCCAAGCGCGCTTAAAAAATTCTTTTGAATATCATATTTAATTATCTCTCTAACTTGTTAACAAATTAAAGAACTAAGCAGATCAGGCATTTTCTTTGTGGGTTTTAATTATACCATATAGTTGTGGCGAGCTTGGATTCATGTGTGCATAAAAATAACTAGGATTATCAATAATATCAGATGTAATGTCTGACTTTTTAGTGATTTCTGAATTTTAGCCATGTGATCGATTTTCTACGAATTGTTCCGAAATATCCGAACGAATGGCTCGCACCCTAGCAAATGTCGACAGAGTTAGAGATGCCTTTCAAGAATCGCAAGCAAATCAATCACGCAATCACCTGTATCCCCCCTTCAATGTATTCGATTTGCATTTCATAATTTAACTGCAAAAATTCTCAATAAAATTCATAATGTTTGCTTCAGTTATTTTTTATTTAAATAGAAAATAATTTATTAATCTATAACATCTTAATTTTACATTACAATAATTTAATTTACTTCTTCCTCACTGAAATAATCGGTTTACTATGCTTCTACTTCCCTTCTTTCTTGGATATCCTTGTGCGTAAGGTGGATCTGGATTCGTTGTTAAATAGAAAACACCCCTTGCTCTGTAAAAGAAGGTAATCCATACTAATTACTAATATATTAAGTATGCTTATATATTAACATTATAAATGAAAAAATTTCTTCAACGGCTAAGCCGCTGCACGATGTCGATAAAATTTTGAATGAAGCTACCTTGAACTTCGTAGGTTACTAATTTTTCAAAGCTTTTTTCTTGAAGTAGCAGACATGAAAATTTACATTTCAGTTAGAAGAGCAGATAAATAGAAAGTTAGATATTTCATCAATGCATTATATTAATGATTAATATTAATATGCAGAAGTTTTTAGTTGGGTTATATGTTAATAGGACAGAAAAGAATACAATACTTAAAACCATTGATAATAAAATCTCTTCGACTTCAATCTTAAGATTAGCTTCGGATAACTCCTCACAGAAATTGGCATATATAGACCTGGGAACGTATAAATATCCCCATATGTTTGTACAGCAATCTTTATACTTAAACCTTCAACTAATCCTACAGCACGCCGCTGAAGTTTGAAAAATGTGCAAAATATGCAATTCTTAAAACACTCGATGATAGTGTTGTTTTCATATTTCCCGAAACAAAAATATTCTTGGATAATTTACTTCAGAGCTGACCTATATGAACCCTCCGTATTCGTATTCAAAAATGTACCCCAACACTTGGCATGGACTCTGAATGTCTCAGACCAAAAACGACCCTTTCTATCTTCATAACCAATCGATTCCCCGAAAACCATTTCTAGGCATCCGATTGCACCCGTTCAAATAGCCTGTTAGCCTCTCCAAGATCGTCACAGGTTACAAAAAATGTAGTGCCATCAGCTTATAAAATGCTACTGCAATCAGTCATATAATCTAGAAGATCATTCATTAACACCAAAAATAATAAATACAATATTGAACCCTGGGGCACCCCAACACTGACAAATTTTATCAGGCCATCTACCTTGCGCATACACATATTGATATCTTTTAGCTGAAAAAGACAAAAGATAAACACTTTTATCCTCAAACCCGTAGCAACCAAGCATAACAAAAAGGTCGAATGCAAGACGGACAGAAATAAATTCAAGTATAGTGCTCCTTTTCCTTCTAAAACTGAACTGGCTGGGTGCTACAACTTGATCACGAAATAGCTTTTCCAAGAATTGGAAAAAAATCCGAACTAGGGAAAACTGCCGTTGAATTACAACATCTCCATTTCTCAATAGGATACAACTTCTGATATTTCTAAGCAGTCTGGATAAAGTTCATACCTAATACATCTATTTATCAAACGGGTAAAAGAGCTCGTGATACTGTTCGGGTTCCTCTTCAATAAAACCACTGCCATGCCAGAGTAGTCTTTTGAGTTGCTCTTTTATAGAGAATCAATGGTGGGTTTAATGGCAACAGGTCCAACCTCCTCAAATTTCATATTTCGACGAATTT
The DNA here is from genome assembly GCA_013387265.2 of Cryptolaemus montrouzieri. Classification (NCBI taxonomy): domain Eukaryota; kingdom Metazoa; phylum Arthropoda; class Insecta; order Coleoptera; family Coccinellidae; genus Cryptolaemus; species Cryptolaemus montrouzieri. The sequence continues at coordinate 73,305,261 of JABFTP020000001.1, read as the reverse complement.
TTTTGAGGAAAAAGTTAAAGAGTGATATCAGGTATATCATCCACAATCCACCCCACAACTGAAGCAAAATATTTACTTTATTCTGCAACTGAAATGTTAGAGTCAACATTCCATTTAGAGATTTTGTGTTTAGAATTGATCCCTTATTTCTTTATCATTTCTTTATCAGGGAAGGCAATCAGAAAAGAATTGACGAAGCCTCGTTGAAAAATCATAAAAGAGTCATTGACGTTAAGATTCGATTTCCATCCTCCAAAAAGGCTCAGCTGAAGCCTTCAGGCATCTAATATAAACAATTGAAACCCTTTTTTGTCAGAGGTCTACATTTGAATGTTGAACTTTCTGCTTCATCACATGGACTTGGACGAGAAAAAGCCCAAGGCTTCAGGTGTCCCATTCAACTCTTTCCAGAATGATCTGCACGTACAGAGAGACTAGTAGTCATGAAAGGACACCTGGGCAACGTCGACCTCGAACAATAACAGCAATGTATGAATCTTATTTAATAATTTTCTCGTTAAGACAACAGTTCGCTACTGTTCGCACTTTCAATACAGCTTGGACAGAACAGTGCAGTGTGATTTAGTACGATACGACAACGTCTAAGGAAATTTGGTTTGAGGCCTCGTCCCGCAGCTCAAGTCCAAGGTCTAACCGCATCACATCGAAGAACATGTCGATTGGTTAGAAGCTGACCGTTAAAAAGTTCTGTTTACAGATGAGTCAAGATTCTGTCTTTTTCATTGAGATCGACGTTCTCTAGTGGATGTCCGCTAAGCGTGAAAATATCCGATATTAAAAGGTTTTTAGAAACTGATTGTTTCCAAAATTTTACATATTTCACTATTACTTTTATTTCGATTTCTACGAGTACTATTTTCATTTCGATTGTTCCCAAGCATTCTTTAGTGCGGTGGATTACTAGAAAATTAATTCTTCAACATATCTAAATTTCTTCTGAATGAATTTGAATTTTCGATTTTTGTGCATTTTGAAGATTGGCCCGAACATTCAAACTGAAATGACGGTATTTTATTCTTTTTTAGGTTCTTGAGAATATGCTCTTATCAAAATTCTTTTTGATTAATCACAACAAATAAATAATCGAGTTTCTTTCACAAGCACTGAGATTGAAAAGTTCTTGTTCTAGTGAATATTTTCTACAAATTTTTTTCGTTAAATCGATCATTATTATACTCAAAACGTTTCAAAACAAAATTCTTGCATATTTGAAATTTCTGCTAATAATAATAACATATTGGGTTTTGTGTTCTTACTTGTGTGACACATCTTCCCCCATTAAAACATATTCATCTTCTTTTGGATCACACCATCCGAACATAAAGCTGACCAGAGACGGGCATGGGTAAGCATAAAATCCTTTTTTTGTAACTATAGACTCGATGAAGTAAGGTGTAACTTTGGTGTGATCGCAAGCTAATGTTCCTGTAAAAATAAAATATATTAAGAATAAAACAATAATGATGTACATATACAATTCCCTTTAAATGATTCGTTCATCACTTGGCAACGGTTTCACAAATATTTATTGAAAATACTCGGACATATGTTTCGGGTTGTTAGCCCATTATCAAGAGTAATATAATACTAAATTCGAAATGAGTGATTTCACTTATGTATAACGGCATTCACAACAGAAGGTTGAAGTCTAGCTTTTTCCTATGAGCGGACATAATTTCAATAATCTCCTGCAGTGGACCTAAAAACCCATAGAATTTTTATTTTGGAGAATACATCTTTATAAATGAGATAAAAAACACAAGGTTTAACTTTAATCTACACTTTATTTGAAAAATTTCGACGACGTTTCGCTGACACAGCAGCTTTATCAAGAATGAAAAACAGAATGAAGAGTATGGTATTATAAACAAATCGTAGAACAAGTTGGATGAATAACAGGAAAATCCACACCGAGCCATTGTACAGTTAGTATGAAAGGTAATAAAAACTAATTAAACAAGTTAAGTAGGGGTGAGTAATTCACATCTACCTGTTCATTCAAAAGCTTGTCCGAATGTTTGTATCTATTTATTTCTAATGCTTCTAGGAGATCTAATTTTGAACTTTTGATTTTATATTTAATATGTCAAAGTTTTTATTGAATGAATGGTTTTCTTTTATTAGGTGGTTTGAATAATTTGAATCAGATTTATTTTTATCGAAGCTACGTTTATGTTCAGATGTTCTTATGCCAAAACTCCTATAGGTCCTACCGATATAAATTTTATCACAAGAACCGCAATTGAGTTTATAGATTCCTGATTTACTTGAGTTTTTCAACACGAGATTTATTATTTTAATATGTTTACCTAAGTTATTAGAAGTTTTGAAAGTTATATTAAGATTTTGTTTGACGAGAAAGGATTTAATATTTGTACTTGCAGAACCGCAGAATGTTAAACTGTTGAATATTTTATAGTTTTTATGAATAGGATATACTTCATTTTTTATTTCTTTATTGATACAGTTTTTACGAATGATTAGATCTGTCATATCCGGATTATATGTATTATTAATAGCTATCTGTTTGATAATGTTTAACACTTTATTATAATCTTCTACTGATAAAGGTAAATTGGGTAACCGATGTACCATGCTGTTTAAAGCTGCAACTTTGTGTTGAATTGGATGTAATGAGTAGTTATGTATAATTGTATCAGTATGTGTTGGTTTACGAAAGACCGAAAAACATGATTATTATTTTGTTTAGTGATTCATTAAGTCCATAAAATTAATGGAATCGTTCTGTTCAATTTCTATCGTGAATTTAATGTTCAAATGGATGGAATTAATGAAATTAAGAAATAAGTCTAATTGACAAGTACTTCCAATGAAACATACAAAGATGTCGTCAACATATCTATACCAATAAAGAAATTTGAAAATGAGTGGATGTGTTATTATTTTGTTTAGTGATTTATTTTAAGACCTATAGGAGTTTTGGCATAAAAATTAATGGAATCGTTCTGTTCAATTTCTATCGTGAATTTAATGTTCAAATGGATGGAATTAATGAAATTAAGAAATAAGTCTAATTGACAAGTACTTCCAATGAAACATACATAGATGTCGTCAACATGTCTATACCAATAAAGAAATTTGGAAATGAGTGGATGTGTGACAGGTAGATGTGAATTATTCACCCTACTTAACTTGTTTAATTAGTTTTATTACCTTTCATACTGACTGTACAATGGCTCGGTGTGGATTTTCCTGTTATTCATCCAACTTGTTCTACGATTTGTTTATAATACCATACTCTTCATTCTGTTTTTCATTCTTGATAAAGCTGCTGTGTCAGCGAAACGTCGTCGAATTTTTTCAAATAAAGTGTATAATAAAGTTAAACCTTGTTTTTTTTATCTCATTCATATCATGGATCTACATCAAGTAACGGCCTCCACAATTCAAATATATAATATACATGAAAAAAAGACTTCACTTCTTCTTTCGATTCACCTGCTAATATAATTTTGTCTTTCACAGATCAGTGTTGAACTCGAAATGAAGCTACAAAAGTGGTAGTTTTGGGACAACCATCCATCCCACACTTGGCTCGGAGAATAAATCCGAAAAACCAGGTATTTCACATAGACGCATTCCGCAAAAAAGAGTTTATTCGATTCCTACACAATATAACAGGTCTATGAAATTAATGAAGATGTTTACAGTTGCAATTCTGTATGCTAATGACTGAAAAAATTATTCGCAATTCACAACTTATTCTTAACATATGTCTCTGACGAATGCTTGTTTTGCTTTCATGGATGTTGGATATTGGTGGGATTTCAATCCCTACATCAGGGGTAGTCAAACGGTCGATCGCGAGTGCTTTTTGTGTAGATCTCGAGAAGAAAAAAATTTGTCATAAGTAGGTAACTAACTAGAAAAAGTAATTACGTAATAAAATGAGACTCTGCTAGCGGCAAAAGGCAGCTTTATCAAAGGAACACGCGGTACTTGTCAAAGAAAAGCCGGGTTTTTATTCTTGCCGCTTTTCTAGAAATTTCGGGCGGCGCGTTTGACGGGAACATTCGAGACTTTCGTTCACGCCGATTTAAATGTTGCGCCTGCAGGAATTGAGTCATTCTGAATTGTAACTTGAAGGCAATACAACGTCGATATAAAGTTTATTATTAAATATTACAAAATGAATGCAGCGCAGATATCTAAAACGTATAATTTTAATAACGATTGGGAGGAAGAATTTCTCTTTTGTACGGTGAAGGATAAGTGCATTTGTCTTATTTGTCGTGCGTCACTTGCAATACCTAAGCGTGGTAACTTAGAAAGGCATCATAAAACGGTTCATAAAAACTATGGAAAGGATTTTCCGCTAAAGAGTGAATTAAGAAAACGAAAAGTACGTGATTTGATTTCTTGTTTGAGAAAAAAACCAAGGCATATTCACAAGACCAGCCAAACAATCAAAAGCTGGTACGATCACATCTTTTAAAATATCTCATATATTGGCACAACACAAGAAACCATTCGAAGATGGATCGGTTCTGAAGGAAGCATTTATTGAAGCGGGTGAGACTTTATTTGGAGATTTCAAAATAAAACAGAAATCATGTCTGCTGTTAGAGAACTTTAATCATCTCGTCCAACTGTCACAAGGTATATTGAAGTTTTTACAGTAAGACGGATCCACCGAAATGACAAATACTGCCCAGCTGTGTATTTTCATTCGGATAGTATTCAGTGACATGTTGGCTAAGGAAGAATTTTGACAATTATTCCTCTGAAGGGGAAGACCCGTGGCGAAGATATATATGACGTTTTCTTCAATTTTGTAAAAAACTGCAAGCTACTAATATATAAATTAGTGTGCATTACAACTGATAGAGCACCAGCAATGACTGGAAACAAAAACGGTTTTGTAGCATTGTGTCGAGATAATGAAGATTTCCTTCATTTTTTTTCATTCCATTGCACTATTCATCAACAAGTTTTGTCTTCAAAAGTATTAAACACGGAGGAAATTATGGGCATTGCAACAAAAATTGCGAATTCCATCCGTGCACGTAGCTCGCAACCGCGGCTCTTTAAATTGCAGTTGGAAGATAGGAAGTCAGCTGAACACATTTAGTTCTTTACACGGATGTCAGGTGGGTGAGTCACAAATAATTCCTTTAAAGGTTTCAAGAGTGTTTGCCCGAAATAACAGCTTTTCTAGACGAAAGAGGTGATGACACTCAGATGTTGAAAAACGAGAAATGGCTGAGTGATTTGACATTTTTGTCTGACATCACAATGCACTTAAACACCATTAACTTGGAGCTTCAAGGTAAAGGAAAAAATTGAGATGATTAGCGCAGTAAACACATTCAAAAGTAAATTGCAACTTGTGATAGATCAACTGAAAAAAAAGGATCTGAAACATTTTCCGTCTTTGAAAGCAAGGATTCCTCAGTTGAATTATGATACGTATGAGACTGAATTATCAAATATTTTGGGACAATTCGAAATGCGTTTTTATGATTGCAGTAATTGGCAAATATAGGATCATTTATGAGTTATCCTTTTTCATGTAAAAATATTGAGGAATTAGCTACTGAAATAGCAAGTCAGTTTAATATGAACACATGTTCTGTTGAAAATGAGTTGGTGTAGATTATATCAGATATACATATAGATATATATCTCAAAGCTACAGTATCTGATACAAATTTCTGTTGTTTTATATCTGAAGATAAATATTCGATTCTAAGGCAAATCGCCTTCAACTGACGGCAATATTTGAGTCAACTTACTTGTGCGAGTCTGCAATTTCTGAAATGAAGATAATTAAGTCAAAATATCTCAATCGACTAACTGATGATCATATTTCATCATATTTGCTATTAGCACTCAGTGGTTACGTACCATCTTATGAAAAGTATGCTGAGAACATGCACGCTTCAACATCCAAAGCCACTCCTTAGTTGAGTTTAACACCATATGTAACTCTTCTGTTTTGTAACAACCAATAAACTCGCAATTTTGAATAACTATGAGTTTTTTCATTGATATTATAGAAAAGAACCTAACTAAACCTCAACCAAACCTTGGCTAAAATAATGTATATTGTGCGGAAAGCTGATGTCTATATATGCTATGGTACACCCTACCTAGGTAAATAGGTAGGTAGGGTGTATCGTGTATGTACGACAACCCTGCATCACATATACTTGCAGCCTCTCAGAGTCGATCGTAAGCAGTCTAAAAATATTGAGGTAGATCGCCAGCAGTTCAAGTTCGAACACCCTGATATAGTGTATTATTAACCGATATCTTCTTCTGAATAAATTTGAATTTTGTGCGTTAATTTCTTGTCGCAGTTTATTTTGATTAATATCAAAATCAATAAGAATTTAGTCCTCCAATTATTGTGACTCTCTTTCATATACGTAAAAAACATAGGTTAAATTTCTAGTATTATATCTGGATGTTGAATACTTACGGAACACTGTGGTACTTGCGCAACCTGGTTGACTAGATCCGCCATTCACGTAAAAGTCGGCATGGCCGTTAGGTCCCCATTGCCCTAAAATTCCTGCACCTGTATGAATAATATCTACAAAATGAGCATCCGTATGATCCAAGTCCCTGGAACGATTTGAACCCATGTAGAATACGATCGTAGGATCAAGTCCTGTGGAAAAGATGGCTTGTAATATAGCTATTAAAATTTATTAAGAAAAAATTTTTCGTGTATTATTGAAATTCTTGTCAAAGGAAGATAATTGTCGATATTTATCTCCAATTATTTGCCAATCCCTTTTTGATATTCTGTCCGGAAAATTAATTTCAGGATTTCAGGAGAAATGAAAGTGAGTATATAGACTGTGCATAAAAATTTAGGATTAATGAAATATTTTCCTAAGGAAGGTGTTTTTGTTTTCATGATTCCGGATAATTTTTCATGAAAAAATCGGTACAATAACAAAGAAGACTTAGAAAGTGTGGATAAGTTGCATAAATCATATTATATACATTAGCGATCATAATTAATGGTAGGAATTACTTATTTGGTTGTTCTTTTCGACCTGACAACGTCATATAATTCGATGAAGCTGGCTGCACGCACTAAAAACATGACTCTTGCGGCGTTACCTCGCTCTGAGGCGTTCCATTTAAGGCTTGAAGTGCAAGCGAGAGCGCGTTCGGCAGCGTTCGACATCTGTCTCCCTCCTACTTGAGTGAGCGATGCGTACGCGTGGATAGCTGCTATATAATAATACATTTACATGTTTTCGTCAAGTATGAAGTGCAGTGAAAAGTGAATGGGGTGTCAATTGTTTATAGCGACGATAATTGCGGCGATAAAGGTAATGATTCTTTCGATAATAAATATATGTTCAGTGATATATAGTCGAACATTCGTGCTTTCATCATTAAAATAAATAGCATCGGTCTGCTAGTGCAGAGATTGTAAAAAAAATAAATAAAAATTGACATAATTGTATTTATGCGTACAAATAAATCTAACTTGATCAATTCAATTGTGATTTCCATTTACCTTCTCCTCTATATCCATACAAAATATCTATCAAACAAATAAAATTAAAATTTTCTTTTGAAAAATGCAACCATTGCATCAGTATTTTCCTATGATGTTGCCACGTTCAACTATCGTCAGTAAACCGACTTTACAAACAACCAATTTTTTGTTTAGTTGTTTGTTTGTTGTTCCTTTAACGTGCTCTTTTTCCGCCTTTCGGCCAATGACACGCCGGGGAATCCTGTCACCTCACTAACCCGGAAATTTTGCCGAACCTCTCCCGTGTCGAGGGAAGGGATCTTTAATGTTCAACACATCTCTGTTAGACAAGACTGACGGCTTAACATCTCCTCCGGAAAATGGATGCTCAAGAATCCGAAAAATCGCACCGACTTTGTGGGGATTGAACTCAGGTAACTATGCGCAGGAGAAAAACATCATATCCCCTACGCCACCGAGCCGGTCTTTGTTCAGTTCATAATGGTCTCATGCACAGAGGAAAGTCGAAAAAAATTCGGACAAACTACAGAAATTATAATTTTTGTAAGAACTTCCCATTAAAATGGACAATTTGAATGACACATTTGGTTAATTTTTCTCATTTTTTTCATTATGGCGAAGGGAAAATTTTCAAAGGAAGAATTTGAAAATGAATACAAAAGTAGTCGAAAAATTCGAAGAAACTATAAGAATTATAATTTTGGTAGGGCCTTCGATGACAACTAACGGTAGGAATAACATATTCGGTTGATTCTTTGTGTTCTTTCAGCTTCAGAAGACATTTTGAAGAGAAAACTTCGGGATGGTTTCATTTGAAGTCGAATCATTTTCGGTGATAACTGATAATAGGTACAACATATTTTGTTTTTGTAATGAAGATAACTTAATTGAAAAAGAAATCTGAAAGATCTGGAGAAACACATGTATTTCATGGCAATAAATATGATTGAATGCTTGTAGTATTGTACTTGTTATAGAATCATTGGTATCGTTTGGTGATTTGATCACCAGACTTGGCATGTATCTCATAATTTTATTTCTAAATCAAATTAAATTAAACAAATCACCTGTTATTCTGCCAAGTTTTCCATCTTGGATCGGGTCGATGTAATTCGCCACTAATCCCAAAATGTGTGCACCGACGCTGTAACCTATCAGGTGCATATCATCTGCTTTCAAACCTCTGGGATGCAGAGATAGATACCGTACCAATTGAGCGATACATTTCGCACAGAACCTGGGTGCCCATTCCATTTGCTGAAAAGGAAAAAAATTTCAAATACTTTTCAGAAAAGAGGCAACCTTGTAGTCCAACTTGTTGTCAGAAACAATCCTATCGATTATGGATTCTTTGCAAAACCTCGTAAAAAATCTAACAGGCCCAACAGAAAATCAAATTAATTTACTTTCTTGGCGACAACTAAGATGGAACTCGTAAACAAATTTTTGATCCACACTTTTACCAGGTTCTTTTATACTTTAATTAACTTAGATACAACCCTTATAATTCTGTGGGAGAATCATTACGAAGCATAATTTCAGCTTTATCTGGACAATAGAGTGAAATATAAATTCATTATCATTCAACTTCATACTTTAAAATTTGCTATCATAAAGAATGTTTCTAGCTCATAAAAATATTTTTCTTTGACAGAAAACAGAGATCACAGTAGATAATTAAGAAAGAGTTATCATTATTGAGTGGATTCCACAACTGACTAGAAATTTGTTTGTGTCGAAAATGAATTTATATTTTCAGAATTGGTAACAAAACATATACATATTTGAATTGTGGAGGCCGTTACTTGATGTAGATCCATGATATAAATGAGATAAAAAACACAAGGTTTAACTTTAATCTACACTCTATTTGAAAAAATTCGACGACGTTTCGCTGACACAGCAGCTTTATCAATAATGACAAACAGAATGAAGAGTATGGTATTATAAACAAATCGTAGAACAAATTGGATGAATAACAGGAAAATCCACACCGAGCCATTGTACAGTTAGTATGAAAGGTAATAAAAACTAATTAAACAAGTTAAGTAGGGGTGAAAAATTCACATCTACCTGATCATTCAAAAGCTTGTCCGAATGTTTGTATCTATTTATTTCTAATGCTTCTAGGAGATCTAATTTTGAACTTTTTGATTTTATATGTAATATGTCAAAGTTTTTATTGAATGAATGGTTTTCTTTTATTAGGTGGTTTGAATAATTTGAATCAGATTTATTTTTATCGAAGCTACGTTTATGTTCAGATGTTCTTATGCCAAAACTCCTATAGGTCCTATCGATATAAATTTTATCACAAGAACCGCAATTGAGTTTATAGATTCCTGATTTACTTGATTTTTCAACACGAGATTTATTATTTCTAATATGTTTACCTAAGTTATTAGAAGTTTTGAAAGTTATATTAAGATTTTGTTTGACGAGAAAGGATTTAATATTTGTACTTGCAGAACCGCAGAATGTTAAACTGTTGAATATTTTATAGTCTTTATGAATAGGATATACTTCATTTATTTCTTTCTGATACAGTTTTTACGAATGATTAGATCTATCATATCCGGATTATATGAATTATTAATGGCTATCTGTTTGATGATGTTTAACTCTTTATTATAATCTTCTACTGATAAAGGTAAATTGAGTAACCGATGTACCATGCTGTTTAAAGCTGCAACTTTGTGTTGAATTGGATGTAATGAGTAGTTATGTATAATTGTATCAGTATGTGTTGGTTTACGAAAGACCGAAAAACAAGATTATTATTTTGTTTAGTGATTTTCAAGTCCAAAAATTAATGGAATCGTTCTGTTCAATTTCTATCGTGAATTTAATGTTCAAATGGATGGAATTAATGAAATTAACAAATAAGTCTAATTGACGAGTAGTTCCAATGAAACATACTAAGATGTCGTCAACATATCTATACCAATAAAGAAATTTGGAAATGAGTGGATGTGTATGAATTTTCTGTTCAATATTATTCATGAAAATCTCTGCTAAAAGTGGACTCAAGGATTTCCCATGATCAAACCATTTTCACTACTGTAATAGATGTTGTTGAAAGATAAATAATTTTGTTCAATGCAAACGTCCAACGGATTCAATATTTCTGATTTAATTATGTGGTTAACATGATTCGAATTCAACATGTTTTCGATTAATATTTTGACATCACCTGGAGGAACACTTGGGTATAAATTCTTGATAAAGCTGCTGTGTCAGCGAAGCGTCGTCGAATTTTTTCAAATAAAGTGTAGATTAAAGTTAAACCTTGTGTTTTTTATCTCATTTAAAACATATACATACTTTAGAAACATACTCATACTTTCAGAGATCTTCCAGTTGCCGTGTTTGATTTTTAATTAAATTTGATAATTTCATTTACAAATGTATTGTTGAAGTCGTGATATCTATTTTTCAGTTATTGTCTCTCCTGATGTTTTTCATTTCCTAGATAATTCATACTATCTCCATGTTATGCATAATTTCTTCGAAAATGCTGCATGATAATAAATATGTGCATAGATTCAATGATTTCTCTGCATCTCTACGGTTGAATTTTATATAAGCAATAGTAGAATTATCAGTAAGTTTAATAACCACTTGATTCTAAGCAGAAAGCACTACCAGAAATACTTTTCGTCTTTGTGTTATGTCACAGTCTAAAAGTGATGTGAGGAGAAGCTTTCCCAGTTTAGAAGATACCATTTAATGATAACGGTTTTGGGACACCTGTATATCTCAACTCAAATATTCATTAACGAATACTAGTGTATACTCTGCACGAAGTGTATATGGAATATTTCGGATTTACGAAATCTTCAAGATTACTCTAACATTTTTTTTAGCTTCTAAGCAACTAATTGTTCAGGCAAAATATATTTTTTCACGCTGAATAGGGGCCAAGGTTGACTTAATTTCTATACTTCAATTAATGCAAGAAATTAATTATGAATGCATAATCTGAACAACGTTTTCGCGCTAGCCAAAGCTGGTGAAAAGAAGTATTTGGTATTAGCTACAACAGAACAGAAGCTGGGAAAGAGGTAAGAATATCTGCTCTTCACCATGAGTGCTGCAATGTTTACTTTCCTACGAAAGAGAATGACTCTTGAAAAGGATTACCCAACAGGAGCAATATATAAACGTGACAACGGATAGATGAAGAAGATCTTCTTCTTGAATAGCTCAAGCTCTTCACCCAATAAGCCAAACCTTCTGTAGAAGAACCAATTCTTTCAGTATTGGATAATCATGCGAGCCACATTTTGCTGCCCATCTATGAATATTGTGTGAAAAACTATGTCCATAAGCTACCTGTACATCTCATCGCATGCAACCATTTGATGTGTCCTTTTTTGTTCCATGCAAGACTTATTATAGAAGAGAATGCGATTTATTCGTAAAGAGCCAACTTTCACAAAAAATGACACTCTATTGTGTTGCTTCATTGATCAAGAAAGCATTCTCTAATGTTGCCTCCATGAGATATAATGAAGCTGGATTCAAAGCAACGGGCATATTTCCTATAAATCCCAATGTTTTTCCATTTTCTTTCCTTCGATAAGGGCGAATTATTATTTATGATCTTGCTGACTCTATTTCTGAATAGACTTCTGCTGATGCTATTGACTCTGTATCATCCCTAACTGCTACTCTTAAGCTAGAACGAAATATTCCTCTTCGTCCCACTACTTCTGAACCGGTGACTGCATCGTTGTCTCAATTTAATATACCTTCAACAACTAAAATCTGCCAAGTATTCAAAAATTTATTTTTGATAAAAAAACGGACGGAAAAAACTGTAGCAATGCAGAGCAAGCAACAGGAAGTCAGTTATGGGTTAAGAAGAAAATTGTGGCGGACTCCACAATGACTTCGGCGTCAGACGTAATCGCGGACGAGTTATACTTATGTAGATGTCTTGTAGCAGGTAGCAGGTAGACACTCTTTGTGGTCCTGACAGAGTATAGGTCTACTACAGGGACGCGACCCTGCCTATGCGAGCCGTGACTCCACCCTCGTCTCCAAACCCCCGAGGGAAGCCACGTCCTAACCCCTTCATCCCATCTTTAAGAACCACATCCTAAACCTATCCTACCCATCTTCCAACACGTTTGGCCAGCGTGGAAGATCAAGGCCATTATACCCCTAAAATGGCGAATATTAAAACGTATGGAACTGTACCCCAGGTGGGTAGGGTACCTAGCCCACAATCCCACACCTCTCAGCAGGTCAGCCTCATGGATTCTGGGGGAGGCAAACATTCGCTTAAACAATCTAGGAATACCAGTCGACCATCAAAAACTTCTCTCAATGTCGCCACATTTAACATCAGAACCTTAAAATCAGAAGATCGTTTAGTCGAGCTAGAAGAAGAACTTCAACACATCAAATGGGACATCCTGGGTCTATGTGAAACTCGTTTACCAGGTGAAAAGTGCACCACACTCAAGTCAGAACATCTAATGTACCAACGAAATACAGAAAACAACGCACATGTTGTAGGTGTTGCAATCCTAGTAAATAAACAGCTTACACACAAAGTGATTAAAATGAGATCAATTTCTAACAGGGTAATATACATAACTATAAAGATATCACAACAACAAACTTCAAGTAATCCAAGTATATGCCCCTACTTCGACCGCAGAGGATGAGGAAATAGAGAGTTTTTATGAAGATATCTCAATGGCTCAGAAGGATGAAAAAGCCCACTTCACTCTAATAATAGGTGACTTTAATGCAAAAGTAGGCGATGCTAAAATAGATAACCTACCGAATAGAGGAAAACATGGATTGGGCACGATCAACGAACGAGGAGAAAGATTATTAGACTACAATCAACGTCAAAACCTATACTGTATGAACACTTTCTTCCAGAAACAAAGACAGCGGCGATGGACATGGCAGAGCCCGGACGGGAATACTAGGAATGAGATCGATTATATACTAACGAATAAAAAACATATTGTAAAAGACGTAGCAGTTATCAATAAATTTAAAGTCGACAGTGACCATAGGTTATTAAGAGCAAAAATAGAAATCGTGGCCAAAAAAGAAAGAAACAAGCTGATACGTCCAAAACGCTTGCCAACAAATGAAGACCTAAAGCAAAATATTGTTCAATATCAATCAGAAGTAAGCAAAAAACTAACACCTGAAGAAAACTTAACTCGACTAGACATTAACAGTCTTGAAAGAAAGATAACGGAAGACATACAAGTGGCAACAAAGACCATATGCGACAGGGCAAGAACAAAACCTAAAAAATTAAGCCAAGGCACGCTAAGGTTAATGGAAGAAAGGAAAGTAATGAATAGATTTAATCCAGAATAAAGAGAACTGAACAGAGCTATAAGACGAAAGACTAGAGAAGACATACGAAATTACAACACAGACTATATACAACAAGTCATAGAAAACAACAATAACATGAAAGTCTTAAAGAGAATTACTAACACCGGTAGACCCAGAATACATCAATTGAAAAACAACCAAGGTGAAATAAAATATGAAAAAACGGAAATAATACAGATTGTTGAAGGCTTCTATACTGACCTGTATTTGTCTAAGAAACCCAAACCTGAAACAACGAATCTTAGTAACATAACAAATGTCGATTCCGAGGACATGCCTGAGATTAACATTGATGAAATACAACTAGCCCTCAACTAGATGAAAAACGGCCGGGCACCAGGCGAAGATAACATTACAAGCGAAATGCTAAAATTGGGAGGACAGGTCACTTTGGAAGCAATAAAAATATTACTAAATAAATGCCTAACAGAAGGTAGTGTTCCGGAAGGATGGAACAATGCACACGTTGTGTTGTTGTACAAAAAAGGTGACAAATTTAATATAGATAATTACCGACCTATTAGTCTTTCACCACACCCTTATAAATTGTTATCAAAAATTATCACAAACAGATTGACAAACAAATTTGACAGCTATCAACCGGCAACAAGCAGGGTTTCGCAGAGGATATAGCACAACAGAACACCTACAAACTCTTCGTACACTTATTGAAAAATGTCACGAATACAAAGTGCCAATACACCTAGCCTTTGTAGACTATAACAAAGCCTTCGATTCTATAGAACTGTGGGCAGTATTTCAAGTCCTCGATAATGCTAGAATAGATTCGAGATATAGAAACATCCTACAGAATATGTATGAACGAGCGACTATTCAGGTGAGACTAGACGATGACATGCAAACCAAAAAAATCCCGATAAATAGGGGCGTGAGACAAGGCGATGTGATATCGCCAAAATTGTTCACACTTGCAATGGAGGACGTGTTTAAGAAGTTGGAATGGGATAGAAAAGGTATAAATGTGGATGGAAAATTCCTGAACCATCTCCGGTTTGCAGATGATATAGTTCTAATAAGCGATAACCTAGAACAACTCCAAGAAATGATGTTAGAACTCAAAAGAACATCGGAAGAAGTAGGATTGGAAATGAATCTGACAAAAACTAAAATAATGACAACGGAGGACGCAATATTGGAAGTCGACGGCAATGTTATAGAGAAAGTGAATGAATATCTATACCTTGGACACACTATAAAGATAGGTAAAGACAATCAAACTGCAGAATTGTCAAGAAGAATAAGAATGACTTGGGCTGCTGTTGGAAAACTAGGATTTGTCTTGAAAACAAACAAATCCCCATTAACCTCAAAAGAAAAGTTTTTAATATGTGCGTTCTCCCAGTGTTAACGTATGGCATGGAAACCATGACTCTCACAATAAGATCTGCTAACAAACTTAGAACCACACAACGCGCAATTGAAAGAACAATGCTTGGAGTGAGCCTGCGGGATCACATACGTAATGAAGAAATAAGAAGGAGAACAGGCGTAGAGGACGTAATCACGAGAATAGCTGCATTGAAGTGGAGATGGGTTGGACATGTAGCAAGACAACAGGATGTAAAATGGACTAAGCGAATAACTCAATGGAGACCACGCTTATACAAAAGGGGAGTGGGGCGCCCCCAGAGAAGGTAGCTGGATGACATAAAGGAAAAAGTAGGAAGAGGATGGTATAATATAGCACAGGACAGAGAAAGATGGAAGCTAGAAGGGGAGACCTATGTTCAGGAGTGGACAGAGAAGGGCTGAAAAAGAAGAAGAAGAAGAAGATGTCTTGTATGTGGTGAATTTGGACGAAACAATGAAATATGGTACTGGTGCACTTCTTGTGGGCTTTAAGCTCATGCCGACTGTACTAAATGGATCTAGGCGCACAATGCAATGTCATTACCAATTGCTGACCACGATTGCCAACCGATGTTGGATGACAATGGTGATCGAACTTTTTTTTGTACCGAAATTAATAGGCCAACAGTTCATTGTAACTTCACGACTACGCATGTCATACATTTTATTTAACAGATAATAAAGATACTGACCTTCAAATATAAATGCCCCTATGCTCTACTATGCAAAACTTCCCAAGTTAATTTATCAACAATATCTTACACTTCACATAGACTTACTTTGAGACATGGTTCTCGTACTAAGGTACCATAATCCACGATTATGAGATTGTAGTTTCCTCTGTGAAAATATGCTTCTCGCATGTCTGTGCTCGGAGATAAATTTCTTCCCCCACCAAAGCCATGTACTATAATTTTTGTTGGATGAGCTCTGTTGAAATGTGTGTTGTATAGTGATTCTACTTTTGTGGTATCGAGGAGTTCTGGATTGTTCTGCGTTCTCCTATAAGTAAAATTAAATAGATAAATATTTTTACTCATTGAAGAAATAAGTTACCTTGTGTACAAATAAAACTGTATCTGTTTGTGTGGGCACACGTAAGGCTTTGGTATACATGATGAAGTGTTGAATAGGTCTTGAACAGTTTCAGGTTTATTGGTAGTGGTAGGAGTATCCTGGGTTCCCTGTGCACCTCCTTCTGGAAGAAATATGTATTGTTTCAATTTTCCCAATGAAAATCTAAATTTCAAATTTCAATATTCGTTTACAAACATTAACATTTAATACATCTAAAAATCGTTTTAATATTTAAACAAATCCAGAAGTGAACTAATTCCTTAAAACAAGGAACACGGAACTGCTGTGACCAGATTGAAAAAAGTAGATGTTGCAGAAATCAATAGGAAATAAAATGATTGCAACAATAGTTATGACGAATATCTTTAGTCAAATATTAATAATTTTATCCATCTCTATTAACTTTCATTTTATGAATCATGTATTTGGTAAGGAACGGATGTTTTCAGAATTACCATACTCGAAATGTCGGATTCTTCTTAATATAGGGAAGTCGATACACTGGTTACCTCATTTTTTCTTCCGATGATGTCTTCATTAACATTAAGGTAAAAGAGCATTTGCGTGTGTGATTTAAGAAAAGTGAGAGTTATGTGAAGCAAGTAGTGTTTAAATGCGTACATGTATTTCAATAGTTGCTTGATCTCAGAGAAAATAATAATTGAGAAATATGGAATGAGATTCATATCCATATTCCATACTCCATGAAATTTTTCGCAAATAACGATTTCGTTTGCAATAAACTTTCGCGTATTTTAAATTATATTAAGTAATTATTTTTGGTTAGAAAGTACCCTGCCGAAGTAATAGCAGCAGTCTTTGTGAATGTCGAGAAAGAATAGCCACAATCTCAAAAATTACTACTTGCGAAATTATCGCTATATGTGTAGACACATCGAAGAATTTCTATTCAAGGTACAATATTCAACTTTCCATAGAATGTTAAATATCCCCCCTTGGAGGAAAATAAAAATTCTTCAATATGTCTACACATACAGCGATAATTTCGCAAGTAGTAATTTTTGAGATTGTACTGTATGCCTGGTTGACAACCAGATAGGAATGAGGAGCGTTAGTCTTTCGACAGACCACTCTCTTGCTGACACGGTGTATAGCGAATAGCCGAACTAGTGTGACTTTCTGAAGTTTTCTGTTTATCTACCCTTTGTTACTATGGTTTCCCGATGGCAGTGGAGATTGGCCTCTGTCTCGGTTCGTTGATGAGCGCAATAACATTTACATGTTTTTTCACGCTCCAACGAATTAAGATGAGTAGGTAACAGTGTGGCCTGATGTTGTGAATGGGTATGCAATACTGACGAGGTCAAATGAGACCAAAATTGCTCCTATTGATGACATCCGATCGTACTATACCACTGCTGTGTGGCCCTGGTTGACAGTGATTATGAAGGGTGGATCGGTAAACCAGCTCATTCAAGCAGAGAAACTTAACATTCAACGAAAGGTTGAATATTATTCCTTGAATAAAAATTGTTCGAAGAATAGCCATTTTTTTTTCTAACAAATTAGGCACGGAAAGATAAATTTTTTGTAATTAAAAATCGGTTAGGACATCACTATAGTAAAGAATCTTAAGGATGATTTCCTACTGACCAATTGAAAAAAGGTGCTTGCCATATTTTGGCCTTTCAGTAGTTCTAGATGAAAAATGTACTCCAAAACTTTTTTTGCATTTCATGCTGAATGACTCCTTTTTGCTATATTACTGATATCGCCGAAACGTCCGGCAGAAAAACGTATTTTGTTGTTATGTTGGCAAGATTATTGATTTGATGAAAACCTTATCAAATCATGATATTGAATCTAATCGTGTGGCTCACATTATTAGTTTGATGCCTTGCTATAATATTGAAGCACGTCTTAGATTTGATTTCCCTTGTTTGTATGAGGACAAATGCCAACGAAATATTATTCGCAAAAGTCGAATTGAAGGAACTTCTTACTAGACTCATGCAGGTAAAGAAGTTGCAGCCAAACAGCAACAAAAATTCCTTTATAGATGTTCAGACGAATGTTATTCTCATATCTTTGCTGAAAACAGACAAGTTTTATGTCGTAATTTTTAATTTATTTGTAGAGTAAAAATACACAAGATGTATACCTGCAAAATCCTATCAAAGCGCATGGATTGAAGCGACAACGTAAAGTGTGTCCAAGAAGTGATAATCAAGGAACAAAACTTTTCAACTACAAGATAAAGGTTGATGTGAAAATTGTCCCAGTTCGTAAAAATACTTTCATGAACTTACTTGGCGTTACTACGGCTCGAGTTCGTCGATTATGTAAACTACTGACTGCAGAAAATACACCCAAAGATTTACCGGGTTGGAACAGAAGTGGCAACGCCATTAGTGGAGAAATTTGCTCAAAAATTCATCGCCATATTTTGAAGTATGAGGTAAAACGAACCCATCATGATGGGAAGCCCAAAAAGTACTTGGATGCTCGTCTTGATGTGACCCTTATGCACCAGCACTTTCTGAAAGACTACTGTGAGTGCAGAAGTATTGTGAACTACAGTTTCTTACACAAATACTATCAAAACTTTGATTATCGTTTCGGAGCATCAAACGTCTCACAAGAAAAACTGACCGGATCTACACTCCTCAGCAGTTTGCGGAACTCTTTCCACGGGACGGTTTACTATTCATTATGTTCGAACTGAACATATCTTCGCTTTCGTAGATTGGTAGCAAGAAATTTACAAAAAACGACAGTATCTGACAAAACGAGTGGACGAGGAAAACCTAAAGAACGGAGATAGAGTTTTATGATATTAAAGTATAAAGAATTCGAGTACTCCCAACAAAAAAAGAGAAAAGTAACTTGCAGGGAGTTTATATCCACTTTGGCGAAAAATACGTTTTCCCTGGGAAAGACGTCAAATTATGGAGCTCTAGCTCTGCCAACTACGAAGACATACCCACAATGGAAAGTGCCAATAAATGACAAGAAGATCCAGGACTTGAAGAAGCTCATAAGCCATATTGAGGGCTATGAATCCTTTTACAACAAAATCCTTTACTGGCCTACAGACAGAAGTTCAGCAGCAGCGACTCTAGTTGACTCAGAGACTGAATAATCTTACCTAATCACTTTCTTCAACCAAAAAAACTTGAATTTCAGAATTTTTCAGAAGTTATATAATTACCAATGAAGTATTTTTGTTCTACCTGCAAAATAAACTACTTTTCTAATCATTTCTTGTGCAATTACAAATTAAGAAGTGTGAGAAGAGAGGAGAAAACAGTTTTCCTGCAGAAATAGCACATGTGAAAATTTATAAAATTTCGTATCTGGCATTCTATTGAGATTTTTACAACGGAAACGGAGCCATGTGTTTTAAACATGTCTTGTTTGCCTCACCAAATTTTTGTGAATTTTTAACTTTAAAATTTTCAATTTGCCACGGTTTTTTGTGTTTTCCACAAAATAGTAAAAATGTCATGTGTCGTTTCTGTAATAACCGATTTAATTTACTATCGAACCATTTTTATATGCCAAGTGAACTCTAGGCATCATCTGTTCTAACAGTAACTACTGAATTTTAATTGTTTATTTAAATCGTAGCATTTGTAACAAAATCTGATACTCAGAATTAGTATCACCATCGAGAGTACAAAAAAAAATCTGCGTCCAAAAAAACTAGAGTTGAGAGAGCATATGATTGGTGAAAACGGAGTTATCTGAATCTACAAACATGAAGACTAATAACATCACCAGCATACCTCAAAAAGAAAAGAATTCCTGGGAATACTTTCGGCTATTTGATGTATAAGAATAGATTGAATTATTGAATATTGATTGCAGTAATGTTTTATATACGAATTAGTTCGAGACTAAAAAAATCGCTTGGTAGATCGCATAGATAATGAGATATTATCGTTTATTGATATGTTATTTCTCAGTTGTTAAATAAGTGTTTCTAGGAGAAATATATTTGCTATCTGGTTCACTTTCTCATGTCGTGACCATTTCAAGTTAATATCACATTTACATACATGACGATCTAATCAAGAATGGTCATTTTGTTAAGGTCCGTCTTCTTCACAATAAGATGAACGAATATTATGAGCAATTTACTCTATACGAAAGATCATTTAGTTGATGAATAGTGCAAAACAGTTTATGAGAAATTAGCCAATAATATTTGATATTTCATTCTGTTTAGAATGATTAGAACAAATATATGCAAAAGAAAATGTTCCGACGAAGGATTATTTGGAACTTTTGATTGACGATTGATTTATGAACTTTCAAAAAATTCAATCGTATGTACTAATTACAATAAAAAAAGATTATGTTTGTGTTTCGTTGTTCATTTCTGTTACCCTTTTAGCTTACCACCCTTCCAAAAGTGATAAAGAATTCAATGCATACCTTGATCGGGCATGCCATCACAAAGCTTGTCTACATTTGTCTCGAAAGGTTTGGGCTATGAGAACATCTAAAGTTAATCTGTTCCATTGTTAATTTCTTAAGAGACTTAGTAGTTGTGCTTCGCATGCACGTAGATGTGTTAACTGATATGGTGAGATCATTTTCATTGCCTCTTCAATCAACTGTGGTTACTGAATAAGACATGGCACCTAGGAGTGCGATAATCAGCTTATGAATGCGCTCTTCAGTACGAAATAACGGTTCATGAATCTTGGGTAAGAAATGGGTGCACAGAGGACGAGTAGATGACTACGTTTTTGAAAAAAAGCACGTAGCTATCTATTCGCATACCAGAAGCAACAAGTATCTAACGAGCTACTAATTTCAATCAACAAAATGTCTCTTTAGTTTTTAACAAGCTGGCAAATGTGCGCGATGAATATGGTTCACTGCTGGTTACATTTGAAATTTAGATGAGACCGATGTAAAAACCCTCCAGCAGATCAGTAAAGTTGTAGCCCAGAAAATGTTACTTCTAGTAGAAAACTTGTCCTCGTTTTATTATGCGTTGGGGTCAAAGCTCTGGGAAATTGTATTCCTCTACAATTCATTCTTCTAAGAACAAATACAAAGTCCATTCTGTAAGAAATTGGCTGCCCTGCCATGAAGCATTGGTGCTGGAAATGATTCATGGTGGACTTTTTTTTCATGCGCGCTTCCCAGGAATTGGCGAACCTGTTGCACCACATAAGGGGGCGCCTGGGAAGAATTGAGGTGTCTGTTTACTCGCTTCTTGAAGAGGGCCAAATTGTAGGATGTTGGGAAGATGTTGGACGGAAGCGAGTTCCACAGTTCACCGGCCCTGTAAACGAAGGAATTCCTATAGAAAGAGGTTCGAAGGTTCGTTAAATGTAGCGCCATATGATGAATACCCCTTGCCAGCCTAGTGTTGCGGCAAAACATGAGTTTTCCCGGAATAAGTTATTTCAGCTCCTTGAAGCATCTTCCGTGGAAGTATCTGTAAAACAGAGAAAGGTCAGCAACTTGTCTTCTGAGAGCCAGCAGTTGGAGAACGCGGGTGATCTTTGGGTGGTCAATAAGGCACAGCCCGTTTTCGCACACTATCCAACATCCGCAACGAATGTTTGAGAGCAAATCTCCTTACATGGGAACAACATTCCTAAGCAGGACGAATCTGCGCCTTATATAGAAGCAACATCTGAGATAAAGTATCGTTTGGCTCTAAAAAGAAAACTAAGTTTAGCTGATGCCGACTTAGCTATTGCTGATACATGTTCATGCCAACAAAACCCGGAGTTGATCGTTATTACGAGAAGGTGCATCGAATCTTTGGATGCAATTTGTTGGCCTCACATTATTAAAGGAGGTTCTCCAGCGGGGACCTTTCTATAAAACGTAGTTGCATGCGTCTTGCTCGCGTTGAAGCTCTCCAGGTTCAACTGACCCCACTAAGGTATCCTCTGTAATTCAGAGTTGAAGTTATTAATTTGTTGACATCTCTGACGCTGAGATTCCGCAGCTGTAATCGGCCGCAGACTACTGAAAAACGAAACCAGAGTACAATCGTCTGCAAAACGAAGATCTTGTTCTCTGTAGATGACAGAAGAAGGTTTATCTGTAACAGAAACAAGGTTGTTGAAAGAATGGATCCCTGAGGTACTCCTACTTGCAACTGGAAACAATCAGATGTTATACCATCGACCACAACTTGTATTGATCTATTTGAAAGAAAGCTACTTATTCAACCCCGCAATTTTTCGGGAAGCCATATGCAGCAAGTTTATTCAACAAGGCTGTATGCCAAACCCTATCGAAAGCTTTAGAGATGTCGAGGGCTATTGCTCTACATGCTTATCCATCCGAGTGATGAATTCAATTTTTGGAGCATTTTGTATCTTTTGTGAATGTATCTTCGTAAAGTCCTGTACTTCTACTCCTCGACAATCACGAGTCTCGCTCAACATCGTCTCCAGTCGCTAGACAGAATTTTTTATGGGCTTCTACGAAAATGCATTTATTTTTTCAAGGCGCGTGAATGAGAAATAATAGCAGTTAATCTTTAACAGTTCATAAAATTTCTTATCTTGTGAGAGATGCTCTGCCTTCAAGTTGACGCCTATCAATATAATGTACGATTTCAAAATTTCCAGAAACGGACCTTCCAATAGAAATATCTCCACAAACTTTCTCCCTGCTTCTGTGACAACTCGTCAATTACAAGTGTCTAGTCCAGAAATTTCAGTAGAGCCAATTGAAACTCGAAATTCAAAACCTTTAAATAACGAAGCAATGTCCCAGCCAAGCACATCACAGACTAAAAGCCTATCAGTGAATTAAATTACTACTCACAAAGATCGAGAATAATTTTCACCTGACATTTTTTGCCCACCTCCAAAAATTGAACGGCGCCAATAAACATCAAGAGGCATAAAAAAGGAAATCCGCTGTATTAACAGATATTCCTGAGAAGGATGCTCAAGAAGCAGAGTTAAATAATACAAAACCGACAAAACAGAAGAAGAAGGAACAGAACAAGAAGCTCACATACAAAATAGGCGAGGGGAGCAATGGGCAATGCGCACAAGATGCGTACTCTGGCCTGTACTGACGGTAATGCAATTTACGTCGGCCATAATTATGATTCAGATTCACACTAATTTTTTTTTTATTTCACTAATAATTTTTTTCTTGTACCAAAGAATACTCTTCAAGTTTTGTCACTTATATTGGCATTAATGAAGAACTGTTTGTGTTTCAATAAATATATGAATTTCATACGATGATAAAGCATTGTGTTAATATTTGCCCCATATGCGGGGCAAATTGTAACGAAAACGTATTTTTGGTAGAGGGGATGCTACTCACTTCTCTGTAATTTTTTGAATATCTCATATCACGTTATAGTCGACAAAACATGAAAATAGGATGTAATTAATATTTTGCAAAGTTATATTCGATAATTCAAGAATTATAAAAAGACTATTTGGTTGAATCAGTTGTTATTTGACAGTATAATTGAATATTGTCAAATTTGCCGAGAATTTTGTTCATTCCTAATAAGAAACTGTAATCTGGAAAGAAATATGCTATTGCGAGCAATTGGTATTCTAGAAACTGGCTCATCACGACGAGTTCATGCGAATACTATAATTTCGATACGGGCCAACTAGTGACGCCAGTGAAAAACATACTGATTGCACCAAAGTTATGATTGCAGCACAAAACAGATGTCTGAGTCTTAATACTTTGAACTCATAAGTGTGATCCACGTACAAATAGCTAACCAAACTGAGACGAACACACAGAAAGCAAGCCAGACGTCCACTGAGTGTTCACACATTGTCAAAAGAAATTTGTGATTCAACGGTAGTTTGGGCTGGATATCACTTTGAATAGGGCGTAGAACACTGGATCCCTTATTGCTTATCGATGAAAACAGATTCGATTTTCGTACTGACACGAGGCGTTCACAAATATGGAAACTGTGTGGAAATGGTTGGAGAGTCAGAAATGCTCAGGAAGTTTGAAAATACTGAGAAGTTACGTGATGGTCTTAGGTGGTATGAGTGTTGGCAGAAGATCCGATCTCGTTTTGCTGAGGAGATTCTAGAAAACTGTATTTTTTCAACCTTCCGTAAATGTTAAATATAAATGAGATGAGTAGATGAAAGTCTGAGCTGTTGTTGTGAATGGGTGTACAATACTGACGAAACCAAAACTGCAGTCTATTGCTCCTATTCATGACATCCGACCGAACAGTACTGTGTAAACATGGTTGACGATAATTATGAAAGGTGGATCGGAAAACTGGCACCTTTAACATTCTATTGAAGATTGAATATTGTTCCTTGAATAAAAGTATTCGGGTTGGATTTAACTCTACTTTTGGATTTACCAATTAGAAAAGCAGAGATATTGGGGTCTACATTTTAACTCTATCTGTGTCGAGAAATAAGAACAAACGATGATTCATTTTTCTAGAAATACTGAAAAACTTTGCTTCTGCAATATTATGAAATTGATGGAGAATCTTCGAATATCTTATGACAAAAACTAAAGAGGTCTTTTCATTAGTGGTTCAAATACACACTTTAAAAGAGTTACACGCAACTAACCTTGATTTTATTAAAAACAAATATTGCAACTGTTTATGCTGATTTAAAATGTATTGCTATATTGCTTCTTCGTTCATGAAACGATATAGACATTGAAAACCAATATAAGGCTGAAAATTGTAAAGTATTATATACAAAAAGTAATAATTTTGCTTGAAGTAAATCGAATCTCAAACATGAATTTCTCACTCCACAAGAAAACGTGATTCTTACGCCTTTACACATAAAACTTAATGTGAAAGACTCAACAATCTAGTTAGGAGGATCACTTAGTCTATGGGCCGCAAAGAGACTACAGTTGCCAGCTTCATGGATATAGAGGGTGCGTTTAATGTGACCACGAATAGTTCACTATGCAGGGCTGGGAGAGAACCAGAGGAGAACCAAATACGCTGACGATATAGTAATTCTGGCTCTCGGAGATGACGACCACTTCTCTGATTTACTTCTGAAGACTATTTCAGCTATCTAAGAGAGGTTTGAGGGTGAGAAACTCACTATAAACCGCCAAAAACTCTACTGGTACCATGCAGCAGAAAAAGGAAGATATTTCCTTATACATGGAGCTGCCATTCCAGATCATCATTCTTAACAGACAAGATTGGACCAACTCCAAGGACCGTTTACTCGAGGACCTCTGTTGGGTCACAGACGGCTCCAAAACTGTACGAGGTGTTAGAGTTGGTGTATATGGTCGAGGTGCTTCCAAGGAACAGTCGATCGGTATTCGCCATTGATTGCGGGTAGATTTACAAGTAGGTCAATGAAAATTATCACCGATAGCCAAGCTGCACTAAAGACAGGGAAATCCAACAACTCCACGTCACTTATTGTGCTCCACCCTCGCCAAACTGACAGCAAAGAATAGGCTCTATCTGATTAAGAACCCGGCCACTTGGGCATTCAGGCAAATGGGAAGGTGGACTAATTGGCCAGTCGAGAAACAGCCCTGGGATTCGCCAGACCGGAACCTAGCCTCAGAATTTCCCTGGAGACTGCAAGGATGGACAATAACCAGTGGTTGAACCCGAAGGTACGAGAGCACTGGCTGAGGCTCACAGGACTCATACACTCTTAACTTGCCATCAGCGAACCTTTCTCTGATATATCTATATAATGTAAAAAAACTGTGTTGACGCTAAGGATAACAGGTGAGAATATTTTTGTTGTCCTTGAAGGACAATGAATGAATTGTTGAAAAAATATGCTATTTTATTAGGATATTAAACGCATGAAAAAACGCCACCAAGGTGGATGGAATGTAAAATGTATTCAGATTACTATCAGTCCGTCAATTAAGAAACTATTAAAGTTAATAAATGGAGAAGTTCCAACATTTGTTGTTATTGTCTGTCATATTCCTATTATGTACTTAATACTACATCATTATTTTTCTTCATATATAAGTGTTTGAATTTGGGAGGCTTTTACTTGGTAAAATTCCATTATCAATAATAAAAAACAAGTACTGTGTTTTAAGGAATTTTACTTAATAATTGCGATTCGTAACGCGTTTCACTACACCGTAGCTTCTTCAGACGAATGATTATGCAGAAAAATATAAATGAGAATATAACTATAAATGTTCTTGAGTAATTAAAAGCTTATTGGTTGCTTCTTCTTAAGTGGTTATTTATGACAGGTATATCCAATAAAATTAAGGAATAGATTGCTCCCCGAAAAGATTCAATAGAGGTGAAGGGCTTAAATCGACTTGTTCATTGATGAGTCTACCTGAGTGTTTGTATTTATTTATTTCTAAAGTTTCCCAAAGATCTACCTTCCAATATTTATTATCTGTATGCAAAATTTCAAACTGTGGGTCGAAAGAATGATTATTTTCTAAGAGATGATTCGCGTAATTTGAATCTGATTTTTATTTGAAAACTGCGTTTATGTTCCGATATTCTAATATTAAAATTTCTATGTGTTCTACCAATGTAGAAATTATCACAGTCATTGCAATTCAATCTATAAACACCTGATCTATTGTTTTTACCTGGTTTGGTTTTATTATTTTTATATATTTGCCTAAATTATTATTAGTTTGGAAAGCTATGTTGAAATTATTGCTACTTAAGAATGATTTCAGTTTCTCACTTGTAATGCCAACGTAGGTTAAG
Organism: Cryptolaemus montrouzieri; assembly: GCA_013387265.2. Lineage (NCBI taxonomy): Eukaryota > Metazoa > Arthropoda > Insecta > Coleoptera > Coccinellidae > Cryptolaemus > Cryptolaemus montrouzieri. The sequence goes on along the minus strand of JABFTP020000001.1, from coordinate 73,278,268 downwards.
GTGTTGAATTTTTGTTTCAATTTATCGACAGGGTAAACTTCATTCAATGCGATTCTACTTTGTTTTTATTTAAAATATTATTTATTAGTTTGGGATTGTAACCATTATTTTTGGCTATTTGTTTAATCAAATTTAGTTCTTTGTTGAAATTTTCTGGTGATAGCGGGATGTTAATCAATCTATGAATAAAACTATTGAATGCTGACATTTTATGTTGATATGGATGACACGACGAGTTATGTATTATAATATCTGTATGTGACGGCTTATGGTAAATTGCGAAAACATGTTTTCCATTTTCATTCGAAATTGTTACGTCTAAGAAATTTATCGAATTATTGCTTTCTATTTCGGTTGTGAATGCAATTTTTGGTGTTATGAATTTATATGATTTTCGAAAATTTTCAACTGTCTATCTGTTCCTGTGAAGCAAATAATGATATCGTCTACATAGCGATACCAGTATAAACAATATTTACTGAGTGGATGATTATGAATTAATTTCTCTAAGTTATTCATGAAAATTTCTGCTAACAAAGGACTTAACGGATTGCCCATAATCAAGCCGTCTTCAATAGTATAATATTTGTAATTGAAATGGAAATAATTTTGATCTAAACAAATTTTAATAATGAAAGAATATCTGATTTAATGATAGTATTGACATGATTCCTTTCTAATAATTCTTCAACTAAGTAATACGTATCTTTTGGAGGAATGTTGGGAAATAGATTCTTAACATCGAAAGAAATAAGTTTGGAATTAGGTGGTATAGTGGTATCTTTGATATTGGCAATAAGTTTGTATGAATTTTTGACCGAAAATTCAGATTTAAAATTGCAATGTTTTATTAGCAAGTCGTTGAGGAATTTTGAAAGTTTGAACGAAGGTGCCGTTACATAAGAAACAACAGGTCTAATAGGGTAATTAGGTTTATGAAGTTTTATCAACGAATATAATAATATAATAATAATGGAAAACATGTTTTCGCAATTTACCATAAGCCGTCACATACAGATATTATAATACATAACTCGTCGTGTCATCCATATCAACATAAAATGTCAGCATTCAATAGTTTTATTCATAGATTGATTAACATCCCGCTATCACCAGAAAATTTCAACAAAGAACTAAATTTGATTAAACAAATAGCCAAAAATAATGGTTACAATCCCAAACTAATAAATAATATTTTAAATAAAAACAAAGTAGAATCGCATTGAATGAAGTTTACCCTGTCGATAAATTGAAACAAAATTCAACACCTTAACCTACGTTGGCATTATAAGTGAGAAACTGAAATCATTCTTAAGTAGCAATAATTTCAACATAGCTTTCCAAACTAATAATAATTTAGGCAAATATATAAAAAATAATAAAACCAAACCAGGTAAAAACAATAAATCAGGTGTTTATAGATTGAATTGCAATGACTGTGATAATTTCTACATTGGTAGAACACATAGAAATTTCAATATTAGAATATCGGAACATAAACGCAGTTTTTCAAATAAAAAATCAGATTCAAATTACGCGAATCATCTCTTAGAAAATAATCATTCTTTCGACCCACAGTTTGAAATTTTGCATACAGATAATAAATATTGGAAGGTAGATCTTTGGGAAACTTTAGAAATAAATAAATACAAACACTCAGGTAGACTCATCAATGAACAAGTCGATTTAAGCCCTTCACCTCTATTGAATCTTTTCGGGGAGCAATCTATTCCTTAATTTTATTGGATATACCTGTCATAAATAACCACTTAAGAAGAAGCAACCAATAAGCTTTTAATTACTCAAGAACATTTATAGTTATATTCTCATTTATATTTTTCTGCATAATCATTCGTCTGAAGAAGCTACGGTGTAGTGAAACGCGTTACGAATCGCAATTATTAAGTAAAATTCCTTAAAACACAGTACTTGTTTTTTATTATATATAAGTGTATAATTTTTCTATTTTTCTATTCAAATTCAAAATACAAGTAAATGAACATGTTCAGTTTCAATTTTAAACGTTTACACTCTCTTCATTTCATTTCATTTATGAAACTAAAATGTAAATAAACAAATCAAGTCACACAATGATATTATTAGGTAACGATTATTATTCAGGAATGAATTCTAATGAAACCTTACAATGGAAGATTGACACTGAAGACGGCACTGATCTGCATCACTGATTGAGTACTTTGCTTTGACTTTCTCAATTATATTGTCGACATGGGCGATAAACGTAAATAGTGTCTTCAATTTCAATGACCTTTGTGAACATTATCGAAACCTGTGTATAAAATTGAATTGAGCAATATCAACATCACACCAATAATTATCTTGAATAATTTATTAGCATGACCTACTAAAACTTTACAATAAGATATTGACCATTCATGTGAAAAACTTCGAAACCGTTATAATAACACTGAATTATTCATCACAATTTTATGTGAAATCGTTTTCTTTTTTCGAAAATTCTTCGTTTCATTTAACGAAAGTATTTTGTCTCTTTCGAATGAATTCCCAACGTTATTTGTGGTCGCAAAACTCGCGCCAATTGTCTCCCCGCAAAGAAACCATCAATAATGAAAGTAAAATATGTGGTAAAATCTTTACCTTTATGAAGAGATGAAGATATTCTTCTGCACAGCAGAAGACTCCAATGCTGGTTTTCTTGGGACAACTAAATATAGGGATGATCTTGATGAATTTGACCTCAAGATCTTCAGATAATCTTCAATCTTAATCTTAAGGCAGAACATAAATTCGGTAGAAAATATATCAATAAAAAAACTATAACGACTTTAGAGGGTAGGTTAAAACTTATTGATTGAAAGGCTCGAATCAATGAAGAATCTCAGAAAAGCCACGAGCATTTGCACTGTGCTTTGCAGGCATGCATCGTGGAGTTATTTCCCTTAAGAACTTTCAAACAAATAACGCAACCATATGAAAAGGAATGAAGTAGGAGCATATTGCTGAAGAGGCTATGAAGGCAGGTGAAAAACTATTTCGTGTTCGAATGGGTGCTGCCTTTAGAGAGCTTTCAAGTGTTCTAAAACGCCCCTGCTGGAAGCATTGAATTGTATACATAGAGACTTCTTGCTTGAAAAAATGGATCGGTATTGGCTCTTGGAATGTTTAAGTTATACTTACATAATAGGTCACTAATTATTTCGTGGAACTATATTGTTTATCATGCCGTGAGAATTGTCTCTATGCCGATCACACAAATCTACTGAACCTGGCTTCCTCGAGTGAAGCTCTAAGTCTAGATTTTGTATACTGCTGAAGAATGGTTTTCAACAAATGGAGTGAAAGTCGACAGAAGTAAGACGCAAAGAATAAAGTTCCAAACAATTGGACGAGAAAAAATACAATTAAGCTGTTAGGTATTGCAATTAATAACAGTTTTATATGGAAAAGCTGCATTGGGAATAGCTCCAGGAGGTTATTATCGGTGATATTTTCTATCCGATAGGTAAGGGAAGAATCGACCCAATCCATATGCAAATTAACTTACTACGCCAATCCCCACAATATTGTCACTTATGGAATTGTGTTGGGTGGGGTCATAGCTCGGAAATCGATAGCATTCTACTTACACAGAAGGACCCTCTTAGAATAATATGTGGTGTTCTCACAACAAGTTCTAGAGATCTGTTTAATTACCAAAATATTCTTACTGTTGTGGTAGTCTATGTCTTTACCTACCTCAAGTATTTACGCAAAAAAAAATTTGAGGCGAATTTCTTCTAAATGAGGATTTTTAAAACTACAGTACCAGGAACAGGGACTAGATTTCATCGTATTGGACACAAATCGGAACGAAACACATTGGAATAAGTTACCTCATAGATTAAAAATCTTCGAAGACGCTGAATTGGAGGTATTGCTCGATGAGGATCCGTGCCAAAGGCAAGAAGAGTTTGCTTCAGCCTTAGGAGTTACCCGCATGGCCATTTCCAAGCGATTTAATGCTTTGGGAATTATTTAAAAGCAAGGAACTTGGGTTCCTTATGATTTGAAGCCAAGACACGTTGAGCGTCGTTTTATCGCCTGTGAACAACTGCTCCAGCGGCAAAAAAGAAAGGGTTTTCTTCATGGCTTCGTAACGGTTGATCAAAAATGGATTCATTACAGCAATCCAAAGAAAAGAAGATCTTGGGGACTGTTCGGTCATGCTTCTACGTCATTAGGTGGGACCAAGTCGGTATTATTTATTATGAGCTGTTGAAACCGAACGAAAGCATCACTGGGGAACGGTATCGAACTCAATTGATGCGATTGAGTAAAGCACTGCGCGAAAAACGGCCACAATACGAGCAGAGACACGAAAAAGTAATTCTACAGCATGAAAACGCTCAGCATCACGTTATCAAACTCGTTAAAACCTACTTGGAAACGCTCAAATGGGAAGTCCTACCCCACCCGCCATATTCCCAGATATTGCACCATCCGATTAATACTTGTTCCGTTCGATGGCACATGGTCTGGCTGATCAACAGTTCCGCTCATATGAAGAGCTCGAAAAATGGCTTGATTCGTGGTTTACCTCAAAAGACGAACACTTCTATCGCCACGGTATTCGAGCTCTGCCAGAAAGATGCGAAAAAGTTGTACATAGCGATGGGCAAAATTTTGAATGATTCATTTGTAATCATTTTTCACAATAAAGTTGTATTTTCATTAAAAAAAAACAGCGAGAACTTAGTTGCGGACCTAATACATTCCAAAAATTTTCTGGAACTAAAATTTGTTTAACAAGGATACGTATCTAGATCGATGGGAAAATCATTGATGTAGCGAGTACTTACATAGTTATGATACTCTAAATTTTGCGAAATCTTTAGAGGGTTACTTTAATTGTTGACGAAACCAAATTTTACATAGATTATATTCGAAAAGTTTCATACACAATAGGATTTCACAGTACCGTAGTTCAGTTCTTATCAAAATCTCGAATGTCATTCCGAAACAAGCAAACAAAATCACATTTCAACTATATAATGATTTCCATATGATGCATTAAATAATTTATAACCTCGTTGATGTGCGTGAGTTACCAAAAGTTTCAATTCTTCATGTAGATCATAAATTTAAAGAACAAGATTAAATTACGTCATTCATATTTAAAAGCCTAATGAACACCAGTGAAGTTCCTTATACCTCCAATTACTACTAATTGATTTCATTTTTGCTTTCACCCGTGTAATTACGAAGTATTATGGCATATTTATATAAACATTAACTGAAATAGAATTGATATTGAAATGAAATTGAAATTTTGTAAACAACTCTATTAAAAATATTTGGTTGAAGAGTTGGGAGTGAAAAAATTAGTTTTGCATTGGATGCTGCACCTTTTGACCAAAGAATAGAAACAGATTTACTAGTACGAACCAGAAAATAAACGACAGACATCTGTTTGATTGTCCCAAAGTGAAAAATAACTGGCATAAGTCAGTACAAGTAAACACATATGTATATCTGTACGGTTCAGATATTTCGTTTTCTTATACGCGAGGTCAGGGGATCGAATATCAGTTTTGTGTCAGTTCTCATGGAACTTTCTAATCAATCAAACGTTTTAAGACAACAGTTTTGAATTTTATTTGAATACGTCTGGAATTTGTTTAATTTCAACGGCAAAAATTGAGTGATCAATCAAGATAAATAACTGGTTTAAAAATGTTTTAGGAACCTATTGCAAGAGCAACTGGAGTAAGGAATTTCGAACTAAATGAGAAAAATTGAGGATAGTGAAGACTAGACAAGAAATGCAAGAAAAGCTTCGCCAACAACTTTCGATGGCTTTGATAAAGTTCTGCCTCGTCTTCAAGTTGTGAACTATCACATCGTCGATAAAACATCACCTTCAGGTAAAACGGATCTATCGAAAAATTATATAAGGGTCGAATATAGCCGATTTGAGGTTTGTTATTCGTTTTTAATAATAGTTAAGCTGAAATAAACCAGTTTTAGGACATATTCATGAACTGTGGCTATTTATCTTGACAAGAAAGGCAAAAAATTAAACGATTAATAGTATTTTCAACAGTTTAAAAAATAGAAATTGACCATATTTTCGGTGGGAGAGGTAAATATTCCCATATGTGTGGCCATATTCACTGTATGAATTTAGTTGTTTAAAAAGTTCTAAATAAAATGAAATAACAAAGGATATAATATTTGAATAGAGCATTTATTTAAAAGACTTTGTCAATTTGGATGACATTCAGTACAAATAAACAACTATCTTCACAAGTATTATGAATTAAAAGATATCATAACATCAATAATGATATTACAAAAGCTTTTCTTTATTTAAACTTAAATGCTACATATATTTATAGTTATATCAAATCAACAAAATTATGAAAAAGAAAGCGCAACTTTTGTGATCTTTCTTAAGTAAATTACAATGATAATATAAACTAGAAAAAAACTAGGTAAGCCTAATGAAGTATTTATAATTAAGACTGACTGCACCAAGTGGAAACAAATTTATCACTTTTTGAATTTTTCTATAATGTCCTTTACCTTTTTGTGTAGAAACCTTAGAAGTTACTGCTTCAATCTTGTCCATTTTAGCAGAATATTGTTTCCTCTTTTGGGTTGAAACTTTAGATTGAGCTGGCATATTTTTTATTACTTGTTTACAAGCATTAGATTTCCTAACTTATTATTTTTCTCTGTAAACATTGATTTTGTTAGCTTCTGTGGCAAACTATTAATAGCTTCTACTCTAAATGTAGTTTTTGGGCTCGAGGTTTTCAAAATCTCACAAAAAGATGAATATGACTCAACAAATGTTCTGGAGCAGACTATTGATTCAGTTTCGAGTATCTATTATTCGTGTGCTGCTTTAGTTTGGTTAAAGAAGTCTCGTCGCTACTATAGAGATCTCATAGACTATAAAGTTCTCAATAAGTGTTCTGGAGCAGACTATTGATTCAGTTTCGAGTATCTATTATTCGTGTGCTTCTTCAGTTTGGTTAAAGTCGCTACTATGGAAATCTCAAAGACTATAAAATTCTACTTGTGTTGGGTACTATGGAATATTATCAGAAGCGTTGTCTAGAGTGGTAGCACAACGATTTCCAGTACATGGTAAAAGATGTTCACTTACCTGAGAATTTTTTTGATCTAGATGCAGGATAGGTACCAGATTTTGAACAGAGATATCAATTCGAGCAAGAGGTGGAGTTGTATTATATTCATCGTTATTTCGAAGGGAATAACTTAATTTCCACAGGCATCTATAGCGGCGCTGTCATTCAGATCGTAATTTTCTCGAAGAGTCAGATTTTCCCTAGCATTAGTATCGTCGCTATCATTTGGGTCATTATTTGACTGCTTTTCGAAGGTCCAGGTATTGTAGAATTAAAGTTGGATATGCTTGAACATATGCCTCGTCTGGTGTCCTCTGTGGCTTAAATTGTGAAATTCCTAAACCTTTGTTTTGTTATTTTCCTGTCTTCGTGTACTGACCAGTACTTCTTCATCCCGTTAATATTCACAGGATCGAAATATCTATTTGGCAATCGGCAACGAAGCTTGATGTCGATTTTTTCTCAAACTTCAACGATCGAATAGTCCAAGTATCACTCAACTCAATCAACTATAAGTAAACCAGATCCTGGCAATTTAAATTTCGAAAAGTGGAAAATCCAGTTCACGAACGTTTCAGAGTGCATACACACTGTGGGTCTCATTTTCGGCTATTGAGCTGGTTGGTAAGGAGTTTACCCATTCTGGCTTATTGTAGTTATTGAGGCATCCTCGACGCGTTCTGGTGCTACTAAATGTACTCTCTTGGATCCACGTTCAATCAAAATTTCCGGTGATTTGTGTAATTTAAGCTGGCAACCATTGTCATCAATGTTAAAAATGCCTTCCGGTATGGTCATAATGTCATTATCTTCCAAGACTTTCTTTAATTCTACAATATAATCAGAAACCGCTACTGTATTACTTTTACTTATGCGCCCCTGAGGGATTTAGGTTTTGTGCCTTTCGTCTGCTAATATTCATCTAACATTTTAAAAATCCTTTCAGCCAATCTCGTCCCACCATCAAGTTTCCACCTTACACGGAAATGTTATTTCGATCACAGAATGTCCCTACCCATCAACGTAGTTCACGCTGTGTCAATCCGTTGTGTATAGGATACCTAAACAGCTGCTGTCTTGGCAGAATCTCGTGAACTACCCTTATCACATCGCCGTGAAATTCTAGCAAGTAAATTCATTCTAAAAAGATTGTCAACTACTAGTCCAATAATGGATTATGTCCATGTACTATTTCTAAAATCATTGACCCACAAATTTTGGGTTGTCAAGAAAGATCCTGTTTATATATCCGTTTATAATTCCTTACAACAATACTCAGATAACCTCCATCGTGAAAATAAACTACATGTTTTTACAATCGATTATTCTGCCTTTCTCATAAAAGCATATGTATATATTCCTAACTATGATATCAGCTTTGCCAAGGCAGAACTTATGTCGCATATAGAAGAAAGATATCCTTCATTTTATCAGATATATACAGATGCATCCAAATCTGTATCCTCAGCAGTAGGCACAGCATTTTACCTGCCAATTGAAAATACGGCCTCTACTACAACTCTAAGTGAAAAATATTCTATTTTCAATTGTGAACTCTACGCAATATCAATGGCACTAGAATATATTGAAAACAATTGGTTGAATCTTCAACAGAAAACCTTTCTCATTCTTTCAGACAGTCAAAGTGCCCATTCAATAAAAAATATGAAGTGAAAATTTTTCTGTCACTCAAATTCTTCGTGCAGAATGATATTTCTGTCTGCTTTATGTGGGGTAAGGCTCATGTTGAAATTATGGCCAATGAAAGAGTAGATAGAGCCGCTAAATTGGCCTCTAGACATCGAGTTCAACTCACAAAATGTATCTCATCATATTTTTTGTCCGATTTCAAACGAATTCTCATTCGTAGATGGTGAAACGAATATCAACAAAACAATAAAGGTGCCTTCTACAAAAATATCGAGAAAATTCCTCCATCAAAAGTTTGATTCAAAAATATCGGTCATTGCAGGGATTTCATCAGAATTTTTTGTCGATTGAGAAGTGGTCATGCTTTGTGACCCTCCTATCTCCATCGTATCGGACTGAAAGATGATCCTTCATGTAATTGTGGGAAAATTGGTGGCCAAGATCATCTGATCTTGGGTTGTAATAATTCTCGTCATCAGTGTTCAGAACTGAATGACAGAATCACAAAAATTATTAAAAATAAAAATATTATAATTTGAACTTTTTATTATCACTTAAAAACTTGAACGTTTATGAAGAACTTTTTGATTGTATAAGATCAGTCGATCTAAGATTCTTATTGTCGTTTCAAATCCTTTGTGTATCCTATCCTTATGTGTTTTTTAACCTTCAAACCGTGGCTTTATTCCCTTGGCGTTATGTATCCCTGTTTATCCTTTGAGTACTTATTCATCATCTAGTTTTATTCATGATAGGTAGTGTTTAGCTTTCTGGAAGACTGATCGTTGTATGGTCGAACGGTTCATTTCATTGAAAAGTAAATGCCAAATATTACTTGTTAGCCAATGACTCATAAGTCCAAGCCATTTCGGTCTCCCTATAGAGGCCACTTCGATTATAAAAAAAATACCTCAAATTCAAGAACAGTTTATGTATTATTAAAGACAAGTGTTAGACAAGAAAACAGGTCTTCAACTCGAATTTCTACAAAAAATGGAACTAATCTTAAATATATCACCGAGAAGTTTTTTAGTTGTTGATAATGCCTCATATTATAATATTCAGAGTGAAAAATATTCGAATATGAAGGGATAATAGATTTAATCAAAGGAAAAATTAAGCAAGGATGAACTTTACATATATTTATTTGCACTTTGAAAACATAACATATTAGCAAGCATAACACAACATCAAGCAGAAACTATCAATTGCAACATATTCAAAAATAAATATTCTCTAGAGGGGGGTTCATGTCTCAACTGGATCGCATAACTAATATAGGGACAGATAATGGTATCTTCCTTCTATGATAAGTAGATAAAATCAATTTTAAGAGGAGAACTCATGTTGGATAACATTATCGATAGTTTTAGAGTTAGCTTGGAACAAAAAGATAGTAAAAGTGATACCAAGTTTTTAAGTTGGACGTTGGTACAGCTCAAGAAAGAATATGAAATAAAAAGAACTTCTTATATTCCATTTTTAATGACAATGAATAAATATGATATAAAAAGTATTTCGTTGAAATTTTTCATTCAATCAATATTCATTCGCATACATTTATAGATTAAAAGTGTGATTCACGGTGCACAAGGCAATCTAACCTAACCTAAGTGTCAACTATTTCTTAATTTATTTTATAATCAAGGAGTTACTACAAGGTCATTGGATTCAATCGTCAGAAGCAGAAAATTTCTACTGACAAACGAGTGGAATAACTGCTTCCAGAGTTGATTCCAGGGCTGCGTTAATCTTAGTCGAAAAACAACGATAAACGACGTTTGACCATTATTGAAAATTGCGAAGACGATAATCACCTGGCAGCAACTTAATATTGCCTTCTAGAAACACCTCGAAGTTTGGAAAACGTATTAGAATAACCTAATGGTGCCTTACTAGGGATTAAATAATAAAATAAGGTATCAATGCATTGAAGAAGTATATTATTTTAAAAACAATGATGATGAAAATCAATTACCAAGCCATTCAAGAGCGTTTCGAATCCACAGATGACCCACAAACTCGAAACAAATTTTGACTAGCACTAGATTAAAAAAATACGAGTTTAAGGTTCGGTCATCTAGGAATTTACCATGAAATTTTATGACATTCAATAAATAACTCTGAACCGACCATGAAAAATTTAGTATTTAATCATGAAGTTATTGCACTTGAAAAAGTGGGTTAAATGAGAATGTAGTGTCACGGATATTTTTAATTCGATACCCATCGATGAGTACTAGTTTGATATTGAAAATAAACATTTCGATTATGAACTGGTTAAGATGGCAAAAGGTCGATAATTTTTAATCGGTTATAATTTCATGAATGATGAATAAATCAACATAGCTTATCTGCTTATGTGGCTGTTCTGTTTAAGTCAAAATCTTCACCCTCTTGATCAATTTGTGGGCGAGTATTGTCGTAGAATGATAGATTGATATAAATGATTCGTTTATTACTTGGCAAAGGTTTCACAAATATTTATTTGAAATACTCGACATATGTTTCGGTTTGTTAGCCCATTATCAAGAGTAATATAATACTAAATTCAAAATGAGTGATTTCACTTATGTATAACGGCATTCTCAACAGGAGGTAAATTGAAGTCTAGTTGGTCGTTGCAAATTGGCTGGTTTTTCCTATGAGCGGACGTAATTTCAATAATCTCCAAGATGTCCATCCGTTTTCCTTTATTACTTGGGTGCATGAATTCGATATTCTCGAAATCTATGAAATGATTTTTGTTGATGCAATGGTCCGAAAAACCCGTAGAATTTTTATTTTGGAGAATACATCTTTTATGTTCTTCAACTCTCTTCTCGATGCTTCTTCCGGTTTGGCCTATATAGAATGTCTCACATTCACTGCAGTGTATTTTATATACTCCATTTTCATCCAATAATTTTGTTTTATCTTAATTATTAGCCAATAATGAACCCAAATTCTTTTTATTGGTGCTGATGGTGTTTATATTATTTTTGTGTAATCTGTTACATAAATTGTTGCTAATATTAGGAATATAGTTAATTGGAAATTTTCTGTTAGATTTCTCAGTATGCAACGGATAAATGTTTTGCATAAAAGTTTATGTCGTTATTGTCTTATTAAGGTATCAATCAATTTTGATTCATAGCCGTTGTTCATCGCGATTAATTTTAAAACTTTAACTTCATTCTCAAAATCGACAGCGGACAAAGGAATAGAAAGCAATCTGTGCACAAATGAATGAAAAGCACTCAATTTGATACTTCGGTATTGGGAACTACTGTTATGAATCAGGGTATCCGAATAGGTTGGTTTTAAAGGCGAGTGAGTCATGGGCCCTACTAATCGATAAGTACAAGAAGTTCAAAGATTTTTCATTATTTTCATTTTCCATTGTAAATTGAATCGATTGTTGTATGTTTGTGCCAATCCAAATACAGAAGAAATCATCATATCTTTTCCATAAAAATAGATTATTGATTAGGATGTTGGGGGAAGTGAAAATCCAATTTTCTAAATTTGTCATAAATATTTCACTTAATAACGGAGACAATGGAGAGCCCATAGGTAAACCATCTAATTGTTGATATATTTTATTATTGAACCTGAAATAACTTCGTTGGAGACAGGTTTACAGCTGACATCGTTTCTTCTATATGAGTGGGGCTTAATGTACTATTGGATTGAAGTTGTTGATTAATTGTGGCTTTGACATCACGGCAGGGTGTAGGCTGATATAGATTAATTATATCAAAGGATACTGATTTAGCATTTATCGGAATTTTTAGAGATCTCAAGTTATTGGTTAATTCTATAGAGTTTTGTACTGAGTAAATTGGATTGTGTTGTGTCAAATTTGGAAGTATGTTGATCAAATATTTACATAATTTAGTATCTGGAGCACTTACATATGAAACAATATGTCTCATGGGACAATCTACCTTGTGAATGTTGGGTAATGAATATAAAATTGGAGCTTTCGGATTCATAACAGTCAATATCAACCCATCTTTTTGCAATAAATTCGTACACTTTTCAATTAGAGATGTGACTTAGATTTGAAATTTATTAGTAGGATCAACATGTAATTCTATAAATTTTTCTGGAATAAATAGTTTTTCTGTTTTTCAATATACATATCAGTTTCTAAAATCGTAATAGTGTTACCTTTGTCAGCTTTACAAAGGGTTAAATTATGGTCTTTAAGTTTTGTTTGTATCGACAGACAACTCAATAGTTTCTTACAGTTTTTAAATCTTTTCATCAATCGATTCAATTTACAATGGAAAATGAAAATAATGAAAAATCTTTGAACTTCTTGGACTTATCGATTAGTAGGGCTCACGACTCACTAGCTTTTAAAACCAACCTATTCGGATACCCTGATTCATAACAGTAGTTCCCAATCCCAAAGTATCAAATTGAGTGCTTTTCATTCATTTGTGCACAGATTGCTTTCTATTCCTTTGTCAGCTGTCGATTTTGAGAAAGAAGTTCAAGTTTTAAAATTAATCTGAACTACGGCTATGAAACAAAATTAACGACATAAACTTTTATTGCAGAGCATTTATCCATTGCATACTGAGAAATCTAACAGAAAACTTCCAATTAACTATATTCCTAATATTAGCAACAAAATATATAACAGATTACACATAAATAATATTAACACCATCAGCACTAATAAAAAGAATTTGGGTTCATTATTGGTTAATAATAAAGATAAAACAAAATTATTGGATAAAAGTGGAGTATATAAAATACACTGCAATGAATGTGAGACATTCCATTTAGGCCAATATCGAACGCATGCATCCAGGTAATAAAGGAAAAAGGTTGGACATCTTGGAGATTATTAAAATTACGTCCGCTCATAGGAAAACTAGCCAATTTGCAACAACCAACTAGACTTCAATTTACCTCCTGTTGTGAATACCGTTATACATAAGTGAAATCACTCATTTTGAATTTAGCATTGTATAACTCTTGATAATGGGCTAACAACCCGAAACATATGTCCAGTATTTTTATAAATATTTGTGAAACCTTTGTCAAGTGATGAATCATTTATTCATTATGTTTCACCAAGAACTAGAATTCCATACATAGATTAGTATATCTGATTTACATAAATTTGGATATAAAAAAATCGGTTTTACGAAAATGCATCTTGTTTATTCCACCTCAAATCATAATTACACTTCCCCTAACATGATAGACTTCTTATATATTTTGAGAGCAGTTTCGTTGCCTGGAAATATCCAATCTCTAGTACATTCTGGATCTGTATACAACCAAATCGTGATTCATCTATGAATAAAATTGAAGAGAAGAAAAAGCAGGATATCTAAAGACAAAATTAGGCAGTACTTGAGTGAAAGCACTCAAATAATATAAAGTTTTGATAATCTGTATCTTTTACCCTGTACATTTTCATTGATATTCTATACTATACTTATCAGATATTATTATCAAGTATCTCTTATGTGTACCCACATTTTTTGGAGTACCTTATAACCGAACGGGCACATGCATGCAAGCAAGTTTGCTATTATTTTGGGTAACACCTAAAGCCCAAAAGCCTCACTAATCAAAAGGATTTCGAGAAAAGAATCACTTATTTCGGCAATACAATATTCTCGAAAAGAGAACTTCATAAAGTTATTTCATGGAATAAACGTGACGTTTTTCATAAGGAAAGCTGCAGTGTGATTGAAAAAAAGATTAATATTGCTCTCACATAGAGAATTTCAAGAAGGAAATTCAATATTACAAAAATTAACACAGATTTTTGCAAATTGTAACCGACAAAGGCAAGAAGTTCGTCAAAGTATTTCATGAGTTCTCACTTTTCAGAAGAGTTAGAAATTAATGTTGTACCGCAGCCAAATTTGACCAGACACGCTTGAAATAATCTAAGAAGTTTTGAATTAGGAACTGAGTTATCCAGGATTAACGAGGCGAAATTCAAATTTCGCTTGATTTTGCAGGTTATAACCGAAAAAGCAAAGTCTAGTAAGTATATTTATTCTCTGTTCTCTTTGAGAAACAAATGAAAGAGTTGAAGCTTCAAAATATGAATTTCAGCAAAGAACTTCTTATGTGCATGCATAGCTTGGAGAAGAGATTCTCAGACATACTCAGTTTGTCATCTTAAGCCGCTCTTATTACTATAATTGTTCATTCTACATGTGAGTTCCATTAGTATAATGTTCCCAAAACTTGGAATATTTTTATGGACACTATGAAAACTAATCTTCTTTGATGATTCCGAAGAAAGGAGATACAAGTTCAAGTGATAGTAACCCAGATGGCTTTTTTTTTCAAAAAACCAGAAATACATCCAAACAAGTCACACGTGCATTATCTTAATCAATCTGCTTCCAAAAACGAAGGTCTGAAAGCTTCAAATAGAACTTGAACTACACAGTGAAAATATAAAATGATATATCCTGAAAAAAGCTGTTTTGAGGTACATCACCTACTCACTCTCTTCTGCGCATTTGGAAAGATTGTTTTATTCGCAAAAATTGTCAACAGTCCACAAGGAAATAAGTTCATAGATAAAAATTATTTATAATGGAAGGTCACACAGTTATGCAGTGATTTTTTTATAGTTTCTAACTAGTGATTGTTTTAAATTTCCTATTATTTTTAATGTTTCTTTAATGTGTACAACTCGTTTATTTTGCTCTTTATAATGGAGGATAACATCAAGTGAAACTGTAAAAAAGGATTCGTAAATAAGTAATTCTATCCGGAGCACTCAACAGTTGTACCAAATTTCTTGATTTTCCTATATATTTTACTGTTTTTGAGCTATCGTCAGAAATTGTTTCGATACAGTAAATACGTTATAAAACAACTTTTTCAATATGAATAGAATGCTGTTCTTGCAACAATTTTTAGTATATGACATACAACTTTATTTCAAATCATAAAAACTTCATTTTAAAAAGCTTTTCGATATGTAGAATGTTTCGTATTTGAAATATAAACATTTTCCTCTTCAAAATAGATAATATTCAACCACAGAAATAATTCTTTATAGTAGACTTCTTGTGTGGACATTTTCGAAAAGAGATCGCAAAAAGGTATAAAATACCCGAACCGGTTCGAATTGTGCTCCGAAATCAGCACAATTCGAACATCTCCTTTGAACTTGACCTGGTTTTTACTCATTTTGCGTTTTTCAGTTCTCTATATAGTATTTCTTACGAATATTGCAACCGTCCTCATGTTGGAATGGTTGAAAATGTTCAAATTATCATATTTCTGGTAACAACAAAGATACATCTAATCAATTTTCATAAGATAAACTTATGCAGTTTTCATATTATCCTTAGGCATATTATTAAATACTTCTGTCCTAGAAGTTTTCGATACGACCATTAACTTCCGAATGGGGAAGAAGTTGGAATATTCCAAATCACCATACTTTCCAGTAATATAAACAAGATAAACCTATATGGTTTTCATATTATACTTAGGCATGTTATTATTTATTTATTTATTTTTGGGACACAAATAGGAAACCCCAGCAAAGTGTCCACGTCTTACAAACATAAAGTACATTAATTACTTATACTATAACTAAATCTTTATATCGAAAAAAAACACGAGATTTATTATTTTTAATATGTTTACCTAAGTTATTAGAAGTTTTGAAAGTTGTATTAAGATTTTGTTTGACGAGAAAGGATTTAATATTTGTACTTGCAGAACCGCAGAATGTTAAACTGTTGAATATTTTATAGTCTTTATGAATAGGATATACTTCATTTATTGCTTTCTGATACAGTTTTTACGAATGATTAGATCTATAATATCCGGATTATATGAATTATTAATGGCTATCTGTTTGATGATGTTTAACTCTTTATTATAATCTTCTACTGATAAAGGTAAATTGAGTAACCGATGTACCATGCTGTTTAAAGCTGCAACTTTGTGTTGAATTGGATGTAATGAGTAGTAATGTATAATTGTATCAGTATGTGTTGGTTTACGAAAGACCGAAAAACATGATTATTATTTTGTTTACTGATTTTAAGTCCAAAAAATTAATGGAATCGTTCTGTTCAATTTCTATCGTGAATTTAATATTCAAATGGATGGAATTAATGAAATTAAGAAATAAGTCTAATTGACGAGTAGTTCCAATGAAACATACTAAGATGTCGTCAACATATCTATACCAATAAAGAAATTTGGAAATGAGTGGATGTGTATGAATTTTCTGTTCAATATTATTCATAAAAATCTCTGCTAAAAGTGGACTCAAAGGATTTCCCATGATCAAACCATTTTCACTACTGTAATAGATGTTGTTGAAAGAAAAATAATTTTGTTCAATGCAAACGTCCAACAGATTCAATATTTCTGATTTAATTATGTGGTTAACATGTTTCGAATTCAACATGTTTTCGATTAATATTTTGACAACACCTGGAGGAACACTTGGGTATAAATTCTGAACATCAAACGAAATAAGTTTTGCGTTAGGTGGTAGGTTAACGTTTTTTATGTTATTTATCAATTCGAAAGAAATCACTAAACAAAATGATAATCATGTTTTTTCGGTCATTCGTAAACCAACACATACTGATACAATTATTCATAACTACTCATTACATCCAATTCAACACAAAGTTGCAGCTTTAAACAGCATGGTACATCGGTTACTCAATTTACCTTTATCAGTAGAAGATTATAATAAAGAGTTAAACATCATCAAACAGATAGCCATTAATAATTCATATAATCCGGATATTATAGATCTAATCATTCGTAAAAACTGTATCAGAAAGCAATAAATCCTATTCATAAAGACTATAAAATATTCAACAGTTTAACATTCTGCGGTTCTGCAAGTACAAATATTAAATCCTTTCTCGTAAAACAAAATCTTAATATAACTTTCAAAACTTCTAATAACTTAGGTAAACATATTAAAAATAATAAATCTCGTGTTGAAAAATCAAGTAAATCAGGAATCTATAAACTCAATTGCGGTTCTTGTGATAAAATTTATATCGGTAGGACCTATAGGAGTTTTGGCATAAGAACATCTGAACATAAACGTAGCTTCGATAAAAATAAATCTGATTCAAATTATTCAAACCACCAAATAAAAGAAAACCATTCATTCAATAAAAACTTTGACATATTACATATAAAATCAAAAAGTTTAAAATTAGATCTCCTAGAAGCATTAGAAATAAATAGATACAAACATTCGGACAAGCTTTTGAATGAACAGGTAGATGTGAATTATTCACCCCTACTTAACTTGTTCAATTAGTTTTTATTACCTTTCATACTAACTATACAATGGCTCGGTGTGGATTTTCCTGTTATTCATCCAACTTGTTCTACGATTTGTTTATAATACCATACTCTTCATTCTGTTTTTCATTCTTGATAAAGCTGCTGTGTCAGCGAAACGTCGTCGAATTTTTTCAAATAAAGTGTAGATTAAAGTTAAACCTTGTGTTTTTTATCTCATTTATAACAAGAAAACTAATAATGGTTATGCCTTAGAGTGTTTTTCAGAAATCTTTTCAAAAAATTACTCAATAATAGCTAATTTCAGAAAGGATAAATCTTTCCAAAAGATGCTTGAAAGAGGATTTCCTTTGTAATGTACACCACTCTATTTGAAAGAGTAAAGTTGTAGTCCGGTACATCCGAGTATGTAAGTAAGGAAGTATATTTAGCATGTTTTACAATCATAAATCTTACATTTGTCAATTGAAAAAAAATTTCAATGTAACCCATCTCAGTGTGAGATACTGCAAAATAAAAATTAGACATATAAATATAAATAGCAATATCACATTAAAAAGATATAAACACTTAGAGGGCACCACTGTCCTTAAAATTATAATTTTAAAACTCGTTCACATGATATTTTTAATTAGAAAGTTTTGAAAAATGGCTCAAACTGTTCTAAGGGAAGGTTGCGGATGTTCAAAGGTAACTTGTTCATAAAAACCTTACTTAAATAATTTACACTAAAGCGACTAGATGTTAGTCGTAAAAAGTCAATACGTATATTACATTGATTACGTGTAAAATAGTTATGGATATCTTTGGTCAAAATATTCTCATCTTCATCTTTCTTACCTACTATTAAGCAATGGTAGATATATAAACATGGGAAAGTAAGAATTCGTTTTTCAACGACGACATTTCGTCACTGCATAAGTTAAGTGAGACTGGACGAGACCAAAATAACCCATCCTTATCGCGTCCTCGGACATCAGTTCGACAAGGTTACGAATCAAAAAATACTACTTAATATCTTTCCCGATATGAAGTCCACATGGTCTCTCAGTGCAGGGTCAAACTGAACACCCAAAAACCTGACACTCCTTATTCTTAAAATCGATATATCTGTGGAAGAATAACATTTTTTCAGTTCTATTGACATTAACGTTCAGTTAGTTAACACTGAACCACTCTAATATGGAAGTCTGAGTGTCATTCATAGCTGCGATTACCTCGGGTTCACTTTCACCGTTCCCAACAGTGTCGTCAAGGAACAAAAGCAGTTCAGCGGCGCCGACTGCCTGCACAAGGTCGTTAATAAGTATCAGAAAAAGAGATGGTCCAAGAACTGATCCTTGTGGTACGCCACTCCATTCGCCACTGTGTACTGAGTACGGTTCGAAAGAAAGGATCGTATGAAGTTACAACTAGCTGTATCAAACTTATAGCATTTCAATTTATCGACCAATATGTCAGAGGACACACAATCAAACACTTTACTTAAATCATAGAAAAAAGTACCGACAATGAAACCCCTTTCCATACCCTGAACTATAAATTCAATCAACTCTCTAATAGCGTCATCAGTGGATCAGGGCTTGCGGAATCCGTACTGCCCAGAAAAAAAGATCCCTGACCCCTCAAAGTACTCATGTATCTGCGGTTTTAGACAAGGCTCGAACATTTTTGAGAAAATCGAAACTATTCCGATAGGTCTGTAATTGTTTGGGTCATTAGTAGGACCCTTTTTGTGCACTGGCGCGACCCGAGAAATTTTAAGAGAATCAGGAAAAAATTCGGCGTCAATACACTAATTGAAAAGCTTGGTGGGTCGGTATACAACAATATTCACCACACTTCTTACCAAATCAATATTTAGTCCATAATGGTCCTTTCCTTTTTCATTTGACATTTTATTAATAGTGTCTCTCATCTGAATAAAAGTTGGGTGAATAAATGAAAATGGTGAAAATTCTGCACCCCTGAGATGGTCCAGATATTCATCGAAAGATCTACTGTAGGATGGTAAGTTCTGTTCAAGACGTTCTGGTATTTTGACGTAGAGGAGTTGAGTTCATCAGCGCTCACATCAATTTTATTTGTTCTTTTATTTCTCATATTAGATTTAAAAATTTCCCAATAGGCCTTATTTTTATTGGTCGATTCAACTACATGTTTCTTATATGCCAAAGATTTGGCACTATGTTATTAATTTTTGTAGGATTTCTGGGCAAGAGATAATGAGTTCTTAACATCAAAATTATCAGGAAAATTAGACTTCAACTCAACGAGCAATCTAAGTCCCTCTCCCGTCCTCCTCAAATCATCAGTGAAACTGCAAGACTTTACCCTATCAGCCTTCTCCAGAAAGGATACCTGCACTGCATTTGTAAAAATGTTCATGTACATGTCGAATTTAGATATCAAGGTATAGTCATAGGAATCAACAAAACTCCAGACAGAGTTAGAAAGCAGGTCAAAAAACATAAGCCTGCCGGGATGTAAGCAAATGTAGAACCTTTAATTGATTTTGCTTACTTGATTCGGTCTCTCTGTGGTCGTCATGTGATGAAAAAATTTTCGGACCACTAAGTGATACTGCTCTAAAAACAATTTCAAATTGTAGATCCATTTGCTCTAACCTCAAAATTTGAAATTGATCATTAAACTCATTCCCCAGATACTTATATGGACCCTTTAGCGCGGACACCTTGTAGAAATATATTATATATTTTTGAAAAGTTGAATTTTTTCCTTTTTTCTATGGTTTATATTCAAAATTAAAAAGGGGTTTGTCGTATCTAAAGAATTTTTTGAACAACATCCTAATCGTCCAGACCAAGTACCTGTGTAAAATTGTTGCTGATCAAAATAATTACGACAACTTTCGAAATCCGACAAATGTTAATTTCAACCGTTATCTTATATGGTAGATAAACTATAGTTGAGATGTTGTTGCTGTGGTCTTTCTTCTGGTCATCAATTGGGGTAATCGGTGTTGCTGATTAGAGTAGCTCGATATTGGTCTGTGTGTATGCACAATATCAAGCAAAGTACCTTGAAATTAAACTTTGCGTTGAGCTTATTACCACATCGAGTTAGCTCATAAAAATACTTGATTTCCAAAAAACGTCAAAATAGGACGAAATTACAATGCATGCATTTTGAATGAAGTGAGTAAATCCTCGATTAGTAAAAATTAAGTTTTTTTTAATTTCTCTAGATTTCTATCTATCTTGGTACGTAAAATCATTATTCTCGTAGATTTTTCTATTTCATCCCCTCAAATAAAATAAGTTTAACTTACCATCCACCAGAACCAGAAACACTAAACAAAATACTGGAACCACACACTTCCAGGCAAGAAATCTTAAGAAATCAAGACCCACGTTATTTATTTTCACACTAGCCACCCGCATATTCTTGTATTTGTTTTGGGCAAAATTTCCTCAGTCCGGTCTGTTTCCGAAGAAAGGTACCGAAAGTGAAAGTCGAACTGCATGCACTCGATGGGATGGTCCTCAAGTTTGTGACTGGCAAACATAACTCTGAAGTCACTCTTACCACATAAATTTTCTTGGGTCACCTCTCTTCTTGTATGATGTCTGCTTGCACTCTCACTTTCTTCGGGTAGCCATACATCACAGAGTATATCCTTTTCATTTCAGGAACATTCGATAATGCTGCTAAAACAAAACAACAAAGTCTTACTACTGGCTAAAATTTAGCCTGGAAAAACTTTGAGAATGAAAGCATCTACCGTGACGTTATTTAATTTTAATTTCCAAATTTATCAAGCAACCCTCGTACTAAACATAATATCCCACCGAGAAATGCATGGATGGATATTGTAAAAACTACACTGCTTCAACAAATTATTGCACCTCTTATATTTAGCTGAATTATTTGAGAGTATTAATTTTTTCGTGTTTTTGTTGCACAAAAATTTTCAAGAATAAAAAGTAAGAGTAAGAGAAAATAATGTAACTACAAAATAATTTAATGAAAAAATAAGAAAAAGTAAGAAATATCTGATCAAATCTGCCAAGATTTGAACAATTAAAAACAACATTCCAATCAATACTAGGTATCTCCGACTTATAAATAGTTTACATCTTCGATTAATACTCTTTATGGTCGATCTTATTAAGGCCTGGTCTATTGAAGTCCAAAGTTCAGCTAGTGTTAAAGAATAGACACCATATCATTAATTATTCTACCGGGAGTACCTCAGGGATCCATATTGGGCCCCCTTCTCTAGTGGTGTATCTACACCACTCATCTAACTGACTATCTGACTATCCTCATATTTTTATGGCGATGATATACAGCTGCATTGTTTCTTCTCAAAAAATGCAGTTAAATCTAAAATCTAACACGAGGGGAACAAAAAAGCATGCCTTGAACCCAGAATCTCAGGTGGTAGTGTTTGGTAATGGGAAGGTTAGGCAGCTGTTGTCAGCTTATATCAAGGTTCCTTTGGAGGTTGAGAAGTTCCAGGGATGCAGTAGAGTTAAGAGTCTGGGATTAAGTGATTTGATGAAAAAGGTACTTCTAAATCTAAAAATTATTCATGGTTGTGAAGATTTTCTAACTATAAAAATGAAAATATTTTGTGTAAAAGTCTCATTTCATCGTAGTTCAACTATATGGACACGTTGTATCACCATTGAAAAACGAAACATGACACCTATAGAATCCAGAACATGAAAAACATGATATAGGAGACATGAATCTGTAAGAAACGCTCTGAAAGATTTGAACTGGAGAACGATGGAACAGACAACAGAACTGCATTGTTTATGTTTTTACAACAGGGTCGTTAAAAGTAAGAACAGTTGAGTAGAAAATCAAATATGATGGACTCCATCAATAGCCAATAACAATTCAATGAATGTCATGATGTAACATGATGGATGTCCTGATTGCACCATGATGGGAACCGTGGAAATATGTTGTTTGATATGGATATTGTTGGCAGTAAAGAAATGATTATTATTATTATTAAATAACCTTGAAAAGTTGAAAGATCTGCTACAGGAGAATTCATGGTTCATTGTTTCCTTTTAATGGAACTCCATATGTGCTCAATCGGGTTCAGATCAGGACTCCACACAGGCCACCTTATAACATCAATTCTGGCTTCATCGAGATTATTTCTCACCACTACGACACTATGCTGTTGCATTATTGTGAAAAGAAAATGTTGACAGATCGAAATGATGGTGACTTGTGAGAGAGCCGTGATTGGACTCATGAAGGTCAGTAGGTGTATTGAAAGATACGCCTCCGAAACCATTAGAGATCCACAGAAAACAATGGTTTCTGCTAAGTGGCATTGGACAAATCATTCGTTGAAACGTCTCAAAACAAAACTCTTACGTGTCGATCATTACTTAATAAACAAACTCAGGACTCATCACTCCCAATCGTGCTCATTCGAATAGATGTGTACCCGATAGGTACTGTTCTTTGCAGTGAGTTCATTGATAGGTCTTTTGGGATGAGGATTATTTTTGGCGAGATGCTTTCTAACTGTTTCAATACTAGCAAGAACGTTATGCATGATAAGTTGAGTTTGTAAACTTCTTGAGTTAACGCAGTCGAATAAAGCGACAGTTAATCTACAGCCTTTTCTGTCTTGTCCAGGTTGTCTCGAATTATATTCAATACTTGAAATCGCTGGGTCACGCCGGAGATCGTCGTATGAGCCACGCCAAATCTTCTCCTTTTTCTCGATACCTCAAATATTCTTGAGACAACTTCATGACGCCATAGGTTTGGACCCGGTGGAGGTATTTTGAATTTATGTTCCATGATCAACTAAGTAATCTTAAATCTCAGCACAAGTTGAGTAATACTCTGTATGACCATAAAAAATCTCATGTGTGTAGACCTTTATCAAATGTTATTCTTTGGGAATTTCAAGATCATATAATAGCCCGCAACCTAGCGATACTTTCGTATGAAAATCGAATTCAATTTGATTATTAATTTTTTCGTTTCGATAATTTTTATTGTGTAATATTCTTGCCGAAATATTTTTATGGAAGCGGAATCTTCCGGAAATATTGGGCAATTTTTCTTTCTAGAATACTGAGAAGAATTGATTATGTTGTTTTAGAATATTCTCATGTTCTCATTATACAATAAGTTCATACGCTTTAGATAAAAACTCATGTATTTATGGATTACAATTATCATAACTTGCAATATATCGAAATAGCGTCGAATTAAACAGACACGGAAACAATCTATGGATAATAAAACATGATAAATATTATCTTTAGTGTAGACAAAATTATTCTACACAATATTTAGAGTATTGATTTAATAAAATACATGGAAAACTTAAAAATTGTATATAGGTGAAAATTATATTTTCGAAATGAATACATATTATAGAGAAATATAATTAATTCTACTTTTAAGACAAATGACGATGATAGGAAGTATAGAAGAATAAATCTCCAGGCATGTTTGAGAAGCTGATAGAGTTGTAGACGGTTCTGAAAGTTGCCTTTGTAGGTGTGAGCTTCATATGGTCGTATATTGTCGTTGCATGAGAATAAAATAATCAACTATAGTTGCTGAATATGGTTGAATAATGCTTTGGAGTACCTGATTCACATGAGTATCAATATTTAAGAATCTGTTTAACAGAATGAGATCAGTCTTTCTTCCAAAACTTATTAACCTCCCCAAACATAACAAACTCCTCTATAATAATGATCATTTATTACAGGGATTCCCAAACTGGGGGGCGTGGAGAAAGTCCGGGGTGGAGGGGCGTGAGTTGGTTGTTGCATGGGGCGTTTGTTGATGTCCTGACGATCTTGTTGAGTGCTGCTTGTAGTTTCTTCTTCTCGAATCTATCCTCTAGATGCCAATTTTGTCCTGCGTATGTTATTCCTGGAATGATTATTGCCTTGATTAACTTGATTTTGTTCTACAATGTGAGTTTGCTTCTTCCTTTGAGTAGGGGGTATAGTTTTCCGTGTATTGCTCTTGTTTTCCTTGTACTTTCCTTGATGTGCCTCTTGTAGTTCAGTTGGTCGTCCAGAATTACGCCAAGATATTTTGCTTCCTTCTTCCATTCGATTTGTTGTCCTTCTATGATGATTTCCTTTGGTGTCTCCTCTTCTTGTGGTCGATGTACATTGCTACTGTCTTCTTCGGGTTGACCTTGATCCTCCATCTTCTAAAATAATAGCCATCTTCATCATCATCATGTCTGCGATGTATATATTGAATAGTAGTGATCCTAGTACTGATCCTTGGGGTACGCCAGCTCCTATCCTCTTTGCTTTTGACTTCTGGTCCTGTATCCTCGTTATGAATCTTCTGTTTCGTAGATACGACGTCGTGATGTTGGTAAGCTTCGTCGGATATCATGTGTTCATCTTGTGGATTAGTCCTTCGTGCCAAACTTTGTCTAATGCTTTCTCAATGTCCAAAAATGCTGCTCCTGTCATATGTTCTATTTGTCCTTGATATCCTCCGTGATTCTAGCTAGTTGGTGTATTGTCGAATGTCGTCCTCTCAATACAAATTGGTGCTCCGGGAGTATTCCTTTTTCTTTGGCGAACGCTTTTAGTCGGGTATAGATGTATAGATATAGATCAGTCGGTAGCTGCCGGCTTCTATCTTTGGTTTTCCTGGTTTCGGTATCAAGATGGTCTCCGCTGTTTTACATATGTCTAGGTAGTGCTCCGTTTTCATTATTGATCGTGCTATTTCCATTATTTCATGTATTCCTTCATCTGGTAAGTTCATCAATGCCTGGTTGGGGATTCCATCTAGTCATGGTCCTTTCTTTGTTTTCAGTTGGTTTATGTGTCCCTGTACTTCTGCTGTTGTAACCTTTCCAACGCGGTAGTCTTCTGCTGTATGTTCCTGGATTATTCTTCCTATCCTTTCGACGTTTTGGTTGAATTCTGCGTCTCCGTTGCTGGCGTTCGTTGATATTTATATTTCCACATTTTCTTCATCCGTTACTGCTGTTTGTTCATTGTGTTTGATTGTGTGTTTGGTGTCGTAGTCATTTTCTTCTTTCCTGGCAGTGCTGCTGCCATTCTCCATAGTGATTGGTCTTCTGTGCTCAGTTGCTCTATTTTGTTGTCCCACTGCTCATTGAATACGCTCCTTAGTTCTTCTTTTACTCTGTTGGTTAGTTCGTTCAGTTCTCTCTTGTCTTCGGGATGTAGTGCCCTTTGGTATTTCTTCTTCGCTCGTTTCTTTTCTTCTAGAAATGCTTTGATGTTGGCTGGTAGATGAGTTCTCTGTTTTTCCTTTGCTTCTCTTGAAAATTGGGAACCATGGACTGGGTCTTATATGAAGCAGCTCATAGTTAACTGTTTCACAGAAGCCTCACACGTAGGTTTTTCGTGTGTTATGGGTGGGATGGAAAATGGACGTAACCCTCGACTCCCAGCTAGACCACGTCAATTTTGATCCTTACTAAGTTCAAAACCAATAATTTAGTACCAAAGATATTATAAGTCTATATGGGACATTCTCTATTCTGCCAACGTATATGGTATATGAAGCCAACATTGTGAAACGATAATATCAATTTCGCACAACGGTCATACACAATTTGTACCTGCTTGAAATTCTTACTCTATATTTTTAAACTTAACCTTTCGTTAGGCGCGTGGATAATTCAAACGTCGTTGGTCGCGTTTACCTCACAGGTACTTCTGACAAATAAATTGTTTTTATTGAAAGTAATTAATAAGAAATTTATTTATACATTGTTAACATAAATAGATACTGACAAATTAAAGTACAAAAATTAATCATTTATATAAAAAATAAACATTAATATTCTGTCATAGACAGTAATGAATATTGCAGTTTTCAATGAAATGTACAGAACTCCCTAATTGCTGCTACTTTCTCTCGTGTCCGTCGTTCTTCTCGAGTTTCTTTGTTATCGAATCGGAAACGTCGCAGTAAAAACCGGAATCGTTTTTCTGACATTGTCATCTTAAATATGTCTATTCCGTTTGAAACCCAAAAATCTGACAAATTTCGATGACACTCTCTAAATACTCCGGCTAGGTATAATAATCCTTAACATGCTTTTATTTCATAAAAATCTGTAGGCTAACAGTCTCTAACTGTTCGAAAACTTTCCCTTATAGAACAACTAAATATTGATTTGTATACTTAACTATTAGATCTAAAATATTTCAAACTATGCATTACACTATCACAAGTGATTTATCGAAAATCAGGATTGCAATTTATCTGACAACAAGTATTGAACCAATGTTGAAAATACAACATATATAAACAGGTAGATGCAAAATTAATAAGGGTTCAAACAGGAGATAATAAACTAATTATGATAAAAGCAGGTATTATTTGAAGATATCAAATAGGGATTTCTATCAGCCACCAGAGTAAGCTGGCTTTAGGAGTGGTTACAGCACCATAGACCATCTGCAGACTTTGCGTACACTATTTGAAAAAACAACTGAGTACAATATACCTATACATTTGGCATTTGTAGACTACCATGAAGCTTTCGACTCGATAGAGACATGGTCCTTTCTAAATGCTATGAATAATCCTATAATTGACTCTAGGTACAGTGCAGTTATAAGTAATATATACCAGAGCAACTATGCATGTCAAAATTGATTATGATACAAGAACTGCAAGAATTGATCTTAAACGTGGGGTACGCCAAGGTGATACGATATCACCGAAACTTTTCACCGTGGCTCTAGAAGACGTATTCAAGAGATTGGAATGGCAAGAAAAGGGCATCAAAATCGAAGGCTCGTACATTAATCATCTGCGCTTTGCGGATGACATCGTCCTTATCGCTGGAAACACAGATGAGTTAGAAGAGATGTTAGTGCAGCTGAATGAAGCGTCGAATAGTATAGGATTGAAAATGAACATAGGCAAAACCAACGTCATGTGCCCCAACAACGTTCCGATCCATTTAGGGAATCAAGTCATCGACAATGTAAACGAGTATGTTTATCTGGGTCACGCCATCAAACTAGGAGAAGAAAACCAGAAAGCCGAAATAACCAGAAGAATTGGGTTAACCTGGGCCGTCTTCATGAAACTTCAACATATCCAGAAAAATACCGATATCCCAATTAACTTAAGGAGAAGAGTTTATGACTCCCGTATCTTACCCATGGAGCGTGCAATGCTGGGAATATCCTTAAAAGACCGAGTAAGGAACGACGAAATCAAGCGAAGAACGCGAGTCTCAAACATTATAAAAAGAATAGCCAAGTTGAAATGGAGATGGGTACGTCACGTTGCAAGGCAGAACAGAGAGAAATGGACCCTGAGGGTTATTCAATGGAGGCCTAGAGAGACCAAGCGAAGTGTAGGCACGATGGATCGACGATATAAAAGACCAAGTCGGAGGACAGTGGTTTAGAATAGCACAAAACAGACATAAATGGAAGCGACACGGAGAGGCCTATGTTCAGAAGTGGATGGAAGAAGGCTGACAAAGAAGAAGAAAAATAGAGACAAATAAGCCTGGCCATACTGGTCATTCAGAAGATTATCTCTATGAGGAGTTTGTTGCAGTTTGAGAGTTTGAGTGGGAAATGATTTCGATACAATATAAAGTGAAAATAGATTCAACGGTTCTCTGGTTATTGTAATCTGATTTATGCTCTTTGTATGTAGTTTTAACAAACGACCAGTCTGACCTATATAAACGCTTTCACAGTCCATACAGGACAACTTGTAAACTTCAGTATTGTCAAATTTATTAGTTTCATCTTTACTATTAAAAAATTCCTGGAAGAGTTTCATGTGGATCTTGAAAGCTACAATAAATCTCTTGTGATAGTATAATACATAGTTTAATTTCTCATTATGGTCATGATTAACTACCACGTAGTAACGGCGTAATCAATTAACTATTAGAAATATTTTCACTAAAAAATAGATTCCAACATTCAATTTCGGTTTTCACTTGCAATGCGGTATAGCCTGAAACTCCTGGTAATTTTACCATGATGTTATGGAGTAGAGTTCTTGTTTGTTTTTTCGGAACATTGCTCGATCTATTCCTAT
The DNA here is from genome assembly GCA_013387265.2 of Cryptolaemus montrouzieri. NCBI lineage: Eukaryota > Metazoa > Arthropoda > Insecta > Coleoptera > Coccinellidae > Cryptolaemus > Cryptolaemus montrouzieri. Next base: position 73,249,172 of record JABFTP020000001.1, on the reverse strand, counting down.
AATAGTAATAATTCAAAATAAACCACTTAGAAGAAATAAACAGTTTTCTCTTACCAACAAAATAATTATTTTATTATTATGTAGTTAGAGAACAAGAGTCTTCACATGAATAATTGAGCGAAGTTCCCATATAAATAATTAAATGGCTACCTTGAACTTGAATCTAATCACAAAGTTTGTCAATATTCGACTTGGAAGCAATAAGGCCATTCTCAGTGAACCATCTAGATTTTCCACTTTATTACGTTGTTTGTTTTAAATGAGGTTTAATGTTAGAAATATGCACAAATATTCTGAACAAAAAGACAATATCATTTTTATTGACTTTTAACTCAACTTATTATGAAGTGAATAAATAAATAGATAAATAAATATGTTTTTCTCCCAATGCCAAAAAAATTACATCGAGAAAATGTATCATATCGATATTGACATACAAGATAGTCCTCAGGACATTACAATATAAATTAATGAACAAAATAAACGCGAAAAATAAACTCTACCACCTCGAAGGTAATACAACTATAAAAAGAATTATTATCTTGTATGAGGGGAGTTTTTTGAAAAAACATCATTTAATTCAATTTTAAAATTTTTCCTAAATAAATAAAATGAAAAAATTATATCTGATTTTTCTATCTGCTATAATTAAGACCATTACGAATGATTTTAGGTGTTAACGTAAGTGTTTTTATGTCTACAGTCTGATTGACGAATGCTCGTGTTTTACTTAAAAGCCAATCGTCGATCAGCTTCGAAAGTTTTGATTGAATTTTGGCGTCCTTAATGAAAAATGGCAAAATATTGTATATTTTCGGCGCCAGGAAATTGAAAGATCTTTGACCCACCGTCTCATTTGCAAAAGGCACCCTCAAAAGTTTACCTCTCATTCGTGTATCATGTGAATATGAATTCATTGGATCCTGCTGAATATTTTTTCGCTGATACATAGCTAGACACTTGAAAAATAACTTTTGAATTTGGGAGGCTTTTACTTGGTAAAATTCCATTATCAATAATAAAACACCATAACACCGTCATCGCGATTAGTAAAACCGATTATATTTCTAAAACTGAAGAATTCTTAACAGCCGGAAACTATATAACATCAACTAAGGATCCTACCGCAAAATTTCAGAAAGTGGTTAAAAACATAATTTCGACAGCAAAATCATTAATTACAGACCACGAAAAATATAAATTCATTAACTCCAATCCACAATCCCCCGAATTATATTCGTTGATAAAACTTCATAAACCTAATTACCCTATTAGACCTATTGTTTCTTATGTAACGGCACCTTCTTTCAAACTTTCAAAATTCCTCAACGACTTGCTATTAAAACATTGCAATCTTAAATCTAAATTTTCGGTCAAAAATTCATACGAACTAATTGCCAATATCAAAGATACCATTATACCACCTAATTCCAAACGATGTTAAGAATCTATTTCCCAACATTCCTCTGAAAGATACGTATTACTTAGTTGAAGAATTATTAGAAAAGAATCATGTCAATACTATCATTAAATCAGATATTCTTTCATTATTACAAATTTGTTCAGATCAAAATTATTTCCATTTCAATAACAAATATTAGACTATTGAAGACGGCTTGATTATGGGCAATCCGTTAAGTCCTTTGTTAGCAGAAATATTCATGAATAACTTAGAGAAATTAATTCATAATCATCCACTCAGTAAATATTGTTTATACTGGTATCGCTATATAGACGATATCATTATTTGCTTCACAGGAACAGATAGACAGTTAAAAATTTTCGAAAATCATATAAATTCATTACATCCAAAAATTGGATTCACAACCGAAATAGAAAGCAATAATTCGATAAATTTCTTAGACGTAACAATTTCGAATGAAAATGGAAAACATGTTTTCGCAATTTACCATAAGCCGTCACATACAGATATTATAATACATAACTCGTCGTGTCATCCATATCAACATAAAATGTCAGCATTCAATAGTTTTATTCATAGATTGATTAACATCCCGTTATCACCAGAAAATTTCAACAAAGAATTAAATTTGATTAAACAAATAGCCAAAAATAATGGTTACAATCCCAAACTTATAAATAATATTTTAAATAAAAACAAAGTAGAATCGCATTGTGAAGTTTACCCTGTCGATAAATTGAAACAAAAATTCAACACCTTAACCTACGTTGGCATTACAAGTGAGAAACTGAAATCATTCTTGAGTAGCAATAATTTCAACATAGTTTTCCAAACTAATAATAATTTAGGCAAATATATAAAAATAATAAAACCAAACCAGGTAAAAACAATAAATCAGGTGATTATAGATTGAATTGCAATGACTGTGATAATTTCTACATTAGTAGAACACATAGAAATTTTAATATTAGAATATCGGAACATAAACGCAGTTTTTCAAATAAAAAATCAGATTCAAATTACGCGAATCATCTCTTAGAAATTAATCACTCTTTCGACCCACAGTTTGAAATTTTGCATACAGATAATATATATTGGAAGGTAGATCTTTGGGAAACTTTAGAAATCAATAAATACAAACACTCAGGTAGACTCATCAATGAACAAGTCGATTTAAGCCCTTCACCTCTATTGAATCTCTTCGGGGAGCAATCTATTCCTTAATTTTATTGGATATACCTGTCATAAATAACCACTTAAGAAGAAGCAACCCAATAAGCTTTTAATTACTCAAGAACATTTATATTTATATTTTCTGTACATTCATTCGTCTGAAGAAGCTACGGTGTAGTGAAACGCGTTACAAATCGCAATTATTAAGTAAAATTACTTTGAACACAGTACTTGTTTTTTATTATTGAAAAATAACAGTCTAAAATCCAGCAATTTTGCATCCCGATAAGTGTCTGAAGGATATCGATAAGGTTTTCGTAGTACAATTTTTAATATCCATTTCTGGTTAATTTCTATTTTCTTCAAGTGAAAGTTTGTAAAACCCCCAAGTCCATATGTCAAATGCGGAAGAGCAAGCGCATAATACGCCTTCCTCAAAATGCGTGCATCACAGAATGTTTTCAATTCCCGAAACTTTGATGCTATAAATCTCAATTTTTTAGTAACGTGTAGCACATGAGCGTCCCATCTCAAGTGACAGTCAATGTAAACCCCCAAGTAATTTATTTCTGGCGCGCAACCAACTTTCAATTGGTCTCCCACCGTGATGAATTGGTATGATGGAAGATTGTCTTACAGTTAGCTAAAGGAACACATTTGGTTTTGTCAATGTTAATGGTCAGTAGCATGTCATCAAAGTAATCCGAGAAATCTGTTTCTACATCTTAGCACCGAAAACTGAATTCTCAAGTCAGAATCAGCTGAAAAATACTGTTTTAAGTAATCTATCAGTGCTTGGTGAATACCAAGCGCGTTCACAGCACGTTTATTTAATACCTCAATTTCTAAATTCTAAAAACAAACTGAATATTTTAGAATCCTCTTCCTGCTTTCCACAGCAGTAATTTTCCAATGTTTCAGCGACCATCTTTTGCAGCTCTGAGGACTACGTTTCGGTCCAAACCTCTAGAGATAGAAACATGAAATCTGTCTCGAAGGTTTTTCATACTTGGTAAGGTGCAGAAAGGCTTCTTCAAGAATATACTCTTAAGGGTAAATAGGGTGGTAAAACTTCCATGGATCTTCGTCATTTTCAAAGTGAGAGTGGGAGTTTCAGAGCTAACTTCATGTCTAAGCTTCTTTTTACAAAGAGTTCAATTTGAATTCTCGTATTCAGGAACTCATTCGTACCTACAAGCGGTCGTAGCCGAGCACGAACATTAGTTTCATATAATATTGAATATCGTATATTATGAAACTACTTGGTCGTCATAATGAATTCAGTGCTGTAACTTCCGCATATTTCCTTCCGTTTTAAATAAAACTCAAATAACAATGAATGATCACTAACATTGTCTCATCCTTGCATTATTTCACTACACATCATTAAGGTATAATGTACTTTAAAGTCTACTTTCTTTTAAAATTGCACAGTACAACACCACTAACTATAAACGTCGACAACAAAAGTTACATCATTTTCCGTATATCAATTCGCACTCTCGATTAAACTCCTTGCCAAATAACTAAACTACCACTTGTGTAATTTTTCAGGTATAATCATCAAAACATATTGAAATAATAAGGAGTTAAATACAATTGCAATTATTCGAGTCAACTTTCCTTTGGGTTTTAAATCTTTATCATTTCATAACAACGAAAAAATTATGAAAGAATACTCATATACTAGTATTATCTATTTGAGTTGTTTCAGAATTTACTACCGTAAACAAAAAATTAAATTCCTTGAAATCTAGCTAATTTATGTGAAGACTTTTATGTATCTGGCTCTCATTGTCTAGTTGACAAGTTCAAATCGGTGTTTGGTTTGTATAAAGTTGCTAAAAATATGAGCAATCGCTCATATTTTTCATCATTTAGAACATAAAAACCAACATGAAATTTTCGATAAAAAAGCCAAACTCACGTAACTTTATTATTTTCACTAAAAATCTCGATTTCACCTTGAACATAGGACACAAGCGCATTGTCTTCAGAGTGAGCACAGCACTTTAAACAATTTTCTTAAAGTATTGGGCATCATCCCAATAAATTAAGAAATCATCATATTAGGTTAATTATAAAAATGTATAACTAACAAGCTCAACAACATTTGAATACTTTTACAACTTTACATATGTGAGGAGAGCTGCAGACAATGGAAAATTCTCGAACAAATTCTTTTTTTTTTAATTTAGGAGCCTTTTACTTGGTAGAATTCCATTATCAATAATAAAAACAAATAATGTATTTTTAGGAATTTTACTTAACAATTGTCATTCGTAACGCGTTTCACTACACCGTAGCTTCTTATTCATTCGTCTGAAGAAGCTACGGTGTAGTGAAACGCGTTACGAATCACAATTATTAAGTAAAATTCCTAAAAATACATTACTTGTTTTTATTATTACACTTTTTGTGGTTTTCAATGGAAGCGGAGGTCCGAAAAACTATTGTCACTAAACAGTTTCTGAATTATTTGCGAAAAACTGAGTACCATTTTTCTTACTTTGCTAATAACTTACAGTTTTTTTATGTGCTCATATGCATTTCAATACATTTTTCTAGACGCCTTTCCTAATCAAATCAGCTATCGCTTGTATGTTTAGAAGCTTTATTAAGAAATATCCACTCATTTGAACTTGTGAACTAGTCTATGTAAGTTTTTAGGAGAGTTGAAGGAAATGTCGTTGAAAAATACCGGATGAGAAAGGATTGGACTGTCATACGTAAATCATGCATAATTTGATTTTAAGAAAATAGAAGATATAAATATATCCGAAAATGTTTCCTAAACACTGCTTAGTTCTTCAAGGGCAAATTTATCTAAATCTTTTTTCTTGAAAATCACTCCTCAAAACGTATATTTATTCAACTGGTATTTAATAGCAGTTTGAACCAAAAATTAGAGATAAAAGTAATTTTTTGACTTGAGCGTTCAACGTCTTTACTGCTTACAACATCAAAACAATTGAGTAGGATTCAAAATACATACTAAAGAAATTCATAAATATTATTAGTGTCAACCCTTAAATTCTCTCTTAGAATCCCATAACTCAAAGATCTCCGATATATACCGCCGAGTTACACGTCTGCCTGAATCATCAGTATGACATCGGCGTCGGGTTTATTGAGATTCAGAATTGCAATTTCGGTCTCTCGACCATCTTCCGCTGACAAGTACTGTACAGAAGTTGAAATACATACATACATAGATAGATAGATAGATCTCTTTATTTGCCCATTGTAATACAATATAGCCTGATAAGCATAGGACTCGTCAATATACATATAAGCTATGTTAATTACTATGCATTAATATTCAATAAATTATTCAATAAAATATGTATACAAGCACTTGTTTTAACAGACAGTAATTTGTGACAAACAACAACAAACAAATAAACATATAAATAATCAAACTATAATTTCAATTTCACTCTCACTGAAATATGTCCTGTGAAAAGTATTCATTTAGAGTGTAATATGCCAATTTCTTTAATCTTTCCTTCAGTTTAAATTTCAATTTATTTGCCGTTAGATTTCTATCTTCTTCTGGAATCTTGTTGTAAATGGAAATACAGGAATATTGAACATTTCTCTGAAGAAAGCTGAAGTTATACCTAACGTTTAAAAGATCAAGATTTTGTTTTAAAAACATAACTGCTTCTAGGATGTAGGTAGAAGACAACGTCAGAATGCCGGTTTCTGTGAACAGTGGTTTGCAGCTACTTGTTTGCTTTAGGCCGAAAATTGCCCTCAAGCACCTCTTTTGTATTAAGAAAATTTTCTCCGCCTCCACGTTGTTCCCCAAAATATTACTCCATATTTCAGTCGAGAGTGGACATGGGCATGATAGGCAGATAGAGCAGCCAATATACCAATATTCTGTTTAATCACAGATTTTGCCGAGTGCAAAACAGCAGCACACATTTTCTTCATTCTGTTCTGAAATAACGACAGAGGTTCATCAGCAAACTGAACCATGTCCTGTTTCAATATCATGGGTAACTCGTTGGTATAAATTATGTAGAGGAGCGGTCCTAAGATTGTCCCCTGAGGTACACCTTTTTTCACTGCCATCATTTTCGATTTTTCATTGTCAACCACGATCTCATGTGTCCTGTTTTCTAGATATGAAGTGAACAAATTCAATGGTATGCCTCTTATTCCAATTTAGCCAGTAATATCTTGTGATCCACGCTATCGAACGCCTTTGATAGATCAAGGTACATAGCTAGAGTGCTTCTTCTCAGGTTTATAGATTTCATGATGTAATCAAGTGCTTGGTACACCGCACGAGTTGTAGACTTTTTTCTTTTAAAACCATTTTGATAAGTAGAAAGTATTTGTTCCCCTTCAAGAAAGGAAATGAGACGTTCAAATATAATCCTTTCAAAAATCTTGCTGACATTGCTCAAGAGTGCTATTGGCCTATAATTCTCAATTTTAGTTATGTCTCCCTTCTTATATATAGGGATTATTTTGGCTACTTTCAACCTGTCTGGAAAGACTCCTGTCTTGAGGCTGAGATTTATAGTATGGGCTAATAGTTTCGCAATAAACTTATTGACACTTTTTAAAAGCCTTATCGGGATTCCATCGTTACCAACTGACTTTTTATTTTTCATTTTCAGAATGACACGCTTGACTTCTTCTGGACTAGTGGGAGAGAGAAAGAGGCTCTTTTCATTTATTGATACATTCTCAGAGATCTGACGTATGTCTGTAGCAAGGTCCGAACATGAATTTATTTATCTCATCTAGAGCCTTTAATCGTTCTGCAGATATATCCCTGCATCCCTGCGTAAATGGGCAGATACAAAATTAATAAGAGTGCGAACAAGAGGTAATAAACGAATTATGTTAAAAACAGGTATTATTTAGATATCAAATATGGACGCATAAGCCTGGTTGTTCAGAAGATTATCTCTATGGGGAATTTCTTGGAGTTTGAGAATCTGGGTGGAAAATGATGGCAATTTTCGAAACAATGTGAAGCGAAAATAGATTCGTCGGTTCTCTGGTTATTATTATCTGATTGATGCTCTTTGTATCTAGTTTCAATGAACGACCAGTCTGACCTATATAAACGTCTTATTAATGTTATATCTACCTGTTTATATATGTATAAATTTCAAATTTTGTTTAGTACTTGTCAACTGAAGATCAAAGAGGCCAAAATTGCAATCCTGAATTTCAATAAATTCTTGTGATAGTATGATACATAGTTTAATTTCTTATAATCATCATGATTCACTATCACGTAGTAACGACGAAATAAATTAAGTATTTGATTTTTTCCCCGTTCCTGCAATTACAAATTTACATTTTTCTTCCTTTACTCACTTCCGAGACACTACTTTTAGTGGAATTTTTATGATTTCAAAAAACAAGAATGGTTAATTCATTTCAACTTGATATACCCTCACGTTTCTGAAAGAATCGTATAAGTTCATTATCACATTTTTTTGTGATGTCATTACAATCTATAGTTTTCCTATTTTTCCTTTCACTTGGGATATGAAAAATTGTTTCTTGTCAAGTTTCATGAATCTAGGTAGCCAGGAATTACTATTTAACTTTCAATTCTTTCGCGAGTGTCATAATATGCAGAAGAATGAAACTTAAGTAGCCGTATTTGTCGGATGTATTGACTTTGAAGTTTGATTTTTTTCGTGCTGTAACTAGAAATTTAGTTTTCGGATTTTTTTCCTGTATCTGTGCTGTTAATCATCACTTCTCGTTAAGTTCCATATTTCTATGTTAACGGGAAGAACCCAAAAGTTTTGGTTTCTTTGCGAGTCTCAAAATATACCGCAAAATGAAACATAAACGGTTCTTCAATTTCAACTCTACCTACAGCTCTTCCCAGGAAAAGTCTTAACAGACAGACGGCTACTCCGTTTTTTCCTTTAGGGTACAGAACCCTGAAATGGAGTAACTTTTGGTTTATTAAATTAGAAAATGTACATTCCATTTGTGACAGCGACGAGACGTACTGTTTCTAATGAAACCATAGTGGTTGAACCCCATTGATATTTGTTTGTTTTCAAAATGTACTTTAAAGCATATTTCGCTTTTCAGGGACCCTTTATTACCTCAAGAAGAGGAACAAGATACAGGTCAAACGCAGTTCGTTCTAATCTGAAATTCTGTAAAAGATTTGCCGTCTGGATCAAATCCTGCTCATTACTAGCTTCATCCACCAGGATTCCAAGGACTGCACCTTGAAAGACCCATTCTCGTTTGCAATACTTTATTTGTAAATTGTTTTTGATGAATACAAAACACTTTGTTAAATCCTGGAATCTAATTTGATTCCTTTTTCGCAACAAATTTTATAGCTCTAATTTGAAATTTTCAGTTTATTTATAGGAATAAACTAATTCGAATCATTTTGAAATATATACAATAAAAACTTATGAAAGATACTGAATTACGGTTAAAACCCATTTAGCAAAAATCTCTTTTAAAATATAGTGCAAAACATGAAGAAGTCGCGTTCTTGCAAGAAATCAGCTCATTCCATGCATATTAGTTCAATGGGTACTTATTAAATTAAGATGAAACTGAGAAACTAGCCCATTTCTGCATACCTACATTCTCTTGAGAAAACGATAGATTTGTCTTCAGATTTATGAACATAAGAAGTTTCTCTTTCATTTAGAATTTAGAAAAATTGTTATAAATTGAAAATAATGTTTAGAGTAAAGCATGTCTAGTAAGACCAGAAAATTCCACATAATCACCAATTTTCAGAAATATACACAAGTGTGGAACAGGTATAATTTACATTATACGCTAAATACTTTGTTAAAATTATTTTTTTGTTAATGTTGCTCACTCTCAAACTTTTAAGCACTGTGAAATTCAAAATTTTGGTTGTGAAACCAATATGTGAATTGAATGAAATTTTTTCTTTTGTATAGTAATGTTAGGACTATATAATGATTACTTTTTGAGAGTGAATTTGTTTAATAATAGAAAATTTTGCAGAAATTTTTCATAAACACTCTTGTTTATGTGATCAATCTGTTCTTCACGGAAATGAATTTAAGATTATGCCATAATGTGCGGCAAACATTACCGTTCGTTTAACAATACTCGAAAATTGCGTTTCATACTTCATTTCGATATTTGTACTCTTATTTGATCGTTAGTTAGGCACAAGTTGCCAGCACACTTTTTCGCTCATACTAGAGTAGTTAGTATTTACTATGAATTCTTCATGAAGTCCATATTTAAAGTGATATAAAGCTATGATGTTATTTTTATTATCATTCCATATAATAAACAAAATAGGAAAATATAAAATACGATAAGAGTAACAAAATTTATATTTTCAGCCTATACAATCTTTCCTTTGATCGCAAATGCGCTTTTGTTCGTCCCAATTTTTTTGTTTTTTTCCGTAAATCGAGAGAAACATGTGCTACAAAACGATCACATCAATTTATCCCACACTGCATAATTACAATAAATTTTACCAATATTTTTTCGACATTCACTCAAAACTTAGTCAATATATTCTGATAGGTGTGATGGTGTAGCAGAATAAGTTCCTTCCATGTTAGTTTTATAGGTCATTGTACTTTAGTATTATTAAAATAGTAATCACAGCAATAACAGTTAGCTAGATTTATCTTTACAGTAAATTTTACAATAAATCACAGAGTCGAAGGCTGGAAAACGATATCGCGATTCTTCAATTGCGACTACTTTTTTAATTCGGTTTTTAATGCATCTTGTGCTCAATCAATCAAATGGCAATTTCAAAGAAAAACATGCAGCAATACCAGTATTTCCAACCTTCATCTTTCTATCAAATTGAACGTAAAATTTTCTCTAGAGATAAATCTAAAGCTACGAGAACATAATTGTTGTTCAAAAAAATAAAGTACAAGAAAGTTTAAAGGTAACATGGAAGGAATTTATCATACAACACTCATCACCACATCACAATATATTGCCTAACTTTTGAATGAAAATTTATTCCATATCGATTTATATCTTGGTGATAACTTGCAAACACATGATACTTATACATTATGATTTACAAACAAATAAATAAAATGTGGACTAACGAAAGCATATTTACAATCAAGGAAAAGATAGTATGGTCTAAAAAATAAAATTTGTTTCTGTCACATCAGTGTATACTTCCTATTTTGTTCATTTATGGATTAAAAATCAGAGCATATTACTCTTTCCAATATAAAATACGATTAATACCACCACAAAGAATTTGCAGTAAATAGTATGTCCGGGTAATCAACAAATATAATTCACCAAACAGGAACGTTCGCCGCATATTATGACAAAATTTTAATTTTTTCATAGTGAAAACACATTCAACATTGCAATTATTTATGAAAATTATTTGCAGAATGTTTTATCTTTGAACAAATTCGCCTTACAAAACGGTGAGAGTAGAGTCTTAACATTACTATACAAAAAAGAAATCTCACGCTATACACAATGGTTTAGGAAAATTATTTTAACATGTTCAAATATTTAATACTTGAAAACTTTAACAAAAAATTCAATTTTAATAAAATATTTACTGTTGATATGTATTATGACCTGCTTCACATTTATGTACTGTTACAAGAGGGTGATTAAATCAAATTCTCTAAACCCTCTTTAACTCGTTTCTGCTCATATTATGTTATCATTTCTTCAACATAATTGAAATGATTCAGAGAAAAGAAGTAAAATTCAACAATTTATATTATATATGGCAAAATTATATAAATTATAAATTCTTTATAAAAACTATACAAATCACAATATTTGGAATCTTAGGATAACAACAACATTCCAAATTCACACTGATTCTCAGAGCATTCTAGTGATCAAAATTCAAGACAAAACAACACTTTATTCTCATTAACTGAAATCACTTTGGACTGTTTTGTCTACAAAAATTCTTAGCTGACTGAAATTCACAAATTTGACCAGGTTATGAAACTGTCAACATTTGCAGAGTTACGTCAAACCAAACATTTTATTTAGGTAAGATCAAACAAATTGTTCACTACTGCTGGCAGATAAATCAAGAAGTCTCCATGCTGCTCTAGGATCTGGTTCTGAAATATCTCTGCACAAAACCCACACATAGTTCACCCGCATTACTTTATTAGGATCACCTTCTATCACTCCACCGTCTTTATCTCTCACACACATTACCTGTTGCGATGTGAATGAAATAATCAAAACTGGACCCTGATCCATAATTTTTCCCATAACTAAATCTACATTATCAATGTCTAGGATTTTTGAATCGATTTTATAACCTTTTTTCAGAGCCTCTTTGAGAGGTACTGCAAATAAATTGTAAGGACCTTCGTGGCACCAGTCCTTTAAAATTTCTAACTCTCCTCTAGTCATCGCTTCTAGTATATTTGGTATTATGTCAGTTTCACATTGCTTTAGAAATCTTTTCGTTTCAAAGGAATTGTCTAATTTACAAATCTCAGTCAATGTTTCAGAAAGCTCTGTTTTAGTAAAAAGACCGCCAACTATATCTGATACTTTATTAGTGAGTAGCCTTGAAGCTTTCACCACTGGATTTTCACTTTCATCATATTTAAGCTTCCAGTCCATAACTTTATGAACATATGGATTATTTTCTTTGAAGTTCTGCCAAGATTCATGAAACTTTGAATCTTTGTGCAATTCTACCCCCATCGCTTCTGTATTAGGCTCATAATATTTCTGATTTTGCACTGCTGAAGTTTCTGTTCTCTTTCGTAAAGTTGTTGGACTAATATAAACTCTACCTGCAACACAAATAAAAAATTATTAAGAAACTGAAAATTATATTGCGGCATTAATAGGTGGAAGTCTCTACTTCATTTTTCTCAATAAATACCATTATAATTGGAATTTTTGAAATATTCGTTATTTTAATGTGCAAAACTCAATTATCAGTTCCCAATTATGAACAATAAGCTGTTAAAGTCCGCGAGCTCTAAAAGGAGCCGTCAAGGTCAACCGAGGTGCAAATTCGAAATTCGGATCAGCCCATAAGGCGGTGCTTACTGCCACCTGAAAGTTATCAGTAGCGTAGCGTCCCATTCTCATTGTGATCCTAGAATTCGTCAAATTACTTACTTGTGAAAGATCTATTGTGAAAATGGTATTTGATAGTAAATGTAAAAAAATCATTTTTGATTTAATAACATTTATGGAAAATGAAGCGTGTAATGGTTTAAGCTTTCCTTTGAACCAAGTTATGAATCGTGTGTGTAAAGCAGTGAATATAACTGCAAGTACGGTTAAAAGAATAAAAAAAGTACTTGATGTATTAAGTGGTGAAGCATCGGACTTTTCAAACCCCAAAAAACGGTGAAGTTTACCTGAAACTGAAATAGAAGTGGAAAGAGATGACTTCATAAGAAATCATATTTATAATTACCACGAAATTCATAAAGAATCGCCCACTCTGAAAAGATTTTTGGTCCCTTTAAAGGAAGAAAATTTGATTCCACAGGATTTAAGCGATTTCTCTCTAAGAAAGGTGTTGAAAAACTAGGATTCGGGTAAGAAAATCAAAATACACATATGTACTTATATTATAAATGAATGTTTTTTTATTTCGGTGAAAGAATTCAAATTTGACTAATTTTTTGAGCTTTAGGTATAATCAATTTTTTATTGATTACAGACGGAACAAAAGTCAGGATAACAGAAAAATTTTAGTTGGATCACTGGATATTAGGACAAAACGACTAGATTATTTAAAAAGATCAGGATATATAGAAGAGAAAATCAGCCAGTTATTTATATTGATGGAACATATATCAATTCTAACCACACGCATTCTCATCAGTGGTTAGACAATTTTGTTCATGGATTACATAAAAAAATTTTGAAAGGTCCTCGGTTGGTTATAACTCATGCTGTCAGTGAGCAGGGATTTGTTCCAGATTTTTTTGATATTCAAATCTGGATCAAAATCAGGGGAGTATCATGATGATATGAACCATGGAAATTTTGAAAAATGGATAAAGATAAATTAATATCAAATTTACTACCCAATTCTGTGGTTGTAATGGATAACGCTTCGTAATAATGTAGCTACAGAAAGAAATATTGTGTTTTCGAACAAAAAAGTTGACATGCAGCAATGGTTGAATCAAAAAGGTATATTTTCTGAACAACAAGCCACCAAACTAGAATTAAATAAAATAATTCAGGAGCATAAACCGCGGGTTAAGACATATGTTATCGATTCCCTACTGGGTGCTCATGGGTATTTGGTTCTCCGCTTACCCCCTTATCCTGAAACACAATAGAAAAAATGTAGACATATGTCAAAAACTGGGTTGCCTCAAAAAATGCCACTTTCAAGTTAGAAGATGTTAAGAATCTAGCAATTCAAGAATTTGCTGATCTGCAATGTGCAACTGTTGCCAAGTCAATATATGAAAAAGTTGAAAAAATTGAAGAACAATATTTAGAAAAAGAACATATTGCGGATGATGATAACATGGATCCTATCATTTTTAATTTAGGTGAAGATAGCTGTTATGAACACAGTGATGATGAGGACACCGATGATTAACTTTTTTTTTTGCAAATTAATCACTAATAATATAGAAGGGTACCTTAAATATTTCTAATAATTTTCAATCACCAAAATTGACAAGTATCTATCATTGTTATGTTTAGTTTCATAATTAAATAAATTACCTGTTTTTATTATTTTGAGGAAGTTATTCATCTAAATGATTCAATAGTTATTTCCATACAGGTAAGTAGGTCTTAAATCAATAAATTCCTATTTTGTTAATAATAAATAGGATTGGGAATGTGAATTTAGGTATTGTTAAATTAATAGCATTTTAATGATTGTCAATTAAGTACCTAGCTGTCAAGGTAGACCAAATAATTGGGGGATAAACGAATGTATATCTTAGTAATTTGTACAATCTTTCATTGAGTCAGGGTGTTTCCCACTTTTTGGAAGCGTAGTTTCGTGATCCCGTTGTTCAAAAGTGGCTCCAGATCACTCATTTCGAATTACAGAGGTACTTCTTTGCTGTCTGCCATACCTAAAATTTTGGACTGTTTGGTTTGCAGTTATCTCTCATGGAAGTGTTGTTCCATCATTATAAACGAGCAACGCGGGTTTCGAAAGGGTCACTCAACCATAACCAACCTAGCGCTTTACACAAAGGACATAATTGATTGCTTTGAATCTGGATTTCAGCTGGACTGTACATGTAACATCAGGTGTACCTCAGGGATCACATCTCGGCCCTCTCTTATTAAATATATTTATCAACGATATAAAGGAGTTTAATTCCACTAATTCCTTTAATTTGCCGACGATGTCAAGTTGTACTCAGTTGTGAAGCATTCTCGTGATTCAATGAACTTGCAGTCTCAAATTGATGGTTTCCTTTTTGGGGGTGGAAATTAATGTTCTTAAGTTAAATATCGATAGGTGCAAACCAATTACATTTCATAAATCTAGAACGCAAAACTATTACAACTACAAACTTGGGAGCAATAATATCAAGCGGGTGGCTTATGTTCAAGATTTGGGTATCACATTAGATAGCCAGCTAAATTTGAAAGAGCACATCTTGTCATCATCTTCGGAAACTCTAAAACAGCTAGGTTTTGTCCTACGTCACTCCAGAGAGTTCTCTTTGGGCACCTTAAAGTTTCTCTACTGTTCACTTGAGCGATCTATATTGGAGTACGGCTGTTATTTGGTCCCCTTTCTACCTGGGAGACATCGATTTTTCAGAAAAGATTCAGAGGAGGTTTCTTCGTCACTTGGCATTCAGATCTCTCCTTTGGTTTCCGAACCTTGATCTCGATCTGGTAAGAAACATGTTCAATCTCGATTACTTAACGCACAGACGTCAGGTATTCGATTTGTGCTATCTATACAGGTTGCTGAATGGTAGTGTGGAATGTCCTGATTTGTTGAGTATGGTAGAATTGAATATACCCGCAAGACGTACTAGACACACACCTATGCTTAGGGTTAGAATGCATAGAAACAATTACGCCAACAACTTTTTTCTGTATCGCACCATCAAACTCGCAATACAGCGGTGGGTTTGGATTTTTATTACTTGTCGTTTATTGCATTCAAAAGGCATGCCTTTTGTCCGGTTGAGATAGGTCGCGATTGATTTGGATGTACGAGTAATTATTTTAGGTTATCTGGATGTCAATGGTTTTGTATGTTAAATGACAATTGGTTTAGGATTTAATTTTATTTTTTGTTACTTTTTGCTAGTTGGGGTTTCCCGTTTAATCATGTATGTAATTATACTTCAGTGTGATAAATAAATAAATAGAAAACCTATTTTTGCAACTAATTTTACCGCCGTCTATGGTATGTCCTCCTCTACCTGGCAGTTTGGGATACAATAGACCAGCTCAGTTCTCAAATGGTTATCTTATATATATTTTCTACTATTGAACTGTTTTGTTTCGCTTACAAAAGATAACACGCCCGAAATTCGGGAATTGCTAAAATTCAATCTTGGAATTTTGTTTTCTACATTTCTAGTGGTTGAAAACTGATAATTGATATTGAACCTTAAGGATGATTGACATGGCTTATTTTAGAGCTCGCGGACCCTTATAATACTGCTCAAATGTACAACAATTGTACGACTAAGTATTTTATCAAAATATTCTATTCTTGAAAAGCATTTTTAGCTTCATTATTAGCCTCCATTTAGCCAAAGTCAGATTGGTGTCCTATGAACTGTAATGAATTTTAATTAATAAATTAATGATTAATAATTGTTCAATAGATCTTGAATTATCCAATACACAATTAAGTTTTGCACATTTCCACTAATATTTTTGTACTTCACAATATTTATCACATCACAATACAATAGGACTTCCTATAAAGTGTCCTCTTATGACAAAAGCCACTGCAAAAGTTCTTATTATCATATATACATTGCATTGTTCATTACTATCATATTCAAAACTTAAAGATGAGTCTATCTATGATTCCCAGAGTTATTCTGTGAAGTTAATTTTATCCTAAAGTACAGAAAACTCCTGTCAGTAGTAAGTTATTGAATCATTGAAAGCATATCTTAAATTTCCTACTACTGAATCACTTCTCAGATATATTTTAATTAAAAATAGTAAATATAAGCTGAAAGAAATATTAGGTAAATTGTACACCTGTCACAAATAGCACTCTTAGATATATATACTGAAATTGTACAATTTCATTCATTATAAAGTCATAAATTTATTATACCTTGCATTTCACTAGTATCTATTTCTTGCCTAACAGCTTTTGTGGCTTCTGAAATACTTTTAAATGTTTCAGTTTTTCCAATCTCTTGGGCCTTCTCTGTAATTGTGCTAGTCGTTTTTCCTATTTCTTGGGTTATTTTACCAGCTTTTCTTGCCAATTCTGTTTTTGTAGCGTCATCTAATACTCCTTTTACTCTAGTTTTCAGGGAATCTATGCTTTCTTTAAAGACTTCACTACCTTTTGTTGCTTCTTTCTCTACAGTGTCAAACTTTTGACGAGCTGCCTTCAGAGCTTCACTTTGTTCTAATTTTTCAGCTTCTTCTCTAAATTTTTTTAGAGATTCCTTCATTTCTTTATTTTTAGCCATTTCTTCCTTAAAATTTTCTAATAATCTTCCCACAAAACCCAGTCTCTTCTGCTCTCTTGAATACTCGCGAAGCTAAAAATTATCAACTAATTAAATCATTTTCACATCAAAATTTGATTGATCCTACCGTTCTTCCACTTCTAGCGAGATTAAGCTGAAGTAATGAATAACTGAGCCGATGCATCTTCTAGAAAAACAAGAAATACTTGAAGAAATGAATTAACTACTCAAGGATCCAAGTCAAGTTGTATATTAGTTGGAATACTCACTATTAGGTGGAAAAACTCACGGTTTTCAATGAAATATATATCTATAACATTTGCTCACCAAATACTACTGAAATATTACCTAAACTAATACAATAATAATTAGATAATTTTAAACTTTAAACTAATGTGAACCTCACATTCTACCTCATTGGTTATGAACATAGAACATACGCCTTACTATTGACCACAGAACAGACAGAAATCATCTTTTCTCTGCCATTGACTAGTATACTGTGTATATACATTATCTTTGATCTTACTAACAAGAATTCACCTCTATGGTGGTAATCAATTCTAGGCCGGATTCACCAAATAGACATAAAGTTTGTTCGCGTTGCAGATCTCCAAGGATCCAGTTCTATATTTCAGAACGACTCAGAGTGATTCTTCAAATTTGCAACAATAGGAGAATCGAGCTTAATAAAATCTAAACATCCTTTTCTTATAACCCCTTTGAATAATTTTGAAATTCATTAATGGAATTGGAGATACATACATAATTTTTATCTCTATAAATACTAAAATATTCTTTGCTATTTGTAGACATTTTGCCACTATCACGTGATAAACCTTTTCTCTCAGTAGTATACTTTTTCACAATCTTTTCTCTTCTTAACGGTTGGGGTCACTGAAGGTTAAAAGTTATATAGGCAACGCGCATCTATACTTGTCTATGTTCTATAGTATAAAATGACAATGATTATCTCATACCGAAGAAAACTTATATACACTTATATACAAAGATGATTTATATACTCTTCTATACTTGGTCTATGTTTATATACTTAGTCATTGACTAAGTATATAAGAATGACAAAGCACCCTGTAGAGTTGGTTGAAGTTTCTAAACGAACCAAAATCGCCAATTCTGGTTGGTTATGATAGGCAAAGATGATTTATATACTCTCTAATTATATATTCTATATTAGTCTATGCAAAGATGATTTATATACTATTCTATACTTGGTCTATGGTCTATGTGATAGGTCAGAATTGAAAGATTTAGGTAAAGTTCATAGATAGCTCGTGTTAATACAGAATACTTTAATTTTTATTTTCAATTACCACTACCAGATGGTTGGTTTTCAAAGATATCTTACAATGATACTCCATGGGCGTACATTTTCTTATACAGTAGATAGAACAGAATCCGATACTTAGATTCTCAATACAAAAATAGAGGTATGACTTTTTAAGGAAGTTATAATAATGCTTTTTTTAGAAATACAACTACTTGAAAATCCCAAATATTGGGAAATAACATAAATCAGTCAGGTCGTTAAATAATATTTGATTATTGCCTGTATTGTGTTTGACTTTGAATATTTATATGGATTCAAGATAATTGAGTTTATACTCTTTTTGTGCTTGATATAGGATTTGAAGATTGTCTATTGATGGAAAAATATGATTGTTTTCTATGCAATGTTGTGCCAAAGTGGAAACTGTTTTGTTTTTACAAAAATGTGAATGATGTTCCTTATATCTAATTCTAAACGATCTTCCTGTTTGATGATTATATATCCTTTACAATTAGGACCTGTTAGTTCATACACTCCTGAATAATCAAATTCTTGAGATGAAAAATATATTTGATAGTTTGGTATGGATTTGTAGGTTAATTTCACATTGGAGATTTGGATATTATTTGCGATTTTTTCAGAAATTGGGCCGAAGTAGGTTAATAGGAATATTGATGAGTAGCTGTCAGAACTATTTTGAGGATAAATAATGTTATAGGCTTTTTACAAACGTTTTTTAGACACAAGTTTGTCTATCATTGAGGGAGAACAGCCGTTATTTTCTGCGATAGCTTTAAATAATGAAATTTCTTTATTGCAATTGATAATGGAGAGAGATTATCTGAAAGCTCTGTGAATCGTAGAATTGAAGGCAGCTAGCTTACGTTGAATATGATAAGGGGAATCAGAAGGAACATAAATGTCTGTGTAGGTAAATTTACCACATAACGAAGGTAAGAAGATTGTTTCAACTAAGAACAGTTAAATCAAAAAATGTAATTTGATTGTTGATTTATTTTTCTAGCATCGGCTTAGTCCTAAGTTGTTGACATGCCAAAGCCATCTTCAAAAGATTAACTATATATGTGGGCTATTCAGGAAACAGCAATAAAAAGCTCAAAAACTCTTGGTCGTCCTTGCTTGAATTACTTGTAATGTATAATACACTAATCTTATTGCTACAATTCGACAGAATAATATTGGCCTAATGTTTTCTGTGGCAAAATACCTGATGTTTCTGCTCTCATTATTTGCAATGTCCCAACAAAATCTCAAATTCCTTTTAATCTTAATCCTGAGGCGGAAATTGTACCAAAACCAAAAACATTCCGATATCACCCCTAAACCGGGAATTATTTCTAAGATTTCACCCCTTATCTCAGTGAAAGAATGTTGAGCTTAATCTTCCCATCTAACGCGAATTCTTTCTTTATGGAGGCTATAACCTGCGGTCTAAAACTCTGTAGATAGGTTGCATTTCTTCGAAGAATTTTTCTACTCGTAATCATGAAACAAAAATCCTGGATATCTCACTGTAATACTCTTAAGACTGTGAAGTACCAATCCGAGGATGTTTGAAAGACTCATCTGAAATATAAGCGGCCATTTGTGAAGGATTCGGTATAGATGTGGATTATCAGGGGATAGTTTTCATGAAAAGGCCTGAAGAATCGGTCGGTTAGCCACGGTTGTTCTTTCCTTATTTGTAATGCATTATATACTATGCTCACTGCTACAATTGGATAGAAAAATATTAGCCAGGTGTTTTCTGTGGCGAAATATCTGATATTTGTCGCCCCAATTCTTCGTCATATCTTGAATTCCGCTCAATCTTTCTTTCTTAATCATCAGGAAGTTCACATGAAGACTTTAAAACTTTAAGAGGCATCTCTCAACCGATGTCTTTATTTTGCTAAGAATTAGGTGCAGATGTGGGTTATAGGGGGATATGTTTTCATGAAAAGGCCTGAAGAATCGGTCGGTTGACCCCGGTTGTTTCTTCCTTATTTGTAATGCATAATATACTATTATCATTGCTATAATAATATAAGCCACATGTTTTCTGTAGCAAAATATCTATAATTTTCCTTTCTGATTCTTTGCAATGCCCCAGTTATTGCACTTTTGAAACTAAAATTATTTTCTGAATTCGAATTTTCAATTTTACATTCCTATTTTGGAAAAAGCATGCTATACTCTTTTGAAAATTTAAATTAAAATGCATGTTACTTGTATTTGGAGTCATTTTCATAGATGTTCACTCCTCTTTCCTTCGATTTGAAAATGAAACATTCATATATTGTCTTCGAAAAGGGAAGCCAAAGTAGAATGGATAATTATAATATTTTGTGTTTAAGTATATATGGGTTTGAGAAAACATATATAGAAATGCCATTGATGGATAATTGGGCCTATTTTCAATTTTTTCATTTCTCATCGACTCAATAATCAATCCTAGACTAGGAAATATAGAGAATGAGTGAAACCCTTTTTTTCTGTTCGTGTCTACGCTTATGTCAGCGAAAATCATATGTTCTTTCGAATTCACACGTCATCTATGTGCCATATCAGAATAATTCATTTATTATTTTATCTTATTAGTGCAGAACACTGCACTAATAGCTATAATATCTCACATATAGTCCATTATCAGAGTGGGCGCCTGCAGACGGACTGTTTTTCACGCGAAATACATTCATCTGTGAGCGAACACTTCGTTGAACTGGGTTCTCTGTCTTGTGTATATAAATTCTCTTTCACTTTGTCAATGCCAAATGTCATAACATAACCTCATTGATAATTATTTTCAAAGAACATTAGTCTATGCACTTTTATTTCCAGGATTTAGCTCAACAAACATGATCGGATGTTACTATTTTGTTATTGTTGGTCACAAAGATACCCCTTTATTCGAGATGGAATTCACTAACAGCAAGGAACCAAAAGTATAATTGCAATATAAATAATTTCCAATCTGAATTATTTTTATATTTTTGTAGAAAGAAGACCACCGTCATTTAAATCAGTTCATCGCACATTCTGCTTTAGATTTAATAGATGAACACAAATGGAAAACACATAATATGAATTTAAAATCTGTAGATAAATTCAATCAATGGTTTGTCTCTGCATTTGTTACTGCTAGTCTTATTCGTTTTGTCATAGTTCATGATAATCGAAATGATGATGGTATTAAGAATTTTTTTTCTGAAATGTATGAGGCATACATCAAATATTCAATGAACCCTTTTTACGAAGAAAATACACCTATCAAATCATCAGCTTTTGAGAAGAAAGCCCTATTATATGGGAAAAAATTTTGTCTAGTTAAATCGTGTTGTAACTATTTTGCATATAATTATAAAAATTTGTTCAACCATAGTGTTAGAGAAATATTTTTACCTATTGAATAGTTAAAACCATGAAAAAACTTCGTGCCATATAATACATATTCTTGATATATGAGTAACATGCTTTTGTGAAGGTTCGTTTCTAAACATGTTTTTGATAAATAGAACTATAAGTAATGAATTCATCTTTTTCTTTATGGAAATTTTATTTGATGAAAATCTATAATAAAAACATATAAACCTTCAAATCTTTGAAAATTATTAATTCAATTCAATCAATAAAGTAACATGAAAGGAAACTGAAATTTTGAACATATGGTGTTGGATTTTTGGTTTTATATACTCCAGATCTCTCTCATCAGGTAAACACTTTATACAACAAAAAAATTTAGAACTTTTATTTTTATACAAAAAATATACATAAAAGTACGTAACACTATCTCACTCATCTTCAGAAGATGCCTCTTCAGCTTCTTCTAACCATTCTAAGAATGGCTTCACCTGGCCTGCAAATTTAGTTTTTGAATCAAGGGTCTTACCCCATTTCAGAATTGCTTCTTCAGATAAATGATCTTTGCTATAGAACCATTTCAGAACAAAAAGTACCCAATTCTCTTTTATTTCTTCATTTGTGATGGCTGCATCCTATAATTGAAGAAAATATAGCAGTTTTGTAACTAATAATATGGTTTAGTTTTGAATACTGTGTGTTGCAATGCAAACTATGTTATTCCTAATCATATGAGAAAGATTTTGATAAGAGAATCATAAGACTTTCAATTAAATCTCACTTTGCTCACTTGTATTCATACATTTTATATTGGGGAATACAGAAACTGGGATGGGGTGTTGATTTCACATGCTCTAAATCAGGGGTCTCCAAACTACGGCCCGCGGGCCAAATCCGGCCCACCAGTGCCATCAATCCAACCCGCGACAGCTTAAGACTAGTATCATCAATCTGGCCCATGACAGCCAATGTTTTGCTGTTGTTACTATTGCTGTGATAAGTTGAATGGAAGAAAATGAGAACTCAGAATGATAATTACTCGGTTTTATTTACTTGCAAGGTAAAACTTTATGACAGAAATTATCACACAGAAACCTAAGCTTTAGTATCTCAGCTTAAGCATATTCTAACAAATAATTAATATCAAATCAATCACACTAATAAAAAAAAAC
This sequence comes from Cryptolaemus montrouzieri, assembly GCA_013387265.2. NCBI lineage: Eukaryota > Metazoa > Arthropoda > Insecta > Coleoptera > Coccinellidae > Cryptolaemus > Cryptolaemus montrouzieri. The sequence continues at coordinate 73,226,126 of JABFTP020000001.1, read as the reverse complement.
ACTAATGAGATTTATGTAATTGTGATTTTCTAGCGACAATTGTTTAAAGTTGTGGATTAATTTTACTTGCACCAATTATTAGAAGAGATTTAAAATGCTCATCAGTTAATTTACATCTGTAAACGTTCTTTGTGTACTTCATCTTGGAAAACGTTTTCTCACACAAGTACGTAGTACCAAATACAGAAAACAACCCACGAGCAAAATTATGCAAATTATCAAATTGTACCAGTGTAAGACTCTTGTAAAATTCCAATAAAGATGAATTTTGGTATTTGTTCTTAAACATGTAATTGCACTGTAAATCAATAACTTCCATTTGGACTTCCGGAGTCAGGGTCTCAATGTCAGAATCAAAAGGATTTTGGAAAAGCCTAATTTAATTCGCAATCACATCAAAGTCTGAGAAACGAGAATCGAAATTTATCTTTAAAGCACTCAAAGTTTCGACTGCAAAATCAACGGGAAATGCAGTCACTGTAGTGTGGCTAAATATTTCACGTGTTTTGAAATGTGTGAAACATTTTTTTACGTAATTGCGATTAAAATATATTATTTTCTGCCTGAACGTTTTGATATTGGTGTATATGATTTGTCAAATCAACATAGAATGCTTATTTCCACAGCCATTCGCTGTTTCCTAAATCGGCACAAGGGCGATGCTTCTCATTCAAAAAAATTTCGATCTCTGCTCGAAGTTCAAAAAACGCACAAGGACTTTTTCGCAACTGAGCCAGCGTACGGCAGTATGATACGGCAATTCATTTTCTCCAATCTCTTCAATAAACTCGCGAAATTGTCGGTGATTCAGTCCTGTGGATCTGATGAAGTTAACAACTGATATGACTGGTTTAAGAACTTCAGACAAATCCAAACATTTTCCACACAAGGACTGTTGATGAATGATACAATGTAAGACTAATGGTTTTGAACCACCATCATTTTCTACAGCCTTTGACACAAGTGCGACCACTCCTTTATTTTTTCCACACATATTTTTGCCTCCATCGGTAGTGATACATTTTAAGTTTTTCCATCGAAGGTTCTTTTTATTACTGGCATTTTCAACGCCCTTAAAAATATCTGCCCCAGTTGTCGTGCCGTGAAAACTATCAATATCAAGCAGTTCTTCATACATCATAGCTTTTATCTACTCCACGAATAAAAATCAACACCTGAGTAGTATCTGACACATCCGTTGACTCATCCAAAGCTAGAGAAAACCACTCAAGATGTCCATTTTTGTCAGACAGTTGAGATGATATATTTTCTGCGATGTCTTGCTCCCTCCGAGTCACGGTGTTTGCTGACAAACTGACACAATAAATTTACCTTTTCGGGGCATATTCTTCCGCTACTGCAATCAAGCAGTCTTTTATCATTTTTCCATCGGTGAATGGTTTTCCAAGTTTTGCAATTTCAAGAGCAACACGAAATCTGGCGCGAGTTGCGGACTCTTGCTCAGCATTTGTTTTGGTAAAAAAAGATTGCTACGATTTCAGTCCGCGCTTCAAAGTTTCAAATTTTTCCGTCCGTAAACTTCCTGTATATTTAGAGTAATTTTGAAGATGTTTCGATTCATAATGACGTTTAATGTTATATTCTTTGAGAACAGCTATGGTCTCATTACAAATTAGACATAACCCCTTATTATTGCACTCAATCACAGAATACTGAAAGTTCCATTTATCTTGGAACGTTCTGCATTCACTGTCTATTTTTCGCTCCTTTTCCATACTAATAAATCAAACATAAAACAAGTCTAATCAAAACACTCTTACTTATGCACGGGTGTTACTTTATTTCACAATATGCAATGGCGCCGCTAGCCTTTTTATACCTATGCACTGACTACCATTTAGAAGTGAACAAAAAAACTAGTCAGAACCAGAACTTTCTCGAACCAATGCGGAAATTCTCAAACATGCCACCTGTTAGTAGCTAGTGGGTAGCTGAAATAGATAGTAGCTGCATCACAGACCTGCATAGTATTACTACTCGTAACTAGATATCCCTACTTGTCACAATATACTGCATACACAATTAATAGTAATTGAAATGCAAAACGCCTATGTTTGCTTAGGTGGGCAGAAAAATTTTAATTGTTTTGGCCCTTGGAACGTACCGCAAAAAAATATTATGGCCCTAAGGCTTCAAAGTTTGGAGACCCCTGCTGTAAATCAACCTTAAAGAAGGTCCATTTCCAACCAACCAAGTCGACCTATCTCAGCGTTTTTCGCTTTTCTGAGTTAAAGGAGGATCAAATTTACGTTGGAAAAAACAATGGGTAAGCTTATATCAAGGAAAAATATTCAACAGCTCATAAATTGTTAAATACCTCTTCTTGAGAACCTCCCACATGTTCATTATGATCATCATAGAGAAAGACCAAAAAAGCAGAAGTATAATTGAGATGGACATTGCAAAAAGAAGACAGGAAAACTACAGTTTCGTCCCTATTAAAATGTGCTAATGTTCGATACCTCTCTATGATATCCAAAAACCTAAACTCTATACCAATACCAGTGAGAAACTAGTTGCTATATAAATAATCTTTTTCTACACTAATTTGTTCAAGTTTTAGTATATTTTCGAAACATTCTGATTCTAAATTCATATATTTAAGAAATTAATCAATGAATTATGTGAAGTAAAGCAAAATAGCTTCTACAATAAAATTCTAAAAAAAATTAGTAAGAAAAGACAATCACATTACTACCTACCTGAATGGCCTGAAGGCAATCTACCATAGCAACTTCATTGCGAATGTAGTTTTTCAGGATTGGAGAAAAATACGATAATAATTGAGAGAAGTATCGCTGCCCAGTGGGCTGTCGTAAATACATATGCAAGATAGCTTTTACAACGTTGAAGTTCACCTAAAATAAAAAAGAAAATTTTCAATATTTCCCAAAATAAACTAATCTTACAGTTTGGAGTTAAAGAGTGATTTGATGATTGAAATATGTATTAAAGTTATTATAATTAAGTATGAACTTCATTATGTGGCAAAATAGAAGTTGAAAATTGAGTTTCTAAGCATATAGTCATGAAGATCATTGTTGGAGATCGTCTCTGTGTTTGGTTCTTCATTATGCCAACGTTTCGGCAGGGCCCTTCTGCTATTATCAAACGGTGTGAACTGACACACAACAAGCGAGTACCAGATACCTAGCACTACAAGCTTACGAATGCGTTCGAGCTCACATTGAGTTGTTTATGCGCTGACTTGTCTATTTATAGGCGGTGTCAGGTTGTAGATGTGCGAGTTGTGGTTCCGCCTATTTGTGCCGTGTTGTTGCAGTATGAAGATGATGTGTTCGTCTGTGACGTAACGGTGGAATGATTTTGCGTTTTATTTTGTTTCTTCTGTTCGAGAATCATTTTCCTGGAAACTGCTAAGTTGAGTGTGTCATCTCGTATGTTAAAATTGATTTTCTGTGTTTCTATTGCCTCTCTAATCAATCGCCGTAGTGAAATTTCTATGTTCGCAACGGTTTTGGATGCGTCGAAGTCGATTTCATGTTTTGTTGAAATATGTTGATAAACCGCTGAAGTACTAGTTTTATTTCTGACGGCATTTTGATGTTTTTTTATTCTGACGGATCTGCGGCGATTTGTTTGTCCAATATAAATTTTGTCGCATCACTTGCATGGAATGTTGTAAACGCCCTGTTGTTCTAGTAGAATGATATCCTTTGCATTTACCAGTATTTTTGATATTGTTTTATGTGGACGAAATATGGTTCTGATGTTTCTTCTTAATAGTTTTCCAATTCTGTCTGTGGTGCCTTTAACATATGGGAGATAGGCTGTACCGTTATATTCAACTCTTTCTTGTTCCATCGATTGCTTGGAAGTTTTTCTCATCGATTTCAGAATCGTGTGATGGCTGTAGCCGTTATTCTTCAATATTTGAGTTAGGTGTTCTGAACGTTTAAATAACGTGTTCACAACTGAATTTAAATTGGGTTATGCTTGTAGTATGTCAGTTCACACCGCTTGATAATGACAAAAAGGGCACTGCCGAAACGCTGCAATAATGCAACCAAACACAGGGACGACGGACTGAAAAAAAACTGATACACTATGTCCGCGAAAACATTATTGCGGTCTGAATTGATGTTGAAAATCGTGGAGGTTGAATATTTCTCAGTTATCTACTATATAAAAAGAGATCAGTACAAATGATAAGGTCATATGTTAATAAAAGATTTTGAAAATAAATACCAAGCACACCTCTTTAACAGTAACGTTATAAGCATAACGTGAAGAGTTTATTTCGAGAATGAGATTGTCGCACTGCAATTCATCTTCAAAACCTCTAGTTAAACTGTCGATTACTTCAGTAAAGAACACTGCAACAAGAAAAATAAAACGTGGTTAGAAGAGAATAATTAGTGCTAAAGTATTCAACATGCTATGTGTTATAGTCAGTATGGTTTTATTCCTCTACTGTAATAATGTGTATAATACTTCTAAAGGAAGCAATGAAAGTGATAGTCAAAGATACGAAGAGTGCAAAACGCTTTTTCCCAGTTATTCTTGGAATCATATATGAATAAATTCATAGGTATAGGTAGGACCACAATGGAGAATTTTAGTGTGAAATCATGCCAAAAATATGGGTTGTATTAGAGCCCATGTAGCCGACCATATTAGGTATGAATTCACACGGCGAGAAATGATAGATAGTGAGACGCATCGCCAAGGTCATCTGCAGAAAAACTCATCCATTTATCATCGAGAATTCAAGCGGTACTGTGAGGCCACCCTTGATAAAACATAGCGTTTTTAATTTGAATGGGAATGCTTTTTTTCAGGGTGTTATGTACCTACAGATTTGCTGTGGGTACATACACCAAGTATCTTACCAAGTGCTTTAATTCATAAAAATTGACACCCCATTTTACAAGCTCATACAAACAACATGGAAATAAATTCACCTATAAATCCTTACATGAAAGAAATAGGAAAAAAATATCAAAATCGGAGGGCATAATAAGAGAATTAAAGTTGCCTTCGTTACACTACTTTATTACCCAGTATTTGAATATCAAGAACAATAATCATCTGAATAATTTCTATGGTAGTCAGTAAAGTTTGACTATATTTTATAATGCTATTGTATTGCGGACAGGGATAACTAGATAGATAATAAAATAAACTCTGGAAGGATCGATGGGGAATATTTTGAATCAAGTCATTTGAAAATGTATTAAGTAGAACAACATATATGTGAATACATGACACTTTTCATCCTAAAGAAAATTATTTTCACATTGAAAAAATTAAAATGATTTCTTCACAGGAATGCGAATCAAAAAAATTCAATAGCACTTGATCCAACATATTACGCACTAATTAAGATTATTTCTAAATGATGTGAAGGGGGATGATAAAAATAAAACAATATCGACTATCTTTATAAATTTGTTGCGTTTTCAATTTTTCCGTAAACATCGGGTTATTTTAAAGCGAATCCAGTTTTAATTCAGTTATTATGCACTTTCAATTTTCAAGATAGATACATGATCGACGAACAGTGGTCGGAAGTGCAAGACGTACGCACACACAGTTATTTCGTGTTTTCCAAGTGGAAAAACTGAAATCTAATTGTCAAAAACTATACAGTGAAGAAGCTAAAAACTCAGTGAATTTATGTGATTCGGTAAATAACTTATATTTGATGCTTATGTGCTAGAAACTTTTCAATAATTGCCCAATATTCAATAAACTATTTCATTCTTGGATTTCTTTCCAATCAATCAAGATAATAAAAACGGAACAACAGTGAAAAACGAGGAGAAGTACTAAAACTTTTAAATTGGGACTATCTGAGGCGAATTACTATTGCTTTCGCTTTATTTTGTGAACAGAAATTTGAAGGAGTGAAATTCTGAGTCGGTTTAGGACAACAGCGGACTTTCTACGATTGAATAATGGGAACTTTTGGGTGTCATACTAGCTCGGAACTAACGCGCTATGTTTGTGTAAAATGTTTTAATATATTTCACAAGAGTTGTGCAGAAAGAGATTGGCAATCTGATCTGCTATGGGTTGATGGACATAAGGTTTTATGCTGTGCCGATGACATTGAGAGGAGTACCTTTGCGGAGCTAATGGATATCTTGAACGGTAAAGATGATCTTGAACAGAATAAAGACAATCATCTTAGGACAACAATTGAAGAACAAAATGTAATAATTGCTACCTTGGAAGCCAACGCCCGAAAAAAAAACCTATTTTGAAGAATTTCAATACCCAAACCCAATTATTTTGTAATGAGCTTCAACTGAAACAGAAGTGGATAATTCACTGAAAGTGATTTCGAAGAAAGCGTACATGGGGAAGATAGAGGGTCCACAAAGACAGATGAGCAAGAAAAAATTGATATAGAGAGGATTGCTGATAGTTGCTGCACGGATCGAAAGGAGAGAAACTCAAAAATTTGAGAGATGAAATTGTAGAAGTGATGGAGAACAAGTCACCTTCTGCTAATAAAACCGAAAAAGGAAGAAGAAGCAGAACAACTATAATTGGAGACGAAATTGCAAGAAATATTAGATCTGTACTGAGAAAACTATTGGATGAGGACAGATTTAGTATTACGGCATCTATAAAGAGCAATATTGAGGCAGCATACATGACACATGACCTATTTGGAGCCGTTTCTGATTATGGACCGAAGGACTACGTAATATTCATGTTTGGAAAAAACTATGTGAGTAACAAAAGAACCCTCAATATCTGCTTGCATACTTTACTCCCCATAGGGCGTTTCACAAATCTCATTACAATAGTTGGAAAAAAATCTATTGAGGATTATCGAATTATAAGAGATATTCAAGGAGGCGTAACTATTTTCTGTAGAAGGAATTTTAACTCTAGTATTGTATATCTTGTTGACGAGGAAATAGGCGATATAGCATAAATAGGTTACAAGCAATATTTTCCAATAATTACCTGGTACTAAAAAGTATTAAAACAAACAATAATGTAACATTTTTTACTTGTTGCAATATATAAACTGCCAAATGAAATTTTCAACATTTCTCAAGAATCTTGAAGAGTGCTTAGAACAATTGGTTTGAAAAGGATATGAAAAGATTTGTGTCTTGGGAGATTTCAATATTGATATTTTGAAAAAAGATAAAAAATCAAAAGAATTTCTCAATTTGATGAATCTGTTAGCTGCATTCAAAGAGCCAAGTAGAATAAGCAAAATTCGAAAATAATGTATAGACAATGTTTTTACTAACTTAGACAATGGCACTTATGATGTAAGAACAGTTGATCCATTGATATCTGACCACATGGCGCAAATTTTCAAAACCTATGACCAAAAAATTAACAAAGACAAATATATTAGTGGATATCTATTAAATGAGAAAAACATTGAAAAATTCACGATGGCTCTGAAAGATGTTGATTGGGTTGGAACAGTGGATGACTCAAATGCTCATAAGTCTTATGAAAACTTCCATAATCAACTGATGCGATGTTTCAAATTGTCATTTCCCAAATTGAGACGGCAAGCAAATAAAAAACTAAACAAGCCAAAACAAACCTCCGATGAATCAGCAGGCCTTAAAAAGCAGTGGAAGCGGCTCAAACTATTTATAGAGTAAAGAGAGATGATAACTCAAAAGCATTACTTTCAATTTCAAAAAACACTTACGAAATAGCTATAAAGACATGAGGAAGCAAGAAAATATCGCTTATATTTCAAATTCTTCAGATAAAACATAAGCTGTGTGGAAAGTAATTAACAGAGAAACTGGTGAAAAAGAGAAAAACCACAATAGCGAGAGTATTTTAACCGCAGATGAGTTGAATTAGTTTTTTGCAAATATAGGAGATTCGCTGGCACCTTTTGTTAAGCCCTCGCATGAAGAGGCAACCAAATATCTCAGAAAGAAAACTGTTAAGTCCGCCTCCTCTCTCTTCAACTATCCAATAACAGAAAAGGAAATAGAAGGCATCGTACACAACCTCAAGAGCAAAGTGTCATCGGATGTTTACGGTTTGACTGTGCCCTCTTGAAAGCTGTGCTGCCGATCATCATAGCTTCGTTCAGTTATATTGTTAATTTATGTTTGAGAGAGGGTGTTTTCTCAAGCGAATTGAAAATCGCAAAAGTTATACCTGTATACAAAAAGGGTGACAAAAATAACTGCAGTAATTATAGACCAATAGCTTTACTTCCGATATTTTCTAAAGTGTTTGAAGAAATACTGAAAAAAAGACTTATGGCACATCTGGTTGATGGAATTGCAGAAGCTTTCGATGATTATCAGTTTGCGGAACTTCTAGCATGTGACCTGAGCAAGGCCTTTGATAGCATCATAAGATCTTTACTGCTCGATAAAATCGAATATTACGGTGTACGGGGAAGGGCTTTGGAGATTTATAGATCATATCTATCTGACCCAAAAAAAGGTGGTTGAGTGGAAATCAGTGCAGTCGCAGGAGCAATGTCTTGAATTGGGTATACCGCGGGGCTCTATTTTGGGTCCTGTGTTGTTTATAATCTATCTTAACGATCTACCAGCAGACATACCGGTAATAGCAACAAGTCTTTATGCAGATGATACCACCTTCCTCAATGTGGCAAAATCTAGAAACGAACTTGAAGCAAAAACAACAACATGCTTGCAAAATACTGAGCGATGGTTCTCTGCAAATGGATTGAAGCTCAACCTGGAAAAGACCCAAAGATTAACTTTTTCAACTCAGGTTGATGAAAACAAGACACTTAACCTCTTGGGCATAACTTTCTCCGCGAAACTGAATTGGGACGAACACCTTCCACATTACTAAAAAAAACTCTCATGGGCTACCTTCACAATAAGAAGAATAAAGGAAATAACTACTCAAGAAATATGTAAATTAACATATGTAGCCACTTATGGAATACTAATATGGGGTAATGAGTCGACGCTTCAACCAATTCTTCGAGAACAGAAGCGTGCTATCAGAATTCTATGTGGTCTATCCGGGACTCAAAGCTGTCGTCCATTTTTCAAGAAGGAGAAGATCCTTACGGTCACGTCTGTCTTCATACTTAGCTGCCTAAAATATATTCACCAAAACCAAACAAAGTTTTCTTTTAATACCGACATTCAATCATACAACACTCGTAATAACAACAATTTAATTTCGAAATTTCACAGATTGGCCAGATCACAACTAGCCACGAACCATGTTTGTATTTCACTTTACAACTTGCCTCCGATAAACCTCAGCGCATTGACAACAAGCAAACTCACCAAGAGAGTAAAAATTATCCTACCACAAGAAGCTATATATAAAGTCGAAGAAGTTTTGAGCAAGAGTTGGATATAGTGAAATAGTCAATAAGAAACATACTTATAAACTTAGAAGCAAATATAATATTGAGATAAAATCTGAGAGAAAGAAGATGCAACAATGAGATTGTAATAGAAAAATCTTGTTAAATTGTTATATTTAAATTATGTATTAGTTTGTTGGTTCGAAATGTCAAGTTGTCCCATAGTTTTATACAATTACTTTTTAATGTTCTTTTTACTTAATGTCTACATGACAATGACATTTTATTATTTTAACAATCGTGGAAAATATTTAATTACTTTTAATGTATATATTTTTTATGTATTGATGCTGACGTTCCATGTATATTTGATGGAAAAATAAACTACTACTACTACTACTAATTTACAGATGAATTTATCTCAAGATTTCGAATTGGTCTGTAAAATTTTGACGTTTTCAAGGTTCTGATTATTTTTAGATATACCGAACTGTCAAAATTATATTCAACTTTTCTGCAAAGCTTATTATATCTTGTTCTATTTGTTTCCTTTTACTGTAATCTGTAGTAATCTGGTTGCTTTCTACACTATTTATGTAAATTCTGCCAAATAATCGGATTAATAGGTTGGATATTGATACATCTCATAAAGAATTCGTTAGGAATTCCCAGCCATCAGTGAAAAATATTATAAATTCAGGTATTAGAATAGATCTTTGGTAGAACAACATATCTGTAGGCACATGGAATCATGAAAAATCACTACAAAGAAACTTTCCATGTAGATTCAAAAAGCGTATTTTGAATTGATTGTGAAAAAAATGTAATTGTGACTCTATTGCGATACTCGATTTTCGGGCAGGCCTTGAATACTTTTTCTATGGTCACACAATTTCTTTGCTGAATTTTTGCACTCATGCTAAAATGTATTAACTTTTAAAGGCAAACGTCAACAACATAACTGATGCTTCGGTCATAAAATTTGGCACAGTAAAGATTATTTTAACATAAGAAAAAAATCATTTAAAAGATACCAAGAGTTTTGAATTGATAGGTATTTACAAAAAGTATTAATATAATGTTAATACAAATTATAACTTCGAAATATCCATCTGGTTACCCAATGATTGTCACGTTTATATTAGAAATTTTGAATTAATGTAACAGTATAAAGATAATTCAACAACTTACATTTTGTGTCGTCAGGCACTGGGGAGTGCGTGTACGACAAATCCTCATCACCACTATCACTAAAACCGTCATCTTCATCGCTAGATTCTTTAGTTTGATTCGAACTAGTTAATGGTAATAATAGTGAAGATTTGTATAATTTTGTTTCATAATCTTCCTCATCTAGTTTAATTATGAAGGCATTTTTACCTATAATTTCTTCCTTTTCACCTGAAATAATAGTTATATGGTGAAATTTCCATTCATAAGTTGTGAGAATTTCACAGAAATTGAAAAAAGAAATGTTGTCGTTAAGAAACAGTTCTCAAGAAAGTTGAAGTAGCTTTCAGACACTTACAAAAATCTGGTTTGCGAGCTTGTATCAATTCACTATTAATTTCTTTATTTTTTGGAATCTGCACACCATATCCCAATACTGTATTAATAATTTTACTACCACTTTCTATTGTACAGTTAGGCCCAATAACACTTGAATTTATAATAACGTCATGTTCAATTTTGCAATTGGACATAATAAAAGAATTTTCCAGATGAGTATTGCCTTCAAGAGATACGTTTTCTCCAAATATGCAAGTAGAAACATTGGCATTTTCCGCAACTACGGTATTTTCTCCGATTACAACGTTGTTTTTCAGAATCCGATTTCTACAAATAAAATGCAATCAAGACATATTAAGTAAGGAACTATTATTACTTACCCTTTCAAAGGTGGTACTAGCGGATAAGCCCATCTATCTTGAACTTCCCAACTGAAAAATTACAAAGACTAATTCTGACTCTTAGAATAGATATTCAGGTATAAATATGAATGATATATACATTTCAAAAATCATCTCACAAGAAACCATTAAGAACGATATATTTCTTTACGCATTTCCTATCTCAGTTCCTTTTACCTATCATTTGATGATCCAGGACCAACCTCAATGCAAACCAGAACAATAATATTCAACAAGAAAAGATACGCGTTGCTTTTTTCTCCTATAATTTTTTTTTTTTTTAATTTATTTATTTGTCAAAAAGCCCTCAAAGGAGCTACAACGGCATTATAATTTACATAATATCAAAATAGACATTGTTGCAAACTAAAATAAAAAAAACCTAAATTTTATGCATAAACTCAATTATGCATTATCCTTATTCTATTTTCTAAGAAATACTTTTTCGTATTAATAGAGAATACCTTTATATTATCACAATCAGTTATAGGTTAGGGAAGCTCATTATGAAGTGATGCAGCTTGATAGGTTATTTTTCTTTGCCCAATGTTAGTGGCTGTTGGTAATATATGAATATGCTAACTTGACCTAGTTGAATGAAGATGAATATTATAGTTATTGGCAGGGAGCGGAGTATATAGTGGGGACAGCTGAATCGATCACAGCGCTCGATGTGGTCAAATTATCGTTAAATCATGCTTTTATCATAAATAAACACGTTAACATTAAATAAAAAATGATCCATAATAGTTGTTGTGTTGTTGATTGCAAAAATACTGCTAGAAACAGTAAATGTAAATTTTACACATTTCCAGTGGCCAAGTGGAAATAAATGGATGGAAGAAATGAATGGATAAAAAAAATAAATGGATAAATGATGTTAAAAGAAAAAACAAAGTAGTGTGTAACATTATTCAGTAACAATGCAACTAGGGTAATGTATGTTCAAATTACGATTCGCAATTACATTGCCATTAATTTTCCATTTTATTTCTGAAAATCATATTAACAATCAACACTTTTTGTAATTTTCATTATTGCAGTTGTCATGTATTAAATTTGTTTACATTTCACAGGTTAACCCCATGGGATTCCAAAAACTCCTTTTAGTTATTTATGAACATATTTACAAGCTTTTATTTAACTTGCAATGTATGTATGTTTGTATGTTCGGGTAAAATCTTACAACTCAATTTTAAGGCACTTGATCTCAACCAACTGAGCTGAAATTTTGTATACACGTTGAGTTTGGATGACAATGCATGATTAACTATGTGTCGTCATTATAAATCGAACAAGGCGGTGGACCAATTATTCTTAATGCAAAACGAAATGGCGGATAATTTTCTTTTATTCGTTCCTACAATATGGGTACCAAATGAAAGATTGCCAAGAATAACTAAAAAATGAAATTAAGTTTAGCAAAAATTCTTTGAAAACAACCTTTTATTTAAATTCGCTAAATAGAAAAAAATTAACTTTCACACTAAATCTTTTACTGTTAACTTATAACGTCATTTCAAATTTAACACATTTGACACAATTTATATGTTATGCCTACCTGTTAATATTGCAAACTGAAGTAAAAACGAGTACTTATATCTCGCGACAAGCTTTTATATTATAACATATAAATTGTGTCAAATGTGTTAAATTTGAAATTACGTTATGAATTAACGGTAAAAGTTTTAGTGCAAAAGTTTATTTTTTTCTTTTTAGCGCATTTAAATAAAAGCTTGTTTTCAAAGAATTTTTTCTTAATTTTGTTATACACACTTTTTCCATCGTAATGAGTTTTTCAATTTAAAAACACATACAGATTTTTATAACACATATTTATTTTTAAATTCATTTTTTGAAACAATTCACTGTTATTTATACGGATCTTTCACATGTCATACCATTGCCGAGCATGATTTTATGCTACCATCAGATGTCGCTTTCGTCGTGCTCCCTGCGAATAAAGAAGGCTAGCGACTGTGTTGTCAATCAGATTGTGTTTTATCTCATAAATAATTTTAACACTATCTAGTTTTACAATTTCATGTACCATCAAAATTTCTAATTCGTTATATAATGAAGCTGTGCTGTGTGGGGGAGATTTTTGAAAAAGAACTTTAATTGCTCGATTCTGAGTAGTCTGTAACCTATCCAAATTCGTTTTACATGACTGGCCCCAGAAAGCAGACAGATACACCAGATGAGAATGAATATATGAGTAGTATATTTTATATCTCGTTTTCAGACTAAGGTAAATTGAGTTCCGATAGAAATGATATGTTAAAGCACTGAGCTTCCTAATGAGTGTATCAACAGATTATGAAAATTTAGCTTAGTGTCCAAAACAAGACCCAAATATTTAATGCAATTTACTTCTCTCAAGTTTGTTCCGGATAGAATTAGTTGACAGAGGCTATAATCTGAATTATTGATAAATATATAGTTGCACTTTTCTGCATTCAATTTAATTCTATTTTTTTCAGTCCATTCTAAAATTTGGTCCAGATCACTCTCAGCCTGCACAGCTACCTCCTGTTTACTGTCACCAACATAAAAAAGCACCGCATCATGCGCGTGAAATTAGTGTACCTCTTAAATCACAGTTATTGAGATCATCTATACAGGGATATCCACCGGGACCGTCCGTTAAAAACTTTTTGAGTTCCAATTACAATATCAAGCTGAAATTTTATACGCGGCCATAACTAGCGATTTCCAATTGAAGTGAAATATTTTCGAAGTGTTTTTTCCGGTTATACCGGAATTGGGTCGTCATTTTGTTATTTCAAATGGCAATCTACCTTTTTTTATTATACATCTAGAACCGACATTTGAGCAAGGCATAAAATACCCAAGTTGTTGGCACTTATCTGTCAAAACTTTTGACAGATTTAATTATTTTTGTTATAAACTCGATTTTTGAGGAACATTTAAAAAAATTGTTGCTCGTAGATCTTTTGCACTAAAGACACAATTTTTGCTTGAGTGGATAGAAGAAGGATCAAGGAATTTTTTAAGCAGTCTACACATGTCAAATGTTCAATGCGTTGTTTTGTATGATTTTTTCAATTTGGCCTTTTTCAAACAGCAATAACTCAATTTTTTCAAATTGCACGAGCCAATTTTTATATCGCCATCAGATGAAGCGTCAAATTTCAGATGGAATTGTATCAGCATGTACTATATCCATCTCTTATAGTTCCGAAATAAATTGGGAATATATTGAATTTTGATGATTTTGCAAGAACTAACAGGGAATGCTTTGAAATATTTGAATCAAGTAGCTGAACTGGCTACGCTCACCTGACAGGTGCCTGAAGTTAATGTACTTGTCACTCCGTTCATTTGAATTTGATATTTCAACAAGAATTTTTGGTAATTTGAAGTGAAAATTTTTGAAAAACACCAGATTGATAATAAAATGGCTGATTATTCAAACGAGGATATGTTTAATCTCTTTTTAATTCATGGCGAATGTCAAAAAGTGGTGGATAGAACTTGCAGGCAATTCAATAACCAACTTCCAAATTTAGCGCCTATGAGTAAAACAAAATTTCGAAGGATTAGAAGCAATTTTCTGCAATTTGGAGGAACAAAATACATAGAAACTAGAAGAAAACCAATTCTCGAGGACGACCACAATCAAATTAATACGCTATTGTTATTTCGTGCCAATCCACATGCGTCCATTAAGTCCGCATCATATTGGATTGAGTTATACTTCCATTCAAAGGATCCTTAAAAAACATAACATGCACTCGTATTCTTTTATCACACTACAAAAATTGAAACCAACTGACCTTCCCAAGCGGCTAAATTTTTGTGAAAATTTATTAATTCGGCTTCGAGAAGATGAGACAATTCTGCAAAAAATTATATGGTCTGATGAAGCCAAGTTCAATGAAAGTGGAATAACCAACAGGATAAATCGACATTTTTGAGCCACAGAAAATCCACATTTCATTGAGGTTATTGATTTCCAAAATAAATTCAGCGTGAACGTTTTTGCAATTTTAATGAATGATTTGTTGGCTTATCACATTTATGAGAAAAATCTAAATGGACAAAGATACTTGGAAATTTTGGGAGGAACATTAGCAAATTTGTTAGATGGATTACCCCTCAACATTCTGAGGGATTGTTATTAGCAAATGTATGGTGCACCAGCATATAAAACACGAGCTGTAGATCGGCAGCTAACAGAAATGTTCGAGGATAGATGGTGGGGTAATCAAGGACCAAATCTATGGCCTCCTCGTTCTCCGGACCTGACACCCCTTGATTTTTATTTATGGGGCAAAATCAAGAGTGAACTGTATCTTATTCCTGTAAGAAGTAAAGAAGAGTTACTAGAGCGCATTCATAATGCTTTTCGTAACATTGATCCTGAGAAAACTAGGAGGGCAACTCATCATGTTCGTATACGAGCTGTCAAGTGTATCGAGCAAAATGGGGCCCATATTGAACATTTATTCAGATCGTAAATTAGTTTTCTCCTATGATGTTTGCTATCATTTGTTCGTATTAATGTAATTATCTTCGATGATTGGTTTTCGCTTAGTTCCTACAATTTTTATTCATCCGAATTGTAGAAAATTGCTTCTAATGCTTTGAAATTTTATATTATTCGTAGACGGTAAATTTGGAAATTGGTTATTGAATTGCCTGCAATTTCTACCAATTACTTTTTGACATTCTAAAATGAATTAAAAAAAGATTAAATATATTTTCGTTTGACTAACCAGTGGTTTTATTCCAAATGTGTTGTATTTTTTCGATATTTTCAATCTGAAATAACAATTCATGTTGAAATATCAAATTCGAATTAACGAAGTGACAAGTATATTAATTTTAGGCACCTGTCAGGTGAGCGTAGCCAGTTCAGCTACTTGATTCAAATATTTCAAAGCATTCCCTGTTAGTTCTTGCAAAATCATCAAAATTCAATATATTCCCAAATTATTTCGGAACTATAAGAGATGGGTATAGTACATGCTTATACAATTCCATCTGAAATTTGAGGCTTCATCTGGTGGCGATATAAGAATTGGCACGTGCAATTTGAAAAAAACGAGTTATTGCTGTTTGAAAAAGGTCAAATTGAAAAAATCATACTAAACAACGCAATAAACATTTGACATGTGAAGATTGCTTAAAAAATTCCTCGATCCTTCTTCTATCCACCCAAGCAAAAATTGTGTCTGTAGTGCAAAAGATCTATGAGCTACAATTTTTTGAATGTTCCTCAAAAATCTAGTTTATAACAAATATAATTAAATCTGTCAAAAGTTATGACAGATAAGTGCCAACAACTTGGTTATTTTATGCCTTGCTCAAATGTCGGCGCCAGGAAATCTTTCATCTTTTTGATTAGAATTGACTTGATACCATCCCACCCTGGTGCAGCATTAGTTTTTAATGTATCAATTATCTTTTTGATTTCAGCTGTATTGGTTGGCTTTAGGAACATTGACATTTTGTTCTCTGTTCCACAAGTGTTGGTACTCTGTTTCTTATCAACTGTTTGAGGGGGTATTATTTTTTTCACTATGTCAATAAAATGATTATTCATTGCATTAGCAACTTCTCCCGAGTCCACTAGTTCAACATCATCAACTAGAATGGTATTGGCTTGCTCGTTCTTGTTGTCCAAGAATGTCACATCTCTAATGGCATTCCACTTTTTTTTTTCATTCAAACCTGCCAAGGAAAATTTTGCGTCAATATGTGCTTTTTTATTTCTTTTTATGATATTTTTTAGTTGTTCATTCAAGTTTTTGAAGTCCTCCTCATATTGTTGTATCTCTGGGAACCTACATTTTTTAACATAAACTCTATCTCTTTCTGTTATTTTGTGTTTAATGTCCGTTGTGAACCAGCCTTCTTTGATATTACCTGTCGTTTTCCTTGTTTTGTGGATAGTTGCATTCTTTATTTCACCTCTTATAATATCAGTTAATGTCTTGAAAACCATTTCATTCAGATTCTTTCTCATAATTTTCTGGGTCACCTGTTCACAGACCTTCTCGTAGTTAACTAGTTTAGATTGATAAATTTGCTGATTTTCTCAGTCTTAGGCTTCGATACATCGATTTCAAGCAGTCAATGATCAGTATTGCAATGGTCTATTAATCCAATGTTACAGCTACATTTGTAATTTACATAAATGTGATCTAGGGTTGATCTTTTACCTGTTCTTTTATCTACTCTTGAATAATCATCCATTTTAGTAGAATTTTTCGTCTCATAGCCTTTACTCTGTAGAATTGATATGTATACCTAATAGATTGGTTTTTTGTCTAGAAGGCAGATGTTGAAGTCACCCAGACAAATTGCATTTTTTACATTCAGAACGTTTTCCATTTTTTCCAAAAAGTTCTTTTCAGATGCTTTTGGTTGTTTGTATACAGCTATCATATTCACTTTATACGCAGGTATTTTTATGTGTATATATGCAGTTTTCAAAAGTCTCTGCACTAACAACATTAAAAGGAATGTGTTGCTTGACATAAATTGCAACACCACCCCCCTTTGTTTCTCTACATATATGTGCTGATTTATAATCTTTTATGTTCACTGAGTTCACTTGTGATTCATTCAACCATGTTTCTGTGAGAACTAAAATATCAATATTACTTTATTGATAAGATTTTCTAATTCACATATTTTCCTAGCCATGCTATGTGTGTTAATGTAGAGGAAGTTGAGATTCGATTTTTTGGCAAATCCTGGAGCATTTTTACCAGTAATCGTGCTGGTATCTAGCAATGGACTCATTGGAACAGATGAAAAAGAACAAGACCTTGAATCTACGAACCAACACACGCTCAGGCCTGATGCTGCGTCATCAAGCTTTCAATATCAGATAATTCAACCCTTACTTTGAAGGAGTCAAAGTACTCGCTCTTAGAATTCAAGTTTTCAATAACAAACGAGGAGTTGACATAGTTCTGTTTCAGATAATTTTCAATCTGTTCAAAAGTTGTACCCTTCTCAATCCTGGTATTGACACGCAATGTTTTTGAGATACTTAGTATCTCATAATAATTTTACTCGCGAAGTTATCGTCTAAATACACTAAATTATGGGGATGTCTTCAATATTTAAACAATATTAGTACTCGTTGAAGAATAAAATCCTTAGTAACAAATATACAGCTCCCTGACTGAATATGTTTGATCACTGGTTCGACGAAAAAGGTGAGCATTTGGTTAGGTGGCTACTCGATTTAGAAATTTTACTGTCTGTATCGCCAAGTACGAGTGAGGGTTCCGTAAATGAAATTTCATGATGTAATTACAAATTGATACATCTCGAGAAGGGCGTGAGCTACGAAAATAATGAAAGGTGTTTTGCAAACAAGAAACAATGCGGGACATAACTCATAACCTACTGAACCTCAGTCAGTATGTATACAGAGTGCTCTTTTTTCCTCCTCACATTTCGAAACAGAGAAACAATTGTAACCCATATTTTTTTTCGATTCATTAGATTCGCCGTAAAAAAACTGAATGAAGTTCCTTATATGTACCCAGAACCTGAGATTTCAAGTTTTAACGAAAAAACGAATTTTATGTACCTAACTAAAGTTGGCAAAGGCGGCTTAGATTCCTGACGTGCATAGATAGTTCCCTGAGCAATAACAAATAACTGTCCTTTTGTCATTGGATAATTGATAAATTGAGAGAAAAAAATGCGAAACTGCAGTTATTGTCGAATTTCAAAAGTCGAATTAAAAAATATCAAAACGAATTAAACTATTTTTTCCTAAATTTTATAATAATTGTTCAAAGTGATGACCATTCACTTCTAGAATTAGTTCTACTCGGCACATAACACCCTGTGATGTGGCTCGCCTCAGTTCCTCCACATCCAATTGCTGTCTATTATGCAAATCATATCTTGAAGTCACAGGTTCAGAATAAATTTAATCTTTCAGCGTTCCCCACAGATAAAAACCTATAGGCGTTAGGTCAGGTGACCTTGGATGCCACAAAGATTATATATATATATATATATATATATATATATATATATATATATATATATATATATATATATATATATATATATATATATATATATATATATATATATATATATTCATTATCATTTACCTGATCGCTTGATAATTCTGCCAATTGGTGACAGCTCCACCATATTGATTTTCTTTGACCAAATGAAGATAAAGTGTACTTCCCATAATTTCTTCGTTCATCAAGAGACCCCTAATAAAGTCATCCCTAGTTTGGAAATCGAAATTATCTGAAAATAGGGTAGTACAGATGATGAACACACTGCAATATGAGTATCTTTCAAATTATGTAGAATTGATATTTCACTATTTTCCAGGAATATTTCCTAAAAAAAAATTATTTAATAATTAAAGAATATTAATTAAAGCATCAGAAAATCAATGATTTTCATATAATATATAATAATAATATTTATTAATGGAAAAGTACATATTAAAATCACCTAAAAGCATGTAAACATAAAAACTAAAACTCTAAAAACATAACACAGGATTATGAAAAAATCCACAAGATATATCTTAAAAAGATAGTTTCTCAGTTTGGCTCTACAACTCTCCAGACTGTCAGAGATAATATCTATATTAACTGTATTTACACCTATTACAATCTGAGTTATTGAAATTGGTTTTATGGAACTCCTGAGTTATTTGCCTCTTACACTTATGGGAGGAACATGAGTTGAAAATAATTCCTAAACGTCTGGACTATGAATAATTCTACTAAAACTACTTTAAAAAAAAGAACATGATTGAAAAATATCATCTTTGCTGATGAGGTGAAGAAGTGTAAAGAGAAACAGAAAATAGTTTTGAAGATTGAGAATCAAAATTTGAGTTACTTATGGAAGTAAATAATTTGAAGAAATTTTCTCCAGCCTCCGAATGTAGGTCACGTACATAGTAGACTAGATCACTGCACCATACTCTAAGATTGATCTAACGGTTGAAGCATACAATACAACCAATCAACGAACGCCTCAACATTCCTTGGTATAACGCAAAATGAATCCAAGCATTTTATTTACTTTATTTATTACGTGGTCAATACGAGGATTAAAACGTACTTCATTGTTCAAAAAAATACGTTAATCTTTCCACGTCAATTTATTTCCGATTTCATAGGTTTAAATGAGAATGGAAACAATTACATGTACTGTCATAAGATCCAATTAATGGATGAATGGAAACCAAAAGCAGTTCAATAGATACTATCCAATTGTTTTTAAACTCATTTAATAACGTTTATTTACAGGTTACCCCTTATTCAGTAGATTATATAATAATCTATAAAATTGCAACAATGATATTATCTATCTAGCTAAAATTGAAATACACTTTTAAATTTCGAAATTTTACAGCAGGTAAAAGGAATATTGAGTTACGTTACAAAACACAAAACAGTAGCCCAAGAGTCATGATGACATATCGCAAAAAGAAAAGGGAATTTTGAAGGCTTGGTTAGATCATTTTCTGAATTCTTACTAAACCCTCTTCAAACTCGAATTGAATTCATTCAAAGTATTTCCAATGAATTTATGGCCGTATTAGTTTGCTTATCTCGTTATTTGTCAAGGGAATGGTATTTGAAAGAGATCAGAGTTCCAGATAGTTCTCACTGGGATTTTAAAATTCAGAAGTTCCAATAACTCAGGGCAAAGGATATCTCCTGACAACAACTTGTATATGAATGTAAGGTCGGAGATCTTCTTTCCCTCTTCCCCAGTTCGCAAGGTCAAGAGAGCCATGATACCCGAATAAGAGTAAGTGCCCGCTGGCATATGCAATTTGTATGCAGCACCTCTCAAAAACCTGTGCTAAACCTTTTCAATCTCTGAGATGTGAACTCCGTAATGAGGAGACCATATGATGGAACCGTATTGAAGGACAGAACAGACCAGTGAAACAAAGACGGCTCTGAATGCGTTAACAAATGAATTTTTCAATGAACGTTGTACGAAACCAAGCTGCTGTCGTCCCTTAGCTGTTGCTGAATTTATGTGCGGAAAAAATGTCATTCGCTCATCGAAAAAACCCCTAGATCCCTCACCTTATCTACCTGGTTTATTGATACGTCTGATATTGTGTAATTGAATCGGATTGGGCTTCTAGACCTAGAAAATGTAATGCAGCGGCACTTTCCAATATTTAGCTACATCCAATTTTCTACCGACCATTTTTTAAGAGCATCTATGTCGTGATGAAGTCTATGGCAGTGGTCATTGCTTGATATGGGCAGATACATCTTAAGGTCATCAGCAAATGCTAAGTACTTACAATATCTCATCCCCCTCCCTATGTCATTTATGAAAAGATTAAAAAGGATAGGCACTAAATGAGACCCTTGTGGGACTCCAGACGTGACCAAAATGGGATGAGATACATGATTTCAGATTTCAACCCATTGAACACGATTTTTCAGGTAGCTCAACAGCCACTCCAGAACCCAATCCGGAAATTCCATGCCAGACAGTTTCGCTAACAGTCGTTTGTGGTCTAAACTATCGAAAGACTTGCAATAATCGGTGTAGATAGAATCAACTTGCATACCGAATTCGAATGATCGATATGTCAGTTTCATATACTAATAGGTTTGTAACTGTTGATTTACCACAACTGAAACCGTGCTGTTGACCGAGAATGATACTTCTAGAGTGACAAGAAAGGTGTCGAGTGAGAAAAAGCTCCAGCAGCTTTGGAATGGCCGATAACTGGCTAATAGGCTGGTAGTTCCATACATTTGCCTTATCGCCGCTCTTATGAATCAGGGTCACATAGCTACCTTTTCATGTCAGGGAAAATGCCTGTTGAAAAAGATTGATTGAAGAGCAGCCACAAAGGTTAACTACATAACATCCACAGTGAAAATGAAATTGTTGTTTCAAAAGGGAAATGAAGAATAGAGTAATTTTGTTTCTTATTCACAAAACAGGGAGAGAAAGTTATATAAAATAAAAATTATCATCATAACGTTTCTACATAATAAAATAACTTACTAGAGGGAAATCAACCTTTTTTTCTCTAGACAATCCAATTTTCTTATGAAACAATATTCTATCCTTAGAATCAGTGGCAACTACTACTTCATCTTTCGGACATCTTCCAATCTGTCCAATACCAGCTTCTTGATATATTAGAGTTATAGCTGCCCCTTTGTCATTCGAAACTGTTTTTCTAAAATGGCAGATGGATTAAATTCGAATATTTAAAACCAAAGTTGCAAACCATACTTGTGTTTCTTAAGAATAGGAAAAAGCTTTATATTCGAAACAACTCCACATTCTAAAAGAATAAAGTCTCCTCTAAGTAAGCCTTTTGAATCCAAATCTCGTAAACAGTCGCCAAATGATCGACAAGATTCAGAAACCAATATATGAACTTTCATATTCAGGGACCAACCAGCAGATTTTGCAATATTCTTCCTATAAAAAAATTCTCCATAATCCTTACTTAATGTGGGCAATTATAAATACCTGATATGCTCCTTGATCCGATCAACATGGAAACAGCAAAAGAGAAATGTTTCTTCGACACCCCCTAATGATAGAAACTCCAATGTGTAATCTAGAAGTGGTTTATTTAAGATGGGAAAAAGGCCCTACAATGAATAATTTATAATGTATATATAATTTGTATTACAGAATTTCTTACCAGAGGCATATCTTCAGTTAATGGTGTAAATTCATCTCCAAATGAGTCTGCTATTACGACAGCTTGTACAATTTGATCTTTTGAATAACTCCTTTAATTTTATTCGACATGATAGCTTAATTTTAAAAATTTTGAGTTAAAATTATTACTATGAATAAGTTGCTTTTTATTTTGGAGGAGATATTGAATTTATCTTCTCCAATCAACAAAGCGCCTTTTAGTCTTAATCTTTTAAGATATATAATTGAGAAATGTGGACAAGAAAAAAGCAACAAATATAAACTTTATAAATGGAAACTAGTTATACTTAAATATTCACAAAATCGCCCATGAGGAGCAAATATGTCAACATAGATCAGAGAAAATAAGAGTATTTTCTGAGACCTAGATCGTCGCCGACAAGGGCTACAAACGTGGTTGTAAGGTAAAATTGTATTTGGAATTGTTCAACAATTTCCCTTAATAAAGTTTGGATTTCTTAATACGCTGCAATGCTTCAAAATTACCAATAATATTCACTTCTATATTTGATGAAGATGAAATAAGTTAACTCAGATTTCCTAGACTTGAACCATAGAATCCATGACATACCACAGAATATTTGTGAATTGTCTTACTATTATACCATAAGGATTACTAGGTCCGAAATATGTGTCATAACAACCACATGTTGTACAAGTTGCTCCAATAGATGGCACAAACAACAACTACCGAACGACAAATAATGAAAATACACTGCGCCAAGAAATTGAAGCCCAAGTTCAATATTTCAAACTTCTGGAAGGCAACTAATTATTGAGACATTGTATTGTATTTTATTTTATTTATATTAAGGATACAAACAGGAACTTTCCATTAAAGTGTCTACAGTTTACAAACTGAAATTGTATACAAATTAGCTTAGATACTAGATAAAATTTAAATTACCAACCGAAACACCTGAAAAGAAAAAATTGACCCCAACAAATGAAAAAGGCCTACTATTGAAAAACAAAAACTAATGATATTATAAATTACTTTTAATTCTTAAAATAATTTTTAAATTATTCCTTAATGAGTACCGGAATCATTGAAAAACTCTATTTTATCACAAAGTTTATTGCCAAAACCGAACATTTTAGTAAGATCGGAATTCAAGGAGTCATTGGTTCTTAGGAAAGGAGTTGTAAATTAGTTGAACTGCCTCAGGTTCATCTGCGAGACCTCAAAAGCAACCAAAGCAAGTCGAGTGAATCTAATTGTCCGTTAATGATTATTTATAATATAATCATCCCTTCAATCCTCAAGCGAAAGAACGTCATAATGCAGGAACAAAAATTATAATTATAAAAGGCTAGAATAATATTGAAGGTCAAGTTTTTAAGAATCTTATTTTGAACTGACTCGATTCGAGTCTTATACACATTGTACTGCAGGTGCCATACTGCAGAAGCAAAATTCAATTTACTAAAGACATATGCGTAGTATAGGGCTCATGTTGTATGATTGTTTTTATTATTTTCATCTTGTCTATAAACAAAACTTAGCATTCTGAAAGCGGTCTAGACAGTCCTGTCTATGTGAAGGTTGAAAAGCAACTGGCTGTCGATGATTTCTTGTAAAAGTAACGACGGAACATTCGTCTACATTAATGATAAATCGTTAGATTTACAGAATTATTTGAATCTGGCAAGGTCAGATTACAGGAAGAGGCAATCATCGAATATATAAATTTTTCCAAAAATCTTGAGGTCATCTGCATAAAGAAAATATTAAGAGTATCTAAAGCGCTTAATATTACTTATATACAAAACAAACAACAGCGGTTCCAAATGACTCTCCTGAAGAATACCTGAAGATGCTATAAATGAGACAGAGGTGGAGCCTGCAATAGCGACCCATTATTTTCGGTTAGATAAGTAAGATTCAAGACCAGAACGACTCCACTTACCCCGACCTCGGATAATCTTATTAAAAGTAGGTTGGGATCAATGTAATCGAAAGCTTTACTAGTCGGTGTGAACAGAGTCGCGGTGGCGTGGAGGTTAGTCTCTCGACCTCTGCGCAGGGTTATTTGGGTTCAATCCCCACAAAGTCGGTGCGAAATCGTCAAAAAGAACACAAATACCGGGAGTATCGATAGTGCTGACATACCGAAAGGTAACTTTAGATGGAATATTGGTTGACTGTTTGGCAAGTGAAAATGAAAAAAACTGAAAAAAAAAATAAATGCTGTTATTTCGAATCTCTGTCTCAATGTGCTGCAGGTATTTCACATAGTGTTGCCTAAATTAGCCTTTTCGAGCGACTCTTTAGTAATTTAGAAGGGTTTAGGTCAGGGGTGCTCAAACTTGAACTGCAGGCGATCTACCTCAATATTTTTAGACTACTTACGATCGACTCTTAGAGGCTGCAAGTATGTGTGATGCAGGGTTGTCGTACATACACGATACCCCTACCTACCTACCTAGGTAGGGTGTACCGTACCATATATAGATATTAGCTTTCCGCACAATATACATTATTTTAGTCAAGGTTTGGGTTAAGTTTAATTAGGTTCTTCTCTATAATATAAATGAAAAAACTCATAGTTATTCAAAATTGCGAGTTTATTGGTTGTTACAAAACAAAAGAGTTACATATGGTCTTAAACTTAACTAAGGAATGACTTTGGATGTTGAAGCGTGGCACTGCATGTCCTCAGCATATTTTTAATAAGATAGTACGTAACCACTCAGTGCTAATCGCAAGCATGAGGGCATATGATCATCAGTTAGTCGATTGCGATATTTTGACTTAATTATCTTCATTTCAGAAATTGCAGACTTGCACAAGTAAGTTGACCCAAACATTGCCGTCAGTTGAAGGGCGATTTGCCTTAGATTCAGATATTTATCTGCAGATATAAAACACCAGAAATTTGTATCAGATGCGGTAGCTTTGAGATGTATATCTGATATTATCTGCACCAACTCATTTTCAACAGAACATGACTTATTATTAAACTGACTTGCTATTTCAGTATCTAATTCCTCAATTTTTTTACATGAAAAAGGATAACTCATAAATGATACTATATTTGCCAATATACTGCAATCATAAAAACGCATTTTGAATTGTCCCAAAATATTTGATAATTCAGCATCATACGTATCATAATTCAACTGAGGAATTCTTGCTTTCAAAGGCGGAGAATGTTTCAGTTCCTTTCTTTTCAGTTGATCTATCATAAGTTGCAATTTACTTTTGAATGCGTTTACTGCGCTAATCATCTCAATAATAGTTTTTCTTTTACCTTGAAGCTTAACGGTGTATAAGTGCATTGTGATATCAGACAAAAATGCCAAATCAGTCAGCCATTTTTCGTTTTTCAACATCTGAGTGTCATCACCTCTTTCGTCTAGAAAAAATTTTATTTCGGGCAGTAATTCTTGAAACCTTTTTAGGAATCTTCCGCGACTCAACCACCTGACGTACGTGTAAAGAACTAAATCAGTGTGTTCAGCTGACTTCCCATCTTCCAACTGCAACTTAAAGAGCTGCCGTTGCAAGCTACGTGCACGGATGGAATTCACAATTTTGGTTGCAATGCCCATAATTTTCTCCGTGTTTAAAACTTTTGAACACAAAACTTGTTGATGTATAATGCACTGGAATGTAAAAAATGAAGGGAAATCTTCATTAGCTCGACACAATGCCACAAAACCGTTTTGTTTCCAGTCATTGCTGATGCTTCATCAGTTGTAATGCATACTTATTTATATATGGGTAGCTTAAAGTTTTTTACAAAATTGAAGAAAACTTCATATATATCTTCGCCACGGGTCTTCCCCTTCAGAGGAATAATTGTCAAAAATTCTTCCTTAGCCAACATGTCATTGAATACCATCTGAATAAAAATACACAGCTGGGCAGTGTCTGTCATATCGGTGGATTCGTAAACTGTAAAGAAAAGTATGTTTTAGTTCATCTGCCATGTCCTGACCCATGACTTCAATGCGCCTTGTGACAGTCGGACGAGATAACTGAAGTTCTCTTATAGCAGACATGATTCCTGTTTTTTTTTTAAATCTCCAAATAAAGTCTCACCCGCTTCAATAAATGCTTCCTTCACAACCGATCCATCTTCGAATGGTTTCGTGTTTCGCCAATATATGAGATATTTTAAATGACGCGATCGTAGCAGCTTCTGATTGTTTGGCTGGTATTGTGAACATGGTTTGTTCTTTTTTCAAACAAGATATGAAATCACGTACTTTTCGTTTTCTTAATTCACTTTGTGGCGGAAAATCCTTTTCATAGTTTTTATTAACCGTTTTATGATGCCTCTCTAAATTACCACGCTTAGGTATTGCAACTGAAGCACGACAACTAAGACAAATGCACTTATCCTTCGCCATACAAAAAAAATTCTTCCTCTCAATCGTTATTAAAATAATACGTTTTAGATTTCTTCGCTGCACCCATTTTGTACTAGTTAATAATAAACTTTGTATTGACGTAGTATTGCCTTCAAGTTACAATTCAGAATGACTCCAATTCCTGCAGGTGCAACATTTATATCGGTATGAACGAAAGTCTCGAATGTTCCCGTCAAACGCGCCGCCCGAAATTTCTAGAAAAGCGGCAAGAATAAAAAACGCGGCTTTTCTTTGACAAGTACCGCACGTTCCTTTGACGAAGTCGCCTTTTGCCGTTAGCAGAGTGTTATTTTATTACGTAATAAATTTTTGTAGTTTAGTTACCTACTTATTAAAAATTCTTTTCTTGTCGATATCTACTCAAAAAGCACCGTTTTAGCCCCCTTGGTTTAGGTCATGTATATTACCATACATCTTCCATTTTTTATGATATTTAATTTTTTCCTCATAACTTTTCTTGTGGAGCTAATGAAATATGCAGGATAGTTACAATTGCGAAAACCCTTTGCAGCGTTTATAAGTATTTCGTCATTTACTATTTTGTAGAAAGTTTTCAAGTTAGTATTAAGATTTTCATTTCCAAATATAATATGCCAGGGAATATTCAGAATATTATTGTTGATCAAATTATAATCTGCTTTGTGAAAATTCGGAAACTTATGGTTAAGAATATTAAGGAGCTCAGTTAAATTACAAACATGAAAAAATTCAATGGAGGGATGATAATTATTTTCCATTATTATCGGAGAAACACAACGAGGTAAAGATTCCACTGACAATTTTTATATAAAAGTCAAAAAAACATGAGTTTTGCCAGAGAAATTTTTCAAAGAACTGAGCTGGAACAGCCCACAGAAAGACAGACAGTCGGAAAGCACAATAGTTGTTGGTCTCTAGCTAACAGCAGCTGATCAATTTTTGCGAGTAGCGAAAATTTTAATTTTTGCTAATAATTCATTTCGAATCACGAAATTTATCCCCGTCCAAATGTGCTGAAGCAGTGGTGTAAGGTAGGACTTATACAAGAATAGGCCAAAGCCTTAGGATGTCCCATTCAATTGTTCACAGAATGATCCGCAGCTACAAGAAGACTGGTAGTCACGAAAGGACGATCTCGAGGAATAACGGCGATCCATGAGCGTTATTTAAGAATTTCCCCGTTGAATAAACGGTTCGCTACTGCTAGGTACCTTGAAATGCACCTTCGACAAAACACTGTAGTGCAAATTAGCACTGAAATGATACAACGTATCAGGAATTTGGTTTGAGCTTCATGTCGCAGGGATTGAATTTTGCCAAGGAGAGAGTTTTGTTTACAAATTAGTCTAAATTTTTCCTTTTCCATTGCGATCGACGTTCTGTAGTGTAAAGACGTCGAAATGAGAAATATGCCCAGTACAACTTCTACCTGTCTGTGTGGTGGAGATTCAATAATGGTGTATGGAGGAATGCCGGAACTGATCTGATCATCGTAAATTTTAGACATTTTAGAAGAACTGTGTTGTACCATCTGCGGTAAACATGGGTGAAAACTTTTTGCTTATGCGTGATACCACCAGACCTCTCCGAGATCATATCGTTAGGTTAGGTTAGATCTGGAAAAAATGTATCAGAATGCTATAAGGTCATGGGTTTTGAGTATAAATCGTAGATGTCATGCAGTAATTCTCGCCATGAGTTGAAATATCCAGCATTAACAGGTTTTTGGAGACTTTGGTTCATACCAAAAATTTCACATTTTTTATTAATAGTTTTACTTCAATTTCTACGAGTACCATTTTCATTTCGATTGTATACAAGCATTCCTTGGTGCTGGTGGATTACTGAAAAATACTTCTTCATATCTAAACATCTCCTGAATAAATTTTGATTTTGTGCTATACTTTGGAATATTTTCCTTGCAGTTTCTTCTACAGATACATTTGATCTTAG
Organism: Cryptolaemus montrouzieri; assembly: GCA_013387265.2. NCBI lineage: Eukaryota > Metazoa > Arthropoda > Insecta > Coleoptera > Coccinellidae > Cryptolaemus > Cryptolaemus montrouzieri. Next base: position 73,196,906 of record JABFTP020000001.1, on the reverse strand, counting down.
TTGAAATAGAATGCATATGTTATTTTATTGACTGCAACTACAGTTACAATCATGCAATGCAATTCAGACGTTTTTTATCTATTGTGGTACATAAGGATATAAGTATGTAATAACTTCAGTCCCCTAGAGAAGACAAGACCTTTGCAGTGATTTTTAACCCAAATTCTGTTTGTTATTTAAAATTTGATATTACGGATCTGTCAGGCTTAGGGAACTGACATTATCAGGTAATATTTTGAATTGAATATATGCCCATTGAAAAATAATTTCAGCGCTCCTAGATGATATTGACTTCTTCAAATATATTGGGGGTGGTTATCTGTCTTCATAACACAATATATACAATTAAAAGTAATTGTATGTTGTTTGATTATAAAAACATTTCTGGTTGTCTACCCAAAATGTATATCAGCAAATTTTAATATTTGGAAATACTGAAATTTGAATTTTATTGAGTTTTATGAGAGCAACACATACAAACCCTTTGTTATGCAAAATTAATGTTTTATATAAATTTCGAGATGAATATTTTTGTAATCTGCAAAATTACAAGTAAAACACGTTTAACTCAAAAACTTTTGAACCCTATTGGGATATTATTTTGGAAAGAGCGATTCGTAAAACTTTATAATTTGCGTAATTAGTTTGCACCGCATCACTCATTCCCAAAACTATTACTAAAATTTTAGAAAATAACGACCACTATAAGCATCAAAATTGTGTTCTGATTTGATAGCTTTGGATAATTCGATAATTAAAATTAATATTTTTTAATTTTACATATAAATAAGTTGTATAACAGGTAGTTACGTCACTGCGAAGGAAAAAATAAAGATCTGCTATTTGTTTCCCTTTACGTGACCTCCTTTGAGGTATTACAAATTTTCAAATAGAAAAAAAATCAAACTATTTTTGATTCGCAGTTTCAGAAATATCCGTCTTCTATTTAAATAATAGGAAATATATTATAATACCTCAATAATTTATGGCATTAAATTTTTTTGTAGAATAAGAAAGAGTATTCATTGAAATATGCTACCTTCTTTCAAGAATTCTTTTAATACGATGGATTTTAATTCTGGCAATGTTTAAAGCTGAATTTAATTTACTTAAAATGATAGCCGTGATTATTTCCAAAAAATTAACCTACTTACAGTTTGTACGGACAATTCTTCACCTTCCTCAATAAAAATATTAAGTTTTAGCGCAAGAGCTCTTTGTTCTTTGAAATGAATGATCTCTGCTTCAACATTTTTCGACAGAACAATTTAATAGAATGAAATGTTGAATTCATGATAAAACATAGTTTAGATAATTCGGTTTTGTCTGCATTTCATATTTGTTGATATTTTCATTATTTTATTTCGTCTTAACATTCCGTCTTAATCTAGTCTAGTCCTAGTCTGCCTGCATCTACGAATTCAAGATTCAAGGTTCTTTCCTCAATCGGTCATTTTCGTTTCGTGACGTTTCTGACGGCGGATATGTCGTCATAAAGATTCTTCCGGGGAAGGAGATCCAATGATCGATGTGTTTCATATCACGTGCGCAATGGTAACAAAGCGGATTGGTTAGGTGAAGCAGTAAGTTAGACAGATATTTCTGACAAGCGTACTAAGCGTAGAAAAAGTTCAACAACAGCCGCCATTTTGCGTGTTGGAGATCGCGTTCAATTTCGTAGCAATTCTTGAAATTGTGGCGTCTTATGTTAATTAAGAAGACTATATGCGTAAATTGTAGGGTGATATTGTCAAATAGTGGATAATTTCGAACGATGTTTGTTATGAAAGTTTGTAAAAGTGCCAAACCGGAGTAATTCTGTTTGAGATCATTGTGCGGTTCCGACAGAAGATGGTGAGAGGCGATTGTGAAGTATAGTCGACCAGTCGGACTACTGGAAGTTCATGATGGCCGATGGTTGACTATCGTTCAATAAATATGTGCCTTGTGGGATGCATCGACTATCGAACATTCGGTATATCGACTGTTTGGCGCTGTTTCTTTTATATTTTCGAAAATAAAGTATGTGTTTTATGTTGAAATTACGCTGAATAGTGATTATTATTTTACTAGTTCGGTCGGCCGCAGCATTGGGCCAGCGCTTCGGCTCTGGCTTGGTAAACAGGAGATTATACCAATTTTGCTATGGCCGATCATCTTGTAGATGGACCGCCGAATGCAAAGCGGCCCAAATTGGAGTCCTTTCAGGGCTCCTCGGATACTTCAGGTGAGTTATATTTTTTCGCGGATTTGTTTATTTTGTGTATAGCATGTACTGTAATGAATCTTGGGGAAGAGGCGTTCCAATCTTAGATCTCTTTGACTAGTCTGAAAGAAAAAAATAAAAAGATTTGTTAATTCATTGACTCGAATTTTTTTTAAAATTTATTGACTGTATGTCAATCGGGATATTTTCATGTTTTTGGTTGTTCGCGACAAGTGCTTTTACCTCTTGGAAATCGGTTCTGTCATTTGTTCAGCAATAGTAAACACTGCTGTACTTGAACTCTGCATGAAGTAAAGGACTTGGTTAAGAATTCTTGCATGTTTGTTTTTAATTTCTTTCAAGATTTTTGTTAAGGTCAAGAGAAAAAATTTATACTTCTCTTTGTGTCATAATAATAATAATAATAATTCATAAAGTAGGTACCTGCTGAAATATCAAAAAGGAACAATGAATAGTTCATAAATATTTACGAAATTTCTTATAGTCTTAACCAAATATCTACTGTTTCTTGCGCCTTCACTGTACAGAAAATTTAATTACTATTTCACTAATCAAATACAGATAGCTTGGTAGTTTCAACTGGCTGAAAATAACAAAAGGTTTGGTTATATTGGGTATTGAGGGCTTCTTCTATTTTCTGTGGAACTTGCTGAATTCCTTGTAGTTTTCATTTTGAAATTAGTATAGGTGTAGAATGAATTTATAATTCATTTCGAAAAGAATTGAAGAAAATAATAAACATCAGAGGGAGTAATAACATTACAAGAATACAGCTTCAATTTTTAAACTTGTTTACCATTTATAATGATAGAAGTTAATATTTGATTCAATCAGTTTGAATAATTAATTAGAATTATTAGCAACACAATTTTGGGAATCTCAATTGACAGTTTTATAATTTGCTTAGACATCCCAGACATGATTTCAATTTACCTTTTTTGGGTAATTTTTATTTTTTGATGGGAACCAAAAATATAACAAGTGAAAAGTAATCATCATGGTCCTTGTTTTAACGATTAGGTATTATTTAAAAAAAAAACAGAAGCCTTCATACCCTTCATTACCAATTATACACAAAATAGTTCACTAATGTGCTTCCGAAAATCTGCTACACAAATTAAACAAGTCTCGCTATCTGACTTTTAGTTCAAATAAGATTGGTTATTGGAACAGTATTTCTTATATTACCTAACATTATCAGCTTACAACAACTATGGCCTGAGCTCCAGACAGGGCCTGACACCCACGCTCGGTGGTAGCCTTTCCAACTCGTTGCAGCAGTGGAACAATTACCATCCACAAAGTAAATAAATTATGCCCTGTTTCTTTAACCTCAAACGAACTAACTCTAGCTACTAACAAGTTTCCAAAAGTGCTTAATTGGTTTAGTCATCTGCAAAAGATTGAAGGAGAAAATTTCAAATGAATAACACCTTTAGATTATAATTCTTTTTATCTTTAGTACATTCCACTCTTATTGGGATACTCTTCTATTATTAGTGATAAACTTATAATCTGCATTCTATAACATACTTATAGAAGAACAAATGATTAAATGAAGTGCAAATTTAGCATGAATGATAAGTATTGTCTAACATAATAATTAATTTTCAGGTTCTACGTTTAGTGTATTTGTCATAATGAGTAAATCACAGTCTCTTTTCAATGTACTGTGAGTTATTTTCTCTGACGAAAGATAAATTTACTTCAGAAATCAGGGGTAAATTAGTTATGCAATTTTCTTTCTGCATTTTCAAAAATATTGTTTATGAAATGCATGTGATTAATTTTCTATACCCTAATTCAAAGAGAGGTGTCCCTTGTTCCATTGGTTCCAGGAGAATATTCTTTTTGAAAGCTAGAGGGAACATCATCAACACTGTGCATCCTAAGCTTTCTGTTATTAACTCAGTCTCAACTGTTTCCCTCTAACTTTGCACAGTACAAGTAAGAGCCCCAATGAGGCTTCCCCTCTGTTAAAATTTTAAGGTATATAAATTCATTCTTATTCTCCATGATATGCAAACAATTATAATTAGCAACATATTTGAAGAAATTAACAATGAAATAGCAAAAAATGTCAGGAGGCTTCCTTAGTTTGCTGTACATCAATCTCATCAATATTGCTTCTCTTAATTTCAATTTTGACAGTGGATATCTTCAATGGTTCCAGAGATTTATCTCCTCCAGTGACTTTTGCATCTCCTACAAGGTGTTGCTTAACGAAGAGATATATATCTTTTTTAATAATGAAAAGATTTTCTTTCAATCAAATAACTGTATGTCATTTTGGCAAATGTAAGTTTTAATAAGTTACCTTCTATTTTTCAGCAAACATGATTTAAAAATTCATTGAAAATATTCCACCAATGTTATTGTCCTGTATATAAATAAATGAAAATTTGTTCTGATAAGTCAAGTCTAGTACTAAGTCATATTTCATTGAATGTCTCCATTAGAAAAAGTTCAATGTCCACAAATCAGAAGAATATGCAGGTCATCTATACGATCTCTTCTTTTAATCTATCTGCCTGGAAAGTAATCACAGGGATGGTCCATCTTCTAAAAATTCAATTGACGAGGCTTTTACATAATAAAAATCCATTGTCACAAATACAAGTAAATGATGATTTCTACTAAAATATATTATTAAATGCTCGACGCGTTTCTATACACAGTATCTTCGTCAAGAGCGAATGAATACTACAAATATATCTTGCTAACATATACTTATATATACTAAAGCTCAGAGCTATCTGTATTTGAACTAGTGTTTAGAAACAAGTTTAATAAGCGTAAGTTATTTATGTCTAACTGATCATTAAAATTTCCGTTGAATACCTAAATCTGTTAATTTCAAGTACTTCCAGAAGGTTGAGTTTTATACCTCTATTCTCAGAATGTAGGATTTTAAATTCTGAATTGAAAAATGACTTTTCTCTAAGATGATTTGAATAATTTGAATCGTTCTTTTTATGTTCTGAGATTCTAACATTAAAATTTCTTCCTGTTCTACCTATATAAAAACAATGGTAATCTGCCCAATCAATCTATAAACACCTGATTTATTTTCTTTATTAATTGGAGACTTATAATTTCTGATAAATGAACCTTAATTTCTTGATGTTTTGAAAGCTATATTTAAATTTGAATTTTTTAAGAAGGATTTCACATTATTGCTAATATTGCCTATGTATGTGAAACTATTGAATTTCTTGTCTTGGTGGTCATCGATTGAATATATATGTTGTAAAAGCTAATTTTTGTTTTTCCTATATAATATGTTGCTAAATAAATTTGCATCATAACCATTATTTATTGCGATCTGTTTTATCAAATTCAATTCTTTGAAATAATTATCATTAGATATTATATTGTGCTCAAAGTCTATGTATATAGCTATTAAATGCTGCAACTTTATGTTGGTAAGGATGTGCTGATGTCTAATGATAATTATTCAACATTTATATCCAATCGATGAACATCAAGACAAGAAATTCAATAGTTTAACATATATAGGCAATATTAGCAATAATGTGAAATCCATTTGTAAACATTCAAATTTAAATATAGCGTTCAAAACATCAAGAAATTAAGGTTCATTTATCAGAAATTATAAATCTCCAATTAATAAAGAAACTAAATCAGTGTTTATAGATTGGATTGTGCAGATTGCAATTGTTTTTATATAGGTAGAACAGGAAAAATTTTAATGTTAGAATATCAGAACATAAAAAACCGATTCAAATTATTGAAATCATTTTAGGATAAGTCATTTTTCAATTCAGAATTTAAAATCCTACATTCGAGAATAGAGGTATAAAACTCAACCTTCCGGAAGTACTTGAAATTAACAGATTTAGGTATTCAGGAAATTCTTAATGATCAGTTAGACATAAATAACTCACCCTTATTAAACTTGTTTCTAAACACTAGTTCAAATACAGATAGCTGAGTGGATTGCCTTTTAGTATATATAAGTATATGTAGTAAGATATATTTGTAGTAATCAATCGCTCTTGACAAAGATACTGTGTATCGAAACGCGTCGAGCATTTAATAATATATTTTAGTAGAAATCATCGTTCACTTGTATGTAGATAAGATAAGATAATCTTTATTCACACAATTGTAGTATATAATAATAAAACAAACAGTAAATATGTCACAAAAGTATCAAAGACTCACAGCCTTGAATCATGTGGCCTACCCTGACACCACTCACAAAACTCGACAACTCACATTCAATAATAAACTTCCCTAGTTCTCTCCCGAAAATCTTCACATCAACAACTCTTGGCAGAGTTCTTGGGATAGAATTGAACAGTTTGAGACATGAATTGGGCATTATCTTGAGTAAGACTCAGGGAATGAAGAGGATACAAATAGGGAGCCATTTGTCTTGTACAGTTACGGTTCTTAAAGTTTTCAAACAGATCAGCATGCATTTTCAAAAACATGAGGCACTTGAAAATATAGAGACCATTGAGGGTCATCAGATTATTCTTTCTGAAAACCCCAGGGCAAGACTCCCTGTACCTCATCGTATGCATTGTGTAAAAAATATGCGAGTAGCATGACAGCTATTTCCCCAAAACATCAAATCATACTTTAACAGAGACTGAAAATTTGCAAAGTATATACAGGTTAAAACGTCAGATTCAACCTGAGACTTCAAAATACGTATAGTGTAGATGATTGAACATAATTTTTTATTAAGAGCAGTGATATGGTTCTTCCAGCTCAACTTTAGATCAATATGAAGACCAAAAAACTTTGTGCACTTCTCCACTTTGATTTTAGATGTAATAAAATCAATTGGAGTGAGTTTGATCCTAAGTGATCTATTAGTATCAAAAAACATACATTCAGTTTTGTCCATGTTGAGATTCAATTTATTATTACAACACCAAGAACGTGCAATGTGAAGAGCATCTTTCATGTCCCTTATGGCCAGAGTAATATCCTTATTGGAAACCAAAATGTTTGAATCATCAGCGTAGAAGACACTCTTATGAGTGGCCCCAGTGAAAAACTCGGGAGATCATTAATGTAAATGATAAAGAGTAGTGGACCAAAGATGCTTCCTTGAGGCACTCCCACATTGTTTGTTGCATCAGTAGATACATAATTTTCTCCATCAACCATCGTTGACACCACCTGTCGCCTGTCTCCCAGATAGCTTTTGATAAGTTCTAGTTGCCTTCCACGAATTCCAACTGCCTCTAATGAAGAGTTACGATTTTGTACTACTGAAAGTATTTCAGCCTGAGAGATCTTGAACATGAAGAAGTACTTCTCCAAGCGAACGGGACGACCTGAAGAGGCCTCGGACAGAACGCCCCCACCATCACAAGAGCGCCCAACAATAGTCACAAAATGTTGGTTGAACCTCTCAACAACCTCTGAAAGATCGCCATTAGGAAACTGGGATCGATTACTGGTTGACTTGTTTGTTAAGGAATTTATTACTTGCCATGTAGTCTTTGATTTGTTATGAGAATTTCTGATTCTTTTTTCATAATGCTTTTTTTTTTCATTTTACTTTCTTCTGAATTATACTGGTTAGCTCTGGAGAGGTCATATAGAATGTCTAAGCGTCGTCTTAATGATTTAATCTCATCAGTCAAGAAGAACCTTCTCCCCAACCGACTCGTACGAACCGATTTTAAGGGAAAAAATTCCTCGTTCTGCGAAAATTTTCCTGGGAAAAAGTCCCACATGGAGTCAACCTCATGTGGAGGAGAACTATAGACTTCACCCCAATCAATAGCACAAAGCGAACCTACAAACCCCTCAAGGGCCTCCTCCCTAAAGAACCTCCTCTTCTCCACTCTATTTTCAATAGTAATAGCTTTTAACTGATGCTCGAAGAGTTGAGCACAGTGATCAGAAATATGACTCTGAAGCACGCCCTTCAAATTTGTGATCGATACATGTGGAACTGTTCGAAGCAACTCTGGCTGTCTCCCTAACAGTAACTCTCACGTTAAAGCTGTCTAGGATTGATTTGAAAGTGTGCTTCTCTCCGTCATTATCATTTATGAAGTTTATATTGAAATCGCCCAGAATAATGAATTCAGCCTTCTTCTCACTTAGCCTTCTCAAAATTTCAGTGAAATTCTCCAAGAAAATATCGAAGTTCCGAGTGGGGTAGCTATCTGGCCTATAAACACATAATGCTGATCTCACATCTATTTGGTATTACTAGTTCACATACAGAACATTCAAAGACGTTTTTAACACTGAAATTCTTGAACTCCTTCCTCTCAACGCATCAACATATCCGAGCGAGAAAAAATAGCACAGCCACCATGTTCCCCCATGTCTCCACTGCAACTGGCAATCAATGAGTAGCCATTCAAATGGGTTTTCTTCAATTGCTGATCACTTCTCCAATGTTCCACCATAGGATCGGTTTATTGATGGCCTGATTAATAGATCTTAACATTTTGATGAATAATTTCTAAACTTCCGATTGTAACTTGAAAGCTTGAGGTATTTATAGTGGTTTCTGATTTCTCTCAATTTCGCTTCAATGTGTCCCGATATTTAGAGAAATTGAATCGTTTGATGCCAACACCGGTAGGCCAGAAAAATTTACAGTCCATCTTGCTGATAAATTATATCCACTAACAGATAACCTTAATTTCTAAGGTTCCATACCTCCAATGGAAAAGGGGAACCTTATAGGATCACATTAAGATGCTTGTCTGTGTCAAGACTCTTTTATCAGGAACAAACGTAGGTATGGAGTTGAAATTGGTATATACCAAATCTTCCAGAAGCTCTGAAAAAAACAATCTTCTAAGTCAGTGCGATAGAAAAATACGGCCGTTTTTATTGTATTTTAACATTTTCAAAGGAAATCAAAACCTACTGGGTACTTCCTGTTGACCTAGAGATATGAAATTAGAATGAAACATGAATTGGTTGTTAAATCATGAAACAAAAAATTTCTCTTGCGATCATGAACTTATTCGCATTTTCTCAGAAACAAGTGAAGTTGAGTTGAGAGTTGATAAATGCTCATCTCTGCAATCTCTTAGAGATGTGACAAAATTAAACTTGACCGATAAATATGAAATTTACCAATAGCACAAAACCGGAAAACAACCCAAAAACTTTTACTTTTTAGTTACATCAAGAATTTTTTTTTGCTGTAATGAACATATACGCAACCCCAAGAAGCCCTCGCGGGATCCTACCCGCACTTGGCGGATTTTCTTCTATGGTTAGCTGGTTACATTTCATTTTCCAGCAACTCTAGGTCATTTCACCTGACAAATTTTCCAGTAGAAAATAATTCGGTCCTCAAAATTTTCAATCCACACATTTAATTTTTCAGGATGTTGTATATAGTGTGGAAGAGCAGTTATGTGACACCTATACATAAGAGTGGCGATAGAGCTAATGTTAGGAACTACCGTCCTATTAGTAAACTGTCGACCATCCCTAAGTTGCTTGAACTCTTTGTGACATGACATCTCCTGGTATTGTTGGAATTGTAAACCAGCAACACGGTTTCACCTTCTGTAAGTCCACGGAAACTAACTTATTAGTGTATCAGACTGACATTTATCGGGCTTTGGAATCTGGTTTTCAGGTTGATTCTGTTTACGCAGATTTTAGTAAAGCCTTTGACAGAATGAATCACAAATTGTTTGAAGAAAAACTGAGAAGAATGGAAATTCCAGAGTGGATTAATGCTTGGTTGTCTAGTTATCTCAGATACCTTTTGCAATATGTGAAAATAAAAAACCATATATCTCGTCCTATTCGCGTAATTTCAGGAGTACCACAGGGATCTCACTTGGGTCTCTTACTTTTCACTCTATTCATTAATGACATTGGCGAGAAGTTCAAGTATTGGAAATATCTCTCTTTTGCAGATTTAAAACTGTATATATTACTGTCAAATGTTCATTATTGTGTCAACTACAACACGACTTGGAGGTCTTGCAGAGTTGGTCAGTTGAAAACGACATGAAATTGAATGTGGATAAATGTTATTGCATAACATTCTCCAGATCCAAAAATTCTATTGAATACAACTATAGTATTCTCAATAACTCTGTTAAAAGAGTAAATAAGGTGAAGGATTTGGGAATCGTTTTCGATAGTACTATGTCGTTTATTCCTCACATAAATTCAGCGGTAGCTAGGGGCAGGCAGTTGCTTGGTTTCATGGTCCGCAATTTGAGAGACTTATCAGCTAATGCTGCCAAAACTGTTTGTATGGCTCTTGTTTGCTCTGTTCTCCAATATGGTTCGGTAATATGGTCGCCTCATTACAGGGTGCACATTGATAGCACCGAAAGAATTCAGAACAAATTCCTCAGAAACGTGGCTTATAAACTGCACCTGACGGCTGGAACCTATACTTACCCAGATATTTTGAAGTATTTCAAGATTCCATCTCTAGAGGATCGTAGGATAATTTCTGATCTCACCTTTCTTTTTAAATTACTATCAGGCAATATTTGTTTCTCAGAATTGCTTGAGCTTGTAAAGGAGATAGTACCAGTTAGAACGACTTGTGGCTCTGATTTGTTTCTTGTGCCCTACCATCCAACTAATTACGGCTATTCCAGCACTCTCACACGTTGTATGAGGGTGGCTAATGAGTATTGTGCTCTGGGTGTTAAATTCACGGGTATAACTCAGAGTAAATTTCAGTTGTCGCTCAAAAAAATTCTGACAAAGCATGCATTCTTATACATTTTCATTTTATAAGATAAAACTTTTCCCTTTTCTTTTCAAATTTGCTGAGTGCTTCTATGTGAAAATCTGATATTTTAGACATTTCCTTCATGCTCATTATATAATCGATTCTAATATGCCCAAAAATTGCAGCTTCATTGGTAACAGGATTTTCAACATGTTTTTTCTTGTCTAACACTGATTTTTTGCCACTAATTCTCATACATAAGTAAGTAACAACTGTGTATTAGAATGCAAAGCATTAGAAGATGTATAACGAAACAAGAAAATAGCTAACCAAATTCTACCTATGTATTCCACCTGTGTGAAAGATAAATTAATATTAGCAGGTATTGGGAACCAGTGAGGTTCAATAGCGTAACTGATAAGATGAATCTTTTTCGTGTGTTCATTAAAAAGTACTGAACTTCGATTAAAACTGTCAGACAAGGAGGGCCATTCAACTCCCTATTATGATTATTAGGGTGAAAGCCATCCTGTCGATGGGGTTCGAACTGGTGAGATGTCGAAATCGTAGAACTAAGATTGACATGTCCAAGTCATTTATTCATTTACAGGACAATTAACCTGAGCGAAACTTTTTGTCTACCTTATATATTGAGAATGGATGAAATAATCTTAAGTATGTTATAGATTGTTTGAGGTGCTTGATATTTAATTTCATTTTTTTACATTTGTTTATTTTCTCCTTAATATTCCAACTAAACCATGATTTGGTTATGGGATTAATTTGCCAAAGCAATTTGTGTATGTTGGGTTTTATTCAGTAAATTATGATGTTCAAACATTTATTAGAATTTGCATAGCTTTCAGTAGTGTTGGGAGCATCATAATACTATTCATACTTATGCTTCTGTTGCCTCAACAGAATTGAACATTTTGCTGAACTAATCTGAGAAAATTTCATGCATATCAAGTAGTAATATAGTACTTATTTTTCTCAGGTTCCATTCTGGAATAACCAAAATCTAACATATTTTTGCATTGTATAATGGGTTAGGGATGTAGAGAAAAATATGCTCATTTCTGAAATCTCAAGATATTGGATTCATTTCAGTTGTCCTAATAGATTCTTATGCGATTGCTAACTGGCACATTGAGAGTGTATTTATAACTTGAGGTTGTTGTGCTTTTAATTTTGTTTTTCCTAGATTCCTTTCAAAACGCATATTTTAATTTAGGTGTACATTGATAAAAATTCATTTTGCTCGAGAAAATTCTCATTTTATTCAACTTTCAAATTTTTATTTTCCTTGTCTTCATTTTTTTTAATTAAGTGAAATTTTTTTGTTATTTGTGGAAATGCTGATTTGATTTAGCTATTCATTTATCTTCCTGTTATAATAATTTGTTTTGATCTTGATATCAAAACTTGCTCTCCAATCACTGAATTTGAAGAATTTTATTGGCATATTATTAAATCTTAAACACAGCCTGTCTTATCAGGTTAAACTTTGGGAGAATTTTTTGATATCGAGAAGCTTAGCTCAAACTGATATATCATTAATTTTAGTATATATGCTTTGCATCTAAATTTCATTCAGTAAGAGATAATATCAACATATTTTGTGTTCTGGTGAAGTTATCATATTATTTTCATTCGATGAAATATATAGGGTGTCCCCAAGCTCTATGACAAAGTTTGAGTTTTCCTGAAACAATTTTTTGACAAATTAGAGAGTAGAGTATGGTCGAATCTTTTCCAATTCGGAGATATTCCACTTCAAACATTTGATTCTCATGGCTCCTGAAGTCACAATTTTCAAGATATAAGAGCTATTCTGTTGTGTTGCCATAGATGGAATGAAACACTATTGTTTTAATGCCTTTTATTTTTCGAATTGAAAATGCATTATTTCATTAATGAAGAATATGCAGATAAAATGATTATATTAATCATTACAAGAGTTTCAAAATGACCACCTCCAACTTGAATGCATAGCTCACACGAAGAAGTGACTGCAGATCAATATGGTGGACAATGTCATTTCTAATTCTTTGGCGGCATTGTTTATCCTTTCTTGTAACTGCTAGAAATTTGTTATCTCTACACTCCAGAGGAGTTGTTTCATGTATCCCAATACCTAAAAGTTTAGTGGGTTGAGATCCTGTGACCGTGGTCTAGCGATTGGATTTCCCTACCAATCTACCTATTTGGAAAATATTCATTCAGCCACTCAACAACTATTCTTCCTTGATGTGGAGGTGCTCCATCATGTTGATGACACATATTTACAATAAAATTTAGCGGAACATCAATTAAATTGAATTACCTGCTCTGTAGAAAATTTCGATAAGTAATCAAGCTGTAATTGAAAATATGAATGGGCAAGAAGCTATTATTATCAAGGCTACCCCAAATGTTGATTCTGAACCTCCTTTGGAAACGTCTTTACTTAACCGCATTTGGATTCTGCAGTATCCATGAGTGATCATCATGGAAATTATTTATACCATCTCTTGCGACGCAAGATTCATCAGACCATAAAATTTTGGAAATTAAATCTGGATCTAGAGCATGTTATTGCAGAATCCAGTGGCAAAATGTGAGTTGATGCTGCTCGTCCCTTACATTCAAAGCTTGCATTCACTGTTGATGATAAGGGTACAGTTCCTCTCTTTTGAAAACACGCATATATATACAACAGTTCAGGGCATTCGCAACTGATTTGCAATGGGCTGAATACTTATCGAAGGATTATCTTCAACTCGGTCTATAATCTTCTCATTTTTTATGTTGACTTGACTAGGTCTGTTAGGCAGCCCTCACTTATCTATATCACTATATCTATGTTGACTTGACGAGGTGGTACATGTTTTACTTCAAGTGTTCCCGTTTCTCTGAGTTCAAAATACCGAATTAAAAATTGTACAAACAGGAGGATGTCTTTGAGGAAATCTTGGAAGGTATTCTCTAGCAACTTCTAGTGCATTTCCATTGCAAAAGCTGTAAACATAGATCATATATGCTTATTCTTCATTACTGAAGGAATACATTTTCAATTCGAGGAATTTAAGGTTTCAAAACAATAATTATCTATCGTCCAAAATATTCTGACATTTATCTATCAAAAGTAACTCAACATTCTTGATAATCATTTTGGCTACGAATGTCACCTTCTGTACAACAAGATATGTATTTTATTTCATCAATGGTAACACCACAGAATCAGTTTCATATGTTGAAAATTGTGATTTCAGAACACGTGAGAATCAAAATTTTGAAGCTGAATAACTCTGAATTTTATATGATTAGGACCATGCTGTTTTCAATAGAATTTCTTCAGGAAGTTTGTCATAGAACTTATAGGACACCCTGTATTATGTAGTTTGGGTTTTAATAGTTATCAAATAAATATTTTTGAAGTTTCATAAAACCTCATTTTAGTTTTATCTAACTTTCTAATTTTACATTCTTTCCTAGTAAGGGACATTCAAACTAATATATTTTTCTTCAAAATGTTGTTTGAACCTGAATATGTGACTATAACTAAAATATGGAAGTCGCAAGTTTTGGATTTCAACTTGGAATTTCAATATAATTTTTCAAAGATTTTCAGCTATTATTTTAATTCAATAGTTTTAGATAAAAATATTTTATTTTGAATGTAACTTCTAGAGCTTCATTCATTTCAATCATTTATTACTTCAATATTAATTCATTCAATTTTTTGTGGATTTAGATGTTTTGTCTAATATGGACATGTTCGATTTGGAAAATAATTTGCCTGATGAGCTCATGTCCTCTACAAGTTGGGGAATCGCGGATAATTTGGGAACTAGTAAACCTCCTGCCCAAGGTCCAGGTCCTGGCAGTATGCAGAATGGTCTTGATGCAACTGATAACACAGCCAACACAAACCTTAGACAAATGCAGCTCAATCATATACTTCAGCAGGTACGTTATATCAAAAAATCAAACAAATATTGGGAAGCATATTTATCTTATATCTAACCTTAAAAAATTTAAAGAAACACCTATAGATATCTATATATCATGTTAGAGATGATAGCACATGGATATTATGGTTTCTGAAACAAATAATAATAATAATAATGTTTATTGAGGAAAAAGATTCAAATATAATATTATTACAATTTCATGCACCCTATATTTCATAATTCTTCTGAATCAGTTTGCTGTCTAGCTATTTGTTGCAAAATTATTTTTGGATTATGGAGAGGCATTATTAGAGCGAAGGAGGAATATGAGGAGCCATTGGGGTGCTCCAAGTTTCTTTTAAAGAGTGGCCATGTGTTATCAATCATTGATAGTTGCGTTTCAATGAAACTGGTAGGGTGTAAAAATGGCACATAGGTGGTTCCAGCATTACTACCGCCCAAGATCGTTTTTTGAATTAACAAACCAGAAGAGATTGGTAGCAACACAGCATCCCAATGAATTCAAGAGCTGTTTCGAGTACATGATGTAAACATTTCTGATCGAACTGTCACAAATCGGATTTGTATGAAGGTCAACTCCACTTCAGGTCTCTTTTGAGAGTGTCTGGACTGACAGAAAATCGCGCTGCCCGTTCAACTTCGTGCCAAGAACATGTAAATTGGGATCAAGAAAGATGGGCCACAGTTCTTTTCAGTGATTAGTCACGATTCAGTTTCTATTCCAATTCGAAACGAGTTTGAATATGAAAAGAGCCCAGAAATGCAAACTATTCTCAAGTATGCTCCAAAAATTGTTACACAGGGAGGCGGAATGATGTGTTGAGAAGGAATATGTATTGGTGGATGAACTGACCTCATTTTCATACAGAAAACCTAACAAGAAATGTTTACAGGGATGAGCTAATCCTTTCAATAGTTATATCTTGCATCCCAACAATGGATCTTCTAAATTCTGTCCTCCAGAGATAGTCTTTTTGGATACTAAAATAAATTGAATTGTTTCGATATCTTTCAGAATATATTTTTTCTACATGTACAAATTTACTCCATGTATGAATTTTAATATTTTTCTTTATAATGGGTTTCGTATAGTGCCAAGCAAAAGATTTTAACCAAACTGACACATTTTACTCAAAGTTCATTGATATTTATTTGTAGGCGTTCCTTGCATTTTTTTGAGGTGTTCATTGCAATACTTTTTATTGGAAGGTAACAAAGTGAAAACGTTGAATCACTTTAGAAATAAAATATTTTCATTTACATACTGAAGTATGTAAATTGATGAGAATGGTTGTATACAATTGAAATATGTGTTTATTTAAGATATATCACCTGTCATCTCAGATGGTAAATGTGATGCAATAAATTATATTTGAGTTTCCTCATGTCTCTGGACATCCTCACTTCATAGATGCAATATTGCCTAAATGCAATGCAAAGTTTTATCATATATGCTTCATCATATTTCAATCATTATGCACAGTTCTATAAAGTAAAATTATTCCAATGTAATTTCAGAACAAGCAAAGCCTTGTTGGAAATGCGTTGGCGATGGCGGGAGCCCAACTAGGTAATAAGAGTCCTAATCTTCAATCACCTCCCAATGTTTCTGTTGCTAAAGGCAATGTGATAGATCAAATAAACCTCAACAGTCTGCCATCTAGTATAGCTAATAATGCAAGTTTGCAGTCTATGGCCAACAATGGTACTTCTCCTCAAGTGATGAGCTCCATACAAGGTAAGAATTTTTTATCTTCCAAAATGTTTCATGTAACTAGAATGTAAACGAAACTAGTTTTTTAAAATTGGTTTTTTTTTCAAGATTGAAGTAGTAGTCAATGTAGATTTCAAAAGAATTTTTTGGCTCGATTTTTTTGTTGTTGCCCTCTGTGCAAAATTAATTAAAATGTTACTGATTGCTCAACAGCAAGTAATGCTTGTTGGTTGCAATATCGATTTTGGGTTTTTGCGACTTTGGGCTTGGAAATACTAGCAGTATTTTTTTAAATTCGGTTGTCATTTTAGTAATTTCAAAATTTTCTGTCTACTACTGTGAATATGAACTTCAGTTAGGATGTGTTAATTTAGTCTTTCAATATTTTTTATTTGAATCAAATGTCCAGATGTACATAAACTGAACTAGGGAAAATAATGAAGTTGTTTTTGGTATATCTCATTGATGTTTTCATTCACAAGTACAATTAAACACTCAACTTGATTCCTTGTATCTTAGTTTGATAAATTCCTGTTATGGACGTATTTTGAGTATATTTTAGAAGTTTATTGCAATTAGCCTTCAGCAATGATTTCACTACTATGGCTCTTCTGTTATTGTTATTCATCAAATACTGTTCAATTGAGTCGAGAAGCAAATCCCAAAAACCTTGCTGAACGCGTTGAGGTGCAAATGCGTGTTCTAACGTTGGATGAACCGAACATCAGCTAAAAACATAGTCTTTGCTGCTCCAAATATATCCAATGACATTTTGTTGGCATGAGATATTCGGAGTCAGCAAAAAAAACTCAATTGAACAGTATATAGCAACATAAGAACAATAGCAGTGGTAAAATCAAAAGTCAGAAAGTGGGAGAGTCAGAATAGGAATAAACCGCTAAAATGAATTGATACCACGAATTTTTATAAGGCTCTGTTTCAATTTATTACCAAAGTAGCCACTCAAAACATAACATTCTGTGGCATAACTATTTCTCAACTAGACAAAACATGATAATAACACTTTGTAGAGGTGGGATGTTAATTGTGTCAATGAGTTTAAATATTTTGTTATTGCAACTCCTTAAGTTTGTTTACATTATGTTCTTTCAAATAAAATCTAGTGGACATTGTCACAGTTGTCGACTTGAAATATATTGAGAAAAATTTGTATACTAAATACAATCATCCTAGTCATGATGCAATACTGTTTTTTTATTGGCCTCTTAATTTCCAGTTATTAATATTGTTCCTTTAATTTCAAAGGTATGAACAACAATGCAAGTGGTAACATGATAATGACAAATAGCAGTATGAGTTCAATTACTGGAATGGCTGGTGGCGGCCTAGTAGTAAGCAGCAGCATCAAACAACAACCTCTCACAAATGCAAATAACATGCAAGCACCTGCGCAACATCACCCAGGGTCGCATCCTGTACAAGTAAGTAATGAATATTTGTGAAACAGCAACTCAAGATAACGTGAAAAAGGATATTTCATTGAATCTGTGTTTATTGTCTCTTGACATATAATCCACTTTTTTCAGAATATGCAAAATGGACCATTGATGAACAGGGTGGCGATCGAGCAGCATTTGAATACACGTGCTCAAAGGCCACATGGAGTTTTACCACTAGGAGGATCTAGGATGCAGCCTCCTAATCTTATTCAAATGGGCCCATTGGGTCAAAGCATACCTGTGAATACTCCCTATTCATATCCTAATCCAAATCAAGGCCCTCAAGGTGTTCAAGTTGGTGAGTATTATTTAACAGTAGGTAATGTAGACATTTCAATAAAAAAACAAATCTTTCAATGAAAGGAAAAAGAATATAACTGACAGGAGAGGACAAAACAAGACAAAAAATAATTTACAAGATTTCTCTAAATAGACCTAATTCGGTTTATTTCAGGTGGAGGTGTCGCAGCTCCCCAACATCTCAACAAGATCAGCATTCCCCAAAGATTTGGAGGAGCAGGTCCGGTCGGAAATCAGACGGTCGGCGAAGGCGGCATTGCTCAAACACAACCACCTGCTCCTTCACCAGCCCAGCCACAGTCAGGGGCACCAAGTTCTTCCCAGCCTGGACCCCAAGCTGCTACTCAGAACCCTACAGGTGCTCCTCCTGCCCCATCTACGGGTGAGTATTCACTTTGATATATTGCCTACTATGAATAAAATTAGGTTTCGGTTAACTGCTGCATAAAAGTGGGGCTGCTTTAATTACATTCAGAAAGTAGTTGAAGAAAAGATTTCTAATAACTTCAATGAAGAGGCAATACAAGAAATAATAGTTGATTTTTTTTAAGAGAGGAACTTGGTTTTTACTAATAGAATCTCTAATCAGGATATCCTATATGAATGTGAATGTCTGTGTTCTATTCTACTATTTTATCTGAATCACAACACGGAAAGACTTGAAATGTGTAAAGGCCGTCAAACATCTGAAGTTTTCCCTTTTCTTAGACTTTCTAATAGGTTACGCAGTGGAGAGCGCCTTTCAATGGTTAGTTCATCAAAGCTCTCTCGGAGTAAACATCGTAAAATACACTCTGTGCAACAATTATATGGTATCGTAACTGCTCTGAAATTCCCTATCTTGATTCGTGTCCATCGTTATCCTTTCAAATTTATACCTGAAAATCTTAATACGGATTGTACTTTGCCGATCTTCGGGCCATGCTTCCTTTCTATCTCCCTTACTCCGAATACTTTCTCTGTTTCTCCAAATATTGGCGATAATTTTTCCTACGTTTGTGGGACTGTAGGTATTTCTATTCTCAAGGGAGCATGGTTTTATTCGTGAACTGGACGATTTTGCAATAACATTTCGTAAATTTTGAACAAATTTGAATCTAGTCAAATTGTATATGTATATATCCAATCCCTGAAGCAAACAACGATATATGTGGTTAGTACTTGATGGCTGACAGCTTAGGATCACAACACAATTGATATTATGATTCTGAGTTATTAAGTCTTTTTGGAATATGGAATATTTAACCCGCCAGTACACGCTCCTATTTTTGTGATACCAATTTTTGCACACGGGTCAAAAGGAGAGTTACATTATATAGATGAAAAATTACGGTTCAAATATCACACCTTTGGGTTATTTCGTCATAGGCGCGAGTACTGGTGGATTGAAGATTTACCTATAGCGGGAGCTATTGAAAATTTAGTGCATCACTATTTGCACTGCAATGATGAAAAATTCACTTAATATTTTCCAATATCAATTTACGTATTTTGCTTTAATTGTGCTTTTGTCTTTTCCTTTTCTATTGTATAACGCTTCGTCATTACTAACGAAATTGATCAATATTCCATCTATTTGTTCAGTCGATAATTTCAAAATTATGATAAAGATAATAAATTCACGACCAAAACAATCCAACAAAAGTATGATGACGGCCCTAAAAAAGGAATTGGGCAATTCTTCATTACCAGCATGCCGCTTTTTGACCTGCTGCTCACGATTATAATCTTTTAGTCTGGTGGTTGGCATAAACGTTTCAATAACGTCATCTAACGCTATCTATTCGCATTTGGTGAAATTTCTAATTGTGCATTTTGTGCACTTGCAAGTATGTGTTCATATATTGTGATAATGAGGATTTAACACAAACGTAATATGTTTTCCGGACAATACTCTATTATCACTACTACTACTAGCGGAGCAGCGTGCTTAGGCTAGTTATTATAAGGTATAAGTAATAAACTTGTTTGACCAGAGCATGAACGAAATAATGAAAATATCATTAGTTCATTCTGCTCATATGTATATTCTTTGTTTGGTATGATTTCATTGTTTTTCATTCACAATTCGGCTGTCCACATCTATTTACTGTCTATTAAACGATTTGCCACATATTATGACAAATTAAGTGAATTTCGTTACAATTTTTTTTTCCAGATCCAGAAAAACGAAAGCTTATACAACAGCAACTTGTGCTGCTGTTGCATGCTCATAAGTGCCAGAGACGCGAGTCTCAAGCCAATGGCGAGGTTTCACAGTGCACTTTACCTCATTGTAAGACAATGAAAAATGTACTAAATCACATGACCAGTTGCCAAGCAGGAAAAAGTTGTTCTGTTGCCCATTGCAGTTCATCCCGCCAAATCATAAGTCACTGGAAACATTGCATTCGAAATGATTGTCCTGTGTGCTTGCCGCTGAAACAAGCCGATAAAAGCAGAAATAATCCTAGTGGTGAGTTGAAGATAGTTGCAAATGTTACTTTTCATATTGAAAATTAAAATTAAAAATATTGATTAAGGGTCAGAGACATGAAAAAATTACAATTTTTAATAATCGTTTTTTCCAGTTTCTTTTATAAAAGTAAAAACATAGCATCATTAACCCATTAGTGCATGTGGAAAAAATTTTTGATTTGATTATAATTTTTCTTGAAATGGATATAATTTTATTGTTGAAACGTAGTTCTGTCGCTAATTTAAAATAGTTTAGAAAAGAAGGCAATCCGTTTAAAAGGACTATATGTATAAGAACATATTTGGTTCAAAAATTCATTTATTTTTTTCTACGAATGAAATATTGAAGATAGTAACACATTTGAATAAACTAAATACGATAGCATTAACATCATATTTTTTGGCATTATTTCTTATGAAAATCGAAAAAACAGTTTTTAGGGTGTAAGCCAATATTGCACTTATCACATATGAACTTCGAATTTTTATGGCACATTTTACATTTCCTGTCACTTTCAGAGTATTTGACCAAATGTCCCACATTATCGAACCTAACATCGTTATTTTTGACAAACTGTCAGCAGTTCTGATTGATCTGGTCCCACATTTTTCCAGAAAGCTCACGGCTATGCGACGTCTGAATGTTAGAAGATTTGCACAGTTTGGATCTTCAGGTCACAGTTTCTTCAGCAAAATCCAGTCATTTACTACACTCACATCTAACAAATACTGAAAAATGGGCCAGTACAATTTTCTTTGCCGCATTCTCGATCGGTTCGCAGCTACTAATCCATCCATCTTATCAACCCCTTCCATGTATTTATTGTAATTTGATACTACTTTAGGTTGGAAAACATTCTGTTTGAATTTGGCTTCTTTGCACCAACGTCTAGTGGTCATCATAGATTGATCTTCGAAGTTTGTGGCCATCGTTTCCATTCCATTCATCCTTTCCATGGAGCGATCAGAATTTTCTCGTTCGATAAAAACTGAAAAGATCCTTTTTTTCTCTATTCCATACATTCTTCTCTGGAAAAGGACATCCTTCTAAACGATTTTGGCGTATAGTACCAGTAACACAAATATTGCGGTCTGCTGGATGGGACATTAGATCAATACCAGTAAAGTAGTCATCGAAATAAAGTTTATAACCTATATTCTCTTCCAGTCCTGCTAATCGAATTAGAGATAAAACAACATCGCCACCCAAACCAAATTGTTTTTTATTATCAGATTTACCAGTGTATTTCCAATGCTAACATATACCCTCTTTGACAAAGGGCCCAATTACCAAAACCAAACCTGATTGGTTTTCCTTTGATATATTGCTTCGCATAATGCTTTCCATAGTATGATGTCATGTTTTCGTCAATCGATAGATGCTCATCTATAGGCTGTGCCCTCGAAAATTTTGATTCAATCCGTGAATAAGTGGTCTCAATTTGTGAAGTTTGTCTGTCAAAACATTGTTGTTATCATTGAAGTGAAGATGACGTAGGAGAAGATCAAAACGGTTGAGTTTCATGGAGTACCGAAGTATTCAAGGGGTTATCATTAGTGGCATTCCAATACATGCGTTTATTAGGGTACTTGGCATATCCAATGAGCAATAAAGCTCCAAAGATCACATACAGTTTATCCAAAGAAAAATTTAAAGAAATATTTTTTTGTGACCCATACAAATTATCTGGTGAACGATATTTTCCATGATCGCCTCCGTGAAAAAAAAGTTTGAAGAAATTGGCTGGAGATTCGGCCGACTGTGCATCGTTAGATGGAGGCACAGGATCACAAGTGGTGTTCATACAATATTTGGGTGTATCCCCGTCCACTTATGAATTTTTTTTTTCTTCGATCAGTTTTACCTTTCTTCTTCCTGGAAAGCTGTTGTATAACAGAAAGTGTTATATTTTCTTCATCATCACACTCCGATGAATGGGAAAGTGTGGTGGCTTGAGGTTGAAGTCCACTTGTTCTAGCAGAAAGTTGTTCATGAGTTTCCTTGTCTTCACTATTCTCGAGAGAAATTTCGCATCCTTGACCCAGAATACCTCTGGATAGGTGGTTTAAATCGCCAGGTTCTTGGTCTGAAACATCGCTGTCTTCTTCAGATTCTGCTGTATTTTGATTGGGAGGTTCAATATATATTTTCGTATTATTTTCATAGAAATCATCGCCCTCTACGATGTCCAAAAGTTGATGCAGAGGTAATCTGAAATGGAAACAAAAATGACTTCTGTGCATGCATATAGTCCTTTTAAGCGGATCGCCTAGAAAAACTTGCATTAGAAAAAAACTTGGTAAGAAGATGTGAAAATAACATCGAAGTTGTAAACAAGAGACCATAATGCGTCGGTATTTTTCAATAGAGTTCCAAAAATATTTTTGTTAAATAGTAATTGAATATTACATACCAACACTATCGTATTTCACGTCGTGCCAAACACATAAAATGCTTCTGAGAAAGGTCTAATGAGAAGATGCATGTGTTGCTGGCTTCCCACCACTCTCTGAACATTTACGACATGCATTTATATTGTGATCCTTTTAAAATGACTGTATGCACTAATGAGTTAAATAAGGTTTTGACTTGACTTGACAAATTTAATAAATAATAATAATTTTAATGTTAATGTTAATGTTGATCCAGTTGTAACCGCAGCTCCATGCAGTGGTCATCACTTATCCTTGGAGGTTCATCTAAAATCGATCAGAAAAAAAAATTGTTTTGTTAATATATAATCTAGTGTGATCGAAGCTCTTTCTTTTTAATTTTTAAAATGGCGGCCTCAAGAAAAATTTTTTCAGATTTTTGGGAAAAAACCAACAGTTAATTGTTTATAAAAAATCAAAATTAAAAGAAAAACCTTCAATCAGGCACTAGTGTTTCATGTTTTAAAAAAGCTGTATAAATTCCATTGAAATCTTTCGAGCGGTTTTCGAGCTACAGTGGTCACCAGTTCAGAAAACTTAGTTTTGAGAAAAACGCATTTGAATTTTTACACTCAATTTACGTAAAATAATACATATTATTTAATTACTTATACCGAGCCATCTAGTCCTGTACCATATAATAGTTCTTCAGCTGTTGTAGCAG
This sequence comes from Cryptolaemus montrouzieri, assembly GCA_013387265.2. Classification (NCBI taxonomy): domain Eukaryota; kingdom Metazoa; phylum Arthropoda; class Insecta; order Coleoptera; family Coccinellidae; genus Cryptolaemus; species Cryptolaemus montrouzieri. The sequence continues at coordinate 73,173,024 of JABFTP020000001.1, read as the reverse complement.
CTTCCAAAATATCTGTTTGATGTTGTTTAAGTAGCATTCAACCTTCTCGAGTGTTGTCGTTAGCGCGCTTATATGCCACTTTCACACGTGCAGTATCAGTTTTTTCGACATACCGATGAGACAGTAAAACTAAAATTCATCGTTTTTGGGCATATTTTCCACATTATTGCACCCCGTTAATCTCCACATATTGAGATCTCATGCTCATATAACTACGGAACCAGTCGAGTGCAACTCCACGTATACTACCAACCAACAGTACATCCATCAAGATCTCATGATCCACCAGGTCAAAAGCCTTGGCATAAATCCAAGAACACTGTCAAACAAGCACTTCCTTCCAATTTGCAATAGAGGGCATTCAAAAATTAAACTATCGCCGATGAAGTGAAGCGATTCCTCCTAAAACCAAATTGAGCGGGATTAAACAGTTTATACTTTTCGTAAAAGTCAATTATCCTATTGGCTACGATCTTTTCGAAAATCTTAGAGAAGATACTCCATATGGAAATAGGCCGATAATTCTCAATCACAGAATCTGAGCCCTTCTTATGAACCGGCACCACCCTTGCTATCTTCAGTGCATCGGAAATACTCCTCTTTCAAGCGAATAATTTACGGCCTTTGAGATTCTGTCGAAAGATATCTCAAAGGCCGTACAAAATGACGAATATGCAATCAAAAGTTAATACAAAGTGGCAATCCAGTTTGTTATTGTTTATAATAACTGGATCTACATCCACTTGTGTGCATTTTTTGATTTTTCTAATTTTGCATTTCTTTTTTTTAATCATTACACACATGTGGATTGAGCCTATGTTGTATCACAGATGTTTGTTGGTTGCTGTCAACTCGCTATTTGAAGAATATTGTGTGTGATTTTCCTCTATCTCTCCATTGTTGAAATTCTGAAATTATGGATTGTTGAAATCTTCCATTATTATAGTATCTTGAATTCTAAAAATAATTTCTTTAGTTCTAAGAATAGTGTTATCTTCTATAGCAACTGTTCTTGTATTCAAACTATGATCACTTTTATAGTGGCTATTCTGATGTTTCGCTTAGGACACAAGATAGTAGGTGACATTAGGTGTTTATTCTTCATTATATTCTATATTTTGCTTTCAAATTTGTATATATTTGAAATTCTTCATCTCACATTACTGATATGGTATGGTTTACCAAGGTCTCAACACAGAAATATTGATTTAGAAGATTTGTATAAGCGACTGATGGTGCTCGGTAATTTCTTTATCTGAAATTAATTAAATCCAATTTCTTCTTTTTTGAGGATATTCTTTTATACCTTTTCATCTTCTCTCTCTTACATTTTTCTTTGAATTTCGATTCAGTCTCTTCAACTCATGCGTTAGTTCTTTTTTGGAAGATTCTTTTTTTCTGCATACTTTATCAAGCTATTTGTTTGGATGTCACTCGATGAGATTCTTCTCCTAATTTACAATTCTTTGATCCTGGACATTTAAAAATCTTCTATTTTCCATAGGTAACTTCTTCCATCTTGCCTTCAAAATGGAATACTGCCATTTAAGCCTTTAAATAATTTGTTGAATATTTCAAGCTTGAGGTAGTGTAAAAAGAAAACTATTGTAGCAACAACGCTCTTTTTCTTTGAGAAATTAATTCGACTTGTTCCATGTTGTTTGAAAGTTGGGTATGTGGTATCATTCATAGCATAATATTCCGAAAAATAATTTCATTCTGTAATAAAGCAGTTAAGCTTTTTCATAATTTTCCATTCATATGGCGTTGATGTAATTGTCTGAATTGGAACATTATTTATCAGTTTCAAGGATATATTATGACATATCATTTAGAGGATTGAATAGTACTTAGGTATTTATTTGTAGTGATAATACTTTTTCCCAATGTACCATCTCAAAATTTTATTGACTTGCTTTATTTTGGAGTAAAATTGTATGTGATGTAATGTGTAATTATATGATTCTAGAAAGTGGTTTTAGGACAATGCGAATCTCAGAAAAATATAACAGGATTCCGTGAAAAATTTAAAATCAATCCTATCAAAATATTTCATTTTAATTGATCAGATATTTATATTTTATTTTTCATTTAATATTAGTACTCTCTATTTTATCTATCTTTCTAATTGTTTTATGTAGTTTCAGCGACCACTAATATTCCACAAAATACTACACCTGTAACAAATACAGCTCCGACTGCTTCTGATCTGAGAAGAGCCTGCGATACTTTGGGCATCAAGTACTCTACAGCAGTTGCGGCAGCCACCCCTGCTGGCTTGATTCCCAATACCACTCAACAACGACCCAATATCAGACTGCCGGGTCAACCTCTCTCCTTAGGGGCTCAAAATATAGTAAGAGTGATGAACCCAGGCCAGGGTCAGCCGGTTCCTAATGTTAGTCTGCCCTTGGGTAGTGACCCTTCCTCGAATTCCTCACAAACCACTTCTCAATCGGCAACGAGTATGCAGCAAGGAGTCAGTAACGTAATGTTTGGCTTGACCAGCGGTGCTGACTCGCTATCGCAGAACTTGGTTGGGCAACTTCCACCAGGGTTACAGGCAGGCCAGGTTAGTGAAAAATTGAAAATATTTTACTCATTAGATGTAAATTATTTGATTGAGGAGGTCGTTACTTGATGAAAATCGATATACATATTTTCAATGAAATAAAACTATTAGATTTTCACTATATTAACAAAACTATGACCGGTTTCACCACACTGTGGCTTCATCAGATAGATACAAACTAATGAACAGAGTTATTCCTTATATATTAGTCTTATTTCCTACTTAATATTACAATAGGTACAAGAGGTATGTTGGAAAACCCATCGGAGTTGCTTACTTTATGCATTGAAAAGATTGAGTAAAGGAGAAGGATTTAGATCTAATTGACTATTAAGTAACCTACCTGAATTCTTTTCTTTGTTGATCACTAAAATTTCCAATAGATTGAGTTTTTGTCTGTTACTTTCATTGTGTAAAATTTTGAAATTATCATTAAAGTTATGGTTTTCTTGAGTAAGTGATTAGAATAATGGGAATCTGATTTATGATAATTAAAATTATGTTTCTGCTCGGATAATCTAACTTTGAAATTTCTGAAAGTTCTACCAATATAAATTTTATTACAATCCCTGCAAGACAGTTTATAAACACGGATTTATTACTTTTATCAATTTGATCTAAATCCTTCTCCTTTACTCAATCTTTTCAATTCATAAAGTAAGCAACTCCGATGGGTTTTCCAATATACCTCTTGTACCTATTGTAATGTTAAGTAGGAAATAAGACTAATATATAAGGTTCAGTAGTTTGTATGTATCTGATGAAGCCACAATGTGGGGAAACTGGTTATAGTTTTGTTAATATAGTGAAAATGTAAATAGTTTTGTTTCATTAAAGATAGATGTAAATTAGTTTATACTGTACAGATCCTGTTGGTCGGTTCTTGACCATTAAAAGGGATGTCCGAAAAAGTAAGCAATTTTTTTCCATAGGGATAATCAAAGAGGAATGATGATCGGGGTTGTTTATTTTACTAAGACTATGTTGAACTTAGTTTATTTACATTTTTATTGAAACATCAAAAAAATTTTGCTACAATCTTCGAAAAATTCTCTCCTCACGTTCGGTCATTTAATCATTTAATTTAATTTAATGTTTTTTCATTTCGATGTTTTACGAAAGGGTGACCGATTAATGTTTTCTCACATTTTAGCCCTTGTTTTCACAATCAAGCGGTCTAAATAATGTTGTAAGAAAAGATTTTTTCAAATTGAAAAGACGATAATTAGGTAGAATGAAACTACAGTCTGTTGTCCAAGCTAGAATATTAAATTTACTTTCTTACTATTTTTATTGTTTTATTGCATTTGTTAGCGACGATCTTTATTTGAACTATCGTGAAAATCAACTGCACTGAAAAAATCTCCCTGATAAAGTAATTGAAAAGAGATTACTTTGTGTTAATAATGTTTTATTTTTCACCAGTTGATTTTTATTCCTTGAATGTTCTTATGCTGTGGAAGGCTTATCGAAAGGTTTGATGACATAAGAAGTGTTCTACAATATATCTCTTATATTCAGAATTTTAGTTGCGTTATTTTTTCAGGTTACTGCCAATCCTGTACAGGGAACGAAAGAATGGCATCAGTCAGTGACACCTGATCTCAGAAACCACTTGGTACACAAGCTGGTGCAAGCAATCTTTCCTACCCCAGATCCTCAAGCGATGTTAGACAAACGAATGCATAACTTAGTCGCTTATGCCAGAAAAGTTGAGGGTGACATGTATGAAATGGCTAATTCTAGATCTGAGTACTATCATTTGTTGGCTGAAAAGATCTATAAGATTCAAAAGGAGCTAGAGGAGAAGCGCATCAAGAGAAAGGAACAGCAAATGCAACAGCAACAGGTTCCCAACCAACAGCAGCAAGTTCAGCAGCAGCCACAACAACAGCAGCAGCAACCACAACAAGCTGGAATCAGGTCAGGTCTTCCAGGTGTGGTCAATGTTGGTGTTGTCCCCATGTCTGTAGGTGAGTATAGTTGGGAGCTTACTAATTTCATTTTCATACTAATTGATTGGTGATTAGTGTTTCAATTTCATCCCATTATTGAGTTTTTTGAAAATTGTTTTATTTTACATCTGAAAAGTTTTATGAATTATTCAATAGATTTCAACTTCGGGGTACTTTTGCAGTTGCATTCGTTATTCGAATTTTGATGATCAGACAGAATTCTTTTACTTTCAAAAATTCTGTTTATTCACTCCAATATTTGTTTTAATTCCAGGTGTATCAGGCATTCCAAGTAGCATAGGCAACCAGTCGGTTTTAAGAAGTTGCTCCCCTGGAGGTTCCAATCGTTTAGGCCAGTTGCCTAACCAGCAACCTGGCAATCGTCTACTATATCCTTTACAACAACAACAGCAGCAGCAGCAACAGTCCGCTCAGCAGATACAACAGACACAATCAAATCAACAAAATGTAGTTAGCTTACCTGGGCCTAGTCCAACATCTTCCAATACCTCAGGAATAGCTGGCATGTCCCCATTCAGCCAACCGTCTTCCCTATCCCAAACGCCAGGCAGCGTGCCGACCCCTACCAGCAATCAATTCCAAACTACTGTCAGCAATGGCCCGGCCAGCTTGCCATTATCTTCTCCTGTTGGTTCGTCAAATGCTTCTCAGCAAAATCAGTTCACTGAAGCAATTAAGAATCGATTGGCACCATCCCCCTCTTCTTTTTCAATACATCAACAGCAATCCATGCAGACACCCACCCAGCAACAGAACCAAGTCAATAATTCTCAAGGAATAAGTTCCAGAATGGAAACTACCACATCTGTTCCGACGCCACATCCACCGAGTACAGGACCAAAGTCTGTGAATTCTTCACGTGGTCCATCCCCTGCACCTGCAACACCTATTCAATCATCACCCGCGACCGCTGCTAGTCTGGGTAAGTTAAAATCAGTTTTTCCATAAGATATCCCAAGAAGCAGCCATTATACTTTGGTAGAATTAGAGATGTTTATAGAAAGTTTTGAAAGCAGTTGAATTTCTATTTATTCTGAACTGAATTTTATGTATATTTAATATTGTTTAATATTATAACATGACTAAATCTCATAATTTCTTGTACTCTAATATATCTAAAAGTAAAATTGCAAATTCAAATTATAACGCATCACTTAAGTTCAGGGTTTGCCATACACAGGACACCGACAATGCCATTCTGCTTTTGTTTTTGCAAGTGTAATAATTCATGACATTCAGCATAGCTATTGTTTAAGTATTGAAGGTTAAATTACATTAGATCTGCTTTTTAAACAATGAGAAATGAAATGAGTTTCTTGTGTTGAGAAAAAACTGTTCCAAGCAAAGCAATGACGCGATAAAAGTTACTTCAGATTCACAGTTGAAGGTGATATATTAGCATTAAACGCAGTCGGACAATCTCCACGGTGCTGAACGCTCTGGTCGACCAATAAACATAGAAGTCCATAAAATAGTTTTGGGCGGCCATAAATCGAAGTTGCGTTAGATAGGGGAAGAGTTGAACATATTAGAAGGCAGTGTATTAACTACATACTTTGCATGAACATTGAGAAACGTTTTCTCGAAATGGTTGCCACACTTACACTCACAGCTGATGAAAAACAACAGCTCATTGAAGATGCAAACGCTGTTGGAAGTTGTTTTAAAGAGGGATAAACAGCACTTCTTCCGTCGATATGTGACAATGGGTGAATCGAACAGTACGTGAGCTGAGAGGACAGCAGTCTGTGAAACTACCACACACTCAAACGTCAGCTGGCAAAGTAATGACATCCATATTTCATCTTAACAAGAGTAAAAACATCAACGTGAATAATATTACTTAGCGTTATTGGGCCGATTGAATGAATGAATGCACGAAAAACGTTCCCAAAGGCAAAATAAAAAAGTGCCTTTCATCAGAACAGTGCACCATGTCACAAATCGATGCAAACTATGGTCACATTCAATGAATTGCGCGTCAAATTGCAGATCTCCCAGTCAAAAGAATGCCTCGGGAAAATAAATTTAGCTCTTATTAAGAAGTGCTAAGGTTGAAGCTTATTTTCAAAGCTAAGATTAAATCTTGTGCAGAATAGAAATTAAAAATTTGGAGCGTTGGAGTACATGGAGATGACTATGTTGATGATTAGTTGAATTTTTCAATGAAATTGTGTGTGTGTGTGAAATTGGTTAGATCCGGTACTGTGTTATCTAGAGTACTTAAATAATTAACGAACCGTTAGTTTGATTTCTCAAGAATTAAGAACGTCCATTTTAGGCTGTAGAAAAATCTTATATTTTGTCCCATTCTCAAATTTTGGATCATCATTCTTTTCTGTTTTCCTAAAGGCAAAGGAATGAGCAGCGCCGAACGAGCGGCCGCGAACGCGCCGCGCCAGTCCTCGGCATCGTCCCAACTCGCTGCAATCATGGCGGCGCACGATCGAGACGAAGAGTCGCCGTCACCTCCAAGCGGCAGGGGCGGAAAACTTGATCAGATCAAATCTGAAGATACTTCCATGGAAATAAAACAAGAGGACGGAGACGCTGATACGAGCCAAGACGGAGCCTGCGGTGGTAAAAATATTAAGAACGAATACTCGAGTTCTGATTTCAAAACCGATTTCAAGACCGAGATAAAAACCGAGCCCGGTGAACACGTGGAAGGCGAAAATCGCTCGGACGTTAAAATGGAAACCGTAAAAGAGGAGCCGGTGGATAGTTCGAATGACGTCAAACCTACAGTGAACGATGGTGCTATAATGCCCCATTCGTCGTCTATTGACGGTAAACAACGAAAGTGTAGTAAGTTTGTGTTCATTCATAATTTTAATAAGAAATGATAATTCTTTCCCTTTCAGTATTTAAACCTGACGAATTAAGACAAACACTAATGCCCACATTAGAAAAATTGTATAGACAAGATCCAGAAAGCATGCCATTCAGATTGCCAGTTGACCCACAAACGTTGGGCATTCCTGATTACTTTGAAATTGTCAAAAAACCTATAGATTTGTCGACCATCAAGAAAAAATTGGACATTGGTCAATACACAGATCCTTGGGAATATGTTGATGATGTTTGGTTAATGTTCGACAACGCCTGGCTGTATAATAGGAAAACTAGTCGAGTATATAGATATTGTACTAAAGTGAGTATACAATTTAGATGAAGTGAATAATGAGGTATGTGAATGTGTGTATATTGTTATTCAACAAATAAATTTTTACAGCTATCAGAAGTATTTGAACAAGAAATAGATCCTGTGATGCAATCCATGGGTTACTGCTGTGGTAGAAAGTATACATTCAATCCTCAAGTGCTGTGTTGCTTTGGTAAACAATTGTGTACTATACCTAGAGATGCAAAGTACTATTGTTATCAAAATAGGTAAGTTTGAGTCTAATATTGCTGAGTCTAAGGATAGGAGAGTTCATCTCTCCTACCACGAGTTGGTTCTACTATTTCTTCCACACTAGATTTAGATTAGATATCATATGAGTGAGGGCTGCCTAGCAGCCCGGCCACTGTGACCCAGTGGTCTATTGTGGCACACTGTCTTAAATTTCATCCACGAGCTCCATCCATCTCGTAAAGTATACGAGTTTCCTGGGTGAGGGCTTAATAAGCTCAGTCAGCTTCAGTTTGCTAGATCCAAGTTCTTCCATCTTTACTGTCCCCAGCTGGGCACTAGCACATAAAATCTTCTATTGATTCTATATCTTCTTCACATAGCCTACATGAAGCATCCTCAATCAATCCTTAACTGTTTTCTTCAGTTATAATATGTTGCTGGTTAGAAAGTAGTTCAAATGTGTAGTTGTGTTTTTCATTGAAGCCCATACTCTTTCTTTAGTGTTGAGATCAAGGTGATATGGGGGTAAGCGTAACACATAGGATCCATGTTCAGTAAAAAGTCTATCCACTTCAAAAATGAGCGTTTTTGTCTTATATCGCCGTATTTCTCCATAGAGTTTCTGGGTTTGAAAATTACATATGTCTTTCATTATGCCTGCTTTCATTTCGCCTTTTTTCCAACTTGAATAGGGATTTGGCTCCTCAAATACATTCTAGTAAGAAACATTACAAGAACGGAGTTCTTTAGTAAATTTGCTCAAACCATGTTCGTGTTATGGTAATCTACATTCTTGAAACTGGATTTAAATATTAATTAAACATTGAATACAATCCCTGTTTTCCTCCTGCATGATCCATAATTTCGCCTCTGTAAATTTTAATCAATTGGTGCTTTCATCACTCCACGATTGTGGCACAGTATGCAAACCAGTAATATAGGTTTCATCATTGTAGATGATAGTTCTACATGCAATATAATTTGAGCTTATTGAATCTCAATGAAGGTCATTAGGTCATTATATATGTATAGGGGAAGCCTTTTATCTTTCTCACGAGATCGTCTGAACCGTCACCTACTTTAACTTAAATTTCAACTTTTTATTTTCAATTATTTTTTTGCAGCCTCAAAGCACTGGGATTGGGTTCTGACAGATATACTTTTTGTCAAAAATGCTTCAATGATATTCAAGGGGACACTGTAACCATCGGAGATGATCCTAGCCAAGCTCAAACGTAAGTAGATATTCATTGTTAATGAGAATTTTAAATATTTGATAAGGATGAATTAAACACATTAATTCGTTCATGCAGTGCCATCAAAAAGGACCAATTCAAAGAAATGAAGAATGACCACCTGGAAATGGAGGCGTTCGTCCATTGTACAGATTGTGGTAGAAAACTACATCAGATTTGCGTGTTACACAACGAGAATATTTGGCCGCAAGGTTTTACCTGTGATGAATGCCTTAACAAGAAGGGTCAGAAGAGAAAGGAGAACAAGTTCAATGCCAAAAAGTTACAGACTACTAAATTAGGCGTGTATATTGAGACAAGAGTGAATAATTATTTAAAAAAGAAAGAAGCCGGTGCGGGGGAGGTTCATATACGCGTTGTTTCTAGTTCCGATAAAATCGTAGAGGTGAAACCGGGTATGCGGGGTAAATTCGTCGAAAACGGAGAACTTTCAGGTGAATTTCCGTATCGAGCTAAGGCTCTGTTTGCGTTCGAAGAAATTGATGGTGTAGACGTTTGTTTTTTCGGTATGCATGTTCAGGAGTACGGTTCCGAATGTCCGCACCCTAACACGCGACGTGTTTACATTGCCTATTTGGACTCTGTGCATTTCTTTAAACCGCGACAGTTCAGGACTGCCGTTTACCATGAGATTTTATTAGGTTATATGGACTATGTGAAGCAATTGGGTTATACGATGGCGCACATTTGGGCGTGTCCGCCGTCCGAGGGCGACGATTATATATTCCATTGCCATCCGACGGAACAGAAAATACCTAAACCCAAGAGATTGCAAGACTGGTACAAAAAGATGCTAGATAAAGGCATCATTGAACGAATTGTAGTAGATTACAAGGTAAGTTTACTCTTAGTTTCCTATTATTATCTATCTATTATTAGAATCAAAAAGATGTTTGCAGTGTCAATCATCAACAAGGGTTCTGCATGAGAAAGTCAGAGAAATGTAAGTGAAATTGAGGGGTTAACTGAAAATTCTGGGAAAAATTGAGATTTTGCGCTGTTTGTTTTCCAAACTTTCTCAGTGGTGGTAAGATGTGAGAAATACTTTATTCATGCTCTAGTCTGACTGCATAATACAGATACATCTTTGATCACTTCTGTAGAAAACTTGTGAAAAGAAGGAATTAGGAATTTAAAAATTCAGAAAATTCTAAATTGTAGAAAGAGAGAATGAAGAAGTGGAAAATACAATAAGACAAAGTCCCCATAATATAAAAAAGTAAAAACAATAAATATAATAACGAAACTTCCTGTTATAATTTTTTTCTTCACTTTCCCAATATCAATCTTCAAATGGGAATAGCTATACTTCTTTTCATTTTCAAAGTACTTTTTTGTTACTCCTCTCCTAAGGTTGGTTAGGTTAACCTAAGAACCCGTAATAGAATAGGGGTAAAACTCAGATTGCCGTCTCCTAATAAAGGTGTCCACCATATCACTAACTTAGGCTACACAGACAGGGTTTCGTTCAACTTCATATGCCATGGATTTTGTCTTCTATGATTAGTCTTAATTGCTGACACTTTTCGCAAGGATTATAAAATGGCCCAACTATAAAATTTCTCGATTTTCGTATGCTCAAGGTGTGTTCTTTCGCTATATTATATTTTCTCAGGACCTCTGCATTTACTACTCAATTTGTCTTAGAGATTTTTAATATCCTGAGATAATACCACATCTGGAAGACAACATTTGCATCTTTCAGGGTCCACTTATTTGAACCATAGAACAGCGTTGAAAACACGTAATATCTCAACTAAACGTTCTTAATTAGTTTAACTAGCATTTGCCATGTTGTAGTTTGTTTGTTATTTCTTTAACGTGCTCTATTTCCGCCTTGCGGCCAATGACACGCCGGGAAATTCTGTCACCTCACTAACCCGGGAAGTTTGCCGAACCCCTCTCGTGTCGAGGGAGGGGATCTTTAATGTCCAACATATCTGTGTTAGACAGGACCGACTGTTTTTACATATAATATAATTATTATCTCTTACTGATTTTTATTTTTTTTTTTTTTTTTGAGTATAAATTACAATTTTGCTGACATAGTAGTATGTTAGTATGTTAGTTATACAAGTTATTGTCAGGAGATATTCTCTGCCCTGAGTTATTGGAATTTTAAAATCCCAGTGAGAGCTATTAGGAACTCTGATCTCTTTCAAATACCATTCCACTCGACAAATTATGGTCTAAACAATTCCCTCACCTGTTGTGTGAAATTAGCAAACGAAAACGGAGCGCGAGGCCTGGAATTCATTGGAATTACTCGAATTTGTGAGCATTCAGAAAATGATCTAGCCAAGCCTTCAAAATTCCTTTTTTTTTTTTTGCAATATGCCATCACGACTCTTGGGCTACTATTTTGTGTTTTGTGATGTAACTCAATGTTCCTTCTACCGGCTATAAAACTTCGAATTTTAAAAGTATATTTTAATTTTGGCTCGATAGATATGTCATTGTTGCAAGCTTATAAATTATGTTATTTACTGAATAAAACTATTATTATGTTTCAAAAATTTATATATTATTTTATTTTATTTTTTCAATGAAATTCAGGAATTTTTTCTTTTGATCAAGTTTATTTCAACAGTAATGTTGTGTGACTAGAAAAAACGTCGAGTGTTGTGCGCAATATAATCAACAAATATTGAAAATATAACAGAAGGCAACTAGGGTGAATTGATGTCTAAAATTCTAGAATACTCTAAGTACAGTATTGGTGATAGATTTGCTCAATAGAGCCTGAAAATAAACTTGGATCATCCATTTGGATGTTACAAGGTGAAAAGAAACTCATTCTGCTTCCAGATTTGGCTCGAACCCGTGCGAAATTGTCTAATGGAAAATTTTATTTGATTACTATTTTCCAAATTTTGGTTGTTCGGCTTTAATGTTGAACTCAGTTAGAAAGCAAAATAATGCTCTTTTTTGGGATGAACATATGTTTATATTTAACACGGCATTCCTATAAATTGAAAAACCCTAGATGAAAATAGATGTTTGTATGAATTACTTCACTTAACAGAATATAAATGATGATCAGGTGTAAAATTTATTTAATATATCTCAGCACTCCTCTCATTTATTGTATTCAACATCAACTTTGTATTTCAGGATATACTTAAACAAGCAATGGAAGACAATTTAAGGTCAGCTGCTGATTTACCTTATTTTGAAGGTGATTTTTGGCCTAATGTTTTAGAAGAAAGTATAAAAGAATTAAACCAGGAAGAGGAAGAAAAGAGGAAACAACTTGAAGCAGCCGAGGCAGCTGCTAATGCAGTATGTAACAATTTATTTGATGAAATTAGGATTAATGAATAACAAAACCTAATCGAAATGTTCATTTTTTCAGATATTTTCTCTTTCTGAGGATAGTGAAACAGGCCCTGATGGTAAAAAGAAGGGCCAGAAAAAGGCCAAAAAGAGCAATAAATCCAAAGCTAATCAAAGAAAAAATAGTAGTAAAAAATCTAATACTCCGCAGACTGGTAATGACCTTTCCGCAAAAATATTCGCCACTATGGAAAAACATAAAGAAGTATTCTTTGTGATCAGATTGCACTCAGTACAGTCTGCTGCTAGTCTTGCAGTAAGTATATATTATAATAAGGTTAAAAATTTAGTATTGTGTTCTCAAAATATAATTATGTAAAAAAACTATTTTTATTTTAGAAAATACAAGATCCCGATCCGTTCATTCAGTGCGATCTAATGGACGGAAGAGATGCCTTCCTTACATTAGCCAGAGAAAAACACTATGAATTTTCGTCTTTGAGGAGAGCCAAATTTAGCACTATGTCAATGCTTTATGAATTGCACAATCAAAGCCAGGATAAGTTTGTCTATACCTGTAACAATTGCAAGGTAATAGCGCAATATGGATATCCTATTTTCTCAATTTTTTTCTGTGAAATTATATCTTTTCAAAGCAAACTGGAATTTAATTGAGTTTTATTCTATCTAGGCCCATGTGGAGACCAGATACCACTGCAAAGTATGTGATGATTTTGATCTTTGCCTTCAGTGCTACGAGAAGGATGGACATCCACACAAAATGGAGAAATTAGGTTTTGATTTGGATGACGGTTCATCACCGAGCGATTCCAAACTCGCTAATCCTAATGAAGCCCGAAAACTTTCTATTCAAAGGTGTATTCACTCGTTGGTACATGCTTGTCAATGTAGAGATGCCAATTGCCGGCTGACAAGCTGTTTGAAGATGAAACGAGTTGTCACACATACTAAGGTAATTTTTCTATTTGTTTTGCGACTTTGTTCTTGCTTATAATTTGCCCACAAAACTAATTTTTGTTATTGTCTAGGTGTGTAAAAGAAAAACTAATGGAGGATGTCCAATTTGCAAACAACTTATTGCCTTGTGCTGCTATCACGCAAAACACTGCACGGAAACCAAGTGCCTGGTACCTTTCTGTTCAAACATAAAGCACAAACTTAAACAACAACAATTACAACAACGATTGCAACAGGCGCAACTTTTGCGTCGTCGTATGGCTGTCATGAACACTCGCACTGTACCTCAGGGCAGTGCAGCAGTGTTGCCTGGTGCAAACAGCGTCGCTATGGGTCCTGGTGGTGTTCAGTCAGTGGTGCCGGGAGCTGTAAGCCCTGCCAACTCAATGAACGTAATGGGTTTGGGAAATGCAGGATTAGGTTTGCAGACACCTCATCAGCCAGGAGTCGGGCTAAAACCTGGCACCCAAACACCTCCAGCAAATGTCATGCAGGTTGTGAAACAAGTGCAGGAAGAAGCGGCTAGACAGCAGGCGCCACATGTTGGTTATGGCAAGGTTAACCCTGGTGGCGGATTGCCTGGACAAAATATGCCTCCACCTCAAATTCGTACTTTAGGACATGTAGGACCAGCTCAAGGTAAGTAAATATTTTTTCCTTGAAGAACTGTAAACTAAAAGTGAATAATTCTCTTAGGAGGAAACCTTCTTTCCATGGAGCAATGGCAACAGCAACGTTATCCTGGTGGTGTAAGTCAGGGTATAAGGCAACCTGGTCCTCAAATCATGCAAACACAGAATACAATTGGTCAACAACAATTGCCGGGTCAACAAGCAGGTGTTAGACCAGGAGGCGCTGGACCTCAAAATCCTGGAAATAGCATAATGCAAAAACAAGCTCTACAACAGTTGATGCTTACTCTAAGATCTCCGCATTCAACAGAGCAGCAACAGCAAATCCTCCAAATACTCAAATCTAATCCCCAATTAATGGCGGCCTTCATCAAACAAAGACAGGTGAGTACCTTTGTAAAAAAGTGTTAACTTGATTTTTCGGCCAGGTGAAAAGTACCAATTGTTGATATTGTCACATCGCTGATTTTTCTGCTTGTTTCTAATTATTTTCCGAATATTGTTTTATCATGTGACTTGTCTTTTTAAGTAGCTCGTTATTTTACTAAATATTTCACCCGTTACAAACTGTTCTTTTCTTCTTTTCCTTCATCAATTGAAGGTTTCATATAAATAAATAAATACTTTATTAACGGAATAGACCTTTGAAAATACTGAAAAACAAATAGTATACACCTAAATAACAAAATAACTAAAGAAATAACAAAATTTAATAGTATAATAGCAATAATATAAAATTAATCAAGTAATATCCCAATAACAAATTGACAACTAATAATTCAAAAGAGACAACTTGAGTGTAGTTTTAAAATTAGAAAGTCTATAAGCAAAAAGATCAATATCATCAACTACTGAATTAACCCTACTGCATATTCTCGTGAGAGGGGAGTATTGACCATAACTTGTTTGATGAAAGTTGACATGCAGCAAATTGCTGCGTCTCACAATACGACATGGAATGTGCAAAGAAAAAAGTTTAAGTATACCAGGACAATTTATATAGGAATTCATTACCTTGTATGCAAACATTACATCAAAATAGACTGTACGAGATAGAAGGTGTGTCAAGCCAAAGTGAATCAAATCATGTTCATAACTGAGTCCATGGAATGCCATTCCACTCTTAAAGCATAATAGCTTAATGAACTTCCTCTGCACTCACTCCATTCTACCTATATGGGTGGCATATGTGGGTGACCATACTACACAACAATACTCAAGAATTGAATGAACAATAGATACATAGAGAACCACAAGAGCACATACACTAGAAAATGATTAAGTCGATCTTGAAACAAAACCAAGTAGCTTGTTTGCTCGAGCAATTATTGAATTGAAATGAGGTGTGAGAGATAATTTTGTGTCGCGGTAAACGCCCAAATCCTTGAAAAGAGGAACAGTTTTAAGAGAGTATATGTAAAATTTAAGGGTTGGAGCTGCCTAGTAAATTTGATGTGTTTGCACTTTGCAATGTTTAAAGTCAATCCATTAACCCTACACCGATTGTGGAACGAGTTCAAACTCTCTTGCAGAACAATCTGATCATCAATCATGCGAATGCATTTGAATATTTTGCAGTCATCGGCAAAAATGAGGAACAAAAAATCCTTAAACGCCTCTTTAAGGTCATTAACAAATAAAAGAAACAGAATTGGTCCCTGACCAACTTCAGATGTGACATCAAAAGTATCAGAATAGAAGCCATTACAAGTAACCTGCTGAGATCGACCAGAGAGATAGTCCCTCAAACATGACAAGAGGGGGTCGTGAATACCACACAATCGCTTCAACTTGAACAACAGGTAGAAAATCAGTACACAATCGAATGCTTTTCTAATGTAAGTATATAAGCAGCCAACTGCAAAACCACTATCAATACAGGCATTAACATAGTTTATAAAAAAGAAAAGATTAGACTCAGTGGATTTGCCTCGCATGAAACCATGCTGCTCATCCACTATCACTGACTCTACATGAGATAAAAGAATTTCTGAGAGAATTTTGTCAAAAACTTTAGGAAAGAAACTATTAATACAAATAAGACGGTAATTAAGGATGTCAGATTTCGGACCTTTTCTATGGATAAGAATAACATTGGAAAGTTTCCATATAGATGGAAAACGACCAACAGACACGCATTTATTAAAGATGTAGTGAAGAGGTTCTAACTACATTCAATCATAAAACGAGCTGAGATTAGGTCCGGACCACAGGTATTCTTGGGTTTTAATGATAGTGTAGTTTCACCAATTTTGTCATAAGATATATTAACTAAGCATAAATTATCGATAACTTAAGACACAAAATGGTCATAACCTTCAGGGTAAGACTAGTCATAAATGTCAGCAACGTAGTTGCTACCGAAGGCCTCTGCCAATGATGTAACTAAATGTAACTTTGTAATGTAACGGTATGATTTGAAATGTTTCGGGCTGACGACTAGATGTCAGGACGTATTACTCGATCGTATACCCTCGCTGTTTTTCAGAATAACGTTTTGGTCGATTGTATTATATGTTTGACAGTCGATCGAAGAAGACGTCTAGGTTATTTCTGTGTAAATGGAAAATTGTGGAGAATGTGATCATCAAATATTTATCTTGTCATATTAAATAGTTCAACTGAAAGTTCCACGTTTAAGACGAGATAAATACATAAATTCGTATAGTAGAACCATGTATGGTTATTACTACGTTTTAATGATCATATGAAGGAAAACGAACTCATCTGGTGCAAACAATCTTATTGTGCCATGACGAGGCATCCGTTCAGTTGTCGGTCCTTAATAGGAAAAATCAATACATAAATACCTAAACATGGAGTAAAAAAAGAACTAATAAACTAACTAAAAACAAATACAATCAGCTCTCCAGAAACACCTCCACAGAATAAAATGCCTTACTCAAGAGAAACTTTTTTTGTTCTACTTTTGAAAGCTGCATTTGTATCAATGACATCAGATATTTCAATCTCAACAGAGGGAGCCTTATTTTATCATTGTTTCTAGTGTCATGGTGATGAATCTCATTATGTTTTGTCCCAGTTTAGTTTTGACATAAACAAAAGTAGCCAGATATACAGAGAGGGCAAAGTCAAAATTTCAAGTTCCACGAATTTGGGTTTACAGTGGTCCATAGATTTTGAACATGTCAATTCTAATCTTTCGTTTTTGTGCTCGAAATACAGCACCAGAACTACCCGCTGCCCCCAAAACATGAGACCGTATGGTAATTTCGACTGTGCAATTCCAAAATACATTAATCGACGAACCTTCATTGTGACCGTATCACGAAGTGCTCTCATGACAAAACCCGCTGAGCTCACTTTCGAACAGACCTCTATTTGATAATTCCATGTGTGTTTATGGTCGACTGTTATTCCCAGAGAGTTTATCTTTTCAATTTCTTCAATAGATTTATCAAAAACCCTGATCAGCAAGGTGTAGTCATGAGAAACATTCTTTGGTAAGAATCTCTTCTTATGTTTATGTGCAAACAATTTTTGCCATACCAATCGAACAAGGTCGAAGCTTCATTCGCTACTTGCACCAAATCCCCCTCTGTTTCCCCTGACAACAAGACATTCGTATCATCAGCATATGCAACAATTTTGGAGTTTTCGCTGAGTTTCAAATCGTTCATGAAGAGAATAAAAACAAAGGGCCCAGTATCGAACCCTGGGAACCCCAGCCAATGATCGAATTGTTTACGATTGATGATATTCACCAGATTTCTGAGTGATATAGGATTTATCCAAGCTTCAAACGCATGTTTTAAGAAGGTATCGTATTACTATCAGAGATCCGTCATGACGTTATGTAAATCTTGATGAGCAATATTGAAAAGTACGTGCGGGCAGAAACGAAGTTCTTTTGTTTCCCCCTCAAATTCGAATGAGGTTGGGAGGATTGTCCCAAGAGTATCCGACCTACCATCATATTTCTTCCCCAGTGTCATTTTACGCCATCTGGCTCGAGGCATCGTTCGAAGTAGTCCCCATCGGATTTAACAATATGCTCTCCACGCATTTTTCCAGTTCTGAAGGCTATCGTGGTATTCGCTTTTGGTATCGTCTTTAAAGCTTTCGTCGCATTTGTCAAATCTCCGCTCTTTAAGTTAGTCGCAGGGAACTATATTCGGACTGTACGGAGCAAGACCTTGTGCTTAGTCAAATATTGCTGCACGAGGTTTGATGAATGTATTAGCGCTTTGTATTGATCAAGGAGCCAATCACCACTTGCTCAAATCTGTGTCCGTTTTTTCTTTATGCGGTATGCTCTGAGAACTTCGACATAATATTGTTTCTTGATTGTCTGACCTTCAGAAGCATATTTATGGCTCACAAGACAATCATAATTGAAAATAAACAGTTAACATTGACATGGTATTGTTTCGTCATTGACGTGCTTTTTTCGACAGTGGCTAAAATGAATACTTCCACTGAGAAGGTTGATGTTTCATTTCAGGATAACTATAAGCCCACGAATCATCATCATCATTCCCATCATTATTGACCATTTTCAGGTTGTCCTGAGCGATTTCAATGCGACAGTCAACAATTATGCAATGAATTTCGCGCAAGCGAACCATCTACAACCTTTCAATTAAAATTCCCCAAACACTACTTTTCGATATTCCAAGATTACATTCTAGTACTCTCACAGTTAATGAACGATCTTCATTGATTGCAAGTGCATGTTATCGTCTTATTTTCAACCATTAAAAGTTGCGTCGATTCCCAACATAGGGAATCCAGTAATCTGAAGGGTAGCTCTAAGAAGACAAAGTGGCATTTATAATTCTCGTTTATTTAAATTAAAACATAAAAAAGGAACATTTTGTGAAAAAATATAATAATTAGAAACAGACATTGAGGGTTGGAAATAGTTCTATCAATTATATACAATTTTTCGAGGGCGTGAAAAGAAAAAGGAACTGTTACATTGTTAAAAGATTTTCACTTACCTCTCCCGCATGCCGACCACATTTTCACTACAAATGATGAAAGCGAAGTGGTATTCTTATATAGTCTCGTTTCTCAGCTGGAAAGTTCGTTAACAGGTCTATCATTCCGCGGGATATAATGACTCAACAGAATGACATTCGTGCCAAATGCAAACTTGTAATTTCGAAATAATTAAATCATTGAAGTATGGTAAGATAACAAAAGTAGTTTTGTTTTCTATATTTTTATAATATTTCTGAGGCATGAATAATTATAAGGATTTCCTCTGGTTCTTTTTTTGATATGTCATTGACATGACATTATTTTGGCACCTAAATTGTGGGTCGCTATCCAAATGTGTACGGCCATCATTATACTACTCTCTTAATTAGATTTTGCCCATACACTCGTTCCCAAATACTACATGTTATATCATTTTGATATTATCTGCCAATCTCTTTTTGAGTTTGAAGCAAAAATACTACGAACGCAAAAAATATACTATAAACAATTGCACACCCTCCACAAACCAAGGCGTTCCACCGGTAACTTGCGCCTTCAGCAAGTTCATGAAATTTTACTGTTTACGTCAGTGCCTCACAGAGATTGCTCGGACGTTCTGGAGCGGAGATATGAAAATAGGTCAAATACTTTTGGGACAATCATCGTACAACTATAATAACATTCATATATTTAACATTTAATGTTAATTAGGTATCTCGAGAAACCAGCATCATTTGTATTACAGTATTTTGTTGTGAACTGCGATCAATTATTGTTAGTACTCAAATGTAATTTTTACTTTTATAGTTTCAAGCTGATAATCAATAATATACGTTTATTTGATAAATTTAAAACCTATCTCAGTATATTTTAACAGTGATCGATGAGTTAAGAATATGCGCAATCTTTTGATTTGGGGATATAATAATAAACTACTCAACATCGGATCATATTTTGCAACTAACTAAACAATTGTCACTAACTGATGAACGGCAAATTTTCAGTTCGCTAATGTTTAACATAATCATTTCCATATTTTGTGCACAAATGTAGACAGAGCCCCTTTTTTGATGAAAAATGCTATTTATATTATAAAACCGTGTTATGGAACTTCATTCTAATGAAAGTAAAAAACTTCGTATATCCATTACGTATATCCATTACATGATTTAATAAATGAAAAAGTTTGTTTTTTTCTTCATTTCTATTTCCTAAACCAATTCAATTTGAAGAACAATCAGAATTATTTATGTATTTGAATTATTTTGCAGCAAACACAACTGCAACAACAAAGTGGTGGCGCAGTAAGTGGGAACCCTCCACAGCAACAGTTACAACATATACTCAGCCAACAAAATCCTGCTGCTCAACAACATCAAAACAGGTTGCAATTACAGAGTGGTATGCTGAATCAGGGCCCTAATACTGCCTTGAACCAAGGTCCTCAAGGCCAGCCATTAGCAACGCAACAACAGTGGCTTAAACATCAACAAATGCTAGCAATGCAACAGCGAAACCAACAGCATCAAGGTCAACAACTACAACAGACTTTCCAACAGCCGACAGCACCACCCTCTTACCAACAAAGGCTTCCAGCTATACGTCAGCCACACATGGGTTACAATAACTCTTTCTCAGACCAGCAATACTCTCCTATGCAGGGATTGAAACCAACTCCACCTCCGGTACAGAGTCCTCAGGGCGTGATGGGACCGCCAATTTCATCGTTACAACAGCAACAGCAGCTTATGCAAAGCGTAAGAAGTCCGCCACCGATCAGAAGCCCCACGCCCAGCCCGTCATCACGTCCGATGCCTAGTCCACGAAATCAGGCAATACCGAGTCCGCGAGGACCGCAACCCTCCCCACACGATTTAGGTGCACCCGAAATGTTGTTGGGTCAGAATCATTCTGTAAGCAGTTTGCATCCCCACGCGTCTCCTGTTGGTTCAAACCAGGAGATTGGCGATCCTACCCCCATGACGCCTCAAGACCAATTGAGTAAATTTGTGGAACAGCTTTAGTGGTGAGTTATAGCTCGGGCGATGGTTACCCGAGATATGATAACGATGATGAACCCGGAAAATGATAGTGGCAGTTTCGGTATTAGAGAAAATGATGCTGAAACGAAGAAAATCGGGAAGAGATAGAATGAAAAAAAGATGGAACTTAGAGATCTAGCAGCTGCGATATGGCTTCGCCGAACATGAAGAACCTATTTAATATTGAATGACAAGTAAAGTGAATTGTACATAGATTTATGTAGAAAAGAAAGACTGGAGAATTTTTATTATCAAAATGTAAATATGTTTAATAATGGCACATTTGTATATTATATACATACATTATAAATATAAATACCTTATATATAATTATGAAAATATAAAATTAGCGAAATGTTTACCTAATTTAGGATATGAAAGATACCCAAAAGTATTGGCTTTTTGAGGCTGTGCTCTTAACTTAACGGATTGTTACCTATTCAAGAGGTGGACGACAGCAGGCTGAACTATCCGCGTGCTGCTGTTGGGATTTTTATTGTTTTTTTCAACTATAAATGCTGCTGCGAAGGTGATCATGGTTAGTGTGTAAATAATTTTTACCAAGAGACTGTTGGTGTCGTGTCGGTAGCTATTGTGATGGGGCCAGTAGGTTCCGTTTGTTTTTATATTGAATATATATATTATATACATTGATATATATATATATATATATATATATATATATATATATATATATATATATATATATATATATATATATATATATATATATATATATATATATATATATATATATCACATATACATATTTATAATTTATATATCGTCTTGTTTTCTCGTGTGTTTTACATTCCACGCCAGTGTGGAGTGGTGCTGGCACCTGACAATCTTGGCCCTGCCAGTGCAATACTTACACTACACTCCATCCTTATTTATTATTGATGATAATTCGTGTAGTATAATTAGTGTTAAGTATTATATAAAAAGAAATAAATATAATTGGACAAATACACCTTTTTCAATGTGACACATTTTCATTTTAATATTCAAAGTTGAATTTGGATTCTAAATAGAAACATCCAAATTCGTTTTATATACATATGAAGCTGAACTGTTTGTATTCCAAACTCAATAATTAATGATTATTATTCAATAATAATCGGAAAACAAGAAATGTTTGATGATAAATAAAAAATATTCTTTATTAACTGTAGTATTCTATTTTATTCCTTCGTGTTTTCTTCAATGAAAAATGCGTCATTATAAAGTGGCTTAATGAATGATCTATGCTAGAATATTTACATATATTTTATACAATTGAAGGAAAAGTTTTGCTTGTTTTTGTACATAATATTTCAATTATGTCAGTCTTGGTTAGATTTGTAATTTTTTGAAGTATGAGAAATATTAAACATATATATATATATATATATATATGCCGGCAGCATCTTGAACAGCCTAGTATATATATATATACTAGGCTGTTCAAGATGCTGCCGGCCTCTCAGAGATGGCACCACCAATTTTGAAAGCTAAGCTATTTTAAGAAGTACTAACCTTCAAACGCGTTCTCCCAAAATTGCAGCTCAATCTGTCAACAAATTGTGACGCTACAGCCTTTTATAATAAACAAGTTTTGGTATTGAAAAAATAATGGACAAGACAATGCACCAGCTCACAAATCGATCAAAACAAAGGCGAAATTGCACGAATTACGCTTCGAATTGCTTCCTCATCCCCCGTATTCGCCAGCGACTATTATCTCTTCCCAAATTTGAAGAAATGGCTCCAGGGAAAACGATTTGCGGATATCGTTCATGTTTTAACTGTATTTCTTTTAATGTTTAAAGTTATGGTACCCAATGAACGCCATTTGAGCATGTGTTGAAATTTTTCCAATCGGATGGAAAACAAGAGTTACTGTGATTTTTTAGGAACACCCTATATATTATTATTATCGTCATTCAAGTTCTAACTATGAGTTTTAATATTTGACCTTTTGGTGTTAACGACTAGCACAATCTCCATTCTTATGATTTTGATTAACGTGAGGTTAAAACTTTTGTGACAACATTGAAAGCGCTTTTTCTTTAAATCTATTTGAAAAAATTGGAGCAATACTGTTACGTCTTATTTTACACACAATTCTTCCATTACGTCTTATAATGAATAAAGTTTCTTATACTAAGTACCTATATACTGAAAAGAAAATGTGTTGGTTTGATATCCCTTAGAAAAATAACTCAAATTCGATTATTGAGTGCATTACGATGAAATTCCAAAATAAAGTAGGAGGCGTGTACGTAGACCATCGATAGAAGCGAAAACTTATATGATTTATTAATTTCAAATTATATGAAAATAATTATATACATTGATAATTTTGGTACGGTGAATCAGGATGAGATGACATTATTGTAAAATAAAATTATTTATCTTTGTTCATTGTTTATTCACAAAGACCATTATTGGTTATTTACATGAGAAAAAATGTTTGAGGAGAAACAAAAATATATAAACGTATTACAATTGCCAATTAAGAATTGTTTTGAGCTAACCTATATTTGTTTGTTTGTTTTTTCTTTTAACGATGTGCTCGGGAACTATGCCCATTTACACAGGTGGACCTACAGCTTATAGTGGATTCCGAACCACTCTCCTAGACCGTGCAATGATAACTGCCACCACAAGGATTACAAGTTATCTGGTCTTCGGAAGTTTATGCCCTCTATAGGCGACTCTGTCAAATTCAAAGACGCACACAACACCCAAACCTTCGCCGGAATCGAACCGGCAGCCGCATGTGTACAAACTGGGAAGCGTGTGATCTTCCCACCTGGCCACAGCGGTGGTTTAACCTATATTTATATTATTATTACGTGACAGATGACCTTAAACGTAATCACTATTTTTCATTATTTTTCTTTGATTGCAATTTGTCTAGATTTAACAGTCAATAAACCTTCCATATCATGAAAATGTATAGATAACACAATATTATAGGCAGTTATTATGATAAAGCTGTCAAGACATAACTTTATTTTCAAATATATAAAAGTGAAAAAAGTTTAGATAATGTTCCTATTGCGGTAAAGGAAATATTACTTAAAAGAACAAAAAGCATATCGTTATATAACATCTTAGGAAAATATATAAGATAATTATCTTTAATTAGTAGGAATGTATACAATAAAACGCAAACAATACATAATCATACACAGTTGTAGATGTACTGCGGAAAGCGACAACATTCCGTCATTTTGCTCATTATTGAACTAAATTTACACAAGATGGAATGGAAGGGTTGAGAAGCAACTCTGCTAGAACAACTTTACGATTTTTTCCATTGGGTCTAGGAAAACCAACTGTCGCGTGAGGGGTTAGATATATCTATGTCAGTTTCACATAAAGTCTTATTTCCTAGCCTCAGAATATTATTTATTGTTGGCTCACTGAATATATCTCCGTTGAGTATTCTTAGGTTAATTTTTAGTACCTTGAACTTTTAGCGTTCATAAAATCACCGCTTTTGAACTTGACATTATTCATAAATGCTTAACACAGCTTGCTATTCTCTTCTGCTCAACAGGGTTCCAAAATTAAAGCTAATAGCAAAGACATTGCAATTTGATAAACCCCAAATCCATTCTGTCTCATGTACTAATATCTTAAGAATATTTTAACTTTTCCATAAATCCTGTGTGAAATTGCGTTGAGGACATCTATCTGTACATGGAAGTATATTTTAATTGTGGTGCATTATAACTCGTGACGATTGGGGCAATTTCAAATTTTCTACTGCTGAGCTTTATATGCATTTTCAGCTATATATGTGAAATGAGAATAAAATCTAAGAGCGCTTTGTAAAATTTGGACAAACATCGATTTTATTCTTATGATCAAGAACTCAGCACTGCAGATAAGGACACATTCAATATTAAACCACTTCACAACTTAATTTATGTCTAAGTTTCAAGACAATAATCTCGTAGAGCTTAAAGGTTGGTTGAATTGGTTGTGCATGTTACATGAAAGATAATATATTTGGGCGTGGGCGTAATTTATGATAAGCTCTGTAAATGTTGGTTGGTAACTAACAAGATAGCAATTTATAATAAAGTTGTTGAAAAGGTGCGTTCATACATACTAACTAAAATAACTGACTTGGTTTTATATGAGATTTTACAAATTTTCACGACGGAAAAACTGCGTTGTACGACGACTTGGCATTTTTTACATTTCATGGAATTTGAATATCCAAAAGAAATTCCGAAATGACCCTACTGTGACGGTTCAATTTCGTCATTTTCCAAAGTAGTTTACGGTGAGAGGCTTTAAACAGAAAATCCTTTTGAAATTTTTCAATATAATATAATGCATTTAATGGAGTAGTACCATCAAAAGGGATATTAGCGACAGTACGCTGTGTATAACATTTTAAGGTTTAAATTGTATTTGTTAGAAGACTAAAATGAAGAGTGAAAATTTTTTAATGAGATAATTCGAATAGTTCAGTAAATTCAAAAGAAATATATAAAGACACAGTGTATTTCTTTAGAAAAATATAAATAAATAAATACCTACGATCCAGTGAAACATTTTAGATGACTGCAAATATATTTTGTCCATGAAAAGACACTTCACACTAATAGGTGGCATGCACATCGAAAAATTGTATGTGTTGAAGTACGTGGTAGACAAATTTCGATGTTTTGGTACGACGCGATATCTAGGTGAAACATTACAGTTATACATCTCTCTCTCTCTCTTTTCAGTTATCTGTTTAGTAGTGGCGTTATATGAAAAAAGAGATTCTTGACAAATGTATCGAATGGCCAAATTTCGATGTCTTAGCACGCCAGATTTAGTCAATTTTCGCATTCACTACCCTTTTCCAAAAAAACTTTAAATTGTCTCAATTTCATTTGTCGGTGCAAGTACATGGTGGACAGATTTCAACGTGTTTGTTTTGCTTGAGGAATTCATTGCCGCAAATAGATTCAAGCTAGCTTTTTTTGTTCTCGAGTTATTCGGAAATTTCTAACATTTTCTCAAACAGTAAAGTAGCAATATCTTAGTTGTTCTTGAAGTTATGTAAAAATAGTTTTGACATGCTGCAGGTACTTTCCTACTTAGAATCGAACTACATGCGGAATATTTTTGTTCAATGGATCTTGAGTTATAATGCAAACTCGTGTTTTTTATGAACTATAGGCAACTTTGACTTTATTGAAAAATTTTCTATTCCAAAAATATATCACATGTGTACTCAGTTTTTTCATCCTGGGCGTGTTCTTATGAAAAACGAAAATTATATAACTATCTCCTAATTTTATCTGGTAACGCTATGTTCATTCACAGAATGATTGAAATTGCTTAAGTATGTTCTGTGCACTCATCATGATAGTTCTAAAATTAATTCTTGCAATGACAATTCAGATAAATTCAATGTTTTTCATTAAGTTACAACTTTTGTGTGAATATAATATCGTTTGTAATAACGAAGCGACCATGTCGTACAACATTTTCGAAAAGTTTGATATGAATGAATGTTATATTCAAAATAGTTATGATGCTGCAGAAGCTGATTATTTGGATCGTTTTCCTGAAAGGCGACAACCTCATAAAAGTATATTGGATAAATTGAGAGAAAACATCATGCACCATAGTACATTCAACATCCCGAGGAAATAAGAATATGAAGTAGTTGTTGAAGAAGATGTAACAATTAATGGAATAGGTAGCGTAACTGACAACTCGATTTCGAGCAGGCAAATTGGAATGGAAACGGGTGTATCCAAAAATCCAACGCTCAATATTTTAAAGAAAAATTAGATATCAACCTTATAAAATGACTCGATTTGCAAGTGGTTTCTACAAAAATCTGAAGATAGTCTGGAGTTTGTCCGAGAAATAATTGGCTAGTGAAGGTCACATCAGTAGGGATGGAATATTCAATAAAAATGAACATTGGTCGTAGGATGTAAACCCACCTCGCTTTATTAATAATATTCGTCAAGGCAGATATGAGTTAAAAATTTATTGTAAACGATATTATTTTCACTATATTACAATAGTTATAACTTAATGAAAAAACATTGAATAATTCATCCGAATTGTTGTTGCAAGAATCCATTTTCGAACTATCATAATGAGAGCGACAAAAATACTCAAGCTATTTCAATCATTACATGTATATTCTGTGAACATAGAATTACTAGATAACATAAGAGAAACGTTATACAATCTTCAGTTTTTCATGAGAACACGTCCTGGATGAAAAATTGAGTGCAAATGAGATATATTATCGGAAAGGGAAGAAAATTCTATTTAAAGAAAACAAAGTTGCTTTTGGTCCATATTAAAAACGAAAGTTTGCAGTATAACTCAAAAACCATTGGACAAAAAATTTCCGCAAGTATCTAGTTCGATTAACGTAAAACAGTGCCTGTAGTATGTAAAAAACTTTTTCAGATAACTTCAAAAACAACAGAGACATTGGCACATGACCGATTCCGAAATTTTTCAAAATTTATCAATAACACGAACATGAAAAAATCTAGCTTGAATCTATTTGCGGCAATGAATTCCTCACACAAAAATAATACGGGAAGGGGAGGCCATTTTCCTCTTTTCACAATAATTCACATAGCTGCAGTACTAATCGAAATCTGTCCACCCAGTACATCAACGATTTATGTTGTTCTATGACTGAATACCATAGTTTTTAGTCCTGTCCAAGACTTTGGTTATATATATATATATATATATATATATATATATATATATATATATATATATATATATATATATATATATATATATATATATATATATATATATATATATATATATATATATATATATATATATATATATATATATTCGGGCAATAGTATCATCTTTGTTGTTAGAGTTTGAGAATCACTTACTTTTTTAGATTTTATTTAAATTTATTAATTCTTCTCAAATATCAAATTAGAACAGCTTGTTGAATGTTCATCCAAAAATTTGACAAATACCCTGTGTGTGTGTCTGGTTCTTTTGAGATGCAGAATGAAAATCATACGAAAATTTGATATGATAGAATGTTATATTCAAAGTGGTATGATTCGGCTACAACAAGCAGAAACTTCTATCAGTTACATGAAAGACACCTGCCTGATAAGTCTATTTTCCAAATATTGAAAGAAGATCTTATCAATACTGGATCGTTCAAAGCACTAAGAAAGTATAAATCTGAAGTAAGAGATAAAGAAGAACCAACGATTGAAGTAACTGGAGCTATTGTGGTTGTAGAATACTCGCGATAAAATTGTTTCTCCCCACTGTAGACCTGTTGAACTTTTAATTCTTTTTTGTTCAAGAGTTCCGCATGGAGTTTTTTGTTTTCATTTGAGAAATTTTTAATGTTATTGCTCTTTTTCTTATAATATTTCCTTTACATATTTTTGTAATAATTCTGAATTGTACATTGCAACATCCATGCACTCATATTGATATTACTCAGAAAGGGAAATTTCGAAACTCAGAAAAAGTAATTTTCATTTGAAATTGCATTCTGTGGTACGAATCACAGATTCATGAGGTACAGAAGTGATCGTTTACCACCGCCTGTGGCCTGGTTAGAAGATCACACGCTTCCCACGTTGCACACATGCGGTAGCCGGTTCGAGTCCGGCGAATATATGGGTGTTTTATATGTCTATGAAATTGAAGGAGTCGCCTATATAATGAAGGGCATCAACTTCCGAAGGTCAGATAACTTGTAATCCTTGTGGTGAAAGTTATCATTGCACGGCCTAGGGAAAGGTTCGGAATCCACTATAAACTATAGATTCAGCTGTGTAAATATACATAGTATCCGAGCACATGGTTAACCCTTTCGTGATCAAGGTCAAGAATTTTACGAATTCGTCCAAGCGGGGTAACCGAGTTACCCCATATTGAATTATTAGTTATAGTTGTTTTATAAATTAGAAATTGTTACGTCGCCTTATTTATGGAATAAAATCACTTATAATAATGTAATGTAGTTTATTGACATCAAAATATAATGGAAACTACGAAAATTAATGTTTTTTGGGATTTATAACAGAATAATATAAGAAACTTCTATAAAACAAAAAATAACTTCAGGAATCTCAAATTTACATACTGTATTCATTGATCATCATTTTGACAGTAAATGCAGAGAAACTGTTTCACTTCTCTCCTGTATAAGTTACACACAGGTGCGCTACATTTGGAGCATTTGATTCTTGATTTCCTATCTTCTTTTCGTGGACAAAACTGACATCGGTTGCTTGATTCAACGACTTTTCTATGAGAACCTTCTACTTCTTCTTCATGTTCTGTGAAAAATAGTCAGATTGCTTCTAGAGTAGGTTTCTGCATGCCTTGACAATTCGTTCCTCTTGTTTTTCGTTCGGAAGTGCGAGTTCTTGACATAGTAATTGCAGAAATTTTCTTCGCCTTCCTTTATTTTTTCACCATTCAGGATATTTCTGAATTAATATTATGAAAGCATTCAGTGCTGCCATGCCTATGATTTCAAACAAAAATTCTTAGGGGCCATCGTTCAGTAGCTCGAACACAAGAATACTCTCGCGCCATCTTGTCCCCAGTACCTTTGTTGGTATTGTACTGCAAATTGATGTTTGGTTTTTTCTTCTGAGTGTCGAAGGCTGTTTCTGCATCGTTAAACTCCGTTGATAATAAAATGACTGCCTTCTTTTTTTTTGGGAACATGAGAAACGAGGATCATTTTATCGGTGAAGCCAAATACAGAAGAGCACACTTCACGCCTACAATTTCCAAGAAATTCTTGCGGAATCTCTCGCTTATTCGTTAAAGATTTACGTGCCATGTTGATCTCATGAAGGTAGCGATAGAACTGAGGCAAGCGGGGTAACAAGCATACCCCATTCAACACATTGTCAATTGCAGCCAAAATGTGTTGAGATGAATATCAAAATTGGAGAGAAATATGTTAACCGAAATATTTTCGAAGATTAGCTGGAAGGAGGAATTTAAAAAAAGAGTTCCCCCCTAGGTCACGCGAAGGTTAAAAGAATAAAGAAGTGATCGTTAAACTCTAAGGCCACAGAATTACTATGGTTTCTGAAAAAGGGCACTGAATACTACAATTGACTTAATATAATATATATTTTTGAAAGGGAAAAAATACTGCACCCAATAAGATGAAAATCGCCTATGGTTCGGTTTAAAAAATGCTTGTTTGCATTATAATTCGTAAACTATGAGCCGCAATTTTTCGATATCTGCGAATGAATCACTCGAAACGGAGAGAAATATAGGCAGATTTCTTCTTCCAGCTGTCGTATTAAAACATTGAAACTTGCGCAGTCTGTCATTTGTCTTGAACTTCTTTTTTCGTATGTTATAAGCATCAATCAACTGAATCAAAGAAATTAGTAGAACTTTTTAAGAAGCTGATGAATCTGCATTATCAATCCTATTATATTGCTATTATTTCAAACTCATTTTAATCTCTATTGTTCCAATCTACAGTGTGTTCCAACGAAAATTTGACCCCCCCTCTAACTCCGAAATGAGTAACATTAGCGAAAAACACCAAGACACGTCGATTTTTGTTTCGAGGGGAAGCATTTTTCGAAATAATTCGAAACTTCTCAGATCAACCCCTACCCCAGCAACCCTAACTTTGAAATTCATCATAGGGAATAAGGGTCGAGTGGCACCTTACTGAAAAGGTCTGTCAATTCTCCACCTTGATTTGTCATTTTAGAATTTTAAATTAACATACAGGGTGTCCCAACCAAGGGTGAAGTTGAATTCTGGAAATCCCAAATACTAAATGAAATAGATTTATTTTGGCATAATGCAAGCGCAGGTTTATGCTCGGTCTAGAAAAACGACCTACACTTGTGAATTTGGAGTTGGTGCAATCAACCCCTATTTCCAGCATCCCCAACTCAAAAATCATTCGATCGATAATAGGTCAAGTGGCACCTCGTTGGAAAGGTACTGCAATTTTCTCTTCGAATTTGGTATTTTAGAAATTCAGAATCATCATACAGGGTGTCCCTGAAGCAGGAACATTGAAAATCCAAATAACTTTTTGAAACTGGTTCATTTCGGTATACGAGAACATGTTTGATCCGAGAATAGGACTTTCTTGTGTGGTTATAGAATTTTTGCAATCAACCCTTCCATTCAGCATCCCCAACTTGAAAATCATACAAATAATTCAAGTGGCATATCTTCAGAAAGGTTTTTGAATTCCAGAATGATTAAAGCATTTCATTCAGTTCGGCTCTCCATACAGGATGTCGCTTTCGAAAAATTCAATATCGTCATTTGAAATTATCAACTAAAATTAATTCGAAACTGTTAAAAGTATTGGGGTACGATGTGTTGAGCATCAATTACGAAGAAATAAAGCTGATTTCTGCATTGAAAATGTTCACATTTTTTCATTTCCATCTGGCGTGCAGTCATCTGTTATTTCTCATTTTTGCAATGAAATATTATTATTATTCAGATCAGTTCCTCATTATTGTTGTTGTTCGTCAGTTGAAATTAATCTGAAAATAGTTTATTCCACTGAGGAAAGGGTCGAAATTGTATCGACGTATTTTCGAAATAACAGTTGTGCCAAAGAAACGGCAAGGATATTCGATAGGAACCATCCTGAAAGAGAAAGGGAGTCAGTCACCAGTACGTTAAATATTTGGTTGACAAATTCCTAGCTACAGGTTCGGTGGCAAACAAAAACATGAAGTGGCATGTCCTGTCAGAAATGAGGCAACGGAAGTGGCAGTAGTGGGTCATCTACAAATGGAGAATACTACTTCGATCAGAAAACTATCTCGTCTGACTGGTGTATCAGCTACAACTGTCCATAGAATCGTGAAACATCACAAATTTCACCCTACAAGGTAAAATTAGTGCATGAAATAAACGAATATGATCCAGATCGTCGTTTACAGTTGTGAAAATCTAAGTGAAAACCTAAACGCTAATCCAAATTTTCTGAATAACATCTGTTTTTCTGATGAAAGCACCTTTATGCTCAGTGGTGAAGTGAATAGACATAATTGTCGATATTGGGACACACAGAATCCTCATTGGTTTAGAGAGGCCCACACGCAAAGGCCTCAGAAGTTGAACGTTTGGGCAGGAATTTTGGCAATCATCTAGTTGGGCCTTTCTTTATTGAGGGTAATCTGAATGGAAATGGCTACCTACAGTTGTTAGAGGAACACATACATCCTAGATTGACAGAAATTTTACAGAACGATCCAACTCTTTCTGAGGACGAAATGCGTTTTCAACAAGACGGTGCTCCTCCGCATTATGATGCTCAGGTGCACCAATATTTAGACGAAAATTTCCCAGGAAGGTGGATTGGTAGAAGAGGACCTGTTGAGTGGCCAGCCAGGTCACCAGATTTAAATCCCTAGATTTTTTTTGTGGGGCCATCTAAAATCTAAAGTTTATGCCACAAGACCAGAAAACCTGGAGGAGCTGCGGATGAGGATTATCACAGAATGCCGACTTTTGACTCCTGAAGTTTTCGCTAATGTGAGAAGAGAGTTCGAAAATCGTCTGTATAACTGTATGGAGGTGGGCGGAGGTCATTTTGAACAATTGTTGTAATAATCAAGTTAGTTTTTGTTTTCAATTGAATACAAGTTCAATAAATCTCGTTTTCCTGTTTAGATGAGCATCCAATCAGTTTCTCCATCATCCCTCATCCTGATCCTCACGCCAGAAAACCTCGATTGCCAAACTGAAACCAATGCCTCAGTGATTCAGAAAATAGAAAAATCTTTCTGGAACTTTGCCACTCAACCTGTAATCACTTGTATGATTTTTTGAGTTGGGGATGCTGAATGGAAGAGATTGATTGCAAAAATTCCATATTCACGCAAGAGAGTCTTATTCTCGAATCAAACATAAACATGTTCTCGTATTATACCGAAATGAACCAGTTTCAAAAAGTTATTTGGGTTTTCAGTGTTCCTGCTCCGGGACACCCTGTATGCTGATTCTGAATTTCGAAAATACCAAATTCGAAGAGAAAATTGAAATACCTTTCCAACGAGGTGCCACTTGACCTATTTTCGATCGAATGATTTTTGAGTTGGGGATGCTGGAAATAGGGGTTGATTGCACCAACTCCAAATTCACAAGTGTAGGCCGTTTTTCTAGACCGAGCATAAACCTGCGCTTGCATTATGCCAAAATAAATCGATTTCATTTAGTATTTGGGATTTGCAGGAATTCAACTTTACCCTCGGTTGGGACACCCTGTATGTTAATTTAAAATTCTAAAATGACAAATCAGAATGGAGAATTGACAGACCTTTTCAGTAAGGTGCCACTCGACCCTTATTCCCTATGATGAATTTCGAAATTAGGGTTGCTGGGGGTAGGGGTTGATCTGACAAGTTTCGAATTATTTCGAAAAATGCTCCCCCTCGAAACAAAAATCGACGTGTCTTGGTGTTTTTCGCTAATGTTACTCATTTCGGAGTTATAGGGGGGGTCAAATTTTCGTTGGAACACACTGTATGTTCACCATAGAGATACATTACCTTCATCATCATAATCAAGATTTTTTTGTCGAAATAATGTCTGTTTATGTGATAATTATTTCCACGAATGACTTTTCAATAATAATAATAATAATCAGAAAATTGTTAGACATAGGGCTGTTTTTACCTTTGGACATCAAGTGTATATTGTTTGAATCTAATATCGTAGGTATCAGAATTATCTTTAATTTCTTAGATAAGTGTAATATACACTTGTGAATAATTGAATTTAAAAGTTGTCACTATTACCATAGGATAAAATGTAATTTATTGATGTACTAATTAAAGTTAAGCTTAGTAACTCTTGAAGGGTTCTATAGCTCTAATAAAAAAAAATAATAATAATAATAATAATAATAAGCGATAAATAAATAACATATCTGAATATTGAATGTTCAAGAAACTAGGAATAATTAAATTTTCTCGGATTAGAAGAAAATTAGAAAAAAGAATTGTAAAAGAATAAATCACAGAAGGCTTGTGTCACTTGATTTGGAAACAAAAATATTTAGAATTTAACAGGAACTGTCAATCAATGAATTAATGAATTGAAGTTTATATTTTCCCCTTTTACGGTTCCATTTTATTTTCGAAAAAAAGAAAAAATGCCTAGTTTCTCAAATATTGAATATCGAGATATGTTATTTGTTTATGGCTTCCCGAATGGAAATTCCCGTGCTGCGGTGCGGGAGTATGCGTTGCGCTTTTCAAACAGACAGCAACCTTGAAGAAAGACATTTGTTTAAGTTTTTAGGCGCTCCGGTCAAACCGGTTCATTTAGTGGTTTAAGAATTAGAGAAGGTGGTGGAAATGCTCAGCAATGGAGACAAGCACTTGCAATATTGCAGGCTGTTCGCGAGGACCCTACAACAAGTACTCGGAGAATTGGTGCTACATTGAGACTTCATTCTTCTACGGTTCATAGAGTTCTCAAGCGAAATAATTTACATCCTTACCATTTGAGTAAGGTTCAAGACCTATTGCCAGTGAATAGTGAGGTGAGGTTGCAATTTTGTAGGTGGTACATGACTAAATTACAGGATTGGCAATCAGATAAAATTCTATGGATGGATGAGGCACCTTTTACCAAAGTTGGTATGATCAATTTCCATATATGGGATACAGAAAATCCTCATGGCACTATTGTGTCACACTCTTAGCACGAGTTTAGTGTAAATGTGTGGTTGGGGTTAATGAGGGGTCAGCTTGTCGGGCCAGTTATACTTCCCGATCGTCTCAATTCAAACGAATTTTTAAATTTATTAAATAACGAAATAATGAACGTTCTGTAAAAAAATGCGTATAGCTACTCGACATCACCTTCGGTTTCATAATTCTAGAATGGTCCAGAACTGGATGACCGAGAGATTCGGGCCGGTGAGATGGCCACCCAGAAGCGCTGACCTTACGCCGTTTGATTTTTATGTGTGAGGCTCATTAAAGATTAATGGTTATAAAATTCCCTTTAGTACTCGAGAAGAGTTAATTGAAAGAATTCGAATCTGTTGCAACGAAATGAGTCAAAAACACTCTGAACTTCAAAGAGTAGATGATAGTTTAAGAGAAAGTTGCGTTAAGTGCATTTAAGAAAGAAGAAGACATTTTGAACACCTGTTATAGTTTTTAAATCTCTTTCATGGAAATATGTTTGACCGCCTCGGTAGCTGCACGGTTAGTGAGCAAGTATGTAGGAATATGCTTAGCCGAGGTGCCTGGTTCAAGTCATGGATGTTGTCCTTGAACAAAAAAGTAAATTTGACAAAGACATACATAGAGATTGGACACATAACCATAGTTGTTGGTCCATAACCTCTGAAGGCCAGATAACTTGTAATCCTGAGAGGTGGCAGTTATCATTGCACGGTCTAGGTGAGTGGTTCGGAGTCCACTATAAACTGTAGGTCCATAGAAAAAACAAACATGATTCATTATTTTTTTTAGTTTCTGTTCATTAAGTAATATAAGATATTTGCGTTTTCGAATTTTATGTTCTTATTACTCTTAACCATATTGCTGGAAAAAAATAGTTAGCTTAAAAGTTGATATACCATTTGAATGTAGTAGTTTTTACCAAAAAAAATAGCTACTTATCGATCAGTTTTCAGTGGTACAGCTAACAAGAAAATACCACCAATTTTGTTCATTTCACAATTTTTCATTAAGCCTTTTACAACATCCGGTATACAAATTTTTTTACGATAAGTACTTACCTATCTTATAGCAAATTCAATGCTCTTTCCGATGGTATGGTCAGATTTGATATAGTTGTGAGAATAACATAGATATTCTTGTTTTTATAGAGAGAAGCAAAAAATTTCGGAAAATCAAGAAGTGTTAAATAACTCGATAATTATCAACTTTTCGAAAAAATAAGGACTTTTTTTATTGCAAATGACTTGTACTATCACTTACTGAAGTTTGGCACCTTTTATAGTAGACACCCTGTATATCCGTTATAAAAGAAACAACGAAATGCCTAAAATGGCCAAGAGCGTACTTAGTGAAAAAAGTTTCACTTATTATTTAGTATGAGAACTATCGTGAATCCTACTTTTTTCTTGACAAAACACGAACAATTAGAATCGAAAAACACGGAAAACAATGGAATTGAGACATGAGCAGGTGAGCCACACACACTCTCACCAGATCTCATTTCCATCAAGCTGATATTCAAAAATATACACAGTTAACGATTTATTAAAAAAACAATTCTTACATAGATAATCTTATTTCTAAAAGTGCTACATTTTCTGATCTTTATTGTCACTGGATGAACTACTACTTGTTTGGTTTTTGTTAAGTTTTTTTGGAATCTTATAAGGGAATGGTTTGCCCAAATGATCATAAGCACTCTTAACCCTCAAAACAGCAGTTCTATTCAAGTGATCAATACTAACATCTGTCAAAACTTTTTCAAACGTTTGAACTATATCATCAATTTGTTGGAGAGACACCTTCACATCAAGTAGACAACTATATGCATTTCCTAATGCACCTTCTGTTATATTTGATGTTTTTAAATGCTCAATGAGTTTTTCGATTAAATTTTCATTTTTTTTATCTCTGGCCACTTGTACAATTCGTTGAAACATAATTCTTGGAGCAGACTTCAAATGCTGTTCCCAAATTTCTTCGGCTTTGTTATATTTCTCTTCAATGAAGTAATGAGTCCATAAAATGTTTGCTGGAGCAACTATTCCCTTTTCACAGTATTTCTTAGTGACAACTTCAACTGAAACATATCAAGTTTAAAAGTTATTCAGAGAATTTTCTATTCAAGTTAACTAATTCATAAAGCTTCTCAAGCTGAATGAACAAATTTAAAATTTCCATAGTAACCAAATTAAATATCTACAATATTGTGATTATTAACTAGTAATCTTGGAGAACACAACAGATTTCAGACTTGGATAAAAATACTCCAAATTTTTTTGTTGCATAACATAGGACTGATCTATATGTCATAAATTTTTCTTTGATTTGTATTGTATCTTCCTGTATTTACAATAAGCACCAATGAGTTTATGGCAACAAACTGTTTTTATTTTTCATTAAAAAAAAGAAATCGAGAAACAAAAAATACTCAACGGACAAAACAATTGTATATTCAGCTGCTGAATATCGAAAAATACGAAAGTCAGTGGTGAATAATTTTTTTATTAAAAATATTGGTTATTGTGCCTCCAGAATGCACTCAATATGTCCAAATTAATTAGAGCTAAATTAGCCCCTTACCACTTTCAACACTTCCCAAATTTCAACAAAATCCATTCTAAGATTATTAGACATTAACAAATCGTTTTTTTTTGAGAAGGTTGGCGCCTGTATATTGTCGAGGAAGCATTTTTTGGTCTATGCTTATAAAAATTAGACCATTTACTTAATTAACACTCAGTATATATTTAATATTATATATAATATAAACAAAAAAAAAACTCACATTTTTCTTGAAGTTCAGGATGATTAGACAATATACCATAAGCTCCTCCTCTTGGAAATTTATCATTCAATTTTTTTACATCTTCTTCTGTTTTTGCTAGGTCAATTTGTTTCTCTAAATATGAGAGATACTCTTCTGCCCTTCCTGCTACTATATGAGCATGACATAATCTATTATCTAACGAAATAACCTTTTTAGATTCCATATTGAGTTTATCACCAATCGAAGATATAGCATCGACTTTTCCAGCTAATGCTAGTTTATTTACAATGAATTTGAAAATTCTGGTAACAGGAGGAGTCTTTTTCCCTAACATCTCTAAAGTCAAGATAGCAGCCTCATCTACCATATCATTTTGGGCGAGTTTTTCTATCAGTTCAGAAAGGTCAATAATATTCAATTTATTTTCAACATTTTTTCTATATTCAAAAGCTTCTTGATAGTTTCCATTTTTGACTAGAGTTCTGAATATGGATACAGGTGATTTTGGCATAGATGCTTGCTTTGATTTTTCTTTTTGTTGTATTTCAGGTATAATGAATGGCACTTCAAGTCCATTAGTCTGTAAATAATTGCCAAGAGTCGATAAGAACTGATCAGTAGGTGGTAAATCCTCTTCTTGCATTTGCGTCCATAAATTGAGAGCTTTATTGGTGTCCTTTTCTTTGATATAACTGAGAAGTAATTGATAGTAAATTTCAGATCTGTCAATGTGATTCAAGTCTTTTGTAGCATCTCTTAAGTCTTCCAAAGGTTTAACTAGACCTTCTTGTCTATAACGTTCGCAAGCATAAGTTAATTTCCTTGGTCTAGTTTGCAGCCCTGGAGTTTCTAGTATCTTTCTTGCCTGTCTGACACGACCACACTCCACAAACGAAAAAACTAAATCATACAAGCTGTTGATCTCGCCATGCACTGTAGTGCTTAAATCCGTTAACTTTTGCAGTTTTTCAGCATCTTCAGCTTGGATCAATTTGCAAGATAGTTCATTTTTCCAAGGTGTTGCTTTATACATGTTGACACATTCTTCGAATTTAGCAAGAGCTTTATCAAGGTCACCATTAACCAAATGTACTTTTACTAGAGGGCCTAGAATAACATTGCTAACAGACACAAATTCTTCAGATACTAGAACATTGAATAATTCATTCAAATCATCAACACGACCTTCATCTGCTAAAGAATTCATGAAACGCCAAGCAATGGATATGTAGTTGAATGTCCTCTCTTCCTCAACAACACTTCGATCTCTGGGAGTATCAGTGAGTACTTTTAGAGATTCAGCAAATTGTCCGTTTTTGTACACAAGGTATGCAAGACGAAGAATCTTGGTTTCAGATAAACTCAAATTTTCCTCTTTGCTTTCCTTAACTTTCTCAAAGTAGTAAAGTGTTTTTTCCAAATTCTCATGATATGCATATAGATCCATAAGTTGAGCATATATACCACCAGTGAAAAAGAAATCTGGAGTATTTTTCAATTCTTCAATGAGAGCTTCGGATTTCTCTAAATCTTTTACTCTATAATAAAGAGATAATAATTGCCGTTTTAATCCTCTGACATCCATTTTTTTCTGACCACAGTTCTCAATAAGCTTCTCTAATTGTGGAATATTCATCTGATGAGAAGGAGTGTAAACTGGTGGTTTTCTGGCAAGTGGCACTGGAATTAATTCCCCAGAACTCAAAGTACCTAGTAGAGATGAAATTCTGTCGTTCATTTTATCACTTAGCTTTTCTTGGATAAATTCAGCTGATTTAGTAGAAATGCTTATACCTTGTTTAACTAATTCATTCAACACATTTTCTATGTTTTCTTCAAAATTTTTTTTGTTGAAAGCCAAATCTGATATCATGTCACCAATGACTTCTGCTTTATTCAAGTGACTCAAATCTTCTTCTTTTAGTACATTAAATTTTTTATCTAAACTTTCATATATTTCTCTCACAATAGTAATGTACGAGTCAAGATCTTTCGTTTTGTAAAAAGCTTGGGTCAAAGAACGTTTTAGAATATCAGGATTATAGTATGCGTTAACTTTACCCATGAGGATGACAGCTTCTTGAATCTTATTTTGCCTCAAAAATGACAAAGCTAAATATAAAGCACTCGATCCCACAGAGATTTCAGCATTTGTCAAAACTGCTAAAATTTCACTTAGGGATCCTTTTATACTCGGAATGGCATAATCTTTTATTGTTTCACTGCTAGGATTTATACCTAATTTTTTCATACTTTTTAGGATTCTCAAAACACCATCATTTCCTTCATCTTTTGCCCTCGATCGAAAGAGAGGCCAAAAGTAATGTTGCCTTATTTCTTTACCTTGCTTTTGTAGTTCTTCCATCAAGGACAATGCGATTGTTTCGTTACCTGTTTCAAGGCTAACTTCAAGTGCAGTATGTAAAGACCTATCCAAGAAGCCCTCAGTCTCCAATCTATTACACAACTCAATAATATTCTGAACAGGTCTTCTCACTTTCACTAGCTGCCTGATAAAAAATCCTCCACTAGGTAATGGAGTACCTTCAGGGGTGAAATTACGGACCATTGACTTCAGAATTAAATAACCAGCCTCTTCCTTAGCCTTATTAACTAAATTCAAAATTATATTCAATGCATCTTGATTATAACCAATTGCTTTACGCACTTTGCTCAAAATTATTGGTAAATGCTCCTCGTGGCCACTGATGGCAAGTGAATAGCAGATGTCTAAGTAATCCTTG
The DNA here is from genome assembly GCA_013387265.2 of Cryptolaemus montrouzieri. Classification (NCBI taxonomy): domain Eukaryota; kingdom Metazoa; phylum Arthropoda; class Insecta; order Coleoptera; family Coccinellidae; genus Cryptolaemus; species Cryptolaemus montrouzieri. The sequence goes on along the minus strand of JABFTP020000001.1, from coordinate 73,132,773 downwards.
TCTAATAAATGTATTTCTTTACTTTCACACTCTTCAAGGATTTTTTTCATAGTTTCAATGTCTCCACTTTTTGCATACCCACACAGCAGGGTTGTATAAGTGTCTGCGCTTGGTTCAAGACCAGCCTGAGCCATAATACTCAAGATGCCATGAGCTGATTCCATGTCCCTGAAAATGAAAAATTTAGAAGAATTAAGTAACTACATTTAATAATTTAGGAGTGATAGATATCAACACTTGATATTAAAGGAATAGGATAATTCCTTTTAAAAAAATATATTACTACCTAGCATAGAGTGCTATGTGTACAATTTAGTTCTATTTATTTTTTGTCTATTCATTTTTGTAAAATGATGTTTGAATATTTCCCATTCATGCAAAAGTTTCAGAATCTTATTCATAATATTAAAACTTAAGTTTATTAATTGATCTATTTATAGTAATCTTCATGGATTTTTAAACAGCATTCATGGAAGGGCTCAATCCTAAAAAGTTCCAATTTTTCCATTATCCCCTCTCATACACAGATCTTACTTCATCGTTCAAAAGGCACAAATACTGTAAACAAAATCGCCATTTATCCTCCTATGAACATTGGTCCTCAGATGCTTAATTTCTGAGATACAAGCAGTTGAAATTTCGAAAAAATATTAAGTTTTCGTTAATATCTCTGTTGATTTTCGAAATTGACTGAAATTCGAAACGTTTGCTATTTTTGCAATCTCACACATTTAGTATTCTGACCTCTTTATTTATTTAGTTCAAATACAAAATTGAATACATCAATTTGTATAAGAGTGTACGGGAAACCCCTTTTAAACAAAAAAAGAAATATATTGATAAGAAAGATAGTAACAATAAAATAAAAACTACTTCGAAACGATAATAAAAAACAAGTACTGTGTTTTAGGGAATTTTACTTAATATTTTCTGTTGTACTGGATCTTCATATCCTCTTTGAGCCATATGCGTTGGCCTTTCTCGATTGCTCTTCTTGCAGGTCCACTGTTGTTATGTGTCTTCAACCGTATGTAATTGGGAGTCAATCTGTTTTTCAAGCACATTGAGTAGAACCATATATTCTGAGTATGAACTGCACATCTTAGTAGTATTTTGAAATACCACAAAGCCAAAAAGTCGGTATCAGCTTTCTTTAACATTTGAATTTGGGAGGCTTTTACTTGGTAAAATTCCATTATCAATAATAAAAAACAAGTACTATGTTTTAAGGATTTATTAGGTAAAATTCCATTATCAATAATAAAAAACAAGTACTATGTTTTAAGGATTTATTAAGTAAAATTCCTTAAAACACAGTACTTGTTTTTTATTATTGATAATGGAATTTTACCAAGTAAAAGCCTCCCAAATTCAAATGTTAAAGAAAGCTGATACCGGCTTTTTGGCTTTGTGGTATTTCAAAATACTACTAAGATGTGCAGTTCATACTCAGAATATATGGTTCTACTCAATGTGCTTGAAAAACAGATTGACTCCCAATTACATACAGTTGAAGACACATAACACCAGTGGACCAGCAAGAAGAGCAATCCAGAAAGGCCAACGCATATGGCTCAAAGAGGATATGAAGATCCAGTACAACAGAAAATATTAAGTAAAATTCCTTAAAACAAAGTACTTGTTTTTTATTATTGATAATGGAATTTTACCAAGTAAAAGCCTCCCAAATTCAAATACTTCGAAACGAATACATATTCACAATTGCCTTATTAAGAAACCTACTTTTGCCTAAAAACTATCAAACGAGACTGAAATTAGTCGAGATCTCTACCAATATTCCTCATGAGATCGAAACAACGATTGAGGAAAAAATTTGAGATGTAATTGTATTTGCACATTCTAGATCGAAACAGAGGAGTGTATCGAGTGAGGTAAATTAAAATAGATCATTCTCAACAAATCGGAAGTCTACATGCCCGTTCAGAACCTTAAAAAATAAACATAAATCCAAAACCCGTAGTCTAGTCCTCAAGGTATTCATTTTTAGCTGTTCTCGCAGAACATCAATACCAATGGCAGTAATATTAAAATGGGTCCTATATGATAGCAAGCGTAAAAACTTTCTTTGGACCTTTTCTAGACTATTTATATGACAAAAATAATAGGGCGACCAAATGCATGAGCCATACTTCAAGTTGGATCTGACCGATAAATGAAGCCAAGCATTTGGTACGCCTTAGCCGTTATGCAACGAATATGTTCTTTGAAATCGAGTCCAGAGTCAAGGGTGATCGCGCACCGTAGACTCGCTGTTCAACATTCGATCATTCAATTTGTAATTCCCTATGAGTGGAGAACTCAATCTATGAAGTATATAGTTCCTCCTGAGGAAGGTATATCAATCCAATAGTCGATATCCAAAATGTTTGACGTTCTGATGTGTCATTTTTTATCTTGGCGCTGTTACTCTCTTATAATCAAGGAGCAACATGGTTTCATAAGGGGTCGCTCCACTGTGTCAAATCTGGTACTTTATGTCAAGGATATTATCGATTGCTTTGAGTCAGGCTCCCAGATTTTCCAAAAGCATTCGATAGGGTAAACCATAAATTACTGTTGGCAAAATTGGAGTCAGTGGGTATATCTGAACCACTTTTGCCCTGGTTTCGGGGCTTTTTGAGTGACCGAACTCAATTAGACAGGTACAAATCGTTTCTTTCCAGAGAGATACTTGTCACTTCGAGAAATCCACAGGGTTCACACTTGGGCCCAATTCTTTTCAACCTGTTCATTATTGATGTGAAGGAAGTTATGAAGTGTAAATTTTTGTTGTTTTCAGATGATATGAAGTTGTTCCAGAAAATTCAAGATGTTAAGGATGTACATTTTCTGCAGAAGCAGATTGATACACTGATAAACTGGTCAACTTCAAATTCGTTAAAACTGAATTTCGATAAATGTTGTGTGATCACATTTCATAAAACCAAAACCCCAATCGAACACGGCTATGCAATGGGCGATGTACTGTTGGGCAGGGTTAATGATATAAAGGACCTCGGAGTGATCCTCGACAGTCATTTAAATTTCAAGGAACATATCTGCAAGACAACAGCTAAAGCATACCGGATGCTGGGTTTCATTATTCGGAATTCAAGGGACTTTGGTCTAAGTACAGTCAAAATTCTTTACTGTGCGTTGGTGAGATCAATTCTCGAGTATGGAACCTGCATCTGGTCTCCTTATTATAAATGCGACATTGACTGGAATGGAAAGAGTTTAACGAAAATTTCTACGTCATCTGGCATTCAAGATGAATCTCTATGATCAGGACATAGATTCAGTAATTAATGATATGTTGGACTGCCCAACACTTTTGGGTTTAATTAATTTCAATCTTCCTCAATGATTGATGAGATACACAACACTGTTCAGGGCTGAAAGTTGTATAACTAACTACAGTCAACAAGTTTAGACTTGTTTGGTGTATCATTGGCCAGGTTTAGGATGGAGGTTAGGAGATTAATTTAGGTGGGTATGTACACCATAGAGGTTTTCGTTTCATTCATTTACTGCAAAGTTTTGTTTGGCCTGACGGAGGATTCCCGTCCCCGTTACACCCCTCTCATGGCTCACGCACGTCTCGAATTAGTGCGAGTGCGTCCTTTAAAGTCACCGCATGCTTTTGTTTCGTTGCTTATACTTATGGTTATTATTATGGGAGTAAAATAAATAGATATTACAACAAATGATATAAATTTATTAAACGTGGTGTACCTTTTCCAAGCGAAAGCAATGAAGAAGAAAAGAGTCAACGAAATAGAAACCCAAAATTGTTCATGGGAAATATGACGAAAGCTACAGTTTTACATATTGCGGAGACGAATCTTGTCCTACCCCAAAATGTCTTGTTTGCGGAGAAACTTTAGGATTTTCAACTCTTACCACAATAAAAACCAAAAAAAGAGAACGCCTCAGAACGTTTGACGAAGAGATGAGAGCAGCTTTGTCAACTATTACTCCAAATTTAGACCGTCTATTCTCGATTTATCAGGCTCATATTTCGCATTAAATACCATTTCTGCAATTTAAACTCTGCGTTTGTTGATTAATAATAAATATTGTTTCGATGATTAATAAATAATAAATAAATGTTGATTAATATTATTATACTCGAAAATATTTTTTTGTTGGTGGTGTACCTTTAAAATTTACCTTTTCCTAGGTGTACCTTGAAAACAAAAAGTTTGCAAAACACTGTCCTAAAGGATGAATAAATATACAGGTGCTTCAACCGAAAACTAAAATTTGGAAGCTATATCTACCATGATATTCATTTCTGATCAACTCGCAAAAGAAAGGTTTTATCTTTGTCTGCATTCCCGTGAAAGAATTTTCATTTTGATTGAAAACTTAGAAGATCAAGTGAGCCACTGAACAATAGAAGACTATCGCCCCAAGACTATTGGATTATTAGTGCGAAAACTGAATAGAATCATTTGGATCAAAGATGACAGCTTTTGATCTGGAATCTGTTCCATATTTTTGCTCAGGGCGATAGATAGTCTCCTCTATTTTTCAGTAGCTCACTCTGTATCTTTTACAGTTTTCAATCAAAAATGAAAATTCGTTCACGGGGATGCAGACAAAGATAATATCTTTCTTTCGAGGTATCAGTCGACCCATCTACCCTCTTCCAGATTTTCAAGGCTGGTCACCCTGCTCTAGGGGTTGAAATTCGAGATGAGGATGGTACTTGATGATGACTGTCATTGATCAGCATGGATCTGTTCCATTTCACTTCACTGAAACTTGAATAGTCTCAGGGAAATAGTCTTCACTATCTTTCAGTTGCTCACCCTATATCTTCTACAGTTTTCAATTAAAAATGGAAATTCGTTCAAAGCGATGTAGACAAAGAAACCACCTTTCTTTAGAGTCATCACTCGACCCATCTTCCCTATTCAAAATGTTCAAGGATTGCAACCCCCGCTTAGGGGGTTAATATTTCAGGCAAGTATTGTACCCCAAAAGATGTCCCCCTTGAAAAAATTGACATGTTTTTACGTTTTGATCAGAAATGAATACCTTGGTATATAACGTCTCTGTTTAGTTTTCGTTGAAGCACCCTGTATTATTATTACACAGCTCCACAAAAAAAAATTGAAAAATTATGCAAGAACCCAGACCAGTCTTACCATATGTTTTTGGTGTCGCTGAAACCAAATCCGAGGTCTAAATCTGTCCATCACGTCAGGATTTTTCATAACCTCAAAAATAAACTCCAAAAACCATATAAATCAGGCAAATATTAACTTTGGGGCTTCATAACTAACATAACTAACCACGTAGTCCCATGACTCTGTAAACCCAAATACTGAATAACCCGATAACTTCATAACCTCAAAATCTGACCCAGAAACAGTGATACGCAATTGTGTTACTGGAATATTGCACTAAATTGGCTGTTGCCAACTGTAAAACTCCCATATAACCTTATAACTTGACCCTTTAAACCTCCATAACTTATGCTTTAAACCCCGCTAACTTAAACTTTCAAACCCCCATTACCCCATAAGGTAATTTCCAAATTCCTATAACTTCACATACTCCGTTATTCAGCAGCTACAACGGGACCTAAGTTTCTATATTATGAGGTCATGGATGGGGTTTTTAATGCACCGCATAATGCCATAACCTCGGAATTCAACCAGCAATAGAGTTCTAAAGTACGTTTCCAAATTGCGTGATGTTGAACTCCTTAATGGAATGCACTTATGTGAAAAAAAAACAAATTCCCTCAAAAAAATTTCCGTACGTTTACAATCCAGGGCACCTCCACGTGGTTGACGGTGGCCAACGGAGTTCATCCGTGAACTCCCGTAAAAGTTTACGATGCAGAGGGTCGGATCCTTAGTGTCGGCTGTTAGTCGGGGTGAGCAAGCGGGCCCCCAGGCGTCGTCATCCAGGAACCGCAGCTTTGTAGAGGTGGGTTCCTTAGCCTCTACAAAGATTCGAGCATACAGAGTTATGGGGCTACGTGGTTAAAAAGTTATGAGGTTTTCAAGATTATAAAGCCCGAAAGCTAATGTTTGCCTGATTTATATGGTTTTGGAGTTTATTTTTGAGGTTATGAAAAATCCTGACCTGATGGAGCAATTTGAACCTCGGATTTGGTTTCAACGACCCTAAAAACATATAGTAAGAGTGGTCTGGGTTCTGGCATAATTTTCGAAATTTTTTTGTGGAGCTGTGTATTTATTGTTTTGCTTGTTACTAATAATTTATTTATTTATCCTTTGATAAAGAGGATAAAATCATTTCAAATATTATCCCAGAAAAACTAAAAACAACAAATTGTGAAGAATTTGGGAATGTAGGTTTTGAATTTAAGGCAAATATCTTGAAAACTACGAATGATATTCACGAGAGTTAATTTTTTTTTCGAATGTTCAAACTTCTGTATCTTGGAAATGATTTGTTTTTCCTGAATTTGTCTGAAAAATGAAGTCATAAAATCTCTCAAGTGAATTATGAAACACTCTGTAGATAGATAGATAAACAGGATCATTTTCCTTGTCAATCAAGAAGAAAATCTATCCCTTTGTTTCATTTATTGATCACTGCATATTGGTTTTATTCATTTGAGGGCTATATTTATTTATTTATTTATTATAACTCTTTACAAACATCATAAATGTACTTACATGCAAAGGTATAAAAGGTTCCAAATAAATGAAAATCTAAACTACACAATATCAAACAACAAAAAAAACGGTCATGTCAATAAACAAACAAAAACAAACTAGTAGATACCACCATAAAACAGCCGCAATTTCAGGCACTCAATAATTTCCTAAACAGACTTTATATTGTAAATATCGAAATCAGTTTTGTAAATTGTCTCATTACATAATCTCATATTGTTATTCAAAGGGGAAACGCCGCTACCAAAACTTATAGTGAAATTTCTTAAGTTGACTTTCGGAACAAGAAAATTTAAATAGTTTATGAGATCACAGCTTGCCTATTTCTTCTACTTAATAGTGTTTCAAAATTGAAATCACTCAACATACACTTATAAGAGATCATATATGGATCGACGATATAAAAGACCAAGTCGGCGGACAGTGATTTAGAATAGCACAAGACAGACATGAATGGAAGCGACATGGAGAGGCCTATGTTCAGAAGTGGACGGAAGAAGGCTGACAAAGAAGAAGAAGAATACTGACGAACCAGTGCGTCCAAATATTATTATGTTTATATCTGACAACATTGCATTTATTATTATTCAAATGCATTTAGCAAATAGCTGATCGACTCGTTTTGGGTGCTCCGAAGTTGTCATCATACAAGACAGGGTTACCGAGCTTTATAATGTACAGAAGCGAAAACTTTTTCACGATACTTGTTATATAACGCTAAAAGCGCTGTTGGATTTATGTATCGACAAAAATTTGTGTATGACATAGATTCACTATAATAATACTGTGTGTAACAAGATTTTATTGCAAATCTTGCAGACCGTCGGTATACGTGGGGATCCCCTCGAGTGATTTAGAGATTATCTTGGGGGAAGAACGCAGTATGTCATATGTTGATTTTAGGACCAACCCTTTTTTCTTATATATATAAACTCGATTTCCAATTTGGGACTACATGGACACATTCAACTTTATGCTGATGATGTTTGTCTTCTATATTTTGCTAAAGTGAAATGTCAAATTGAACAGGCTATCAAATAGGATTTAATAAAGTTAAAGAATTGGTTATCATTCCACAACTTTGTGCTCAATGTGGGGAAATCCAGTTTCATGGTAATTTCAAACACCTCAGCTGAATTCATTGTAACTCTTGACTCGACTCCCTTCCGTAGGACTGATTGTATCAAGTACCTTGGGCTATTCATCAATAGCAAATTATCTTGGCATGAACACATCACCCACTTAAGTAAAAAAATTGCACCAGCAATAGGAGTACTGGGAAGAGTCTCTAAGTTTATTTCTCTTGAATATAGAAAACTATTGTATAACATGCTGATTCATGGCCGCCTTTCTTATTTAACATTGATATGGAGATGTTCTCATCAAAACAAGATCCAACCTCTCATGGTTGTACAGAATGAAGCCCTCAAGAGGATTTTCAATCTTCCTAGAATCTTTCCAACTAGAGACCTGTACTTGCCCAATAGAATAATGAATATACAATCCATATATACCTACCAAGTCTGTATTTACTTACATAAATGTTTACAAGGGGAAATAATATCTAATATTAGACTGCTGAAGAACAGTGAGATTCATGCTCATAATTTGAGGGATGGTGATCGGCTGAGAACTGCATTAGGGCAGAGGTGACTACTGGCAAGTGGAATAAGAATATATAATAAAATTCCAGATCATGTGAGGCAGCTTCGAACGGCTCCCTTCATCAGACAGTTGCGACACCTTATCTTCTCCGCTTTTTTCGATTCTTAAATACGACTGTGATTTGAATATGTATGTTTTTTCTTTTCTCGTTCTTTGCTAACTGCTTGCCTGCTTGTTGTTTCAAGTATTTTTCTTTCATGTTTAATTAACTTCTTAATTATTCTTCTTCTGTGATACCTAAATTAACTTTGAGTGAAGGTCCATATAGCCTGGTGCTCGGACTATTAAGAATTATACATAATAATGAAATGTGATGTGCATTATGTGATTTGAATTCAATTGGAATAAATAAATAAATAGCTTTCTTAGTCCCAACCTGTACAAGCATTCATGTGATAGTAAATATGGATCATGTATTGACTATAATTCTTCGAACGTCTATCTAAATTATTGGAAAAACTGTTTACATAAATAACTAAGACTTACCCTGCCTCCGAATGACCAATAATGAGTGCATTGAATACATTTTCATTGACAGGAAGTTCTTTAAGCCTCATATGCTCTAATACATTTGTAGCACCTTCTATATCTCCATCTTGACAATACCTTGCTATCAATCGTTGATAGGTTACTCGATTTGGTTCAATACCCTTCTCTTTCATTTCCGCCAGGAATTCTACAGGAGAAAATGAATGTTCATTCTCCAGATAAACTCTAAGAAGGGCATTGTAGTGAGATACGTCCATTGGTATATTTAACCTGTTGAGTGTATTCCATATTTCTTTCACTAATTTTGTTCTTATTTCTGGCAATTCGTCAGGAACTAAGTTACCACAACATCGTATAACAAGTAGCGATTGTGATGTTGTTGCAGAACGGCTATTACGAATTTCTTCCAACACTTCTTCAATATCTCGTCGTGATATTCGTCCTGACTTTCTGACATCTTGATCTATTCTTTTTAAACTTCTATCTATGCTTTGATCACGTTGTATAGAGTGTTGAGATGAAAAAGGGCTGTAAAATATTAATTATTTTGAATTGCGTAATATAATTTACCGGTGTTAGATGAGGGACATTCCTAGGAAAAACGTGATTTACCTTGCTATTGCCCCACACAAACACTGAGAAGTGTTAACGAGGTTACCGTCGAATTCTCTTGGGGTATTGATAACAACATTACGAGCAAATCCAGCAACATATCTCACAAATTTTGAAGATCTCAAAATTGAAGCCATTCTTCTATGTCATTTGCCAGTTCTAATATGAAATAAAAACTTTCAGGTTTTAGGCAAGACGGAAGAGTTATCGAATTTTTTGTTTTCTGTGCACGCTTTTCGAGCTCTCAGTCAAGGACTACACAATTCTATGCGCTTACTTTGGCATAGTATATTTCTGCAATGGAATTCTTCTTGTGCTTCTTCTTTTATGTTTTGCCTGCGTATATTAAATATTTCCTATTCTAAGTTCAAAGTATATATTTCTATCACAGAATTAAGATAAATCGCTTTATAGAATCAGTTGCTCAGATGCTATGGATAAATAAATTTTGCAGAACCATAGGAAATATCTTCAGGTATACTGTTTTTAGGGTTCCCTACTCAAAAAGTAAAAAATGAACCCTGTAGAATCATTTCGTTGTTCTGCTGTTAAGGCACTTTTCTCAGGAACACGTGCAGGTTTGGCTCTGGAGTAGAAATTGATACCGGATATTCTGGTAGGCAATCTCTTGCAACTATGAAAAATCAGTGCAATCCAAAGTTACTGTCTTTTATGTTGCATATTTTGATACATGAAATTTGGCGATCATTGTCTTACTAGTCCAAAAATAGGAAAAAAATCCGAAAACTGAAAATTTGTAGTTACATCACGAGAAAAATATTATTTTGTTATAATGAACTAAATACGTTCTTCTTCTTTCGCATAAGGGAATTATCGAGTTGAAATTCATCATATTTGAGGTATCGAATTTCAGAGTTGCTATCAGTTTTATTTTAGCAAATATGTAACTATTGATAAACCCTTAAGCTCCTACGGCTCAGTGCTTGTACTTTACATTCTTTAAGTCGGCGGCACATTTTAACAATACAGAAATGACAGAGGGCGAAGAGGTCTTTTTCCTTGGAGTTGGCACTTCACTGATAGCCTATCACGCATTGGTCGAGTCAAGACTTCGATATGGAATCATTTTCTGGGACAACTCTACTAATGTGGAGAGAATCTTAGAAATATTCTAAAATACAGGCGTTCGGTAGATGATGTATCGAGCGTAACTGATAGCGGTTTGTCGGTGGTTCTCCTTTTATGTCCTCATTGTAGGCGTCGGTGGACCTGGTGGTGGGAATGCTTTCATTATCATCTGTTGATGATGCCGGTTTCCTATGTGTAAAATAACTTTCCAAGCCTTTGATAGGTTGAGGGTTTCGTCTCTTTTGTTCATTGTTCCTCCTTTTTCAATTTCCACTGCTTCTCTGATAAGACGTTTCTTAAGTTGTTGTGTGGTGCTGATTTGTTTTGAGTTATCGAAATCTATTGTATGATCTGTATGTAATTTATGTAGATAAATGGCGGATTAAATGGATTTATATTTTAGTGCTCTTTAATGTTCCTCTTTTCTTTCTTTTATTCGTCTATTAGTTTGGCCGATGTATATCTCGCCACAATCTCCGCATGGTATAGAGTAAACTCCCTGATTTTCTAAAGGAATGTTGTCTTTCGGGTTTCTGAGAATTTTCCCCATAGTTAAGTATGGTTTGTGTGCCGTTCTAATTTTGTATTTCCTCAATGTTCTTCCTATTTTATCTGTTACAAAATTAGAACGGCATACAAACCATACTTAACTATTGGAAAAATTCTCAGAAACCCAAAAGACAACATTCCTTTAGAAATCAGGGAGTTTACTCTATACCATGCGGAGATTGTGACGAGATATATAACTATTCAGTTATCAGAGTACACAATAAGTAATCGAGGAACACAAAAAGATTTTCTGTTGAAAAAAGGCCTACTATAGGGCGCAAGAATTTCTGGATGATGTAATAATTTTGAAATTCATTACTGTACAATTGATATGTTCATCGCCTTCAAAGAGATAATTTATTGAACTAATAAATTTTTATCTATTTCAGCTAAATCTTCTGATTGGGAAGCAATCATTAAAACTAATCATCTAAGGGTTGAATGAACAAAGCTCAATTTTAAATCTAATAGAGCTCTTTATTTAAACCCATTTCTTAGTTATAAAATGACAACGTATTTCAGCATTAGTTACTAAATTTCAGTTGGTTTTATTCTCAAAACAACTGGAACACTAGTACATGGCAAAATTGCTAATTCTGTGACAACTGCTGTAACTAAATCTGGTGGTGTAACATCATAGAGAATATTCAGTGGTGTTAATTTGCTTTCTCTCCAAGAATTAAAAGGACTAGGTTTATCTGAAGAATCAATTTTTAGAAGACTATCTGGATCACCTGAAAGTTATCATCATATATAATCGCAATTAAATGAAAGAAAATGCAATCAATTTTTACTGATGAAAAACATGAAATTTTATTCATGCAGAATACTTACCAATCTCATTATAAACTAAAGAATCTGTTTGAACTCTTTCACTGAACTTGTATGTTTCACAGCATACAAGTACAGGTTTATTATGAGCTTGTGCCACTAGAGCGACTTGTGCAGTACCAGTCCTAGACATGACATAACCATTAGTTAACAGTGCATGAGCACCCAATAAAACTTTTGTAACTGTCGACATTACATATCCAAGTGCATTTATAAATATGTAGGTGCATTCAATACCAACTTGAGTAAGTCTTCTAAGCATTTCTCTCCCTTCACATAGAGGCCTACTATCTACTACAATTACCTTGAACTGTTTCTTACGATGAAAAGCCTCAACAAGTATTTGGCTTATAAGAGAAGAACTGAAATAAAGAATGTTTTAGAACTTTTGGTTTCATAGCCATATTTCCCTATTTTGGAGTAATTTGAAATTTCTATAATTTTATACACTAAATGAAGCGTCTATGCCTCTTTCTCTTACATTAATATTCTGAAAACCAAAATATCACAGCATACAGATCTTGTTAGAGACAAGTTATGGTAATCCTGCTGTTTACGCTGACCACTTTCGCACATCCAGTACCGAGTCGACGGAAAATGTTTCCTGAACGACTTAAATTTCAGCCAGATCCCTGTTCCTGGTGGAAAATTTCAACTTCAGTGATTTTTGAGTTATTCCATATCTCGGTTATTATTGAAGTTACATAAAAAGTATTTTTACACTGTTCAGCCACTTTTCTGAATAGATTGCAGTGGATGAGCCGAAATTTTTTTTTCTATTTGGATTGACATAGACAAGAAGTGTAATTTCTATTATGGTCATTGAGTTTCTGGTTTTGGGCTTATTCACAGTGATCCCGCAAGATTTTCATTTGATATCCAACCTCTAGCTGCGGTAGGCATCTTCCTAGCCGATGCAGAGAATTTTATCGAGAACTCTTACTACTCTTTTTATTTCAATACTGACAGAGGTGTTGATGCTCATTTTTTACCCTATCTTGTTATGTGAAGAAAAACTTTCCCACGAATTGATAAACCCCTCCTTTTTGTTTGTTCTATGGACCTTTCAGAGGCTTTCAGAGGCTATTCAGAGGTATTGGATACATATATATATATATATATATATATATATATATATATATATATATATATATATATATATATATATATATATATATATATATATATATATATATCTTGGGACAAACACACCAACATTCATACTACATCCATATCTCACCTCGGATTCGAACCAGGGCCTCTACTGACTTACCCACAGAAGGAGATGATCTCCTTATTTGAATTTTTGTTGAAGTAGGTTGAAAAGGAGAAGTAGCTTTCAGAACCATAGAACATTGAGAATCATGTTATAGCAATGAGCAAAATAATTCAATAAATGCTTTAATTTCTATTGGATTGTGGAAAACAAATCAGACCCTGCAATTTTGCAAAATGTATTATAACGACCGCTATCCATTGAAGAACTCGAAGTTCTATGGTTCGAAAGTTAACATTTTGCGAGAGAAAATGCGAAAAGTATTGAGTTTTTTTCATGAAAAATATGTATGAGATGAAAATAATATTATTATGTTAGATATTTCTTAAATAAGTGTGTTCTCAAAAAAATATTAAATTAGTCTTTATCTGTCAAACTAAGTGAAAAAAGGAATTTCGGCAATTTACAAGAAAAGTCTTAATAATATGAAAACATTTTTGACGTAAATTTTATAAGCGGATCTCAAGTATGGATGAAATTGGGAAGTTATCAAATAATAGAGCTAGATGGGCAGAGGTCGGGTCCTATGATGTCTGGATGTGGAGTGCCTCAGGGCAGTGTACTTGGGCCGCTGCTTTTCAGCCTGTATACTTTTGATCTTCCTGAGCAGGTGAACCACTGCTCAATTCATTTATACACAGATGATGCCCTACTTCTCATTGGTTTTTTACCAGAAGATGCAGATGATGCTATGCAGAGAGCAAATGATAATCTGAGTAGTGTGGCTGGGTGGTCTGCTAAGAGTGGACTTGTAGTCAACTCTAACAAGAGTGCTTACATGATTATAGGGCCAATAGACGCTTGTCAGAAATTTGAAATGCACAACTCTATCGCTCCTAATATAAAAGGCTCTTTGATGCCACGTGTTGTTGATAAGAATCTTGGAATCATTTTTGAATCCCATGTTGAAGCTAAATTACGATCATGTTACATCAAATTGAAAAGCCTTTACTCATTTAAATACGTATTGCCAGAAAAATTAAAGCTGATGTTGATTGAGTCACTTGTTCTTCCTCAGTTGGATTATTGCAGTGTGGTCTATTACACTTACTTGAACCTTGACATTAGGTGAAAAATCCAACTGGCGCAGAATGCCAGTAAACGTTTTGCTTTCTGCGTTCGTAAGTTCGATCATGTGACCCCAGTCTATAGGAGGCATAGCATACTCAAATATGAGAGAAGGGCTGAACTTCATCTTGGTCTGCTTGTCCAGAAAATTTGGAAATCGAAGTGCCCAGTATATCTTTCTGATATGATGATCATTAGACGGGAAGTGCATGGGTTAAACCTCAGTAGTTCTATTTTTCAACTACCAAGATTCTACACCTCTGGATTCCAAAGTACTTTTTCGTATTTGTGTGTGAAGATGCTTAATACTCTCCACTTCTTCGAACTGGCAAGTTTTTCAACAAAAACCTTCAGAAAGAAATACAAAGAATAACTCCTCATCCCCCAGTATACTGAATGACAGAAATCGCCCACAGGTCTCAATGTGTTTTTTAATGATTTATGTATGACTCAAATAATTTACTATGTTTGTTCAATCTTGTATTATAGTGATATTTTTATTTTTGGTAATATGGAAGAACGCTTTCAGCGAATATTAACCTTTGTGTAATAATCTTTGTTTGTAATTTTATTATATTACACAATAAACATTTTTCTATTCTATTCTATCAAAATTTATGAATAATCTGAAAACCACATCAGAAATATCTTATTAGAACTATGAATATCTTATTGTTTATAATGTAGTCAACTTTGAAACCTTGTCCCACGATCTCTAGAAAACTGATTGGCGGTCACTTTTCAGTCCTAAAGATGATGCTGATATTATGTGCAAGAAATTTCACTCCACATTGATGTCGCTAATAGACAGACATTCCCAGAAAAAGACTTCTCGCGCGAATCCTCTCCAACCATGGACTAACTCAGAGCTTTTGTCGCTGATAGAACACAAAAATCGCTTGTGGAAAAAATATAAACGCACTAATAACACTGAAGACTTTTTGAATCATAGAAATTTTTTCAACCAAGTATCTCTTGCTCTGCGTTCTGCTCGCCGCCAGTACGAGGAATCGATTGCTGCTTCCGATAACAACAGAAAACTTTTCAAATTTATTCGTACCACTTTGCAGTCGAAGGTAAGTGCCCCGTGCTACAGAAAAATAATGGGAGTATATGTGAACCTGACACTGAATCGGCGGAGGTTCTGGCGGATGCATTTTCTAGCTGCTTCACATCTGAGCCAGAGATCGAGCAGATGCCGGGTTCTGCTACGACATCACTGGACAATAGCATAACACATGAAGAGTTCAATCCAGATATAGTGAAAAAGCACCTTCTCAAGCTCATAAATCATTCGTTCCCAGGACTTGACTGCCTCAGTTCGTTCTTCTTGAAGAAATTTGCCGATGTACTTTCACATCCGTTGGCTAGTATTATGACAACGTCCTTCGAGAGCTCCAGCGTTCCTCTAGGTTGGAAAAAGTCAAGTGTTACTCCCATCTACAAAAAAGGTGATAAACTCGACCCGTATAATTATAGATCAATAAGTCTTTTGTCTGCTGCATCGAAAGCTATGGAATCAATAATAGTTGAAGCGATGACAGAGTTTATGTCAAAAAACTCCATCATACCACCAGAGCAACATGGCTTTGTTAGGGGAAAATCGACTACTACCAATCTGTTATCTTGCCTTAACGAATGGACGAACGCCTACGACCATAGAACACCTACCGATGTAATATATCTCGATTTCGCAAAGGCTTTCGACAGAGTTACAGCTAAGAGATTAGTGTATAAATTAAATATCGTAGGTATTTGGGGGAAGTTGCTTCTTTGGACTGCTAATTATTTGTCGCGGCGAACATTCGTAGTTAAAGTTGGTGGTGCTTACTCTTCGGAAAGGTCGGTTAAGAGTGGGGTGCCACAAGGATCCATCATGGGGCCACTGCTATTTATTATTTTGGCAAGTGACTTGTCTCATCGGATTAGGTCTCGCAAATCGTTCTTCGCTGACGACACCAAGTTGTATGCAAACCCGCTAATTGAGAGGCAGCTTCTGCAGGATGACTTGGATGTAATAAATCGATGGTGCAAAGATTGGCTCCTACCATTGAACGTGGACTAATGTGTAGTACTGCGTATAGGACCGAACAATCCGTTGTACCAGTACTCGATTGACAATCAACCCCTTCGCTCAGTGTCCTCACATATCGACCTAGGTGTAACCATTACTTCAGACCTCACATGGTCGGAACATATCCTTAGTGTTTGTAAACGTGCTAACTCTTTGATTCACCTCATTCGTAAATCATTCGAACACCTATCCTTCACCAGCTCAATATCACTGTACAAAACTTATGTACGTCCCGTTTTGGAGTACGCGGTGTCCGGTTCTCGTTCGGGATGAGAACGTGCTGGAAGGTGTTCAGCGCCGTGCAACGCGTATGACTTTCGGTGCCGTACGTCCATCATACGCTGACAGGTTAACTGCAGCTGGTCTAACGACTTTCGAGCAACGTCGACGTCGCGGAGATTTGATTTTAACACACGGAATGGTTAAACCAACCTCAAGAGTTTGTTTGCATTAAACGATGATACTTGCTTGCGTGGCAAATGTCTCAAACTGAGAAAAGAAAAGTTTTCGACAAGGCAAAGACAGCACATGTTGGTCAATAGAGTGTTCAATGATTGGAATGGGTTTCCAGGTGATGTGGTTCGCTCGGAATCGGTAAATGAATTCAAAAACAAAATGGACTCGCTCCTTTTCGCGTAATGGTGTGTCAATGCTCTAGTGCAGTTTATTACGAGATTAATTCCACTAATTTTATGTATAAGCTGTGTATACAAATTTATGAATCATCTTCTGTTATTAGGCTTCATAGGACTATGTCCTCAGCCTTAAATTATTTCTAATAATATTATTAATGAATTAATATAATTGAGATGTTGTTAGTGGCACCCTCCAAATGAATGAAAAGAATATATTGTACAGTGTACAACTTTCAATGTATTACCCTGTATTTTCAGCTGAATAGTATCGGTTCTAGCTTACAGAAAAACTCTGAAGCAATTCATATTGTGCACTCAGATTGTCAGAAAATTTATATCAAACTTCATCTATCCTGTTGAACTTATTGAACTACTGAAATGAAAGGTCAGATTCAAATATCATATAAATATTTTGAAAAATCTTTAGATTCGAAAACATTTTGTGCTATACCGTACTACACTATCTGAAAAAAGTCAAAATATGTATCTGTTTATTTAGATAATCTAGCCCACTGAGCATAAAAATTCGACTCACATATGTCCCTTCTGCTCCCGCGAAGGTACGTCCCTGATTACGAGTTTTTTGATATCATTTTCACATCAATAGTATATCTTATCCTTCGCTATTTCATTTTCAACGTTAGGTAATCAAATCTTGGACGTAAGATAAATTGTGGCAACACTGGCTATAATTGAATACTTTCGGGAAACATTTGTTTGACTCGATACTGGATGCGCGAAAGTGGTCAGCGTGAACAGCAGTTTTATTTCTAATTATACAGAAGAAGTATGTTAATTTTAATATTTTGACTCACCAACTATATGTCAAGATAATATCTCCGTTAGAGATTTTGTCAAAAACTTTCATGCTAATTGCTTTTCCAGCGGTCATTACTTGATCTTTGATGTAAGTATCAACGAATTCTATTAACTTTTGCTTTTTATCATCATCTGGAATATTCGTATCTATCTGAGTTAACTGTAATTTGAATAACCTTAAAGCATTAATCATGGATACAGCCATTGGTCTACATTTCTGCAAATAATCAGAACTATTTTGTAAAACTGATTCAAGAAATCTACAGAATTCTTGCTCTGGAGGTGACCTCAGATCTCTAATCAAATGAGTAAGAGCTGATAGTAAAGATATACACCTAGCGTTTGATCCCATAATTGTTTTTGTTGAATATTGAATGCCTAGTTGAATAAAAGCTGGATGAATGTTAGGCAGACAAACTGAATCTTCAAATTCGAAACTCTTAGAATCTCCTATGTATAAGTGATTTAGTAACTTCACTTTATTTCCATGTAAACATTTCTTAGCAAGTGGAGTTTTCGAAACATTTGGGCTCTTCTTAGATTCATTTGGTACTTTAGATTTAACTTGTCTCGGTATTTCAGATCTAGATTCACTTGTTATTTTAGGATTAGCTTTTCCTTCGTTCGATTTTGGTATGTTTTTGCTATTCTGCGGATCTGATTTTAACTTAGCTAATCGCTGTGCCTCTTGAAGTTCTCTTCTTTTCGCCTTTTGTTCCGCTTTTGATAAACCCTGAGCATCAGAATCTGATTTATTTAGCTGATTCTTCTTTTCAGCTAACGTCTTCTCCCATTCTAGCTTTCTTTTTTCTTTATCACTCAGTTTACTTTCAATGGAAGATTTTTGTTCTATCCCAGAAATAATCTCATCAGGAATTTGTGTCTTCTCTTTAATAGATATTCCCGAGTCCTTTTTGCTAAGTTCATTTTTTTCAGGGTAATTTGGACGAGGGTTTGCTTTAATATTCTTCAATTCAGCCTTATTATCGTCAGTTTGCCTACCTTGAACTTTTAAGGCTCTTCGTTCCTTTTTGGTAAGACCATCTGCCCCTACTTTATCTTCTGAAATATGATGAAATATGGAAATATGAAAACCTTATCAGGATAAATACCTTTACTTTGATTTTTCTTATCCATTTGCATTTATTTTATTGAAGAAATTGGAATATTTCCTAATGTTTCACATGTGAAAGTTTGTGTAAAATATAGGGATATTACGAATTTGACAGAAATGTGAAATGAAATATTCACATGCTAGGGGTGTTCGAAATACATCGATACATCGTCGATGGTTATTGGTTAGTATAAGATGGGTGCATTGAACTCATTTTAAATCTAATGCATCGAAATCTTCTTCTTCCTTACATCCCCCAGGATGATTAAAGCCACTTAGAACATTGTAAAATAGAAATGTTTATTTTGCGCTTTGCGGTCTGAACTTTTTTTTAATATGCTATTATTAGTTTCACCTGTATCTTTCTATTTATGTGACGGAGTATTCAAACATTGCTTTCATTCATTTTGAGACATCGTATTTGATTGGAACTCTGCATACTTCTCAATAACCCATTTCAATACAATAATGCGATAAGGTTTTCAAAAATCGGGCATTAAAATTTGAGAGATAAATAATCTTTAGCAGAAACTAGTGGCGCCCTGTTGTAATAAGCAGATGAAACCTAAAACATCAGTAACAATTTAGAACGCTGTAATACGAAAGGCGCCTTTTACGTGTCGTTTTCAGAAACATAAACATATAATTAACTGAAAATTCAGAAAATAATAGTTTGAAAAAATTAAAAAGGTTTCATCTTTTATTTTGACCTTCTATACAAGCTTGTTTTTTGGTTTTCGAACTATTATTTATTGATTAGTTAATTTATTGTATAGGATATCCAGATCTTGACTGAAAGAAAAGAGGGTTTTTGTAGGTGATAAGAATTTAATAATGTAGCTTCCAAACAATAAATGAGATACTAGAAAGAACAGTAATTCAAATTTACTTTACATCCAAGTCATAATTTCTACCAAAAATGGCAAATGTTAAAAGTTTTTGTACTGCAGCATTAGTATTGTAAGTTCGTTTTACAGCAGATTCTTCTTTTATTTTTTGTGTTATCCATGTCGTGCACTGTGACTCAATTGGAGAAAAATCGGCTAGTAATGAATTAGGAAATTGGCTTCTTGTTTCAGAATCGTTGAATACCGCTGATATGCTGATCTTTTTGAAAATTATCGGCCAAGAAACCTGGTCGTAATCTGGAAAGCTGAGAATGAAATATTGTTATTAGAATAAGTTTGTAAAAAATACTCTACGATCTGGAGGAATGAACTGAAACATTATTACCTTGCAGATCGAGCAATTCATAAAGGTTAAGAGAAAAAATCAAAAGAACTAGATGACACTCAAAAGGACAGTAGTTTCTTTGCTACTAATAATATTCAAAGACAATGACGTATTAAAACATTGAAATTTCACTATCTTGTAGAATTTATTCATTCTTATAATTATTCAAAATACATAAAACTTACCTCAGTAAAATACTTTTTCTATGTAGGAAATATTTGAATCAATACCCTTTATACTTACCGTTGACCACAATTCATTATAGACGGTCCAGTGCAAGCAATCAATCCGCAAATTTCTACTCCAAGTATATATGTATTATTTCCATATGTTCGCAACCCTGATCGAGTGACCAAAAAATAATCATAAATAAATTTATTTTCAATACTATCGGCATTCAAAATCTCTGTTTCAATTTGAAAATGGCAACACAGAGTTTCATTTCCTTGGGTTTGGCATAAGGTTTCTTCGATGGTTTTAGATGTCCGTAAATCCAACTTTTTGTAAGCATACTCTAGAAGAATAAAAAATGTTATTTTCCGTAAAGTGTATATATATTTAAAGAGTAAAAATTTTTGTGCATGTATCATATTTATCAATTGAACTTTGGTCAGCTTCTGATACTACCAAATATATAATAATATATTTGGCTGTAACAGATTGTGCCAGCGTTTTTTCTTAATTGAGATCTCACCTGTTAGATCTTCAATATAAAGGTTATATTTATCCATTTTCTTAGCGTTCCGATTATTGACTTCTAGCTTACAACTCGGGGTGAAGTTGTAGATGTCTGGCACTTCTTTGAACAAATAATAGTTATCACTACGTGGTATATCAACTGTTGCCAGAGTACCTCTTGCCCCTGAAATTTGAAAAATTCTTCAATAAGTAATTTACTGAGTTTGGATTGCTGAAATATTGTCTGAAATGAAGTGAAAGTATATGTCACGCTAGCGTAACAAAATGATTGTGGCCCCTCCCGCGAAAGAAGAATATTTGGTCCTCTCTCGATCAATCGAGAGGTCTAGGGGGATTTATTGGCAAAAGATTTGTGCGTATAGATATTTTTTTAATAACTAATAGATTTCCTTGGTCAAGAATTACAGCATGAAAATGAAGTCTTGAGACTAGATAGTTCTATGTTCTCTCGATAACACTGCAAGCATGTTAATTTCGTCGCCATTAATAACATCGAGTTTTCATTATATGCTTTAAGTTAGAAAAACAACATTTTAACAAAATTAACAAGAAAATGAATCAGTTCTGTTGATAAGAAGAGATTGATTCATATTTTTGTCGAATAGCACATTCTCCTTTTTTTTGGCATCATATATTTTGATAACTTCATTTAGATTCAGGCTCTTGACCCTTGCGTTTTCATTGCTCAGAAAGCTGAGTCCACCGAGTTGCTCTTGTGTCATGGTACTTCGCAAGCAGTTTTTCATGAGCTTCAATTTGGAAAAAGACCGTTCTCGCTGTAGTCACCGGTAGAGTAAAAAAAAAGAATATAGCCAGTACATAAATCTTGAAAACTAGGAGTAGACGAGAAGTTCTCTAAGAATAGCAGATTCGCTATCTACTGTATCGATATTGACGTTGTTTTTTTTTAATATTAGACTTCAATAATCTGATGAAATCTGATGGCTGAGGCCTAAATTGGAATCTACTAAGAATTTCGGACAGAGAACAATGAAAAGGTCATTAATTTCATCCATTGCTCTGAATCTCGTTTTCAACTGGCAAATTATCATATCAAGAGTTGCCTAAAAATAACTTCAAAATGTTGTTCGGCATCCTGTCAATTTCTCGACTTAACGAAGTTCGTCGAAATGCTTTGACTCCTTTTTATTCCTCTTGTGTTCGGAAGTAAGAATCAATATCCATGTATGAGCAAGGTGTGGTGCGGAGTTCCTAATATTCTCAAAATTGTTTAGTGCATCAATAAGTTTTCTAGTAACGCTCTTTAGCTGTGAAGCTGCATCAAACAGATGGTAGCTCTGAGTTCGCATGATTTTAGATACCACATTTATATCTTTGAGAATTTTTGTCTGGAATTTGATTTCAATAATGAACGAGAAATTTTCAGCTGCCATTAGAAATAGCTTTCATAACATCTTTACATGAATATCTGAGAGTTTTTTTCAGAAGACCATCTAGTTGTGCAGAGACTCTTCAAAGTTCGCGGAGAAAGAGAAAGAAGATTTCACCTCTTAATGCTCTTAATGTTTCTGAAAACTTTAATTTTAATGTGCAATCCATTTTCATTTCCATCAGTTCTTCCTGCTCATTTATTGGTAAGTGTCCAAAAAGAATGCTCTCGGAGAATGGATTTCGAACCCAGTCCAAAGGTTGCAGATCAATCCTAGCTTCAAGTGTTTGACAATCAAAGACTGAACTCTTTTTTCCGGATCAGCTGCCATGACATTCGGACATTCGGAAACATCTCATTAAAAGTCATCGTATTTCTGTACGAAATACTGTAGACTGTAGATCTGCTCCAATTTCTAGACACACTGCATTAAAAAGACGGGAGTTCAGCGGTCGTGACTTGATGTAATTTTCGATTTTGATAATTTCTTGAAGAACGCACAAAAGGTCTTCTGCCAGAGACTTCGTCATAAGAGCTTCCCTATCTAAAAAACAATGCTGTTTTTCGATATTTTTCAGCAACTTTAGCTATAAAGCCTTTAACTTTTCCTGTCATAGATAAATAGATAGATAGATAGATTTATTGCCATAAACAAATAAAAACTACAAGGCATATCAAAATATTAAAAGATAAAAGCAACAACAAGTATTTGAAAAAACATGAAGGCATGAACTCTCACAATCTAAAAACAAGTTCAAGAAATTTATCTTGGTTGGTACATCACAAAATCATTGCTCATCTCAAAAATTCGAAAAATTCTTCAATTGAATGAGCAGCTCCCTGCAGCAAAAGCTCATGAATTCTCCTTCTGAACTGTTCATCAGGTAAGGCTTTCAGCTCTCCAGGTAGCTTATTATATAGTCGTACTCCCCAATATTGCCAGGAATTCTGCGTATTGTTTCTCATATATAGTGGTGTTAGGTGATGGTTCCTATATATGGTGTTGAAAGGATGAGTGTCACCGTTTCTAGGAAAGGTATTCTTGTTTTGGTGCATATTTAGAGGCACTCACGTATATACAATGATGGAAAGGTAAGTATTTTTTGCTCTTTAAAAAACGGTCTGCAGGAGTCCCTATTGCCAAGCCCAAACATGATTCTGATTGCTTTCTTTCGTAGTGTAAACACCTTTGATGATTCAGATGCTCGGCTCCAAAAAAGAACTCCATATAGAAGGATGCTCTGGAAATGAGCAAAATATGCAATTCTGATCATTTGGCAAGTGTCATTATGTTTTAATCTTCTCAGCATGAACAAAGAATTTCCTGCATGCATAATCTATGTGTGGTATCCAGTTAAGCTTGTTGTCAAGTAATACTCTCTGGACACTCCAAAGTCCAGGTTCCGTATTGATTTCAAGTGTTTCGGTTTTGTTTGTATTCAGTTTCAGTGAGTTTTTCAAGAACCATGAGTCGACCTCCTTCAAAGCATTTTCTCTTTTATGTGATAAATCCTCTGTAGTTTTAGAACTGATAATTATTGAAATGTCATCACAGTACGGGCATAAGTGTTTACAGTTTCAATTGCGATTACGTTTATATAAATGATGAAAAGCAGGGGTCCCAATACCGAGCCTTGCGGCACTCCAGTGACAGGGTCAAGCTTGAAAGAAGTCTCTCCATTCCAATGGAACCTTGGCTGTCTTCCCCTTAGATAAGACTCAAGCAGTTTTGAAACCGTTCCCCTGAAACCATAGCGGTAGGGTTTCTTCAGCAGTAATGAGTGCAACACTGTGTCAAAAGCTTTGCTCAGATCGAAATTTCCGTCAATTTGTCATTATCCATATTATTAATAATGACTTCTATTGCCTTCATCAATGCAGTTGTTGTGCTCTTCCCTCTTCTATATCCGTGCTGGTTTCTGTTAATCAGGTTCTTTGTCTCCATCCAATTCTGCATTCTTGTCTTTATGACGCTTTCAAATATTTTTGAGATGCATGGCAATATTGCGATCGGTCTATAGTTTTCACAGCTTTCCTTGTCTCCCATGGCATGCGGGGACTTTAAACGACGCACTCGCACTGATTTGAGACGTCCGTGAGTCATGAGAGAGGTGTACCGGAACCTTTCATTAAAGGAGTGGAACAAAAACTTCTCACGCGCGTGATAATATTGTGTAGCTAAGTATTTTACTCGCCCTTACTTAAAATAAGTTTATAAAACAACCTTATTTTTCCGAGGCACGCCAATTAACAAACATGGTACACTAGTGTGCCGCGGTACACACTCTGCGAAACACTGATCTGATCGACTTTTAAGTAATTTTCTGGAATTTTTTCTGTTTATTGATTTTCAATGCTTCCCATAGGTTTAGTTTCAATCTATTATATTCATTATGTTAAATATCAAAACGGTTTTCTTCTTTTAGATGATCTAAGGCTCTTTTTCAATGGTCATGTGACCTATTTGTCTATGAAATCATGACACTCCCATGAAAAAGTGTTCTGAGCGTCAAAATATGTCATTCGTCACTTATTTTAGGTTAAAAAACTCAATTGATAAATATGAATTTTTTTATTGATTTGGTATCATTTCTGTAATCTTTTATGTCATATACTTACTATGTTGTTCGATTATCGAAAGCTAATGAACCCTTGAACACTTGAAGACCCAAAATATAAACTTGTCACTTATTTCTTCTAGCGTCTGCCGCTATAAAGTTCAGAAATCCCAACTTTCTAGCGTCAACGCTGAAAATCACGTGACCATGCGAATCAGCGTCAAAACGCTCTAATGAAAAGGAACCTTTTGATTGAGATATATGAGAATCTGATATTTGTTTGTCGAAACTGAATTTATGCTCAGATATCCTAATATTCATATTTCTGAAATCTACCTATATAAATGTTATCCTAATTTCTACAAGAGAATTTATAAACACCTGATCTATTTCCTTTATGAATTTAGGTTTACAGTTTTTATATATCTATGTGAAGAGTTATCCATTCTGAAAGTTATAATGAAATTCTGAGATGAAAATAAAGACTTTAAATTCTTACGGGTGTACCAATATAGGTTAATATATCATATTTTCGATTAGTCTTAGGAAAAACCTAATGGGTTGCGTAATGAAATTGTTTACGAGAAAGTATACTGTCAATCATCATCATCAATCATTATTGACCGCTATTGGTTTTATAATGTATTTCATGAAATTATTTTCTGATATTCACATCGCGGTGACTCTATGTATCATACTATTGTAAGCAATTATTTTAGGTTGGTATGAATGTGCGGAAAAATTGTGAATAGTAATGTCTGTATGGGATGGTTTATGGAAAATAGAAAAACCTCGCCTGTGGTCAATTTTGATTATAGTTAAATCTAAAAGTTCATGGAATTCTCAGTTTCTATTTGCAAAGTGAACTTTATATTAGAGTGAATTGAATTTATGTAGGTACTAAAGGAATATAATTGTCGATTTGTACCTTTAAAACAATATATTATGTCATCGGGATATCTAAATCAATAAATGTAGTATGTTGCCAGCGAATGTTTATGAATTGTTTTCTCAATGTTATCCATGAAAATTTTTGCTAGTAGGGGACTGAGAGGATTGTCGTTATTAACTATATATAGTTCATCATTGATCTTAAAGTAATTCTGTTCTAAGCATACTTCTAAAACTTTCATAGCTCTGATTGTGTGATGAGATTCACATTATTATTCTGCAGAGCTTGGTTAATCAATTTCAATGGATCATGAGGTGGAGTAGAGATTAACTACATCCCAGGTAATAAATTAAGCATTATATGATAGTACAGTATACTTAATTTTTTCTATTAGATCTGAAGAAATCTTAATTGATATTTTTTTTGTTTTGGAAAACAAACATTAGCATGTCAATGTGCAAATCATTAACTAGATGGAAATCATACTTATAATAATAATTTTGATATTTGAAATTAATAGATTGAAATTGAACCTATAGGAAGCATTGAAAATCAGAAAACAGAATGTATATAGTTTATCACTATCCTATTGTTCCATCCCATAATTCATTGAAATTGATTAACCAAGCTCTGCAGAATATTAATGTGAATCCCATTTTACAATAAGAAATTATGAACCTTTTAGAAGTATGTTTAGAACAAAATTATTTTAAATCCATTATGAAATTTTCATGACCAACAACAGCTTGATAATAGGAAATCCACTCATTCCTTTACAAGCAGAAATTTTCATGGATGAGGAAATGATGCATTCATTGATGTAGATATGTGAATGGCATAATCTGTTGTTTTACACGTAGAAATAGACAATTAGATTCCATTATTACCTTCATAAATTCAATTTACCGTATTATAAATTTCACTTTGAAAATGGAAACTGAGAGTTTCATCAATTTTTAGATTTAACTATAAATCAATCAATATAAAATAGTTGTTCATAAGTGTGATACATAGAGTCACTACTATTTCAAAAAAAACCTTCACAATTTTCAGTATTACGATATCTGGAGCAGAAATGTAGTTTTGAGAAAAAATTAGATTCTCAATATTCAAATCATCTACTAGAAAAACCATACTTTCAATAATAATTTCGAAATTTTACATAATGAAAATGATATATTGAAATTGAACCTATGGAAGCATTGGAAATCAATAAACAGAAAAAATTCCGGAAATTTATTTAAAGTCAATTAGATCTGAATTCGTCACCGTTACTTAATCTTTTCAGCTTTCAAAAGAAGTTACCCTATTTTATTTAGTTGGGTACCTGGTTTTACCATGTAATATATAAGGTACATCATTTTTTTAAATGTACTACATATCTGAAGAAGCCACAGTGTGATGAAACGCGTCATAAGTTTGCCAATATAGTGTAAATTTGAACTTTTTTTTATTTAATTGAAAAATAAAATATTCGAGTGGAAAATTGGAGGAAATTCTCAAGGAAGTAACACTCGACACCGTCATCCTACAATTAATTTTGAGTTTGATGAGGTTACAGCAACCTCAAAATGTTCCTACTCGAATAATAAATTGACATGTTTCACCCTGTTTCGCTATTTCTAAACTTAGTTGGAACACAGCGTATTGTGATTGCAGTTCATGACCTAGCATTGATATCAATCCCAGATGGCGGATTTATATTTTTTTATGATATGTATTCTTTCATACACATATTAGTGTAGATATTAATTAAAACGATTAACACTTAAAGTAATCATCCAGTGATTAGAGAAAAATATTTTGAAGTTGCATTCCATTATATAACTCACCTAAAAATATTCCTAGCCCTCCTGTTCCATACGTGGGATCGGAAGCACCAGAAGTCAAGAGAGCTACATCATTGCCTTGGGCCCAAGATTGTTGAATCTGAATAGCTTAAATGGAGTTAAATGAGATAAAAAAACACAAGGTTTAACTTTAATCTACACTTTATTTGAAAAAATTCGACGACGTTTCGCTGACACAGCAGCTTTATCAAGAATGACAAACAGAATGAAGAGTATGGTATTATAAACAAATCGTAGAACAAGTTGGATGAATAACAGGAAAATCCACACCGAGCCATTGTACAGTTAGTATGAAAGGTAATAAAAACTAATTAAACAAGTTAAGTAGGGGTGAATAATTCACATCTACCTGCTCATTCAAAAGCGTGTCCGAATGTTTGTATCTATTTATTTCTAATGCTTCTAGGAGATCTAATTTTGAACTTTTTGATTTTATATGTAATATGTCAAAGTTTTATTGAATGAATGGTTTATTAGGTGGTTTGAATTCAAACCACCTAATAAAAGAAAACCATTCATTGTTTATAATACCATACTCTTCATTCTGTTTGTCATTCTTGATAAAGCTGCTGTGTCAGCGAAACGTCGTCAAATTTTTTCAAATAAAGTGTAGATTAAAGTTGAACCTTGTGTTTTTTATCTCATTTATATCATGGATCTACATCAAGTAACGGCCTCCACAATTCCAATGTTAAATGGAGTTAATTGATTTTTCAAATACTGATTGAAACTCACTCGTATGGAAAGGTAGCCCAGAGAACCACATCGTAGGTAATATAAAGTTGCTGATTCCTTTTCGAACTAGATCCATGGCAGGAGATTTGAAGAGTAGGTCGAAACAAGTGAAAATACCAAATGTTTTTCCAAAATCGGTATCAAAAGTAACAAGTTCTGGCGTTTTTGGTTTGTCGGTGTCTGGTTCCAAATACGTGTTGTACTTGCGATATCTGAGAACATTGAATGTTTGATTATCAACAGTAAAATCGATAACAGTACAAAAAAATACTCTTAGTACATCGATTCTCAATGTTCTTACAATTCCCTTTGGTTAGGAGTAAAAATATTGTTAGCCCTACATCAAAACTACTTTTTTTAAATTCCCGACAAGTGTTTCGATAAGTGTGTTAGCATTGTAGGGCGTTCAGGGACCAGATGGATAAGAGGAATGTATAACTAGAACTATGACCGAAGAAGAAACCGTGAGTGTTCACTTACTAGACCACCAAAGAGAACGGGGAATGGCTTAGCATCGATCATTCAAGAAATCGGATGGCAAGAGTTGACAGCTATATAAAGAAATATAAGAACCAAACAAAAAATAATTAAAAAAAAAAAAATTCTTCTCTAGGACGAAGATCTTAGGTTAGAATGGTATAGAGGTGTTCCCCAAGCTCTATGACAAACTTTGAGAGGTGATTCCTGAAGCAATTCTGAGACAAATTAGTGAAAACAGCAAGGTCCTCATCGTTTTTCAAATTTGGTGATAATCAGCTTCAAAAATTTGATACTCACGTGTTCTGAAATCATAATTCCCAACATAAGGGAACGATATGGGTTACTATAGATGGAATGAAGAACATATCATGTTGTACAGAAGGTGACATCCGTTATTATAGTAAAATGACTTGTAAAATTTGGACTGTGTTGAAGATAATCCCTTGATCAGAACTCGGTGTATTGCAAAATCAGTTGCAAATGTCCCGAAGTGTCGTGCGGCGCGGTTTGAAAAGAGAGGAATTGCACCCTTATCATCGACAGTGAATGCAGGCATTAAATGTGCAGCATCGACTCACATTTTACCGCTGGATCCTGCATCAACATGCTCAAGATCCAGATTTCATTTCCAAAATTTTTATGGTGAGATGAATCATGCTTCACAAGAGATGATACTTATAAACAATTTCCATAATGATGATGTATGCGGTTAGGCAAAGACGTTTCCAAAGAAGGTTAAGTATCAACGTTTGGGGTGGTCTTTTTAATAATATCTTCAGGCTCATTCATATTTTAAATGACAGGTTAAATGCCATTACTTATAGAAATTTTCTATGGAAGACAATCAATTTAATTGATGATGATGTTCCGCTAAATTTTATTCAGAATAGGTATTATGAACATGACGGAGCCAATTCACATCAAGGAAGAATAGTTGTTGAATGACTGAATTAATATATTCCAAACAGGTGAATTGGTAGAGGAGGTCCAATTGCTACCACGGTAGCCGGATATTAACGCGTTAGATTTCTATGCATGGAGATTCATGAAACATCTCATTTACAGAGTAGAGATAACAAATTTCGAGCAGTTACAAGAATGGATAAACAATGCCGCAGAATCAAACAGAAACGATAATGTCCATCATGTATTTCATCACCACACAATCGCTCTTGAATCTTCAGTGGTATTCTTTAGTAGCTTGTGCGTTTTCCATCACGAAAACAATGAATTTAGAACATATATGCATTTTTTCATTACTGAAGGAATACATTTTCAATTCAATTTAAGGTTTCAAAACCATAATTATCTATCGAAAAAGATATTCTGACATTTATCCATCAAAAGTGACTCAACATTCTTGATAGTCATTTAACTATATGTGTATTTCATTCCATTTATGGCTATACCACGCAATCGCTCTCGTATGTTGGAAATTGTAATCTCAGGACCTGTGTGGTTCGAAAATTTGAAGCTCAATTTCTCCGAATTTAAAGAGATTCGGAACATGTTGTTTTCACTAATTTGTCTTAGAATTTCTGCAGGAACCACTTCTTAAAGTTTGTCATAGAGCTTGTAAGTGTTCATTCTATAAACTGCATTCCGCTCTACAAGAACAAGGGATCTCGGGAGGAAGTAGAAAACTATAGATCTGTTTGTGTTCAAACATCCTTGCTTGTGTCATTGCCAGAAGCTATTTAGAACTGAAGGGATCCTAACCCTCTCTTCTCTGTAAGTTTTCTTTAATACAAATGATACAGTGCATTATTACTCTATCAGAATGAGAAGATATCTGCGTTTACCATTTTCAAGACTCTCAGTGGGTCGAAATGATCTTAACTATATTGGGATCAAATGCTTGAATCACATATATCCGCTCATAAATTATTTCAAATCCAAAAGAGCAGTTAAGCATAGAGTAAGAGAATTCTTGATTTCGGGTGCATTCTATACAGTGGCTGAATTCTTTGAAGCACACATATGACAGCTGTTATATAATATTTTTCTCAAATTGATGAGAACTCTTTCTAAAAATTTGTAATATTTCTATTTTATGTCGAATATTTTTACATTGTGTTTTGTTTATTGACGTGTTTCAATATGACTCATTGTAGTCTTAGGAGCAAATACATATGATTTGATTTTGATCATTAACAATAAAGTTTCAGTAAAAGTGTCAACAAATTCAATAGAAGCTGCATACTGGTTCTTTATTCGAGAGCCTTTTATTGACAGTAAAAACATATTAGCAGTTTAGAGAGAATTAACTCGATTTCTATCAAACCAAAACTTTATAAATTTTTGACAGAATTGTATGTGATATGATGGCGGAGATGTAATCAAGGCCATTTACAACCAACTCTATGGTCATGAGTTATATAGTATGTTTCTTGATTTCAGGCTGAACGTTTTTAGGGTCTCGAAGTAAGGGGGCGTCTGCCGATTTTGCAAAATCAAGTTATATTGGAAATACATCTTATACTTTTCTGTTGCACTACTAATTTAATTCAACAATGAAGTTGTTCAATGTTTTCTGTGACATATCATTCAATTATAGGATAACGTATCTAATGTTTCCTTGTAAATGTCAATTGTACAATGAATACTTCTATACTACCGGCTACGAAAATCCCCTAGCATTTCAGAGCGTGATGCCATGTTCTTCAGATAGGAACGTGGCAAAAAAGACAGTACAGGGTGGACAGATTTCAACGTTTTAGTACTGCAGCAGAGTGAAATATTGTGATGAGAGCAAAATAGCCCTTTTTGCCGTGTTCTTTTTGTGTGAGAAATACATTGCTGCAAACCGGTTCAAGCGAGCTTTTTCTTTTTCGTGTTATTTGCAAATTTGAAAAATTTTCTGTATCAATAAAGTGCCAATATCTTGGTTGTTTTTGAGTTGTGTAATTGGCGTCCTCCAACAAACTGTCACAGAGGTTACAACCAAGGCCACCGAGGCACGATAAAAATAAAAGTAGATCAAACGAAGAAACCAGAAAAGTTTGACTATCTACCACATCGCTATACACTGTGTCCGCTGGTAAAGTTTGTCGAAATAAGCTAACGCTCTAGTGCTTGTCTGGCTGTTAAACCAGGTGCACATCATATTTTAATAATAATAACATGCGCTTTATGTGTAAACACATTGAAGACTATTCAGGGAAAAATATTTAAACTTCCGTAAAATTTTAATGTCCGTTGGCTTTAGTAGTAGAATCTGTGTCAGTTCGTTGGAGGGCGCAATTGGTAGGTGTATATACATATACATGTACTTAGCGCGCTGAAACGGTTTGAGATGGCAGGCGGCAGTCTGGTTTGGTGTTGTGCAACAATGATGACGTCACGCGAGACCGCTACTATAACCTATCCTGGTTGACGATGATTATGAAAGGGATCGGAAAACCAGCTCCTTCAGGGAAGAATATGTAACATTCTACGGAAGGTTGAATATTGTTCCCTGAATAAAAGTCTTCAATGTGTGTGCATGTAATCATTGAAATATGAAGAAAAAATATATATCTACGTACCTATATGATTTTTTGGTTCTTACCTTGCAATAACTTTTCCATTTCGATCGAACACTACGTCCGTATTAAAAAATTTGAAACCATTATGAGCACCAACCTTGTCTCGAGAAATTTCTTTTTCCTTTAAGTTTATCACCAAGTATGTGCTATATTTTCTGGCTGTGCACGAAAGAACTTTGAAGAACTCAGAAAAACCTGGAATGCTGCTATTGCAAGGAATAACAGCTTCTTTAGGCGATGGAACGAATGTCATACCTTTTCTGCCTTCAGGAGTATCGAGTGCGTCACCAACAAGAGTACCTTCAGGAAACACTACCAAATCTAGAATCTTAACTTAGAATTAATATAAGGAAAACAGAAAATTGATGGATCAGATAAACAGAAATTAAACATTCGTTATAGAACAGGCTCGAACAATTAATTACTCTAAAAAATAAAAATTAGCCTGCCACAAGATTTGTTGCATCAAATGAAGTATAACTTGATATAACTAACAACCGCTATTTTATCTTGAATTTGCATAAAAATATAATTTAAGCCATTATTTTAACCGAGTTTACTCAACGAGGAAAAATGTTTTTGCTATGCTAAAAGTATACGCCATCTCTGTGTGGCATGGACGTAACCAGTACGTCAGTACTGTCTTTCTTGCATATTTTTTTTCTGTTTGCGAAGAATGACGGGAAAATTGGAACAATGCATTTGTGTCAAATTTTGCTTTGAGCTCGAAAAGAGGTATGCGGAATCTACCGAACATTATTTGGGAACGAATGTATAGGTAAAACATAAATAAGATTCCCGCATATCTATTGATAGCGGTCTACGCTCTGGCGGACCTTGACGGAAAAAACCTCGATAACATCGAATGTGCGACTTGCAATCAATCAAAATGATCTGTGGTGTTTCTATTTGAGCTAAGGACGAAAGTGAGTAATGCCGGCTAAATGATGTCTTTTTTCATAATGTCAGATAAGCAGCAAGGAATATTATGTAGATGTTCTGAACAAATTGCGTGATTCAATGAGAAGAAAACGGTCATAGCCTTGAGTCTGGGGTAATTGGTTGCTTATCTCAATAACGTGCTTTTACATTGATCGAATTTCTTGCAGCAATAATTGACAAAGCACAAAATCTTACAGTTTTGTTAGCCTCTGTATAGTCCTGATGATAACTGAAGATTGAAAGAGCCGCTCGAAGAGCACCGATTTGACTACATCTAAATGAATGAAACAGACGCTCTGAAGGCCATACCGAAAAGCGAGTGCCAGAACAGCTTCCAGCACTGAAAAAGGCGTTGAAAGCGAGTTGTTGAATCCAATGGATACTCGAAGAATATCACGACCTAGACGGCAGATAATAACACTAAGAAAGGAATATGGAAGTTGGATAGATACTTCTGATAAAATTCCTGCATTAAAATAGTAAAGTGAAGTAAAGCAAAGTATATTTATTCGTCTTCAAAGGTTTACAAGACATGTCAACAATAGAAAAGAAATAAAATTTCAAAAACTCACCTTATGTGATAACTTGATCCTTCCCACTATTTCATTATAAATTTTTGCATTTCTATTGCCAAGATCAAGAGGTGGAAGATTTGAAAAAATTTCATCATCCATCACATATTCCACTACGGCTGCATTATAGCCTTTTACTTCCTAAAAAATTAAGAGTGAAGTCTTCTATGCCAAAGGATATTGGACCAAAATGAAGCTAATAACATTTTACCCAAAACCGTAATTTGTTATTCAAAAGTTATGAAAAAATTATAATTATAACAGTTCACTTCTTGCTAGTCCTTGTCTAGTCCAGACCCGATGCGACAATCATCAGAACATTTACTGTTTTACTGCTGATAGATATATAGATAATAAAATTGAGTGTACGCTGAGACAGCCCTGCCACTACCACCCAGTGGTCTAATGTGTCACACTGTATTGAATTTCACCTAAAAGCTCCATCCTTCTTGTAAAGGTTAAGCTTTGTAGGTGAGAGCTTAGTAATCTCAGTTAGCTCTAGTTTGCTAGATACAAGATCCTTAAGCCTCAAGATTCTGTCGCTCGGGTATTTATACTTGACGTGTTCTATCTCCTTCTGACATAGATTGCATGAAGAGTCCTCGATCAATCTTAACTTATTTAGCTGATTTCTGAGGTAACAGTGCTTCGTTAATATGACAATCAGAACTCTTAGACCTGCCTGGAGAGTTAAAGCTAGGTGTGGTCTCTCACAGTAGAAGCTTCACTGATGGCAAGTCTAGAGTGTCTGAGACCTGTGAGGCTCAGCCAGTGCTCCTGTACCTTCAGGTCCAACCACCGACTATTTTATATCCTTGCTGTCTCCAGGGGCATTCTAAACCTAAGCTTTCATCACCATAGGTGATGTCCAGTTTTCGAATGTCAATGCCTTCAGTGCACCATGGCTATCCATACTGAATTTTCTTGATCTACTTGTAATCTCCCGTAAGCAAGAGATTAGCACAATGGCCAATAGGGAATATTTCTGCTTGAAAAACAGTCGTAAGTCCGCCTAGACAGATATACTGTTCCTTGGCGACAGATGGACCATATACACCAGCTTGAACACATTCAGCAGTTTTGGAGCCATTTGTGAACCAACAGGGACCCTCAAGTAGATGGTCCTTGGAGCTGGCGCATTCCTGTCTGCAAGGAGTGATAAAAATACTGACTTTCATTCATGTCATCTTTGACGTTTTTGATAGACTGAACTGAAATCTTTGAAATATCTATCTCTGAACACAATTCTTGCAAACAAATAAACGCCATCAGGAAATGTCCCTTTGTTCCAAACGTTTTTGCCATGTTATAGAGGG
Organism: Cryptolaemus montrouzieri; assembly: GCA_013387265.2. Lineage (NCBI taxonomy): Eukaryota > Metazoa > Arthropoda > Insecta > Coleoptera > Coccinellidae > Cryptolaemus > Cryptolaemus montrouzieri. The sequence goes on along the minus strand of JABFTP020000001.1, from coordinate 73,097,693 downwards.
CGTTTATTGATCTTTCTATTTTGATCAAATACTACGTTCGTATTAAAAAATTGAAAATATTATGATCATCAATATTGCCTCGAAAATTTTCATTGTTTTGATATAAGTGCGATACGATGAAAACGAACCACACTGAATAACTTAGCTGGTTTGATTATTCTGTGAATTTCAAAGGTCAATTTTTGATTGGAGGAGAACAGTTTTTATTACATGTTTCTTTCTCCCCCTATCAACCCCTACGCCTGGCAGCTTCGTCTCTTAATTTTTGAATAGAGAAAATATGTTGTGTGATACTTGAATTTTTATACGATGACGTAATTATTTACTTTCCAAATTAACATGTGATGAATTGAAAATGAGAATTGTTTAGAACAATTTCTTATCAATTCGTTCGAATCATAGAAGTTCAAGCTGTGTTACATTTTGATTAATGAGCAGCAGACTGATATTGATGATCAAATAACCTTTCTAATGAGGTATTACACAACCCCTTCCTCATTATAAAAACTTTCTGTAGTAGTTGATAGAGATAGGGTTGAATACAAACACTGAGAATAAGTAATAAAAATTTTCCGATTCAACCAAATGGATTTTGATTGAATGTTTTCATTCGAACGGATTCATGAAAACCTGGAATTTTTCCAAACAATTTTCGATTTCAATTCGTCACTTGTTATTTTATAAAATAAATAATTACGTGGTCGTATAGAGAATGGATTCAGCTTTTCAAAAAGGTGTCACACGATAAGATTTGGGGTTGAAGCTGCCAGGGGTAGGGGGTTGATAGAGGGGAATGAAACATGTGACAAAAAATGTCCCCTCCCAGTCAAAAATCGAGCCGTTTCAGGAAGTTCATAGAATAATCAAATCAGCCGAGTTATTCAGAGAGGTACGTTTTCATTGGAATGCACTGTATAACATTAATATGGTGACTTTACCTTCATTTTCCAGATTAAAAACACAAATAACAAGCACATAGATCGGAGTGTCTTTTGATGGGTTGCCATTTTATTTCTCACTAATAATACGGACAATACGGAGTCACATTGATTTCTACTGTTCCCTCACTGAATAATAAACAGGATTGAATATTCCAACCAGTGTAATGTAAATGTTCTCGAAATACTCGAATGGAATCAGCGACCTGAGGCGAAATTATGAGAATTAAAAAAAATTGTGCTACAGAAGCTAAGCGAATCAGAGTTATCATGTATTATCTTATTAATGTGAAAATTCAACAGGATAAATATCAAATTCTAGGAAGATTGAGTGATATTTGTTTTAGAATTTGCTATGAAGTACGTACTGGTCCAAGAACAGTACATATGCATTATTTTCTATTGTTCAAGGTTAACAACCTACGTATCGTTTATCGCTATCAGTCCAATCAAAAATTTTAACAGTGGATGAAAAATATGTTCTCATACAGAACAAAAAACTTGTTTTTTTTCCAGTGGCCTTCTCATTTTATAGTTTCAAAAATTCGTAAAGTTGGAAAAGACGGGTTTTCGAAAATACAGTAAAAGTATAGAATAAAATTCAAAATTTCTTTCACCTCAGTTTTGAGAAAAATGCTGAAATCAGGTCAGGATATTTGGAAAAATATCAAGAGTATCTTATCAGGTAATTCTAAAAATTTCACGATCAGAGTAAAGTTTGCTGATAAATTGATTATTGAAGATGATGAAATAGATAAAACTTCAATAATTTTTTCGTGAAAAGGAAATTGTATCGAGAATAAATAAATTTAAGGACTGGAAATATTATACTGATAAGATACACATAATGAGTTTTCTCATTTCAAAATAATTACTCTACAGGAACTTGAGAAAATAGTTAAATCACTGAAAAACACAGATGGGGCAGAAGACGGAACAACAAGTATTTTGAGAGACGCTTTTAGCGTTATTGCTAATAGATTGTTGGATGTTATTAATACTTCATTACAATATGGAAAATTTCCAAATGTTTGGAAAACAACAAATATTATTCCAGTTGAAAAAGTTACTAATACTATCTTATGTCAGGAGTTTAGGGGATTAATATAGTACCGGTTTTTGAGAAAGTGATAGAAACTGTAGTAAAACAACAACTATTAGAATACTGTGATGAAAACAATATAATAGTTGAAAACCAATCTGGTTGAGAGAAATAGATGAGGGTAAATATGTCATACCTGTATTTTTAGACTTTCAAAGAGCGTTTGAAACCATTTCAAGGAGTTAACTATTATTGAAACTCGAGGAAATAGGAATAAGGAGAAAGTTTTGAATTGGTTTTTTTCATATTTAAGTGATAGGACCCAAAGGGTAAAATTTAATGATCATTTATTAGACATAAAGAATATTGTGAATGGCATACCGCAAGGGACAGTTTTAGGGTCTTTGTTATTTTTGTTGTACATAAATAATCTAGTGAAATTTGTAAAATTCAGTGTGGTGTCTATGTTTGCGGACGACACAATGCTGTACATAACAGGTGATAATATGACATTTGTCATACTTTTCGAACAACTGTAAAATTTTTCTTTAAATTAAACAAGATCCATGAAGAAATAATATATGGGCGATGTAAACCCAAATAATTGGGTCCATAATGATTCTAAAACATCTATAGATCATAATCGGCATCACGTGGAAGACTGAACCTGGCCATCGGGGCTCTCTCGGTCGAACAGAGAGGGGATTGTTTTGTTGCGTTTGAATTTGAAGAGTTTTTTTGCGATTATATTTCAAAATTGGCAAGCAAGAATAAGGAAGTGATTATGTTTCAGGAGACTCACACTGCGACGGAAGAACATCTCCGCGAAAGAGGAAATATCGCAGGTTATGTACTTTTTGATTATCTCCTTAGTTCTTTTTATGACCTTGCTTGCTATGTAAAATCTTTTCTCTTAGTTTTGTTTAGACATATAAGATGTATGATTGTTGAAATATTTTTCTGCTGGTTTTCTTTTTCCATTGTTACAGATTCCTGTCCCAACTGTCCCAAACCCCCTTCCTTTCACCCTTGTCTTCGTTTGGAAATCATGGAATGTAAGAGAGAATGGAGCGGCTAAGCAGAAAAATCTTTGATACTCTTTTTGTACACACGACACTAACACAACATAAACAGACAAGCTATTGCTAGTGCAATAGTGACAGGGAAACGAGTTTCTTTCTCAGGTTTTTTCACTCGTTTATTGAATCATATGCAAGAAGTATGGTTCCCCTGTTACATTTCCTGAGCTCACACTTGTGTTTTTCTGACACACACCAAAATTATAGATATAAGCATTTATTGTAAATACAATTATTCAAAATGTTGTAATTTCATTTATATTTATTATATATATATATATATATATATATATATATATATATATATATATATATATATATATATATATATATATATATATATATATATATATAAATGATGATTGAATCAATAAATAAAGACATTGCTGCTATAAATGAATGGTTCTGTGATAATAGTCTAGGAATGAATGTTAATAAGTCTAAATATATGATACTGGGAAGTCAATACAAATTACATAATCTGAATTTGGTAACCTCGAGTGTTCAAATTTATAACAATATTCTTGATAGAGTAACCCAAATGATGTACTTAGGAGTAGTTCTTGATCAGAATTTGGGCTTTAAGTTACACTGTGATTATGTCTCAAAAAAGATGTAAACAAAAATACATTGCATATCAAGAATAGGCAATAAGGTGAATTTTGGGACTAGACTTATGCTGTTTGAAGCTATTGTGTCTCCTCATATTGACTTTTGCTCGACATTGATGTTTGGTTTACAGAAGAACAATTTGGATACTTTACGAAACATTCAGAATAGAGGATTGAGAGTTATTTTAAAGTGTAATAAAAGGACTCCAGTAAGGAGTATGTTGACTGTATTAAAACTTATTAGTGTCAAACAGAGAATTTATTTCAGAACATTGGATTTTATTTACAAGATGAAGAATAAATTAGTTCCTAAATATATATATATATATATATATATATATATATATATATATATATATATATATATATATTTGAAAACATTTCATTAGACATAAACATAATTATAATACAAGAAATAAAAACGAGTTTTCTATTGAGAGATGTAAAACTAAGAAAACTTACAACACAGCGCTAATAAGAGGAGTTATAACATTTAATAGTCTGCCAATTAATATTAAGGAATCTGAAAATTATAAGGAATTCAAAATTCTATAGATTTCGTATTGAGAATTATATTTAATTTTTGGTGTAATATTTAGAATGCTGGGGATATATTGTGAAAGACATTACATACTTAGAACCCAGCAATATGATGTTGTTTTCAATAGCAAATTGTTAAATAATGATTTATTATTATTATTATATTATATTGTTTTCAGAGCGGTAAAACTTCCGATTATACCGGACATCGACTACAACTTTCCTATTTCAAATGACATGGTGTACCCTTTAATTCTCTCATTAAAGGGCATTCTTTTCGAGCATCTTTTGTTAATATTTGTCCTATCAACCATTATTGAGTTATGTTTTTTTTTCATCAAAATAGCTCGTTTTCATTTAATTTGCAATTTTATCAAAACCAGTTCTTTCGGAAAATTAAATCATTAGGTAAGGAATCAGATAGAGTGAGCCGGCTCGGTGGCGTAAGGGATAGGATGATCCTCTCCTGCGCAGAGTTACCTGGGTTCAATCCCCACAAAGTCGGTGCGATTTTTCGGATTCTGGAAAGCGCTTGAGTGTCCATCTTTCGGAGGAGATGTAAAGCTGTCGGTCCTGTCTAACAGCGATGTGTTGGACATTAAAGATCCCTTCCCTCGACACGAGAGGGTTTCGGCAGAACTCCCGGGTTAGTGAGTTGACAGAATTCCCCGGCGTGTCATTAGCCGAAAGGCAGAAATAGAAGACGTTAAAGGAAAAACAAACAAACAAACAGATAGAGTTGATTTAATTCCGTTTTTGTGTTTCATAATGTGGATTCATAGGTTTCTATGAATTCGGCTTCAGTTTGACGTTTGGAAATTATTTTAAAACAGCAATACCACTTATATTGTTAGTGTATAGTTTTTTTGTTAAATAAAATGGCAAAAATATACTCAAACGAGGATAATATAAATTTATTCATCAGTCATGGTTCATGTCATCAATTAGGAAGTCCAACTTGTAAAAAATTTAACAAAAAGTACCCAAATTTACGACCAATATGCAGGAAACAATTTCGAATATCACAATCAAATTTTGGCTCTAATGAAATACAGAAAACTGAATTGAGTAGCGTTAGCTTTCTTCAAACGATAAAGATGTCGTTTTGGCGACATGAATCATGAAACAGAATTTCTCCAAGTCGTCCACCATTATTTGCTAAACATTTTTCAATACGCGAGCGCACTTTATCAATAATTGTTTTGTGCGCTTGATTGGAATCGATGCTGTCAAAGGCACGTCTCACAAAATCCGGAGATCTTGCAGGTAAATTCTGAAGGATCAGTCTTTTTATACATCTGTCGTCAAAAATGCTGATTAGTTCTTCCGACACCTGAGGTGTGAAGTGGGCCAGGTCATCATCTAATTGGTACTAATATTCAACAGGAAAATGTTCAGGAATTCTGAAACACATGTAGTTCAAATCTCTGAATATTTTACACCATTTCTTCATAAATTATCTGTACACTATAGAATGTCGATCGCCGATTGCCATGAAAAAAGAAATCGACTCACCTGTGAACAAAACTCTCACCCAGTCAACTTCTAACTAACTGACATGTTCCCTGGCAAAAATCAATCGGGCTCTTTGATGTACTGGGGTTAGAACTGGGCCTCGAGCTGCGACACAAAGCCTCAAACCGTATTCTCTGAAACGTTGTCGTATTGTTTCAGTGCTAATTTGGACATTTCTCTTCTGTCGAAGCTGCATTTGAAGATGCCTAGCAGTAGCGAACCGCTCTCAAATAACGGTCATAGATCGCTGTTGTTGTTCGAGGTCGTCCTTGCCAAGGTCCGTTTTCATGGCTACTAGTGTCCCTGTACCTGTGGATCTTTTTGGAAACAGTACAATGGGATGCGCCAAGCCTTTGGCCTATACTTGTATAGGTCGAACCTAGGTTATATAACACCACTGCTTCAACATATTCTGTCGGAATCAAATCTCGTAATTCGCGTTGCATTATTACCGAAAATTAAAATTTTCAAGAAGAACAAACGTTACTCTTAAAAATTGATCAACAACTACTATTATCAATATGTGGTGGTTCCTTGCATGAATAATATTAAATATATAGAGATTTCTTTCATGATATTTCTCATGAGAGGAACATTCGGTCATATTCGACAAAAAATGTGCTAATAATTAGTTGCTTACCAGAAAAGAAATTTGAAATACTGAAATTGGGCGTTTAATTCTTGGTACAGTGTACATATGTTTCTTAAGAGTATTATAATATTAAAAAAATAATGATATACCTGAAGACTTGCGAATGTGTTTTATGTTCTGATACCCAAAAATAAAATAAAATCTTCATCTAAACATTTTTTCGACTCCTATCACATACATAAATATACTAAATAAATAATAAATATACGATACTGGATGCGCGAAAGTGGTCAGCGTGAACAGCAGTTTTATTTCTAATTATACAGAAGAAGTATGTTAATTTTAATATTTTGACTCACCAACTATATGTCAAGATAATATCTCCGTTAGAGATTTTGTCAAAACTTTCATGCTAATTGCTTTTCCAGCGGTCATTACTTGATCTTAGATGTAAGTATCAACGAATTCTATTAACTTTTGCTTTTTATCATCATCTGGAATATTCGTATCTATCTGAGTTAACTGTAATTTGAATAACCTTAAAGCATTAATCATGGATACAGCCATTGGTCTACATTTCTGCAAATAATCAGAACTATTTTGTAAAACTGATTCAAGAAATCTACAGAATTCTTGCTCTGGAGGTGACCTCAGATCTCTAATCAAATGAGTAAGAGCTGATAGTAAAGATATACACCTAGCGTTTGATCCCATAATTGTTTTTGTTGAATATTGAATGCCTAGTTGAATAAACGCTGGATGAATGTTAGGCAGACAAATTGAATCTTCAAATTCGAAACTCTTAGAATCTCCTATGTATAAGTGATTTAGTAACTTCACTTTATTTCCATGTAAACATTTCTTAGCAAGTGGAGTTTTCGAAATATTTGGGCTCTTCTTAGATTCATTTGGTACTTTAGATTTAACTTGTCTCGGTATTTCAGATCTAGAATCACTTGTTATTTTAGGATTAGCTTTTCCTTCGTTCGATTTTGGTATGTTTTTACTATTCTGCGGATCTGATTTTAACTTAGCTAATCGCTGTGCCTCTTGAAGTTCTCTTCTTTTCACCTTTTGTTCCGCTTTTGATAAACCCTGAGCATCAGAATCTGATTTATTTAGCTGATTCTTCTTTTCAGCTAACGTCTTTTCCCATTCTAGCTTTTTTTTTCTTTATCACTCAGTTTACTTTCAATGGAAGATTTTTGTTCTATCCCAGAAATAATCTCATCAGGAATTTGTGTCTTCTCTTTAATAGATATTCCATTTTGCTAAGTTCATTTTTTTCAGGGTAATTTGGACGAGGGTTTGCTTTAATATTCTTCAATTCAGCCTTATTATCGTCAGTTTGCCTACCTTGAACTTTTAAGGCTCTTCCTTCCTTTTTGGTGAGACCATCTGCCCCTACTTTATCTTCTGAAATATGATGAAATATGGAAATATGAAAACCTTATCAGGATAAATACCTTTACTTTGATTTTTCTTATCCATTTGCATTTATTTTATTGAAGAAATTGGAATATTTCCTAATGTTTCACATGTGAAAGTTTGTGTAAAATATAGGGATATTACGAATTTGACAGAAATGTGAAATGAAATATTCACATGCTAGGGGTGTTCGAAATACATCGATACATCGTCGATGGTTATTGGTTAGTATAAGATGGGTGCATTGAACTCATTTTAAATCTAATGCATCGAAATCTTCTTCTTCCTTACATCCCCCAGGATGATTAAAGCCACTTAGAACATTGTAAAATAGAAATGTTTATTTTGCGCTTTGCGGTCTGAACTTTTTTTTAATATGCTATTATTAGTTTCACCTGTATCTTTCTATTTATGTGACGGAGTATTCAAACATTGCTTTCATTCATTTTGAGACATCGTATTTGATTGGAACTCTGCATACTTCTCAATAACCCATTTCAATACAATAATGCGATAAGGTTTTCAAAAATCGGGCATTAAAAATTTGAGAGATAAATAATCTTTAGCAGAAACTAGTGGCGCCCTGTTGTAATAAGCAGATGAAACCTAAAACATCAGTAACAATTTAGAACGCTGTAATACGAAAGGCGCCTTTTACGTGTCGTTATCAGAAACATAAACATATAATTAACTGAAAATTCAGAAAATAATAGTTTGAAAAAATTAAAAAAGGTTTCATCTTTTATTTTGACCTTCTATACAAGCTTGTTTTTTGGTTTTCGAACTATTATTTATTGATTAGTTAATTTATTGTATAGGATATCCAGATCTTGACTGAAAGAAAAGAGGGTTTTGTAGGTGATAAGAATTTAATAATGTAGCTTCCAAACAATAAATGAGATACTAGAAAGAACAGTAATTCAAATTTACTTTACATCCAAGTCATAATTTCTACCAAAAATGGCAAATGTTAAAAGTTTTGTACTGCAGCATTAGTATTGTAAGTTCGTTTTACAGCAGATTCTTCTTTTATTTTTGTGTTATCCATGTCGTGCACTGTGACTCAATTGGAGAAAAATCGGCTAGTAATGAATTAGGAAATTGGCTTCTTGTTTCAGAATCGTTGAATACCGCTGATATGCTGATCTTTTGAAAATTATCGGCCAAGAAACCTGGTCGTAATCTGGAAAGCTGAGAATGAAATATTGTTATTAGAATAAGTTTGTAAAAATACTCTACGATCTGGAGGAATGAACTGAAACATTATTACCTTGCAGATCCAGCAATTCATAAAGGTTAAGAGAAAAATCAAAAGAACTAGATGACACTCAAAAGGACAGTAGTTTCTTTGCTACTAATAATATTCAAAGACAATGACGTATTAAAACATTGAAATTTCACTATCTTGTAGAATTTATTCATTCTTATAGTTATTCAAAATACATAAAACTTACCTCAGTAAAATACTTTTTCTATGTAGGAAATATTTGAATCAATACCCTTTATACTTACCGTTGACCACAATTCATTATAGACGGTCCAGTGCAAGCAATCAATCCGCACATTTCTATTCCAAGTATATATGTATTATTTCCATATGTTCGCAACCCTGATCGAGTGACCAAAAAATAATCATAAATAAATTTATTTTCAATACTATCGGCATTCAAAATCTCTGTTTCAATTTGAAAATGGCAACACAGAGTTTCATTTCCTTGGGTTTGGCATAAGGTTTCTTCGATGGTTTTAGATGTCCGTAAATCCAACTTTTTGTAAGCATACTCTAGAAGAATAAAAATGTTATTTTCCGTAAAGTATATATATATATTTAAAGAGTAAATATTTTTGTGCATGTATCATACTTATCAATTGAACTTTGGTCAGCTTCTGATACTACCAAATATATAATAATATATTTGGCTGTAACAGATTGTGCCAGCGTTTTTTCTTAATTGAGATCTCACCTGTTAGATCTTCAATATAAAGGTTATATTTATCCATTTTCTTAGCGTTCCGATTATCGACTTCTAGCTTACAACTCGGGGTGAAGTTGTAGATGTCTGGCACTTCTTTGAACAAATAATAGTTATCACTATGTGGTATATCAACTGTTGCCAGAGTACCTCTTGCCCCTGAAATTTGAAAAATTCTTCAATAAGTAATTTACTGAGTTTGGATCGCTGAAATATTGTCTGAAATGAAGTGAAAGTACATGTCACGCTAGCGTAACAAAATGATTGTGGCCCCTCCCACGAAAGAAGAATTTTGGTCCTCTCTCGGTCAATCGAGAGGTCCAGGGGGATTTATTGGCAAAAGATCTGTGCGTATAGATATTTTTTTAATAACCAATAGATTTCCTTGGTCAAGAATTACTGCATGAAAATGAAGTCTTGCGACTAGATAGTTCTATGTTCTCTCGATAACACTGCAAGCATGTTAATTTCGTCGCCATTAATAACATCGAGTTTTCATTATATGCTTTAAGTTAGAAAAACAACATTTTAACAAAATTAACAAGAAAATGAATCAGTTCTGTTGATAAGAAGAGATTGATTCATATTTTTGTCGAATAGCACATTCTCATTTTTTTTGGCATCATATATTTTGATAACTTCATTTAGATTCAGGCTCTTGACCCTTGCGTTCTCATTGCTCAGCAAGCTGAGTCCACCGAGTCGCTCTTGTGTCATGGTACTTCGCAAGCAGTTTTTCATGAGCTTCAATTTGGAAAAAGACCGTTCTCGCTGTAGTCACCGGTAGAGTAAAAAAAAAGAATATAGCCAGTACATAAATTTAGAAAACTAGGAGTAGACGAGAAGTTCTCTAAGAATAGCAGATTCGCTACCTACTGTATCGATATCGACGTTGTTTTTTTAATATCAGACTTCAATAATCTGATGAAATCTGATGGCTGAGGCCTAAATTGGAATCTACTGAGAATTTCGGACAGAGAACAATGAAAAGGTCATTGATTTCATCCATTGCTCTGAATCTCGTTCTCAACTGGCAAATTATTATATCAAGAGTTGCCTAAAAATAACTTCAAAATGTTGTTCGGCATCCTGTCAATTTCTCGACTTAACGAAGTTCGTCGAAATGCTTTGACTCCTTTTTATTCCTCTTGTGTTCGGAAGTAAGAATCAATATCCATGTATAAGCAAGGTGTGGTGCGGAGTTCCTAATATTCTCAAAATTGTTTAGTGCATCAATAAGTTTTCTAGTAACGCTCTTTAGCTGTGAAGCTGCATCAAACAGATGGTAGCTCTGAGTTCGCATGATTTTAGATACCACATTTATATCTTTGAGAATTTTTGTCTGGAATTTGATTTCAATAATGAACGAGAAATTTTCAGCTGCCATTAGAAATAGCTTTCATAACATCTTTACATGAATATCTGAGAGTTTTTTTTAGAAGACCATCTAGTTGTGCAGAGACTCTTCAAAGTTCGTGGAGAAAGAGAAAGAAGATTTCACCTCTTAATGCTCTTAATGTTTCTGAAAACTTTAATTTTAATGTGCAATCCATTTTCATTTCCATCAGTTCTTCCTGCTCATTTATTGGTAAGTGTCCAAAAAGAATGCTCTCGGAGAATGGATTTCGAACCCAGTCCAAAGGTTGCAGATCAATCCTAGCTAGTGTTTGACAATCAAAGACTGAACTCTTTTTTCCGGATCAGCTGCCATGACATTCGGACATTCGGAAACATCTCATTAAAAGTCATCGTATTTCTGTACGAAATACTGTAGACTGTAGATCTGCTCCAATTTCTAGACACACTGCATTAAAAAGACGGGAGTTCAGCGGTCGTGACTTGATGTAATTTTCGATTTTGATAATTTCTTGAAGAACGCACAAAAGGTCTTCTGCCAGAGACTTCGTCATAAGAGCTTCCCTATCTAAAAAACAATGCTGTTTTTCGATATTTTTCAGCAACTTTAGCTATAAAGCCTTTAACTTTTCCTGTCATAGATAAATAGATAGATAGATAGATTTATTGCCATAAACAAATAAAAACTACAAGGCATATCAAAATATTAAAAGATAAAAGCAACAACAAGTATTTGAAAAACATGAAGGCATGAACTCTCACAATCTAAAAACAAGTTCAAGAAATTTATCTTGGTTGGTACATCACAAAATCATTGCTCATCTCAAAAATTCAAAAATTCTTCAATTGAATGAGCAGCTCCCTGCAGCAAAAGCTCATGAATTCTCCTTCTGAACTGTTCATCAGGTAAGGCTTTCAGCTCTCCAGGTAGCTTATTATATAGTCGTACTCCCCAATATTGCCAGGAATTCTGCGTATTGTTTCTCATATATAGTGGTGTTAGGTGATGGTTCCTATATATGGTGTTGAAAGGATGAGTGTCGCCGTTTCTAGGAAAGGTATTCTTGTTTTGGTGCATATTTAGAGGCACTCACGTATATACAATGATGGAAAGGTAAGTATTTTTTGCTCTTTAAAAAACGATCTGCAGGAGTCCTTATTGCCAAGCCCAAAAATGATTCTGATTGCTTTCTTTCGTAGTGTAAACACCTTTGATGATTCAGATGCTCGGCTCCAAAAAAGAACTCCATATAGAAGGATGCTCTGGAAATGAGCAAAATATGCAATTCTGATCATTTGGCAGGTGTCATTATGTTTTAATCTTCTCAGCATGAACAAAGAGTTTCCTGCATGCATAATCTATGTGTGGTATCCAGTTAAGCTTGTTGTCAAGTAATACTCTCTGGACACTCCGAAGTCCAGGTTCCGTATTGATTTCAAGTGTTTCGGTTTTGTTTGTATTCAGTTTCAGTGAGTTTTTCAAGAACCATGAGTCGACCTCCTTCAAAGCATTTTCTCTTTTATGTGATAAATCCTCTGTAGTTTTAGAACTGATAATTATTGAAAGTCATCACAGTACAGGCATAAGTGTTTACAGTTTCAATTGCGATGTCGTTTATATAAATAATGAAAAGCAGGGGTCCCAATACCGAGCCTTGCGGCACTCCAGTGACAGGGTCAAGCTTGAAAGAAGTCTCTCCATTCCAATGGAACCTTGGCTGTCTTCCCCTTAGATAAGACTCAAGCAGTTTTGAAACCGTTCCCCTGAAACCATAGCGGTAGGGTTTCTTCAGCAGTAATGAGTGCAACACTGTGTCAAAAGCTTTGCTCAGATCGAAATTTCCGTCAATTTGTCATTATCCATATTATTAATAATGACTTCTATTGCCTACATCAATGCAGTTGTTGTGCTCTTCGCTCTTCTATATCCGTGCTGGTTTCTGTTAATCTGGTTCTTTGTCTCCATCCAATTCTGCATTCTTGTCTTTATGACGCTTTCAAATATTTTTGAGATGCATGGCAATATTGCGATCGGTCTATAGTTTTCACAGCTTTCCTTGTCTCCCATGGCATGCGGGGACTTTAAACGACGCACTCGCACTGATTTGAGACGTGCGTGAGTCATGAGAGAGGTGTACCGGAACCTTTCATTAAAGGAGTGGAACAAAAACTTCTCACGCGCGTGGATAATATTGTGTAGCTAAGTATTTTACTCGCCCTTACTTAAAATAAGTTTATAAAACAACCTTATTTTTCCGAGGCACGCCAATTAACAAACATGGTACACTAGTGTGCCGCGGTACACACTCTGCGAAACACTGGTCTGATCGACTTTTAAGTAATTTTCTGGAATTTTTTCTGTTTATTGATTTTCAATGCTTCCCATAGGTTTAGTTTCAATCTATTATATTCATTATGTTAAATATCAAAACGGTTTTCTTCTTTTAGATGATCTAAGGCTCTTTTTCAATGGTCATGTGACCTATTTGTCTATAAAATCATGACACTCCCATGAAAAAGTGTTCTGAGCGTCAAAATATGTCATTCGTCACTTATTTTAGGTTAAAAAACTCAATTGATAAATATGAATTTTTATATTGATTTGGTATCATTTCTGTAATCTTTTATGTCATATACTTACTATGTTGTTCGATTATCGAAAGCTAATGAACCCTTGAACACTTGAAGACCCAAAATATAAACTTGTCACTTGTTTCTTCTAGCGTCTGCCGCTATAAAGTTCAGAAATCCCAACTTTCTAGCGTCAACGCTGAAAATCACGTGACCATGCGAATCAGCGTCAAAACGCTCTAATGAAAAGGAACCTTTTGATTGAGATATATGAGAATCTGATATTTGTTTGTCGAAACTGAATTTATGCTCAGATATCCTAATATTCATATTTCTGAAATCTACCTATATAAATGTTATCCTAATTTCTACAAGAGAATTTATAAACACCTGATCTATTTCCTTTATGAATTTAGGTTTACAGTTTTTTATATATCTGTGTGAAGAGTTATCCATTCTGAAAGTTATAATGAAATTCTGAGATGAAAATAAAGACTTTAAATTCTTACAGGGTGTACCAATATAGGTTAATATATCATATTTTCGATTAGTCTTAGGAAAAACCTAATGGGTTGCGTAATGAAATTGTTTACGAGAAAGTATACTGTCAATCATCATCATCAATCATTATTGACCGTTATTGGTTTTATAATGTATTTCATGAAATTATTTTCTGATATTCATATCGCGGTGACTCTATGTATCATACTATTGTAAGCAATTATTTTAGGTTGGTATGAATGTGCGGAAAAATTGTGAATAGTAATGTCTGTATGGGATGGTTTATGGAAAATAGAAAAACCTCGCCTGTGGTCAATTTTGATTATAGTTAAATCTAAAAGTTCATGGAATTCTCAGTTTCTATTTGCAAAGTGAACTTTATATTAGAGTGAATTGAATTTATGTAGGTACTAAAGGAATATAATTGTCGATTTGTACCTTTAAAACAATATATTATGTCATCGGGATATTTAAATCAATAAATATAGTATTTTGCCAGCGAATGTTTATGAATTGTTTTCTCAATGTTATCCATGAAAATTTTTGCTAGTAAGGGACTGAGAGGATTGTCGTTATTAACTATATATAGTTCATCATTGATCTTAAAGTAATTCTGTTCTAAGCATACTTCTAAAACTTTCATAGCTCTGATTGTGTGATGAGATTCACATTATTATTCTGCAGAGCTTGGTTAATCAATTTCAATGGATCATGAGGTGGAGTAGAGATTAACTACATCCCAGGTAATAAATTAAGCATTATATGATAGTACAGTATACTTAATTTTTTCTATTAGATCTGAAGAAATCTTAATTGATATTTTTTTTTGTTTTGAAAACAAACATTAGCATGTCAATGTGCAAATCATTAACTAGATGGAAATCATACTTATAATAATAATTTTGATATTTGAAATTAATAGATTGAAATTGAACCTATAGGAAGCATTGAAAATCAGAAAACAGAATGTATATAGTTTATCACTATCCTATTGTTCCATCCCATAATTCATTGAAATTGATTAACCAAGCTCTGCAGAATATTAATGTGAATCCCATTTTACAATAAGAAATTATGAACCTTTTAGAAGTATGTTTAGAACAAAATTATTTTAAATCCATTATGAAATTTTCATGACCAACAACAGCTTGATAATAGGAAATCCACTCATTCCTTTACAAGCAGAAATTTTCATGGATGAGGAAATGATGCATTCATTGATTTAGATATGTGAATGGCATAATCTGTTGTTTTACACGTAGAAATAGACAATTAGATTCCATTATTACCTTCATAAATTCAATTTACCGTATTATAAAATTCACTTTGAAAATGGAAACTGAGAGTTTCATCAATTTTTAGATTTAACTATAACCAAAATTGACCACAGTCATGATTTTACTATTTTCTATAAATCATTCCATACAGACATTATCGTTCACAATTCCGAACATCCATATCAATATAAAATAGTTGTTCATAAGTGTGATACATAGAGTCACTACTATTTCAAAAAAAACCTTCACAATTTTCAGTATTACGATATCTGGAGCAGAAATGTAGTTTTGAGAAAAAATCAGATTCTCAATATTCAAATCATCTACTAGTAAAAACCATACTTTCAATAATAATTTCGAAATTTTACATAATGAAAATGATATATTGAAATTGAACCTATGGAAGCATTGGAAATCAATAAACAGAAAAAATTCCGGAAATTTATTTAAAGTCAATTAGATCTGAATTCGTCACCGTTACTTAATCTTTTCAGCTTTCAAAAGAAGTTACCCTATTTTATTTAGTTGGGTACCTGGTTTTACCATGTAATATATAAGGTACATCATTTTTTTAAATGTACTACATATCTGAAGAAGCCACAGTGTGATGAAACGCGTCATAAGTTTGCCAATATAGTGTAAATTCGAACTTTTTTTTATTTAATTGAAAAATAAAATATTCGAGTGGAAAATTGGAGGAAATTCTCAAGGAAGTAACACTCGACACCGTCATCCTACAATTAATTTTGAGTTTGATGAGGATACATCAACCTCAAAATGTTCCTACTCGAATAATAAATTGACATTTTCACCCTGTTTCGCTATTTCTAAACTTAGTTGGAACACAGCGTATTGTGATTGCAGTTCATGACCTAGCATTGATATCAATTCCAGATGACGGATTTATATTTTTTTATGATATGTATTCTTTCATACACATATTAGTGTAGACATTAATTAAAACGATTAACACTTAAAGTAATCATCCAGTGATTAGAGAAAAATATTTTGAAGTTGCATTCCATTATATAACTCACCTAAAAATATTCCTAGCCCTCCTGTTCCATACGTGGGATCGGAAGCACCAGAAGTCAAGAGAGCTACATCATTGCCTTGGGCCCAAGATTGTTGAATCTGAATAGCTTAAATGGAGTTAAATGAGATAAAAAACACGAGGTTTAACTTTAATCTACACTTTATTTGAAAAAATTCGACGACGTTTCGCTGACACAGCTGCTTTATCAAGAATGACAAACAGAATGAAGAGTATGGTATTATAAACAAATCGTAGAACAAGTTGAATGAATAACAGGAAAATCCACACCGAGCCATTGTACAGTTAGTATGAAAGGTAATAAAAACTAATTAAACAAGTTAAGTAGGGGTGAATAATTCACATCTACCTGCTCATTCAAAAGCGTGTCCGAATGTTTGTATCTATTTATTTCTAATGCTCCTAGGAGATCTAATTTTGAACTTTTTGATTTTATATGTAATATGTCAAAGTTTTTATTGAATGAATGGTTTTCTTTATTCTTTTATTAGGTGGTTTGTTTATAATACCATACTCTTCATTCTGTTTGTCATTCTTGATAAAGCTGCTGTGTCAGCGAAACGTCGTCAAATTTTTTCAAATAAAGTGTAGATTAAAGTTAAACCTTGTGTTTTTTATCTCATTTATATCATGGATCTACATCAAGTAACGGCCTCCACAATTCAAATGTTAAATGGAGTTTATTGATTTTTCAAATACTGATTAAAACTTACTCGTATGGAAAGGTAGCTCAGAGAACCACATCGTAGGAAATATAAAGTTGCTGATTCCTTTTCGAACTAGATCCATGGCAGGAGATTTGAAGAGTAGGTCGAAACAAGTGAAAATACCAAATGTTTTTCCAAAATCGGTATCAAAAGTAACAAGTTCTGGCGTTTTTGGTTTGTCGGTGTCTGGTTCCAAATACGTGTTGTACTTGCGATATCTGAGAACATTGAATGTTTGATTATCAACAGTAAAATCGATAACAGTACAAAAAAAATACTCTTAGTACATCGATTCTCAATGTTCTTACAATTCCCTTTGGTTAGGAGTAAAATATTGTTAGCCCTACATCAAAACTACTTTTTTAAATTCCCGACAAGTGTTTCGATAAGTGTGTTAGCATTGTAGGGCGTTCAGGGACCAGATGGATAAGAGGAATGTATAACTAGAACTATGACCGAAGAAGAAACCGTGAGTGTTCACTTACTAGACCACCAAAGAGAACGGGGAATGGCTTAGCATCGATCATTCAAGAAATCGGATGGCAAGAGTTGACAGCTATATAAAGAAATATAAGAACCAAACAAAAAATAATTAAAAAAAAAAAAATTCTTCTCTAGGACGAAGATCTTAGGTTAGAATGGTATAGAGGGTGTTCCCCAAGCTCTATGACAAACTTTGAGAGGTGATTCCTGAAGCAATTCTGAGACAAATTAGTGAGAACAGCAAGGTCCTCATCGTTTTTCAAATTTGGTGATAATCAGCTTCAAAAATTTGATACTCACGTGTTCTGAAATCATAATTCCCAACATAAGGGAACGATATGGGTTACTATAGATGGAATGAAGAACATATCATGCTGTACAGAAGGTGACATCCGTTATTATAGTAAAATGACTTGTAAAATTTGGACTGTGTTGAAGATAATCCCTTGATCAGAACTCGGTGCATTGCAAAATCAGTTGCAAATGTCCCGAAGTGTCGTGCGGCGCGGTTTGAAAAGAGAGGAATTGCACCCTTATCATCGACAGTGAATGCAGGCATTAAATGTGCAGCATCGACTCACATTTTACCGCTGGATCCTGCATCAACATGCTCAAGATCCAGATTTCATTTCCAAACTTTTATGGTGAGATGAATCATGCTTCACAAGAGATGATACTTATAAACAATTTCCATAATGATGATGTATGCGGTTAGGCAAAGACGTTTCCAAAGAAGGTTAAGTATCAACGTTTGGGGTGGTCTTTTTAATAATATCTTCAGGCCCATTCATATTTTAAATGACAGGTTAAATGCCATTACTTATAGAAATTTTCTATGGAAGACAATCAATTTAATTGATGATGATGTTCCGCTAAATTTTATTCAGAATAGGTATTATGAACATGACGGAGCCAATTCACATCAAGGAAGAATAGTTGTTGAATGACTGAATTAATATATTCCAAACAGGTGAATTGGTAGAGGAGGTCCAATTGCTACCACGGTAGCCGGATATTAACGCGTTAGATTTCTATGCATGGAGATTCATGAAACATCTCATCTACAGTGTAGAGATAACAAATTTCGAGCAGTTACAAGAATGGATGAACAATGCCGCAGAATCAAACAGAAACGATAATGTCATCATGTATTTCATCACCACACAATCGCTCTTGAATCTTCAGTGGTATTCTTTAGTAGCTTGTGCGTTTTCCATCACGAAAACAATGAATTTAGAACATATATGCATTTTTCATTACTGAAGGAATACATTTTCAATTCAATTTAAGGTTTAAAACCATAATTATCTATCGAAAAAGATATTCTGACATTTATCCATCAAAAGTGACTCAACATTCTTGATAGTCATTTAAGTATATGTGTATTTCATTCCATTTATGGCTATACCACGCAATCGCTCTCGTATGTTGGAAGTTGTAATCTCAGGACCTGTGTGGTTCGAAAATTTGAAGCTCAATTTCTCCGAATTTAAAGAGATTTGGAACATGTTGTTTTCACTAATTTGTCTTAGAATTTCTGCAGGAACCACTTCTTAAAGTTTGTCATAGACCTTGTAAGTGTTCATTCTATAAACTTCATTCCGCTCTACAAGAACAAGGGATCTCGGGAGGAAGTAGAAAACTATAGATCTGTTTGTGTTCAAACACAGTTTGCAAAGGTATTCGAATCTGTATTCTTCGTCGGCTTTATGGCTTTTTGGATGGAATGGGAATACTTTATACTTTTCAACATGGATTTGTTGCGGGAAGTTCAACAACTTCTGCTCTGCTGGAGATCATGTTACATATTTATGAACAACTTAATGAAGGCAATCCAATAGTCGGTATTTTTTAGGATTTGAAAAGAGTTTTCGAATGTATGAATCATAAACTGTAGAGACTCAAACAAGCTGTTTTGTGTTGGAGTTAGAGGAATTTCTTTAGAGTGGGCTGATTCATACTTATAGGATCGAAGACTGACTGTTGTGGTGGATGGAGTGAGATCAAGAAAACATCTGATAAGACAAGGCGTGCCCCAGGGCTCAATTCTTGGACCTCTTTTCTTCATCATATTTTTGAATGACATATTCAATATAAATATTGAGTCGGGTTGACTGATTCTTCATGCTGATGATGCAAGTATGCTTGTAACTGAGCCATCGAAAGCGGATGTTATTCGTCAGAGCAATGTTACATCTCGAAATTTTAATGACTGGTGCTTCTATAATGGATTGACTGTGAATGTTCCAAAGACCCATTACATGAGATTTTTGCCGAGAAATGCATCAATTGATTCCTCATTCCTTATAAAATGCCACGGAGTAAGCATTTCTGTCGCAGATACCTTCAAACTTCTGGGAATTACGTAAGACCCATAATTAACATGGCAGGAGCATATATCCCTCTTGGCCTGTAAATTGAGCAGGGCAGCATTCACATTCAGATACTTGAGAGATGTGGTGAGTTTGGGGGTTCTGAAGCTGATGTACCAGGGATGGGTTGAGGGAACACTGGCATATGGAATAATTTTTTGGGGTTCTTCAGTACATATGCAGGAGGCTTTCATAGCACACAAGAAGATAATCCGCATTATGTTCAGACATCCTTGCTTGTGTCATTGCCAGAAGCTATTTAGAACTGAAGGGATCCTAACCCTCTCTTCTCTGTAAGTTTTCTTTAATACAAATGATACAGTGCATTATTACTCTATCAGAATGAGAAGATATCTGCGTTTACCATTTTCAAGACTCTCAGTGGGTCGAAATGATCTTAACTATATTGGGATCAAATGCTTGAATCACATATATCCGCTCATAAATGATTTCAAATCCAAGAGAGCAATTAAGCATAGAGTAAGAGAATTCTTGATTTCGGGTGCATTCTATACAGTGGCTGAATTCTTTGAAGCACACATATGACAGCTGTTATATAATATTTTTCTCAAATTGATGAGAACTCTTTCTAAAAATTTGTAATATTTCTATTTTATGTCGAATATTTTTACATTGTGTTTTGTTTATTGACGTGTTTCAATATGACTCATTGTAGTCTTAGGAGCAAATACATATGACTTGATTTTGATCATTAACAATGAAGTTTCAGTAAAAGTGTCAACAAATTCAATAGAAGTTGCATACTGGTTCTTTATTCTTTATTCGAGAGCCTTTTATTGACAGTGAAAACATATTAGCAGTTTAGAGAGAATTAACTCGATTTCTATCAAACCAAAACTTTATAAATTTTTGACAGAATTGTATGTGATACGATGGCGGAGATGTAATCAAGGCCATTTACAACCAACTCTATGGTCATGAGTTATATAGTATGTTTCTTGATTTCAGGCTGAACGTTTTTAGGGTCTCGAAGTAAGGGGGCGTCTGCCGATTTTGCAAAATCAAGTTATATTGGAAATACATCTTTTACTTTTCTGTTGCACTACTAATTTAATTCAACAATGAAGTTGTTCAATGTTTTCTGTGACATATCATTCAATTATAGGATAACGTATCTAATGTTTCCTTGTAAATGTCAATTGTACAATGAATACTTCTATACTACCGGCTATGAAAATCCCCTAGCATTTCAGAGCGTGATACCATGTTCTTCAGATAGGAACGTGGCAAAAAAGACAGTACAGGGTGGACAGATTTCAACGTTTTAGTACTGCAGCAGAGTGAAATATTGTGATGAGAGCAAAATAGCCCTTTTTGCCGTGTTCTTTTTGTGTGAGAAATATATTGCTGCAAACCGGTTCAAGCGAGCTTTTTCTTTTTCGTGTTATTTGCAAATTTGAAAAAATTTTCTGTATCAATAAAGTGCCAATACCTTGGTTGTTTTTGAGTTGTGTAATTGGCGTCCTCCAACGAACTGTCACAGAGGTTACACCGAGGCACGATAAAAATAAAAGTAGATCAAACAAAGAAACCAGAAAAGTTTGACTATCTACCACATCGCTATACACTGTGTCCGCTGGTAAAGTTTGTCGAAATAAGCTAACGCTCTAGTGCTTGTCTGGCTGTTAAACCAGGTGCACATCATATTTTAATAATAATAACATGCGCTTTATGTGTAAACACATTGAAGACTATTCAGGGAAAAATATTCAAACTTCCGTAAAATTTTAATGTCCGTTGGCTTTAGTAGTAGAATCTGTGTCAGTTCGTTGGAGGGCGCAATTGGTAGGTGTATATACATATACATGTACTTAGCGCGCTGAAACGGTTTGAGATGGCAGGCGGCAGTCTGGCTTGGTGTTGTGCAACAATGATGACGTCTCGCGAGACCGCTACTATAACCTAACCTGGTTGACGATGATTATGAAAGGGGATCGGAAAACCAGCTCCTTCAGGGAAGAATATGTAACATTCTACGGAAGATTTGAATTTGGGAGGCTTTTACTTGGTAAAATTCCATTATCAATAATAAAAAACAAGTACTGTGTTTTAAGGAATTTTACTTAATAATTGCGATTCGTAACGCGTTTCACTACACCGTAGCTTCTTCAGACGAATGATTATGCAGAAAAATGTAAATGAGAATATAACTATAAATGTTCTTGAGTAATTAAAAGCTTATTGGTCGCCTCCTCCTAAGTGGTTATTTATGACAGGTATATCCAATAAAATTAAGGAATAGATTGCTCCCCGAAAAGATTCAATAGAGGTGAAGGGCTTAAATCGACTTGTTCATTGATGAGTCTACCTGAGTGTTTGTATTTATTTATTTCTAAAGTTTCCCAAAGATCTACCTTCCAATATTTATTATCTGTATGCAAAATTTCAAACTGTGGGTCGAAATAATGATTATTTTCTAAGAGATGATTCGCGTAATTTGAATCTGATTTTTTATTTGAAAAACTGCGTTTATGTTCCGATATTCTAATATTAAAATTTCTATGTGTTCTACCAATGTAGAAATTATCACAGTCATTGCAATTCAATCTATAAACACCTGATTTATTGTTTTTACCTGGTTTGGTTTTATTATTTTTATATATTTGCCTAAATTATTATTAGTTTGGAAAGCTATGTTGAAGTTATTGCTACTTAAGAATGATTTCAGTTTCTCACTTGTAATGCCAACGTATGTTAAGGTGTTGAATTTTTGTTTCAATTCATCGACAGGGTAAACTTCATTCAATGCGATTCTACTTTGTTTTTATTTAAAATATTATTTATTAGTTTGGGATTGTAACCATTATTTTTGGCTATTTGTTTAATCAAATTTAGTTCTTTGTTGAAATTTTCTGGTGATAGCGGGATGTTAATCAATCTATGAATAAAACTATTGAATGCTGACATTTTATGTTGATATGGATGACACGACGAGTTATGTATTATAATATCTGTATGTGACGGCTTATGGTAAATTGCGAAAACATGTTTTCCATTTTCATTCGAAATTGTTACGTCTAAGAAATTTATCGAATTATTGCTTTCTATTTCGGTTGTGAATGCAATTTTTGGATGTAATGAATTTATATGATTTTCGAAAATTTTCAACTGTCTATCTGTTCCTGTGAAGCAAATAATGATATCGTCTACATAGCGATACCAGTATAAACAATATTTACTGAGTGGATGATTATGAATTAATTTCTCTAAGTTATTCATGAAAATTTCTGCTAACAAAGGACTCAACGGATTGCCCATAATCAAGCCGTCTTCAATAGTATAATATTTGTAATCGAAATGGAAATAATTTTTATCTAAACAAATTTTAATAATGAAAGAATCTGATTTAATGATAGTATTGACATGATTCCTTTCTAATAATTCTTCAACTAAGTAATACGTATCTTTTGGAGGAATGTTGGGAAATAGATTCTTAACATCGAAAGAAATAAGTTTGGAATTAGGTGGTATAGTGGTATCTTTGATATTGGCAATAAGTTCGTATGAATTTTTGACCGAAAATTCAGATTTAAAATTGCAATGTTTTATTAGCAAGTCGTTGAGGAATTTTGAAAGTTTGAACGAAGGTGCCGTTACATAAGAAACAACAGGTCTAATAGGGTAATTAGGTTTATGAAGTTTTATCAACGAATATAATTCGGGGGATTGTGGATTGGAGTTAATGAATTTATATTTTTCTTGGTCTGTAATTAATGATTTTGCTGTCGAAATTATGTTTTTAACAACTTTCTGAAATTTTGCGGTAGGATCCTTAGTTGATGTTATATAGTTTCCGGCTGTTAAGAATTCTTCAGTTTTAGAAATATAATCGGTTTTACTAATCGCGATGACGGTGTTACCTTTATCTGCTTTAGTGAATACTAAATCGTTTTTGGTACTATTTTCACGAATTGGTTTTATTATCTTATAATCGGAATTGCAATGAAGTGATAATTTCGAAAAATCTTCTTTGATGATTTTTGCGGTTTGATGTTTGGCTAAAATATTATCTTTGGAGTTTTGAGAATGATTTCGGAGTCTATGCCTAACTATTCAAAATTAGTTCTATTATGTTTTGGATGTAAATTATGTTTGAATCCTTTTTCTAATAAATCTTTTGTGGTTATGTAAAATTGGTATCAGTTAAATTAGTGAATGATTATATTTCTAAAACTGAAGAATTCTTAACAGCCGGAAACTATATAACATCAACTAAGGATCCTACCGAAAATTTCAGAAAGTTGTTAAAAACATAATTTCGACAGCAAAATCATTAATTACAGACCAAGAAAAATATAAATTCATTAACTCCAATCCACAATCCCCCGAATTATATTCGTTGATAAAACTTCATAAACCTAATTACCCTATTAGACCTGTTGTTTCTTATGTAACGGCACCTTCGTTCAAACTTTCAAAATTCCTCAACGACTTGCTAATAAAACATTGCAATTTTAAATCTGAATTTTCGGTCAAAATTCATACGAACTTATTGCCAATATCAAAGATACCACTATACCACCTAATTCCAAACTTATTTCTTTCGATGTTAAGAATCTATTTCCCAACATTCCTCCAAAAGATACGTATTACTTAGTTGAAGAATTATTAGAAAGGAATCATGTCAATACTATCATTAAATCAGATTCTTTCATTATTAAAAATTTGTTTAGATAAAAATTATTTCCATTTCGATTACAAATATTATACTATTGAAGACGGCTTGATTATGGGCAATCCGTTGAGTCCTTTGTTAGCAGAAATTTTCATGAATAACTTAGAGAAATTAATTCATAATCATCCACTCAGTAAATATTGTTTATACTGGTATCGCTATGTAGACGATATCATTATTTGCTTCACAGGAACAGATAGACAGTTGAAAATTTTCGAAAATCATATAAATTCATTACATCCAAAATTGCATTCACAACCGAAATAGAAAGCAATAATTCGATAAATTTCTTAGACGTAACAATTTCGAATGAAAATGGAAAACATGTTTTCGCAATTTACCATAAGCCGTCACATACAGATATTATAATACATAACTCGTCGTGTCATCCATATCAACATAAAATGTCAGCATTCAATAGTTTTATTCATAGATTGATTAACATCCCGCTATCACCAGAAAATTTCAACAAAGAACTAAATTTGATTAAACAAATAGCCAAAAATAATGGTTACAATCCCAAACTAATAAATAATATTTTAAATAAAAACAAAGTAGAATCGCATTGAATGAAGTTTACCCTGTCGATGAATTGAAACAAAAATTCAACACCTTAACATACGTTGGCATTACAAGTGAGAAACTGAAATCATTCTTAAGTAGCAATAACTTCAACATAGCTTTCCAAACTAATAATAATTTAGGCAAATATATAAAAATAATAAAACCAAACCAGGTAAAACAATAAATCAGGTGTTTATAGATTGAATTGCAATGACTGTGATAATTTCTACATTGGTAGAACACATAGAAATTTTAATATTAGAATATCGGAACATAAACGCAGTTTTTCAAATAAAAATCAGATTCAAATTACGCGAATCATCTCTTAGAAAATAATCATTATTTCGACCCACAGTTTGAAATTTTGCATACAGATAATAAATATTGGAAGGTAGATCTTTGGGAAACTTTAGAAATAAATAAATACAAACACTCAGGTAGACTCATCAATGAACAAGTCGATTTAAGCCCTTCACCTCTATTGAATCTTTTCGGGGAGCAATCTATTCCTTAATTTTATTGGATATACCTGTCATAAATAACCACTTAGGAGGAGGCGACCAATAAGCTTTTAATTACTCAAGAACATTTATAGTTATATTCTCATTTACATTTTTAGGCATAATCATTCGTCTGAAGAAGCTACGGTGTAGTGAAACGCGTTACGAATCGCAATTATTAAGTAAAATTCCTTAAAACACAGTACTTGTTTTTTATTATTCTACGGAAGGTTGAATATTGTTCCCTGAATAAAAGTCTTCAATGTGTGTGTATGTAATCATTGAAATATGAAGAAAAAATATATATCTACGTACCTATATGATTTTTTGGTTCTTACCTTGCAATAACTTTTCCATTTCGATCGAACACTACGTCCGTATTAAAAAATTTGAAACCATTATGAGCACCAACCTTGTCTCGAGAAATTTCTTTTTCCTTTAAGTTTATCACCAAGTATGTGCTATATTTTCTGGCTGTGCACGAAAGAACTTTGAAGAACTCAGAAAAACCTGGAATGCTGCTATTGCAAGGAATAACAGCTTCTTTAGGCGATGGAACGAATGTCATACCTTTTCTGCCTTCAGGAGTATCGAGTGCGTCACCAACAAGAGTACCTTCAGGAAACACTACCAAATCTAGAATCTTAACTTAGAATTAATATAAGGAAAACAGAAAATTGATGGATCAGATAAACAGAAATTAAACATTCGTTATAGAACAGGCTCGAACAATTAATTACTCTAAAAAATAAAAATTAGCCTGCCACAAGATTTGTTGCATCAAATGAAGTATAACTTGATATAACTAACAACCGCTATTTTATCTTGAATTTGCATAAAAATATAATTTAAGCCATTATTTTAACCGAGTTTACTCATCGAGGAAAAATGTTTTTGCTATGCTATTTTTCTAACTCTAAAAGTATACGCCATCTCTGTGTGGCATGGACGTAACCAGTACGTCTTCACGAACTTGAAAACGTTTATTACCGGTGGAAAGCTTTGGCTTGTAGTGTACGCGATTTTTTATACTGTCTTTTTTGCATATTTTTTTTCTGTTTGCGAAGAATGACGGGAAAATTGGAACAATGCATTTGTGTCAAATTTTGCTTTGAGCTCGAAAAGAGGTATGCGGAATCTATCGAACATTATTTGGGAACGAATGTATAGGTAAAACATAAATAAGATATCCGCATATCTATTGATAGCGGCCTACGCTCTGGCGGACCTTGACGGAAAAAACCTCGATAACATCGAATGTGCGACTTGCAATCAATCAAAATGATCGGTGGTGTTTCTATTTGAGCTAAGGACGAAAGTGAGTAATGTTGGCTAAATGATGTCTTTTTTTATAATGTCAGATAAGCAGCAAGGAATATTTTGTAGATGTTCTGAACAAATTGCGTGATTCAATGAGAAGAAAACGGTCATAGCCTTGAGTCTGGGGTAATTGGTTGCGTCATCTCAATAACGTGCTTTTACATTGATCGAATTTCTTGCAGCAATAATTGACAAAGCACAAAATCTTACAGTTTTGTTAGCCTCTGTATAGTCCTGATGATAACTGAAGATTGAAAGAGCCGCTCGAAGAGCACCGATTTGACTACATCTAAATGAATGAAACAGACGCTTTGAAGGCCATACCGAAAAGCGAGTGCCAGAACAGCTTCCAGCACTAAAAAAGGCGTTGAAAGCGAGTTGTTGAATCCAATGGATACTCGAAGAATATCACGACCTAGACGGCAGATAATAACACTAAGAAAGGAATATGGAAGTTGGATAGATACTTCTGATAAAATTCCTGCATTAAAATAGTAAAGTGAAGTAAAGCAAAGTATATTTATTCGTCTTCAGAGGTTTACAAGACATGTCAACAATAGAAAAGAAATAAAATTTCAAAAACTCACCTTATGTGATAACTTGATCCTTCCCACTATTTCATTATAAATTTTTGCATTTCTATTGCCAAGATCAAGAGGTGGAAGATTTGAAAAAATTTCATCATCCATCACATATTCCACTACGGCTGCATTATAGCCTTTTACTTCCTAAAAAATTAAGAGTGAAGTCTTCTATGCCAAAGGATATTGGACCAAAATGAAGCTAATAACATTTTACCCAAAACCGTAATTTGTTATTCAAAAGTTATGAAAAAATTATAATTATAACAGTTCATTTCTTGCTAGTCCTTGTCTAGTCCAGACACACTGTATTGAATTTCACCTAAAAGCTCCATCCTTCTTGTAAAGGCTAAGCTTTGTAGGTGAGAGCTTTGTAAGCTCAGTTAGCTCTAGTTTGCTAGATACAAGATTCTCAAGCCTCAAGATTCTGTCCCTCGGGTATTTATACATGACGTGTTCTATCTCCTTCTGACATAGATCGCATGAAGGGTCCTCGATCAATCTTAACTTATTTAGCTGATTTCTGAGGTAACAGTGCTTCGTTAATATGACGATCAGAACTCTCAGATCTGCCTGGAGAGTTAAAGCTAGGTGTGGTCTCTCACAGTAGAAGCTCCACTGATGGCAAGTCTAGAGTGTCTGAGACCTGTGAGGCTCAGCCAGTGCTCCTGTACCTTCAGGTCCAACCACCGACTATTTTATATCCTTGCTGTCTCCAGGGGCATTCTAAACCTAAGCTTTCATCACCATAGGTGATGTCCAGTTTTCGAATGTCAATGCCTTCAGTGCACCATGGCTATCCATGCTGAATTTTCTTGATCTACTTGTAATCTCCCGTAAGAGATTAGCACAATGGCCAATAGGGAATATTTCTGCTTGAAAAACAGTCGTAAGTCCGCCTAGACAGATATACTGTTCCTTGGCGACAGATGGACCATATACACCAGCTTGAACACATTCAGCAGTTTTGGAGCCATTTGTGAACCAACAGGGACCCTCAAGTAGATGGTCCTTGGAGCTGGCGCATTCCTGTCTGCAAGGAGTGATAAAAATACTGACTTTCATTCATGTCATCTTTGACGTTTTTGATAGACTGAACTGAAATCTTTGAAATATCTATCTCTGAACACAATTCTTGCAAACAAATAAACGCCATCAGGAAATGTCCCTTTGTTCCAAACGTTTTTGCCATTATAGAGGGCGTTTATTGATCTTTCTATTTTGATCAAATACTACGTTCGTATTAAAAAATTGAAAATATTATGATCGTCAATATTGTCTCGAAACTTTTCATTGATTTGATATAGGTGCGATACGATGAAAACGAACCACACTGAATAACTTAGTTGGTTTGATTATTCTGTGAATTTCAAAGGTCAATTTTTGATTGGAGGAGAACAGTTTTTATTACATGTTTCTTTCTCCCCCTATCAACCCCTACGCCTGGCAGCTTCGTCTCTTAATTTTTGAATAGAGAAAATATGTTGTGTGATACTTTCTTGAATTTTTATACGATGACGTAATTATTTACTTTCCAAATTAACATGTGATGAATTGAAAATGAGAATTGTTTAGAACAATTTCTTATCAATTCGTTCGAATCATAGAAGTTCAAGCTGTGTTACATTTTGATTAATGAGCAGCAGACTGATATTGATGATCAAATAACCTTTCTAATGATGTATTACACAACCCCTTCCTCATTATAAAAACTTTCTGTAGTAGTTGATAGAGATAGGGTTGAATACGAACACTGAGAATAAGTAATAAAAATTTTCCGATTCAACCAAATGGATTTTGATTGAATGTTTTCATTCGAACGGATTCATGAAAACCTGGAATTTTTCCAAACAATTTTCGATTTCAATTCGTCACTTGTTATTTTATAAAATAAATAATTACGTGGTCGTATAGAGAATGGATTCAGCTTTTCAAAAAGGTGTCACACGATAAGATTTGGGGTTGAAGCTGCCAGGGGTATGGGGTTGATAGAGGGGAATGAAACATGTGACAAAAAATGTCCCCTCCCAGTCAAAAATCGAGCCGTTTCAGGAAGTTCATAGAATAATCAAATCAGCCGAGTTATTCAAAGAGGTACGTTTTCATTGGAATGCACTGTATAACATTAATATGGTGACTTTACCTTCATTTTCCAGATTAAAAACACAAATAACAAGCACATAGATCGGAGTGTCTTTTGATGGGTTGCCATTTTATTTCTCACTAATAATACGGACAATACGGAGTCACATTGATTTCTACTGTTCGCTCACTGAATAATAAACAGGATTGAATATTCCAACCAGTGTAATTTAAATGTTCTCGAAATACTCGAATTGAATCAGCGACCTGAGGCGAAATTATGTGAATTAAAAAAAATTGTGCTACAGAAGCTAAGCGAATCAGAGTTATCATGTATTATCTTATTAATGTGAAAATTCAACAGGATAAATATCAAATTCTAGGAAGATTGAGTGATATTTGTTTTAGAATTTGCTATGAAGTACGTACTGGTCCAAGAACAGTACATATGCATTATTTTCTATTGTTCAAGGTTAAGAACCTACGTATTGTTTATCGCTATCAGTCCAATCAAAAATTTTAACAGTGGATGAAAAATATGTTCTCATACAGAACTAAAAACTTGTTTTTTTCCAGTGGCCTTCTCATTTTATAGTTTCAAAAATTCGTAAAGTTGAAAAAGACGGGTTTTCGAAAATACAGTAAAAGTATAGAATAAAATTCAAAATTTCTTTCACCTCAGTTTTGAGAAAAATGCTGAAATCAGGTCAGGATATTTGGAAAAATATCAAGAGTATCTTATCAGGTAATTCTAAAAATTTCACGATCAGAGTAAAGTTTGCTGATAAATTGATTATTAAAGACGATGAAATAGATAAAAACTTCAATAATTTTTTCGTGAAAAGGAAATTGTATCGAGAATAAATACATTTAAGGACTGGAAATATTATACTGATAAGATACACATAATGAGTTTTCTCATTTCAAAATAATTACTCTACAGGAACTTGAGAAAATAGTTAAATCACTGAAAAATACAGATGGGACAGAAGACGGAACAACAAGTATTTTGAGAGACGCTTTTAGCGTTATTGCTAATAGATTGTTGGATGTTATTAATACTTCATTACAATATGGAAAATTTCCAAATGTTTGGAAAACAACAAATATTATTCCAGTTGAAAAAGTTACTAATACTATCTTATGTCAGGAGTTTAGGGGATTAATATAGTACCGGTTTTGAGAAAGTGATAGAAATTGTAGTAAAACAACAACTATTAGAATACTGTGATGAAAACAATATAATAGTTGAAAACCAATCTGGTTGAGAGAAATAGATGAGGGTAAATATGTCATACCTGTATTTTTAGACTTTCAAAGAGCGTTTGAAACCATTTCAAGGAGTTAACTATTATTGAAACTCAAGGAAATAGGAATAAGGAGAAAGTTTTGAATTGGTTTTTTTCATATTTAGGTGATAGGACCCAAAGGGTAAAATTTAATGATCATTTATTAGACATAAAGAATATTGTGAACGGCATACCGCAAGGGACAGTTTTAGGGTCTTTGTTATTTTTGTTGTACATAAATAATCTAGTGAAATTTGTAAAATTCAGTGTGGTGTCTATGTTTGCGAACGACACAATGCTGTACATAACAGGTGATAATATGCCATTTGTCATACTTTTCGAACAACTGTAAAATTTTTTTCGCAAATTTTTCTTTAAATTAAACAAGATCCATGAAGAAATAATATATGGGCGATGTAAACCCAAATAATTGGGTCCATAATGATTCTAAAACATCTATAGATCATAATCGGCATCACGTGGAAGACTGAACCTGGCCATCGGGGCTCTCTCGGTCGAACAGAGAGGGGATTGTTTTGTTGCGTTTGAATTTGAAGAGTTTTTTTGCGATTATCTTTCAAAATTGGCAAGCAAGAACAAGGAAGTGATTATGTTTCCGGAGACTCACACTGCGGCGGAAGAACATCTCCGCGAAAGAGGAAATATCGCAGGTTATGTACTTTTTGATTATCTCCTTAGTTCTTTTTATGACCTTGCTTGCTATGTAAAATCTTTTCTCTTAGTTTTGTTTAGACATATAAGATGTATGATTGTTGAAATATTTTTCTGCTGGTTTTCTTTTTCCATTGTTACAGATTCCTGTCCCAACTGTCCCAATTCCCCTTCCTTTCACCCTTGTCTTCGTTTGGAAATCATGGAATGTAAGAGAGAATGAAGCGGCTAAGCAGAAAAATCTTTGATACTCTTTTTGTACACACAACACTAACACAACATAAACAGACAAGCTATTGCTAGTGCAATAGTGACAGGGAAACGAGTTTCTTTCTCAGGTTTTTTCACTCGTTTATTGAATCATATGCAAGAAGTATGGTTCCCCTGTTACATTTCCTGAGCTCACACTTGTGTTTTTCTGACACACAGCAAAATTATAGATATAAGCATTTATTGTAAATACAATTATTCAAAATGTTGTAATTTCATTATATATATATATATATATATATATATATATATATATATATATATATATATATATATATATATATATATATATATATATATATAAATGATGATTGAATCAATAAATAAAGACATTGCTGCTATAAATTAATGGTTCTGTGATAATAGTCTAGGAATGAATGTTAATAAGTCTAAATATATGATACTGGGAAGTAAATACAAATGACATAATCTGAATTTCTAAACTCGAGTGTTCAAATTTATAACAATATTCTTGATAGAGTAACCCAAATGATGTACTTAGGAGTAGTTCTTGATCAGAATTTGGGCTTTAAGTTACACTGTGATTATGTCTCAAAAAAGATGTAAACAAAAATACATTGCATATCAAGAATAGGCAATAAGGTGAATTTTGGTACTAGACTTATGCTGTTTGAAGCTATTGTGTCTCCTCTAATTGACTTTTGCTCGACATTGATGTTTGGTTTACAGAAGTACAATTTGGATACTTTACGAAACATTCAGAATAGAGGATTGAGAGTTATTTTAAAGTGTAATAAAAGGACTCCAGTAAGGAGTATGTTGACTGTATTAAAACTTATTAGTGTCAAACAGAGAATTTATTTCAGAACATTAGATTTTATTTACAAGATGAAGAATAAATTAGTTCCTAATATATATATATATATATATATATATATATATATATATATATATATATATATATATATATATATATATATATATATATATATATATATATATTTGAAAACATTTCATTAGAAATAAACATAATTATAATACAAGAAATAAAAACGAGTTTTCTATTGAGAGATGTAAAACTAATAAAACTTACAACACAGCGTTCAGCAATTTGATGTTGTTTTCAATAGCAAATTGCTAAATAAAGATAGATACGATTTATTATTATTATTACATTATATTGTTTTCAGAGCGTTAAAACTTCCGATTATACCGGACATCGACTACAACTTTCCTATTTCAAATGACAAGGTGTACCCTTTAATTCTCTCATTAAAGGGCATTCTGTTTCGAGCATCTTTTGTTAATATTTGTCCTATCAACCATTATTCCACATCCTCAACAGTGTTTACTATTTCTATTTTACTAAGTTCAGATTTTTTTGAAGTAATCATTCCGTGTTTGATCCATACAAATGAATACCCCTTCTTTTTTTCAATTGCCTAGCTTTGGAAAATATCTCCTGATTTGTTTTAGTGAGATCATGTGCAATATAAATAGTTTTGTTTCACTATAACCAAGATCAGAAGTAGAAATGTTTTGGTTGGTGTTTCGCTCTGAAACATTCCAGTTTATCTGTTTCTCTTTCAAACTCAACTTTTATGGGGGAGATGAGCCTATTTCATTTTTCCAAGTCTATGGCATTTATACTCACAGTTTGCTACTTTGAGGTGCTTCAGAACCTTTTGAACTATTTTCCGGACATCTTCATCTTCACTTTCAACAGGAATCTCATATATCACAGCATTTCTTTTTAAAAGTTCCTGTTCAGCTTTATTCTTCTCCACTTGTGAAGCCTTCATGACTTCTTTTATCTCTTTTATTTCTTGTTGGAGTTGTTGATTTATGTGTACCTGCTCATCATATTTTTGTAGCTTCCATCATTATTAACTTTTCCATCACATCCTTAATAGTTGGTTCACATACAGTATTAGTAGGAGTTATTATTGCTGTGCACTTTCTGCATTCCCACCTTTCTCCATTATCTTTCTTCAGTTCAGCAGCATATTTATTAAATTCGTTGCGATCCATATTGATACATGTTATATGGAACCACTGTGCACAATTTTGACGAGAGCATTGTATTGAATATGAGTTAGATGTGGATTTTGGACAAATACCGCACTTAGTCATATTGTGATCACGCAATTATAAATTTAGCGGGCCTGGTGTCCTTAATACGGTACTGATGTTTTTTTTCATCAAAATAGCTAACAAAAATAGCTCGTTTTCATTTTATTTGCAATTTTATCAAAACCAGTTCTTTCGGAAAATTAAATCATTAGGTTAGGAATCAGATAGAGTGAGCCGGCTCGGTGGCGTAAGGGATAGGATGCTCGTCTCCTGCGCAGAGTTACCTGGGTTCAATCCCCACAAGGTCGGTGCGATTTTTCAGATTCTGGAAAGCGCTTGAGTGTCTATCTTTCGTAGGAGATGTAAAGCTGTCGGTCCTGTCTAACAGCGATGTGTTGGACATTAAAGATCCCTTCCCTCGACACGAGAGGGTTTCGGCAGAATTCCCGGGTTAGTGAGTTGACAGAATTCCCCGGCGTGTCATTAGCCGAAAGGCAGAAATAGAAGACGTTAAAGGAAAAACAAACAGATAGAGTTGATTTAATTCCGTTTTTGTGTTTCATAATGTGCTATGTAGGTTTCTATGAATTCGGCTTCAGTTTGACCTTTGGAAATTATTTTAAAACAGCAATACCACTTATATTGTTAGTGTATAGTTTTTTTTGTTAAATAAAATGGCAAAAATATACTCAAACGAGGATAATATGAATTTATTCATCATTCATGGTTCATGTCATCAATTAGTAAGTCCAACTTGTAAAAAATTTAACAAAAAGTACCCAAATTTACAACCAATATGCAGGAAACAATTTCGAATATCACAATCAAATTTTGGCTCTAATGAAATACAGAAAACTGAATTGAGTAGCGTTAGCTATCTTCAAACGATAAAGATGTCGTTTCGGCGACATGAATCATGAAACAGAATTTCTTCAAGTCGTCCACCATTATTTGCTAAACATTTTTCAATACGCGAGCGCACTTTATCAATAATTGCTTTGTGCACTTGATTGGAATCCATGCTGTCAAAGGCACGTCTCACAAAATCCGGAGATCTTGCAGGTAAATTCGAAAGGATCAGTCTTCTTATCCATCTGTCGTCAAAAATGCTGATTAGTTCTTCCGACACCTGAGGTGTGAAATGCGCCGGATCATCATCTAATTGGTACCAACATTTAACAGGAAAATGTTCAGGAATTCTGAAACACATGTAGTTCAAATCTCTGAATGTTTTACACCATTTCTTCATAAGTTATCTGTACACTATAGAACGTCGATCGCCGATTGCCATGAAAAAAGAAATCGACTCATCTGTGAACAAAACTCTCACCCAGTCAACTTCTAACCAACTGACATGTTTCCTGGCAAAAATCAATCGGGCTCTTTGATGTACTGAGGTTAGAACTATGCCTCGAGCTGCGACACAAAGCCTCAAACCGTATTCTCTGAAACGTTGTCGTATTGTTTCAGTGCTAATTTGGGCATCTCTCTTCTGTCGAAGCTGCATTTGATAGTGCCTAGCAGTAGCGAACCGCTCTCAAATAACGGTCATAGATCGCTGTTGTTGTTCGAGGTCGTCCTTGCCAAGGTCCGTTTTCATGGCTACTAGTCTCCCTGTACCTGTGGATCTTTTTGAAAACAGTACAATCGGATGCGCCAAGCCTTTGGCCTATACTTGTATAGGTCGAATCTAGGTTATATAACACCACTGCTTCAACATATTCTGCCAGAATCAAAATAGTAATTCGCGTTGCATTATTACCGAAAATTAAAATTTTCAAGAAGAACAAACGTAACTCGTAAAAATTGATCAACAACTACTATTATCAATATGTGGTAGTTCCTTGCATGAATAATATTAATATATTGAGATTTCTTTCATGATATTTCTCATGAGAGGAACTTTCGGTCATATTCGACAAAAATGTGCTAATAATTAGTTGTTTACCAGAAAAGAAATTTGAAATACTGAAATTGGGCGTTTAATTCTTGGTACAGTGTACATATGTTTCTTAATAGTATTATAATATCAAAAAAAATAATGATATACCTGAAGACTTGTGAATGTGTTTTATGTTCTGATACCCAAAAATAAAATAAAATTTTATCTAAACATTTTCTCGACTCCTATCACATACATAAAAAAAATTCATCGAAATCGGTCCAATCGTATGAAAGGAATTCACTGATTTATCAGATTAATTCGAATTATCTGACATTAGTTCAATAAATTTCAAGATCGTCTCTATATCTTTTAATTTTTTCAATTGTTATAAATGAAAAAAGATTGAAGAAAATATGTTGTCCTTATTGTCAGTTATGTGTGTGTAATAAATGTGCATACAGACATTATGATTTTTGCAGTTTATTTTTATTGTAAGACGTTCCTTCGTAATGGTCTTTAATTTTCATTATTGAGGACTATTTTCAGATTATAACGAACAAAAGAAAATAGAATTGATCAAATTTATCGTTTTTACCGAACTATAATCGAAAGTGCATACAAAAATTATACAGTTTGATGTTTGTGAGAGTCCCGAATTTTCATTAATAACAAAATTATACCATAAGTAACAGAATGAGAAATCAACTTTCTCTGATATTCTGACCGTTATTTATAATAGTGTTTGTGAAAATAGCGTTACTGTAGTTCTTAGGTATTTTCCGATTTCTCTTTGCGTAGTCACTACTATTTTTCGTCAACTATAACTGAGAGTGCATTCAAAATTATAATTTTTGAATATTAATTGAGTTTTCAATTTGTTCAGTTCATGTACGAGGTTTTCCTGAAAATTACTCTAATTACTCTACTCTAACAAATAAATTAAAAAAGTATTGAGTATTTTCATCTTTGAATCATGAATTTTGGAATTGAGTTTATACAAAAGTCTCATTAAAAAACACATTCAGTTTACCTCAATTCATAAAATTTTCTGGTTAGTTTTTCTCAATTTGTTCATCATGAGAACATTTTGATGATTATTATAGTTTAAAATAGGTAGTTTTGAATGAGAGAAAAACTGTAATGATGTGGTCAATCTTTCTCTGAATATGCGCAGTTTTATAACTAGGAAGCCCTTCAGTGAAAGTGGGATGGGTTTAAAAAAATTATCTTTGAGCGCCAAGTAATTTTACCTAGCTATAAACAGATATGACCTTTCAGAAAACAAATTACTAAATTTCGGAAAGGTAACAAAAAGAAGGGACGCAAATTCTCAATCAAGAAAAATATACTCAATTCAATCAGATAATGAATGAACAGTGAACTATTTAAACTCAAATTTAAATTCACACAAAAAAGTTATTTAGGTCCCGCGTATAACGTTATATGCCTTTACATTGGTAAATTATGATGTTACGGTGCAGTTATTTATAAAAAAAAGTAATAAAAAAAAAGAGTTAAATAATCCTTATACAAAACGTATTTCGAATTTGAGGGTATATGAGGGAAATGATGAATTTATGAAATATCAACCAAAGAAAACATGACAACTATAGTTGAGGCTGGGTGGCATAGATTCCGTTAACGAACAAAATCGATGGCGTAATATGTGGGGTTCACCTCTCGGAGAAAGAGAAGACAAATGATTTTTATCTGACCTTATGTGAAGATTATGGTGGTCTCCTGTTTTCCCAATCCAATCAGTCACATGAATTCCAGCAATTCCGTTTTGTTGAATTTTCTTTTCGTTAAAATTCACTGGTACAGATGAAAGGAAAGTGAATATAAGAAAAGTAAGGTGTAGAGAGTTGAATAGAGTCGAATGTAGGCCCTCTGTAAATGATAAGAACACGTGCATTAGGGAAAAGTTGATTTTCTTTTTTTTTGTGGCGGAGTTACATGATGTTATGTGGCCCAATCGAGTGGTTTTCTTTTGTGCAAAATCCGACATAGCAAAGTCGTATTTCGAATAGGTGGCGAACAAACGAAATTGGTATTAACGCACTATTCTCATCAGGCACACGTACTTCTTTAGCTAGAAAAAATCCGCTTAGCGAAAAACAAAATATAATCACGTCGAAGAAGTCAACCAACAAATGATTTCCGCGATCAACTTCCTTTCAGCAGGTTGCTCTTATCAGATGAGGTATCGCGAAAAACGGTACTCATAAATAAAACGTTTACAGCGTACATCATTTGTGGGAGTTTCAAGTTTAATGCTAACGAAAAGAATTAAAGGGTTGACCAGTGGCGGAACCTTACATTCGGTTTATTTCATTCATAGTTACTTAAAGAACAGTTTATTTATTACAGTAGGAAAAATGAAATGTGACAATCTTCTACCGGAGGAAGTGAACTTTCTCAAAAGTTATATATATATATATATATATATATATATATATATATATATATATATATATATATATATATATATATGTATGATTCATGAAGCTTTTCTCTTTCATTATCCGTTGAAAATATGTCCAGGAAAGTGTCAACTATTAATGAAATAGCTAAGAACAATGGTTATCCCCAAATATAATAAATGAAATGATCCGAAAAACAAAACAAAAAACAAACACAAATAGCATAATATAATATTTACCCATGTATAACTAATACAGATAAATATATTCATTAACATATTTTGGCCCTATCAGCGAATAGATTGTAAATGTCATATATATATATATATATATATATATATATATATATATATATATATATATATATATATATATATATATATATATATATATATATTCTTTCGAAGAAGAGAGGATTTACAAAATTCGAATAATTGTACTTACAATAAATGCTATGTCTATAGTTTTGGTGTGTGCCAGAAAAAACACAAGTGTGAGCTCAGGAAAATGTAATAGGGGAACCATACTATCTTGCGTATGATTCAATAAACTAGTGAAAAAACCTGAGGGAAAAACTCGTTTGCACTAGCAATAGCTTGTCTGTTCATGTTGTGTTAGTGTCGTGTGTATATAAAGAGTACCAAAGATTTCTGCTTAGCAGCTTCAATTCTCATCTTGCACTCCATGATTTCAAGACGAAGACAAGGGTGAAAGGAAAGGGGTTTGGGACAGGAATCTGTAACAATGGAAAAAGAAAACCAGCAGAAAAATATTTCAACAATCATACCTGACTCTTATATGTTTAAACACACTTGAATTTAAGAAAAGATTTTACATAGCAAGCAAGGCCATAAAAAGGACTAAGGAGATAATCAAAAAGTACATAACCTGCGATATTTCCTCTTTCGCGGAGATGTTCTTCCGTCGCAGTGTGACTCTCCTGAAACATAATCACTTCCTTGTTCTTGGTTCCAATTTTGAAGTAAAGTCCCGCAAAATCCTTTCAATATTCAAACTCAACAAAACAATTCCCTCTCTGTGTGACTGAGAGAGCCCCGATGGCTAGGTTCGGTCTTCTAAGTGATGCCGATTATGATCTGTAGATGTTCTAGAAACATTATGAACCCAATAATTTGGCTTGACCATATATTATTTCTTCGTGATTCTTGTTTAATTTAGAGAAAAATTTGCGAAGAAATTCTTGCAGTCGTTTTAAAGATATGACAAATATCATAGGGGATGCAAATATCAGTAAAGGTGGGTTTTCGATACATATAAAAACTTAGTGTGTTATTTATATGAGTGATTGTTACGTCTAAAAAGTGAATGTGATTATAGACTTCTCCTCTATCTTGAATTTGATTTTAGGATGAATGCCATTGATTGAATTTGATTTTGGGATGAATGATATTGATGTAAGTTGAAAATTGATCTAATTGTCTAGCGGTTCCTATCAAACATGTTAGTATATTGTCTACATATCTATACCAAAAATGTACCAATTTCGATATGGAGGAATTGAATATGATTTCTTCAATTTACACCATGAAAATGTCAGCTACTAAAGATCTCAATGGTGATCTCATCGGTAGACCGTGAGGTCATAAATTTGTTATTGCATTTGAAATAATTCTGTTGTAGGCAGAATTTGAGCAAAAAGATTAAATCATTTTGTAAAACCGGATTAACGTATGATTGTTTTAAGAAGTCTGAAACCAATGGAGGCCATATGTTTCCTGGGATGTTGAAAAACATGTTATCTACATCCAAACTTATTAAATATAATTTGATTGGGGATTGAACCTGTTTCAATTTTTATTTTAATTGAATTGAATTTTGCAATCCTGATTTTCAATAAATCTCTTGAGATATATAATACATAGCTTAATTTCTTATTATCATCATGATTAACGATAACGTAGTAACAGCGGAATCAATTTACTATCATAGTAACATTCCATCCTAGAGGTTTGAGCTTAGAAATTCATTTAGCAATCAGTTTTTAATTATATAGAGTTTTCACTGTATAATACACTAGATACCAATCTGTTTTAGTTTGAATATTTCGAATGGAATAGTCGATTTGTGGTAAACTTGTTCTGTAGAAGCTTTGATTCAAGGTTATCTTGTGTTTTATCGAATTATTATTCTGAAAATTTAATGAGAGGAGTATTAAATCAGTGAACAGATTGAGTGCTAGTTGTTGTTTCCATCCGTGGAATGTTACTTTCGTTCAAGATGCTTACCACAATAATTCTATCACTACTGCGAAGCGTTTGTATTATGGTCAGTTCTAAATTCGAAATGAGCCTCATCAATCGAAAATAAATTGAAATTGAATCAACAAGGTCAGCTAAGTAGGAATTCCGGAATACTTTATGCCGTCATGAAGTTGAGGCTTCTACAACCAATGTAAACGTGACATTCAATTTGAAAAGGTTTGTGAATGGTGAATGAGTTTTGTGATTTCTTTATGAAAATTGATCCGTCTATGGAATGAAGTCTTAGTTTCAAGAAGCAAATTGCTAATGCCTAAGCCTGAATATAATAATTGAACTTGGAACTCTTGGGCTTTCCACATTTCTGACATCGATGGGTTGGGATATTCTGAGAGGCGATGTGTTTCAATTACATCCTTGTGGCTTTAACCTGGTTCTGTACATCACACAGTCTACCCTCAGTCTCCGGCAACAAATATCCCGCCGTAAGGTGAGTAAGCGACTCTTCTTCAATGAGATATTTGCTTTCCAGCTGACCTCTGGGCCTCAGTTTAGACTGTTGGGTTGGAGAGCTGAAGGCTGAGAGGTTGTCATCGGAATTACGGATCGATAGATAAAATGGTTTTTCGAGGCAAAGTACTTCATAAGGTTATCTATGTGGCTTTTATGTAGCATTTCGAGGGATGCTAGACCTCTTCCTCCCTGATTTCACTGAAAATTTAACCTGAAGACAGACGCATGCGGATGGAGGATGCCATGCTTGGTGAGGATTCCCCTGATTTTCTTATACATATTCCTCAGGTCCGTGATAGACCATTTCAGCACTTCAGAGGAATATGCTACATTTGGAATTGCCCAAGCATTGACGACTTGAATGAAAGAGCGATTTTGAATTCACTTTGGTCTTGACGACTCGATTGACTTCTCCTGCAGACTCGCCTTCATCTCCGATTTTTTGATTTCTAGAGCTTGCTGGACACCCATATATTGATAGGACTTCTCGTGTCCAAGGGACGGGATGATCATGTTGTTAATCAGAGTGGCGCCTTCTCCACCTTCTTCTATTATTCCTCTCCTGATATTTACAGTTATCAACCCCCTGCTCCATGTTGACCGCTTCATTGAAAGCTACTACGGTCTAAAGCTGTCTTTTAAGCTGCTCAGAGTAGCCGGAGTAAAGCTTCAGATCATCCACATACAATTGATGATTGTCAATATTCCCCGTCTGACTTTGATTACTGTAGTGTGAATCTCACTTTTGCCAGTTTGGATCTTCAGTGGAGTTCTCCATGTTTTCATCAGATGTTTCAAGAGAGCAATTATAGGCTCAGATATTCCATAAATTCTCAAGGTTTCTATCAGCCACGAGTGGGGGAGCGATTTGAATGCTTTCTTATAGTATCTATAGCGATAGATTGCCTTAATTTGTCGTGCCAAATTTTTTACGAAAGTTTTGTCCACTTATGAAGACGAGCGCTTTATATGTTCTGAATTTCTTCAAAACAGCTTCACATCCCACCTCACAGAACTCATTTGAAAACATGTTCGTAACAATATGTGAAAGTTAATCGTAGCCTTTTTTCCTTAAGTTTTCTTTAAAGATTTGTGTGCCATATTTCCTACTCTAATCTGATCTTTTAATTCAGCCGTAACTGGGGTAAAATATAGTTTACTTCGGTAATATTTTCCTGTTGTTTCCAGACAGGAACTATACTGATCATCTGTTTTTGTGAGTTCAAATTCTTTATATACCGCAATCTAGTCAAAAACTCGCAACGATCTGACAAGAATCCAGATTGAGATTCCAAGATTTATTTATAAATTTATTCATAGTTGTTTTCAGGAGGGGTAAGTTACCCTCACTTCCTCCTAAACCATTTATGTTAACTTTCCATAAATGCCTTGGATAAGTGGGACATAAGATTCGAATCATTTTGTAATATATTAATATGGCACATCTAGAAATCAAATTCCCTTCGTTGAATTTCTCTTGAATGCGGTCAAATGTGTGTTCTGATGATACATGGACTAGCAAACGCCATTTCAACTATAATATGGCCAGCTCGCTGATGCAAATATCTGCTGCATATAATAGAACAATAGGTCATAGATC
Source organism: Cryptolaemus montrouzieri (assembly GCA_013387265.2). Taxonomy (NCBI): domain Eukaryota; kingdom Metazoa; phylum Arthropoda; class Insecta; order Coleoptera; family Coccinellidae; genus Cryptolaemus; species Cryptolaemus montrouzieri. The sequence goes on along the minus strand of JABFTP020000001.1, from coordinate 73,055,006 downwards.
CTGATTCTGAGTTTTATCATAATTGTATGACTTCTTGCACATTTTACAAAAGGGCTCCGTTGGCAGAAAGTTCCAGCAACATTGTGAGTCTTGAATCTGGATACATCCTTAATCGTGAATGGAAGCCCTTATAGCAAGATCCATAGGTCCTAGGGCTCACTATAAAGGTTGAGATTGGTTTAGTTAAAGCTGGGAATCTGAGGAATTATATGGATTTTGAGTTGATTTGTTTTATATGGTTAAATAGCGGTTCTAGATGAAATCTGTACTCCATGTAACTCCAGAAAGTTTGGTTGAGATATTGTCATCGTAAGAAGTTTCTCAGGAATTTGGTGGGAAAATTGGTCTTATGGATGAAAAGTACTCATCATGTCTTTTTGACTGAGATGCGTAAGATCATCAGGATATTCGGCTGAATTTTTGAAATACATTTTCCGAATAATTATTTTTTTTGTCAAATTATAATTCGAAAATGATTTTGCAAAGCTATATATTGAAATAATGCAATAAATTTATTTTTCTAATCTTCAATAGTCATTATAAAATTCAGGTTATTTGATGAAATGACAAAGTTATGTGTAACATAGCTGAACAATACATGTATGTATGGTTGCCTTTTACAAGGCGTTAATTTCCTATGCATTCGAAACATGATACGTACGTTTCACTACTGCTCAGTCCAATCAATAACGTATAATTCTCCAAAATGTTCTAAAACACTTAAGAATATGGTCTCATAAAATAGATAATTCTGAAAAGAGCATGCACCTCTTCTTTATAATTAAAATTTGTAAAATTAAAAAATATAATTTTCGTACATGAAGAAACAGCTTGAAAATCATTCAAACATATGTCCTTGATATAACACATTCAGACCAAGAGGTTGATGAGCTTTATGAGGAAATTCGTTTACTCATGCATGAGACACCAGTTCGTTCACAATTTTCCGATCTGGGACTTCAATGACAAACTAGGTGTGAAACAAAATGAAATTGAAACATCTATAGGATGCCACAGGTTTGTGGAAAGAAATGATAGATACAATATGTTACTGGACTTTCTTTTGGAACATCGTTTATATGCCACCGAAGAGAAAATGGACATGGTCAAGTCCATTGGGCACTATAAAAATGTAATCGACTTTATCATAACGAAAAAGGTAGAAACTGGTTGTGATGTTACAATACTGAATACATTTCCAACAGGTAGAGATCACAAAATGGTCAGAGCTTAATGTGTCTTCAATCTACAGCTAGAACAAAACCAATGAATGCAAGGTACGAATATACACGCTCGCCAATGAATACTGAAAAACAAACTTGTCAAAGAGGAAGGCATATGTATTGAACAACTCAACGAAAAAACACATCATTCAGAGACGCTATGGACCCAGATCGACTGGAATAAAGCAGATGGTAGAATTGTCTCCGATAGGTTAGAAAATATGAAAATCAAGGAGGATTTTTATTTAATACTGTATCGAAGAGAAGCTGAAGAAAATTTTCACCCAGATATCTACTTTTCAGAACCAAGGCTCAAAATATACGTCCGAAATAACAACAGATGAGGAACGAGGTGCTCCATTGGAGATGTAAAATGATAAGTCTTCGGGCGAAGATCAAATAGTTATCGAATCCATTGAAAACATAGGATATAAGCTCGAAAAGGGATAACAAAGCTTTTCAATAAATGCCTATCAGAAGCCAAAATCTTGTCAAACTTGACAACGCCATTATCGTTATGCTACTCAAAAAAGAAAATACCACTGATATAACGACCACAAACCAATAAGTTTGCTTTTAGAACTGTACAAACTATTCACAAAAATATTAACAAAACGCATCGCAAACAAACTAGAACTGTGTCAACCAAGAGAACAAGCTGACTTGAGCACAAATTGGCGATGATCACCTTCAAGCGATGAAGACCTTGATATAAAAACGCTTTAAATACAATCTGACACTATTATTTTTAGTATTAACAAAAAGTTCTTGACTTAGTGAGGCAACTAGGAATGCTCGAAGGCTTGACCGACTGTAGAACCATTGATAGATGCATAAATATCATAAAACATATTTACGGAAATGCTACTTCACAAGTCGCTCTCTTAGAACTCAGGTAAGAAATCAAAGACTGAGTGTGAAGTGAGGCGACTCGTTATCCTCGAAACTATTCACCAACTCATTGGAATACATGTTGGAAAGACTAATATTGGAAAAGGAACAACTAACGTGGATGGAGAATACCTGAATCATTTTCGTTTTGTTTCTGGTTGATACAAGATACTCCAAGATTTAGCCACATAATCCCATAAGATAGGCTCAAAGATAAATATGGCGAAAACAAAAATGATGACTAACCAGGTTCTGAGCCAAAGCATGTCCACCAATGATGTACATGTAGAGCAAGTTTCATCATATAAATATTTAGGTCATGAAATATCTATCAGTAGAAATAATTGAACTAGCGAAATAGACAGACGAGTAAAAGGCTCACGTCGGAAGTATTTGGTCAGCTGGGGGATGTTTTCGCATTTGGTATGGCTCTTTTCCTCAAACATAAGATCTATGATCAATGGGTGCTTCCAGAACTAATTCACGAAGCTAAAACGCTTACACTAACAAGGAAATCAGTAAATAAAATATCTGTAGCCCAACGAAAAATGGAAATTGTTGGGCATTATTTTACGGGATCAGATCCCAAACAGCATGATAAGAGGAAGAACAAGGATCCAATATGCAGTTGAAAAAATAACAACACTTAAATGGCTTTAAAGACCAAAGATGGAAAAAACGTCTCCAGGAATGATGCCCAAGACAGGAAGCCCAAAGAAGTAGAGGACGCCCACCAACTCGCTGGAATGATGATATCAAACGAATATGCGCAAATTTGATTAGCAGAGACCAAAATCGAGAGGCATGGAAATTGTGGGGAAGGTCTAAATCCAGCAGTGGACCAAAGTGGTTGATAGATGATGATGATGATGAGAACTTCGGAGAGCCCTTACAACTATTGATTGGACCTGTTGTGTTATCAGTTCGCATGTGGGTTAACTTTTTGATCTGAAACCAAAAATTAATTCTTTAGATATTACATTTAATTGAATTATCAGAAAACTGCGTTAGAAATAGCTCGATGATCGATCATAGTACTCAGAATAAATATACTTCAAAAACCTCAATCAGTCGAGGAGGTTATGTTCACTTGGTAATGACGTCACCACCAACCAATTGTAATCAATCATATGGCATTCTCGTCAAAGAAGAAATTTCAAAATTGATTAATTTTCTTCTATTATTTGCAAGAAGTATACATACTTTTGTTTCAAATAAAGGGAAATATATCTTTTTATGCTATATCTGATAGGATATACTATCCCTTTAGTTCAATTAGTGGCAATCAGATACGGATCTGAACAACTCCACTCAGAAATCTTTTACATGCTGCGTTCAAGTGATGATCAGTCACATCAAGGCAATCGATTAATTATTTGGGTAATTACAACTGACACCACCGCCACATACGAGTACAGTGAAGAATCGGATCCGTCCAAGAGATAAGAGCGCAACGAGAACATGTTCATTCTGTGTTTATTTTAATGTAATTTCGTATTTGCTGAGCTCGCATTTATCATCGAGTCCGGTTTCTTCCCCGGTCGAGTTCGACAAACATACACTAATGAATTCCCTCAGTAATTTTTCAATTTTTTCACCTTTCAAGATTAATGGTCAGTACAAAAACAGCCAAGCATCGTACATAACCGTCGTTGGTGAAGGAATGATAGTTGTTTTGGAGAAATAATCCAACAGGCCCACTTGGCGTAATAGATGGAATGGTAAACTATCCGAAGAGAATGATGGTATGTTGTTCTATCTGCAGTTCATCGATCTTGTCTCAAAAATTATTAATTGTTACTCAGCGATGCCGGACATTTAATGATTTTAAATCCTTGGAAATGTTTGTTGACAGATTATTTTATATTTGTTGGCTCGACAGAAGTTGTTCTATTCATATTTCAATAAACTTCCCGATTTTTTCCGGAAGTATTCCAGAATGGATATGAAAAGTATGAATATTACAAGAAATTAGAATTTTCGACTTCACTTGTATTGTCCGTTTTTTTTTACTAGCAACAACAAAGAATCCTCCAAATTCCGGATGTCTACAATTTTAAGTTACAGTTAGTAGAGATAGAAGAAAGGCACCACAGAAAAAGGTTATAAAGATCAAATGAGCTTGTATCGTTATTGTTTTGTTTTACAGTGTTCCAATTTCCCAATACAGGTGAAAAGAAAAAATTTCATATGGCACACTTATTAATTATTTCATTAGTTTGTTTCTACAGCTATTATCAACACTGTTGCGTACTGTTATCTATTTAATTTTTTCACAGATCTGAAATGACTGAGCATTTTCCAAATTCTGGTCATAATTTCCATAAAGTTGGGCTAATTCAAAAAAAAAGTTGGGACGATTTACAAAAATGAAAACTAATGTTGACTACAGTATAGTTCTACTTTATCAACTTACCAGAAATCAAAGCAAAATACCAATTAAAAAATTGGACTGAAATTGAGGGTTCCATAAAAACGTTTTGTGTTCTTTTCTGATAACTAGTCAGCAAAATTAGAAAGTTTATTTTAATTCCACGTTTTCATATTTCACACATACATCCAAACAAACGAGTAGGCGTCAAAATACATACCAAAGAAATAGATAAATATTATTGATGTTAATATATGGGGCTATGAACTTCTTCTTCTTCTTCTTAATTTAGACCTTGAGGTCTGTTTTTTCCAGGAGATCCCACTACTATTGTTCTTGTGAGATGGACTGCCAACTACCTTTTTAGCGTTTGAGGGACCTTTCCAGGGGCCGACGTGCTGCTATTGGTTTTCCGTCTGGTACAATACGTGCTAGTCTGTGTTTTTACATCCTGTCTACATGTTCATTCCATCCTCGTCTGCGTTTTTTTGCCCATCGCACAATATCTTCAGTGTTACATGTTTCTCGTATAACCTCGTTCCTAATTCTATCTCTGAGCGATTTTCCCGATATTTGCTTTAGCATCTTCATTTCTGACGTCCTTAGAATTTTTTTGGTTTTGAAGGTATCGGCCCTAGTTTCTATTGCATACGTGGCGATAGGTCATACACACGCTTTGTGAATCCTCGTTTTGTACTCAATGCTCATATGCTCGTTCTTCCATACATCTCTCAGGCATACGGAAATCGCTGCTGCTTTATTTACCTGCTCTCGGACCTCGTTCGCTAAATCTCCAGTACAAGTTATTTGCACCCCAAGGTATTTGAAGGAAATTACCTGCTCTACAGTTTTATCATCAATTGCGAGCTTACATCTTCTTGGCTCCTTCTATATCACCATGCTCTTTGTTTTTTCGGTAGCTATCTTCATGTTGTAATTTTCAGCTTCGGATTTGAAAGCAATCAGGAGTCTTTGAAGATCATCTTCATTTTCTTGCAACATCGTCCGCGTAGCATACTATTTTTATTTCTTCCGTACTCGTCCTGTATCCGTTTCCTACTGATTTAACTTTGTTATATTCTCATGGTGTTGTTGGTGTTCAAGTCTTCGATTATTATGTATTTGTTATTATGATTGATTCCGGGGTCTGTTCCTCTCTCAGCATCTGCAGCACATTTTTCACTCTTACACGATCGAAGGCTTTCGTGAGGTCAATGAAGCAGATGTATAAGGGTTTGTTGTATTCTAGAAATATTTCTACTACTTGTCGTACTATGAAGATTGCATCCGTTGTTGTTCTATTCCTTCTAAATCCTTATTGTTCTTCGTTGATGCCTGTCACTTCTGTTATTTTGTCTCGTAGAATTCCGGTAAAGAGCTTGGTTAGTGCAGAGTTATTGTTCTGTAATTCGAGGAGGTCTTGTTGTCGCCTTTCTTGTATAAAGGTACAGAAAGGCTCTTTATCCACTCTGTAGGCACACTGGTATTGTCTAGGATTGTTCCAAATAAAGCCTTGATTTCGCTTATTAGAGTTTTTTTTCCATATTCAATTATTTCGTTAGTGATGTTGACATTCGTGGTGCTTTTCGATTTTTGAGTTTTTGAATGGTCTTAGTTATCGACTTGTTGGAGATCACAACAACGACAATTTCTTCCTCCTCAAGCTGATCTGCTTGTCTCTCACTATCGTTTTCGCTCTCTTCGCTATTATAGAGTTCCTGAGGTATTGTTCCCATTGTTTCGCGCTTACTTGATTCAGTTGGACATATTCATTTACTGGGTTTTTCCTTGCTCGAAGCATATTCCATATTCTCCTCTGAGTTCCGTACATATCGTTCTCCATATCCTTGCTAAATTTTCTCTAATGTTCTCTCTTTATCTCCTGATCTGTCTGAGCCTTCATACTTCTGTATCTCAAATATGCTTCTCTTTTTTCCTTTGCTAAAGCTTTTACCTCCTCTGTAAACCATGGTGCCGATTCGTGCTTTGTGGCGTTTCCAACTATTCTCGTCCAAAGCGCTTCCTTTGCAGCCTATGTTTTTATCGTGTTCTAGCTATCATCAACATTTTGTTCTTGTTTTATTGGATTATTTTTAATTTTCGTGTTGAGTCTTTCGTTGAACAGCCATTGAGTCGTTGTGTCCTGGAGTGCTTCTGTATTGAATTTTTCTGTTTTTGATGACGTTGGTGCTTGTTTACTGTGCGTTATGATATTTCGTGATTTTCGCAGAACCATATTATGGTTTGAACCGATGTTGGGAGATGTCAGAGCGCGTACATCAATTTTCTGACTTGGATGGAATTCCTTATTTGTCAGTTTATAATCTATGGTTGATCGATGTACTTGGGCATCAGACCAAGTAAATTTTTGTTGTTCCTTGTGATCGTAAATGGTGTTGTTAATCCGTAGTTGGTTGAAGGCGCAGAATTCCGTTAGTAAATCCTCATTATTTGGTCACTCCTTCGTTGAAACGTTGTTTTATTTCATTTATAACTTGATCTCCAATTCTTGCATTTAAGTCTCCCATCATTATGACTTTGTAGGATGTGGGTATTTTATCATAGGTGTTCTGTAACGCTTCGTAAAATTCGCCGATTCTTCTCTAGGCTTGCTTATATTTGGTGCGTAAACATATATTACATGCAAAGAGGCATTTTCAACTTGAATTTAACTCTGAGGATTCTGTCATTGATATATTGTATATCGTCTATACCCTGTTCGAACTTCTCATGGATCAGTATTCCAACTCTAGACGCGGCACGTTCTTCTTTCTTTTTGCCGCTGAATATAAGTATATAGTTCTTATATCGACTTGTTCCTTTGCCCTTCTTTTTAGTCTCCGATATCGCGCAGAGGTCTATCTTATGTTGGTTCATTTCAATAATGATTTCTTGATCTTTAATATTTCAAGAGCATGTAATCCTGATTGTATTTTTTCTCCAATAATCTTTTTTCCGTCGATTGCAAAGTGAACCAATTCACATTGAGCTTCTCGTTGCTAGATGGCAACAAAATAATGGTTTTTATGTTCTCCATTTTTAGCATCATCGAAATCAGCCTATTTGACCTAACGTAGTTAGCCCACTTTGTCGTTTAGGTGTCATTAAATAACTAGTGTATAGTGGCCGCTTTATCTGTGAGTAATAAAAGTGGTTAAAGTAAACAAAATACTTTTTATAAATAACTGATTATATCTCAGAAAGTAAGTAAATTTTCGAATATTTCTGTGCATGAAAGAGTAACGCCTGCATATACTTTTATTTTACCTATATTTCGATGTTATTTAAAGGCAATGAGCGAATACAAAATAAACATATTTTTGGAATGCAAATGACAACAGAAGTCTTAGTGTGACTTAGTGGGTTGTTTCTTTGGTCATTTGAGTTTGTGAAGTCATGTCAAGTTATTAATTTTGATGTTTTCAACATCTGAATTTGAACCGTTTCATAATTCAGACTAGGAGTATTTTCCAACTGATGGTGCTAAGCCGACAATGATTGAGGATGAAAATGAGGAGGTAAATGATGAAGAGAGAAATAGCTAAAAACAAATAGAAAGTGTGCGGGTTTACGATATCAAAATCAGATCAGCTACTGAGGAAATACAACGTCAACTGAAAATTGAACTAGAATTGTACCAAAAAAAGCAGAAGGAGCTAGATCTGATTTGCAAGAGGATACTAAACATGCAATGATTGTAGATGTAACTGTTATTTTGCTTTGATCTCATGAAAACCTTACCTACTCCAGTACTTACTTCTGATATTTGTTATTACAAGAGACAGTTAGGACTATTGCTTTAGTATCCATGACATGGGCATAGATGACTCAATTATGTTCATATGGAATGAAGCTAAATTTTTGAGATGTCCGCAGGATATTGTATCTTGTTTTTATATTATTTTTGTAACTTCGAAAAGGATAATTATTTATTCCGATCAATGTGATGGACGAAACCGCAATATCAAAATGACTTTATTAGCATATAGGAGACAGATCTTCAACTTCTTTATCCAAATCGAAATCTCATTAGTGACACGAGAAAGTAAGACTTTCAGTTGAAGGAATTCATTTCTCCGGTTCGTCATACATTTTAAAAAAATCTTTGTTCTTCAACACAATGATTGTGAAAGAGTTACACAACCCTTCTGAAGATGAAGAAGAGGATCAATATGTTTTGACTAAGATACTCTTATAATATAATGTTTTATAATACTATCTAATATAATAAGTTTTTCATGATATTTCTATGTTAACGGAAAGTACCTTATAGGTTTTTATTTCCTCACGAGTGTCAAACTTGACAGGTCTTGACAGGTAGACAGACAAACAAACGGACAACAAAGTTGTCCTATAAGGGTTCCGATTATTCTTTTGGTGTACGACCCCTTGAAAAATCAGTGGTAATAAAAATTATCTTTCTTAACTTGATGCTAATAATGATCTACATAATAAAGAATTTTCAAAGTACCCCAATTTGCATTGGTACAATCTTCAAAGCGACGAAATAGTTTCCTCATGCATACTACTTTATAATGTTTTCTATATATAGATAAGGCATATATATATATATATATATATATATATATATATATATATATATATATATATATATATATATATATATATATATATATATATATATATATATATATATATATATATAATCTAACCTAGTAAGGTTAGGTTGATGAGCTGGCCTCCTAAATAGACCGGTGTTACCAATTTACCCATTACAAATCGGCGGTTTACAAATTAGGTTACAAAAACTGCATTATGTGGAGGGGCACTATCATGCTGCCGTCATATCGTTTGAACTCCGATGACTTGCCGTTCCACAATGCATACCACACATTGAATAGCAAAACCGTTTCAAAAGATAGCCTCTTGAACCCACTGGGGATTTTCTGCAGACCGAAAATGACGGTTATGACGATCAACGATGCTGTTGCTGTGAAGTTTTGACTCGTCGTTCTTGTCAAGGTGAATTGTGAAGAAATGTAATTTGTACGAATTCATTATTTTTTTCTGTAGTGAAAATTAAACTTTTGACGGTTATTGACAGAGAAAGATATTGCAGATTCGTCAAGGAGGTAATGATAACAAAGTGAAATTTTTTTCAGTTTTTAATAATCTACAGTTACCAAAAATTAATCAATCTCATAAGATAAAATATCTCATCAGACCGGTTATGTCATACCATACATCGAAAGACGTTGATGCAATTTTCAATTAAAATTCTTCAGATTTAATAGAAAAATTAAACATACAACATGACCGTATGAAGCAGCAATTTATATCCTACGAAGTAGTAAATCTTTATTCAAGTGTTTCAACTCGCGCCATTGAAATTGATTAACAAAGTTCTGCAGATTAACTATTATAATGCCATAATACAATTAGAAATTATATCTATCTTTTGGAGGTTTGGAACAGAATTTTTTGAAGTTTAATGACATTAATTTACATGAGCAACAACGGTTTGATAATGGGTATTCCTGTTAGTTTTTGAGAGCTGAAATTTTGGAGAATATTGAAAAAATATTTTGTAATCATTAGTGCTAAAAGACTGTAGTTATTTGGTGTAAATGCCATCAAGTGAGGTGGGCGCAGAGAAACAAACGACGACGAACTTGGCAATGAATTGGAATAAGAATAATGAAAATAATAATGATGAAGAACTTATGAAAAAGAACTATTAATTTATCGACAGAAATTGAGAAATATACAGTAGATATAGTGGCAGTGCAAGACACACATTTGAGGGGCCATGTCATGAAGACAGTCAATGATTACATCCTATTTTTCAGAGGTAGTCAAACCAAAATGCACGGTTTAGAGTTTTTGGTACATACCAGCAGAAAAGATGAGATAATTCATTTTGAACCCAAAACACATAGGCTATGTTTCATTAGAATAGGTAGAGCGGAGAAAGCAATGACGATCGTAGATATACAGGCACCGACAGAAGAAAAAGAAGCTGGAATAAAAGACAATTTGAGGAATTGGAAACGGTAATTGAGTCAATAGCAAAGGAGGACGTACTAATGTATATATACTAAACGCGTAAGGCACTTTTCCGTCAAAATGGAGGGGATGGAATTTGGTTGAACCGGGACGGGGATTTTTCGAATAGCTCTCGAGCGGGAGGCGGAGGCCGGGCCGAGTAATTTTTTTACGAAACTAGGTAGTCGGTCGAAGGCGCGTGCGAAATCGGGAGGCCGCGGGACCCCGAACGGCGGAGATACGAATTTTCGAAAATTTTCGCGATATCGCCAGATCTCGAAAAGGGAAAGAGTCGAGTGCCGGATTCCTTCGGTATCGGTAAATTTCGTCTTTCGGAAGACGATTCGTGCGGCGATAATCTCGAAATTCCCCGAAAAACCTTTCGAAAACGCCGAAAAGAAAAAGGTCCACGATTTTCTCGAAACGGTGGGGAGGAAATTACCCAAACGAGCAGGCTATACAAATTTTTTCCTTCGCCTAATCGGTCCGCACTTTTTACCGAACGAAGCGTTCGTCTTTCCCATCATGCTTCCTGATATTTTTATCGCGTATTTTCCACGGGAAAACGGGAAAATCTTCGATCGAACGAAGGTCTATCGGTCGACTTTCGCAAAATTTCGCTCTACTTTCCTCATTCCGAATATTTGTGACGGCCAGAAATTAAATAAATTAACGAACGTCGTGCTGTCAAAATACGGGTTTTTCTTTCATCTATCCTATTTAAACGGGGTCACCGGAAGAAAGGATTCGACCGTGGAGCCATTCCTACATATCTCGAGATCGGATCCCCGAAGAGAAATCGTCATTACAAGACTTAATTTTCGAATTTGAGACTGATTTTGAGATCTAGATTTTCGAGAAAAAGAGCGGAAACACGGGGGCGGAGCTAGTAGTAAATAAAGGTGGAAATGCAAAAGTAGGTAGAGAGAAAATTTATATCTCTATTACAGGAGGTGAAAGTAAACACGGGAATATAGATATAAGATATAATAAAAATGGACTCAGACTTATATCCCTCGCTATTGAAAAGGAAATGAAAATTATGAGTAAGTACTCACTTTGAAAGGAAGGAAATCTATGAAGGAACGTGGATAATACCTAGAGGAAACGAATCGAGTTAAATAGACATTTTGGTACAGGAAAAATATGTAAAGCTGATGATAACTGTTGTGAGGATATTCAGGGGAGCAGATTATAAGTCAGATCGCTTTCTGGTAATCGAAAAAGTAAAACATCCCTAAAAAACTCAATCGATCAACTGAAAAGAATTGACAGGAGTGATTAAATAGAATATGCTTGAGAAATGTTGCAAACAGAAAAAAAAATAAAAAAATAGTTATTTTAAGAAAAGAAAAAAGCATGATGAAGACTTTGATGGCAGAAATGAAGAAAAAAGAAATATTGGGAATGGAACTAAAGTTCAAAAAGAAGGAGAAGAAGAATTTTTATAAAGACATAAAGGATTTGAGGATACCGGAGCAGAACTCCACACCATTTTATGAAAGCAAGGAAAGAAATTTAATTGGGGATGAAAAAGAAACCTTAAGTAGACATTATCAGTATTTTGAAGAATTGCTAAATAATGATGTAAACGATGTAGAAGAAATAGAATCGCAAACAACTTATGATTAATTAATTGATCTGCCAAGAAGCAAGTAAATTGAGAAAATAGTAAGACTGGCGGTGAAAAGGTATAACAGCAGAACATTTAAAGTGCGGCGGAAATGGTAAAAAGTTGGGGCTGCAGCATGTATGCCTCAGGATTGGGGTAAATCAGTCATAGTGTTGATTTACAAGGAAAGCAATGTAACAATTTGTAGTTACTATAAAAAAATTGCTGCGGCTAGCTAATGTTGAATCTTGTTCATCAGATCTAATTTTAAAGGAACAACCAGTCGGACTTCTGTAGAAATTATTGTAGCTTGGACAAAAGCTAACTTAACAATTCTGACTTATTCAAATTATCTATATCATTTTTAGCATTAATTAAAGGTAATGACAATTTATTTTGAGATCTGAATGCAATTTTAGACTTCACTTTGGAAAGGTTATTTGCGACATTTCCACTTATTTGTCCAAAATATGTTTGAATTTTTTGAGTTGTTGGTACTATTGGATATGTTTGGATAATAGCAATATGTAATTGCTTTTCTTTCACTCTTTTGTCAATGAGAAATGCATGACTCGTTTCAAGATGATATTTCTGCTAGTGATTATTATTGTACTCATGTAGCATATTCGAAGCTGAGCGATGTTTTCAAGGCTGAAGAGAAAGAACACCTTCGTAAGAAACACAATATAAGAGAAGCGACGACTACAAGTTTCAGAAGAAGAAAACTGGTTTTAAAGAAATACAGTCAATGGAGGAGTGATTTGCGAATCATAAGAAGTATTCGTGCTTTTAGATAAAAATTATATGTGCATTAACTAAAAATGTGGGATAGTAACATTTAAAAAATGCTTAATTTCACAAATATTCAATTTCTGAGTTGAGCTTGAAGAAAATCGCCTGGCTGTAGTTACTCACATTAGGATAAGTCGACACTGGACAAATCTTATGATTTTTTTCTGGGGATGGAGATCGAATGTCTAAGCATCGGTTTTCAAATTTAATTTTTGTATTATGGAAAATATATTAATGCGAAATTATTCTCACAAATATTCTACTTCAAGTTTCAAAGAGTATCTGTATCAAAGATGCTATACGAAGGAATCACTTATTCATTAATAAAATATTCATGAAACACAACGTCTCTGTGGAACAAAGAAACGACGTAAAATTTTGAATATTAGTTAAACATTTGCTCCTTTCGATTGAATATGCATGAAGTTAGGGACTTATCCAACTGTTTTTTAGATTGTTAACTTTACTAACGAACTTCATAGCCTCAACACCACATCGTACTCAACGCGTTATGACGGGCGCACAGCATCAGCAAATATCCTTCCAGACGGGAACAAACAAAAATTAAACTTGCCGCAAAATGTTATCTCGAGTTAATTTATGTACAGGAACGTGCACGGATGACACGGAATGGAACGTATTTACCCTTGTACCCCAAAAACACAATAAGACCGTGTTTACACGTGTCCCTGGTGACGGCTTCTAATAAGTGGGCCTATCTACCTAAATACACTCTCTCGCCATATTTGACCGGTAAATGGCGGAGTCTAGAAACCAAGACCCGCTTTGACCGTTTTCATTTACTAATTTCTAGACCACATAGTTTCGACGGAATTTCGTTAATTGCTTTTCGGTCTGTGTTTCTGTAGGGTACGGTTCTCTGTGTACCTTGAAGTTAGTTGTACAATTGGTTTTGAAAGGGCTGTTTTATGAAGTTTCAATTATCATTTCAATTATTCGAAGTAAATTAACAAGGATGGTGTTTGTTATCTTTTGGAAATAGCTGGGAAAAGTGAGAAAGTTCTAAGCAGGATGATGAAATGTGTAGTTTATGTTTCGCTTGGTTAATAGCCATGCGTTCCAATGAAAACGGAATAACTCTTTTGATTTTTCTGTGAATTTCCTGAAACAGATTTTTGATTGGTGGGGGACTTTTTTGTTATATGTTTCGTTGTCTTCCCTATTAATCACCTATTCCTGGTAGATTTTAACCAAAATTTTCGAATAAGAGAAAGTGGTTTTTTTAATATTTATTAATATTTCCAGATCAGCTAGATTTGGCGATTATATTCTCTACAGCAGGGGTGCCCAAACCGAAACTGCTGGCGATCTACCTCAATATTTTTAGACTACTTATGATCGACTCTGGGAGGCTGCAAGTATGTGATAAGGGGTTGTCGGACATACGTGATACACCCTACCTACCTACATAACTAGGAAAGGTAGCAGATATAGATATTAGCTTTCCGCACAATATACATTTTTTAAGTCGAGGTTTGTGTTAGGTTTAGTTAGGTTCTTCTCTATAATATCAATGAAAAAATTCATAGTTATTCAAAATTGCGAGTTTATTGGTTGTTACAAAACAAAAGAGTTACATATGATGTTAAACTTAACTAAGGAGTGACTTTGGAAGTTAGAGCGTAACCACTGAGTGCTAATCGCAAGCATGATGACATATGATCGTCAGTTAGTCGATTGCGATATTTTGACTCAATTATCTTCATTTCAGAAAATGCAGACTCGCACAAGTAGGGTGACCCAAACATGGCTGTTACTTGAAGGGCGATTTGTCTTAGATTCGGATATTTATCTTCAGATATAAAATACCAGAAATTTGTATCAGATGCTTCGAGATGTATATCTGATATAATCTGCATCAACTCATTTTCAACAGAACATTAGTTCATATTAAACTGACTTGCTATTTCAGTATCTACTTCCTCAATGTTTTTACATGAGAAGAGATAACTCAAAAATGAGGCTATAGTTTCCAATTTACTGTTTGTTTTATGGTTTTTGCGATGGAAATGCTCGAGAAACTGTGCACATTTTGCAGCTGAATTCTGCAGCAACATGCTCAAGATCCAGAATTCATTTCCAACATTTGATGGTCTGATGAATTATGTTTCAAAAGAGATGGTATAAATAATTCCCATAATGATTATTTATGCGCCCTGCAGAATCTAAATGGGGTTAGGAAAAGACGTTTTCAAAGGAGGTTCATTGTCAAAGTTTGGGGTGGCATTTATAATTATAGCTTCTTGTCCATTCATATTCTAACTAACAGATTAAAGTTATTGCTTATCGAAAATTTCTACAGAATACGTTGTTCAATTTAATTGATGATGCTGAATTTTATTCAGAATGTGTATTTTTAACATGACGTAGCACCTCCACATCAAGGAGGAATAGTTGTTGACAGAATATTTTTCAAATAGTTGGATTGGTAGGGAAGGTCCAATTGCTTGTACACCATGGTCACCCGATCTCGATCCGTTCGACTTCTATATATATGGATACCTGGAACAACTCGTCTAAAATGTAAAGATAACAAATTTTGAGTAATTATAGGAACACCACCGAAAGATTTAGAAATGACCATGTCCATCATATTGTTCTGCAGTCACCTATTCGCAGATGCATTCACGTTGGGGGCGGTAATTTTCAGCATCCCTTGTAATGACTAATATGATTTTTTTAATTTCTTTTATTTATTATTTTCTTTAATAAATTTTCACAACTTTTGAACATAATGTCAGTTCAAAGTTATTTTTCGGACTTTTTGATCGAAGTAATTATAACTAATATGCATTTCATCACCACAGAATTGATCTTGAATCTTCACTGGTATTTTCTAGCATCTTCTCGCGCGTTTCTATCGCAAAAACCAGAAACAGAGATCATATATGCTCATTCTTCATTAACGAAGTTATGCATTTTCAATTCGAATTATTAAAGGTTTTAAAACAATAATTGTCTATCGAAGAAGATATTTTGACACTTATCTATCAAATTATTATTATTCTTGATAAACATTTTACTATGTTTACGAATGTGACCTTCTATACAAGATGTAATTTCCGGACCAGTCAGGTTCAAATTTTTGAAGCTGAATTTCTCCCAAGATTCGGACCATGCGGTTCCCACTAATGCATCTCAGAATTTCTTCAGAACCATCTCTCAAAGTTTTTAATTGAGCTTGGAAGACACCCTGTGTACCATTCAGCCCACTATACAGTTTAGTGATTCAGTAATTTTTTTGACGTTAAAGTTATTATCAAAATATATTTATGACATTGAAATAAATATTGAAGGATATTCATTACAGTACATATTGTTTCAAAGTTATTTATTTCTTAATAATGATGATAATAGCTAAAGAAAGAAAATTAATAGCACTCCAAAAGGTTTAAAAACACTTGTCAACATCCGTTAGGAATGTAATTTAAAAAGCAGCCTACTGGAAAATTTCGATTTAGAAAAATATTGCTCTCTTTATCACAGTATACGCCTACGTACCCCATAGTCGCGTTTTCGAGAATTTCCCCTGTTGATGTTTTCGTATTTTTCGAATTAAACCACGACGGCCAATAAAAGTAACATCCTCACAAGCTGGCGCTGTTTCTTATAACGTTTACTGTTCCCGAGGGATCGATACAAACAATTTAACAGAGGTCATATGTAACACTGGAATGACACCTTAAAACATTATCATTGGCGTGGTTGAAATGCTCATCCTCGAATTTAATTAAAAACAAAATTCCTTCACAGCAGCTGAAAACGACGTGACGTTGCTGTTTCATGTGTAGTTGATTAAAATATATTTTGATACATTTTTCCGGATGCTGCGAAATACGATCGAATGGGTAGAATTTCATTAACTTCATTTGATTTATCTCTATATACAAACGAGAATGTCCGTACAACATTCCAGCATCATGTCTAAATCACAACATAGAAAGACTTGAAAAAATACCAATAGTAATTTATTTTTGCGTAAGGATGGTGATAGAAATGGTTTCATTCGCGAACTCACCATGGTAATACAATACACTACACTATGGAAGGTGTCGTCAAAACCTCAACAGTATTAATACGGGGGAGATAATCCAACTGTTATAATAATAATAATAATAATATATACCTCAGGGGCTCAGGAATATTGTTTCTGTGTACAGGCTTAGCGAACCCGAGGTACCCAAGCTGAACCTGGCAGTAGGTATCAAATGCAACTTACCCAATGATGTACAATCTAAGGAATAAATGGGTGAATCGACATTGTACCACCATAACCTCTTGTCGCGTTCAAGATTTAGGAAGAGGGTCTTGTTCGGAAAGTGAGTCACAGTCTCCCTCGGTTAGCGGCGGAAGCAGCGTGATATCGAGTAGGGATACTGCAACACAAAACCAAGTGGGAAATAACATCAATATCTCCCAACGACCACGAGACTCCCTAGGAAACGCATGAAGTGGACCCCAGAAATAAATTCCTTCATTATGCGTTCCTATTACAAGATTACAAACTTGGAATCGGAAATGATAGCATACAGATACGCGTTACATCTTGCGTTCGTAGGAAAATATTCTGAATTACAGCACATATCCGAGCAGAGAATTTCGGATCAACGAAGAACAATCGTTAAAAACAGGCTATTTTCTTCAGAAACATTGCAAAGCATACGAGAAGAGGTCATAATGGAACTCAGAAGCGAAAATGATACTCATAACGGTTTACCTGCCGGAGTCAATGAAAGTGTTACAGATAACATCGAAGCCACGGAAATGAATATAAACATGGAACGCCCTCCTGAGACGAATCAGCAGAACGAATATATATATTTGGCAAGATCAGAACTCAACAGAGCAATAACTGAATTCAGTGGTAAAAGACCTGAACAGCCCAAACTTAAGACGAACAAGAACAGCAATATCATCCTAGCAAGCGTAAACTCAGTGTTGGAAGAATATACCGACCAGAACACCTTGGAGAAGATTCACACTTTGATTTACTGTGGAGCAGTAGCGGTTCTTCGACTTCACAAACAACAAATCTCCACAACTCTGATTCAAGCTGAGCCAAAAAGCGTCAGAAAACCACCATGGTAAAAACGACTGGAAAAGGATATAGATAATATTAGAGCAGAAATCGGTCGCCTCACAGAATTCCTGAGAAACAGAAAACCCTCAAGGCGCTTGAAGTCCCATATACGCAGAATTTATAGGAAAATTGGTACGAACACAAAACACCCTGATCACAAACAACACATCGACGTGTACACTTTGAAACTGAAACTTCAAGCAAAAGCAAAGAGGCTTTCAAGATAAATCAAGTGTACTGAAACGAAACACCAAAACCAAAGGTTCCTCCAAAATGCGGCCAATTTTCATAAGGGAATTAACAAAACTGCGACCAACTATAACAAATTGTTTTTTTTGAATTGTGGAGGCCGTTACTTGATGTAGATCCATGATATAAATGAGATAAAAACACAAGGTTTAACTTTAATCTACACTTTATTTGAAAAAATTCGACGACGTTTCGCTGACACAGCAGCTTTATCAAGAATGAAAAACAGAATGAAGAGTATGGTATTATAAACAAATCGTAGAACAAGTTGGATGAATAACAGGAAAATCCACACCGAGCCATTGTACAGTTAGTATGAAAGGTAATAAAACTAATTAAACAAGTTAAGTAGGGTGAGTAATTCACATCTACCTGTTCATTCAAAAGCTTGTCCGAATGTTTGTATCTATTTATTTATCTGATACGTAAAAACTGTATCAGAAAGCAATAAATGAAGTATATCCTATTCATAAAGACTATAAAATATTCAACAGTTTAACATTCTGCGGTTCTGCAAGTACAAATATTAAATCCTTTCTCGTCAAACAAAATCTTAAAATAACTTTCAAAACTTCTAATAACTTAGGTAAACATATTCAAAATAATAAATCTCGTGTTGAAAAATCAAGTAAATCAGGAATCTATAAACTTAATTGCGGTTCTTGTGATAAAATTTATATCGGTAGGACCTATAGGAGTTTTGGCATAAGAACATCTGAACATAAACGTAGCTTCGATAAAAATAAATCTGATTCAAATTATTCAAATCACCTAATAAAAGAAAACCATTCATTCAATAAAAACTTTGACATATTACATATAAAATCAAAAAGTTCAAAATTAGATCTCCTAGAAGCATTAGAAATAAATAGATACAAACATCGGACAAGCTTTTGAATGAACAGGTAGATGTGAATTACTCACCCCTACTTAACTTGTTTAATTAGTTTTTATTACCTTTCATACTAACTGTACAATGGCTCGGTGTGGATTTTTCTGTTATTCATCCAACTTGTTCTACGATTTGTTTATAATACCATACTCTTCATTCTGTTTTTCATTCTTGATAAAGCTGCTGTGTCAGCGAAACGTCGTCGAATTTTTTCAAATAAAGTGTAGATTAAAGTTAAACCTTGTGTTTTTATCTCACAAATTGTTTTATTGATAAAATGCATTTAGATTATTCTTTTGTACAGAACAATCATTTGATCTGATGATTGTATTTTACACAACAACTGTCATTTCAATACAAAAATTTTAGACATTGGAGTCAGCAGAATCCGAATAACATAATGAATAATAATTTTCAGCGTAGATTCACGGTGAGCGTCTGGTGCGCCATTTAAGGGAATCGCTTAATAAGACCAGTTTTCATTGAAGGAAACTTGAATCAGAGCAATTATAATGAAATTGTCATTCGAACATTATTTAACATGTAAGCTTTCTTCAGAGGAACGAAGAAAAAAATGCCTAGAAATTGCTCCTGATGTCGTTCTGCTTGCAACACGTGCCATATTCAGGAGAAGCCAATTGTGTATTCAAAAGCATGGAGGGCATTTTCAACGATTTTCATGAAATCTTTTGATATAAATTGAGTTTTTTCATTTCTATGTTTTCACAACAAAATTGCATTATGTCTGTATTCACTTAATTCCTGTCCATATTTATTAACACTCCGTAAAAAAGATTCGAAACGAAACAATATACAGTTAAGACAAAATGGCATCGAGTGAACACAACACGATTAGTAAGGAGCTAGATAAACTTAAAAAAGATTATCTTATAGACTTTATTGTAAAACGAAAATTACCTGAGAACGTAACATTTAGTGCAGTGTTTGATACATGATGGAAGGAATTTTCCAGCATGGAAATAATACCTGTGAGTGAAAAATCACATGATCCTGGTAGCGTGAGTGATACTGTACCCTGTCGAAAACCAGAATGTCAGTATGATCAGCTTCAATGCGGCTTTTTGGATCGTCAACTTGATCATCACGCACATTGGTGAGACATTCGGAAAAACGAATCGACAATTTAGAAGGTTGTCCAGAATTCACTAGCCTACCAGGGTATCAAGTGTTTCAACAAACTTTCTGATATTTTGGATGTCAATGTTAGTTTGTTTGTTTTCAAACGTGTCGTCTTTGAGTTTCTTGTTTCACATGCTTTTTATTCGCTTAACGAGTTTTTCGAATTTAGAAATTGATAATGTATCTTTCTGAAATATTGTATTTTGTAGTGTACACCATCTTCTCTGACAATCCTAATAATGTGATTTATAATTGTATTTTGGAGCAATAAACATCTATCTATCTATCAAAAATCAGCGGTTGGAAACTTAGTCTTTCATAATGTCTCGTTAATTATTGCCAATAACATTCATTATAATTCTACGAAGATTGTTGTGTGATTTTCAATGGTATTTCGTCACAGAGCCTATTTCACGATTCATTAGAATCTGCTGTTTTGAGTATTTTCAACTCAAACTACGAAATAATGTGAGTTATCCGAACTGATATAGTGATCAAAACACTTTCTAGGTTAAGAAAATATTATCTCCAACTGAAACAGTCACCCTTTCTACGGATAACATGATGAATCGAAAATGGATGTTAGAATATCATTTAAGGTGCAATTCGGTTTTTGTTTCATTGAAACCGATCAACAAATGTAGGAGCTACAGATTGGGGTGTTTTTCACGAATCACCCGATATAATTGAAAGCCGATAATTTACGGGTTTACGAGTCCAATTTTATTTGGAGGGGGACCAATTTCTGAGTTTCTTTGGAGGATAAAATCAACCCCCTACTCTCAGCAGCACTTAAGTCGAAATTGAATATAGGAAAAGTGAGTCGAGTTGCATATCTTTGGAATAGAATTTTAATTCTCTATTCGAAAATAGTATCTTTATGAACATTTAATAACACACAAAGTCCAAACACAATGGAAGTTTGTATTCCAACGAAAATTTGGTACCTTCTCTATGTCAAAAAAGACTGATTGTAGCGGCAAAATCTGAGACATGTCAATTTTTGATTGAAGGGGGACTAATGTGTGAGTAGTTTCGGAGCATGTAAATCAGCCCCCTACTTTCAGCAGCATCTAAGTCCAAATTGATAATAGGGAAAGTGGGTAAAGTTGTATGTCTTTGGAAAGGTCTCTTAATTTTCTATTAAAAATAGTATCTTTTGAACATTTAAAATAATACAGACTGTTGAAACACAACTAAAGTTTGTCACTCGATCGACTTTTGCAATAATGAATTACAACTTAGGAGCTGCTCAGGGTAAGGGGTTGATTTTAAATGTTCCGAGCCAACTCAGGAATTGGTCCCCCTCCAATCAAAATTTGACGTGTCTCAGTTGTTTCCAAAATCATCTTGAGATAGATGAGGGGGGGCAATTTTCGTTGGAACACACTGTATATGGATGATTTAGAAAGATGACTTAGTGATACCAACTGGCGTTATATTCATATCAGTTTTGAGAACTGATTTTTAGATAACTTAAAACATATATATTGACGTTTTCGGATTTTTTTTACATATTCTCGATGATTTTCAAGTAGTATTTACATCCATTGACAAGATATCTTTTTCAGCTTGATTTGTGATCACGAAACTTCATATAACAAAATACGAAACCTTCAGGAAAAATTAGTTTGTAGGATTTCACCCAAGTGTGGGGGCCCGTCATTCGAAAGAGCAACGCTTTTGGGACAGTGAGTAAAAAATATTAGAACTTTGGAAAGTTTCATCAGATTCTGCATATACTCATTAAATCAAATATATTCTGCAACATTTCTCATGGAAATAAATAACGCTCTATTGAAATAAATGTGAATTATTAATTTAATGATACATTTATTTCAATTCAATTCAGAATTATCTTTCCACAAATACGAATTGACAATGTGTTTATCAGAATCCCACGATTTAATAAATATATCATGATCCATTTTATATGGCTCGATAATGACATTCTGTTAATGAAAATTTACGTTTTAATGTCGATGGCGTCTTCCAGACCGTCTATTCGAGTTACAACTAACTCGAATTCGAGTCATTTCAATTATCCAGTGATTATAATTTTATACGGAGATCGTAAACCTTCGAGATAAACAAGGGTTTAAAGTTTCAGAAACAAGACGATTTAGGTGCTTTTTATAACACCGGATTTCCCTTCTTCCTACAGAATGCAACTGCTGAATGAGGAATTAGTGAATGACTGTTTAAATTTTTTAGAGTAGGGGGAATGTTGGTTGGTGTACAGGGTGGATCAAATTCGATGTTAGCTATATGAAATATTGTAAATAGAAAATAATGAGCCCACCTCTCTCGAGCTCGATTTTAGAGAAAAACTCATTAGTGAAAACGGATTACAGCAATCTTTTTTAGTTCTCGAGTTCTTCCAGAATTCTGGGTTTTTCGGGATTTCGACATGTGAGTATATCTCGAATCCTATTGAAGTTTGGCAAAAAATATTTCAAATTCTACATGCCCTTTTTCGAGTAGAATGCTGGGACGTATTCGAAAAGTTTTGTTTCCGATGGGTTTCTGAGTTATGAAGCAAACTTGTATTTTTTCAAATACGAATAATGGGTGATTGTGATATCAATAGAGAGGATCATTTTTTTTCTTTCGAAATCGAAAATTTATATCTATCCACTCGGAACATATTCATAATTCTACGGTAAAAGAAGTTGATCTGTATGCGTCAAAGATCCCATTTATTCAATTCTGTGTTCAACTCTTAGAACATAGTTTTTTTTGTAAATTTAATTTTGGATTTGAAAAAATTATGTTTTGACAAAAAGTAATAATTATATACACAATAAATTGAATCAATAAACAAGTTATCTAATAAATGCGAAAGCATTTTCACCATTTAAAAAGCAGGAGCCTGGCAACACTTCTCCAGGCGTTTACTATAAAAATGTTACTCACAATCTCCAAACAAATCCTAAAATTCTGTTTTAGCTCATCTACACAAACCAGAAACGTTGTCGCATCACCTGGTATTCTGAATTCAACAATCGATTAAGCAGCTCGGTCGCAGTTTTTTTTCAACATATGTTATTGGACATATGAGGGGAAACAAATCTTATCTATGTAGTAACATTCATTTCCATGTGATCTCAAACACGTCTGAAACAAGAATGAGTTTATTTGACTATCAGTATTCATTCAATTTCACTTCAGTTTTCACGCTAAATTAATGCAAGATTTTTCTTTGAATTTATTGTAATGGCTGCTAAACGTCCTGGACTCTATTTGAGTGATTGTTGATTTTCGAATCAAGCCAACGTTACGTGGCTATATTGTTGAATGTTAACCAAAGCACTATTTCAGGAGCAATTAATCGGTATCACGAAACAGGGGAATATGGAAGAAGGGCCGGACAGGGAAGAAATCGGATAACAACACCAGTTGATGGTCGTTGGCTTCGTTTAACTGCACTAAGAGTTCGGTTCTGTACGGCTAGAATGTTACAAAATGAACTTGCACTTTCCAGAAATGAGCATATTTCATTGCAAACTGTTAGGAACAGGCTCATAGAAGACGATATCAGACCAAGGGTGGCTTCTACCAGCCCGCGTCTCACCAGAGAGCATCGAGTTGCAAGACTTCAGTTTGCGAGGGAACATGCAAATTGGGGTATTCCAGAATGGTCGAATGTTCTCTTTTCCGACGAGTCCAGGTTCTGTCTAGTATCAAAAGATAGACGTATGCCTGTATACAGACGACCTGGGGAACGGTATCAGCAATGTAATATCCGGCAAACTGAAAACTCAGTAATGGTGTGGGGAGGCATTTCTTTCCATGGTAGAACTGAGTTAGTCCTAGTGAATAATGGAAGAATGACAGCGGCCAGATACATCGCCGATATCCTTGAACCCCATGTTGTACCCTTTGGACCATTGATTGGCGAAAACTTCATTTATATGCATGATAATGCTCGGCCTCATGCAGATAGAGTAGTTACAGAATTTCTGCAAAATGCCGAAATTGATATTTCAAGATGGCCAGCCAGAAGTCCCGACTTGAATCCCATAGAACATGTTTGGGAGAACATGGGGTGACAAATGCAGCAACGTAAGATGCCTTGTAGAACACTCCAACCACTAGAAAATCTACTTCCCTGAGGGTTTCCGAGATGTATACTGGCAGTAACTAGGGCCCGGGAGGAAATACTCTATTCTGAAAATGATTAGTAACCATTCGATGCTAGGATTTGTCTCTTCGCGAATGTTTGAATTTTTCATTAACTCGAAAATTGTTGATATTATCCATTATAAGTTCATCTCTTTTAGACTATTTATTTAGACTTCTGAAAGTTACCAAGCGACTCTTGAATGACCAACCTAAAAGTTTATATAGTATTGTCGTAAAAGTAGGGTGATCCGACAATTTTTGTGGGGAGTGTATATAATTCGTTTTTCCCTATACAATAAATTCAACATCTGCCTATACAATAAATTCAACAAGAAATCTAGAGCAGTTAGATCTGGCAAACGGGCTGGCCATTCCACAAGCCCTCTATGTCCTATCCAGTGATCAGCAAAAGTCCAGTCCAGCTCTTGAGATACGGGTCTTCTATTTCATTTGTTTCGATATGTTGTGCTTTGAAAGAATCTTCATCAATTAAATTGTCCTGCAGTCTTTTGAAAATAGACTAAAGCGGCTGTCTCCTTTCTGGGAATTTACTGAAATAAGATTCTTCTGCAGCATTCGTATTACACTCCTTCTTTACTTAACATTTCAACATCTCATACTTTTCGTTTTTTTGAAGTGAAGAGCTATAATGATTGAGTTATAAGTAGAAATTTTCAAAGCAGGGAAGAACAACAAAATAATTGTTTTCACAGAATCAAGGCTATTGATTCACACAGCATTGATTGAATCCACCAATAAGATTGAATAGTTGACATAGTTTAATAAAAGAAGGAAAATATATGTTTAAAGGGGTGAACTCCATTGTTTTCAACACAGAAATAAATGGATGGGATCTTTGACGTATATAGACAAACCTCCACTACCATAAAATTGTGAATATCTGCGATATTTCGAATGGATATATATGAATTTTCGATTTTTGTTCGAAAAAGGCATCAGTTGAAGGAATTGATATAACATGTGATATATATTAGGAAAGAAAAAATAATTCTCTCTATTGAACGTAAGTTTGCTTCATAACTCAGAAACCGATCGCCGAGAGAATTTTTCGAATACGTACCTGCATTCTACCCAAAAATGGGCCAGTAGGATGTAGGATCGTCACATGTAGAAATCCCGAAAAACCCAGAATTCCGGAAGAACTCGAAAACTGAAAAATATTGCTGTAATCCGTTTTCACTAAGGAAATTTTCTCGAAAATCGATTTCGAGAAAGATTGGCTCATTTGTCTCTATTTACAATATTTCACATATTTTTATTTATGGTCGCTTCCCAGGAATAGGCGAACCTGTTACACCACATGATGTCTGCACACTCGCTTCTTGAAGAGGGCCAAATTGTAGGAAGTTGGGAAGATGTTGGACGGAAGTGAGTTCCACAGGTCACTGGCCCTGTAAACGAAGGAATTCTTATAAGGGAGAGGTTCAAGGGGTCGTTAAATTTACCGCCATATGGTGAGAACTCCTTGCCAGCCTAGTGTTGCGGCAAAACATGAGTTATCCCGGAACAAGGTCTTTTAGCTCCTTGGAGCATCTTCCGTGGAAGTATCTGTAAAGCAGAGAAAGGTCAACAACTTGTCTTCTGAGAGCTAGCGGTTGGAGATCGCGGGTGATCTTCGGTTGGTCGATGAGGCGCACAGCTCGTTTTTGCACACTATCCAACATCCGCAACGAATGTTTGGGAGCAGTTCCCCATACATGGGAACAATATTCCAAAGCAGGTCGAATCTGCGCCTTATATAGAAGCAACAGTTGAGATGACGTGAAATATCGCTTGGCTCTGAAAAGAAAACTAAGTTTAGCTGATGCCGACTTAGCTATTGCTGATACATGTTCATGCTAGCAAAACCCGCAGTTGACCATTATTCCGAGAAAGTGCATCGAATCTTTGGATGCAATTTGTTGGCATTGCATTATTAGAGGAGGTTCTCCAGCTGGGACCTTTCTAGAAAACGTAATTGCTTGCGTCTTGCTCGCGTTGAAGCTCACCAGGTTCGACTAACCCCACTCAGATATACTCTATAACTCAGAGTTAAAGTTATTAATTTGTTGACTTCTTTGACGCTGAGATTCCGCAGCTATAATGGGCCGCAAACTACTGAAAAACGAAACCAGGGTACAATCCTCTGCAAAACCGAAGATCTTGTTCTCTGTAGATGAGAGAAGATCGTTTATCTGCAACTCAAACAAGGTTGGGGAAAGAATGGATCCCTGAGGTACTCCTGCTTGCATCTGGAAAAATCAGATGTTATACCGTCGACCACAACTTGTATTGATCTATTTGAAAGAAAGCTAATTATCCAACCCCTCAATTTTTCGGGAAGTCCATATGCAGCAAGTTTATTCAACAATGCTGCATGCCAAACCCTATCGAGGCCTATAGCTCTAGATTCCGCATACTTTTCCATCGTTGTTCAAACATGAGTGACGTAGGCAGATCTCGTGTCGATATTTTCCTGCGAAAACCATACTGTCGGTCGTTAATAATTCCCTGCAACTCAAGATATTTTATGGGTTCATCATTTATGACTCTCTCCATCAATTTGGACATAATGGGAAAAAGAGCAACAGGGCGCTAATTTTTGGGCAAGGACTTCTTTCCTTTCTTTGGGAACGGTTGAATTCTCGCTATTTTCCATCTGCCGTAACATCGAATTTGATACACCCTGAAATCTCACCTATGAGTTTCTCTTGAAAATCGAGGTCGACAGAGGGGGGATTATTTTTCTCTATCTTCAATATATCACTAAGCTGCCATACTAAAACATGGAATTCGGTCCACCCTGAACACTGAAGTAAAAAATGCTAAAAACATGTGACTGATAAAAGCTAAATATATATATTATCAGTTCTCTATGATGGATTAGCTGAAAAAAATCAAGCCAAGAAAGAAAAAAACTTACTCTAAGCTTCCCAGCTGAAGTTGACACCATTATTACTTGAAATTGAGTTGATGTTGTTATAATTTCTATGATTGAGACTTAACGAGATGGAAGATGGTCCACCAATACCTACAGTGATTAGTGTGAGTAAATCTCTGATATCTGAATCTAATCACTTCATTGCTCAACTCTAGTGTGTAGCATAGATCAGGGATGGAGCTAATCATTTACTATTAATCATTATTACCATGACAATACTTTTCCTCTAGTATGCAGAAAAGTGATGCTTTTGGCCTATATTTGAGCTACAAGTACGAGGGTTTCGGTGATGGTTGTATATCGAGTATATTTATTAATTACAAGCCATATACTGTTATTTGAAAATGTCAATGACGTTATTTAAGACGTTTCAAAGGAAACTGATTCCTATCAGAAGAAGAGAAAATAAAAACAAAATCGATCTGTTACAGAGTTCTCCATTAAACTTGAAGACTATCTAATTATTAGGGTATTTGGTATTCAGGTATTTTAGTTAGTTTCTATTAACACACTGTAGATGAAATAATTATATTGATTTGTTCCTAACATTTCACTAGAAATATGATACGAAGAATGTTTTATTTCAAATATTCAAAACATTCCCTATGTTGTGCAGTCATAATGGCTGCAGTGTAGGTAAATGACTTAGTTGTGAAAAGAAATACACCAACAACTGTCGTCAATAAATTAGAATGAAGTGAGCATAATTTCAACTTTATAGTTTTCATTTTGTCATCAATTTACGATGCGTTATTCAGGAAGGTATCCTTTTTTATTGGCTTGTTGACAAAATAAATGTCTACTCGAAATTTAATTGGTGCCGTTCGTTTGTTTTTACAGTTTCATTTGACAAAATGGAACCGTTTGCCACGAAATTAAAATGTTCAACACCAAAATGAAATCTTATGAATACCTGAATTTAAATTTGATAGAGAAACTATCTGCAATTCCATGAAGATGCCAATTCCTTTTGACGAAGGAAAAGTTTCTTCACAAACTATTTATTCTCTCACATTAATCATTCTACTTGGTAAGTAATCTCAAAAGCGCTTGAGAGAAATATTTGTGGTGGAAAATCGCTTCAACTCTCCTCAATTTATTATGGTATCGCCTCAATAATTTTCATTAATAATCTATTGTTCCCTTATTTTCAATATTTGGTATTTATTCCTTAAAAATGAGAATGTTACAGAATATTAAGTCACAGGTTGATTCAAAATATCAAAATGAAATGGAAAAAGTGTCAAGAATGAATAGCAAAACTGAGCAAATGTGAAAAGAAATTTTATGTTACGAACTTAATTAATATTGAGTACTTCCATACCTTACGAGTGCTATTGATAAGTCAGGTAAAAATGAGTGCCGTGGTGAGACTAGTACACAAGTTCAAACATGTTTGGTCATTACAAGATGATTCCTAGGAGTTTAGTGTGTTTCGTTGCGGCAGAACGAGTACGGAAGACGTTTCCTGGCAGGATGCTACCTCATTCACCTTATTCATCTGACCTGGATGTATTTGTTTCCAAACATAAAAATATGTCTCGGAGGACGGAGATTTTTCAATATAGGCGTACTTCCAGGGCCTTGGGAAAGATTACTATAAAAAGAGCGTTAAAAACCTCCAGCATTTTCTAAGCAAGTGTAAAGCCCTAAACAGAGATTATGTTGAAAAATGAATGACATCCAGTAGAATTCTTGCTTAATTTTTACCTGATAGATAGATGATAGATAGTTATTAAAATTGAGTGTAGGCTGATCAACAGCCCTGTCACTACGACCCTGTGGTCCATTGTGGCACAATCTGTCCTAAATTTCACCTACCAGCTCCATCCTTTTTGCTGGTTGAGAACTAAATAAACTCAGTCAGCTCCAGTTTGTTAGATTCAATTCCCCCAAGTCTGATTCTGTCCTAAACTGGGCATTCGCACATGACGTGTTCTATTGATTTTATCTTTTCCTTACATAGTCTACATGAGAGGTTCTGGATCAGTTCAAACTCATTTAGGTGGTTTCTGAGGTGACAGTGCCCCGTTAATATGCCAATTAGAACTTTCAGGTCCAGCCTGAATAGTTCAAGCCAAGCCTAGGCTCACGCAGCAGAAGGTCCACTGATGGCAAGCTAAGAGTGTCTGAAACCTGTGAGGCTAAGACAGTACTCTCGTATCTTCAGCTCCAACTACTGGTTATTTTCAATCCAGTCCAGTGAATTCCAATTCTGTTCCTTGGGCGGCCAATGCGTCCACCTTCTCCTTCCCCTCAATCCACATCAGATGAAGGCTATTTCTTTTTCCTAGTTTGGCGACGGTTGTACGACATTCATGCACAATAATTGACGTGCAGTTTCCGATGCCTTCTGGGAAGCTTGGCTATCCTTGATAATTTTATTGACCAACTTGTATTTCTTCTTGCTAGCAGGAAGTTGCCACAGTAATTAATGGCGATTATTTCTGCTTGAAAACAGTTATCCCCCGAAGAGAGATAAATTATTTCTTGGCAGTCCCATATACACCAGCTCGAACACCTTGGGCAGGCCTGGAGCTGTCTGTGAACTAAGCAGACAGTAGTTGGAGCTGGCCGTTTGCTGATTGCTACGAATAATGATCTGAAATTCAGCTCCATGTTGGGTTTCACCTGACTCATTAATTCACTCTTCTACTCTAAGAACAGCATTAATTCTTTCAGGCATATTACGAATTAGGCCCTTTATGATTCCCTGGGAAATTTGTGTTCATAACAACAAAAGTATCTCTACGTACTGTTCAACGTTGGCTGGTGCAGTATTGTGCGATTGAATTCAGATTTGTAGAACGTGGGGCTTGATCATGATCATTTCTGAGATCATGCATGGCGTTTACGATTTAGTGACTTTAACATTCGGTGAAATAATCTTAATGTACAGGGTGAACACATTTCATCGTTTTAGCTATGTCAAATATTGTGAGTAGAGGATAACGGCCTCCCTATTCGCCATGTTATTTTTGCCACATATTCAAGCTAGCTTCTTTCGTTTTCGAGTTATTCGAAAATTGAGGGAACCAAGTTGAAAATCGATTCGACTTTATAAATCTCCTGGCTGTAAAAACTAGCATATTTTCACAATGTACTTTTCTCCCCGATAGTGTTTTGACTGATATCAAAAAGATGACACTTTGATATAATGATTGTAGTGTTCCAATTCTTTCTGTAACTCTCTCCTCTTTAATAATATATATTATAATAAATAAATTGATGAATAATCTCCATATTATTTGATTTTTGTCAAAGTTAACAAAACTTGGTAAATTGTAAAACTGATCGTGCATGGCGTTAGGCATCCGTAAGAGCGGTGAGAAATAGAAGTATTACTTAAACTCCTGAATCGCCAAATTCAATTAACCGGTGCGCAGAATTTCCCCTCTTTCCCTCAAGTTCATTGAGTGTGAAGGTCCGCTGAGTATAAAAGTATTTCTTGGATATAGATTGAAAACGAGAGAATGAACCCATTCTACCTTCCATTCTCATCTCTGCGATAGTATTGTTACAAATGTTTCCATTGTATGCCAGAATATATCTAAATGGCAGATAAAGACATTAACACTTATAATGCTCCATTTATTTCATTCATAATATGCTTGAAAAACAGAACAGCAAATTCAATGCAAATTCAAGAAATAGATATCGAACGGCAAACATTTTGTTTACAGGTGTTAAACATAATAAATGTAATAGTAAAGCCAAACGAGGTTGACTATAATGTCTTTTATAATCAAATGCATGGCAATATAGAGGAATAAGGATATCGATGCTGAAATGATATTCCTTTGTTGAGGAAGCGATACAGATATATATATATATATATATATATATATATATATATATATATATATATATATATATATATATATATATATATAATATAATTAATTTCAGAAAAATTCCAAATTTAACAAAAATTCATAAACTGAATGTACCATTGAGACCAATTGTAAGTTCGTTAGGTTCTCCTCACTGCAGAAACAGCAAATTTATAGGTTAAAAATTCAGGAGATTTCATATCAAAGACTAAAAACATGAAAATCGATGAAGAATATACAAGGTGTTACATAATAGTATGTTTCAATTTGAGAGGGGAAATCTACGTGCAATTTTAAGAAAAAAACGTTCATATAAACATAGGTCCGCAAAAGCTTCGTTACGGAGCTGCAGGGTGTAGCTTTCGAGATATTCCGCCCAAATTTTGAATGCAAGCTATTTTTTTACAGCCTCCATCAGTACACGTCCTAAATTTCAACTAGAATCTACAAGGTGTTTTCTTTCTTTTCAGGAGCCATGTCTTCTTTATCCCTTTCAAACTCTTTTGCAGTACTCCACTGATCAGCATACAATCAATTTTCGTCATCTTCGTTCAATTTTAAAACTTTTTTGACACTTGTAATTTTTTTGTATCTCCAACCGTTTCTAAATTGAACGAAGATGACGAAAATTGATTGTACGCTGATTAGTGGCATACTGCAAAAAGTTTGAAAGGGCAAAATGAGGCATGGCCTCGGAAAAGAAAAAACCTTGTCAACTTCAGTTAAAATCTAGGACGTGTAATGATGGAGGCTGTCAAAAATAGCTCGCATTCTAAATTTGGGCTGAATATCTCAAAAATTGCAGGAGTTTTGAAGAAAAAATCAATTTTTTCCGGAAAGTTCAACACCCTGTAGCTTTTGCGGACCTATGTTCATATGAACTTTTTTTCTTAGAATTGCCCGTAAATTTACCCTCTCAAGTTGTGACATACTATTATGTAACACCCTGTATAGCCAGCATATAATTTCACTATATCCAAATATTCCCACAGAGCTTTAGAGATAATATCAATGGAAAACAACTTCAGTCCAGATATAATAGAGTTGGTAGACCATTGTTTGAAAAACACGTATTTTACATACAATAACCAAATATATAAACAAATCAAAGGGCACCTATGGAATCTCCACTATCACCTGTTATTGCTAACCTCTTCACCATCAATCTTGAAACTGAAACCTTAGTGAAAGCACACAAGAAACCAAAACTATTGCCACTATACGTAGATGATGTATTTCTTATATGGCCACATGGAGAATTATAACTGAACAATTTTATATCGTATCTGCACTCTATTTACCATGATATGAAATTCATAATGGAACTAGAAGTTAATGACATTTTACCTTTTCTAGACGTGTTAATGATAAAAAGAATTGAGTTAATAGTCTAGACAATATC
Source organism: Cryptolaemus montrouzieri (assembly GCA_013387265.2). Lineage (NCBI taxonomy): Eukaryota > Metazoa > Arthropoda > Insecta > Coleoptera > Coccinellidae > Cryptolaemus > Cryptolaemus montrouzieri. The sequence goes on along the minus strand of JABFTP020000001.1, from coordinate 73,022,428 downwards.
GCAAAGCAACTCACACAAATAGATACCTAAATGCAAAATCACATCACTATCCTGCATACTCAAATTTGGTTGTGAACACATTAGTTACACATTCAGAAAAACTATGTACCACAAATAATAAAAATGAAGACTTGAAACACGTAACTCAAATACTGGAAAATAACGGCTACAGCGATCACACAATTAAGAAACCGACGCCAAAAATTCTTGCAACAGACAAAAACATATTTCGTCCACACGCAATAATTTCAAAAATATTGGAAAATCCAAAAGATATAATTATTCTGAAATAACAAGGTGTTTACTGCATTCCATGCAAAGGATACGCCTGGACAAAGAAATCGCCGCATACCCGTCAGAATAAATGAACATCAAAATGCCATTAGAAATAAAACTAGTGCTTTAGAAATTTATCAGTATGTCGAGACACCAAAAAAAAATGAAATCGACTTCGGCTCATCGAAAACGGTTGCAAAAATAGAAAATTCACAATAGCGATTAAATAAAGAGACAATAGAAATACAGAAAACAAATAATTTCAACAAACGATATGACACACTCAATTTAGCAGTTTCTTGGTGAATAATTTTCGAACAGAAAAAGCAAAATAAAACTCGAAACTATTTCGCTTATAAGCCACAGGCGAACACTTCCTCTTCATACTGCAACGATAACTAATACGCGGAGTCACAACACGATCGTCATACAACCTGAGACTGCGTATAAATAGACAAGTCAGCACGTAGACAACTTAGACTCTACGCGGATGACACGGCCATAATGACCAGATCAACAGCCTCCCACTTGATAACCAGAAGACTCCAAGAGGCTGCAGACGAATTGGAGGAATGGTTTACCAAGTGGCTGATCACCATCAACCCAGAGAAGAGCTTGGCACTCTATCTGTCCAGATGGAGACGTAGCACCGAGGAGCAGATCACCATGAACAGCCAACCCATCCCGTGGGTTAACAAGGCCAAATACCTGGGAGTCACACTCGACCGGCGGCTGACATTGCGTCAACATGTGGAAGGCAGCTCAAGCCTTCCTGTACCCCCTGATGAACAGGCGGAGCAACCTGAGCGCAGCGAACAAGCTGAAGCTCTACAAAACCATCATTAGGCCCATGATGACATACGCGTCAACAGTCTGGGGACATGCAGCTGCATGTCATATCCGGAAGCTCCAAGTCGTGCAGAACAAGGCATTGAGGATGACTGTGAATGCCCCCTGGTACGTGCGAAACTCCCAGATACATCGAGATCTGCAGATCCCGAGTGTGAAGGAGTTCATCAGAGAGACAGCGGTGAAAGCATTCCAAGTAGAGACCGAGGATGGTGCTTCGGGAACACCCGGATTAGATTAGAATCTTGTAAAATAAATATGTTTAGACGACTAGGATAACAATATGAATTGTACTTAATTACATTATTTTAGGTTACGTTCAGATCCCTCAGACCACGGTTTAGAAGCCAAAAATTGTTCTATTTTCCCTATCAATCAATAAGAGATGTAAAGTTTGAAGTTGTAAAACTGGTACTTGAATAAAGAATATGTTAAAGTCAAAAGTTAGATAACTGAGTGTGACCTCGAATGCATTTGTTAGCTTGTAGTGTAAAGTACGAAGGGCACCCCTGAACGTTGTTTCTCGCAACTGGTTCTTCCAAGAACCAAACACAGAGACGACGGACTAAAAACTGAAAAACGATTATACCGTATGTGCGCGAAAACATAAAATTAACATTGTTACTTGGTACAATCAGCCCCAGAGGGTACAAATAGGAGGGGTTGAAAATTTCAAATCGCCATTTCTCCATTACTGAACAAGAAAATCCTATACAGATTCCATTTTATCCTGTGGCATGTTATTATCAAAATCATTTATTTGAAAAAATTTTTGTTTCGATCCTTACCTTCCGAATCAAGAAAGAGGGGTTGAAAATTTTCAAATTGAAATATCTCCGGTAATAACCAAAATAAATCTATTAAGGATTCAATATTATCCTTGGGAATAAACAGGCAAAAGTCTCTGTAGTATTGCTATGCTGATTTCTCGAACTGGAAAACGAAATCAACCTTTGTTGGTAGGCTCTGCCGAAAGGTTCTTTTTCTACATGTTTGTGAAATTTCCAAACTAATCATCTTATCGAACATTCTGAAATTTAGACTAGAGTTGTACTGCTTCAAAATTATTGTTAAATAGGAAATCATAATCTGGGAATAGAAATGAGGGCTTATTACTGAAATAAGAAAGTTGGCGTTACTTCCGGTAGAACTGGTGGTGGTAAAATGTAAAACCCTCGTAAACAAAACTTCATGAAGCTCATTCGATCAATTTCTGAGATATTTCTACTGGAATCCCGGTGGACTTCCTGTATTTTTGATCAGGTCTGGCTCCATAATTATACCAATTTTTATTGTTATCCCTTGGTTGCTATCCAGAGTTTAATTTCTAAATAACTAAAAGAGGAAAAGATCCTGTGGATTCAATAACACTGGTCAAAAAATTTTGTAACAAGAAGGGTGCTGGCTAATTTAAAATTATCTATCTACCCTCATTTTATAACCATATTTATTTTGTTTCCATCAGATCTTTTCGTTTTCGTGTTACAGCTACTAACCACAAGATAAAAATTAACCGTTTTGTTTTTTCGCATTTAGAGAATCTGTTTATTTGAAGAGCGCAGTGCTTTTTCTGTTTTTATAGTGAAATAATTCTTAAATAATGTCATTAAAGTGTAAAAATGATCCTGGCAAGTTCTGTTACATTTGTGGTGACATTACTTTCAAAACTCAGCAAAGGAATTTGACACCATTAGTGACTAAGATAAATGAACAGTATTTTTGTTTTGCCATCGGACAACAAGACAAAGCGTGGGTTCCACACATCTGTTGTGTTATATGTGTGGGTCTTCTCCTGGATGGGCGAAAAGATCTCGATCTATGCAATCCCTATGATTTGGACGGAACCAACGAACCACTCATCTGATTGTTATTTTTGTCTCACAGATACAAAAGGTATTACAATTGAAACAAGCAGTAAAATCAAGTATCCTGACCTGCCATCACCTAAAAGACCGATCTCTCATAGTAAAGATCTACCGGTACCAGAACCACCTCAAACTAGCGATCTGTTCCGCCAGAAGTCGAAAAAGAGACATTGGTTCCTGACTTTCAAGAAGCTTCCTCATCTACATCTAACGAGCCACATCTTCTATCACAAGGAGATCTCAATGACTTGGTACGTGACTTAAATTTGTCCAAACAACAGGCAGAACTGTTGGGTTTACATTTACGGATTGAAGGGATGGAATTTATTATAACCTAAAACAAAAGTATGTTACTTTCGCAATTAAGATGAAGAGCAAAAGTTTTCTTTTCACAAGATGATCAGCTTGTATTTTGTAATAATGTCTGTGGTGTAATAACTGTCTTGGGTATAGAATATAAAGCAGAAGAGTGGCGTTTATTTATTGATGGCTTAAAAGTAAGTCTAAAGGCTGTTCTTTCACATATCGGCAATGAACTTCCCTCTATCTCATTAGGTGAGGTTTCTAACATGAAAGAGTCTTGTGAAACGATTAAATTTATCTTGGAAAAAATTCAGTATAACGAACACAACTTTGTTGTTTGTGGTGATTTGAAGGTGATTGCCCTAAGTTTAGGATTACAACTTGATTATACAAAATACTGTTTTTTTGTGAGTGGGGAAAGCAGAGACCGAAAAATCATTATGTTAAGCAAGACTGACTATAAATGTATTATCGCGGAGCTTTTATCTACTTATAAGGCTTTGGGCTGTAATATGTCATTGAAAATACATTTTCTCCATTCACATTTAGAATTCTTTCCTGAAAATTTGGGCGCCGTCAGCGATGAACACGGTGAAAGATTCCATGAAGATATTTCTACCATAGAACAACGATATCAGGGCAAGTGGAGCCCACGTATGTTACTGTTGAACATTAAAACGAGACGTTTGAAGCAAAAAAACGAAAATCATATATTCATATTAATGTAGCAATAAATCGAAATAACTTCTTTTTGTTTATAAAAAACTAAACAAAAACTATTCGTATTTGAAGCTTTTTATTTTATTTCTAGTATCTTTATCCTTGACCTAAACATAACTAGACAAAAGTTTTCATGTTACATGCAAAAGTTATTTTATTGTTGACTAGTGTAATCAGCCAAATCACTTAATAAACTGAATGTAATACATCCCGAGATCCTCTAATATCTAATAGAATTCAAAATCTCAACGCCTTTCATTGTTTGTTTCGAGGTATCTGACGTTTATTAAATTACTTGATCACTTACAGAAAGAAAATTAGAGCCAAATAATCCATCAAACAATTTGATTCTGAAATGAATCAACAGCAAACGAATATTTCTATGGTTTGTTATGATATTGAATGTCAAAACTGAAATGTCAATTCGTTTCGAAGTAGAATTAAAGCATGTACTTACGCACCGATGTAAAATGAAGTGAGATCAGAAAAAGTGATTCTTGAAATATAACACGAACCCAATAATTAATTTTTTCTTCAAAGTTTGGAAAGTTATGAGGAGTGAGTGGGAATTATAGTGATGAAATTTACATGTCGCATTGCGTACATTCCGCATAATGTATCAGTGAAATTTCAAGGGTGAGTTTTCCAAATTAATTTTCTTGATTTCTCGACGTAACTTTCGTTTCTTGATGTATTAGAGTGTCCAAGGCAGTCGTTAATATGTAAGCATGATCGTTTTTAAACGCCTATACCACCACTACACGGCGCGGTAATTATAAAAACTGTATTTACATCTTATACAAACTTGGTATGCATGATTCAACTTCAAATTACTGTTTTATCAGGTATTATTATTCGAACAAATTATAAGAGAACCATATTAACGACTCGAATGAAATAAGTCGCTTATATCATGATTGAAGTATCTGAAATTACTAGTCATTTCCATCATTAAACTTGATTAGGCTTAAATCTTGATTAACAAAGCTGTATAGTAAATCACAAAAAGTGGCATTTCTTTAACAATGTATACCAATCTAAAGCAAAGAAAGAAACTATTTTCTTGGAATATAATAGTTTCGTTATTCAGTATTTGTGATGAGATAACATAAAATTGTTCGTTGAAGAAACGACCTTCTAGTGGCTTGAACCGTTTATGTAATTTGTCAAACAACTTAATGCATTAGTCGGACCACCCTGATCATGTTTAGCCGTTGTGTTACAAAGGCGGCTTTTTATTTCAGATTAGAAGAAGGTGGGCTATTGTCGAAAAAGATTCGAAAGCCTTCTGCTCGGTAATTAAGGGTTTGTTGAGGTCGCCTGTAAGACCTATTTCTATTAGGGTACTCCGTAGAAATTTAAGATTGGATTGTTGCAAATTATACAAGTCCTTCTTTGCTGCTAGATATGTCTCAACGATTGATTTGTCTTCAAGAAACTGAAGAAAGTACCTATTACGCGGTCGAATGATTGTCGATGCCTTCATAAGTGCAATAAACTTCGAATGCAACAACGACTTGAACAACCTCTTCACGAGTTGCTTTAAAGAATAAAAGTAAATTGATCTTAGAAGAGCATACTTCGAAAAGCTGTTCCACTTCAGCTGCATTTGCAAAAACTAAAAAATATCCTTTGTAGCAACATTCCTCTTTAAAATTAGTTAAAAGTCAATAACCCATATTGCCAGATATTTCCCTTCGCCAGTAACTTTTGCCAGACGCTTTTGAGCTCTCAAAAATAACGTTATCTTACTTTTACCCACAGTATCGTATATATATATATATATATATATATATATATATATATATATATATATATATATATATATATATATATATATATATATATATATATATATATATATATATATAGCAAAATTTTCATTAGCAGTTGGTGAATTAGTATTTCTCATCCTAGAGTTTTAATTGATACTACATTTAAGACGATAAAAATCAACCAGACTCTGGCTTATATTGAAAATTTGATAATTTGCCGGACCTGAAGAAATATGACAGGTGTCATAATAACTCCTATCTCGTTTGCAACGAATTGGGTTCTTTTATTATATGAAAATCATATATTCTTTTCAGTATTTTCTCAACGAAATGGATCCATAAATTTGAAACGCCTTTTTCAATGAAAAAGTAGGGTAATGCATAAAACTCGTGTTTCCTTCAGTGAGATTTATTATACTTATTCACCTTCTTTTACGTTTTCACTTCGTCTTTTTCATGCAGAGGGAGGTTATCATAATTATTACACAAAAAGGAAGAAAATACGTTTTTCCTCTTCTTATTCCCTTTTACGGCATCCGTAATAATTTCATTTTTGAGATCTTAGGGGTTCCGTAAAAACTGTCATGTTTTTTTTAAAACTCGTAAAATGAAAGGATTACGGAGATGGAAAAATCCCAGGAACTTTATACTTACATTTCCGGGAAATATTTCAGAAAGATACTTCTCTGGTTTCCTTCAAAGATAAAACATTCAGATTATCACCGGCAAGTGCAGTAACTCTGTTGAAATATATTTAGGGTTATTTGAATTTCTTTAAATATGGAGATATGCATGACGGTGGTTTAGGGCGTCTCGAGGCTGTCATATAAATGGCGCCGTTGTAGGTGAATCAGTATTATTTCTAGAAAGTATCGAGGTAAAATTTAATGATATTTCGATCATTTGTTAACAAACTACAGTGTTTTGAGTGAAGTTATTTTCGTTAGTATAAAAATGAATTCAGAAATTGCTCTGTGGCCTTTTGAGCGTCACTTCCTTATGGTTCAACAAAGACTGCGAAAACGCCTCTGCAGCCAAGACCAGACCTTTAAAGTCATGGAAGATGAATCCAACAGAGTAAACAAGAACAAACTTCATACGAATACGGAACGTATGCAACCTGGCAACTGCAACAGCAACGGCCAATTTCAACGAAGGAGTAACTAATAAACTTCTCGAACAGGCAAGCGAGACTAGACAATTCTGGTCTTTGGCGAAGACTGTATGTGCCAATTTAGAGTTAGAGAAGACGGAAGTATAGCATCATCTCCGAAAGGGAAAGCCGATCTCTTTGCTCTTTTGTTCTCAGAGAATTCTGTGCTGGATTCATCTAACGCAATACCACCGAACATTCCATCTACAAATTCTTCCATGACAGAAATCAAGTTCAGAGTCCGCACTGTGAGACGGGGTCTCGAACAGCTGAACTGCAAGAATTCAGTTGCTCTAGACGAAATACCGCCAATCGTCCCGAGAAAGTGTGCTCCCGAACTGGCACCCATTCTTAACCGCCTGTTTCAGATTTCTTATTATTTCTTCAACCGTTCCCAAAGAAAGGAAAGAAGTCCGTACCCCAAAATTACCGCCCTGTTGCACTTCTTCCCATTATGTCCAAAGTGATGGAGAAAGTCATGAATGATGAACTCATCAAATACTTGAGTTGCGGGGAATTATTAACGATCGTCAGTATGGTTTTCGCAGGCAAAGATCGACAGGAGATCTGCTCGCCTACGTCACTCATGTTTGTACATCAACGATGGAAAAATCATGGGGAATCAAGGGCAATAACCCTGGACATCTCTAAAGCTAAAGGGTTTGGCATGCAGCCTTGTTGAATAAACTTTCTGCATATGGGTTTCCCGAGAAATTGTGGGGTTGGATAAGTAGCTTTTTTCAAATAGATCAATACAAGTTGTGATCGACGGTATAACAATAGATTGTTTCCAGTTGCAAGCAGGAATACCTCAGGGATCCATTCTTTCGCCAACCTTGTTTCTGTTGCAGATAAACGATATTCTGTCATCTACAGAGAACAAGATCTTCGGTTTTGCAGACGATTGTACCCTGGTTTCGTCTTTCAGTTGTCTGCGGCCGATTACAGCTGCCGAATCTCATCGTCAGAGAGGTCAACAAATTAATAACTCAAACTCTGACTTACAGAGGATATCTGAGTGGGATCAGTTGAACCTGGTGAGCTTTAACGCGAGCAAGACGCAAGCAACTACGTTTTCCAGAAAGGTCCCCGCTGGAGAACCTCCTTTAATTATGCATGGCCAACAAATTGCATCCAAAGATTCAATGCACCTTCTCGGAATAACGGTCAACTCCAAGTTTTGCTGGCATAAACATGTATCAGCAATAGCTACGTCAGCATCAGCTAAGCTTAGTTTTCTTTTCAGAGCCAAGATACTTCACGTCATCTCAGCTGTTGCTTCTATATAAGGCGCAGATTCGACCTGCTTTGGAATATTGTTCCCATGTAAGGGGATCTGCTACCAAATATTCGTTGCAAATGTTGGATAGTGTGCAAAAACGGGCTGTGCGCCTCATCGACCACCCGGAGATCACCTGCGATCTTCAACCTTTAGCTCTCGGAAGACAAGTTGAGGACCTTTCTCTGTTTTACAGATACTTCCACGGAAGATGCTCCAAGGAGCTGAAAGACCTTGTTCCGGGAAAACTCAGGTTTTGCCGCAACACTAGGCTAGCAAGGAATTCTCATCATATGGCGGTACATTTAAAGACACCTCGAACCTCTTTCTATAAGAATTCCTATTCCTGGGAAGCACGCATAAAAATAAACAGAAAGGATTTGGCTTGGTAAGTATTGCTCTACCATCAAAAGCAACTCAGGAACCTTGGTTGGCTGACTAAAACGTGGTTCTACAAATACCAAGGATGCTGACAGCTCTGGATATTCAAAGGTACGGTTATGATATTCCTATTCCTATCATTTCTTGTCAAGTTCTTGTTTTCTCAAGTTATTTGGCTCAAAGTTGAAATCTACGTTTATTTCAAGGGTCTACACAATTTGTAGTAGCAGGAATCAACAGAGTGATATTTTTCGCAGAACTTTTTTGCAGTATGCAAAAATTGTATAGCCTTTTTATGATTCCTTGAACTACTCAGACACTTATAATAAGCCACTAGTCATTCATGCATTTTTTATGTGCTCCATTAGTACGTTTTACAGAAAAGTTCATTATTTTGAGAATGGTCAGTGTCGTATTACAAATGTATTTTGCAGGGCAAAAGAACTGACGTCAAAGCACTTATTAAACTGAGAACTGCTCACTGAATTTCAAGCTGATTGCTTCTTGGTCTTCCGGTGTTTGGCCAGATGAATGGTGCTCGTCTATTTTTGTTCCACTCCATAAAAAAGAATCTCCCACAAACCCAGACAATTATCGTTTACTCTCGTTGGTCTCTCATTCAAGTAAGGTTTGGAGAGTTTTATTGGCTGGCAAATTTCTCCGGCGTAGGCAGGCTTCATAAAAGCACGTGGTATGCGCGAACAGATCTTGAACTTGAGGCAGATCATAGAGAAAGCGAGGGATCATATCTGCTTTGTAGACTACTCCAAGGCTTTAGATAAAGTCAAGTGGCCTAAACTGTGGGAAATCTTGCGTTTTATAGGAGTTCCTTACCAACTAATTTTTCTCATTCAGAAACTGTATGTGTCCAACTCTGTGATCTGTTTGATCACATGGCAACCAGAAAAGGAGTACGTCGAGGATGCGTATTATCTCCGATGTTATTTAACATCTACTCCGAGTTTGTAATCAGACATGTACTTGACAACTGGCATGACGGCATAACTATTAGTGGTAGCAAGATTTCTAATTTAAGGTTTGCTGACGATACTACCCTTTTTGCTGCTTCTCAGGAAGAATTGTTAGCTTTGCTGAGTAACCTATAACAGCATAGTGCAGCGTATGGTCTTAGTATTAACTACAATAAAACCAAAGTTATGATCGTAGTCAGGGAACATAACAACTATCCTGAAATGAAGTTTGTTGGCCGTTGCCAAGTAGTTCAAAGTTTTGTGTATCTCGGTTCTTTGATCGAAAATTCTGGTGGCTGTGGAAATGAGACTAGACGACGTATACAGCAAGCACGGGCGGCCATGACGAAGCTCACTAAAATATGGCGTGACAATAATATCACTAAAAGCACCAAAATGTCGTTAGTTCAGACTCTTATTTTCTCTATATTCTTATATGCTTCTGAAACTTGGACTATTAAAAAGGTAGATCGCGCTCACATTGATGCATTTGAAATGTGGGCTTGGAGGAGAATGTTGAGAATTCCTTATACCGCCCATCGAACTAATGTTTCGATTTTGAATGAACTTGGTAATCCAAAGTGGCTCTCCTCCATTGTATTCACGCGAATTCTGACGTTCTTCGGTCACATTCATAGAAGCGATAATATGGAGAAACTTTTTGTCCAAGGTCATGCTCCGAATGGGCGACGTCGTGGCCGTTCCCCTACACGCTGGGTGGATGCCACGAAACAGTTGATGGATGTGAGTTTCACAAAAGCCACCGAACTAACTCGAAATCGCGAAAGATGGCGTGCTACAATTTCGAAAACAATTGATAATTTTCGTATCGGCAGCGTTTCAGCTCCGACTTAATGCATTTTACGAGTTCACAATATGTCTGTTAAGACATTGTGACTATGATGATGGTGCTTTTTTCGTTTGCGAAGAAAAACAAGCCAATATTTTGTTTCCACTTTGAGCATCCATATCTCGAAAAGAGAACTCCTAAGAAAAAAAGTTAATGGTAACATTTTTTTCAATACATTTATTACAGCAGAGGAATCACGAACTAGGTTCGAGTACTTATGAAATACCTTGTATATATGTGTTGCTCGCACTGCTGCTAGATGTAAAAGCAGACTTATTTCAATGAATCTAGTTACCAATTATGAAATTTTCCATTCTGATGCGAAAATCAATTTTGAGATCCAACAAAAATATGGCTATTTTATAGTATCAAGTTTTCACGTTCGGTAGTCCCGAATGACTGTCGGTTCAATTTTCATTTAAATTTTAAAATACAAGCTTTAAATGTTTTTAGCCTCTTCTTGCTCGCTATGGTAACAAGCGACCAATGGGCTCTCGACCCTTGCCTAACATATGTGACATTCGATGGTTTTTCTTAGGGTTAGTTTTAATAAAAATGCTGGAATACTATTTTTTCCATTTTGTAAATACAATTACAAATACTTTGTAATAAAGTTTTCGAAAACAAATTTTCATGTCAACAATTTTAAAAATCATATATCATACACAATTTTTTCCTTCGTGATCAACATTTTAAACATTATTACCAGTATTATTTCTTGTTTGTATTTTTGTATTTCGAACAAAATTGTATAATTTGAAAACATGCGAGAAAAGAATGTCAATTTCTGTCGAGTATTGGCCCAAATAATCAAAGTGTAGAAAATGAATATTTGAAAGCTTGTTTTATCCTCAAATATAAGGTACGGTTATAATTCTACTTCTAAGATTATTGATTGTAGGTCTTTTAGGATTTAAGATTACTTAACTCTATTCTGAGAAAAAATCTATTAAAATATCAGTCTAACTGACACCAAAATGAATCCTCTAATTCTGATGTATATTCTAGATGATATCGAGCTAATCCCTTTCATTTTATGCCGTTGTTACCTCCCTATTCGTTGTGGCAGTGAAGAAAAAACTATTATAATACCTTCACTAAATACCCGTATAAAGGTTGAAATGCTTTCACATGCTGTCTTATTAGACGTGACTTTGGGGTAGGCATTGAACAGGTACGATTCAGGAAATTTTGAACGAAAGACTTATTTCTATTGAAATCTTGACATGGAAAATACAAAGAGATTTTAGAAGGTAATTGAAAAATATTTTACCTTCTTTACAATAACATCTACGAGGATTGTCCCGAAAGTATCCAGTTCTCTTCATGTCTCCATGCTTATTCCCTGAAAGAGATCGTTACCGGAGCAAAACCTTGATTCATGAAAGGTATGCGATTGTTTACAGTATCTTTTTTGCGTTTGTCTTATTTTCTTCTCGCAGAAAATTATGGAAAAATTGGGACAACGAATTTATGTTGAATTTCGCTTCCATCATTTGGGAACTGGTGCATCTGTGACATCGAAGAAAAAGAACCATCAATACTGAAAGAAGCAATAGAAAAGGCGATAAGGAATTTGAAATATAACAAAGCGGAGAGTGCACATAAAATAAATACGGCAATGGAAGAAGGGGGAGTTGAGGCTATCTATGAGATCAGCAATACCATTTCTCACTATACCATATAGCGGCAAAAAGTGGAATTGTAATTGATATCGAACTGAAATATCTTCTGTTGCAGATCTCGGGCGAAGAAGCTGGTTCTATGCCCGGGAAAGGAGAACGAGAACAAATTTTGAATATCCGCCAAGTGATTGAAAAGGCCAGAGAATTTGAAATAAATATATATCTTATATATTGATTTAATACCAAATTCCTCCGAAACGGCTAGATTTTGATGAAATTTTGTGTGCTTTTCAGGTGGGTTTGAGAGTCGGCCAACATCTACTTTTTATACCTCTAAATAGTGTGGGTGGTCCACCCAAAATTTTTGGACCAAATTTCTTGTTTTCACTTTTCATGATTCAGCATCGAAAAATATCAATTCCTGATTTTTAATCGCGAACTTTATATTATTCTGTTACACAGGCAGTCGAATATAATAATTGTAGTATACTATAATTTCCATGTATAGTTCTATCCAAACAATTATCCCTGCCAGGTGTCTCCCGTTGTCACTTCTCAACCAGCAAACATTTCTCACTCTCTATACAGTTGTCGTCTATTTTTTTTAGTTTTATTTGAGTCTTTTCAGTGCAACTCTCAAGTTAATTTTATTTTCATACTGAACTTATCATTATTTCTCAGGGCTATTATTAGTTATACACATTTATTAATTGATTTATATATATATATATATATATATATATATATATATATATAAATATATATATATATATATATATATATATCCTGGAATAATTATATATTAGGATAACATTAAATGTTATGAGAATATATCAATCTACCAGAATATATACATACTATAGCATCATCAGACAATGATATCAATGTACCAACGAGTAGTGTCAGAGGCTTTCTCCCGGAAAAATCCAGTGTACGGACCTTAGTCAAGTAACACTGAATGTTACTCATTAATAGTTTCCTTTGTGTGAAGTGGTGAACGATCGAATAGAATACTGATCTGAATATAAATATGACAAAATTGTCAGTTAATTATATTACATTTATATAAACAAATAAATAAAATATGAAATGAGATTCTGAGCAGTATAAACTAAAGAAAACCTATGACTCTACCTCATTATTATTTTCGGAAAGAAACCTACGAAGAATATTACAAGATTTGATGACTGTTATCTTTTGTAACTGTTCAAACAAATTTTTCTTCAGACCCAAAATCTCAATACTTTTGTGAAGATTTTTAGGAATAACGCCTGTTGTAGAAATAATAATCGATAGAATAAAAATTTTTTCATTTTCCACATTTTTTAATCTCGTCGCCAAGAATCATATATTTAGAAATTTTTCATTGTATTTATTTTGTATATTATGTGTGTTGGGTATAGCAATATCAATTATATATGTTCTTTGATTCTGTTTATCAGTAAGAATGATATCTGGTCTATTGTGTTTTACAGCTCTGTTGCAAAGAATTGTTTTATCATAATAAAGTTTATATTTGTCTTTTCACAAATAATCTCAGGTTCATATTTGTAAAATTTTTCTTTAGGGAATTAGGTCATATTTAATTCCTAGATTAAAATGAATAATATTAGCGACGGCATTATGTCTTTCTAAATAATCTGTTGAAGCAAGGACTGAGCAAGATGATAATATATGAAAAACTGTTTCTGAAGAACAGAAACATCTATAGCAGAATCATCTATATATATATATATATATATATATATATATATATATATATATATATATATATATATATATATACCCCACAGAAACCACAGGAATCGCATCTCCTACTTTTATATACTATATAAACTTTTTAGGTTGGTCATTCAAGAGTCGCTGAAACATTCGCGAAGAGACCAATCAACTAGTATCGAATGGTTACTAATCATTTTCAAAATCGAGTGTTTCCTTCCCGGGCCTAATTACTGCCAGTATAGGTCTCGGAAGCCCGTCAGACGGATTTTGGATGTACTCTTGAGTCACTGAGTTCCAAATTTCAGGAAGCAGATTTTCTAGTTGTTGGAGTGTTCTACAAGGCATCCTTCGTTGCTGAATTTGCCACCCCATGTTGTCCCAAACATGTTCTATGGGATGCAGCTGGCCATCTTAAAATTCAATTTGTAACTACTCTAGCTGCATGAGGCCGATCATTATCATGCATATAAATGAAGTTTTCGCCAATCAATTGGCCAAAGGGTACAACATGGGGTTGAAGGATATCAGCGATGTATCTGGTCGCTGTTATTCTTCCATTATACACTAGGACTAACTCAGTTCGACCACACCATTACTGAGCCCCCTCAGGTCGTCTGTATACAGGTATGCATCTATCATTTGATACTAGACAGAACCTAGACTCGTCGGAAAAGAGAACATTCGACCATTCTGGAATACCCCAATTTGCATGTTCCCTCGCAAACTGAAGTCTTGTAACTCAATGCTCTCTAGTGAGAAGCGGGCCGGTAGAAGCCACCCTTGGTCTGATATCGTCTTCTCTGAGCCTGTTACTAACCGATTGCAATGAAATATTCACATTTCTGGAAAGTGCAAGTTCTTTTTGTAGCATTCTAGCCGTACAGTGCCGAACTCTTAGTACAGTTAAACGAAGCCAACGATCATGAACTGGTGTTGTTATCCGATTTCTTCCCTGTCCGGCCCTTCTTCCATATTCCGTGGTACTGATTAATTGCTCTTGAAATAGTGCTTGGGTTAACAATCAACAAGTTAGCCACGTAACGTTGGCTTCGCCCCTCCTCTAGAAGTGTTACAATTCTTACCACTTCATGATCACTCAAATAGCGTCCAGAACGTTCAGCAGCCATTACAATAATTTCAAAGATTCGAAAATCAGCAAGAAACACAGAAAACTTGCATTAATTTAGCGTGAAAACTGAAGACAAATTGAATGAATCTGATAAGACGTGTTTTTATCAAATGTTACTACATCGATAAGATTTTTTCTCCTTATATGTCCAAAAACATATGTTGACAAAGAAACTGTGATCGAGCTGCTTAATCGATTGTGGAATTCAGAATACCAGGTGATGCGACAATTTTTGTTCAATGTGTGGAATATCGGTCGAGAGTAGAAAAATCTCAAATTGCCGATACGTCGATGACACTTTGATTATTGTACCGTCAGACGAAAAACTGACCTAAAAAAATTAATAAAATGTAAAGAATGGGCGCGCAATACGGTCTTAAAATGAACGAAAGTGAAACAAATGTAATGGTGGTTGACCCTTTCAAAACGAAAACTTTTTTTACTTTTAACGATTTCTTTATAAAATAGGGATATTATAAAGCCAAATTGTCTATAAGATAATAAGAAAATGATTTCTTAACCTTCTCCTCTTGGAGCTACCCCGAGCGAACATGCGTTGTCGTTTTCAAATGTGCCACAATCGTATTTTGTGGAAAAAAATGACGAGAATATCCCCATTTCTTTTTTTATTTCTCATTATATCTACGGAAGCTGGTCTCCTTACACTTTGGGGACGACTGTATGGTTTCGGATTCATTGCTGATGCAGTAGTTCTGAAATTTTGTACCCATCGGATGATTGTGTTACGTTTCCAAACTGAAGCGTTACGACCAATGTTGAAGCGCCGCTGCATGACAATGCCAGATTCTCCTGATTTTAAATACTCTTCAAACGAACGCACGAGGCTCTCTTGTCCAGATAACTATTGTAAACTAAATGGTAACTCCTCCTGGGTCGAATGACCTCAGCCGCTCCCCTCTACTCATTCACCGTTACGTGCACTACTTGTTCCAAAAACGCCCTTTCATTACGCCCCAGCCTGTATTTACTTCAGTGAAACAATTGTGTACTAGAGCGCACGATAGCACTTAAATATATAGACTATTTTACTTATTATTAGCAATCATTTCTTTCTTGAGGAAATTAAAGAAGATTTCATCAAACGAACTTTCAGTACAATCATTTCATCTATTAAATCTTTTAATGAAAGTTTTGAAAATGAAAAAAAAAACTTGAGCTGACCATTGCCATCTACAAAAATAAACTTGTACGGGTTAGACGAGTTAGAGTTCAGCTAACCCTCTCGATAACTTTTAATACACAAAGATGAATAAGAGGGCATCTGAACGAATTTCCGAGGCAGTTAAAACCTATTTTACGGAAAAACGCGCTTAGTACTACTCGTTTAAGAAGGGCTAATAACAATGACCACATCAACCCTAAGATTGATGATTCAACAAAGCCTGAAAAGTTTTATTATCTGGGATTAACAGTCAAGGATCAAGGGGATGACGAAACATAAGTCAGGTAAAGACTAGCATTAGTACGAAATCAACAACAAAGCTCAGAAAAATATGAATGCCACTCATTGAAGTGTTTTTATAATATTGAAGGTAGTTTCTAACGATATGAGCTTGGTGAGGTCTGGCGTTATCATGCATAAACCAAAAGTTTTCACCCATGTTTACCACAAATAGCTCTTCTAAAATGTCTGTAACGTACTTGTGAGCATTCAGGTTCCATTATTTACGACGACCAGATCAATACGAGCGGTCTGAGGAATTTCTTCCCACATCATTTTGAACCTCCACCCAAACTATAGCAAAGTGAATAGTTGAACTGGGCATATTCCTTATTTCGACGTCTGTACACTAGAGAAGTCAATCACGATGAAGAAGATAATATTCTCTGAGACGTTATCGTATTGTTCCATAGCTATATGTATATAAGTGAAAGCTGGTTGTCTGCAAGGGAAGTTGATTCCCTCACAATAGAAAATTACGAAGTTGCCAGTTTTTCTTGTAGTACCATAGAAGGCGGTGGAGTATTGATAATTGCTAGAAAGGATTTTGAATTTAGTTCAATATTTCTGTGTTAGGGGATCAATTTTTTGAGGCTGCGTCGGAGAAGGTACATCTTCCAGATAATTCCTACATAAGCATTGGTTGCATCTATAGGACTCCTGGTAAGTCTCAAAATGTCTTTCTCGCCTCACTAGAAAGTTTCCTAAATGACCCGGTGTCTCTCGGTGGCCCGATTGTTGTCAGCGCAGATTTAAATTAACATTTTTTAAATGAGACCAATAATCTCTGAGACCTGAAAAATGTTTTTTTGGGCTTTGTTATAAGTTTTTGTTTTGATGGTACGTACTCTCGTGTGCAGGGTAACCAAAAATCACTTCTGGATAATGTCTTCACTAATATAGATATTGAAACGTGTGAAATGTTTTCCGAAAGGCATGGGTTGTCCGACCATTACGGCCAGGTTTTCAGTTTCGGTGTAGATTCTTTAGTCGATAAGGTCCGTGACAAAACAATAACAAAGAGAACTTATACTGAGTTTGAAATTGCATATTTTTCGACTCTACTTGCAAATGTCATGGGAGGGGATTTATTCGGGCTCGACTTTAGATGAGAGGTTCGACAATTTTCTTGAAGTATTCACTGACCTGTTTGAAAGATCTTTTCCACTTGTCAACTCTGAGGTGAAAAGAAATGGTATATCTCACAAGAGATATAATAGAACAGGGGGCTAAACTCGGAGAACTTTTTTACTGAAAAATAAGTGAACAGGATGAAATAATTCACAAAAATCTCAAGAAAAAGCACGGAAGAGATATACTGAACGCAAAAAACATGCGAATGAGTATTTTATACAAGAATCGGAGAATTTGTCGCGAGCAAGCTGGCATGTAATAGATCGGAACTCAAAGTTTAAGTCTGGTACCAGGCAACCTGTATCTTGCTTGATTTCAGAATCGGGAAAACAGGCGACTGAATCTTCTGGTATAGCTGAAATTTTTAATAAGTATTTCATTGAGACGGTTGAGGAATTGTGTGGCTCGTCTAGGTCAGCTCAAAATTTCTGCGTCTCCGAGACGTTTTTCTCAAATCGGGATTCCGTGTTTCTCGAGGATAATGATGTCTCTGAAGTTTTCGGCATTATTAATTCTATGAAAAATAAAAAATCGGGCGGATCGGACGGTATTCCATGTTTTATAGTAAAACATGACGCCAAGCATCTGATTGGTCCACTCAAGTATTTGATAGGTAAGTCTTTCGAGACAGGACTCTTTCCGAATTTACTGAATGCCGCTATAGTTGTTCCTGTTTTTAAAAACAACCAGCGTCATTTGGTCGAAAATTATCACCCCGTTGCCCTACTCTCGGTTTTCTCAAAAATTTTTGAAAAAGCTTTTTGCAGTAGACTTGTTTCTTTCATACTAAAACAAAATATTCTGAAAGGAAATAAAATCGGTTTTCACAAGGGTAGTTGTACCGTTGATGTGGCTCTCTCAGTCTACAACAAGATTGTTGATGCTATAGATGAATGAAAAGTCCTCGGGTCTGTTTTTTGACATGTCTCGCGCGTTCGGCACCATTAATCATAAACTCTTGCTAGAAAAACTTTTAAATATGGTATAAGAGGCCGCTCCTGGTCCTGGCTACAATCATACCCAGAAGGTAGAACCCAGGCGGTAAAGGTCGAGGTGGATGATAGGATTTCTACTTCTGGCTTCTTGGCTGTGTCATCTGGAGTGCCACAGGAAAGTATCCTGGGCCCGATTCTATTCAATTTATTTATTAATGACATTGTGGATTCGATGATTGAGAAACAGGTTCGTACTTTATATGCAGATGATTTATCCGCGATCCTGAGTGGATCGCGGATAAATCATCTGCATATCCGCGATCCTAAGTGGAAGCTCGGTTTCGGAAATATATAAGTCGGCAAGTGCACGTGTTGAGGAGATTTCGGACTGGTGTTCGAGAAATGAGTGGTTCTTAATCATTTCAGAACAGAGCTTATGCATTTTCACAAAGAAAGCTTGATTTTAGTCTTTTGGTTCGCGCAAACTCTGAAATTTTGAGAAAATAAAATGATTTGAAATTTCTTGGGTTGTGGCTGGATGGTTCAACGTCCTGGCTATCCCACATCGACAATGTGTATAAGCAACTGTCCACTAGCTTTTTTTTCAGGTGCGAAGCCTTCGGGGTGTGTTCTTTCCCAACTTTGAAGATGTGTCGAGTCATTACTATCATATGGCACAATATGCTGGGGAAACTCTGTACATGTGAGAGGGTATTCATTATGCAGAAAAAGATTGTAAGGGCTATGCTCGGGCTGTCAAGAAGAACAAAAATTGAAAAGCGTGCTGTCATCAAATAGTTTTATTTGAGGGCTTAACGCCGAAGAAAATTAATGAAGAGATTGATTCAATACTGGGAACATCCTCCCCATCATATTCAACCGTTAAGCAGTGGGTTTCCGAGTTTAAAATGGGTCGTGTGAGCAGCTCTTATGAGCCACGCGCAGGATGTCCCGTTGAGATCACAACTCCAGATATGATCGAAAAATTCATAAAATAGTGCTGGGAAACCGCAGATCCAAAGTGCGTGAGATAGCTGGGACCTGTAAGATGTCATATGAACGTGTGCAAAATAATTTGCACCAACATTCGCTTATGGAAAAAAAAAATTGATTCGAAAAACAATTTATACCGCCAATTTGGCGCTGTATAAGCATAATCCATGCGAATTTTGCGTCAATTCGTTACTGTTGACGGAACTTGGGTCCACCACTACACTTCGGAAACCAAACAACAGTCTAAACAGCGGATTGGAATAGAGGAACCAACTCCAAAGAAGGCAAAAACTATTTTATATACATTGATTACCTTGAAAAGGGTGAAACTATCACTGGTCAATTCTACGCAGACTTATTGCAACGTTTTAGCCACGTTTTAGGCAGTGCAAATTAAACGACCTCATTTGGCTATGAAAAAAATTTGTTTCATCATGATAACGCACCAGCGCATTATTCGCATGTCTCCATGGCTAAAATCTATGATCTGAAGTTCGAATTGATGCTGCATCCTCCCTACTCTCCAGACCTAGCACCGAGTGAGTATTATCTGTTTTCTAACCTCAAAACATGGCTTGGCGGTAAGAGATTTGCGGGCAATGAAGAAGTTATCGAAGCTGTAAATGGGTATTTTGAGGAACTTGACGAATCAGCCTATAGAGATGGCATTACTAGACTAGAATACCGCTATGAGAAATGTATCAGCCTTAAAGGAGATTATGTTGAGAAATGAAAAAAAGTTCTTAAAAACGTTGTTTTTCTTGATCAGGCCGGAAAATTATCAATCCATCCTCGTATAAGACTCGTGGTGAGTAGAAGCATCCATAGATTATACATCCCCAAACATAGACTATCCTTCACAGCAAATAGTCCCCAATTAATGTGCATTAAGATCTATAATGCGCTGCCGAGATCCATTCTTTTAGAACCCTTACCGCGTTTCAGGAAGTTGGTCAAGGAATTACTTATTGAAAGAGCCTTATAGTCTGTAAGTGATTTTCTATGATTTTTAATTCTATGTTTTTATATAAATGTGTTATTGAGTTTGTTGTAACGTGCTAAAATCACGTGACAACAATTAGAGTCGAAACACCTGATTCCAGTCAACCCTCTATATGTGTCACGCTACTGGTTAACAATCTGATGCGCTTAATACGCATATGATAAGTACATGTGATACGATCACTCTTCAGTCCAGGCGTTCCTTTTTCTTTGCAGACCTTCAAGCGAATGAGCTGAACTTGAAAATCCTCCTAAATTGCAGTTAATTAAATTATATTAAAATTCGTATCTGATATCTCATATACTGTGTAGTGACCAATATCAAAATATAGGTCCTAGGTGAGGAGCCGTAGCTATAAAGTCCTAGGTGGACACCCATAGCTAGACAAATTCCTAGGTGGAGACTCTTGAATAGAAAGTCCTAGGTGGAGATCCATGAATAGAAATTCCTAAGTAGAGACTTGTACGTGGAGTTCAACACCTGAAATAGAGGTTTTTCCCTAAGGCAGCAGTAAGACCAAGAACCACTAAGATAAGTCTTATTGTCTGTATATAACATAAAGAAGTATTTGTGACACTGTATCATTAGCACAATTTTTGTAATTGATTAAATATCTAAGTAGAACTTCATTGACTTTTCTTCCAAGATTTCAGTGACGAATATTGAATGAGAGTCTCATTGCTCATTTTTCTCTGGGCTTAACCAGAGTATTAAAGTTTAATTTGGTTACAATGTATATGGAGGAAATGTTTATTCTTATTTTTTGTTTGTTTTAGCTCAATTAGTATGTTAGTTTTTGACAATATCCTATACTTGTAATTAAGTCTATGGAAATAAACTACTCTATCTATCTTATTTGTTCTTCACTGTCGAAGCTGCATTTGAAAGTGCCTAGCAGTAGTAAGCCATTGCCTCAACGAGAAAATTCTTAAATAACGGTGACGGATTGCCGTAGTTGCTCGAGGTCATCCTTGCCCAGGTTTTTCATGGTTACCAGTCTTCCTGTACCTGCGGATCATTCTGGAAACAGTTGAATGGGACACTCCAAATCGTTGGCCTATTCTTGTATAAGACCAACCTAGGTTATCTTACCACTTCAGCATATTCTGCCGGTGTCAAATTTCATGAATCGCGTTGGATTATTACTGAAAACTAAAATTTTGTAGAAGAACAAACGTTATTCGATGAAAAAGATCAACAACTGCTGTTATCCATATTAAGTGGTTTCTTGCAAAAATCAATTTATTTCTTTCATTTTATTCTTCATAAAAGGAAGATATGTACCAAGAAAGAACATCGAATTTGAAATTTTAAATATTGAAATTGGTTTTTAAGTTCTTGACGCAGTGTTGAATAATTCTCAAGGACTGTAATCATCAATGAGAAACAGCTTCTGCCTCACCAATGCAGAATATATGATCATACTAAGAGAAAGGACTTGAAACACCAGAACCCGAAGTTCAGATAGACAAAGATATGAAAGAAACATTTGACAAGAATTTATAAAATTATCAGGTGGATGTTGCCAGTGAACATTATTCGAAGGGGCAAGCCCGATCCTGTCTCAATATACTCTCCTTCTGACGGTAGCTATGTGAAAGCATCATAAACCAGGAGGTATAAAAATTGTCATTATTATCGTTTGTCAACTGTCCTTTGTGTAGGATGGGATTTGGAATACACCGGCTTATTAGGGTCGGGACTAACGCACAAAGTACAGGATGTTTGCCAACGTACAGTTTTTGTCCTACGATTTGGGCAGGTCTACTTCGCATTGTCCTGATATTGGATATCTGGTATTTTATTGAGTTAGGACATACATAATATAATGTCGATTCTTTTTATTGGATCTCTTCGGGTTATTCGAGTTTTGTTCAGGAAATTAGATTCAACCCTGAAATTCAATGAATTTCTTAAGGTTTATCTGTACAGTCATGTGTATGGTTCGTTGATTCTACTGATAGACATGGAGGTGTGGTGTTAGGGGTGTTATTATCTCATTATTGGATTTTGAAGGAGTTACCACAGTTTGGCACACAGGAAATGGAATAAGAAATATAACTTTTTCTATGCAATAATTAAGTATTTGAACTGGAACAATATTTTCAATATAAATAAAAAGAAAAACACTTTTGCCTGATTTCCACTATGTTATTTTTGATATACACGACCGATTTCGACAGTTGCGTCATTTTCATGTTAACTCCACCTACATATTTTGAATGTTAAGTAGTGGGGAATGATTCAATTCAAGTTGAGAGTGGTGAATTTTGGGTTTGTTTGTTAATCACCAAACTTCCCAAAAGATACATTGTCATGCCTTTATTGCATTTGTGGAGAATTTTCAGAGTATTTAATGTGATTTATAGATTTAATATGTTCAAATTGTGGATTTGTTATATGAGGAGAGATGTTCTTTAAATCTTGATTCAAAACTTCCACCTGTTTGTCTCACGTCAGCTGTTTTGCGTTCATTCTTTTCAATCATGTATACAGGGTGTTACATAATAGTGTGTCACAACTTGAGGGGGTAAATATACGTGCAATTTTAAGAAAAAAATTCATATAAACATAGGTCCCCAAAGCTTCGTTACGGAGCTACAGGGTGTTCAAATTTCCGAGTAACGTTTTTTTCTTCAAAACTTCTGCAGTTTTCCAGATATTCAGCCCAAATTTGGAATGCAAGCTATTTTTTCCAGCCTTCATCATTACACGTCCTAGGTTTTAACTGAAATTCACAAGGTGTTTTCTTTTCGGATGCCATGTCTCCTTTTGCCCTTTCAAACTTTTTTGCAGTACGCCAATGATCAGCGTACAATCAATTTCCGTCATCGTCGTTCAATTTTGAAACTTTTTTGACAATTTTTTTGTATCTCCGACCGTTCTCGAGCAAAAAATTATAAAAAGACTGTATGCATTCGCTGAATTGAAAGCACTTCTAATTAAAAAATTACTAGTAGGCTTTGATTTGTTTAATTTATTTATTTATTTTGACAGTTGCTAAAGTTGAACCAGTGTCTGCTCGAATTGTTTATTGAATTAACGATTAGTTTTGAGACTTTTGAAGTTATTGCTGTAGGAAAAAATGGCTAATTTTACTAACTCCGAATTGGGTGATATCCAGTACGGTCTGGCTGAAGGAAACAAAACAGAAGCTAGGCGATTATATCAGGTGAGAACTCCAGATATTGAGAAAGCAGTTTTGAATTGTATTGATTTGAATCCTCATGTGAGTACAAGAAAAATTGGAATTCAGTTGAATATTTCACATGTTCTAGTTTGGAGGATTCTCCACGACTTTTATTGTACCCGTTTCATATTCAACTTGTCCAAACTCTACTTCTTCGAGATTTTCCTTCAAGACTGAATCTCTGCCGATGAAATTAGAGACAATGCTTATTTTGATGGTGAAATAATGTTTGCAGACGAAGCTAACTTTTCGAGAACTGCTATCACAAATTTTCACAATAATCATTATTGGGTTGAGGAAAACCCCCATTTGATTGAAGAATCTCATCATCAAGAACAATTCTCACTAAATGTCTGGGTCGGAATAATTGGAAATTATTTGATTGGGCCATTTTTTTGCCTAACAGACTAAACGGTCCCGCTTATCGGCAATTTCTTGAGGAGGAGTTACCTTTATTGCTCGAGGATGTGCCACTTTTGGTAAGAAACATAATGTGGTTCATGCATGACGGGGCACCAGCACATTTCAGTGGATAAGCTAGGGAATTCTGGAATAATGCATTCAACAACCGATGGATAGGTCGGGGTGGGCCAGAACCATGGCTCCTAGGTCCCCAGACTTAAATAGCTTATACTTTTTCTTATGGGGATAACTCAAAAACACCAGTTAAAACTTCAAATTTTTCGGAACATTTCCGTTCACTGGGACGAAGGTCTTCCTTTGAGTCAAATACGACCTCAACCACTCTTCAGTTATTCCCCTGAGCCCCAAAGTTGAAGGCAATCACCTCGAACGAGATTGATAAGTCGAAGAAAATGAAAAAGAGGCCTCTATCCAATGCGCTGTGTATAAAATTCACAAAGTCAAGCGCTGCTGTTTCGACCCTATCAATGAATTCAAGACAGAGATTGGCCGATAAGCCAATTCAAGAATAGAGTGGAGCACAGTTTGACATCGCACGATGTGAACACTTTCGAAAGTACATAACTAATAGAGTTCGCTTTTTGACTTGCTATAATGTTTGTTCGGACCAAGAGAATGTAGAGTTGATAATAACTCCAAGGTCGCGATGAGAATTTGTGTCTTTGAGGCGTTGAATATTCATGAAGTATTGCGCTTTTTCTGTTGTTTCTACCGAGATGGAGCTTGACACACTCAGAAGTAGTGAGCGGCAATAACCATTCATTACTCCACGCGAACACGCGGTCGAGATCAGCCTCAATGACATTAGACTGACTACTTTTGCCTTATATTTAGTGTCATCCGCGTACATAGAAAGTTTTGACTCAATGACGTATTTCAAGTCGGATGGATACACGTCAAACAGCAGAGGTTCAAGAACGGACCCCTGCGGCACACCACTTAGAACTTTCTTACTCACGCTCAACGTACCATTTATTTTAACGTGGAAGTGTCTATCATTAAGGAATGCTGATATCCAAGCGAGCAGGTCCCACCGAACTGACTCAATTTATGCAGCATCGATTTTTTGGAACCCTGTCAAAAGCCCTGCTGAAGTCGAGGTAGACTATACCCACTGGGTGCCCTTCATCTAGAAATTCAGTCCAATCAGCGAGACAGTGAAGTAAATTTGTAACGAGTGACTTCCCCCTTGTAAAACCATGTTGTTCGGATGGTATAATATTATTCATCGTAAAGAAGGATTATCCCAAAGGTATAATTTCATATTTCCGCAGCAAAATGTCCATGCCACCTCTTTGCGGCGTGTGTGCGATTGTTTAGATTTAAAGAATGAATTTTGCTTTAATCTCGAAGGAGGATAGCATTTGGGAACGAGGGTATGGTCAATAAAACATTGATGAGTGTCAGAAGAGGTTCGAAGATGGCCGCACCTTTATTGATAGCGACTCACGCTGACATAAACAGCATTAATAACGATCGGTTCGACGTGTAATCTATGAAAATTGTCGATTAACTCATCGAGAACTATACTATGATTTTGGAATATCGAGAGATAGTTTTCGGAGGATTTTCAATGAAAATTTGCAAATAGTTTGTTTTTGTGCGAAATTGTTTCCAAAATTACGAAATTTTCCATACGCTCATTTCAGCTAGAGCAGTAAGCATAAGGTATTACAGCAACATAGGTCCTGAAAAAGCTCTCTACGACTTTTAGCTGTTTCCATGATTAAAACCAGTGATTTTAAGGCGATACCAAAAATTGAGTACCAGCATTGCTTTTAGAACTGAAAAAGGCGTTAACAGCGTGTTGTTATATACAATTAGAAATATTTTGAACGATGCTATGAGCCAGATGACGTGTAATAATATTGTGGAAGAAATATCGAAATTAGATACTTAGATAAAGTTCTATATCATCTATAATGTTCCTTTCCCACTACAGAGCAGTTCTTATTCAATCTTATATTATAGATTGATGTTACGTTAATTAATTTGATCAAAAAATCAGCTGAATTCGTTGTCAAGTGGTTATGAAAATACTATGATTTTATGAATTCCAATTGGTCAAATGATGAAATGTTTTGAAAATCGTAAAATCGTTAATTTACAGAATACGTTAAGATATTTATAGTTTATATGTCAGAAAGGATTATACGTCACCGCTTTTTATAACCAATTAACGGTATCATATCTTCTTTTTGCTGCCATAAAACCATCAACATTAAACCCTCCTTAACGAACCGTCTCTTCACCATACAGTTTCATTGCGAAGGGCTCGATTTGAAACACATGGCGTGTAAAAAAGGGGATCTCTTATATCCCGAAATAAATACTCTACATGTATTTATAAATATAATAAATTCAAGCCAGATGAGCATCGAGTATTGCCAGGAGAGCCATAAATCACAAAGTTTTTTTGCCTTGTGGAAGTTGGAATTGGACCACTGGCGGCGCTAATGAACTGTTACACTTGCATAGCTGAAATGTTAGAACATATTGGTTCATACAGAACAGGCTGCAGGTTAGATCATCGTATAGTATCTATCTATACGTATGATGAGAATTAAGAATCAAGGATATTGAAATGATATCTCAAAGAAGTGAAACGCTTTGGTATTTATTGGTGAAGAATAAGAATATTACGTTACAGAATTGAGACACTGAATGAATTTAACCGTTATTTTGTAGTTAAGCATGATTTAGACATAAATGGAAATTGAACGCAAGTATAAAATAATATATATATATATATATATATATATATATATATATATATATATATATATATATATATATATATATATATATATATATATATATATATATATATATATATATATAGAATGATCGGAATCCATAAAAGAACCCAGTGAATTCAAGAGCTGACGACGTTGACGGATTTATGAACGTCTACAGTAATCTGATAATTTGAATACACGATGATATCTTTTTGTTTCTGCTTTGCCAGTGATAATAATGATGTCAAGAGAGAATGTGTGGAGCAGCAATAATTTTTGATACGATCTAGTCGGAACAACTTGGTCCTGAATGGCGAGAAGTTGGCCCTCAGTTTCTGGATGGAGGTAGCCCGTTGTAAGGTAAGTCAATGATTCTTTTTATCCACATTATTGTTTTTCAGTGTTTTTGGGTATCGCCCGTGGAGTTCTTGTGATAACCACTGTTCCATCAATTCGGCTAGTGCTCGGCTACTGGGGTGGACTTCTGCTGCTCTTAATTACAACGGAGGCATATCATCAGCCGCACGAATGGATCTATAAAATGGTGAGTTTCTCGCAACAAAAAACTTCCTCAATCCCGAAACAATTCCATCATGACTGCTTTCAATATTGGTAATTTCTCTACCATCCTCGCTTCTTGGCAGATAAAGCCTATTAACCGACGCGTGGGGGTGATGCATACCATATTTAGTGAGCATTGATCTTATAGTCTGGTCCAGTTTTCGTAGCTTCCTGGTCGACCAATTCACCACACCGAAAGGGTACGCTATACTGGGTATAGCCCATGTGTTGAGAGCCGTGACCATTGCCTTTGCGTTCAATTTGGACTGTAGGACTCGCGTAACTCTCTTCACCAATTGGTCCTTAAAGTCCTGCCGGACCTCTGCACTTTTGAAGTCTAGTGCTTGCAGTATACCAAGATATTTGTACGTCTGCTGCGGTCCCAATGCAGGGAACAGGCTTTGATCATGCAAGTTCATTTCAGTTACCATATCAGCAATTTTTCCTGCTCTCATACTCAGTATCACGCACTTTTCAAGGCCGAGTTCCATGCGGATGGAATCGCTGAAGGATTTGACCGTTTCAGCTGTCGCTTCATTTGCTAACTGTGCTTGAGTATAATGTGAGGTCATCCATATATATATATATATATATATATATATATATATATATATATATATATATATATATATATATATATATATATATATATATATATATATATAGGGGTTTTACCCCGACGAGTTGCCCATATATCTGTTCATGCAGTCAAACTGATTTCATGAAAAATATAAATCCACCACCCGGTAATTAATACCATTGCCAGGCAATGATTATAATCAAAACATATCCTGGAATAATTATATATTAGGATAACGTTAAATGTTATGAGAATATATCAATCTACCAGAATATATACATACTATAGCATCATTAAACAACGATATCAATGTACCAACGAGTAGTGTCAGAGGCTTTCTCCCCGGAAAAATCCAGTGTACGGACCTTAGTCAAGTAACACTGAATGTTACTCATTAATAGTTTCCTTTGTGTGAAGTGGTGAACGATCGAATAGAATACTGCTCTGAATATAAATATGACAAAATTGTCAGTTAATTATATTACATTGATATAAACAAATAAATAAAATATGAAATGAGATTCTGAGCAGTATAAACTAAAGAGAAAACCTATGACTCTACCTCATTATTATTTTCGGAACGAAACCTACGAAGAATAGTACAAGATTTGATGACTGTTATCTTTTGTAACTGTTCAAACAAATTTTTCTTCAGACCCAAAATCTCAATACTTTTGTGAAGATTTCTAGGAATAACACCTGTTGTGGAAATAATAATCGGTAGAATAAATATTTTCTTCATTTTCCACATTTTTTAATCTCGTCGCTAAGCATCATATATTTAGAAATTTTTTCATTGTATTTATTTTGTATATTATGTCTGTCGGGTATAGCAATATCAAATAATATTAGCGACGGCATTATGTCTTTCTAAATAATCTGTTGAAGCAAGGACTGAGCAAGATGATAATATATGAAAAACTGTTTCTGAAGAACAAAAACAATTACGGCAAGAATCATCTATATATTGCTTGATGATGTGTTTTCTATAATTCCTAGTGAAAACAAGCTGATCCTGGATCGCAATTGCCAAGCCTTCTGTTTCAGCGAACAATTCTCCAGATACTAACCATCTATTTGATGCGATTTCATCAATATAAACATTCTTCAATTCTTTAGGGTGCTTTCCGTGTAATTCCAACTGCATCCAACTTTCTCCTTTAGAATTATTATCAAATATATTAAAATCTACCTTTTGCATTGTCAAGTTCAGAGGTGTGAGATTATAATCTGAAGCAACAACAATATCATGTAATTTAGACGTTCTCTGTTTATCATGAAAATGGGAACGTAGATGAAAAATTTGTTTACTATAAAGATTGTTCAAATCAGTTAATCCACGACCTCCAAGATGCCTAGGTAGTGTAGCTCTTTGATTAGCGGACTTTGGGAGGTGCTTAATATATTTACAAAGTATTTTCTATATATATATATATATATATATATATATATATATATATATATATATATATATATATATATATATATATATATATATATATATATATTATCATCAATATTTTTCATGTCAAAATTAACAAAATTTATATTGTTTGAGAGCCTTCAATCAGCTTGTTATGTTTTTTATGAGAAATAGAATAAACTTAACAACAATTACAGTGTACAGATAAAATTCTGAAAGGTGTGAAATAGAAAGCAAACGAAGACAAATTAAAATCCATGACACAGGAACTTTTGGATATGTAGAAACTATTCTCTGAAAACAGATTGTTGATTTTTCTCTTGGATACATAGTTGTCTTAAGTCCTGGTATCATGCCGTGAAGAGATGAAAAGCCTTAGAAGAGTATTTTTATTATCTTGTATGCAAGTCAAGCAAGCGAATACCTTCGGCAACTCTCATATGCCCATCGCTCTTATCACGATCTTCTGCTTGCCCAATACTCGAGCAGCATCTACTGATGCTCCCCATAATATCATACCATTAGTCGCAACCGCATGAAAATGAGCATGGTAAGTGATTATTGCTTCTCTTTCACCCACATGCTTTCTATTCATCTGATCATAAATATGGTTTCAGAAAGTTTATTGAATACCGTGCCTCCATCATGAGGGGGAGGTGTCTGGTATGAATCCAAGTAGTGTTAGTTGGTTCTGAATTCCTGGGTTTTTCATGGTTAATGTTAATTCTTGCGTTTTTTTCTAGTTTATCCTCAAACTATTGCTGTCCAGCAACTTCTGGGCATCCTCCTTTCAACTAACTGATTTAAAGTTCAACTCCTCAGTGCCCTCTGCCTTATCTATAATGGAGGTGTCATCAGCAAAAACTTTTATCTTACATGATATACCATGTCGACTATATAAATCCTATAAAGAGTTGGCCCCAGTATGGAACCCTGAGTAACCCCTGTCTTAATTTTTTTCATAGAAGATTTAAAGCCTTTCCAATCCACAACTAGGAATATCTATCACTATATGATTGTAGGAGATTCAATGGCTGTCCCCTTGTTCCACAAAATTTCAGCTTCAAAACCAGCTTCTCATGGCTGACATAATAGAAGGCCTTCATCAAATTCAGGCAAATGACTATCACATGTTCCAGGTTATCAAATGCCTTCAGTACAAACTCGATAAGTTCCATCATTGGTGTTATTGTGGACTTTTTCTCTTTGAAACCATGCTGATGTGCACTCAACAATAACTTGGATTCGATGTAGCCAACAAGTCGCGTCTTTATAAGGCACTAAAAAATTTTCGAGAAACTGACAAATCGAAATGGGACTGAAATTGTCACACTCATTTGTGTCACCTTTCTTATGCACTGGGATTACTCGGGCAACCTTGAGTTCATCCGGAAAGTAATCTTGCTGGAAGCAGAGGTTCACTAAATGGCACAGTGGATCCGCCAGAATGTGGATAGTTTTCTTCATCAAGATTACCGAGAAGCTATATATATATATATATATATATATATATATATATATATCCTGGGTGGGTTTATTTTTGAGTTTGGATACTACTTTTAAGATCTCTTCCAGAGTAACAGGTGCAAAAAATAAGGATTCAGAGTCAGTTATGCGGTTGTTCTGCAATAAATCTTTCATTTTACATGTCTCAGATGTGGAACATGATAAGCTACTCCCCACCTCTGAGATAACCAAACTTAACTCTTCTGCTGCAGCATGTTCTCAACGTTTACAATTTCATTGAAATGATAGGTTAAATCCCTTCCTACAACTTTACTTATTCATTGCTAACTCTTTTTCCCGCCACCTATGAGATAGAGTCTGTAGGCGCGTTTTTTTAACGTGGCATCCCCAGTAAGCCTACTCCACAGACATCTTGTCGATGACATAATCATATTTTCAATCAGTTGTTAGCTAGCTATTATATTCTACTTTTCTTCGATAGTCCAGGCTGTGGCTCAGAATGTAATTCAACGTCGAATGTGAAGGCTTGGGGAATGACAGGAGTTGAAATTGTAGTCATAGTTGAAAGTTCATCTTCGAATTCATTTTCTTTCATTATTTTTGATATTTCCATGATGTTGCTGCATATTCCGCCAGAACAATGGAGGTATACTGTAGAGCATTTGAAACCTGCTTTTCTGCAGCCACACATGCTTCCACAATTTCCTTTGCATCTGCAGAAAATTAATTTCATGAGATCGGGGGGTGCTGAAGGCTTGGAAGCTTGTATTGACATCCAAATGTTTGTATGCCTTTTCCAGCCCCAGTGTAGTTGTTAATCACATTTCAGGTGGCTTTCATTTTATTCTACGACTTCGAAATGCATTCGGATGTTGATCTGAGTTTAACTAATTTTATGAGTTGCTTCAGTATGCTTATATATTTTTATAGTAGCTTTCAGTAATTAAATATGGAGTTTATGTTTGTTTTTACTAGATGTTCGTATTCCCAAAGTGATACATGCATTGCAATAATTTTATTCCATTAGAGTTTTTCGATAAGAAATAAAATGTGAAAAGCTTGCTTCATCTTATCCGAAAACATACTGTATAACTAATTAGTATCAGTTTCGAAACAGATTTCATCCCAACTCTCGTTTATTAAAGTTGTAACAAAATGGTCCATTTTTGACTGTGAAAATACCATCTGTTGACGCTTTACCTCTGTTGTTCTTTGGTAATGTTTTAATTTAAGAGATTGTCCGTAATGATCTGACAAGGTAGAGATCAGGACCCCGCCAGAAACATCCACAAAGCCGTTTATGGAAATATTATTTACCAGAGTTGTTGAGTGAGATGTTACTCTGGAGGCTCCAAAATTATTATTATTGTTATATATTCCTTATGGTGAGTTTATACGTAGGGGATGATAATGGTGGGGGTTAATCTGACCTGCTCAAAGTCGGCATAAACAGAGGTCCCCCTCGAAATAAAAATCGATGTATTTCAACATTTTTCGCTAACACGGCCTGTTTGTGAGTCAAAGGAGGAGATCGAATTTTCGTTGGAACACCCTGTATACCACGGTAGGAAATTAAAGTAAAATGATCGAAAGCAATGCGATAAATTACGTGTTGAAACAGACACGGCTTTTACGAATGCCATGAGATTTTTGATGCTTTAGACATGTGGGATGCTTTTGATTAGCGTTGTATCAGATATCTTTGAGATACCGAAGTTTATAGGAGAATTCAGTTTTTTTAGTACTATCATGAACGTACGCAAACCTCGTACTTGAGGGAATTTTATAGGCATCGTAATGAATTCAATGGGCTATCCTTCATATTTGTAGGAGCTTTATCAAGTAATAATACAACTTAACTTGGTAAATTAGTTTTTTCGGAAAAAAATTTGAAAGCCATGTGTTATCCAAAATTGATGTTATTATGTCTGAGACTGACTTTAACTGTTTCCAGTTACTTTCTTCAAAGTATCTTATTAATGAATCTGCTTCGGTTTGATGTACAAATTGACTCAAGAATATCGAGAATAAATTGGTTATCAAAGACCGTCTGTTACTCGGTTGAATAATAAAAAGAAATTGCCAAATCAAGATCGGCATCCGACAATGGAAGCCTGGGTGATTTATGTAAATTAACGAACGAATTCTTTTGGGGACTTCAATAAAAATCATCTCCATAGAACATCGTATTTTCAATTATATGGCCAAATGAACGAAGGGTTCTTTCTGTTTTGTTGATAGGGTTGATACGGAGCAATATACTTAATTCTCGACGGTGTAGTCGAGTGAAGATATGAACATTTATTCATATTCACTTTATTATATCTACATGAATGAAAATGAAATGCTTTTTATTTGTGAGCGGATCGTTTCAGAACAGTTGAACCGATTCAGCAATATTCGTTTTCATAATGTTCGTGAATCAGGTTTTAATTGAAAGAAAAATTGGGAAATAGGACCAACAGTTTAGAAAACTGTTGTATTAAAATGTATGGTAAGAGATTAATTGATTATTCCATGACGGAAATGCTTATTTTTTTTATTTTATACAAGGGAGCGCATAGAAAATTTTCCACCCAGGTTAATTGTTCTGGAACTCAATGAATGAATATTTTTTCAGTCAATTTTTGCTAAGATCGAAATAGTTTTGCCAAGTGTATACCTGTCAAACCCAAATTCCTTGAACGGGGAAACGTTTAGCCTTATAGTCTCAAGAGGGAAGGTGATCGATTGACTTCTTTATCTTTTAATGGTACCTTGTTCGCGAAATTATTGAAATTTCTTAGAAATACAGAGTTGAACAAAATTTTGAATGAATTCTATAGGATGTTTCTGTTATGCATACCTGAAACACTCTGTATGGAAATTATTGATGAACATACAAAATAGACTACTATTATGAGAATTATCATCTCATTTCATGTTTTTGCGGATTGTAGTAATTTTTGACTATATTTTCTATCGTGCAATTTCAAACAAGAAATGCACACACAGGTACGTTGAAAAATTATATTTATTATGTTTTAAAAAATGTCTTAGAAGAAGATGAAAGTTATTGGCCTGAATAAGTAAATTTTCAGCAAGATGTCATTCTTGTAAGGCAGTTTCTTGGTGAACTTTTAAAAGGCAAGTGGACTGTTACATCAAAAATGAATGACTGTTTGTGTTTAAACCCATCGTAAATATTTGTAGAATCGAGTGTGCTTGTTACAATGTCAATTTAATCGACTGCATAACTTTTATTGGTTGTAGATACCACCGTGTACAAAGTCGATACACACAATAAACAAGAGAAAGAATGGAAAGTATCTTTCTTTTATCCTGATAGATAATCGGTATGGTTCGTTCAAGATTTCATGAGTTAGATTCCCACTGCCGATGGCTTTTGGAAATTGGCGGAAACGTACATGGGGGAAAGCTTGAAACGGATCCGTTTAATTCTATGCTAGTATTAGAAAATGAACAGATATCTGAATACGATTACATAAAACCTGTTTTACATAGATATAAGATTTAATAACTTAAAAAAAACTTCTGCGTCTATAAAATATTTTCTCAATAATCCCGCTAATGGGTAACTATACCCGGTGTAGCTGCAACTAGGGCCACCCCTGTATTTTTTTTCTATTTGGAATATTTTGATGAAATTTTGGAATCAGATAGAAGACAACATTTTCAATTTGATTACATTAATATGTTGAACATTTCGTTTCCGGTTCTGCCAGAAAAGATATCAACTTTCTATTTTCAACTGGGACCCCCTTTATTTTTTGCTTATTTTAATTGTTCATCTCATCCTACGACCTTTTGACATATTTTTGAAAGAGAAAAAAACAAATCACAATCTTTTCTTTGTAATTTTCATCATTCGTTCCAGAGGACCATGAGCAGTGACCATTGTCTAAGCTGAACATCGCCTATCACGAAAATACAAGATTGTATCTAAAAATTTAATTGTTTATTTTTTAAGGGGTGTCAAAGTTACTAACAAAAGAGCGAACAGCGAAAACGAAATAATTATAATAAATGTTCAAAAATACTACAATTCTCACGAACACAGCATCATGGTTCCCCTAACAACATTATTTAACTGTTGGGCTGTAATGCCTGCAATAGCCTGTCTCAAACGGTACTCCAATTCCCAAACAGGTAATTGGTAAACCTCATTCTTCAAATGGCCCCACAGGACTCAAATCTGGCGATCTAGCTGGCCATCTTATAGAACCATTTGCACCTATCCATTTAGCGGGAAAAATTTCGTCGAGATACCGCGAGACCTCCCTTGTGTTGTGAGAAGGTGCACCATCTTGTTGAAAATATATTTCATTCACAACAGCTAATGACAACTCGTCCAATGCATCTTGTATTTGAGTCCTCGAAAATTCCAAATGTCTCTCCCCTGTCAATGAACCTTCAAAAATTAAAGGCCCTATTAAATATCTTCCTTTATCCCCATCCAGATATTGAACCCAAAACGTTCTTGGAAGTTTCCATCTTGATATCTGTGCTCATTTTGTTGCGACCAATACCTGGTATTTTGCTTATTAAACATCCCATTGTTCGTGAAGCCGTGATGCGTCAATGAATAAAATCTTTGTGGGATATTGTGGATCCCCCTCCATTTTCCTAAGGTACTCTTGTTTGTTTGTTATTCCTTTAACGTGCTCTATTTCCGCCTTTCGGCTAATGACACGCCGGAGAATTCTGTCACCTCACTAACACGGGAATTTTGCCGAACCCCTCTCGTGTCGAGGAAAGGTATCTTTAATGCCGAACACATCTCTGTTTGAGAGGACCGACAGCTTTATATCTCCTCCGAAAGATGGACACTAAAGCGATTCCCAGAATCCGAAAAATCGCACCAACTTTGTGGGGATTGAACCCAGGTAACTCTGCGCAGGGGACGAGCATCATATCCTCTACGCCACCGAGCCGGCTTAAGGTACTCTTCACAGTACTGGAGTCGCCTCGTTAACATACAGGTGTTACTGTAGTTGATATTTAAATGAGCGGTACTTATGTTTTTTCGAAATTCTCCATGCGCTTTGATGGCAATTTCCTTTGTTGATGTGGTTGGATTAATATCAACAAATGTCAATACGTCTATTTCGGTATCTTCGTCTATAACGAAATTCTCCTCTTCAGCAGGTTGCACCTCACGAAATTTTCATTCAACTTCACAGAAATAGGTTCTATTCGGATGAAGTCTTTTCGGATAGCGCTCTCTGTATAATTATTCAGCTTGAACGCTATTTTGCCTACACTCTCCACTTTTTCACTTTGGGTGTATTGATTCATTCTCAAAACTGAATTCACTAATTCGCAATGTCCATAATTAACAACAATGGAATTTCGATATGTCAAACTGATATTTTTATGATCATAGAATATTATAAGTATGAACAAAAATTTTTCATCGCCAACATAGTTATTGCTATTAAAATGGGGAAACTCTGCAAATATTTTCCACTAGAACTCCGGAACCGTTAAGAATAGAGTGACGTGAGTGGTATAAAAAAAAAGATAAAAAGAATACTGCTTCTGTAATACCGAGTGGCCCGATATGGTTGTCTCAGAAGAAAACCTACTGTTCGAGGAAAAACTGAAATTTAAAACTTTGACACCCCGTAAAAAATGAGGAATCCAAAGTTTAGATACAATCTTGTATTTTCGTGATAGGAGATGTTGAGCTAAGCCAATTGTCACTGTTCATGGCCCTCTAGAACGAAAGATGAAAATTGCAGAAAAAAGATTGTGTTTTGTTTTTCTTCCAAAAATAAGTCAGAAGGTCGAAGGATGAGATGAAGAATTAAAATAAACAAAAAATACAGGGTATTTCATTTGAAAATCGAAAGTTGGTATCGTTTCCGGCATAACCGGAAACGAAATGTCAAACATATTAATGTTATCAAATTCAAAATGTCCTCTGTCCGATTTCCAAATTTCATCAAAAATTCCAAATAGAAAGAAAGTTACAGGGGTGGCCCTAGTTTCAGTTACACCCGGTATACTATTATTTGGAAAAAAGTCGAGTCGAAGTCTTCGAGCGCGGTAAATAATTTTCCGCATATATATAATCCTTAGACAAACGGTAGCTTGCTGGTAGTGATTAGATGGCATGTTCAAAGTGTTGAGAGGGTCGGTCCCTTTTTTAAGTCCCGTGTTGAGTGGGTTTGTTTTGTTCAGGTGCAAATTTTACCTGGTCCGATGATGATTAGGCATCCTCCCAAATAAAATCAAATATTTGACAGGCGTCATAAAAAGTTAGAAATAAATTTATTATTATTATAGCATTGTAATATGGGCGAAGAATTTCTATAAAGCCCATTTGAAAACTAAATTTATAACATGGTTACATAAATGAAGATAATAAAGAATAAATTCCCTAAAAGTAATTGAAAATACAAGGAAGCACTAAAATGTTGGAATAGCAAAATATAACAAATAGAGACTGAAAATAATAATGCGAAGTGATTGTCTAGTTATTGAAAAATTGGGTGTTAAACCAAAACAATAGAATAGGAAAATATTACAAACTGAAGCTCAAAATGTTAGATACAAAGTGATTGCTTAAACGTGGTCATGGAAGGTGAGTGTACAGGTAAATCTGGATGGTTATTCCACTTGTCGAAAACGCGATTCACTAAAAGATTTTGTCGAACTCTTGTGTGAAATTTTTCCTTCTTCAATTCATGAGAATGCCCTCGAAGACGCTGGTCTGTGTTAAGTGTGAACATATATTTAAGATCTTGCAGATCTCCGCACAGTACTCTATACACAAAGATTAGGTCACCTTTCACAAGTCTATCCTCAACACTCTCCATTCCCAGGAGTCTAAGTCTGTCATTGTATGATGGTCGAATGTTGCCGTAGTCAGTTCTTGTAGCGCGTCGTCGTAGAGACTCTAGCAAGTTCCGATCACGTATAAGATCATCATGCCAAACCCGTCCTCCAAATTCCAATAAGGGTCGAACGTACGTTTGATATAGTTTTGCAAACACAGTGGGTGAGGCCTCAGGGAACACTTTTTCAAGAGAAACAATTTGCTGTTCGCCGTTTCAAATGCTAGAGATATGTGCAGACCAGCTGAAGTCGCTCGTTACCAAAATTCGTAGATCGTTATGTTGGGTGACTTTCTTCATGTTGAATCCATCGATTGTATAATTCAGCCTAGGGTTTGACCTGCCAATGTGAAGCACGACGCACGACAACATTCAAAGGAAGCATTCATTCGTTACACCATGTAAATATGAAGTTTAAATCGTTTTACAGCTGGTTATGGTGTAAATTGGGGTTGCAGTAAAGCTTTGTGTCATCCGCATACGAAACAAACTGTGATTCCAAATTTTGTAAAAGATCTGACGTGTAAACTAGGAACAGAATAGATCCCAAAACAGAGCCTTGCGGCACACCACTAATTACAGGCTGCTTATTAGATATAGAGTCACCAATACGCACGAAAAAGTCTCTTTGCAATAGAAAGTCTTTGATCCATCCTAGTGGGTTACCCCGCACTCTATACTGATTGATTTTAAAGAGAAGTCTCATTATAGGAACTCTATCGAAAGCACGAGAGAAATTTAAATATATTATGTCCAGAAGAGCATCTTTTCCAATATATTACTCCAGTCATTCATGGATTGGGGCATGTTGGTCACTACTGACCGCTTCTTCATGAAACCGTGTTGACGGGGAGAAATTATAAAATGGATTATAAGGAATCTCACTAGTTCATCAGCTATAATTGACTCCATAATTTTTCCTATAGTAGATGTTAAGCACACAGGACGATAGTTAGATGGGTTCAATTTGTCGCCTTTTTATAAAGGAGTCAATGATTATTTATTTTCATTAAATGATTGGGTCATAATTAGGTTCAGTGGGTAGATCAAGATGTCGACACACTTCTTCAAACACAAAGCAGATATTCCATCAGGTGTTTAATTTTTCGGGATTAAAGTGCACTTTTCTGATATTTTCCAAGTTTCTGTTAAGATAAGAATGTTTGCTGGAATCGGTGGCTCTTCAGTGTAAAACTAAACAGACATTGTGCCATTACTGCAGCTGATTCATTCATTAACAAATGATTGATCATCTTTTAGTAAAGGAACGCTTTGGAGCTTAGGTGAGATCGTATAAAACAGGTCAATCTTTTGCTCAAAAAAACAGGTCATCTTTTGGGGTACGATACTCGTCTGAAATATCAACCGTCTATGCGGAGGTTGCAATCCTTGAACATTTTGAATAAGGAAGATGGGTCAGTGATGACTCAAAAAAAGGTGGTATCTTTGTCTACATTGCTTTGAATGAATTTGTATTTTAATTGAAAACTGTAAAGGATACAGGGTGAGCAACTGAAAGATAGGGAAGACTATTTCCTGATACTATTCAAGTTTCAATGAGATAAAATGGAACAGATCCATGCTGATCAATGGCAGTCATCATCAAGTACCATCCTCATCTCGAATTTCAACTCCTGGAGCAGGGTGACAACCTTTGAAAATTTGGAAGAGGTAGATGGGTCAGTGATAACTCGAAAGAAAGAAAATCTTTGCCAGCATCCCCGTGAACGAATTTTCATTTTGATTGAAAACTGTAGAAGATACAGAGTGAGCCACTGAAAAATAGAGAAGACTATCGCCCCAAGACTATTGGAGTATTAGTGCGAAAAACTGGAATAGATTCATTTAGATCAAAGATGACAGCCTTTGATCTGGAATGATTCTGTTCCATTGTTTTGCACTAATACTTGAATAGCTCAGGGCGATAGATAGTCTCCTCTATTTTTCAGTAGCTCACTCTGTATCTTCTACAGTTTTCAATCAAAAATGAAAATTCGTTCACGGGGATGCAGACAAAGATAGAACCTTCCTTTCGAGGTATCACTTGACCCATCAACCCTCTTCCAAATTTTCAAGGGGGGTCACTCCTGCTCTAGGGGTTGAAATTCGAGATGAGGATGGTACTTGATGATGACTGCCATTCATCAGCATGGATCTGTTCCATTTTTTGTACCCCAAAAGATGTCCCCCTTGAAATAAAAATCGACCTGTTTTTGCGTTTTGATCAGAAATTAATGTCTTGGTGGATATAGCCTCTGTTTAGTTTTCGTTGAAGCACCCTGTATAAAATTTCTTACTACTTTTGAAATCTGTCAGATTTCTTTCGTAATTATGCATAGCTCTCAAAATATCCTCAATTTATTTGAAATGTTCCGATGTATATATTTCATTAGAAGGTGGATAAAAGATGATGAAAATCGATATAAATATTAATAAGTATTTCTTCCATATTTCACATATCATTTGCTGGAGATTTTACCATCTAATTTCTGGGCAATATTGGATTTAATAATAAAATAGCATCGTCTTATTTGACTTAGGTATCTACACTGGATTTTAATGAGGCGGAAGTCTTCACATCTAAAAGTTTGGCATATGCATTTCCGGTCAACCTGAATACTTTGTGTAGTAGGACTTATTGATACTCTGGTTCAGTCCGTCCAGACGGCGCCAAAGAAAAAAATACGTAGTAAATGTGTTAATAAGCTTGTTGGTTTTAGTTTCAGATGTCAATATCACCCGAAAGAATATTAGTTCAACTAATGAAATGAATATGAATCTTGAATATATAAGAGTCCCAGCATTGGTGGATACTTCTCAACAGCGTATAAATGTCAATATGAGATGCTTCACCCTATTTAGTAATCATTCATTAAAGATAACTGGACGAATTGCAATTTTTCTGACAATAACTCCTGAATCGTTAAATGCATTTCAAGAAAATTTTAAAATAGTTGTCTTTTGATATGTAAAGATGAATATCTGAATTAGATTTTCTATTTATTTAGAGGAAAACAATCGTTTACCCACGTTTTAATGTTTATGTTTCATATTAATAGAATCACCAGTCACTCGTATATTGGATCTATACTTATAGTGGATTTCGTTCGGAAACCACAGGGAAGTATGCAACACTGATTAGTTCATAAATGTTCTAACCTGCAGCCTCTGGTGCTATGCGGAAACCTTCAATTCAATCTGCTGTAACTTTGTTGGCGACATTCTTGCTCCTCATTTCAAATTGAAAAATTCTTCTTGATCAAATTTTGCATTTGTGAATCTTTAAAAAAATTGTTTCTCAGTTTTGATTAGGGATGAAAAATAACAATAACAGTGCGGATTTCAAATGGGATGAATTCAGTAAAACGATTTATATTTGTAGTAGATTATTTTTTGCATGCAATTTTGTTTTTCTTGGATGATAGTGGGAGGTGGAACAATGTTCTATTTTTGTTTCAAATTGCATGCTAGGTCACTTTGAACCACTTTGAAAAAGTCTGTTCAAACAAATGTAATGTAACATTATCTTTTGAATTTGGGAGGGTTCTACTTGGTAGAATTCCATGTTCAATAACAAAACCAAGTAATATTTTTTAAGGAATTTTACTAAATAATTGTGATTCGTAACGCGTTTCACTTCACCGTAGCTTCTTCAGACGAATGAATGTTCAGAAATTATGACAAATATATATAGATACAACTGAGAATATAAATACAAATGTTCTTAAGTGATTGAAAGCTTATTGAGTTGCTTCTTCTTAAGTGGTTATTGATGACAGGTATATCCAATTAAATTAAGGAATATATTGCTCCCTGAAGAGATTTAATAGAGGTGAAGGGCTTGAATCGACCTGTTCATTAATGAGTCTACCTGTATGTTTTTGTTTGTTGATTTCTAAAGTTTCCCAAAGCTCTATCTTCCAATATTTATTATCTGTATGCAAAATTTCAAACTGTGAATCGAAAGATAGAGTTACATTTTTTTTCGTTGAGAAATCGAAACAATAGAATCAGTTTGACTGAGAAACTTCATCATCCCTGAACTTAAAACCTGGTTTGATATAGTATTTTTCGTCTTTATCTGCTAAACCAGATTCCCTTTATTGCTATCTTTCATCGTACCTAAGGCCAATTCGCCAATATTGTATCTGCAACCTGTAAACAAAAAAAAAAACAATTATAACCTTTATAGGTAGGTACTTTTTTCTTTTCTTAATATATAAGAAGGGGAAAGGTTCGTTTGAATAAAAATTGGATGAATATAATGCACATTATCTACCTTCTTCGTACCTATTTTAGTAGAGAGTTTTTGCAACTCAGACGATTTCGTTAATTTTACCGTTAACTTTAATTAAATTCACGATCATAATGCTCACTTCCAATAGAGTTTTTGGAACCTTAC
Source organism: Cryptolaemus montrouzieri (assembly GCA_013387265.2). NCBI lineage: Eukaryota > Metazoa > Arthropoda > Insecta > Coleoptera > Coccinellidae > Cryptolaemus > Cryptolaemus montrouzieri. The sequence goes on along the minus strand of JABFTP020000001.1, from coordinate 72,980,377 downwards.
AAAATATTGTAGTTATTCAATTGTCAGTTTGTCACCATAATAATTGTCACTTGTCATTTTACTACGGCCGATTTGTTTTTGTTAGGTTAAGTTGCACACGGTAAATGAGAGTAATTCCCAGCTCTTATTCTGCCGTAATAACGGCAATTCGTTATCCTTATTAAAGTTTACGGATACTATTTTTGAACAGAGCATGCTCAGAAAATAACGAAGTCTCAAAATAAGAGGTGCAGAAATTCTCTAGTATTCACATACGTAATACAATACAATTGATACGAAAAATGAAAAATAGAAGCTCAACAAATCCAAGATATGAAACACATAATAAACGTTATTTTGTCATGTAATGTTTTTGAAGAAAATTATAAAACTAGGAGTATACTTTGATTAATTAATTTTATAGCAATACGTATTATAGTTTATCAGATATATCGACTATTTCATTCACATTCATTTCGTGCGCCGAAGAGTGTGATATGTTTAAGTAGAGAATTTATTCTAATGTACTTACTATAAGAAAAATATTTGTAACGTGCTTTTTAGATTTTCCATACTTTTTATTCATTTTCGGCTGTGGGGAGCTAGGCCCTCCTGTTAATTTCATGAAAAAGATTGGCAGACGTTTTACAGAATGTATTCCATTGAAAGTATGCACTTTGTAGTGAGTGAGTTTGATTCTTCTTAACTTGCCAAGAACACTGTATACATTTGTCGATGCCGTAATTAAAAACATTGATTCAATTGATAAGTACAACATATTCTATACATTTCCGAACTAAATTGTGTAATAAAGGATTGGAGTGTAAATCTTAATCGCTAATGGAATAATTTTTGTATCAATCGGATCGTAAACGAATCAAATAAAATATGAAAACCAAAGAAAAGCATAGGGTATATGAACCACCCGAGTGTCGTTTGGAGAATTACCATTTTTATTGTATTTTTAATGAAAACGAATAAATGCTACGGAGAGAAACATCAAAAAATAACTCATACTCGTTGTAGAAATAATGGACTTATTATGCTGAGCTGGCAACTGCTGCGTATCTCAAAATTTTATATTCATGAATAGGCAGCGATAAATTTAGTACACTCGTTATTTTGGTGTTCCATTTTTCAGCAATTTCTAAACAAGAATTTAATTCGTTCCTTTAATATCCACATAAAACTAGGAGATTTTCTGGAATTTTCATTTATAAAGCCTGTAATTGCTAATTTTCACAACTTGGCGTGCTATAAATTAAATAATTTTACGTTTTGCACATGGAACATATATTATCATCATCATTATCTTAGAAGCAAGTTGCATGGATACATTTACCAAGATTCGATGTATATTCACAACGTCTCGCTAACCATGATAGCTAAGAAAAATAAGTGCACATTTTCGATCGAGATTAGTGGAAATCGTTTTCCGATATCTTCAATCGTTTTCGAAATATTCCGGATAATATTTCTCGTTGATTTTAAAAACTTTGTTTATAAATATTTCTTCAATCTGTAAAAATTTTCTTCAGGGGTTCTTTTACATGGTATAGTTCTCCAAGTATAAAAGGAACCCTTATAGAATCGTTTTGGTGCCCGTCTGTTTGTAGGTCTATCTGTCAAGACATTTTCCTCAGGAACTACTATGAAGTTGAAGTTGATACCGAATATTCTGGTTCGCAATTTCTTACACCTGTGAAAAATTCAAATTTCTATGTTGATGTAATCGAGAGCTGAGGCCGTGCATGTTGTTTTGACATTGGGAGGGAAATCTAAACCGAAAGGGAAGTGCCCATTGACCTAGAAGCATGAAATTTGCCAAAAAGTTTTTTTTAGACACTGCGCCAAGATAATAATGAAAATGTAAAACATTTGGAAATAATCAAAGTCCCCAAAAACCTGTTAATACCGGATTGTTCAACTTCTGGCGCGAACTACTGCATGACATCTACAATTCAAACACAAAATCAATGATCTTATACCAGGGGTGCTCAAAAATGAACTGCTGACGATATCAATATTTTTAGAATACTCAAGATCGACTCTGAGGGGCTGCAAGTATGTGTGATGCAGGACTGTCATACATACACGATACACCCTACCTACCTACCTACCTAGGTAGGGTGTACCGTAACATATATAGATATTAGTTTTCCGCATAATATACATTATTTTAGTCAAGGTTTGGGTTAGGTTTAGTTAGGTTCTTCTCTATAATATCAATGAAAAAATTCATAGTTATTCAAAATTGCGACTTTATTGGTTGTTACAAAACAAAAGAGTTACATATGGTGTTAAACTTAACTAAGGGTGACTTTGGATGTTGAAGCGTGGCACTACATGTCTTCAGCATACTTTTCATAAGATGGTACGTAACCACTGAGTGCTAATCGCAAGCATGATGACATATGATCGTCAGTTAATCGATTGCGATATTTTGACTTAGTTAGTAAGTAAGTTGACCCAAACATTGCCGTCAATTGAAGTGCGTTTTGCCTTAGATTCGGATATTCATCTTCAGATATAAAACACCAGAAATTTGTATCAGATGCTGTAGCTTTGAGATGTATATCTTGATATAAGGAGTGAAAGTTTTAGATCTGATTTCATACCTTGCACTATTTGCATTGAAACAAAAATTCAGATTCACATTGGAAGTTGAAAGAATAGCATATGGATGTCTTTCAAGTTTTGCATATAGAGCTAGAATGAAACAATTGAAAGGTTTTAAACACATTTTTTTTCTGTGTTCTCGGCGGAGATTAAAACACTTCCACATTCGTTCGAACCAATTTTGGAAGCATTTATTCCAATCGTTTGCTGCTACATTCAAAATTGCCTCTTGGAAGGCATCAACAGCTTCTGTTGAAGATTAAAACTTTTGACCACGCAGTCCGTTCTTGATTTTGGGAAAAGTAAGAAAAATCTTTAGGACTGATGTCCGAACTGTACGCAGGATGAAGTAATAATTCGATGTTTTCTTGCGTTATATATTCAATTGTTTTCCAGAATATGTGAGAACTTGCATTGTCTTGGTGAACGATGATTCGCCGTTCGGGGTTGGTTTATCGAAACTTACTAACGACTTGCGATAAACAAATGGTTATGTACCAATCGGCAGTAACCATTCTTTGATCTTATAGAGAATTGTTGTTACATGACTTGTTTCTGAAACAACAAATGTTCCGATCACATTTCTGGAGACACTTCGGCCACGGATAACTTTCGTCGGTTTTCCTTCCCCTTCCACCCAAATAGAACATTGGCGCTTGTTTTCTGGCTCCTATAAATGAATCCAAGATTCCTCACCACTGAAAATGTTGTAAACTTCCCAAAGTTAAAACTGTATAGAGTATTTTGACACGAATTCGCTTTTGCAGCTTTCTGTTCTTCGGCCAATAGATGCGGTATCCAACGAGAATCTAATTTTTCACACACAATTCTTGGTGCAAAATTTTGCGTACTGGGGTTTTGAAATCCGTAATGATGCCTCAATTCCTCGATATGTTGCATGCCTATCTCCCTGGATGAACAGCATCCATATTTTATTGAGTGACCACTGTATTTGGTACACCTGCCCTTGAATCGTCCCTAAGCCTGTTGCCTTCATATTCTCCATAAGTCCATACCAACAGGAAACTGTTGAATGGTGTGTGGTGTGGTGCTCCAACCCTAAAAATCAATTCGCCGAGACATTCTTCTCAAGATATTCGTCTTTGAAAGTTGTTGAAAAATTATTGCTCGAAAATGCTCACGGTTTAAATTCTTTCTCAACTAACTTATCAACTTGGACAGTTTGGTGTGGTTAAAACACAACACGCATAGAACTGAAATTTTAGATTTATATTAACAAATCATAGAGGTGCATTTTCATTACTACCAATCAATGATGTTCTCTATGTTCCAGTATGCAAAGCATAAGAGACAAAGGCATAGGTTCTCTATTCCACGAGGCGGTGTCTAGTTACCAACTTTGTGACACCCAGACCTTCATATATAATAATTCAAAAACCTTAAGATATGGCACTTATCGATATGTGCCTAGACTAAATGCAAACATCTACAGCCCTTTACTAAGAGACTTATTTTTCTATACTATTAATGGTTTTTTCATGCGCGCTTCCCAGGAATAGGCGAACCTGTTACACCACATGATTGGGCGCCTGGGAAGGATTGATGTGTCTGTTTACTCGCTTCTTGAAGAGGGCCAAATTGTAGCATGTTAGGAAGATGTTGGGTGGAAGTGAGTTCCACAGCTCACCGGCCCTGTAAACGAAGGAGGTTCGAGGGGTCGTTAAATGTACCGCCATATGATGAGGATTCCTTGCCAGTCTAGTGTTGTGGCAAAACATGAGTTTTCCCGGAACAAGCTCTTTCAGCTCCTTGGAGTATCAGTAACAGGAAGTAACAGAGAAAGGTCAGCAACTTCTCATCTGAGAGCCAGCGGTTGAAGGTCGCGGGTGATTTCCGGATTGTCGATGAGGCGCACAGCTCGTTTCTGCACACTATCTAACATCTGCAACGAATCTCTGGGCTCAGATCCCCAGAGATTATAACAATATTCCTGAGCAGGTCGAATCTGCGCCTTATGTAGAAGCAACAGCTGAAATTACGTGAAGTATCGCTTGGCTCTGAAAAGACAACTAAGTTAAGCTGATGCAGACCTAGCTATTGCTGATACATGTTCATACCAGCAAAACCCGAAGTTGACCGTTATTCCGAGAAGGTTCTAACAAATTGCATCCAAAGATTCGATGCAATTTGTGGCCTTGCATTATTAGAGGAGGTTCACCAGGGGGGACCTTTCTAGAAAACAAAGTTGCTTGCTTCTTGCTCGCGTTGGAGCTCACAGGGTCCAACTGACCCCACTCCGATATCAACTCTGACGTTGAGATTCCGTAGCTCTAATCGGCCGCAGACTACTGAAAGACGAAACCAGGGTACAATCGTCAGCAAAACCGACGATCTTGTTCTCTGTAGATGACAGAAGATCGTTTATCTGTAACAGAAACAGGAAGAAAACTAAGGGGAATAATGTTTGAAATAATTAGTCCATTACATTTTCCATGAAGAGATCGTTCCAGTGAGGAGTTATCTGATATACCATGCTATTGAAAAAAAATGGGGTTAGTGTCCTCCTTGTAGAAAATTATGGATTTGTATCAACAAATCATAGAGGTTCATTTTTATTACTGACTGTTGATTAATGGTGTCATCTAAGCCCCAGTATGCAAAAACATAAAAACATCCTTCGTAATATTTCATTCAACAGGGTGAGAACATAGAATCGATCTTATTATCTCTCAAAGGTGGTTCTACAGTGGTTCTGCGGATAACGTCATAGAATTTATTGTACACCACTGGCTTTATCGAACTCTTGTATCTCGATGTACTACTCTGGCGAAATTGTCGGTGAATTCAAGTGATGTTTTCGCTGAATGTGATCTACGGTAGACCCTTTTGTGTTCAGAGTACGCATGCACATATTCAAGAAGTGTACTTTATATAACTGATGAATTCATTTAACCGCTGACAATAACGCATTATCAAGAAATACTTCTGTTCTTTGTTCAGCATATACTATCAAAGAGACCGCTGTTTTGAAAAGGTTAAGTCAATTGAACCGGTCTCACTCAGTTTGGACAACTGGTTATTAGGAATAGAAGGCTAATTTTTATCCACCACTTCAAGTTCCAGTCCGCCATAGTTTTATTTCAAAGGGTGACAAGGGTACACAGGAGGAGCACTGGAGAGTTTAACGGGGGTTCCATGATTCCTTTCCCCCTGTCGTTCATTCTTGATAACCCTTCTCCCCTGTAAAAATATTCTCTTTTGCTGCTAAGAGAGTTTGAAGAAAAATGAGAGAAATTAAGAAGTTTCAGTGAATTGATTTAAGTAGTCAATATGTATTATGGTCGAGTGCATCGAAGAACAGAATATCTGATATGATATAAGAAGAACGTATTAAATATGTTCCAGCATTGAAATCGTTGGCGCTGTATTTTTGGATATGACGCAAGAAGAACTATAAATATAATTTATCCAAATCTATAAAAAAATAAAATGACCAGCCATAATGAGTGCTTCACTTCAGAACGGTTGGACTATTTTTGGTTATTTTTATTTTTAAATGTGAGTTATAGTCCGCGTTAGATTTTCATGGGGAAAAACATTTTCCAGAAAATCAGAACTCATGATTCAAATGATAGAAATGCTCAATTTCGTAATATTTTGATCATTATTTCAGGAGGAAAAACTATAATAGTATAAAAGTATAATAACAAGATAAATCAGAATATGATTTTTGAAAGCACTCTGAATAACAACTGACTAAAAATAGTTTTTATTTACTTGCCTGTAAGGATCCAATAAGAAAATCAGCAACAATAACAAAAGAAAGCTGGAAAATATGAAAACATTGTTGAAACCATTTTTGTATGATCGATCGGATATAATATTTGATTTTTTCTTCAGCTTTGTTAGTTATGACCTCGGAAAAACTTTCAGAGATGGAATTATGGTACAGTTACAGAGGAACTTTGGTCACTTAGAAAAATAATAATTTTTATATGTACCTATGATTTTAACTGACGATAAGAAAAAATATTCTCGTGATACTTTTTCATTTTGTTCCTCATAGTCGTAAGTAATACCATTCGCGCTCAGATTTGGCAGGATATTTTTCTGAGCTCGTTTTCTCATACTTACTTTTCGGTAATTCAACTCGACCTGCTCGACAAAATCACTCGAGCTACGCTCTCGTGATTTTGTCGCCCAGTTTGTTGCCTGCACGAAAGTATTCGAAAACGAGCTTAGAAAAATATCCTGCCAAATCTGAGCACGAGTGGTATTTGCTGAGAAAATTCCGCTAATGTACAAAATGAACTTTATGGAGAAATACACACAAACTCAACGAGAAAATCATAAAGCATTCATTACAAACATGTTTAGTTATTATTGGAATGAGCAGTTATTGAAAATGCAATTACTATATCCAATGACGATGCCTGAGAAATTATGAAAGACTCTGTATTCGCAGACGTTTTTCGAAGTTTGAAACAAGATTCAAATGATGCTCATTGTTCAGTTGCAGGTAGGGCTTAATAGAGCTTGCCGTAAAGTGTCCGGTTAGTTTGACCAATTCTAGTTCACTGACACCTGCCTCAGATAGGTTCGAAACGGCTCTGGATCTACGAGAATGATCTGTTATCTTTTTATTTTTCGTATACAGTCCAACTTTCTCTGCTGAAATTTTTGTTGATTTGGATATTTCATTTATTCCCAAAGGCATATTTTTGTACCAACCCTTAGAAGTACTGTTTTTCCAAAATTGATTGGGAGCCAGAAATAATCTCACTTGTAATATGATCGGGTCTTTTCGACAATATCTTATGAAACAACCTCACAGGACGTAAATCTGGGTTTTCCCTATTTTACTAGCCCTTTACTATCACAGCATTTTTTTGAGTCGCCTTGGTAAGTTTTCGGCAATACTGGGTTATATTCAATACGACCAGTCACTTCTCCGTTATATAATTTTTCCTCTTTGAAAAAGTGTATCTTGCAAGTTGCTGCTTCACCGCCACGTCATGCTAATTCATAAGCAACAATATGGAAAAATGTTTTCAACAAACCTATCGGGGCATTTTCGTCCCAGTACAGAGCCATGCTATCAATTTCAGTTTTTGTTAATGCAACGGAACTTTCTTTACACTTTTTCACATCCCCTTGTAACATCTTCCTTTTAGAATTGCGAGCTTCACGAACCTTTCAAAATGCTGAATCGGTAAAGGGGTTGAATTTTTGGAAATAAATATTCTGCAATGTTTTTTCAGTTGTGTTGCACATTGTTTTGACAACGTATTCTTTGTAATCTTGTCCATTCATTTGTTTCATATTGAAACCCCAATCCATAAGAATTTCTGCAATATCTTCAATAGAATGTTTATCCAAATCGAACGTTCGTTCCTTGCAGAATATACTGATTTGATTCCAAATCGAGCTGTGCGTTTCTCTTGTATTTTTTGGGATAGAATTCTGTGTAGAACTATTTATTTCTGCTTCACTTGTGCTTTTAAAACGAGACATTTTAATCTATATCGGCAGAAACTTTACAACAGGTACTAAAATAGCTGTTCTTGACAGTTTTAGAACCGTGCTATTTGTTGTGAATGTTGCGTTGCTATGGAAACGGAAGGATTCTCTATGGGCAAATTTATCCAATAATATCTTACCTTCCTTCCTATTTCTATGTAAATCATCCGATTTCAAACTCAAATTTCTGTGTTCTTAAACGTACATTTTGACTCATGAGTGGAATTGTCTCAGAAAAATTTTCAGGACGAGAAATTCGATACACTTAAAAATGGAACGTCATTTGATCATGTAAGGACATCGAATTGCATCACAGTTTATATCGGAGTTTGCTGGCAAGGCCATGTGTCAGTCATTGCTAAATCTGCTTCGGCTAAACAGTTTTCTTTTCACGGCTGAACAGTACGCCATCACAGGTGATATAATGCAGAGATGTGACCTAGTCTGGAATACTGTTCCCATGTGTGGGTCTGGGCACCTAAATATTCATTTAATCTACAGAATGTTACATAATAGTAGGTCACAACTTGAGGGGGTAAATCTACGTGCAATTTAAGAAAAAAGTTCATATAAACATAGGTCCGCAAAAGCTTCGCTACGGAGCTACAGGGTGGTCCTTCCTTTCAAACTTTTTTGCAGTACGCCACTGATCAGCGTACAATCAGTTTTCGTCATCTTCGTTCAATATAGAAACTTTTTTGAAACCTGTAATTTTTTCGTATCTCCAACCGTTCTCGAGAAAAAAATTATAAAACGATTGTATGCATTCGCAGAATTGAAAGCACTTCTAATTAAAAAATTGACTAGTAGGCTTTGATTTTTTCCTTTATTTATTTTGACAGTTGCTTAAGTTGAACCAGTGTCTGCTCGAATTGTTTATTAAATTAATGATTATTTTTTGAGACTTTTGAAGTTATTGCTGTAAGAAAAAAATGGCTGATTTTACTAACGCCGAATTGGCTGATATCCATTACATGTACGGTCTGGCTGACGAAAAAACAACAGAAGCTAGGCGATTATATCAGGTGCGCTTTCCAAATCGAGTAACACCAGACAGGCGAACATTTTCAGATATCCACAGAAGGTTGAGGGAAACTGGTACTTTAACTGCAAATAATCATTCAAAAGTTGCAACTCAAACTATGAGAACTCCAGATATTGAGGAAGCAGTTTTGAATTGTTTGAATTTATTGAATCCTCATGTGAGTACAAGAAAAATTGGAAATCAGTTGAATATTTTACATGTTCTAGTTTGGAGGATTCTCCACGACTTTTTATTGTACCCGTTTCATATTCAACGCGTCCAAATTCTACTTCCTCGAGATTTTCCTTCAAGACTGAATTTCTGCCGATGGTTCTTAGATGAAATTAGAGAAAATGCTCATTTTGATAGTGAAATAATGTTCACAGACGAAGCTAACTGTTCGAGAACTGCTATCACAATTTTTCACAATAATCATTATTGTGCTGAGGAAACCCCCATTTGATTGAAGAATCTCATCATCAAGAACAATTCTCATTAAATGTCTGGGTCGGAAGAATTAGAAATTATTTGATTAAGCCATTCTTTTTGCCTAACAGACTAAACGGTCCCGCTTATCCTCAATTTCTTGAGGAGGAGTCACCTTTATAGCTCGAGGATGTGCCACTTTTGGTGAGAAACATATTATGGTTCATGCATGACGGGGCACCAGCACATTTTAGTGGAGAAGCTAGGGAATTCTTGAGTAATACATTCAACAACCGATCGATAGGTCGGGGTGGGCCAGAACCATGTCCTCCTAGGTCCCCAGACTCGAATAGTTTAGACTTTTTCTTATGGAGATATCTCGAAAGTTTAGTTTGTACCACTCAAGTGAACACTGTAGAAGAATTGAGAAATCGAATAATAACCTCTTGTGACACGATAAGAAATACCCCAGGAATATTTCAAAGAGTGCGTGATAATATGCGAAGAAGGACATAGGCCTGTATTCTTGCAGATGGAGGGCACTTCCAGCCATTTATTTAGTTTTTAATTGTTCTTTTTAGTTTGATATTGAATAAGTATAAGTTAAGTTTCAGAAGACGAGTTATCAAGTATTTTTTTTTTTATTTAGCGAATAACATACAATTCAAATAATTCAAATTCAATAATTTTTCACTGAAAACGGCTGGAGATACGAAAAATTGAAGTGTCAAAATTTTTCTAAATTGAACGAAGACGACGAAAATTGATTGTACTCTGATCAGTGGCGTACTGCAAGGAAGTTTGAAAGGGCATGGCCTTGGAAAAGAAAACACATTGTGAATTTCAGTTGAAATCTAGGACGTGTAATGATGAAGGCTGTGAAAAAAATGAATGCAAATAGTTTGCATTTCAAATTTCGGCTGAATATCTCAAAAACTGCAGGAGTTTTGAAGAAAAAACCAATTCTTCCGGAAATTTCAACACACTCCGTAACGAAGCTTTTACAGACCTATGTTTATATAAAGTTTTTTTTTTAAATTGCACGTAGATTTACCCCTTCAAGTTGTGACATACTATTATGTAACACCCTGTATTTGATAGTTTTTCAAAGAGAACAGTGCACCTCATCAACCATAGGGAAATCACGCGTGATCCTCAGCCCCTCGCTAAAAGCCGGCAGGTTGCTGATCTTTCTCTTTTTTACAGAAGGTTTCATGGTGAATGCTCTGAAGAACTGAAGGCCTTTGTTCTGGAAGGAATTCATTTCCAAAGAAAAACAAGGTTTTCGGAAAACTTTCATCAGCATACGGTCAAATAGCACCATTTTCTATGAAAATTATTTTGTTTACAGGGCTCTTGTGCTTATTTCCATCAAACATCCTTCCGATAACTGACAATTCGGCCATCTTCAAGAAGCGAGTGAACACATACATCAAATCATCCTAGGCGATCACAGCTGTGACATGACTGGCATCGCCCCCTGTCAAGAGTTGAGAATTAAAAAAGTATATTGGAATTGGCTCCGGTGAATGAATATATACAGTCATTGTTAGCGGACTATATCTGTTACCCAAGATTAGATTTTATCACGTATCATGCGTGTACAGTCTACTTATACAGTTGTGTTTTGAGGACAAGCACATCTTCTTGATGTAGAGATGTAGTGCTTTGTATAATCGACGATGAGTCCGCGTGTGAATCGATGCTTTCATGGCAATAAATTGATAATTGTTCACGGCTTTCTGAGTTGTGATTGAGATAAAATGCCGGCAGTCAGTACGGATATTCGCACGAGATTCTCTCCGTAGTATAAAAGTGTAGCAGGGCATCCATATTGTACTGGTGTTAAACCGCTTATCACATTTGCAAGTACGAAAGCTATCCAAATACATGTTTTCACCATTAGGATTGAAATACGATTACAGGTCAATCATATTGTCAAAACATGCGAATGGGCTATATGGTTATGACCTTACCTATTTTCAGGTGCAGTTTCACAAGATTGTGCGGTCACTACATGACTGCTAACATAGAGCGGTGAATAACGTCATTGAAACTTTGTCTAAGTCAGGGGTTCCCAAACTTTTTTGTACCACGCCCCACTCTGGTTATTTGGAGACCCCCACGCCCCCCTTTGTACTTATGATGAAAATTGAAACAAGTATTACATGAACAACGATTATAATTACTGATACAAATTTTAACAGTGTAACTAAGATACATTTTCAATTTAAGGAAGGTAAAGCAATAGGCCTACCTACTTACAGAAACAAAACATAAAATAAAATTTTTTAGATGTTGTGCGCTTGCATGTTTTGGATAAGTTGACAGATCCTGGGTTGAGTTTCAGACAAAGCACAACGTAGGTCACTTTCGACATCAAGTTTGTTGCGGTAATTGGTTTTGATCGCCACAAGCGTTGAAAACGCTTTTTTGCACATGTATGTTGTTGAAAAAGACCAGTACATCTGAATAGCTTTCTCTGAAACACTGGGGTGAACTTTTAAATACTTCAACCGAAATGAGGGTTTGTCCATTTTTTCAGAATCGTATCTTACAGCAGAGTCATTTTTAATTTCTATTCCCTCCTCTTGCAACTCTTCTGGCAGCAACTGTATATCCATGTAAAACTGCTGAACTTGAGGTTCTTCAAATGGTCAATTATCAAGTTTTTCAAAAAAATCTTCAAAATATGCTTCTTCTGAGTACTGGTGCTACTTTGTTGAAACTTGAATAGATGCTGAGGATCATTAACACTTTACGTATCCAAAGTTGTAGTTTCTCAACGTCATCTTGATGGCGTCCCGATGTGTTACTATATTTGAGTCTGCACCTTGCAGTCTCAAGTTTAGGTTGTTTAACGTGTGAAACAAAGTCGATAAATAGGCCAAAATAACTTGGTTACTGGGTTTCTTGCACTCTGCACTAAGCTCCTTTTGTTTCTGCAGAGGCAAAAATGTTATCACTTTATCACGGAGCTCAGATAGTCTTTCCAACATATTGCCTTTTGATAGCCATCGTACTTCTGTATGAAATAGCAGCGTTTTGTGGTCACTTCCTAAATCTTCACAAAGACTGTACGTAGTTGACTACTGTAATTCAAAGCTTTAAAACAGCATTGAGTTCGTTTGGAAGCGTTTTTGCTGCCGAGGCTTGGCGGTGAATAAAACAATGAATCCCAACCACGTCAGCATTCTTCTGGTTGACCAACTGCACAAAGCCTGAGCGAGAACCGAGCATTGAAGGAGCACCATCTGTGCATACACCAATGAGTTTTTGCCAAGAAAGTTTCTCAAAAATGTCTGATACTGCTTTCATCACATCTACAGCTTTAGTAGTGGTCACCAGCTCAGTAGAAAACATCAGTTCATCCTTCATTCTTTCATTTTCAATGTAAGGAACATATACAATCAAATGAGAACATTGTGCTACCTCTGTACTCTCGTCAAGCTGGATAGCGAAAAACGGGGATTTATTTATTGCATCAACCCTCTGGTATTTAATGTCCTCGGCCATATCATCAATTCGGCGTTTTACGGTGTTGTCTGAAAGTGGTATTTGTGATAGCTTCTGCCTACTATCAGTTCCAAGGAGAACATCGGCTGTTTTTGAAAGGCACGGTTTAACAAGCGTTTCACCAACAGTGTGACTATTCTTTTCCTTAGCAATAAGAAGAGATAATTCATAGGAAGCTTCAAGCACTTTTAGAGATGACTGAGAAGCAGATCCAGTGCTATCTAACTTCATGCGCCTTAAATTTCTAAGTTTACAACTTAATTGAAACTTCACAAAAACAATTATGAAAACTTAGAAAGACTTTATTTCAAAGATTTAATTAAATTATTTTTGTAATTTTTTCATTTGTCATTTGGGTGTCACGCCTACCCTGGATTTTCTCCATGACCCCACAGACCCCCCCCCCAGTTTGGGAACCCCTGGTCTAAGCAAACCCATAGAGTTGGTTTTCTAAGATATGTCGATCTTGAGCAGAACCTTTGAAGGCGGCACCGACACGTCAAATATATAATATTAATTTCTATGCTAAACTGTTTTTCCTCCATATCTCCAGCATTTACTGAAATCCGCTTAGAGTCTCAGTTTTAATACGGATACTCTCGTAGACCTATTATCCATAAATAATGGCAGCCTATACGGTGTATTCTGTAATGGATGTTAAATTGCGTTTTGTTTCAAACTTCATTATGTTGTGTTGATTTATACATTTAGAGTAGATCAATTCTATTGCCTTAAGTTTCCGTTTTTCGTTAAGTGGTTCAGTTATACCATTTGGATTGTAACCATTATTAAGAGCTACTTGTTAAATAATACGTTCGTTATCGAAGTAATATGAAGATAAAGGAATACCTAGCCATGGTACGTCGTTTCATCCTGTTCAACAAAAAATGGCAGCTTTCCACATCATGATTCATTGATTATTAAATGTTCCTTTATCTTCAAATAATTTCGATGAGAAACTTCGTAATATTGAACGAGTAGCTCTTAATAACGGTTGCAATTCAAATATTGTAAATAAATTACTTTACAAAAACTCAAGGCAATAGAGTTGATGTACTGAAAATCTGAATATCAAGATACATACATAGAAAAGTTAGGTTAGATAATAATAATCTATCTAAATACATCAAAATGATAAAAGTAAAATAGATGAAGGACAGAAATCTGGTGTATATAAACTTAGCTGCGTTAGTTGTAGTGAGCTTTATATTGGTAGAACCTACAGAGATTGATTTCATTTATTGAAGTCAATGAACATTATAGTAGTTTCATCAATATAAACACTAATTCTAAATATGCGAACCATTTAATTGAAGAAAATCATAACTTCAACCAAAATTTCAAAATCTTACATTGAACTAATAAAAATTTGATATCAGTTTTTGGGAATCCTTAAAATCAATAGATTTAAACTGCCAACATATTATTGACTGAACAGGAAGATTTTGGCAATAATATCCCTTTACTTCATTTGTTTCCGGCTGTGCATTTAGATAATAGTACTGTGAATTGCGAAGGGTAGTTTTATTCACTTGCAATCCAATGTTGTAGATCGTATATAAATTGTTGTACCTTAATTTAGTTTTCATTTTGTATCTGTCTGATGATGTACTGTGTCGTTGAAACGCATTACAAATACAGTAATTAAGTGTGAATCAAATTTTCTTTTACTTATCACTCGGAATATAACTAACAAATAGTAAGTAATATTTTTTGAGGAATTTTACAGAATAATTGTGATTCGTAACGCGTTTCACTGTACCGTAGCTTCTTCAGACGAATGAATGTACAGAAATTATGACAACTATATATAGATACAATTGAGAATATAAATACAAATATTCTTAAGTAATTAAATGCTTATTGAGTGGTTATTGATGACAGGTTCACTGATGAGTCTACCTGAGTGTTTGTGTTTGTTGTTTTCTAAACTCTCCCAAAGATCTGCTTTCCACTATTCATTATTTGTATACAAAATTTCAAACTGTGGGTCGAAGGAGTGATTATTTTCTAAGAGATGATTCGCGTAATTTTAATCTGATTTTTCATTTGAAAAACTGCGTTCCTATATTCTAATATTGAAATTTCTATGTGTTCTACCAATGTAGAAATTATCACAGTCATAGCAATAAACACCTGATTTATTATTTTCATCTGATTAATGTTGAAATTATTTCTACTCAAGAATGGTTTCAGTTTTTCACTTGTAATGCCAACGTGGGTTAAGATGTTGAATTTTTGTTTCAGTTTATCGACAGGGTGAACTTCATTCAATGCGATCCTACTTTGTTTTTTATTCAAAATATTATTTATGATTTTGGGATTATAACCATCATTTTTAGCTATTTGTTTAATTAAATTGAATTCTTTGTTGAAATTTTCTGGTGATAACGGAATATTTTTGGATATAATTTTGGATAATAATTTTCGAAAATTTTCAACTGTCTATCTGTTTCTGTTAAGCAAATAATGATATCGTCTACATAGCGATACCAGTATAAACAATATTTACTAAGTAGATGGTTATGAATTAATTTCTCTAAATTATTCATGAATATTTCTGCTAACAAAGGACTGAACGGATTGCTCATAATCAAGCCGTCTTAACTAGTATAATATTTGTTATTGAAGTGGAAATAATTTCGATCTAAACAAATTTGTAATATTGAAAGAATATCTGATTTAATGATCGTATTGACATGATTTTTTCTAATAATTCTTTAACTAAGTAGTACGTATCTTTCGGCGGAATGTTAGGAAATGAGTTTGTAATTAGGTGTATAATGGTATCTTTGATATTGGCATTTAGTTCGTATGTATTTTTGACCGAAAATTCAGATATAAAATTGCAATGTATTATCAGCAAGTCGTTAAGGAATTTTGATAGTTTGAAAGAAGGTGCCGTTACATAAGAAACAAGGTCTAATAGGGTAATTATGTTTATGAAGTTTTATCATAGAATATAATTCAGGGGATTGTGGATTGGAGTTAATGAATTTGAATTTTTGTGGTCAAATAATACTACTTGTTTTTTGTTATTGATAATGGAATTCTACCAAGTAAAAGCCTTCCAAATTCAAACGGAATATAACTAATTGAACGTTCTACATGTTCTTTCTATAATTTCATCACACTGTACATGTAAAACGAACAAATTCTTGATTGTTTCGGTGGTGTAGATGTCAAAACCATCCATCTCCTGATCGTTATGTTCAAGACGATTTGGAAAAAATTGATTTTGAAATACAAGGTATTTTGCGAACTTATTAAATCAAGTATTTCTACCATTATGGAGATTCCGAGGGTAGATTCGATTGGTAGTCTTGACCTCATTATTCATAACCCTAGAAGTGGTAACACATTAGGTAAATCCAAAAAGGAGTGTTTTCGGAAATCGTTCTATGACACAAAATGAGAAATTGTTTATTTGGGCAATCTACCTCCTTACTAGCTTAAGTTTGATATATTATTTTACAGGATAGTATCAGTATAAATGAGATGTACCAGAATCCTTTTTCTAAAGGATCTATTGCAAAGGGAAAAATGTTACAAATATTATCCTGTTGAATTTAGTTCAGTTAAATAGAAACGCGTAAAGTTCAATCAAATAAGCATGATATTTAAATGGGATGCAAACAGAACAAATTGTGTATTCAAGCAGCAAATTATCTATCACATAACTTGTTGTTTTTCCATTTCGTATACCGATGGAGATCATCCTACCGCCAATTACATATTGAAAATATTTGCTTTCGTGGCTATAGACAATTAGTCGGCAGAAGGGGCAATATTGACATGATTCCTGTGTGCAATCACATGGTGCACGCCCTTTGGATTCCCAACTGTCGTAAGCCCCTCGCAATTGTGAAATACGCCTAGGGTACTTTTTAATGAATCTCTGTATTGACCCCGTAGAAACCCATTTCATATATATTTGCTGACGTGAAACGTCTCGAATCGGAAAATTCAATAATTTATGCGTCGAATGAAATGAAGGCTTAGTTAAGGAGATACTTCTAGAAACTGAATATGTAGACCGAACCATTGTGCCAAATAAATTCAGAGATGTATTTCAAACACCAAGAGTAAATTAAAATAATACAATGTCATTTGTACTGTACAAATGGAAATCAAGCAGGTCATAAGTTATTGGTAGATTTAGTTACATAGTTGGTGATGTGATGAAATTTCTACTAATTCTTATAAATCTAATCTCTTGCTTTTGTAACCTGAATGTAAAATTTGGGTTTTATGAAATCTAGGAAATGATTTTTGTTTATACAATGTTCTGAAAAACTAGTTCTCAACTTATTATGAATTATTAATTTATTATGCTCGTCTATTCTCATATCGATTGAACAATCAGTTTGACCCATTTGTTTGTTTGTTTTTCCTTTAACGTGCCCTGTTTCTGCCTTTCGGCTAATGACACGCCGGGGAATTCTGTCACCTCACTAACCCGGGAATTTTGCCGGAACCCTCTCGTGTTGAGGGAAGGGATCTTTAATGTCCAACAGATCTCTGTTAGACAGGACCGACAGCTTTACATCTCCTCCGAAAGCTGGACACTCAAGCGATTCCCAAAATCCGAAAAATCGCACCGACTTTGTGGGGATTGAACCCAGGTAACTCTGCGTAGGAGACGAGCATCATATCCCATACGACACCGAGCCGGCAGTTTGACCCATTTAAAAAGCAGGACAATAATTAAAATATGATTCCTATACACCGTTTTTTCGCCTGTATCAAGTCGATTTTTTTATTAACCAAGAGTGAATATAGATTTTTCTTATTCGTATAATTGAGTTAATGTATGGCATTATTATTTGCTTATTTGCGGTACATAATTAATGTTGTGATATTTTATTGAACCTGAAGGGTGGCGTAAATGGAGGATAATAATAATTTGTATTATTTTAGTTATTAACTTGTCTATGTTATTATCGTACCGTTAATTGACGTGAATGTTTTCGAAATTCTAATTTCCTTTTCAAAGTATAATACACTTAGGTCGGTTTTACAAAGCTACTTGACTAATTGTTTAGTATGACAATTTGCCAATTCTATGTTAAATTCACATTTGAGTTGCATAAAACACTTAACAAGAAGTAAAAAATAAATCAGCTAACAATGTTAATACAGTATTTTGGTTGCATAAAACTTAACGAATTGTCAACTTTTTGTTAAGTCTATGTCAACTATTTGTCAGCTAATTGGTCAATACCCTTTGATTAACTCCTTGTTAAATAACATTTTAGTATTTTCAAAGCCAATTGGCATAAAATATCAGTGTAAATTACATATTATTCATATTTATTAAGAAAATAAATAAATCAATTACAAATAGTTAGATGGAATATTTTGAAATTAGAATATTGTCGAATATAGAAGGTAAGTATTATTGTATACAGGGTGTCTACTTTAAAAGTACCAAACTTCAGGAGGTGATAGTACAAGCACTTGCATCAAGAAATGTCCTACAAATTTTTTTCGGAAAGTTGATAATTATCGAGTTATTTAATACTCACTAAATTTTTGCTTCTCTCTATAAAAACAAAAATATCTCTGTTATTCTTACAGCTACATCAAATCTGACTATACCATCGGAAAAAGTATTGAATTTGCTATAAGATAGGTAAGTACCAATGGTGATGTATACCGGCTGTTGTAAAAGGTTAAATGAGAAAATTGTGAAATGAACAAAATTAGTGGTATTTTCTTGTTAGCTGTACCACTGAAAACTGGTCGATAAGTAGCTGTTTTTTTTGGAAAAACTATTACATTCATCTGGATTTTAAACGGTTTATCAACTTTTGAGTTTAATATTTTTCCAGCAATATCATTGGCAAGAATAAGAGTAAGAACATTAAATTCTTTAATTCTTCGATCGCAAATGAGCTATACAATTCCACAAGTGACTTTTCAATAATAATAAGCGATAAATAAATAACATATCTGGATATTGAATGATTGAGGAACTAGGAATAATTAATTCTTCTCGGGTTAGAAGAAGAAATTAGAAAAGAGAATCATAAAGGAATAAATCACAGATGGCTTGTATCACTTGATTTTAAAACAAATAAAATATTTAGAATTTGATAAGAACTCTCATTCAACGAAATAATGAACTACAGTTTATATTTTCCTCTTTTACGGTTCCATTTTCCTTTTCGAAAAAAAGAAAACATGCCTAGTTTGTCAAACATTGAATATCGAGATATGTTATTTGTGTATGGCTTGGCATTCCCGGCAGCGGTGCGGGAGTATGCATTGCGCTTTCCAAACAGATAGAAACCTTGCAGAAAGACATTTGTTAAAGTTTTTAGGCGCTCCGGTGAAACCGGTTCATTTAGTGGTTTAAGAATTAGAGAAGGTGGTGGAAATGCTCAGCAATGGAGACAAGCACCTGCAATATTGCAGGCTGTTCGCGAGGACCCTACAACAAGTACTCGGAGAATTGGTGCTACATTGAGAAATCTAACCTAACCTTACCATTTGCGTAAGGTTCAAGACCTATTGCTAGTGGATAGTGAGGTGAAGTTGCAATTTTGTAGGAGGTACATGAATAAATCACAGGAGTGGGGATATATATATATATATATATATATATATATATATATATATATATATATATTCTTTTGAAAGAGAGGATTTACAAAAATTTGAATAATTGTATTTACAATAAATGCTTATATCTATATTTTGGTGTGTGTCAGAAAACCACAAGTGTGAGCTCAGGATATGTAACAGGGGAACCATACTATCTTGTATATGATTAAATAAACGAGTGAAAAACCTGAGAAAAACTCGAAAAAATAGCTTGTCTGTTTATGTTGTGTTAGTGTCGTGTGTACAAGAAGAGTACCAAAGATTTTTCTGCTTAGCCGCTTCATTCTATGATTGCATTCCATGATTTCCAAACGAAGACAAGGATGAGAAAGGGGTTTGGGACAGGAATCAGTAACAATGGAAAAAAAACCAGCAGAAAAATATTTCAACAATCATACTTCTTATATGTCTGAACAAATCTGAGAAAAGATTTTACATAGCAATCAAGGTCATGAAAAGGACTAAGGATATAACAAAAAAAAATACATAACCGATATTTCCTCAAATTCTATCTCTGTTTGACCGAGAGGGCCCCGATGGCCAGGTTCAGTCTTCCAAGTGATGTCGATTATGATTTATAGATGTTTTAGAATCATTATGGACCCAATAATCTGGGTTGACATCGCCCATATATTATTTTTTCGTGGAACTTGTTTGATTTTAAGAAAAATTTGCAAAAAATGTTGACAGTCGTTCGAAAATATGATATTTGTCATATTTTGTGGGGATAAAATTCTATGGACGGACGAGGCAACTTTTACCGAAGTTGGTATGATGAATTTGAGTAATTCCCATATATGGGATACAGAAAATTCTCATGGCACTATTGTGTAACACTCTCAGTACGAGATTAAAGAAAAAGTGTGGTTGGGGTTAAGGAGAGGTGAGCTTGTCGGGCCAGTTATACTTCTCGATCGTCTCAATTCAAACGTATTTTTAAATCTATTAAATAACGAAATAATGAACGTTCTGGAAAAAATGCCTTGAACTACTCGGCAGCACCTTTGGTTTTAAATAGACGGCAGCCCGTCTCATAATTCTAGAATGGTCCAGAACTGGATGACTGAGAGATTTAGAGAGAAATGGATAGGTCGATTCGCGCCGGTGAGATGGCCACATAGAAGCCCTGACCTTACGTAGCTTGATTTTGATGTGTGGGGCTCAATAAAGACTAATGTTTATAGAATTCCCATTAATACTCGGGAAGAATTAATTGAAAGGATTCGAATCTGTTGCGCCGAAATGAGTCAAAAACACGTTGAACTTCAAAGAGTAGTTGATAGTTTAAGAAAAAGATGTGTTAAGTGCATTAAAGAAAGAGGAAGACATTCTGAACACCTGCTATGGTTTAGTGTTCAAATATCTTTCGTGAAAATATTATTTATCCATTTTTCCTAAGTTTAGTTTCTATTCATGTTTCAATAAGAAATATAAAATATCTGCGTTTTCGAATTTTATGTTTCATTACTCTTACCCATGATATTGCTGAAAAAAAAAAGTTAGCTCAAAAGTTGATACAACGTTTAAAAGCCAGTTGAAGGTAGTAGTTTTTACCAAAATAGAAACAGATACTTATCGACCAGTTTTCAGTGGTATAGCTAACAAGAAAATACCACTAATTTTGTTCATTTCCCAATTCTTTCATTTAGCCCTTTACAACACCCGGAATACAAATTTTTTTACCATTAGTACTTACCTATATTATAGCAAATTCAATGTTCTTTCCGATGGTATGGTCAGATCTGATGTAGATGTAAGAATAACAGAGATATTCTCGTTTTAATAGAGAGAAGCAATAAATTTCATAAAATCAAGAAGTGTTGAATAAGTTGATAATTATCAACTTTTCGAAAAAAATGTTATGGGACATTTTTTGTTGCAAATAACTTGTACTATCACCTTCTGAAGTTTGCCACCTTTTATAGTAGACACCCTGTATATACGTATTCAATTTTGTGCTTACAAGTATAATTTAATTTTTAGAAAATCTCTTTGCCATAAAAATTGGGAATGTTCTTCCTGTTGGCCAGGATCTGTCTATGATAGTACTAATTTCAATGACTCACCAGTATGTGCTGATTTTGCTTATTTATGAGGAGCCAAAGGCTATGCCTACAAGAGGTAGTTGGTGTCACCAGTTTGAACTCGAACAAATCCTAGAGAGATAAAATACATCGTAGCACATAGATCTACGAGGAATGCAATTGAACATTGATTTGGTGTTTTGAAGAGACAATTTCCTTGTTTGTCTAAAGGGTAGGCATAAAGCTTAGGGGTGCTCTTCACGTTATAGTTGACTGCTAGTGCTACATATTATTAGTATCCTACAAAATATCATGGTGACGAAGAAAACAAGAAAATTGCATAATCAATGCAGTGAAATTGTAGCAGTTCTCACAGCCATAATAAAATCAGTTTTTGATCTAGCGTGAATCCTCTTTGTGCTGAAATTATAATAAAATTGTTGTACTTGTTGAAAATGAAATGATTATGTGAGTACAAATTTTTGAAACTTTTTGGGGTTTTTCTCATTAACCATATGGTTTTAGGGCTGGGCCGACATATCATGTATGGGTAAGAGATGGGCTTAGGCATTTGAAGTGTAATTTCATGCAAAACTTCAATAGAACACTCAGGATATGGAAGACTTTTCAAACAGGAGAGAAAATCAGCTTCCTCAAGAGATGGTACCGAAATAAACAAAAATATTTAAATGCTGACTACGTTTTACAAATGTTTGTCGCATTATTTTCAAGCAATTAGCAGCATTAACAAACTCAACTATTAAATGACCAATCTGGTCCCTTAAAACTGCCAAAATTTGGCTCCCTGTGTCATTTAATTTAGGACTACGACCCCCTGCCTCAGTTTTCTGAAGCTTTCCTTTACTTTCATCTGCTGCCACTTTTGCAAGCAGGTATCTATCTTTCAATTCAAAAGAATTAGAGGTATGAGGAGAGAATTTGGGCAATTTCAATTCAATTTTACGTGTTCCTAAGCGACATCTTTTCTCGTCTCCTTTTCAACTTTGCATAAAGCATACGAGAGCTTGGAAGTCCTCGAATTTTCTGATTCCGCATTGAATTCTTCCTTTATCTTCTTCCAAGTTGTTTCCTTTTCATCAGTTATAGGACAAGATGAACTCTTGCATTCAATAATATTCTTGTATCTAAGTGAAAATGGAGGAATAGATGAGCACAACAAATTAAGCAGAAAGAAAAACATTGGAAGAGGAATCATGAAAAATTAAATAACGTCTTAATTAGGAGTAGCAAGTTTCTTCAATATCACCAAATGAGTAGTAATGAAGACGATTGTTATTATGTTCAAATGAGTATGAAAACATTCTTACTTGTGTATAATACTATAAAAATTTGGTTTTGAGTTTTGCAGATCTCTTTACTCGAATCATTTTCTGAATTTGAATTATATTTTCATGAAACAAAAAACAATCATTTTATCGTTTTTGCCTCCAATTTCCAATTTCCGTTGAATATTAGAATTCGATGTTTTGAAACGACATATAAATGACATTGACATTCTGTAACCAACTTTTGGAACCAGGCTAACAATGGTAAACGAAAAGTCATTGAAGTTTTATGTCAACTCTTTGTACACTTCATGTTTGCTAACAAGAACTAAACGAAGCTTTATTCAACCCATCTGAAATTGATTCAATATTAACTTATTGCTAAAGTTAATTCGTTGTCAACTGACTTGGAACTCAACATCGCTTTATACATTATGTCTCAGATATTCGAATTATGGGTACCAATAATTATCTTGAATTTAATTTTTATCAAAAACTATAATAATGGTTCTCATCGGCATAAAATCCGCATTTCATACACTTGTTCATAAGAGTATTCACGGTTCCTTTCTTTTCACATACAAATTATTATTGTCTTCGATTTACCCCACCCTTCACGTTAACGAAACAATAAAATATCACAGCACTCATTATGACCTACAAATAAGTACCGAATTATGCCATATAAATATAACATAATATGAACGAATCAGAAAAATCTATGTTCATTCTTGGTCAATAACAAAGATCGACTTGATACGGGTGAAAAAGCGGCTTATATAAATTATATTGAGATGATTCTCCTGCTTCTTATATAGGTCAAACTAGTAGTTAATCAATATTAGGGTAGACGAGCATAAGAAATCAATAATTCATGATTAATTAACAACTAATTTATCAGAAAATTCAATAAATATTTATTAGATTTCACTAAAACCCCAATTCTACATTCAGGTAACAAAAGAAAAGGATTAGATTTATTATAATTCGTAGAACTTTGAGCAGCTCACAAACATAATCTACCAATAAGTAACGATCAATTTGATTTCTGTTTGTCCCCCACATCTCCATCTGTGTTTTGGGTATACAGGGTTAGGCAATAGTACCGGAACGGTTAATCATCTCAGTTATTTACCGAGCGATTTTTTTTGAAAATTTGTATTCCTACATTGCTAAACATAAAGAATTCAGTGTTGATATTTCGTACTCGCTAGTGATTTCGGTTTAGCCGGAAATGAAAAAATGTGAATTTCAAATGTAACACTCTACATGTTTATTTATTTTTAGATTGAGAGAAAAAACTTTTTTAGAGACAATCAACAGAAAAAATTTCCTTTCAATGTCGAGTTCATAAAAAATTAAAATTATATCACCTAAATCAAATTACTTTTGCATTAATAATCAACAGGACAGGTTGATAAATTATAATGTCAAATACTTGTTGAAGTTCAGATTTTTGCATTTCAGTTTCAGAACGGATCGAGGTTTTGATGATGCGCGGATATGGTGACAGATAACGATTTTACCAAGAAATTCGCAGTCTGTTCAATACTGTTCATCCAGATCATCACATTAATGAATCTACAGTATGCAGAACTATTCAGCGATATGAAGCAAGTCGGCGAGTGAAAGATATTCCCAGAGCAGTACGCCCAAAGTCTGCCACTGACGAAGAAACAAAGTTGGACATTTTACTGGCAATCGAGGAAAATCCTCAGGTTTCTACAAATAAACTAGCCTTGAATCATGATATTTCTCAGAGGTCAGTTTGTAGGATACATGAAACCATATAAAATCCTTTCCGTCCATGACCTTACTGAAGACGATCCTGACCGTAGAGTACAATTTTCATTTCATGGAAATGATTATGGCGAATCCAAATTTTTTGAATAGAATCGTATTCACGGATGAAGCTACGTTCGGCTTTACGGTACAGTAAATAGGCATGGTCGAGAGACAGCCCATATTGGATTAGGGAGGTTCATACATAACATCCACAAAAATTGAATGTTTGGACCGGCGATATTTGGAATTATTAAGAAATAAAACTGTGTCAGCCATAACAGCTTTAGATCCAAATCTAAATAATCTGTTAACCCCAGCTGATATGGTTCCAACAAGAAGGAGCTCCCCCACACTTTGCAGTAGATGTTGGAAATTATCTGGATGAAGTTTTTCCAGAAAGATGGATCGGCAGAAGAGGTCCTATCGGGTGGCCCCCGCGGTCACCTGATCTATTGCCTCTGGACTTCTTTTTATGGGGCCACTTGAAATGCCGAACTCATAGAGAACGACCTGCCAATCTAGATGAGTTAAGGCGTCGCATAACAGAGGAAATCAACTTGATACCCCCACAATTTTTGCAAAATTCTCTTAGAAATTTCAGTGATCGATTTGCTCATTGTCAGGAGGTGAATGGAACTCATTTTCAACACTTGCTATAGTTTCAATAAGAAAATTTCTCTCGTTCGTGCAAAAGTCAAAACTTCAACAAATACTTGACAATAATTATCAACCTGTCACATTAATTATGAATTCGAGAGTGATTTGATTTAGGTGATAATAATTATTGTCATTTTGATTTTTATGAACCCGACATTTCAGGAATACCAATTTTCTGAAAAAACGGTCGGTAAATAATTGAGATAATCATCCGTTCCAGTACTTTTCCTAATCCTGTATATGATATTGTATTAATTTAATTCCTCTTAGTTTTTGGAAATAGGATAAAACATATTTTTATTCATTTTATTCTGTGAAAGTTAAGCCCAGTGTTTTTAGTAATCGGGATTATGTATTACTAGATATCAAACATCAAGAGCTAGTTTCATTTTATATAAAGTCAACATAACAACAACACAATACCGATATTTACCTTTGAGTATACTACACATATAGAGGTAAAATTTAACTCTAGAATCGAATGAAATATGATTTCTTATTTATTTTTTCATGAATTTTCATTTCAACCTTCCGTTTTCAGCTATTCTACATATAGATTGATGTTATGAGATATTGGCGATAAAAATAATGATATCGCGTGTGTTTCCATTCGAACTCGAATTGAATTTTTCAATTCAAGAAGAATTGATGCTATTCAACACGCAGCCGAAATAGCATCGAGGGTTCAATAAAAAAATCTCCATATAAGTTGCACAGCAGCCATTATTCATTGCCGATCAGTTTTAACTTGATAAATAGGTCTCTTTTGAGTATATGGATATTTTTTATTTACGAGACCTATTCAAAAAGTATGTTCTTGTATTTTCTCGAATAATCTTGATACACTTGTCTACTATTTTACCTTGGTCTGCTTGACCGTTTTACAGCCTTCTCTTGATGTCCTCTTTCAAGTGTTTTCCAATTAGCTTTTTTTCCCTTATTGAGAATTTTGAATTTTTCTATTTTCATTTCTGACATCTTTAGTTTTAGGTAGGTGACAAAATAATCAAGACGTTCAAATCAGGGAAAAAGGTGGGAGCTAAGAAACATCTCAGCCAAATTAGTCCTCAATACCCTCAGTAGAAAGGTGTGTGAAAACAGGTGGTATCTTGTAACGAACGCTTTTCAATCGTTAGCATACCAACCTTTTTTATTAGTGCCCCGTTTGAGTTTTTATGGTCTCACAATAATATTGTACATTAATAGACTTATCTAACCTGCTGGAGAACCTCCTCTAACGATGCAAGGCCAACAAATTGTATCCAAATATTCGATGCATCTTCTCGGAATAACTCCAGGTTTCGCTGACGTGAACATGTATCAGCAATAGCTAAGTCGGCATCAGCTAAACTTAGTTTTGTTTTCAGAGCCAAGCGATACTTCACCTCATCTCAGCTGTTGCTTCTATAGAAGGCTATAAGGCGCAGATTTGATCTGCTTTAGAATATTGTTCTCATGCATGGGGATCTGCGCCCAAACATTCGTTGCAGATAATGGATAGTGTTGCAAAAATGGGCTGTGCACCTTATCGAACACCTGGAGATCACCCACAGCTGGCTCTCAGAAAACAAGTTGCTGACCTTTCTATGTTTTACAAATGCTTCCACGAAAGATGCTCCAAGAAGCTGAAAGACCTTGTTCCGGGAAAACTAATGTGTTGCCGCAACACTAGGCTGGCAAGGAGTTCTCATCATATGGCGGTATTCTTAACAAGACCTCGAACCTCTTCCTATAAAAATTCCTTTGTTTACTGGGCCGGTGAGCTGTGGAACTCGTTTCCCTCCAACATCTTTCCAACATCCTACAATTTGTCTTTCTTCAAGAAGCGAGTAAACAGACACCTCAATTCTTCCCAGGCGCTTACTCATGTGGTGTATCAGATTCGCCTATTTCTGGGAAGCGTGCATAATAAAAAAGAGAAAAAGATAAATTCAAATATCTAACTTCACAAAATTGCTTGCAATGGGGTACGGTAGCTTATGAACATTTATCTTTTGACAATAATACTTCCATATGTGAACATATAAAAACCACAGAGCATCTAATAACATTTGATAATATCGAAATTCTTCATAACTGCGACAGAGGAAATGAAATGAATATGTTGGAATGTTTCAAATCAATAAGCTTACTACCCAAGTGAAATCACCCTTAATAGCCAGCTAGACATTAATACCTCTACACTGCTTAATATCAAATTAGGGTAGTATCTATATAAGTAAGTTCATTTTCTGTAGTTGACCACTGTAAAATGACCTGACGGTTGGAACCGGTCGTGGTTGTAGAAATGAACTTGTGGAAAGTATGAAATATATTTTACTTCATCTTCGTTAATAAATCTTTGTTAGTTCGTATTCTTTGACTTTCACTATTTATGTTTGCAAGTGAATCTTTATAGTTTTAAATGAATAGAGCAGAAAATAAGTCTTTATCTGATGTTTTAAAAGAATGAATTGTGATATAACTTTTTGCGTCATGAAGATAAAATGAAGAGTTTTCGATTACAAATCATATAGATAATATAAATTGCGGAGGATAGTAGAATCGTGTTTAGAAAAGAATGGCGCAGACTCGATTTTCCGCAAAATTTCCTCGAACTTAGATCCACAATAAATCCCGAGCTGGAAATAAATATGTTGGACAGGAGCATAACACAGTTCCGAGACGCCATTTCCTCCGAATGAACAATATGTCCGGCATGGATCGACAAGATTTTATCGGAGTTTACCCGAGGAAAATTGCTCGTGCAATTTTCCTGCCGGAATGCTGTCATAGCCATATATTCTGTATCGAAATAAAATTGAAAACTGATTACTGAATACGTGGCGAGAGAGACATAAATTCTGGTGAGCTCCTGAGTTTCTTCTGTTTCTAGTCGGCGATTCAGGTAGTAATTGCTTGTCATATAAAAATTTATTTCTATTCATATTAGAAATTTTCAATTTAAATTATCAACTTTGGGATAGAATTAAACTAATGATATTAGTTATAATGATTTGTTTAATCAGTAGGAATTACTTTCTCTCTATTGGGAAGAATGATACGATTTATTTCAGATTGAAAGGTCAAATCCCAGTTATAGAAACAAACATCAACGACGGAGAGGCAGGGAGTTCAAATTGAAGTTGGTATTCTGGCTGCCAAGTAATCTCAGGTATTTTTCTAGCTAGGCCAACTTGTATTCATCGAAAGAAAGATTACTATACCAAGAATCGAGTGAATAGGGGTGTTCCAATGAATTTGACCTCTCCCCTTCTAGCATGTCAGATTAACCTCTTATTCCCACCATTCCACATCTACATAATCATCATAGGAAGTATGGGCCGACCGGCACACCGGTAGAAAAGTATTTGTCGATATGAATCGATAATTTTTTCAAGTTAAATTTTCGATACTGAGTGTTCTAACTACAGAAATATTATTATAATATAATATCTGGACAACACTTTGAATCCAAAGTATTTTGAATAAATGGTAGTATAGATTGATATCAGTATTGAAGATACTGTTCTAGCATGTTGATTTGAAAGTGAAGGGATTAAACCCCTACACTCAGAATTCCCTAACCTAAGAATTTCAATCGTAAAGAGTATCATGTGACACCTCAATGAAATGATCTCTTGATGCTCTGAACCAGTCTGGTCAAAACTTGGTGTTAGGTTAGGTTAGATTATTCTTCAATTTACAAATTATGAGAAACATTGCAAGAAGCACATCAGTTCTTGACAGATGTTCTACATTTTCTTTCCATAAGTAATATTTTCTTCATTCTCAATATACAATGATCAATATTTTGATATTGATCAGTTGTTCGATACTCACGAGAGAAACTCGAATGGTGTACTCAGTTGAGGAAAGAGTGAAAATGGGGTAACTTTATTCTCAAAATAACAGTTGGGCAGAAAGAATTTCAAGAATATTGAACACAAAACAGCCCGAGAAGGAAGTGAGTCACCATCATATCAAAATTGCTGTGGAAGTTGCGATATTGGGCCATCTAAAAATGGTCATCACTCAGTCCATTAAGAATCCCATTCAACGGGAATATCAAGTACAATTGCCTACAGAACAATGAAGCATTACAAATTTCATCCCTACAAAATAAGATTACACCATGAAGCGAATGGAGATGACTCTGGTCGTCATCTGAAATTTTTCGAATATAAATAATAATCTCAGCTTTTTTCAAAATATCTGTTTCTCTAACGTGAGTACCTTTACGATCAGATCACCAATACTGGGACATCCAGAATCCTCATCGGTACAGAGAAATACATACACGAAACCTCACGAAAATCGAATGTTTGGGCAAGGTTGTACTGCAACCATTTTTTCCGTTATTCATAGAGGGTAATCTCATAGGAGATAAGTATCTAAAACTGCTAGAAAAATTGATTCATCCCAGAATTATTGAGAAATCCACTTTCTCAGGAGATCAATTGCATTATAAACAAGATGGTGCTGCCCCGCATTTTGATATTCGAGTTCGGGAAGATTTAAACAATAATTTTCCAGGGAACGGGATCAGTAGCAGGGGACCAATTAGGTGGCCAGCGAAGTCATCTGATTTGAATCTTATCCATTTTTATGGGGTAATTCAAAATCGAAAACGTTTGCTACGTAGCCTGAGACTTCAGACGACCTGCGGAGGAGAATTGTGGTAAAATACCAACTATTAACACCTAATGTATGTAAGAATGTAAGAAGGGAACTTAAGAACCGTGTATACCATTATATGGAGGTGGGAAGGAGTCATTTTGAACAGTTATTTCAGTAACTTTCACTTCAATTGTTTTATTCCTACTACACGCAGAAGTTTAACATATTGCAGATTCATTTGTTTGAATCAATGACTCGTGTTAAATCTTTTGGCACATCTGATACTTTGAAAATGAATAGCAACAATTTCAACTTTGTCTTCTGCTGATCACACTTCTTTCGAGTTCTTTTTATCATGAAATATAATATTTGCCGTATAGACTTTTATTTTTTTTATGCGCGCTTCCAAGGAATAGGTGAACCTTTTACACCACATGTGTGGGCGCCTCGGAAGAATTGAGGTGTCTGTTTACTCACTTCTTGAAGACGGCCAAATTGTGGAATGTTGGGAAGGTGTTGAACGAAAGCGTGTTCCACAACTCATTGGACCTGTAATCAAAGGAATTCTTATAGAGAGAGGTTCGAGGGATGGCTAAATGAACCGCCATATGATGAGAACTCCTTACCAGCCTGGTGTTTCGGCAAAGCATGAGTTTTCCCGGAACAAGGTCTTTCAGCGTCTTGAAGCATCTTCCGTAGAAGTATCTGTAAAACAGAGAAAGATCAGCAACTTGTCCTCTGAGAGCCAGCGGTTAGAGATCGCGGGTGATCTCTAACAGGCGCACAGCCTGTTATTGTATACTATCCAATATCTGCAACGAATGTTTGGGCGCAGATCCCCATACGGGGAACAATATAACAAAGCAGGTCGAATCTGCGCCTTATATAGAAGCAACATTTACCCACTAGCTCAAATTCACTGCGCCACTGGCGGCGCAACTAATGGCCTTATATAGAAGCAACAGCTGAGATGACGTGAAGTACCGCTTGGTGATGAAAAGAAAGATAAGTCTAGCTGATGCAGACACTGCTATTCCTGATACATGTTCATGCCAGCAAAACCCTGAGTTGATCGTTATTCCGAGAAGATGCATCGAATCTTTGGATGTAATTTGTAGGCCTTGCATCGTTTGAGGAGGTTCTCCAGCGGCGACCTTTCTAGAAAACGTAGTTGCTTACGTTTTACTCGCGTTGATGCTCACCGGGTAACTGACCCCATTCCGATATCCTCTGTAAGTCAGAGTTTGAGTTATTAATTTGTTAACATCTCTGAAGCTGACATTAAGCAACTGTGATCGGTAGCAGACTACTGAAATACGAAAGCAGGGTACAATCGTCTGCAAAACTAGAGACCTTGTTCTCTTTAGATAATAGAAGATCGTTTATCTGCAACAGAAACAAGGTTGGCGAAAGAATGGATCCCTGAGGTACTCCTGCTTGCAAACGGAAACAATCAGATGTAATACCGTCGACCACAAATTGTATTGATCTTTTTGAAACTTACTTATCCATATGCAGCATGTTTATTCAACAAGGCTGCATGCTAAATCCTATCGAAGGCTTTAGAGATGTCGGGGGCTATTGCTCTAGATCCCCCATGCTTCTCCATCGTTGATCTACGAACATGAGTGACGTAGGCGTGCAGATCTCCTGTCGATCTTTGCCTGCGAAAACCATACTGAGTTAATAATTCCCTGCAACTCAAAATATTTGATGAGTTCATCGTTTATGACTCTCTCCATCACTTTGGGCATAATGGGAAGAAGTGCAACATGGCGGTAGTTTTTGGGTAAGGACTTCTGTCCTTTCTTTGGGATCGGTTGACTTCTCGCTATTTTCCAGCTGCTCGGAAAAGTCTGGCTTTCATAAGAAACCTGAAACAGACGATTGAGAATGAGTGCCAGTTCAGGAGCACACCTTCCCAGGACGATTGGCGTCTGCACTCCTAACACAAAGTGAGTGTAGACCAAAGTCTTCAGAGCTTTAAGAGAGTATTTCAATGAGATTTCAAATGATACTCTTTGTAATTGGAATTCTCAAGTTTGGGGATGTCCATAAGAAAGGGTTGCTCCCTAAACTATAAAATCATATTACTAAAATACCTTCAATATTGATGTCAATCTGTACTACCATTCCTTCAAAATACATCGAGTTGTTCAATATATCTCCTATGATTATTTTGTAGATAGATGATGCTAGTGGTATGGAGATGATATGACATGTTCAAAGATGGAATGAACATTGATCCCTGCAAAATAAAAATCGATCTGTTTCAACGTTTTCTGCTAACATTGCTTTTATTTTAGTTAGAAGGGGGAGGTCAAATTTTCGTTGGATCACTCTATATAAGTATTAACGTGAATTGAAATTTCCATTCACTGAAATGAATAAATCAAGTTTATTCATGAATAAAGAAAGTTACTATTAAGTTTGATGTAAAGTAATTTCGCTTTTAATCACGAGAAATTTCGCTAGGAGATCGTAGTGATGATTTGGCAAAGAAATTAAATGAAATTATGAAAGGAGGATGAACGATGTGATGTGCCCAATAGTGTCGTAGAGGTCATTTAACAGAAAGTTATTGCCATTCTCAAATCTGGGAAAAATCCAGAACTTCCTAGTGGTTATCGACCTAGCTTACTTTCTGTTTCTTTCAAAATTTTAGAAAGACTTCTTTATCAGAGGTTAGAACCAATCATTGACAGAGCTCTGTCCACTTCTCAGGTAGGTTTTCGGAAAAACTTGAATTGTTCTGATCAGGTTTTAGGTTTATCCACATTCATTGAGACAGGATTTCAGGGTAAACTTGAAATAGGCGCTGTATTTGTAGATCTCTCTTTGGCATATGACTGAGTTTGGAAGGATGGTTTAGTTTATAAACTCTTTGAAGCAGTTCAATGTGGGAAAATTGTGAAGTTGATTGAAAATATGTTATCTGATAGAAGACTTCGAGTTTTTATCGGTGAGAAAAGCAGTAGATTTTACACTCTAAATGATGGCCTACCACTGGGATTTATATATGTCTGACTTCCCTGAAACATCCTCTACAAAGTTTATTTATGCTGATGATATTGATTTGGTTTTTCGACACTATTACTTCGAAACAATTCAGCAAACACTGACTTCCGATTTAGAAATTCTGAACATTTTCTTCAAAAAAGGGCGTTTATGTTCAAATACTTCGAAAACTAAGGTTTCTTGTTTTCATCTGAATAATTATGAGATAGGCAACGAAGAGTATTCTTCAATCAATCACTATTAACTCATAATTTCACTCCAACATATCTTGGTGTAAAGCTAGATCGTTCTTTGACTTTCAAATTTCATATTGACAAATTTATGTCAGAAGTTGAAAACAAGAAACAATATACTACATAAACTAGCTGGACCTAATTGGTGCGCCGGAGTCTTTACTTTGCGAACTACTGCTTTAGCTTTAGTATATTCAGCAGCAGAATATTGCTGTCAGGTGTGGTTGAATAGTGCTCATGTCAATAAGATTGATTCTCAGTTGAACTGTTGTATGAGAGTTATAAGTGGATGTATCGGTTCATTTGATACCCCATGGCTTCCGGTTATTTGTAATATAGTTCCTTCCCATATTGGCAGGAAATTAGCTTTCAAATCGTCTTTGGATAAGTATCACTCATTTCCAGAAGTTTTTCCGATAATACACGATCTTCAGAATCCACCTAACCTGAGACTGAAATCTAGGAAGCCTATTTGGTCGTTTGACTTGAAATGAAAACTGGATGGCAGGAAGTTGATGTTTTCAATGAAGTTCTCATAGAGGATCCTTCCAAAAGGGTTGCAGGTTTCGATATAAAAATATTGGTGTACATTAAATCGTCTCAGGATTGGACATGGTCGTAGTAATAGTATGTCGTTGAAATGGAATACTGTAGAAAGTCCGGCATGTTAATGTGGCGCCGCTGAAGAAACAATAACACATTTAGTCCCCTATTGTCCTATTTACCATTTTACGTGGTTTGCAAGAAATTCATTCCGTTTCAAATAACTTCATTTACTGGGTAGAGAACTTCAAGTCTATTCAGGAGATTAGTTTAGAATCTTGAGGTTATTAT
This sequence comes from Cryptolaemus montrouzieri, assembly GCA_013387265.2. Lineage (NCBI taxonomy): Eukaryota > Metazoa > Arthropoda > Insecta > Coleoptera > Coccinellidae > Cryptolaemus > Cryptolaemus montrouzieri. Next base: position 72,946,287 of record JABFTP020000001.1, on the reverse strand, counting down.
GTGCTATACCCCCGAATGGTGTATGAGATGTTCCCTGTTGAAAAACAGCGGAGCTTTAGTTAAGTTCTTTGATAAGGTTAGGACTGCTGATGAGATGTTCTTTGTTTGAAAAACATAGGAGCATTCGTTAAGTTCTTAGATTCAGGTGAGTTTAGACATATAAGAGATAGATATATTTGATGAAATATTTTTCTGCTGGTTTTCTTTTTCCATTGTTACAGATTTGTTCTGTCCTAAATCCCCTTCCTTTTCACCCTTGTCTTCGTGAAGTATTCCTGGAAAACATGGCATGCAACATGAGAATGAGAGAATGAAGCTGCTAAGCAGGAACATTTTTGGTACTCTTTTTGTACACACGACACCAACACAACATAAATAGACAAGCTATTACTAGTGCAATAGCGACAGGGAAACGAATTTCTTTCACAGTTTTTTTCACTCGTTTATTGCACCACACGCAAGATAGTATGGCTCCCCTGTTACATTTCCTTTGTTCACACTTTAGAGGCAATCGTAGGAGGCATGATGCGAGTTCAGATGCCTGATTAAGGAACTGGAATGGTCTGTTTTTCTGCTGGTATTCTATTTATTCGCTTGTGTTTTTCTGACACACACCAAAATTATAGATATAAGCATTTATTGTTAATACAATTATTCGAATTTTTGTAAATCCTTCCTCTTCAAAAGAATATATATATATATATATATATATATATATATATATATATATATATATATATATATATATATATATATATATATTTGTGATTGTGTGCCAGATTTTACTACAACACGAGCAGAACGGCAGGATTAGACTAGATAAGAAATAAAATGGATAGCTGTTAGTTGGTAAGCATATCACTGGAGAATGTATGAACCGATTCAGTTATTTTGTGTTCTTGAATGTTCGTAATGGTCCAATTTAGATTTTTGAGGAGAGAAAAACAAGAAACGTTCTTCAGAATAGTTTAAAATTCAGGAAATTATGAATGAGTTTTTTCTATGTGGTTTTTTGCATATCGAGTCCATAAGTATAATTCTTTTTTCATTATTTTTGTCTTTATGGTCTTATAATAAGATTTTTACGAGATAATGAGCGCATCCTCAAAGGAAATTGGAGAATTTGAAAAAAATTGTAGGAAGTATTTTTGTTTGAACTTTAACACTACTAAAGATAGGAGCGAAACATTTATTTCATTTTGTTCGAAAACATTTATAACAGACACAGAATACAGCTGTGATTTTCATAGAAGAAACCACTCGTGTTTCGATAACAAGTTTCGATATAACGTAATTTAATACAAGTTAGAGGCCTGAATTTCTCGATAAATACCATTTTCCCACACGGAATAACTCTGCATTCAAATCACAGCCGACCGTATAGCTTCTGAAATATCGACCCATTCAAACAAAATTCATATGATTACTCTGACAAAGCACAGCTGCAAATGATACTTTAGTTGAACTGGTTGAGTGATTCTTTGCTGCTTAATCCCGTATGTAAACTCTTCGGCTGTGAAGAATACGTCCTAATCAAACAGTCTTAAAACTTTGTTGGGTTGGTAAACACATAAATGGTCAAATACAGTCATGATGAAACATCTGCTAAATGTATTTTATTCGATGTTCGTGACATAACTAGTATTCTATGTTCTGTTTTTTTTTTGAACTTGGCAGGCAGATTTTCATGATGAATTTAATATTTTAATCTTTATAGTAGGAACGAGAAAGTCTTTAGTCAACCAATAGTTATTTGAGCGAATACATCCAAAACAATAATACTTAATCCGACAAGAATAATGAATCAACCCTTAAAGAGCTGCAATAAGTTTTTGCATAGGAAGGACTCAAAGAATTTTCGATATTAGAATAACAAAACACTAACGAAATTTTTTAATTAGAAATCGGATTCAAACTATGCAAATTAAGCTCTAAGACTCAAAATTCATAATCTTACAGATAATAGTAATAGGGAAATAGATCTTAGGGAAACTTCAGCGATTATTAAACATAAATACACAGGTAGTTTTATCAACGAACAAATTGACTTGAATCCTTCACCTCTATCAACTATTTTTTCCTTTCGTATCAATAATGATAAGATGCGAACTTTATTGCTATTTGTGAAAACATATTGAAGACTTTTATTCGGGAAACAATACTCAATCTTTCGTAGAATGTTAAATATCCTTCCCTGAAGGAGCTGGCTTTTCGATCCACTTTGCATAATCATCCATAACCAGGGCAACATAGCAGTGATACGTTCTAGTCTGTAATCAATAAGAGCAACAGATTGCAGTTTCGGACTCTTTTTACCTCGTCAGTGTAGAAGATCCATTCACAACACCAAGCCGAAATCGAAAAGTTGATCAAACAGAAAACTTTAAGAAGCCATACTAATTCGACTATCTCCCGCAATGATGCGCACTGTGCCTGCTGAATACCTACAGATTGTCGAAAGTTGACGCTCCAGTGCTTGTCTTAAACCAGGTGTCCTTCATATCTCAATAATGATATTATGTGACTTCATTTCGCTCGGCCAAAGTGTTGATAAGCAATATTATGAGAATATTATGCGTTAAGATACCATATTTGCGGACAAATATATTTATTCGTATAAAATGCCGCTCATTAGGTTCAGCAACTGTCCTATTTATCTGATTTGGCTCCGTTTGACTTGACGAGATGAATGCGGTTACCAAAAAGAAGCTCAAGGATATCTCGAACATTGAATACATTAAATGTTTCAAATAGAAAAAAGCGTTGGTATAGATGTATTAGTGGTAGTGCAGATGAAATAGATATTGAACGCCCAAAATCAATTGCCGGGCGGAGAAAAGAACCATCCATTTCAATATTCAAATTCCTCTTTTGGTAGGCAAGTAATTATTAACACATTTTTTTTCGGATACATCCGGATATGTGCCAATAAAAGTCGATATTTTTCTCAGCTCACATACTTCTCTGATGAGAAATAAAATGAAAGAAATAATAAAAAACAAGTACTGTGTTTTAAGGAATTTCACTTAATAAATGCGATTCGTAACGCGTTTCACTACACCGTAGCTTCTTCAGACGAATGAATATACAGAAAAATATAAATGAGAATATAACTATAAATGTTCTTGAGTAAGAAGAAACAACCCAATAAGCTTTTAATTGGTTATTTATGACAAGTATATCCAATAAAATTAAGGAATAGATTGCTCCCCGAAAAGATTCAATAGAGGTGAAAGGCTTAAATCGACTTGTTCATTGATGAGTCTACCTGAGTGTTTGTATTTATTGATTTCTAAAGTTTCCCAAAGATCTACCTTCCAATATTTATTATCTGTATGCAAAATTTCAAACTGTGGATCGAAAGAATGATTATTTTCTAAGAGATGATTCGCGTAATTTGAATCTGATTTTTTATTTGAAAAACTGCGTTTATGTTCCGATATTCTAATATTAAAATTTCTATGTGTTCTACCAATGTAGAAATTATCACAGTCATTGCAATTCAATCGATAAACACCTGATTTATTGTTTTTACCTGGTTTGGTTTTATTATTTTTATATATTTGCCTAAATTATTATTAGTTTGGAAAGCTATGTTGAAATTATTGCTACTTAAGAATGATTTTAGTTTCTCACTTGTAATGCCAACGTAGGTTAAGGTGTTGAATTTTTGTTTCAATTTATCGACAGGGTAAACTTCATGCAATGCGATTCTACTTTGTTTTTATTTAAAATATTATTTATTAGTTTGGGATTGTAACCATTATTTTTGGGTATTTGTTTAATCAAATTTAGTTCTTTGTTGAAATTTTCTGGTGATAACGGGATGTTAATCAATCTATGAATAAACTATTGAATGCTGACATTTTATGTTGATATGGATGACACGACGAGTTATGTATTACAATATCTGTATGTGACGGCTTATGGTAAATTGCGAAAACATGTTTTCCATTTTCATTCGAAATTGTTACGTCTAAGAAATTTATCGAATTATTGCTTTCTATTTCGGTTGTGAATGCAATTTTCGGATGCAATGAATTTATATGATTTTCGAAAATTTTAACTGTATATCTGTTCCTGTGAAGCAAATAATGATATCGTCTACATAGCGGTACCAGTATAAACAATATTTACTGAGTGGATGATTATGAATTAATTTCTCTAAGTTATTCATGAATATTTCTGCTAACAAAGGACTTAACGGATTGCCCATAATCAAGCCGTCTTCAATAGTATAATATTTGTTATTGAAATGGAAATAATTTTGATCTAAACAAAATTGTAATAATGAAAGAATATCTGATTTAATGATAGTATTGACATGATTCTTTTCCAATAATTCTTCAACTAAGTAATACGTATCTTTCGGAGGAATGTTGGGAAATAGATTCTTAACATCGAAAGAAATGAGTTTGGAATTAGGTGGTATAGTGGTATCTTTGATATTGGCAATAAGTTCGTATGAATTTTGACCGAAAATTTAGATTGATTAACATCCCGTTATCACCAGAAAATTTCAACAAAGAACTAAATCTGATTAAACAAATAGCCAAAATAATGGTTACAATCCCAAACTAATAAATAATATTTTAAATAAAAAAAGTAGAATCGCATTGAATGAAGTTTACCCTGTCGATAAATTGAAACAAAATTCAACAACTTAACCTACGTTGGCATTACAAGTGAGAAACTAAAATCATTCTTAAGTAGCAATAATTTCAACATAGCTTTCCAAACTAATAATAATTTAGGCAAATATATAAAAAATAATAAAACCAAACCAGGTAAAAACAATAAACCAGGCGTTTATCGATTGAATTGCAATGACTGTGATAATTTTACATTGGTAGAACACATAGAAATTTTAATATTAGAATATCGGAACATAAACGCAGTTTTTCAAATAAAAATCAGATTCAAATTACGCGAATCATCTCTTAGAAAATAATCATTCTTTCGACCCACAGTTTGAAATTTTGCATACAGATAATAAATATTGGAAGGTAGATCTTTGGGAAACTTCAGAAATCAATAAATACAAACACTCAGGTAGACTCATCAATGAACAAGTCGATTTAAGCCCTTCACTTCTATTGAATCTTTTCGGGGAGCAATCTATTCCTTAATTTTATTGGATATACCTGTCATAAATAACCAATTAAAAGCTTATTGGGTTGTTTCTTCTTACTCAAGAACATTTATAGTTATATTCTCATTTATATTTTTCTGTATATTCATTCGTCTGAAGAAGCTACGGTGTAGTGAAACGCGTTACGAATCGCAATTATTAAGTGAAATTCCTTAAAACGCAGTACTTGTTTTTTATTATTGATAATGGAATTTTACCAAGTAAAAGCCTCCCAAATTCAAATATGAAAGAAATAAATTGATAACTACAGGAAACCACCGTATACTCAAGTTGAGTGGCTTATTAGACGTTTATGGAGAACTAATAATGCTATCGTTCTGAAATTTTATAAGTTGAGTCAGCTGGTCTGAAGTTGTATTTCTGAAATTTTCACATTAATGGCACTTCTGGTATAACCGTAACTTTGTTATTTAATATAGAACACCCTGTTTATTGATGTCTAATTCGATAACACTTATTATTCCAATTACAAAACACCTCATACATAAGTCTAGCTTGTTTCGTTCATGAAATATCCTAGTTTTACTTGAAAATTATCGATTTTCTGCTCTTCGAAAAAATTGATATATATCGAGAACAGCGTGAGATATCAAAATAATGAAAGATGTTTTGCAAATAAGAAACTATGCGGGACATAACTCATATCCGCCTGAGTCTCAATCAGTATACAGACTGCTCTTTTTTCCGCCTCATATTTCGAAACGAAGAAATAGCGAGAACTACGTTTTTTCAAATTGCAGCCCATATTTTTTTCAATTCATTAGTTTCACCGTGAAAACTAATTGAAGTTCCCCATGCATACCCGGTACCTGAGATTTCAAGTTTTCAAGTTATGGCGAAAAAAACGAATTTTACGTACCTACCTGAAGTTGGCAAGGGCGGCTTAGATTCGTGCACGTGTATAGACAGTTCGCAGAGCATTAACAAATAACTGTCCTTTTGTCATTGGATAGTTGATAAATTAGGAGAAAAAATGCGAAACTGCAGTTGTTGTCGAATTTTCAAAGTTAAATTAAAAAATATCAAAACGAATTGAACTCTGTTTTCCGAAATTTTATAATAATTGTTCAAAATGATGACCATTCACTTCTAGATCTAGTTCTACTCGAGCCCTGTAATGTGGCTCGCCTCGGTTCTTCCACATCCAACTGCCTGGAAGCATTTCGAAGTCTATTATGCAAGTCATATCTTAAAGTCTTTTCATCTTTCAGCGCTCTCTAAAGATAAAAATCCGTAGGCGTTAGGTCAGGTGACCTTGGAGGCCTCAAAGACGTTCTAATTTATCGATCTTCAAACATATCAGTTAAAATTGGCTAATTTTTATTTGTGCGATGAGCTAGCGCTCCATCGAGTTGTTACCAACAACGCCTTGAGTCAGCTACTGATAAAGTGTCAACGAAGTCACTTACTACCGTCCTCAAAATCTCATATAAAGTTCACCAATTAAGTTTTCATCGTACACAAAATAAGAAAATCTGTTGTCCTTCGAAAGTGTAAACACATTGAAACTAAATTTATTTTGAGGATTTCTTCCACTCCGGTTAAAAACCCCATCATTAGAAAATTTGGCCTCATCTGTCCAGATAATGCTTTTGAGAAAATCGGGATATTCTTGTGTTCTGCGAAGAAGGATCTCACACAGTTCTATTTGAAGCTGTCCATCGCTAGCTTATAGAGTTTTAACAAATAAAAATTTTTGAGGGTGCAGTTTATGTTATTTTGAAATTCTGTGAATACTACTATGAGATAAATTCAGATCTTGCTCCGCTATTACCAATGATGCACGTGGATTAACATCTAAATAAGCTAGAACGGCAATTTCATTGTCTTCATTGTTGAGTACTACCCTTCCCCGAGATTTTCTTTCAAGACTGAATTTCTGCCGATGGTTCTTAGATATAGTTCGAGAAAATGATCATTTTGATAGTGAAATAATGTCCACAGACGAAGCTAACTTTTCGAGAACAGCTATCACAAGTTTTCACAATAATCATTATTGGGCTGAGGAAAACCCCCTTTTGATTGAAGAATATCATTATCAAGAACAATTCTCACCGAATCTCTGGGTCGGAATAATTGTAAATTATTTGATTGAGCCATTTTTTTTGCCTAACAGACTGAATGGTTCCGCGTATCGGCAATTTCTTGAGGAGGAGTTACCTTTATTGCTCGAGGATGTGCCACTCTTGGTGAGAAATATAATGTGGTTCATGCATGACAGGGCACCAGCACAGTGGAGAACTAGGGAATTCTTGAATAATACATTCAACAACCGATGGATAGCTCGAGGTGGGCCAGAACCATGGCCTCCTAGGTCCCCAGACTTAAATAGTTAAGACTTTTTCTTATGGGGATATCTCAAAAGTTTAGTTTATAACACTCCCGTGAACACTGTAGAAGAAATGAGAAATCGAATAATAACCTCTTGTGACACGATGAGAAATACACCAGGAATATTTCAAAGAGTGCGTGATAATATTCGAAGAAGGACAGAGGCCTGTATTCTTGCAGGTGGAGGACACTTCCAGCAATTAATTCAGTTTTTAATTGTTTTTTTTTAGTTTGATATTGAATAAATATAAGTTGAGTCTCAGAACACGAACTATCAAAATAAAAGCAAATTTTTAGCGTATTTTTTTTATATATATATATATATATATATATATATATATATATATATATATATATATATATATATATATATATATATATATATATATATATATATATATATATATATCAAATATTTCAAATTCAAAAATGTTTCACTCGAAAACGGTTAGAGATAAGAATAACGTGTCAACAAAGTTTCTAAATTGAACGAAGATGACGAAAATTGATTGTACGCTTATCAGTTGCGTACTGCATAAAAGTTTGAAAGGGCAAAATGAGACATGGCTTCGGAAAAGGAAACATCTTGTGAATTTCAGTTAAAATCTAGGAAGTGTAATGATAGAGGCTGTAAAAAATAGCTTCCATTGAAATTTGGGCCGAATATCTCAAAAACTGCACAATTTTTTCCGGAAATTTCAACAACCTGTAGCTCCGTAACGAAGCTTTTGCGGACCTAAGTTTATGTAAACTCTTTTTCTTACAATTGCACGTAAATGTTGTGACATACTATTATGTTATACCTTGTATAGTACAAATCGTTCTTCTTTATAAGTAGAACCCAACGTGGCTAAAACCAAGCCATTCCGTAACAGCACATCCATTTAGTTTTCCCTTATGCTAATTTACGATTATGTTCTTTATATTTGAAACACTATGAAGAGAATGAGGACCCAGATATAAGGATTTGGAAAGTGCCCATCTCGGCCTCTAGCAAATTTCAGATGTATAATCTATACAGGGTGCTTCAACGAAAACTAAACAGAGGCTATATCTACCAAGATATTCATTTCTGATCAAAACGCAAAAACAGGTAAATTTTTGTTTCAAGGGGGACATCTTTTGGGGTAAAAAACTTGCCTGAAATATCAACCCTTTAAGCGGGGGTTGCAATCCTTGACCATTTTGAATGGAGAAGATGGGTCCAGTGATGACTCACAAGAAAGGTGGTATCTTTGTCTACATCGCCTTAAACGAATTTCCATTTACAATGGAAAAAAGTAAGAGATACAGGGTGAGCAACTGAAAAATAGGGAAAACTATTTCCCTGAGACTATTCAAGTTTTAGTGAAGTAAAATGGAACAGATCCATGCTGATCAATGGCAGTCATCATCAATTACCATCCTCATCTCGAATTTCAACCCCTAGAGCAGGGGTGACCACCCTCAAAAATTTGGAATAGGGTAGATGGGTCGAATGATACCTCGAAAGAAAGGTATTATCTTTGTTTGCATCCCCGTGAACGAATTTTCATTTTTGATTGAAAACTGCAGAAGATACAGAGTGAGCTACCGAAATTTTCAAGAGTTGTCACCCCTGCTCCAGGAGTTGAAATTCCAGATCAGGATGGTACTTTATGATGACTGCTATTGATCAGCATGGATCTGTTCCATTTTACTTCACTGAAACTTGAATAGTCTCAGGAAAATAGTCTTCCCTATCTTTCAGTTGCTCACCTTGTATCTTTTACAGTTTTCAATTAAAATTGAAAATTCGTTCAAGATATAACCTTTCTTTTGAGACATCACTCGACCCATCTTTCCTATTCGAAATGTTCAAGGATTGCAACCCACGCTTAGGGGGTTGATATTTCAGGCAAGTATTGTACCCCAAAAGATGTCCCCCTTAAAACAAAAATTGACATGTTTTTGCGTTTTGATCAGAAATGAATATCTTGGTAGATATAGCCTCTGTTTAGTTTTCGTTGAAGCACCTTGTATGTCCGTTTCGGCCTATATCGTTAATTCATTCATTCATATTTATAATATTTTTTGAAATAACTGATTCTTCAGAGAAATTACGAAACTCTGAAACAATTCTGCTAATATACTGAAATTTGTATAAAACAATGTCTGTCGGTTCTACTAATCTTAAATATTTATTATCAGCCTCGCTTGTCGTAATTAAAATCAATTTTCGTTCAAAAACAGTACGAATTTAATTCTACTCTTATCTCCCATCTTTCGGATTGGAAAATGTTCACTTTCAAACTGAATGGAAAACGGCAATACCTACCATCGTCAATATAAGTCGGAGAGCCTAAATCTAGGAATAACATCTATTATTCTCGGGTGAAATAAAGGAAGCCCCGATTGATTTGGCAATATATTCCAGAGGTTGACAATTGTAAAGGGCCGATACGTTCCTGATTGCGTCGTGCTCTAGAATCGCGCGTTTCACCATGAATTAATGGCATCGGATATCGGATGCGGCGGCAATTTAAAGTGGTTTAAGCAGTGGCGTTACGGGTTGATTTGAGTTAGACGGAGGGTGGGGGGTCGTTAACCGGAGGCTTGAAACAGACAGTGTTACCTGGAGAATGAAAAAGAATCTGTTCACGTTCAAGGGTATTTGACATTCTTTCCGTTAATTTAACTAGATGAGCTCTTTTCGGGATTACGTTCTTTCGTCAATTATTCAAAGATCCAAAGAATTTTCATATTGCAGAAGGTAACATATGGGATGATCTTTACATATAATGATGTCTGCCATCAATATGATTTCATTTATCCTGTACTTTTTATTCGCCATGATTGCCTGGAGCACATCTAGAAAATATTATACGAGCGGGGGGGTTTATATATCAGATTGATGGTAATTTCTCACAAAACATAATACACAAGAATCAAGTTTCATATGAACTCAGATATTCCCGTGGGAAGGGGTATAGATTGTCAACAACGTCTCAATTGAAGAATTCTCGTTTATTGATAATTGAAATGAATATTCAATGTTTTTTTATACACAATTGAATGCAGTAAACATTCGATGAAAACCTTTATGTTAAACTGCATTTATCGTTTTGTTTTTCTACACGTAAGGAAACAGAGATACTGACTATCCGACGAGCGAACACGCAACATACAGTTGAACATGAGTGTAACGCGCAAACTCCGAGTAAATTCATAGTCATCGTGAAGACTTGTTCATCTGAACTTTTGTACTGATGATCAAACGAAGTGGGTTAGTGTCTACTAATTCGATTTAAATGTTTCAAACAAAAAGAGAATCTGATACCATATGTATATGTTGAAAACCATCTAGATATAGGACATTTCAAGACTTGAAAAGCAATCTATTATAACCCATGCCCTGTTTTTAAACAATTCAAAGTAAATTATTATTATTAGCATCATGCCTCTGACAGATGTGGACGGTGTGAACGATCGCTCCGCGAAAACCCGTGGTGGCGATAATAATGAAATTTTGTGTAATTACTGTAATCGCAAAGTCATTGATTTTGTTGAATGTTTTAAGTGTAAGGAATTTTTCCATCCTTCTTGCCTTATCAAAGAAGCCGGTGTGAAATCCTCGACCTGCCAACATGAAGTTAAAAGTGCCAATTCAGGAATTCAGGAAAATACGAGTCCCATGGATATTGAGATTGAGAATAAGTTTCTTAAAATGCAAGTTGAGTATCTTCAGGCCCTGTTGAGTGAATCGCAGAGTAAAAATTTAATTCTTATTGAAAATAACGAACTACTTCGTGATAAACTGAAAAAATGTGAGTGCAGTGAAAAAACGTCTACAGGTAATCAAAGCCGTCATGGTAAAAAACTTGAAAATGTTGCTAATTTGGTGAGAACAAGGAAGGGCTCATCATCCATCTCAGTTTCTGGTGATAACAAACTCGAATCCTCTGATCACGGTACAACGAGCAGAACCACAGAAAACGAATCACTGAAAATTCCCACTGCCAGTTATGCCAACATAACCGCAACTCAACTTTCCGATGCTGTTGCGTCGGCGCTTAGGGCGGCGTCAACGTCAAGCGAAAACGTAAACAATAATAATGAATGGTCTACTGTTTCGAATAACAGAAGAAAATCGAAATCAACTCAAAGAAAATCAACACTCAGCTAGTTTGCAATGGTGAAAAAGCTACAGGAAGGTGACTGCCATACAGGGCGCTACAAGGCGTCGATGGTTATATGTGGGAAGAATTTCTGGTAAAGAAGTCTCAGAGGATGACATCAAGAAATATGTTGAAGATATTAATGGCCCGAGTGAAATTCAAGTGAAAAACTGAATACTAAAGGACAGAACTCAGCCTTTAGTGTGGGATTTCCACAGATGAGTCCTTCAAAGAGGCTTTCAATAAAGATTTCTGGCCGCAGGGCATAATTCTTAGAGAATTTTCTTTCAACAATTTTTTCGATTGGAGAATTCGAAAGCCCTCATCAAATAACAGCCTCTAGATATGATAGACTGGTCAATTTAAATAGCACCAGGTCGTTGAATGTGATACATCAAAACCTCCGTTCTATTGGGAATGTACTTAACAGATTAGAGAGATTCAGTCAAGATCAGAATGCGGATATCATTGCGGTCACTGAACACTGGAAAAGTATAGAAGAATTGACAGCCTACCATCTACATGGGTATCACCTTGCATCTAGTTACTGCAGAAAGCGAGGAGATCATGGAGGTGTTGCTATTTACAGTTCCAAAAATATTGTGAGTGTTGAAAGACTAGATTTAAATCGATTGAGTGTTTTAAGAGTTATTGAATGTGCAGCCTGTGAATGTGTCATTGATGACTTTAAGTTTATTGTTGTTGCAATTTATAGACCCGATACAGCGCCTTACGCTGATGTAGATCTTTTTCTGGAGAGGCTTTACACCATTTTGGATACTTTGTGTAGAGAGAATGTAAACTACATTATTGCTGGAGACATGAACATCGACACTTTGGATCGTGGTTGTAAGGTAACAAGAAATTTCATGACATTGTTAGAGTCCTATAATGTGACAATTTCTATAAATGAACCGACCAGAATAACTCCCCATTCTAGTACTTGTCTTGATAATATTTTAACCAATATTGAAGGAGGATTATCCTCTGTAATTGAGGCTCATTTTCGGATCATTGCGCTCAGAAAGTATCTTTCACTTTGAATACAAAGCATTCTATAGTGGCCCCCAGAGAATCAGATCACGGTGCATGAGTGATTGTAAGATTAATGAATTTGTTAGCATTATCTCTAGAGTGAATTGGGATAAAGTCTTAGGTCATGTTTCAGAGGATGCTAATTTGATGTGGAATGCCTTTTCTGATTATTTCAGCTCAGTTTTGAGAATCTGTTTCCGTTAAAGTGGGTGAATACTGGTACTCGCAGTAAGTCTTATAAAAAACTCCTGAAATTCTTAAATTGAAAGACACCTTGGACAAGGTTTATTCAGTGTTTCGGCTCCATCCTCAATTTAAAAGTATATATCAAAATGCGAAAAGAAGTATGACGATGCAATTTTGAAAAGTAAGCAAACATTTATTGGTATGAAGATCCGAAATTCTGACAATAGATCAAAGGCAGCTTGGCAAACTGTCAATGAACTCACAGGTAGATGTCAGAAATCTATGCCAGCTATTTTTCCTTCAGGTAGTCCCTCAAAAGTAGTAGAGGATTTTAACAACTATTTTGTCAATATAGCACCGAATTTATGCAAAAATTTCCGAAAAATCCTTCTCAATGTTTTCCCAAAAGAAGAAATAAGAAATCTATCTTCATGTTTGAGGTAACTGAGAGTGAAATCTGCAATACTGTCATGAAAATGAAGAGTAAATCATCTTGTGGGTATGATAATATTCCTATGAAATTAATAAAAAATCTATTCACATTCTTTCTGAACCTTTGTCCCTCATAATGAATCGAGCTTTTGTAGATGGAGTTTTTCCAGATCGCCTTAAAATCGCTATTGTCAAACCACTTTACAAGAAGGACAATCTTGAAGAGTTTGGAAACTATCGACCCATAAGTTTGCTTACAAATTTCTCAAAAATATTCGAAAAAATCTTAGCTAACAGGTGCTATATATTTGAACTGATTCATGCAGTAACAGAGACTTTGGAATCGGGTTGTATCCCACTTGGGGTATTCCTGGATTTTTCAAAGGCTTTTGACTGCGTGCAGCATGATATATTGCTGGAGAAGCTTGAAGCCTGTGGCATCCGAGATAACCAACTACTTCTTATGAAAAGTTACCTGAATGATAGGAAACAGAGACTCGTTACAACAATAGATGATCAAATTTTACGTCCTCTGAACAGAAATTAGTAATGGGTGTCCCCAAGGAAGTATTCTTGGCCCACTTCTTTTCGTAATATATATAAATGACCTTCCCAACGCTCTTGATGGAGATGTTTACGACTCTCTTGTTATGTTTGCAGATGATACCAATTATCTTGTATCAGATGAAGAGCCTATCTCTGTCACTTCTCATGCGAATGTAGCATTTGAAAAGATTGAAAAATGGTGTGTTGATAATCATATTTTGTTGAATATGAGGAAATCGGAAAGTGTTATTTTTCATACAGATCAGTCTAAAATTGAAAGAGCCTGCACACTCAAAATAAATGATATCGACATACCTATTAATTCTTCTTGTAAATTTTTGGGAGTTACTTTGGATAGCAATATGAAATGGATCAATCACATTGAGACACTAAGTAAAAGGCTCCACTCTGTTATTTATACACTGAATGCCCTTAAACATCATGTTGATGAAGAAACATTACTACTTGTTTATTTTTCTAATTTCCAGTCGCTGATGGCCTACGGTTTGATTTTTGGGGTTGCTGCTCGAATGTGAGTAGAATTTTTCGGATCAAAAGTGGGCACTGAGGATCATTTATCGAATGGGTTGTAGGGTTTCTTGTCGAGGTCTTTTCAGAGCAAAAGGATTTATGACCCTTTTGGTCTTTACATTTATAGAAGCTTAGTGTTTGTTAAACAGCATAAAGTCTATTTTTTACAACATGTTCAGGACAACAACACTAGACAAATATTTCCTTACCGGTATCCAAAGTGTCGACTGACGCTTACCCAAAAGCAGGCCGAATATACTTGCCTTAGGTTTTTAATGCGTTACCCAGAGCTTTCAGAATATTAGGTGAGATTAATCTGTTCAAGAAAAGGGTTCGCAATTTGATAATAGATTGTGAACCGTATTGTGTGAATGAGTTTTACGACTATTGTAAAAATTTTAGTCGTAAATAATCATTTGTATCTTATTGTGACTTGTTCGTCGAATTTTTGTATTACATTGTACTAGTGTTTTTACGATAATTCTGTTGAATAAATATTTATATTATTATTATTATTATTAAATCACATATTTCTTCTGAGTGAGTAGGATCTTCTATGGGAACTTATCCAAAATAACAATTTGATTCAATTTACTTTTCCTAAGGACTAACCCATCGAAAGGAGTGACCAGATTAGTAACAGAGAACGATTTCAAATCAGGTGGACTCTGAAGTTCTTGGTTAATTGGAAGAAGTTCTTTTCCATGCTGATTGGATGTGGAGGAATTATATGGCAGAGGTTATGTAGCCAGGCATTTGAGGTAGAGTTACTAATACTATTCACAATTCTCATTGCATAATTCAATTGGAATCAATTTCACGCATTTGAGCATACTTTAGCCAGGTAGAATAACAGTACTTTGAAAAATACCAGAGGAGCAACAGTTCGAAGAGAGAGAACATTGGTAACCCAAGTGTATTCAGCTAGTTTTTGTTAAATATTATCAACAGCTTTTGGATCAGTTTATTGATAGGAGATTTGAACGATGATGACCCTAAGATATTTATGAAAAGAAATAATACTTCAATGGAGAATCATTGGAAAATACTAGCAGTTATCTATCCTTCTGATGACACCAAGATATTTAGGAAAAAATCATGCTTTAATGGATAATCATTGAAAAATACCAGCAATTACCTATAATTCTAATGGTTATTCAGATGAATCAAGCTCTCTCAGTTTTCGGAGGACTAGGCCATAAAAACTATATATATATATATATATATATATATATATATATATATATATATATATATATATATATATATATATATATATATATATATATGTATATTTGGATTTCATAAAAATATAAATCCACCACCTGGTAATTAATACCATTGCCAGGCAATGATTATAATCAAAACATATCCTGGAATAATTATATATTAGGATAACGTTAAATGTTATGAGAATATATACATACTATAGCATCATCAGACAATGATATCAATGTACCAACGAGTAGTGTCAGAGGCTTTCTCCCCGGAAAAATCCAGTGTATGGACCTTAGTCAAGTAACACTGAATGTTAATCATTAATAGTTTCCTTTGTGTGAAGTGGTGAACGATCGAATAGAATACTGCTCTGAATATAAATATGACAAAATTGTCAGTTAATTATATTACATTTATATAAACAAATAAATAAAATATGAAATGAGATTCTGAGCAGTATAAACTAAAGAGAAAACCTATGACTCTACCTCATTATTTTTTTCGGAAAGAAACCTACGAAGTATATTACAAGATTTGATAACTGTTATCTTTTGTAACTGTTCAAACAAATTTTCTTCAGACCCAAAATCTCAATACTTTTGTGTAGATTTCTAGGATTAACACCTGTTGTGGATATAATAATCGGTAGAATGAATATTTTTTTCATTTTCCACATTTTTTAATCTCGTCGCCAAGCATCATATATTTAGAAATATTTTCATTGTATTTATTTTGTATATTATGTGTGTCGGGTATAGCAATATCAATTATGTATGTTATTTGATTCTGTTTATCATTAAGAATGATATTTGGTCTATTGTGTTTTACAGCTCTGTTGCAAAGAATTGTTTTATCAAAATAAAGTTTATATTTGTCATTTTCACAAATAATCTCAGGTTCATATTTGTAAAATTTTTTTCTTTTGGGAATTAGGTCATGTTTAATTCCTAGATTAAAATGAATAATATTAGCGACGGCATTATGTCTTTCTAAATAATCTGTTGAAGCAAGGACTGAGCAAGATTATAATATATGAAAAACTGTTTCTGAAGAACAGAAACATCTACGGCAAGAATCATCTATATTTTGTTTGATGATGTGTTTTCTATAATTCCTGTGAAAACAACCTGATCCTGGATCGCAATTGCCAAGCCTTCTGTTTCAGCAAACAATTCTCCAGATACTAACCATTATACTTGTTTTTCTATATTTAAGAAAAATTGTACAATTGTACCTTAGTTTTAACTCACAATTCGTAAACGTCTGATGAAAGAAATATCGCAATAGCTATCACGTTTGTTAATTACATATTTTCTACCTATTTTTGTGATATTCTTCACAAAGTAAACCAGAATCACTGTATTATTCGTCTGACTCACATTATTGAATGAAGAATAGTGGATAAGAGATTTAAAATTATAGTTATCGACTATAGGTAAATGTCAGTAATGTTTAATAGATTTTTTGGAATGATAAATTAAAGAATACTTGATTTATACTTATTTACTGTATGTTTGTAACGCGTGTTTCGACGAGATAGCTTCTTTATTTGACATATACAAAATGAGAACCAAATCAAGGTATACCATTTTATATATAATTTGAAATATTGGATTAAAACTGAGTAAAACTACCTTAGGTAATTTACAGAACTCTTATCTAAATGGTTCAGCCGAAAACAAGTTAGGTAAAGGGGTTACTGTCAAAATCTACCTGTTCATTCAGTAATATGTTGGAAGGTTTATATTTAATAATTTCAAGAATTTCAAGATACTAATATCGAGTGTTTTATTGAATGTATGTAAAATTTTGAAATTTCGGTCGAAATTATGATTTTCTTCAATTATATGGTTTGCTCAATTAGAACTTCTCTTTTATTGGAAAAACTACGATAAAATTAATTCACGATAATATAGCAATTTCTTTAAGTTCTACCAATAAAAAGGTACCCCAACTACCTCAGCTAAGTTTGTATACAACAGATTTATTTCCTTCAACTATTTTATTTCAATTATTTTTGATGAATTTGTATAGATTATTATTAGTGGTTCGTACTTAGATGTAAAACTGGAAATCTTCCAGTAAAAGTTTCATATTATGGCTAACTTTCCCAACTTATGTGGGGCTACTATACCTTGATCTTTAGATTTCGAATTCGCCCAATCTATTGCCTTGAGTTTCCATTTTTTGTTGAGTAACTCAGGCATAATTTGGATTATGAGATATTTGATCAAAAATTCAGAGTGCTTTATCGAAATTATGAAAACATAAAGGAACATTCAATTATATGTGAATATAGATGATATAGAACATGATGTGGAAAGCTGCCATTTTATATTAAACAGGATGAAACGACGTATTGTGAATAACGATGTACATATGAGACGGTTTCTGAAAAATGGAGAGTTCATGTCTATTATTCAATTGTTGTTATAGTTCAATCTAAAAGGTTGATTGAATTGTTTTGTTCTCGTTTGGTAGTTAATTCAATTTTTGGATGAATTGAGTTTATAAACTTTTCGAAAATGTCTAGCTAACGTTTAGTACCAGTAAAACATACAATGAGATCGTTCATATACCGAAACCAATATAAAATGTTCGGTTAGAGGGTTGCTATGTATTCTAGTTTTCAAGGTTTTCATGAAAATTTCTGCTAATTGGTGGCAGCGTGGATTTCCCATTAGTAAGGTCCTCGACCGAACATTAATATGAATACTCAAAAAATTAGTAATATCTAATAACAGCAATATTTCGTGTTGGAACAAAGGGTTTACGTATAAGTTCCTCACTTTTTTCGAAAGTACCGATTGGGTCTTTAGGAAGGATACTTGGAAATAAGTAACTGACATCGAAAAAGGCTAATTTGGCTGTATGAGGAGGATGTATATTTCATATTTTATCTATTAGTTGATAGGAATTTTCGATAAAGTGTTTGGATTCAAATCGACAATATCGTTATCAAATCAATCAACACATGACATATCTTAACCGCAATTTCAATAAATTTTTAATTTCATTTTGAAATTGATATCACTCCTGATAGGGTAATTTTTGCTGGAGGAGTTTTTTGTGGAAAACCTTCAAACATCGTAGGAGTGAAGTAGTTGTTCACTGATAAATCTGTAGATCGTACAAGAATGGAAATGAGTTAATAATTTTAGAGAGCTGATAAGAGACTTCTCGGAAACCCCTCCCAAAATGTTTTGTTCTACATCTGCTCACTAATTTCTAGAACGACCTGAGTTGCACACATTTTTCTTGAACATACATAAGATGTTAAGAAAACCTAACTGAGTTGACAATATCTTGTAAAAATATTATTCACAAGGCTCTATTAGTAGGCGATCCACATGCACGAAAATATGTCGATTAGGAGTTTTTCTGTTTGGTAAATCGCTCCTAAATTATTCTTCAAGAACGAAAAGTATTACCAAACATTAAATTCTTATCTGAAAACTTTTCGAGAGTATATCAATTTTTAGTTCTGTCGTGAATTAATGCTTCTCTTGTTAGAGAAGAAGTATAGCATCATATCCGAAACAGAAAGCCGATCTCTTTGTTCTCTTGTTCTTAAAGAATTCTGCTCTCTTCCGGCGAATTCCCTAATTCATTCACGTTTATGAAAAGAAAGTAAACTCTTGAAAGAGTTCTGAAACATCAGAGGACCGGGACACAACAACGTGAATGTTGATGCAGTCCACTGGCATCTGCAAAACGCACAACCCCATGTGCTGGCCCTAACCGAAACCCAAATAAGTCAAACAACCGACATAACGTATTAACGTTTTAATGGGTATGAGTTACATACGAGATTTAGGTTTGAAGGGGGCCTCTGTGTTTCCGCCAGATCGGATTCGAGAGAGAGGACACGATGGAGGACAACGCTTTCGACCTTCCGTGGTTTAGAGTCTGTTTGCAGGATGACACACTGTACTTATGCACTTACCTAGACTGTTTCAGTATCTAGGTGATAAGGTGGATTGGATTCAGACACATCATCCGGCAGCTGAAGACATTGTACTGCAAGACTTTAACGTTCACAACACCAACTGACTCCCTACTCCAATAGAACAAATGAGGCGGGAAGACAGGATGAAACATTCGCAATCAACCATAATTTAACGAAGCCAGTCGACGAATCGAAAAGAATACCTGATCACCAACCGACTTCTCGAACACCTTGGATCTTCTTTTGATTTCAGATCCAGAAAATTTTGGAGTGGAGATCTTAGCACCACTAGGCAACTCAGACTTCAAGCTTATATCTGTTACTGGTACGATTCTGCTGCCGCTGAACTAAGAACCTAAACCGCCCAGATCCATTTGGCTCTATAACCGTGCTAACTGGGATGAGTTGTGTGAATTCTTTTCGTGCTTTTCATTCAGTGATGTTTGTCTTTCAGATCCTGACATCAATGTGTGCACTCAATCTGTTACAGAAATCATTCATGCAGGAATGGATCTCTACGTCCCTCATTCCATGAAAAGAACAGCAGCACAAAAGCCATGGTGCAACAAAGACTGCGAAAGAGCCTCTGCAGCCAAGAACAGAGCTAACAAGTCATGAAAGATTAATCCAACAGGATTACAAGAAACAACAACAACCTTCGTACGAATACGGAACGTATGCAACCTAACTACTTTAAGAAAAAAGGCCAATTTCAACGAAGGGGTAATAATCTCCTTGAATAGGCAAGCAGTACTAGACAGATCTGGTCTATGGCAAAGACTGTCAGTGCCAATTTCTGCAAATCTGCGTTTCCTGTTAGAAAAGACAAAAAGAGAAAGTATAGCATCATCTCCGAAAGAGAAAGTCGATCTCTTTGTTCTCAAAGAATTCTGTGCTAGATTCATCTAACGCAATACCACTGAACATTCCACCTACAAATTCTTTCATGGTAGAAATCAAGTTCAGTGTTCGCATTGTGAGACGGGCTCTCGAGCAGCTGAACTGCAAAAAGGCAATTGGTCTAGACGAAATACCGCCAATCGTCCTGAGAAAGCGTGCTCCCGAACTGGCACCAATTCTTAATTATATGTTCCAGAGGAACTGGAAAATAACGAGAATTCAACCGATCCCAAAGAAATGAAAGAATTCCTTACCCCAAAACTACCGCCCTTTTGCACTTGTTCCCATTATGTTCAAAGTGATGGAGAGAGTCATAAATGACGAACTCATCAAATCTCTTGAGTAGCAGGGAATTATTAACGACCGTCAGTATGGTTTTCGCAGGCAAACATCGCCAGGAGATCTTCTCGTCTACTTCACTCATGTTTGTACATCCACAATGGAAACAAATGGGCAACCTAGAGCAAGAGCCCTTGACATTTCTAAAGCCTTCGTTAGGGTTTGGCATGCAGCTTTGCTGAATAAACTTGCTGCATATGGGCTTCCCGAAAAACTGCGGGGTTGGATAAGTAGCTTTATTTTAAATAGATCAATACAAGTTGCGGTTGACGGTATAACATCTGATTATTTCCAGTTGCAAGCAGGATACATTCTTTCGCCAACCTTGTTCCTGTTGCAGATGAACTTTATTCTGTCATCTACAGGGAACAAGATCTTCGGTTTTGCAGACGATTGTACCCTGGTTTCGTCTTTCAGTAGTCTACGGCCGATTACAGCCGCGGAATCTTAGCGTCAGAGATTTCAACAAGTTGATAACTCAAACTCTGACTTACAAAGGATATCGGAGTGGGGTTAATTGAACCTGGTGAGCTTCAACGCAAGCAAAATGCAAGCAACTACTTTTTCTAGTAAGGTATTCGCTGGAGAACCTCTTCTAACGATGCAAGGCCAACAAATTGCATCCGAAGATTCGTTGCACCTTCTCGGAACAACGTTCAACTCTGGGTTTTTCTGTCATGAACATGTATCGGCAATATCTAAGTCTGCATCAGCAAAACTTAGTTTTCTTTCTAAAGCCAAGCGACACTTCACGTCATCTCACGTTGCTTCTATATAAGACGCAGATTCGACCTGCTGACAAACCATTCGTTGCAGATGTTGGATATTGTGCAAAAACGGGCTGTGCGCCCCATCGATCACCCAGAGATCACCTGCGATCTCCACCGGCTTGTTCTCAGAAGACAAGTTGTCGACCTTTCTCTGTTTGCAGATACTTACTCGGAAGATGTTCCAAGGAGCTGAAAGACTTTGTTCCGAGAAAACTCATGTTTTGGCGCAGTACTAGGCTGGTAAGCAGTTCTCATCATATGGCGGTACATTTAGCGACCCCTAGAACCTCTCTGTATAAGAATTCCGTTGTTTACAGGGCCGGTGAGCTGTGGAACTCACTTCCGTCCAAGATCTTCCAAATATCCTACAATTTGACCCTTTTCAAGAAGCGTGTAAACAGACATCTCAATTCTTGCCAGTCGCCCACTCATGTGGTGTAACAGGTTCGCCTAATCCTGGGAAGCGCGCATAAAAAAATCAAGCAAAACCAATCAGCTACCTTGAATGAGGTTCAGAACTGATCGAAATTTAGAACGGAATATAAATATCCAGAAACTCACCTATTCAAATAAAGCTCTGCCGCTTGATCGATGTTTTCATTAGAAAATATGTAACAAGCATTCATATCATATTTCTCGAAATATTCAAATTTTTGATTCTGAGCAAAATTACGAATCTTCTTCTTCTTCATTCCAACTTTATTTTAGGCGAAACCGCCTGTTTATTCTTCGGTCGTTTGTCTGTTACGGAACGTTCAAGTTGTCACTCCACCTATTTCGTGGTCGTCCCACGCTTCTGCGCCCCAGTGGAGTCTATCACGGACGATTTTCACTATTCTTCTGTCATCCATTCTGTTTATATGGTCATTCCACTCCTTTTTTCTGTTCACTACCGAGTTGTTAATGTTGTCCACCTTGCACATGTTTCTAATATTCTCACTACTCTCTCTGTTGAGCAGTGTTTTCCCGGCTATCCTGCGAAGTACCTTCATTTCGGTTGTCTCCAGTAGTCGCCTGGTTTTCGTTGTTTCTGGTCTAGTTTCTGCAGTGTATGTCATAATGGGCCTTACAGTTGCTTTGTAGATTCGTGCCTTGGCTTCAATTCCGATATGCTTATTGCGCCATATTGTGTCATTCAGATATCCTGCTACTCTTGTTGCTTTTGTTGCTTGCTCCCTTACCTCCGCCTCGACATCTCCGTAGCCCGAAATCTCTATGCCGAGATATTTAAATTTCATTTCCTGCTGGATAGATTTACCATCAACCTCAAGCTTGCATCTCAATGGTGTTTTCGATGTAGTCATGCATTTTATTTTGGAGGCAGAAATTATCATATTAAACGATTTGGCTGTACGGTTGAACTGGTGTAGGAGGCGCTGTAAATCGTCTTCATTTTCAGCAATCAACAAAGCGTCATCGGCGTAACACAGGATAGTTATCTCTTTGTACCCCATTTTGTAGCCCCTCATTCCTCTTACTTTTTTGATTATCTCGTCCATGATGATGTTGAACAGAAGGGGGCTTAACGAATCTCCTTGGCGAGTACCACTTCTCACTGGTATCTGTGTGGTAAGCTCCCCGTCTAATCTTGCCTGGATCTTGTTCGCAGTATATATATTTTCGATAGTCTTTATAATATTACGTGGGATTTGCCTGTTGTAGAGCAGATGTATAATGTCTGATAATTGGACCCGGTCGAAAGCTTTGAGCAAGTCAACAAAACACATAAATGCTGGCTTATTATATTCTATCGACTTTTCTGTTACTTGTCTTATGACAAATACGGCGTCGGTGCAAGATCTTCCAGATCTGAATCCTTGTTGTTCATCAGCGAAAGAGGTGAGGCTATTTATTTTGTTTGTTATACATTTCGTAGTAAGTTTCAGCGTGGTGCTCAACAGATTTACTCCTCTATAATTCGAAGGTACTTTCTTGTCTCCTTTCTTAAACATAAGAATAGTAGTGCTTGTACGCCATTCATCTGGGATCCTGTGATGGTAAAGGATTTTTTGAATTAAAATTGTCAACTCCTGAGTAAGACGTTGTCCGCCATACTTGAGCAGTTCATTGCTAATTCCGTCCTATCCGGCACTTTTCCTATTATTTAATTTTTGTAGGGCTAACTGTACGTCATCCACATTCACCTCAGCATCTTCGCTCAGTATTATTTCCGGTGTACTTAGGTTTTCTTCTGTATCCTCTGTCGAATATAGATCAGTTAGGTACTCGATCCAGGTCTCGCTGGTTATATGCTTTGTTTCAACGAACTCATTTATTTCTTTCCGTTGTGATCGGATTAGTCTCCATATTTGTTTTTGTAGCCCGTAGAAGTCATTCTCCATGCTTTTGGAATAAGTTTCCTAGTACTGGTTTTTAATTGTACGTACTAACGTTGTGGTCTCGTTTCGGATTTTTTGATATTCATTGTACGATTATGGTGTTCTTAATGTTCGATATGTGAGGTACGCATGTTTCTTTTCCCTGCACTTTTCTGCAACTTCCATACTTCTTACTGTTATTTGATATCCTAGTGCCCAGTGCTTCGTATGCAGCAGTGAGTATGTTGTTTTTTATCTTTTCCCAGCTGCGTTTGACATCATCTTCCTCTGTTATCGGGTTTTCCTCGATTTTCCCATTTAGACTGTTCTTGTAGAGTTCTTCTATGGTTGGGTCCCGTAATGATTCAACGTTAACAGTTGGTTTAGTATTCTTTTGCAGCATGAATTTGATTCTAAGTTTCCCTAACAGTAGACTATGGTCGCTGCCCACATTAGCAGAGTTTAGTGTTCTGACCTCTAATATTTGTGATGGGTGAAAATTTCTATTTGTCACAATATAGTCAATTGTTGGTTTCTGACCCCTAGTATTTGCGAATGTATATTTGTACTGTTCTTCATGTTCGAAAAATGTGTTATTGATTCGCAACTCGTTGAAAGTGAAGTGCAGACACTGATCATTAATTCTCCGTTATCGTTTAACACGTTTTCGTTGAATCTTTGTTTAATTCCTGGTACTATATCATTACCGATTAGGGCATTAAAATCCCCAAGGATAATCATCGGCTGATCGCATAGTAAGGAGTCAATTGTATTCTGAAGTTGTTCAAAGAAAGACTCTCTCTCAGCTTTCGGTTTACTGTCTTCGGGAGCATAAATTGACAATATATTTAACCTTTGATCTTCTGTTTTCATTTTGACAACTAAAATTCTAGACGATATATAGTCACATTCTTGTATACAGTCTCGGTACCTCGTGTGGATCACTAGGGCAACACCCTCCTTTGCTCTGTCATGCTTCTGTACTCCACTATAGATCACTGTGTGTTGAGCATGTTGTATCTGGCCCTTGCCTTTCTTCTTGGTTTCTTGTAGAGCGCAGATATCTATTTTGTTATTGTTAAGTTCTTTCAGTATTTGCGTATCCCTGTTGTTAAGTGACTTTATGTTCCAAGTAGCAACACGTAGTAGGTTTTTCCTTTTCCATTTCTTTATCCTTTTTCTCGCATGGGTCGTCGTAGGTTGATCAGTCCTGTTCCGAGGCAAATTTCCGGTTCTGTGAGCCAGTAGTGCTTTTTACCTTAGGTAGGGAGCTAACCTGACCTAAGAACCTTCCTCCTTTATCCGGGCTTAGGACCGGCAACACAGCTACTGAGCTACTCAATTCACCCAACCGCTGTGCAGGCGGAGTTAATATTACGAATCGAAAACAAAATGAACAAAGTGAAAATAAGATTAAGATCAAAATAATACAAGGCTTATGAATATTAAAACTCGATAACTGAATATTAAACAATAATAATAAAAAGTATAAGCGCTTATAATGTTATCTAGAAGAATTCTTATGAACTTAGATATTTCCGGAGGGGACTTCTGAACCCCAACTCTGGATCTGTCCTTGGTTGCAATGGTTACTCACAGTCGATAGAGAAAGAATAAGTAAATGAGTTTTGAGACGTTATCTGAAGAAGGTAAATTATGTTAAATTTATGAAAAATTCTCGTTGAGTGACAAAAAGAAAAATAAAGAAAACATTTCATTGAAAAACAAGTAACTCATGTGAATATCTCGAAAACTCTAATCCTCGTAGAAAACTAGCTACGAAAGATTCAACTTTTCCATTATTTTTTGTCATAACGGAAAAGCAAGTAATGTCTGAAAATTTTAATGTATCACAGAAACTATGACAGATAAACCCAATTCTTGCGTAAATTGCATCGTTCTATTTCTACTCATAGACAAGATTCCTCACAAAACCTATGAAAATGGGACACCCGGTATCGTGTATTCTCATCAATACCTGTCAATTTCTTCCATGTCATAGAAACGTGCCGATGTAATGAATTCGAGGTTTCCTGTTCAAAATCTATCAGTGTAGAAATCGAATCTGTTTTCATTTCTATTATTCCTATACACTCATTCACCGAACTTTACGTTTGAAATTCCTCATTTCCTATTACTTGAAAATAATTCCTCATTCATGCCCCACAGGAAGATATGTCGTTCATTATATAAATATCTCCATGAATTCTAAGGATCGTCACCTCGATACAAGGGACCACGTCACATTCTCTGAGCTATTTGTCAAGAAGAATGAAAGGCAGACATAAAAGCTTCGGATGAATGAAACTCCGGATATTTTTCTCGAGTGAATGCATTTACACGAACTAACATAATATAAAACCCACCTTTGTCAAAACGACTTATCCACGGTATTTAGACGGAATTTGTTGCAAATTTATGTCATCCTTCCGTGGCCAGGTGTTATTCGCTCCGTAGAAATGAACATTTTTAACAATTTGTATAGATGTGAATTATTTCACACAACTACGTTCAGTGTAATATATTTTCCTCATGAGGATGCCACTTTATACAGGGTTACGCATGGAGAGCTTCTTACCCCGATTAACTATCCTTCAAATGGATAAATAGAAGACTAAGACATGATATTATGCCACCTTGAGAGTCATATTCGGTTGATTACTCTTGCGCGTTGATTTTCGGCCCAGTATTTGAATAAAACAGACTGCGCCAAGAAATTAAGGCACAATCTTAATATTTCAAATTTCTTTTGTCGTAGGTAACTATTTTTTTTCGGATATCCGAACATTTGCCAACAAAATTCACTGATTTTTCTTGATCACATCATTCAGACATTGCCTGCAGATTATTTGTATGTATACAGGGTGCTTCAACGAAAACTACACAGAGGCTATATCTACCAAGATATTCATTTCTGTTCAAAACGCAAAAGCAGGTCAATTTTTGTTTCCAGGGGGGCATCTTTTGGGGTACAATACTTGTCTGAAATATTAACCCCCTAAGCGGGGGTTGCAATTCTTGAACATTTTGAATGGGGAAGATGGATCGAGTGATGACTCAAAAGAAAGGTGGTATCTTTGTCTACATTGCCTTGAACGAATTTCCATTTTTAATTGAAAACTGTAAAAGATACAGGGGGAGAAACTGAAAGATAGGGAAGACTATTTCCTTGAGACTATTCAACTTTCAGTGAGGTAAAATGGAACAGATTCATGCTGATTAATGGCAGTCATCATCAAGTGCCATCCTCATCTCGAATTTCAATCCCTGGAGCAGGGGTGACAACCCCTGAAAATTTGGGAGAGGCTAGATGGGTCGAGTGATAACTCCAAAGAAAGGTTTGAATTTGGGAGGCTTTTACTTGGTAAAATTCCATTATCAATAATAAAATTTTATTTACAATGAAATTAAATGAATCTTTAATGTTTTTTATTTTTGAAATTTTATGCTGAAAGTAGCAATAATTTCAACATAGCTTTCCAAACTAATAATAATTTAGGCAAATATATAAAAATAATAAAACCAAACCAGGTAAAAACAATAAATCAGGTGTTTATCGATTGAATTGTAATGACTGTGATAATTTCTACATTGGTACACATAGAAATTTTAATATTAGAGTATCGGAACACAAACGCAGTTTTTCAAATGAAAATCAGATTCAAATTACGCGAATCATCTCTTAGAAAATAATCATTCTTTCGACCCACAGTTTGAAATTTTGCATACAGATAATAAATATTGGAAGGTAGATCTTTGGGAAACTTTAGAAATTAATAAATACAAACACTCAGGTAGACTCATCAATGAACAAGTAGATTTAAGCCCTTCACCTCTATTGAATCTTTTCGGGGAGCAATCTATTCTTTAATTTTATTGATATACCTGTCATAAATAACCACTTAAGAATAAGCAAACCAATAAGCTTTTAATTACTCAGGTACATTTATAGTTATATTCTCATTTATATTTTTCTGTATATTCATTCGTCTGAAGAAGCTACGGTGTAGTGAAACGCGTTACGAATCGCAATTATTAAGTAAAATTCTTAAAACACAGTACTTGTTTTTATTATCGAAAAGATTATTATCTTTGTTGCATTCCGTGAAAGAATTTTCATTTTGATTGGAAACTGTAGAAAATACAGAGTGAGCCAGTGAAAATAGAAGACTATCGCCCAAGTCTATTGAAGTATTAGTGCGAAAAACTGAATAGATTCATTTAGATCAAAAATGACAGCCTTTGATCTGGAATGAATCTATTCCATTTTTTACACAAATACTTGAATAGCTTAGGCGATAGATAGTCTCTCTATTTTCAGTAGCTCACTATGTATCTTCTACAGTTTTCAATCAAAAATGAAAATTCGTTCACAGGGATGCAGACAAAGATAATACCTTTTTTTCTAGGTATCACTCGACCAATGTACCCTCTTCCAAATTTTCAAGGGTCGTCATCCCTACTCTAGGGTTTGAAATTCGAGATGAGGATGGTACTTGATGATGACTGCCATTGATCAGCATGGACCTGTTCCATTTTACTTCACTGAAACTTGAATAGTCTCAGGTAAATAGTCTTCCCTATCTTTCAATTGCTCACCTTGTATATTTTACAATTTTCAATTAAAAATGGAAATTCGCTCAAGGCGATGTAGACAAAGATACTACCTTTCTTTGGAGCCATCACTGGATCCATCTTCCCTATTCAAAATGTTCAAGGATTGCAACCCCCGCTTAGGGGGTTGATATTTCAGTCAAGTTTTGTACCCCAAAAGATGTCCCCCTTTAAACAAAAATTGACCTGTTTTTGCGTTTTGATCAGAAATGAATATCTTGGTAGATATAGCCTCTGTTCAGTTTTCGTTGAAGCACCGTGTAAATATTTTTAGTATTGACATGTACAACACCCATGCCTTATCCGAGCTTGAATCTGGACCATCTGCGCGGTAGCCAATGTCTGAAATGGCTTACCCACATAGGCGACTCATGAGGAATAAAATGAAAAAAATTAATAAAGATTTTGCAACAAAGCACCACATATTGAAAACAGCAGTTGTTGATCGGTTGAATTTGTCGTTTTTGAAAATTTAAATTTTCGGTAATAATGCGCGAATAACGAAATTTAACCCCGGCAAAATGTGCTGAAGCAATGGTGTTTAATGACCTAGGTTGAACAAAAATAGACCAAAGGCTCGAGGTGTCCCATTCAACTGTTTTCGCCGGAGGCTGGTAGTCATAACAAGAGACCAGGGCAAGGATGACTTCGAGCAACAAATGCGATCCATGACGGAAGAGATAACGGTTTCCTCATGTTTGCAGCAACTAGTACAACATGTTCTTCAAAATTTGCTGTAACGTACTTCAGAGCGTTTAGTGTTCTATTATTTACGATAACCAGATCACTGAGGACGTTCGAAATTACTCCTTATACCATTATTGAACCTTCACCAAAACCATAGCTAAGTAAAAATTGCAGTAGGCATATCTCTCATTTCGACGTCTGTACACTAAAGAAATCGATATCTGTCAGCTTCAAACCAATTCACATATCTTCTATAAAACTCAGTCGGGCTCTTCGATGTGTTGCGGTTAGAGCTGGGTCTCGTTTTGTCGACGCTTCACTTGAAGGTACCTAACAGTAGCGAACCGTTGTCTCAACGAGAAAATGCTTAAATAACGGTCATGAATCTCCGTTGTTGCTCGAGCTCGTCCTAGCTCAGGTCTGCTTTCATGACTACCAATTTACCTGTGTCTGCGGATCATTCTGGAAACTATTCAGTTGGAAAACACCAAGTTCCCAAGCCTATTATTGTTTAGGTCCAACCTAAGTTATATAATATCACTGCATCAACATATTCTGCCGGGGTCAAATTTCGCAATTCGCGTTGCATTTTTCAAGAAGAACCAATAAAGCCTACCAATAAAGAAATTTGAAATATTGAATTTATGCTTTGAGGAATTTGCACGAGGTTTAAACTGAATAGGTTCAAAATTTAAAATAATATTTCATTAACGCTATAGTTGACGTGTACGAGAAAATTTCAATTAATTCAATACCAGGACGAATAACATGGTTGGAAAGTTTTTGATATGTCACCTGTATGTGGGCATCATCGACGTCAATTACTACGCCAAATTTAAGTCTCTTCATCCTCCGTATCTCGAAGAAATCACTGTGACTCAGGCATATGAAACTGATGTGATTTTGTTTATTTTTAGTTTTAATTTACATATCTTAAAAATAGTTGAGATTATTCTAAACTTTGAATGAATGATTGCTGATGAATACAATTTCCGAACAAAGAATCCATGTAGGAATTCCTGATTCATTCCCCTGATCGTCCATAATTATCCATTAGGCCATCACTTGAAATGAGCCTGTATAAGCTTGACTTTTATACCTCATACGAACTCCAAGTGTGCCGGTAATATATTTTTATTTTCGTAGATTTATAATTCTGGTCGTCTATAAAATACTTAGCTGTAGTGCTCAACGCAAGTCGGTTTCTCTAATTAAAATATTTAGATAAAAAATTGATTATCTCTCAAGTCTATCAAGTTAGTGAAGACGACGTGGTAATATGATACATCATAAATTAGTTCTTAAGATTGAGGAATGTTTGTGAAAAAAGATACTTATTTTATTTATTGCGTTATATGTTATAAAAGTTTGATTTATGATTGTTTGTATAGGGATACTGTACGAAACCAATATCATATTTTTTTATCAGAATATTTCACAGACTATTTGATATTTTTCAAATTATTTATTCAAGCATTAATTCAATTTTTCAATCATCTTATAATACAGTATTAGAGAATCAGTATTATAATTTAAATAAATTAAAATACTACACACATCGTTGATAATAATATAATATGTGAAACGTTTCCTCAAATCGAATTCAAAGTTCCAGTGCTGAAGATATTGATGAGTTTATTGTTTTTTAGTTGGGCAAATTTTAATTTTCTATTTCAAAAAGAGAATATAATGTGAACTAAAAATCCTAACTCACAGCCCAAAGAATAAAAAAGCTCCAAAAACCTCCAAGAAGAAGAAATTCTGAAATCAGAAAATTCGGATAAATTCAGAAATTCATAATTTTCGCTTATAATCTACAATATGAACGGTGTATACCGGGTGTAACTGAAACTAGGGCCACCCCTGTAACTTTTTCTAGTTGGAATATTTTGATGAAATGTGGAAATCGGATAGAAGACAACATTTTGAATTTGATAACACTAACAGGTTTGACATTTCGATTCCGGATATGCCGGAAACAATACGAACTTTCGATTTTTAAATGGGACATCCTGTATTTTTTTGCGTATTTTAATTCTTCATCTCATCCTACGACCTTTCGACATATCTTTGAAAGGAAAACAAAACACAATCCTATATTTTGCAATTTTCACTTTTCGTTCTAGAAGGCCATGATTAGTGACAATTGGCTCAGCTCAACATCTCCTATCACGAAAATACAAGATTGTATCTAAAAATTTAATTGCTCATTTTTTACGGGGTGTCAAAGTTTGAAATTTCAGTTTTTCCTCAAAAAGTAGGTAAGACAACCATATCGGGCCACCCAGTATTACAGAAGCAGTATTTTTTTATCTTTTTTTTATACCACTCATGTCACTCTATTCTTAGCGGTTCAGAAGTTCCAGTGGAAAATATCTAGGCAATTTTTGCCTTCATCCGAATAGAACATATTTCTCTAAAATTGAACGAAAATTTCGTGAGGTGCGACCTGTTGAAGAGGAGGATTTCGTTATCGACGAAGATACCGAAATAGACGTATTGACATTTGTTGATATTAATCCAACCACATAAACAAGGAAAATTGCCGTGGAGCTTGAAATTAGCCACCAAAGCGCATGGAGAATTTTAAAAAAACATATGCACCGATCATTTAAATATCGACTACACCCACACCTGTATGTTAACGATAGTGTTAGGTGACTCCAGTATTGTGAAGAGTACCTTAGGAATATGGAGGCTGATCCACAATGTCCCACAAAGATTTTATTCAGTGACGAATCACGTTTCACGAACATTGGGATGTTTAATAGGCAAAATACCAGGTACTGGTCGCAACATAGTGAGCACAGATATCAAGATGAAAACTTCCAAGAATGTTTTAGGTTCAATGTCTGGATGGGAATGATGGGAAGATATTTAATAGGATCTATAATTCTTGAAGGTTCATTGACAGGGGAGAGACATTTGGAATTTTTGAGGACCCAAATACAAGATGAATTGGACGAGTTGCCATTAGGTGTTGTGAATGGAATATATTTTCAACAAGATGGTGCACCTCCTCATAACACAAGGGAGGACTCGCGGTATCTCGATGAAATTTTTCCCGAAAAATGGATAGGTACAAATGGTCCTATAAGATGGCCAGCTAGATCTGAGTCCACTAGATTTCTTCCTGTGGGGCCATTTGAAGAATGAGGTTTACCAAACACCTGTTAGAACCCAACAAGGAGTGGAGAAACGTTTGAGACAGGCTATTGCTGGCATTACAGCCAAACAGTTAAATAATGTTGTGAGCGGAACCATTAATCGTGTGAGATGTTATGTTCGTGAGAATGTTGGTAGTTTTGAACATTTATTATAACTATTTCATTTTCGCTGTTCGCTCTTTTGTTATTAACTTTGACACCCCGTAAAAAATGAGCTATTAAATTTTCAGATACAATCTTATATTTTCGTAATAGGAGATGTTGAGCTAAGTCAATTGTCACTGTTCATGGCCTTCTAGAACGAAAGATGAAAATTGCAAAAAAAAATATTATGTTTTGTTTTTCTTTCAAAAATATGTCAAAGGGTCGTAGGATGAGATGAACAATTAAAATAAGCAAAAAAATACAGAGTGCCCCATTTGAAAATCGAAAGTTCGTTTCTGGTTATGTCGGAAACGAAATGTCAAACATATTTATAATACAGGGGTGGCCCTAGTTTCAGTTACACCCGAAGTAATCAATTGTAATTATGGTACCAGGAAATTTTTATCACAAGAATGGATATTTGTAAAGGAAAGTTAAAAATTCGTACGAGCTGCAAGAATATCCTTTTTCATGCATTTTCCATCAAAATTAAGGATAAGAACGAAATATTGGTTTAAATTTCCCGTTTTCTTCATGATGATTTCACGGATAACTTTTCAAGAATAAACATTCACACAGGAAGTCTAAAAATTAGCACAAATCCACCATAATGTTTATAGAAACTTTCGACCATAACTGATGTTTGAATCACATCAAGGATTACCCACTAAGGCTAAGCCAGTGCGTGGGTACGCAACTACAAACAGAGAAACACAAAAGGTATGCTATGATCAACGAAATACAAATCAACAAAAAAAAATGTATATGGATCAAAACAAACAATGGATGTCATTTCTATCTTTCATTCTGAGAAAACAATTGACCTTCCTTTTGAAACTATTTATATTGGGTACAATTCTTATGTTTAGTGGAAGGAAATTATACATTCTATAGGCATTAAAATCGAAAGAACGTTGAGATATAGTTCTCGAAAAGAAAACGGTTTTGATCTTTGCCTGTGAACAAGATCGGGTCCCATATCCATGATCAACATATTGAAGTTTGTTTTTACTTTTGTGAATTTGTGTTACACAATCAAGGAAATACAGCTGCCTGACATCCAATACACCAGTTTGTTTATATAAGTCATCTGAGGGGTAGGTATTTGGTTTTTTGAAATTATTTTAGAATTTTTTCTGTAAGATTCCACTTTATTCAGATAACAGCCTGCTGCAGCACCATATATCGTGATGCCGTATCTAATTCTGCATTCTACAAGGCCGTGATAAATCATCTTCAATCTACGAAAATCGACAAACTTAGCAAGGAATCTAAACAAGTAGAGCAAACTCCTCAGAGACTTAACCAATAATTCAATATAATAGTCCCATCTTAAATTTTGATCAATTAGTACTCCAAGATACTTCACAGTTTCTTTTGTAGCAATTTTGACAGTTTTTTCATTTTTTTCAATTTCGAGTTCTTTGAAAAGGGGTAAACCACTGCTATAGCAACTAAACGGCATAAAATATGTTTTATCATAGTTAAAAGTCAATAACATTTCATCAAATGCGTTCAATATTTTACTTAAATCCATTTCTGTCTTTTTCTTAACAGCTTCCCATGACCTATCTGTATAGAACAAAACCGTGTCATCCGCGAAACTAATGATTGTACCCTCTGTTTCAGCTTTCAAAATTTCGTTCATGTAAATTATAAATAGAATCGGCCCAAGAACAGTGCCTTGGGGTACTCCGAATTTAACGATCTTTTGGGAGCTCAGTGTGCATCCAACCATAACATATTGTTCTCGTCCTTCGAGATAACTTGCCAAAAGTTTTCCAGCAACGCCTCGTATTCCCAAGTCTTGCAATATTCCTAATAATCTTTCATGATCGACAGTGTCGAAGGCTTTGGCAAGGTCTAGGAAGATTGCCAAGGACCGTTCACCCTTCTCAATACTTTCATGAATTTTTGAAATAAGACAATTGATAGCATCTTGCGTCGATATATGTTTTTGAAAACCGAACTGCTTAGGAGACATCAGTTGATATTTTTCTAAAAAGTCAACAAGCCTTTTTTCAAGACCATTTCGAAAATTTTCGATATATTACTTATTAATGTTATTGGTCGATAGTTCGACATTTGTTCCTTGCTGCCCGATTTATGCAATGGTTTTATTAATCCCACCTTGAATGCTCTCGGCACTATACCTATAAGCATTATTCTATTAATCAAATAAGACAATGGTGAAGCAATGTAATCGACTAAGATTTTGAGAACCTCTGATTTAATTCCATCTATTCCTGGTGACTTATTGTTCTTTAGTGACAATCGCAATTTTATTTCCTCACATGAAGTGAGTGAGAGAAAGATGGAGTTTTCAACAGAGACCCTCTTCTTCAGAATCTTGTCTCTTGGTTTTGGAATTGCTTTCGCAAGATTTTCGCCAACTGTGGTGAAATATTCATTGAAGGAGTTCGCAATTTCCTTCTCACTTTGAATTGATTCATTCATTGAATTTACTATACTCTTAATCTGAATACCTCTACCACCGCTCGGATTGATCGAGTTAACAGTATTCCAAAGGATTTACTATCATGACAGTTACAATCGACTTGTTTTTGATAATATTTAAGTTTTTCCATTTCTATGAGGGAATGCAAGGTATTTCTATATCGAACATACTCTTGTCTCAACTCTATGTCATGAGGACTTGATTGATTCTTTTCGTTTTGTTCATTATAGCTCCGGTAAAGTTTTTCGGAGGAAAAATTTAGAATGAATACAAAAGAAGTCGAAAAATATCTTCAACCTACAAATTCATGATTTTTTTATATTTTGGATGATTATTTGTAACTGATCTTGCTGAATTTCAGGTATTAGTTTAGTTTCAGAATCACAACTGCTGGAACCATTACCAATGATGTCGGAAAATTGTAATCAGCTAAAAATCATAATTTGTGTTAGCATTCTCTTCGATGACCAATAAATTTTATTACATATTTTGTTGTTTCTTTTTTAGTTTTTTCTTTCAGTTTATGTAATAAAATTGACTGGACGAAACGAAAAAAGATTTGGAGAAAAACTTGATAGTTTCGATAGGACAAAGTTTGTAGGATCAGTTAGTGTTGCATGAAATATCTGCAATTTCTTTATTGATGGTTTAAAATCCGAAATTCTCAAAATCTCGTACAAATAATGTGATTTATCATCTCAGCTTCCTCATACCTTCAGACATTACTTAAAATTTCAGAGTTTGATGGATCAGAAATGATTTTTTTCTAAGAAGAAGTTATATTGAATTTCCGTAATCTTCGCATACAGGTATAACAATACATTTTGTCAATACGAAAATTCAGGGTTTAGTGACCTTATTCATATATTAGTTATCATACCTTTATCTTCATAGGGAATAAAATTTCTACGATTTCTAAAGTTCTGTTTCAACATTTCTATATCATTATAGGTTTGTTTGTATAATAAATCCTTGACATAGCCCCAGAGAGAAAATTCTAACGTGGTAACATTTAGTGAACAAGGTGGCCATTTAACTGACTCATTCCCCAAGTTTTCATAAAACTTTTTGTGAATCAATAATGTAAATTGAATTCCTTGACATTTATTGTTCAGAGCATAGAATCGAAAACGTTAGGTATGTTTCTTCTTCTTAATTTATATAAATGACATAGATAAATGTTTCCGGCATTCCAGATTCTTGCTCTATGCAGACGATCTGAAAGTTTCTAGATCTATCAGAAGCTTAAGGGACTGCCTTTATCTTCAACTAGATTTGAATAACTTGGTTGAGTACTGTAAAGAAAACCAATTATTTTTGAATTTAAATAAATGTTTTACGACAACTTTTACTAGAAACCATTCCTCTATCACTTTTCAGTACTCAATTTTCAAATTCATTGTTGCGACGTGTGTCCACGGCTTTTGATCTGGGTGTCACTTTCGATTCGAAGTTGCTTTTCGATGCACACATAGATCACATAGCAAATAGTTCAGGTCGAATGATGGGTTATATTTTCAGGAAAAGTAAGGAATTTAAATATGTAAAATCACTCATCACTTTGTATTATGCTTACATCTACAGTAAATTAAATTTTGCCTCATGTATTTGGAACTCTCGTTATGATTGTTATTCCAACCGACTTGAACGCATTCAGAATAGATTCATACGGTTCATATGCTTCAAAACTAACTTTGTTATCCTGAATCACGACTACGCTCCTGCCCGTAAATATTTCAATTTATTGTCACTTGAAAATCGTAGAACTATATCTGATATTTTGGTTTTGTTTAAAATATTGAACTGCGTACTTCAGGTACCTGAGATCTTGCACATGGTTACTTTTAATGAAATCTTTGAGGCACCACGACCTCTTCTGTATAACTTTTAGAAAAACTAATAGTGCACAGAACTCCCCTATCGATAGGATGCTACGTGTCTGCAACACGCATAGGAGTATCAATTTGTTTGGGGTCACATTGGCCTCTTCGAAGAGAACATTACGCTTGCTCTTTACTGACTAACATCAAATTCATTCAATCGTTCGTTTTTGTAATATTCATTTAATATTTCTTTCTTCATTCTTTCTGTGAATACAACTCACTATTAATGTCTTATATAATACTTTTTTTTTAGAATACTAGATTCTATGTAACTAATATTCATCTAGTGAATGTCATTTTGGCTTCGGCTGTGGACATTCCTTATATTGTACTTAAACAAATAAATGAATAAATAAATGTTTTGAGTATTTTCGTACCAGAATAGTAGATAAAACTGCAGAGAATTTTCATTTATAGAAAAATTCGCATGTTCAAGAAAATATGACAGGCATGTTATTTACATTTGGTAAGAAGAAAAATACTTCGCCTATTTCATTTAAATTTACTCAAAGTTTATATTTAGAAAACACAAGTTCATATTATGATTTCAAATCCATTCAACAGAAAGAAATTTGAATATATCCCTGCATTCAATTCTTAAGTGCCCATAGAATGTCTAGATAGTTTTCACTTAACTTTGATAGTATTCGAAATATTGGTATATGCCGAAATCTCAGAAAATCGAGAAACAAAAGAAGATAGCTACGATCTGTTTTCACAATTTTCCTCGAATATTGAGGATGGAAATATAAGGGTCATTTTTCTCTATTTGCAGTATTTCACATAGCTGCCATACTAAAAGAACGAAAATGGGACACTCAGTACAATGATAGGCAAAATGAATTTTATGAAAAAAGCGTAGGTGCTTGATATCGCTTTTTGTATAAATTTTAGCTCTTTCTGAATGTTGAGTTACTCTATAAATGTCTTTAATGAAGTGTTTCATTATGAAACTTTTCATAATGAAATTGTTTAATCTTTAGTTGAGTTATTTAACATCGTCAATTTAAAAATCTCATTAATTTCATTCAGTTTTATCTGCTTTATGGTGTTTTTCAGTTTAAATAATTATTTATCAAAATATCATATATCACTCTTCTTAAATGTCAAAATATCCAAATTAGTGCGCTATTTATATTTTATTCATTTCCGAGATAGGCTTTTCCCAAATACGGTTCTGCACGTCATATTTTAAAATGAGAAACAAAACGATTTCCTCCATGTTTGATACGCGTTGCTATAAATTTGAACGTTATATTTTTATACCCCAATCTCATGAAATAGGACCTGGAAATCTAGGTACGCTCTTTTTTACGTCGTTTCTATACTTTTGCCGAACTTTATATCCCCAGGCGAAATCTACCTGCCGTAAAATAAATAGAACAGTTCCTACACCGAAAAAGTTACAAACTTAAACGTTAGTTTGTGGCAAGTTTACGCATCCTGTGAATTTCTATGGCGAGTGAAATGAAACGAAAGCTTTCAAAAGGTCGGTGGATGGCATTGAATATTGAATTGCTTTTTGTTCCCTCTTTTTAAACAGCTAACCTAAACGATCGTTTCAAATCTTCGTCATGAATGGATTTGAGAAGTGATCGGAAATTTACTCTACAACCCACAAATGGAGCATGAAATAATTGTATCTTAAACATGTGTTATAGCTACTTCTTAAACATCCCCAGGTGAATAGTCTTCCTTTTTTTTGTGAAACATCTTGAAAAAACAATGATAAACAAGGGTAGCAGATCAGAAAAATAAATGTAAAAAGGTCTACAGGGTGTTCTAACAAAAATTTGACCACCCCTTCTAAGGAAACGAAGGGAGTATCAACGGAGAAATCTGAAATAAACACCTCGAAAAAGTCTAGGGAACACTTCTGAATATCGATCTAATGTATCCAGAACGATCAATATGGATGATTTTTTAAGAAATGAACACCTGCATCAATTCCTCACCAAATTATGTAGAGTGCCGCAACAGATTTCAGTTTTTTTTTTATAAAAAACTAAAAATGCAGCAGTTGCGACGCTGCTTTATAATCATTTCATGTATTCAGTGTTTGAAATCAGTTAGTTGGCACTTTGTTTCTGTTGTGAGCACAAATAAAAGATTCAAGTTTTGTGATTCGATCATGGAAAGACGATATTTGACTAGAGAAGAGATGTTACGAGCCGTTGGCATGCTCCAAGCTGGGAGCTCACAACGGGAAGTATCCAGGGTTCTGGGAAGTGGCCCAAGTGTCGTAAACCGTTTATGGTCGCGTTTCAATGAAACAGGTTGCGTAAAAGAACGCCATACAGGTCATTTCAGGATTACTACAGTCGCCCAAGACCGATTTTTGGTTTTACAAGCCAGAAGAGATCGTACTACCACAGCATTTCAATTAGCTCAAGAGCTATCATGAAATCATAATGTACAAATTCCGATCAAACTGTGAGAAATCGACTGCACGAAGGTCAACTCCATTCTAGACGTCCTTCAAGAGTTCCACAACTGACCCATGGAAATCGCGCTGCTCGTTTAGCTTTGTGCCAAGAACACGTAAACTGGGATCAAGAGAGGTGGGCCACAGTTCTCTTCAGTGATGAATCTAGATTTAGTTATTATCCCGATTCGGGAAGAATTCGAATATGGAGGGAACCTGGAAAGCAAAACCGTCTCCAGCATGCTCGAGAAGTTGTTAGACAGGGAGGCGGATCAGTGATGTTTTGGGAAGGTATACACCTTGGTGGCAGAACTGACCTCGTTTTCATACAGAAAACCTTACGCAAATGAGATAGTTTTACCTGTAGTGGTACCGTATCTCCAAACAATGGGTCAAAATCCACTCTTCCAACAAGATAATGCCCCTCCTCATCGTGCAAGAGTTGTCTTGAACGTTCTTGAAGAGAATGATATCGATCTTCTACCGTGGCCATCCTGCTCCCCAGATCTGAATCCCATCGAGCATGTGTGGGACACCCTAAAAAGAAATCTCCTGCGTCAAAACGTCTTCCATCATGAACAGGAGCTTCGATTAGCAGTTCAGGGGGCTTGGAATGACTTAGGCCAAAATGTAATAGACAATTTAATATTGAGCATGCCGCGACGATGCCAAAGTGTCATTAATAACAGAGGTGGACCTTCTGGGTACTGAAAAATATAAGTGCTTCCATATCGTTTCGAAAATATTAGTTCAGGATTTTTTTTTGTGTTTTACCAAATTTCGTCATTTTCAAATTTCAATTTTTTTTATAATAGGTGCTTTGGAGAAGTCAACTATTATTTTGTTTTCTTGAGAATATTATAAACAATACATTCTAACAAAAACCGAAAGATTTCTATAAATTCGAATCAGCAAATTCATATTTTAAAGATATTGGTAAGTGTTCCCTAGACTTTTTTGAGCTGTTTAGATACAATAAGCTACTAGTTCCCTACATATTTTATGGAGATTGACAACGCTATCTAGGAAAGCCCCAGGAAACAAGCTTAAATGCGAGAAAGGTGAAGAAACTCTATTTCGTGAATGACTTCTTCGAACAGTGCACATCCCACTGGAATAAGTTTCTTTATTTGACTAAGAAAAATATCTGAATATTTTCTCGATTGCTCAAGAAATCGGACGTCCCGATAACTCGTTATCTGCCCGATTGCGAGGAAATTCTTTACGGCGTTCGGGAAAAATTGGGATCTGAAGGAACAGTGAGAGACTGTATGTTTGATTTATGAGCAGACCCACCTCTGAGAGAGTTCCGAAAAAGCGGTTCCTGATAAATTGTGTTCGGCAGCCTGCCTACCGGCAGGAATCCCACGTGGGGTGGTAGTGCCTATCGCGATAGAAGAAAATTTTATAGCTTGAATGAAACTTAAAAAACTACGTCAATAAATATTCAAATGTAATAAGATATTTCGTTAGCATTCCTAAGAGCAACGGTTAGATGAGATTTAGTAGACCTCACACAAACGTAATCGTTTTCTTCGAATTTATAGAATTAATGAAATTAAATTCTTATTCTAAATAACACGTTATAGAACGTGTATAAACGTATGAATTTTTCGAACTCGATTTGAAGGATCTATTCATGATTTTTAGTACGTACGTTCTGAAACTTTCAATAAGAAGTAAAAGTTATCAAAATTGCTGTTTTTAATTATCGCCTGTCTACCATGCCTACTGCAAAGCGGATCGAATTAGTGTCCCCTCATTCGGTAGTACATTCCGTCTAGTAAAAGCGTAGTCGCAAATACTAGCGATCAGTCAATGAAAACTAATTAATTTTTTTTCTCTTACAAAGGGCAGAATATTTCTTCATGCTTTATGGAGGAGAATCAGCTGACTGTTGTTTTTAATTCTAACCTAACATCAGGTTCCCCGTGAGAGCTACTGGCGCTTGTGCCCAAAACAGGATTTCGGCGCCCCTTAAGGCATTTTGGATCATGTTTTCTTATTTTTTTTAAGGTAGGAGGTAGGTAGGTGGGTGCTTGAAGTAAAGCAAAAAACTGAACTTTAGAAGTCATATCTGTTTGTAGACTAAAATATCAAAATGAAACAAACAGAACAAAATCATAACAAAATAAATTCTTAAATGAGATAAAAAACACAAGGTTTAACTTTAATCTACACTTTATTTGAAAAATTCGACGACGTTTCGCTGACACATCAGCTTTATCAAGAATGAAAAACAGAATGAGGAGTATGGTATTATAGACAAATCGTAGAACAAGTTGGATGAATAACAGGAAAATCCACACCGAGCCATTGTACAGTTAGTATGAAGGGTAATAAAAACTAATTAGACAAGTTAAGTAGGGGTGAGTAATTCACATCTACCTGTTCATTCAAAAGCTTGTCCGAATGTTTGCATCTATTTATTTCTAATGCTTCTAGGAGATCTAATTTTGAACTTTTTGATTTTATACGTAATATGTCAAAGTTTTATTGAATGAATGGTTTTCTTTTATTAGGTGGTTTGAATAATTTGAATCAGATTTATTTTTATCGAAGCTACGTTTATGTTCAGATGTTCTTATGCCAAAACTCCTATAGGTCCTACCGATATAAATTTTATCACAAGAACCGCAATTGAGTTTATAGATTCCTGATTTACTTGATTTTTCAACACGAGATTTATTATTTTTAATATGTTTACCTAAGTTATTAGAAGGTTTGAAAGTTATATTAAGATTTTGTTTGCTAGAAAGGATTTAATATTTGTTCTTGCAGAACCGCAGAATGTTAAACTGTTGAATATTTTATAGTCTTTATGAATAGGATATACTTCATTTATTGCTTTCTGATACAGTTTTTACGAATGATTAGATCTATCATATCCGGATTATATGAATTATTAATGGCTATCTGTTTGATGATGTTTAACGCTTTATTATAATCTTCTACTGATAAAGGTAAATTGAGTAACCGATGTACCATGCTGCTTAAAGCTGCAACTTTGTGTTGAATTGGATGTAATGAGTAGTTATGTATAATTGTATCAGTATGTGTTGGATTACGAAAGACCGAAAAACATGATTATTATTTTGTTTAGTGATTTTAAGTCCAAAAATTAATGGAATCGTTCTGTTCAATTTTTATCGTGAATTTAATGTTCAAATGGATGGAATTAATGAAATTAAGAAATAAGTCTAATTGACGAGTAGTTCCAATGAAACATACTAAGATGTCGTCAACATATCTATACCAATAAAGAAATTTGGAAATGAGTGGATGTGTATGAATTTTCTGTTCAA
Organism: Cryptolaemus montrouzieri; assembly: GCA_013387265.2. Classification (NCBI taxonomy): domain Eukaryota; kingdom Metazoa; phylum Arthropoda; class Insecta; order Coleoptera; family Coccinellidae; genus Cryptolaemus; species Cryptolaemus montrouzieri. Next base: position 72,903,761 of record JABFTP020000001.1, on the reverse strand, counting down.
TATTATTCATTAAAATCTCTGCTAAAAGTGGACTCAAAGGATTTCCCATGATCAAACCATTTTCACTACTGTAATAGATGTTGTTGAAAGAAAAATAATTTTGTTCAATGCAAACGTCCAACAGATTCAATATTTCTGATTTAATTATGTGGTTAACATGATTCGAATTCAAAATGTTTTCGATTAATATTTTGACATCACCTGGAGGAACACTTGGGTATAAATTCTCAACATCAAACGAAATAAGTTTTGCGTTAGGTGGTAGGTTAACGTTTTTTATGTTATTTATCAATTCGAAAGAATTTTTTATAGAAAATTTTGATTTGAATGAACAATAATTTTTAATGATATCTATAATGTAGTGCGACAATTTCACGGCTGGGGCTGTAACGTAAGATACGACTGGTCTAACGGGGTTATTTACTTTATGCAATTTAATGAGTGAATACAGTTGAGGTGGTTGAAGGTTTGGTAAAATTAATTTGTATTTATCTATTGCTTTAATTAAAGATTTTGCGTCATTTATTGCAATTTTAATATTTTTCTGGAATTTAAGGGTTGGATCTTTGTTTAAAATTGTATAGTTTCCGGACGAAATGAAATTTAGAGTTTTAAATAGGTAGTCATTTTTATTTATTTATTTTTGTAAAAATAACTTCATTTAGTTGAGATTTTTGTTTGATGGCCTTTAAAATATTTTGTTCTTTACTCGGTTTAAAGTCAGCTCATGATTCAGTTTTTATGTTAGATGCTAAATATTTAAGGTGAGTATTATTAGGAATATTTTTCAGAGAAATTTCGGTTAGATTTCTATGCCAAGTTCCTCTAAATCAGATTTTATCTTGTTTTATTTAATATTGTGTTTGAAACCTTTCTCCAAGAGATTTGTTTCATCAGTTGGGAAATTAGTATCAGAAAGGTCAACGAATCTATCAAAAAATTGATGGTCAGAAAATTTAGTTTTACGTGGAGTAGGTTTCGGTTTTCGTGACACGAGGAACTTTAATTTGCGGTATTGGATGGTATATTTATTATGTATTATTGATCTAATTTTGAATCTATCATTGTAATCTAATGAATCGAATTCAAGTGGATGAAGTCTGTACAATAACTCGGTATGAATTACCTTGAGATAAATATTGTAGATGTCTCGTTTGTGGAACAAAATCTTGCATTCTGATTTGATCCTTATCTTCTGTCCAGAGATAACTGCTCTTCGAGCTGCATAACTGTTGTTGTTCGTCTTGAGATGTATTTAGGACACACTTCACTCTTCAAACACGTGGTTAAAAACCACAGGTTTTGGGATGTTATAGCATTTTTAAGTAACGACTTAAAATACCAAAGGGCCAAAAAGCTTGTATTCGCTTTCTTCAAAATTTGAATTGTGGAGGCCGTTACTTGATGTAGATCCATGTGTGTAGATGTAGATCCATAAATTCTTGTTCACACCCATTTCGAAACATTTACTTAAGTAATGGGATACAGTCACGTTGACTCGTTGTTTATAAATACTAGAAAATAACCTACACCTAAAAATCACAAATAACAGAAATATGCCTAATGTGTGATGTATATATATATATATATATATATATATATATATATATATATATATATATATATATATATATATATATATATATATATATATATACTATTTTCTAACAAATACCTAGGGAAATTCGTTTCAGAATCAAAAATGATAGCTAGGTCTAGGTGCAATAGGAAAATAAAAAAGTGCTATATAGTAGCGATATTTTCCGAGATTTTGCTGTTGCAAATTCATTAATTACATCGCTCAAATTTATACCGCAAAAATTTCTTGTTCAATTGCTAATATTGTTAGCCCAGGCAATCTTTCTTGAATCACTGTCGATCTTAAATAATTTTTAATGATTTTTAACTTTGAAAAAGATCGTTCGCCAGAAGCTACAGATACAGGCAATGTCAAAAGAATTCTTAGCGAATGCTTACGTTTGGAATGGTGGAGATTAAATTGTTTTCAAATATATATTGTAAAATACTTAAGGGGCCAGTATCATCAGGTAATGAAAACAACTTGAACGCTTTAATTTCGTTAAACAGATCATTGGAGTCTATATCCTTATTATCCTGATCTGTCAGTTGCTCTTCAAGAATACAACAATGTTTTAAGAGATCGCTAATTTGAATATGTCGCTAAAAATCCGGAAATATTATCATACTCATTTAATAAGTCAAATCGGTATTTTAGAGAGCTTATAGTTTGATTTATAATTTTAAGAAAAAAAATTTTAAAGGCGGTTTTTGGATCATGGTATTGGTGGAGAGGATGCTACTTCTTTCGCTTCAAGAATTTCTTGATGAGTGGGATCTATATTGCTGGAAGTGATCAACTAAATTTTTTAGGTAGGTTTGGCATACTTTAATATTAATTTTAGCACTTTGCATTTGTTTGCTGACAATATTCATATGAAATGAAGCGTCATGCCAAATAATAATTCCACAAATAAATTGAAAATTGTGTACAGATGTTAAGAGGGAACTCGCTTTATGTCTTGCATCAATGTGGAAGGAATTATCTTCAGTCACTTCTAGAAGACTTTCGCAAATCTTAATTACATAAACTTTAAGGGGCTTTATTGCGTCAATTTTCTGGACCATCTTGTCTCATTTAGAGGCTTTAAACATAACCCGGGGACATTTTCTCTCAAAACATACCACCTTTTTGTGGATGACGAAAAAAAATTTTCCAAATCGCGATTCGGTTGGCGTAGTGTCAGAAAAAGACGAAAAATTGATTTGTGTCCTGTTTTTGAAAAATCCAACATTGTATTTGCATGAAGAGGCTGTGAAATTGTCAAAAAAATGATGTTTGATAATATCGCACGAAACTTTTTGTAAGCATTTGCTTGCAAATGGTTGTGCATTTCGAAGTATTGTGTAAATGCCAATGTTGAGAACAAGTACTGTGTTTTAAGGAATTTTACTTAATAATTGCGATTCGTAACGCGTTTCACTACACCGTAGCTTCTTCAGACGAATTATGCAGAAAAATGTTGAGAATATAACTATAAATGTTCTTGAGTAATTAAAGCTTATTGGTCGCCTCCTCGACAGGTATATAAAATAAAATTAAGGAATAGATTGCTCCCCGAAAAGATTCAATAGAGGTGAAGGGCTTAAATCGACTTGTTCATTGATGAGTCTACCTGAGTGTTTGTATTTATTTATTTCTAAAGTTTCAAAGATCTACCTTCCAATATTTATTATCTGTATGCAAAATTTCAAACTGTGGGTCGAAAGAATGATTATTTTCTAAGAGATGATTCGCGTAATTTGAATCTGATTTTTATTTGAAAAACTGCGTTTATGTTCCGATATTCTAATATTAAAATTTCTAAATGTTTACCAATGTAGAAATTATCACAGTCATTGCAATTCAATCTATAAACACCTGATTTATTGTTTTTACCTGGTTTGGTTTTATTATTTTTATATATTTGCCTAAATTATTATTAGTTTGGAAAGCTATGTTGAAATTATTGCTACTTAAGAATGATTTCAGTTTCTCACTTGTAATGCCAACGTAGGTTAAGGTGTTGAATATTTGTTTCAATTTATTAGGGTAAACTTCATTCAATGGATTCTACTTTGTTTTTATTTAAAATATTATTTATTAGTTTGGGATTGTAACCATTATTTTTCTTTATTTGTTTAATCAAATTTAGTTCTTTGTTGAAATTTTCTGGTGATAGCGGGATGTTAATCAATCTATGAATAAAACTATTGAATGCTGACATTTTATGTTGATATGGATGACACGACGAGTTATGTATTATAATATCTGTATGTGACGGCTTATGGTAAATTGCGAAAACATGTTTTCCATTTTCATTCGAAATTTTCCAAATCGCGCTGTTCGGTTGGCGTAGTGTCAGATAAAAGACGAAAAATTGATTTGTGTCCTGTTTTTGAAAAATCCAACATTGTATTTGCATGAAGAGGCTGTGAAATTGTCAAAAAATCTTTTGGAGGATGTTTGATAATATCGCACGAAACATTTAGAAATTTTAATATTTTGTAAGCATTTGCTTGCAAATGGTTGTGCATTTTGAAGTACTGTGTAAATGCCAATGTTGAGTGTAGGAGGAGGCGACCAAAACACGTTGAAAAATGTCTCGAATGGAACAAGGAACATTTGGATCGTGATTGGGGTAATGTCTTATTTTCGTGATTGGGGTAATGTTATTTTCACTGATGAATCATCTTTTGTGTGGTTTTCCAATCATTGAGTATGTCTGGACAATACCCAACAACAGATTGCTCCAAAGGACCGTTAAACACCATGTGAAAGTTCATGTTTGGGCATACATCTCAGAAAAGAAGAAAAAAGAAAAGGGGTTTGGATCATTGTACGTGTTTACGAACAACTTAAACGCCCACAAAATGAACCAAATTTAGAAGAAAGCTTTGTTGCCGACTGATAAGAAGTGCTACGAGAAGAAAAGTGAGATTTGGATTCTTTAAAGGACAACGACTCAAAACACTGGAGTAAGGCTTGTCGCTCGTGGAAGAATGAAAATGGTGTCCTGACATTGGATTGGCCGACACAGTCGCCCAATGCCGATCGAATTGAGAACGTTTGGGTTCAAGTGTAGAACCGACCTTGTAGTTTGAAGTAGCTTGTTCGGCATGTTAAAAAGATTTAGAGGTCGTTTTCACAAGAATAAGCTAAGAATCTCGTGGAAAGCATGTCTAGAAGGTGTCTTATTGACGCTTAAGACGATTGGACCTGCTATTAATTTTTTGCATGAACGTTTATGAACAAATAAAACAATATTTCAAAGAATTTTTGTATTTTGTATTTTCATTTTTCACACTAATGACTATGCTCTTACTTGACCGACTGTAGTAGCTTTGTTCGATTTTTCTCCCATGATTATTCTCTCAATTAGAAAACAGACTATCAATTATTATCCTATCTATGATTATACAATTATACAAATAGAATCAATACATTGGAGCTCTTCTTGAAAATCAATTATATTGAAAAAGATTATCGAATATAACTGAAAACTTGGTGATATACTCTTATACAAGGTGTCCCCAAACTCTATGACAAACGTTGAAAGGTGATTCTTAGATAAATTTGTGGGAACAGTACTTACTAATCTGTTTGTATTAGGAGATATTCAGCTTCAAAAACTGAATCCTCAAGGGTCCTGAAATCACAATTTTCAACATACAAGAGCGATTCGTGGATGGACTGAAATACATATCTTATTGTACAGAAGGTGACATGTGTAACTATAGTAAAATGATTATGAGAAATATTGTTTCGAAACCTTAAATTCTTCTGATTGAAAATGTAAAGTCCAAATACAGAATGAGGAGAACATTATAAACTGTGTTGAAGATAATACTTCGATAAGTATTCAGTGCATTGCAAATCAATTGAAAATGCCTCGAGATGTCTTGCAGCATGTTTAAAAAAGAGAGGGACTGCACCCTTATCATCGACAGGGAATGCAAACATTAAATTCGAAGGGATAAGCAGCATAGACCCACATTTTGCTGATGGATTCTGCCGCAACATGTTCAATAGAAGATCTCCTTTCCAATATTTTATGGTCTGATGAACCATTCATCTCAAGATATGCTATAAATAATTTCCATAATGATCATTTACAAGCAGTGCAGAATCCAAATGCGGTTATTCAAAAACGTTTCTAAAGGAGGTTCAGTATCAACGTATGCAATGATCTTTATCATAATAGCTTCGTGTTTCTTTTTGTTAAATTCAATTGATGATGTTCTGGTAATTTTATTCAGAGTATAGATCATTAACATGACGGATCACCTCCACATCAAGGAAGAATAGTTGTTGGATGAATATTTTCCAAATAGGTGGATTGAAAGGCAAGGCCCAATTGGTTGGCCACCACGACCATCGGATTTCAACCCGTTAGGCTTCTATGTATGGTCATACGTGAAACAACTCATCTACAGTGTAGAGATAATACATTTCGGGTAGTTGAAAGAATGGATAAACATTGCCGCCTAAAGAATTTGACTGAAAATGTCCATCACTTTTTCGTAGATGTTAGTTATGGAGTCAAGTTGAAGGCGGTCACTTTGAGCAATTCTTATAATGATTAATATGATTTTAGTTATTCATTTCATTTATTGTTTTTTCAATGAATTTTCACAACTTTGAAACAATGGCAATTCAAAATTATTTCGGATCAGAATAATTATAATTAATCACAGAATCGCTCTTGAATCTTCAGTGGTATCCTAGCGGCTTGTCCTATATTTCCATCGCAAAAACAAACATAGATCACATCTGCAAATTCTTCATTAATAAAGGAATTCATTTTCAAATCTAAAAATTGTAAACAATAATTGTCTATAGAAAAGGACATTCTGACATTCATCTCTCAAAACATTTTTCTATGGCTACGCATGTATTTCATTCCATTTATACACAATCCCATATCGTATGTTGAAAATTGTGATTTCAGGACTCGTGTGAATCAAATTTTTGAAGATCTCAAATTTGAAAAATCCAGATCATGTCACCAATTTTCTTAGAATTTTTCAGAAACCACCTCTCAAAGTTTGTCATAGAGCTTAGGGCGGTTGAAGAGCCTCAATTTCTTATAAGTATGCTTCATTGAGTTAAGAAATGGCGAATATTGCGTTGATGCAATAAAACTAAATTAGTTTACTGAAGCCTTTCAGTTGATGTTTGACATGATAATAATTTTAGAAATAAATTTAAATTAAATTTATAGAGAGTGTCGTCAGTTGCGTTTTTATACATAGATTTTGCATTTACCGTCTTTTTTGCTGTTACACCACTATTGGGAAGAATTGAGGTGTCTGCAACTTGAAGAAGGCCAAATAGGATTTGAAAGAGTTGACAGAGTTCCACAGCTCACCGGCCCTGTAAACAAAGGAATTCTTATAGAGAAGGTTCAAGGTCGCTAAATTGCCATATGATGAGAAGCCAGGTGCGACAAAACAAGTTTTCTGAACAAGGTCATTATACTTGGAGCAACAGTATCTGAAAGATCAGAAACCTGTCTTCTGAGAGCCTGCGGTTGGAGATCGCTTGGCGGTGAGGCGCACAGCCCGTTTTTGCTCACTATTCAACATCTGCAACGAATGTTTAGTTGCAGCTGAACAATATTCCAAAGCAGGTCGAATCTGCGCTTATATCAGCTATTGCTGATAAACTGTTTAGCTGATGCAGGCTCAATGCCAGCAAAACCTGGAGTTGACCGTAATTCTGAGAAGGTGCATCGAATCTTTGGATGCAATTTGTTGGCCTTGAATTGTTTGAGGAGGTTCTCCAGCGGGACCTTACTAGAAAACGTAGTTGCTTGCGACTCGCTCACGTTGAAGCTCACCAGGTTCAATCGACCCTTTAGTTAATGTTGCTATACTCAACGTGGGGTGCCAGAGTAATAAAATTAACTTGTTCTGGTTGAGCCCAGAGAAAAATGAGCAATGAGACTCTAATTCAATCATTGTCACTGAAATCTTGGAAGAAAAGTCAATGAAGCTTAGCTCAGATATTCAATTACATAAATTATGGTACACTGTCACGTCGTCGTAGATCCTTGAATTTTGGTGAAGGTCGAATTTCTATCCTTTTTCCTCTTCATCTCGCTTGTTTTACATCTCCTTGGTTTGTCCTGGGGTTCTACTGGTTGGTTATCCTATATATATATATATATATATATATATATATATATATATATATATATATATATATATATCAATAAGACTTATCTTGGTGAGATAGTTCCGAAACGTTCTTGTTCTTACTGATGCATATGCGGAAAAACACTTTTTCAGCTTCGGATGTGGATTTATGGACTCCAGATAGAAGTTATATCTCTCAATCTCTGAGCTCCACGTACGAGTCTCTACCTAGGAATCTACACCTAGGAATTTCTGAAGAATGCTCATAGCACATGCACATATAATCTGATAGCCATATTATGCGCATCAGACTGTTAACCAATGGCGTGACACTGATAGAGGGTTGACTGGAATCAGGTGTTTTAATTCAAATTGTTATGACGTGATTTTAGCACGTTACAGAAGGCAAAAATCTTACCTAACCTAACCTAACGAAATTAGCGTGGTAAGGTCTGTCGTTATCATGTATAAACAAACAGGTTTCACCCAGGTTTGCCGTAAATGGTACAACATGTTCTTTTGAAATGTCTGTATCGTAGTGCAGGCGGTCAAAGAAATTCTTCCACTCACCATTATTGAACCTTAACCAAAACCATAATAGGTAAAAGGTGAAGTATCTCCCATTTCAATGTATACTAATTGAAAAAGATGAAACGACCATCTGTAAACAAAACGCTCTCTCAGTTTTATGGCGAAATTCAAGCGAGTTCTTCGATGTGCTGCGGTTAGAGCTAGGTCTCAAGCTGCGACACGAGGCCTCGAACCAAATTTCCTGAGACGTTGTTGTATCGTTTCAGTGCTAATTTGCACTCCACTGTTTTGTGGATGCAGCATTTGAAGTTGCCTAGTGGGTCGTTGTCTCAACGTGGAAATTCTCAAATAACGTCCATGGCCGCCGTTGTTGCCCAAGGTTTTCTTTGCCCAGGTCCCCTTTCAAGACTACCAGTATCCTTGTAGCAGTAGATCATTGTGGAAACAAATGAATGGGACACTGGCCTTCTCTTGCACTATCGTTTCAGCACATTCTGCCGGTATCAAAATCGGTGATTCGCGTTGTCTTATTACTGAAAGTTAAAGTTTTAAGAAGAAACGTTTTTCACAAAAATTGAACCGAAACTGCTGTTATCAATATGTGGTGTTTTTGCAAAATCTTAATTATGGGGCGAAGCAAACACTGCCTTACTATTCTTAACTGGAACCATTTCGACTCATTTTCAGGCCCCTATTTGAGAACCTCTGGATAAGCCCAGAACGCAGAAAGTTTCGTCATCCTGTAAGCTATGATCATATACTTAAAATCCAAAATTTCTGTAGATCATTTAGTTCCGAAGTTAAGCAAAAGCAAAATTTTGCATTTATGACACTCCTTTCACTCACTCATCATCAGAATAGAACTAGTACTTCCCATGAACTCAGAGAGCTGAAATTTGGTATAGAGTTAAAGTTTAATGTCAACATAAACGGAAAACTATAAAAACTAGGATAATCGAAGATCTGGAGTATCTGGTTACCATGAATAGGAAACACAACCAAATTATTAGAGGTCAACATACCGTCTTTACAAAAGATGTTCAACTTGGTGGATAGCTTCATTTGATGTCAAAAATTGAAGGTCTGAAGTATCTGATGAAGAACCCTCAGCATTGTCATTGCAAAAATCCAGCGTAGTGGGACACTGTTTTTAATACGCATTTAAATAAAGTCAAGGGAAAAATATGGATAAGACAAGACTGGCTTTCATACTCATACTTACAAGTTTACAAAAAGAAATAGCTAATGGGCAATACGAAAAACTGTTGCTAATGTACAAGAATCAGAACGGGAAAAAAGAAAAGAAAGATTTGTAAAAATGGAAATACTACTCCTAAAATGAAAAAAAAAATTGTCAAATAAGAAAATCTAATAAAATAAATCAATATGCCCACGTTTCTACAGAAAGAAGTGAAATCCCATCAAAAACTAGCCAAGTCTCTATGGAGCTCCTTGTTTATCTCCAAAAAGTAATGAAATGTAGACAAAGTTTCTTTATTATTATCGTTAACGTTGTGTGATTTGGCTGATGAAAGGTACACAAGGGTATAAAACCAGGTGCTCCATGACACCATTGCACCAATCTGTCCCCAGAACCGCTACCTATTGACGATGGAAAATTGCCACTTGGAAAACGTTGATTGAATAACCAGTCAATTGTAGGCTTGATAAAATTGCGTATTTCAATACAACTTATGTATAGGCGGGCTTGAAACAAACAATATAAAAAAATATTTCTAGTACAGACGGACTTCTAATCATTGATCGAAGTTCGATTTGACGCTCCAAAAAGAAGAGAGCAGAAGTCAGCATTGTCAGTGCTGAATGCATGTGTTGCACAATTAACAAAATGAGACACTTGCGTCTAATTACCAATACCAGTATGGTAGTAACAACAGATATAACATTACGTGTAAACAAAATTGACTTGTACATACCCACTAACGTATAAAGAATGTTCAACGGCCAAGTCACACAACATCAACTATAATAATAAAGAAATCGCAGTTAGGAACCTTAGACTTGGCACGACTTTGTCTAGATTTCATTACTTTGTAGAGATAAACAAGCAGCTCCATCGAGACTCGGCTAGTTTTTTACAGAATGTTTTTGTGGGATGTATTCTTTCATTTTATTTCTCATGAGAGGAACATGTGCGCCAAGAATAAACATCGAATTTTGTTGACATAAGTCTGTTCATATCCGAAAAAAATCTGTTAATAATTAGTTGCTGTCCAAACAAACAATTTTGAATATTGAAATTGTGTGTTAATTTCTTGGAGCAGTGTAGATTTACGCGCTTCAATATAGCCGTTATAGTGCGTGATACTATCTGGGATGATTCAGTCCTATCATCATGTTTTTATAGGGACGAATCTCTTTCTCATGTGACCGAATAAACACTTGTGTCGTTATCTTACGTAAAGCAAGAATATAATCCGCACGTTGTAGTCTGCGACGACTTTTTTGCATGCTTAGCGGTATGCCCCCACACAGATTGGTACACGTGAAAGGAGGGTTTTTAAGTCGATCTTTATCTTTTGTAGTGCATTCAAAAACCCCGCGCTGTATTTCAAAGATCCCGACGACTTGACAGGAACCAAAGCTGGTAATTACCATTGTACGTATGCTTTATTTTCAGGGCAGCTTTTTGTTCATCTTTCAGAAGAAGACATAGAGAGCCACCCACTTTGATAACAAAAATAATGACTTAATTCAAAGAAATTGTATTTCGTGTTCGATATGTTGTCAAGCTTATTTTAGTTAATCTTGCCATGGTTGAAATATACAGAACTATCCACAATCGGCTCGAAATGTTACAGGGAGTAATTTTTCAGGTAATTTAAGATAAAAAAGTTGGGCATGTGTTCTCTGACGTTTTATTTCTGAATTAAATTTATCGTAATACCGTATCGAGTAGATACGATGCGATGTATTAACTCTTAACCGACGTGGTGCCAATATTTTGCGTTTACTACGTTGTGGGTCCCTGGGACCCCAACTTGTTCAAATGCTAAAATTTTTGTCTTTGTTTAGTTTTGTGAGATTATTTTTATTGCGATTCAAAGAAAACATGACAAGGTAGTAGAAAATTAATTTTTTTTATTTTTATAAATTAATTGAAATAGTGGCAACCACTGTGACAAATCAACAACAAAAAATAAAAATAAAATATTCGAAATGAGAAAAATATCTTCCAAAATTGTGTGAATATTGAAAATAATGAACAAAAAAATGACATAAATTCAAATTTTAAACTATAACGTATTCTATGGCATGAATTTTCAATGTGCAGGTACTTTCCCAAAAATTTCTGCAATACCTAAACATGAAATACATTCAGTAGGTCATTCGATCTCGTTTACGCAAGTTACACATACTTTTGCACTACACTGTAAACAAATGGCTTTCTTGCATATTTTGCACAGGTAACTTGTCTTTCTTTTCAGTTTCGGATCACATAGATAACACACTTTCCTTGCATTTCTAGGCAACGTATCGGAATCATTTGGAATTTATTGGACTTTAGTACCTAATACCCTATGAACGCTCTGTCTAAGTTTTATTGGTAGGCGAATGTTATTTGCCCTTTCTTCTGATGAGGTTCAGAGAGTTGCTTCGCCAAAAGTTGCAGAAATCTTGTGTACTGCGTTTTTGAAACGCTTTGGTGGATTATATAAGCGTTCAGGCCACTCATGTCGATAATATGGAAAAATAAGGCCATCGGCCAACGTCTTGTTCTCCTGCTACAAAAATATTTCGAGCATTCTACGTTAAGTAGTCCACACCTCCCTTTATTCTATTGTAATATGAATTGATTTCCGGCAACCCATTCTGAACATCATCTTCTTTGCAATGGTGCATTGATGAAATCAAAACAACAGCCTTTTTTTTTGGCACCCAAGATATGAGGGTTTTATCATTTGTAAATCCATACAATGTCGATCCATCAGCTCTAGATTTAGAAGGCAGAAACTCCCGAGAGATTTATCTTTTATTTTTCTTCATAGTTCCTACATATGTTAGTTTATTCTTCAGCAAAATGTCTACAAGTTCAATAGATGAAGACCAGTTATCACCAGTAATATTTCTCTTGTTTCCAAATATTGGCTTGCATAAGCGAAGAACCTCTTGGGTGGGTATTGCAAACTTTTCTCCTCAGGTGTTACATCTTCCAGAGCCCCCGTTCTCTTTCCACCATAAATATACATATTGTGAACGTAGTGCTTTCTTGCATCCGCCAGACATTGAACTCTTATGCCGTATTTTTCTGGTTTCGAAGAAATATACTTGAACTTACATCGCCCCCTGAAACCCACAAGCATTTCATCGACTGTGCAATTTGTTCAGAATGAAAACGAGTTTTGTCAATTCTGATTGAATTTTTTCAGAATATGTGACACTGCTGCAGCAGGATTGTCTTGAAAAAATTCCTGTCTTTCTTCTCGAGTATCAAATCGTAGACACATCAAAAGTACGGAAAAACGGCGCACGGAAGAAACCAATCTGAATACTTCCCTATCAGTACCCTCTGTGGCAAAAATAGCTAGGATATCTTCATTATTTGATTTGAACATATACGTCAACAAATGGAGACCCAAAAATCCCTTGATCTCCGCTTCGTCCGTAACTCTGAATTCAGTAAAATTATCGTTACTTTCTTTGTCACGATACTCCGTAGTTTTATGTTTGTGTAATGCACAACTATTTCCATAATCTCCTGAGAAAAAATTTCTGCCTTGATTCTGGTGGTTTCAAATCTTGAGCATTTCTTCTTGGAAATGGAACTTTTATTATATTATGTGCAGGTGTTCTGGTGTTACGTGATGGTTCAGTTGATGACCATTTCTATCTATTCTTTCCATACAAATATCTCTGATTCGTTTCGTTTTCATCAGAATCTTCATCTATGTTCGAATTCTCGCCCACACTTTCATTATTGTTTTTGTCATCACCCGAAAATTCTGAATCACTGCTATGATTACTCAATATTGCTGATTCTTCTTCATTTGGTACTGCTTGTCCTCCATCTTGGTCAGAAAAGTCACTTTCACATTCCCCACACTATTCAAGAAGTGAATTCTAGAAATCTGGATCAGTGGGCTTCACTTATCACTTTGAACTTTTTGTCTCCATCGAAGTTAAAAAATTACACAAACTATGTTGTACGACCCAGGGATACTCAACCTCCACCTTCGAATACTGAACGCCGTGCTTCGCTAGTATGTCGAAGAGGCTTGCACCATATGAAGGTACTGAGCACCACCAGTTGATAAAGTCAATTATGACAAAAATATTCACCTTTGTTTCCTACAGGGTGTCCCTGGGACATTACAAGGTCGGTTAAGGGTTAATCTTGAAATGAGTAAATGTACTTGGCTACAAGGTGATCGATGAGGCGCGCTGCTTTCCTCTGTACACTGTCCACTAAATGCAGTGAATGTTTAGATGAGGAGCCCCATTCATGGAAACAGTATTTCAGACCACGTCGCACCTATTCTTCGTATAAAATCATCAGCTGTGATGGCGTGAAGTACTATTCGACCCTGGAAAGAAAACTGAGTTTAGCAGAAGCAGATAACGATAATGATGTTTATTAGTTTCAAAATATTGTAAAATACATATAGAATATAAAAAAATAAGTTGAACACGTCAATACGATAGCCAAAATATTCAACCAACAAATTAACATTTAACACTATACTTGAGAAACTCATTGACGGAATATGGCTCACAGTCTATTGAAGGCATGAATAATCTAATCCTGAAAATATCTTTGCTACAAATTTTCTGTAACCCACTATGGAGTCCATTATAGAATCTCATTCCCATATAAAGAGGTGTTTTTTCAGTCAGAGTTCACTATTACGGTTTTAGAAGAACAGAAATATTCTTCATAGTTTCTCACGAACAATAGTACTCTGTGAATATATAAACCATAAACTGTCAATATTTTAGATTTACGAAAATGGCCACGACATGACTCACGAAAGCCAATTTGCTCTCCATGCTCGAGCAATTGCCTCAGAAAAGTATACCATTTGTCAGCAGAGATTGTAAATTAGCATGGTAGACAATCTTGAGTATAGACTTGGGAACTTGATATTTGAAAACATTCAAAGAAAAAATAATGGAATTTAATTTTTCACAAGATTCTCAGTATGCATTCTCTATTTGAGCTGATCATCAAGTTGAACCCCCTAGAACCTAACAGTCATCGAGAACACAATCTCACTTGACACACCAACCTACCCAGCCACTCGAGGAGGAGCACCCGCAAAACGAATACTCTCAGTCTTCTGAACATTAAGAATAAGCATGTTAGCAACACATCAGTCATTTACCACATCCATAATACAACAAGCACCCACCACAGCATATTTTACATTACGAGAGGCAACCAATGCATTGATATCATCCGCATACCCAACCAACCCAACAGAAAGTCCCGGCACCCTAATGTCTGAGATAACATCTGGGAAATCATTGATGTACAATATAAAAAGTAATGGCCCCAGGGTGGTACCCTGTGGCACACCAAGGTTAACAGTTATCTCAGAAGAAAAATACCGAACACCATCAACTTCAACAACGACTCTTTGCCTCCAATCAGTCAAATAACTCCTGGTGATCAGAAGCTGGTTGTCTCTTATCCCATATCGTTCAAGTTTTTCAATTAAAATAGTATGATCAACACAATCGAATGCTGTTGAGAGATAAAGGAAAAGACCAATAGGTACTTCTTCTTTTTCCAGCGCATTCACTTCAAACTGACTCAATTCAAGCAGAGCTGTCATAGGGGACAAAATTATGCTGAAATTTGTAGATTACCTTAAATTTTGCGAAGAACCTCATTAGACGATCAGCGAAAATCTTCTCGAAGATTTTATAAAACGAAGAAAGCAGGCTAATAGGCCTGAAGTTCCCTAATTCATCAGAACTACCTTTCTTATATAGTGTTACCAGGATAGCAACTTTTAGCGCTTCTGGGAAAACACCATACTTAAAAGAGCCGTTAACGATATGCGTAATTGGCTCTGTTACAAAGTTAACACATCTTTCGATCACACTCATGGGCACCTCATCGAAACCACTGAAATACTTCGGAACGGTCTTCGGAACATAGCCGCCCTACGAAACATTCAGCTGGCAGATGGCTATGCTAGCAAACTCCGGTGACTGTGATGACGAGTTCTTTTCTGAGGAAACTTGATGTCCTTGCATGGTTAGAGAAGGTTCTCCAGGGGTGACTTTGCTGGAGAACGTTATTGATTGTATTTTGTTCGCGTTGACATTGACAAGTTCAACCGGCCCTACTTTAATATCTTCCCCAAGTCTTAATTCAGTGACATGCTCTATTGGTATCTTGTTGGCGTACTCCTCAGCAGTTATATGAGGTGACTAGAAAATGAGGACACCAGAATACAGACGTCCGCAAACCCAAAAGTCCATATGCGATTAGTATATTCATGTAGACTGCCGCCAAACCCTGTCAAAGTCCTTTGAGATATCAAGAGTAATGACTCGTCATGATTCTCGATTGCTGGCGTTCATATATGAATTTGAAATGAAGATATTTCTCTATCAACGTATGGTACAGAAAGAAGATATATTTTTTTAATTCGGATAAAAATGCCAGCAATCAACGTGCTCAGCACCCTTTACCGAAAAAAAAAATAGATTTTCAACGGTCAAGAATTTTGGAGAGCTCGTGCACCTTTTGATTGAATTATCAGCCATTAGTTGTGCAACCAGTAGTGCAGTGAATTTGAGCTAGTGGGTAAATGTTGCTTCTATATAAGGCGCAGATTCGACCTGTTTCGGAGTATTATTCCCATATATGGGGATCTGCGCTCAAACATTCGTTGAGGATATTGGATAGTATGCAAAAACGGGCTGTGCTCATCGACCACCCGGAGATCACCCGCGATCTCCAACCGCTGGCCCTCAGAAGACAAGTTGCTGACCTTTATCTGTTTTACAGATACTTCTGCGGAAGATGCTCCAAAGTGATGAAAGACCATGTTCCGGGAAAACTCATGGTTTGCCGCAACACTAGGCTAGCAAGGAGTTTTCATCATATGACGGTACATTTAACGACCCCTCGAACCTCTCTCTATAAGAATTCCTTCGTTTACAGGGCCGGTTAGCTGTGGAACTCGCTTCCGTCCAACATCTTTCCAATATCCTACAGTTTGGCCTTCTTCAAGAAGTGTGTAAACAGACACCTCAATTCTTCCCAGGCAACCACTCACGTGGTGTAACATGTTCGCCTATTCCAGGAAAGCGCGCGAAAAAAAATTTAAATTGATATAATTCTACCTTTCAAATCGTTTATTCAATGAACCGATTTATTGATTTTTATCATTATATTCTGAAAGCTTTACATATAACAAAAATTTTGTTGATTCTGTAAGTTTGTTTCAGCTCATCCAAAACATATTGTAGTTAACATGTGTTAAGATTTGAAAATCTTGAATCAATGATTCAACTGATGATTTACTGAAAATGTTTTTCTGAATATTCAGTTTCGTCAATTTCAAGTTATATAACTAATCTCATGCAGAACATTTTTTTTATTTAACTTATATAAAATGAAAGATACAATGTCTTTTCAAGAATTAATTCATATTTTCGTGTGCTGCAATCTAATTTTACGAACGCAGAGCAATGTTCAAGAAAACTTTTATTTGATCGTTACGCAAAAACCAATTTGCTTCAGCCCCGGAATTTTAATAGCAAACGAGAAGGGTCGCTAACTTAGCTGGTATATTTCAAGGCAGATTTTAAAAGTTTTGGCTAAGTCATTCGGAGGCAATTCCGCTACGTAACTTTTATGGCAATATGTTACTACGGACTTTGTAATTTCGTTTTAAAACAGTTGATGCAAAATATTGCCAACAACTTCAGTAATATTTGTTCGAAAACAGGAAGCTAAATTCGGATAATTTATGTAATACGTTCTAGGATGAATATATAATACCCATGAAATTTTGATGTAGATTCGAAACTGCAGCTATAATTGCAGAAGGTGATGAATACCGGCGAGAAAGTTTTCATGGAGTTTCAGGAACTAGGATAGAAAATTCATGAAGAACTTAATTATTTAGAGTTTCAAGAAAAATGATCAAAAATGTTCCCCATGTTCAAGTTTGACGTAGAGAGAGCAGTTGGAAAAACATTATTATATTTATTTATTGATATGAAAGAGAGAGATACAAAAAATGAAAAGACTACATTCTAATTGATCCAAAAGTAAACACAGGATGTCGAGAAGAAACAGGTGAACCATTCATAATTTTTTATAGGATCTCGAGAATGGCGAGGACAAATCTGAGGAAAAACTCGTTCTTACCCATCGCTGATACATCAGTAACAGCTAGACTGAGAGTGTTATGAACAGAAACAAAAATCGGAATGATTGTGTTTAGGTTTAATTCTCCTTTCTTCTAACCTGATTGGCGATTGGTAGTGGGACGACAGTAATCTGAAAAATATGAAAGAAGGTAGAATTTGAGTTTTGAACAAACAAGAGAATGAATTTCTGCGGATTTCTGGGAAAAATATTTTGAAGAGGACGAAGCTTGGGAGCTGGTGTTCAGCTAATGGTATCACTAAGTAGGCTCAGTGAAGCTGGTTTTTCAAGGGGGCTTTCGAATTTATTAGATCTTACCTAACAAATAGGAAACAGGAGTTAAAGTGGGTGAATGTCTCTCTGAGAAAATAGCTATAACTATAACATCTGGCGTTCCACAAGGTAGCATCTTGGGTCCGCTTTTTTTACTATATTCATAAATTCACTACCCGACTGCACAATAACCTCAACCTGTCTCTTATTTGCCGATGACTTCAAGCTGTTTAGAATTATATCGAGTCTAGAAGATACTTTCAAGCTACAAGTTGATTTGCATGGGGTCGTGAACTGGTTTTGGGAGAATAAAATGTTTCTCAATATTCCTAAATGATAAGTTATGACATACACTTGCAACAAAAACACTTTCGAAAATGATTATTATATAGAACGGAATATACTCGAGCATAAGACTCAAACTCGGGACCTCGGTGTATGCTTTCAGGCAAATTTCAAGTTCAATAATCACTACAGCTATATTATCAAAAAATCATTCAAAGCACTAGATTTTGTCGTTCGAAATTCAAAGAACTTCGGTATTTCTACTGTTGTGAGATTGTACAACTCTTTGGTTAGACCTCATTTAGAATATGCGACCCAAATATGGATGCCTTCTACCCAGTGCAATATAGACTAAGTGGAGAGTCCAGAAAAAGTAAGTACAAAAAATGTAATTTTATAAGTATTTTACATTTCAAAGTTCCCGAAATCAATTCAAGGATACTGAATAAGAATGATGTATTTGATGTAAACCCAAGCAGTGTTTCTCCAATCAACTGTATGATGAGGCTGTGCAATGGAATGAGAGAAAGATTCAACTTTGAGTTCTTTTGTATTGGCTTAGGGAGCTAAGCCATTTTATTTTATTATAATTAAAAAAAAAATTAATTATTTTAAAATGGGATGGGAGTTCAGGTTTGTGTCAGTATTGTGTAGTTTGTAAACTTTTTCCTTTCCTCCTTGCATGTAATAACCATATTTGACGTAAACCCAAGCAGTGTTTCTCCAATTAACTGTATGATGAGGCTGAGCAATGAAATAAGAGGAAGATTCAACTTTGATCTCTTTTGTATTGGCTCCTCCTTGTATGTAATAACCAAACTATCGGTGTTTGTATAGAGGCTAAATTGATAAATATTATTCTATGTGCATAACTCATTTGGAAATCAATTCAGCAGAACAGAATTACTCCGCTTTCGAAACAACCAGTGCAAGAGCAGCAGTTTCAAGAGTGGAAATATCGGCACCCTAAGAGGACCTAGCTGATTTTTGCACAATATTACTAGTTTTCAACTTTCGAATTAGTTCATTGATGTGAGATTTGCAAATTCCGGAAGAGTACAATGTGACACCAAGGTATTTAGAATGATATTATGATTCAGTGGAGAATCGTTGAAAAATACCTTCAATATCCATCCTTTTATGATTATTCAAATGAAAACATGATACCTCAGTTTTCGAAAAATTGGAGCTTCAACTCTCGCTGAAGAACTTGTTCGAAATTTACAGATTAACAGTCAACACTTGTACAATGGTCTTGAAGAAATAGTGACAAAATATCATCGGTATATTTCATTTGTAGAAAAATGATCCATATGTAAATAAATTGAACAATATCAAAGAGAGATCTCAGTAGAAGATCATTATTGAAAATGCGAAAACTACTGCTTTTCTCTTTAACGGTAACCTGAAGTCTTCTGTCATGTATCATATTCCCGATTAGCTTAATAGTTGTACTACAGTGACCAATCTTATACACTCCCTATATCAGTCTTTTCCCACTGTATCATATGCTGCAGAATATATACAGCTTCTGTTTTCAATTCACTCTGAGTCTGGAGTCCTAAACTCAGTGTATGTTGTACTCAGTACTTGATCTGAACGTTCTTGTTTTTTTTTGGGAACCGCCTTCTGAATGGGACAAAGCTTTATCAATAATCGTTTTCAATCTTTGATATAGAGGTTTTTCTAATATATGTGTGTTTCCGGACGAAAGGGTCTTATCATAATGGAGGAAAGGGTAACTGAAGGTCTTTCAGAAATAGTGTATGAAAGTCGTCAAAGCTTCCAGGTTTTCAAAAAGCAGGGTGATTGGTTGTTTTGGTCAAATTTTTAATCATTCATAACTCGAGAACCCATTTAACTACTTTGATGAAATTTTATATATTCATAAGGCTCGTCTCACTAAATCGACTCACCAGGGAAAAACAAAATACATGTCTGTACTTAGCTCAAACTATATATTTTCGGGAAACCCTGTATATAGCTAACTTGAATTTTTTGTACTCCAGAGCTTTGATTCATAACTATTTAATTTTCATTTTAAGAATGAAACAAATGAAAGAAAATGAGAGACTCTTTCCGCATGTAGTAAACTAATTTAAAATTGTTTTTCTCGGAGTAGGTATTTTTTATCGACCTAGGTAGCTTGTACTACCCCTTCTAGCCCTGATACAAGCCTGAATCCGTCTAGGAATGCTTTTGGTTAAGTTTTTCGACCTCTCCTGGGGTGATATTCTGCCACTCTTCTGTGGTGGCTTGAATGAGCTATTGTGGGGTTCTTGGATAATCCTGGCGAGTTCTAATTTTCCTTTTGAGATCATCCCATAAAGGTTCAATAGGATTTAGGTCTGGAGAGCAAGCTGGCCAGTCCAAAATAGCGATTCTCTCTGTTTCAAGATAATGTCGCGCGAGGTTGCTGGTATACGGAATAGCATTATCTTGCATAAAAGTGAAATTGTCACCGTGGGCACCTTGCCAGAGTCTCACTATGGGCTCCAACACTAGGTCCACATAATTTCTAGACGTTACACTCACAAGAAATGAAATCAAATCTGTTTTGCCTCCCAGCATAATGCCACCCCAAAACATCACACTGACCCTTGGTATTTCGGAATTTGTCTTGCTGCTCGGAGTCTAGCTTGTCTTCCACGACCTCATAAAACCCGAATTTGGCGGTCATCTGATCGAACACCAATTCTGGTCTCATCCGAAAAAAGAACATTTCTCCAATTCTCAATATTCCAATTTTGGTGCTCGATACACTAATTAAGTCTGTTAATTTTTTGTTGTCTGGTTAGCTCTGAAACTTTTAAGGGACTCATGCTGTATAAACCCCTTGAACGAAACCGTTTGACGTATCGTTTCGACTGATACACTGATGCCTGTTGCTTCCAGAAATTGCCTTTGGAGTATGGGGTGCGACGCACTAGGGCAATTTGGCACAAAAAGCGGTCTTGTTCTTTAGAAGTGAACTTCCTACGACTTCTTCTAGGCCTATTCTGCAGAGCGGCAGCTCCACGTATCAGGCGTAGGTTTTTGAAATCACCCCCTGTAATACCCCTATATCCCTCTGTCACCCCTTCTTCAACGAGAGTAATTATTCGACCCCTTTGTATATCGGACAATCCGACGTAAGTCATTTTCAATTATTATTATAGGCTTTCTTGAATTTACAATTTCAAACCTCAGTGACGACTGAGTACAATATACCGAACATGTGGTGATAAAGCATTTCTTATTTTACTATACAGATTTTTTACAACAAAAACTCCATTCTTCACAAGTAGTCAAAGATCCTTTGTTAAAATTAATCAACAATGTGAAATACGGAGTGATTCCATATAAATTTGGTTGTGTGTAGATTAAGCACTTTTGCTACTAAATAGAGAATGAACAAAATATAAAACAAGGCTTCCGACATCATTTTCTGATTAAATGCATTACTATGGATATCTTTTTGTTTGGAATGCGCTCCATTTATAGAAGTGGGCATTTCTGATACATTAGCTATTCACAGACATTCTTCTTTTCGCTTCAGTCAACGAGCCCTATTTCACTGTTAAGACCAAATTTACATGGATTGCTTTTGGATACCAGAGGTAATTACACAGAAAAAAATGGTAGTCTATGATTCTAAAACTGTTCTTCAGAAATTCTTATTAGTAATCTCTCAGAAAAGTTCTGAGTGATTCATGATGGAATTCATTTTTTGGGATCGGAATCTTTTTAGTTTTATCAAGAGAAAAAGGCAAACATCGTTTATATACAAAAAAGAAAATATGGTGTTTTGTCATTACGAGAAAGATAAGTCACTATTTGATTGCCCCACTTGAGAGAGTTTGGACTTTTCCTTCTTTTAGAAGGAAAGGCCTTTCATAAACAAACTGTTCAACGCTTACAGCCATGAGATGAGATTTCACGATTGAATTGTTGCAAATGGGTATTATTTCATAGACGCACTCTCCAACGTATATTATTTAGCGACGATGCTCAATTTACAAGGAGTGGAATCTACAATATCGAAAACCCTCATGCAGTTAGGTATAGACGTTCGCAACAAAGATTTCAGCTTCTATACGACGTAATACTTCTAGTTTACTTCTCAGAATGACTTATTTTCGGCATCTTCTTTTATGAGTATTCGAAGTCGATAATCGTTTCGGTGGTTTTAAGTCTGAAATTATAAAATATATTTATATATATATATATATATATATATATATATATATATATATATATAAATTATAAAATATATATATATATATATTATTATAAAAATTAATATTAAAATTATTTAATTTGTACATACATATGTGCTCAGGTACCAAAGATATCTCTAATTGTTCCCAATTTTTAATGCGCAATAATAAGTTCTAAATATGTTCATAAAACACTCACAGACAAGTGTACTCTTGCAACTTTATGAGGACACACTGAATAACGTTCGTAAGCTAGAAAAATAAAACAGAGGTTGCATCGAGATTGTGCTTGTGCAAAATCGGCAATATGTATATATATAATTTCACGTAGATTTATTATATATATATATATATATATATATATATATATATATATATATATATATATATATATATATATATATATATATATATATATATATAGGGGTTTTACCCCGACGAGTTGCCCATATATCTGTTCATGCAATCAAACTGATTTCATGAAAAATATAAATCCACCACCCGGTAATTAATACCATTGCCAGGCAATGATTATAATCAAAACATATCCTGGAGTAATTATATATTAGGATAACGTTAAATGTTATGAGAATATATCAATCTACCAGAATATATACATACTATAGCATCATCATACAATGATATCAATGTACCAACGAGTAGTGTCAGAGGCTTTCTCCCCGGAAAAATCCAGTGTACGGACCTTAGTCAAGTAACACTGAATGTTACTCATTAATAGTTTCCTTTGTGTGAAGTGGTGAACGATCAAATAGAATACTGCTCTGAATATAAATATGACAAAATTGTCAGTTAATTATATTACATTTATATAAACAAATAAATAAAATATGAAATGAGATTCTGAGCAGTATAAACTAAAGAGAAAACCTATGACTCTACCTCATTATTATTTTCGGAAAGAAACCTACGAAGAATATTACAAGATTTGATGACTGTTATCTTTTGTAACTGTTCAAACAAATTTTTCTTCAGACCCAAAATCTCAATACTTTTGTGAAGATTTCTAGGAATAACGCCTGTTGTAGAAATAATAATCGGTAGAATAAATATTTTCTTCATTTTCCACATTTTTTAATCTCGTCGCCAAGCATCATATATTTAGAAATGTTTTCATTGTATTTATTTTGTATATTATGTGTGTCGGTTATAGCAATATCAATTATGTATGTTATTTGATTCTGTTTATCATTAAGAACGATATCTGGTCTATTGTGTTTTACAGCTCTGTTGCAAAGAATTGTTTTATCAAAATAAAGTTTATATTTGTCATTTTCACAAATAATCTCAGGTTCATATTTGTGAAATTTTTTTCTTTTGGGAATTAGGTCATGTTTAATTCCTAGATTAAAGTGAATAATATTAGCGACGGCATTATGTCTTTCTAAATAATCTGTTGAAGCAAGGACTGAGCAAGATGATAATATATGAAAAACTGTTTCTGAAGAACAGAAACATCTACGGCAAGAATCATCTATATTTTGTTTGATGATGTGTTTTCTATAATTCCTCGTGAAAACAACCTGATCCTGGATCGCAATTGCCAAGCCTTCTGTTTCAGCAAACAATTCTCCAGATACTTACCATTTATTCGATGCAATTTCATCAATATAATCATTTTTCAATTCTTTAGGGTGCTTTCCGTGTAATTCCTTCTGCATCCAACTTTCTCTTTTAGAATTATCATCAAATATATCAAAATCTACCTTTTGCATTGTC
Organism: Cryptolaemus montrouzieri; assembly: GCA_013387265.2. Taxonomy (NCBI): domain Eukaryota; kingdom Metazoa; phylum Arthropoda; class Insecta; order Coleoptera; family Coccinellidae; genus Cryptolaemus; species Cryptolaemus montrouzieri. The sequence goes on along the minus strand of JABFTP020000001.1, from coordinate 72,879,683 downwards.
AAGTTCAGAGGTGTAAGATTATAATCTGAAGCAACAACAATATCATGTAATTTAGACGTTCTCTGTTTATCATGAAAATGGGAACGTAGATGAAAAATCTGTTTACTATGAAGATTATTCAAATCAATTAATGTCCTCCAAGATGTCTAGGTAGTGTAACTCTCTGAACAGCTGACTTTGGGTGGTGCTTATGATATTTACAGAGCATTTTCCTCGTTTGACATTGTAATTCATTTAGATCAGTTTTAGACCATTTAATAATTCCAAAAGAAGATGTAAGGATAGGAACAGCATAGGAGTTGATAGCTCTGAAAAGGTTTTTACTTGTTAAATAACTCTTGATGATAATTCTGAGTCTTTTGTAATATGAACTTCTAATATTTTCTTTAGTGCTGCTATGGTTAATTGTCTTCTCTTGACAAAATCAAAGATATATTATATATATATATATATATATATATATATATATATATATATATATATATATATATATATATATATATGTAAATTGTTGTGAATTGAAAACGTGCCTTAATTGAAGAGGACCGTTACTGCGAAATGCCGTATGAAGAGCGGCCGTATAGCGAGTTATGTGTGTATTCATAGTTAACCAATGAAAAGTATATTAATGAGGAAATAATGATTGAGATTGGAGAAGATTATCCCTCATCTTCTACTCATGGAACTCTGGGTCGAGATAGGTATTTTACAAGAGTCATTAGACTCTTGTCTAATGACTCTTGGGTTAGAGGCCCAGATGGTGATTTTGGGGTCGAGATGGGAACCGCCCAAACAAACAAGGCTTTTCGCAAAGCCAATATCAGCATAGGCTGATGTGGAACTTAACTGCATCGGTTTGGCGGTATATATCAGAAATCTTCGAGTAATCCGATTTTACTGATAATTTCAGGGTTGACATCATTAATATCTGATTGTTTCGATGTGTAAGTAGTGAAAACGTTGAATACTTAATAAATAATAATAACCTTAATTCTCATTTTAAGATTAAGCTACTACTAGATAAGCAAATAATGTAAATATACATCTTGAGGACTGTCAAAAAATAACAAAAAATATAGTCGAAAAACCGAGGAAGAACTGTTCATATGCCTACAAGTTTTTCACAACCCTTGATGAGCGAGTTCCACCCGCACATTTTAAAATTATTGCTGAATTGATTTTACCAGGTATATTTCTGTAATATCAATGAGGGTGAAAAACGTCATTTGAATCGAAGTAATTAATTAATTGCTTGATCATGAAGATCAACAATTCTGTAGCAAAGGCATCGTCAGTCAATCCAAATTTCTTGCCTTAATTTGTAAACAGCCTGTAAGCACATGGAATATCATAGAAGAGGGATGAAATAATTCGGGAGAATTAGGTTTCGGTATCTATCAATCGATATTTCTGCAATACAGCATATCGCCGAAGGTATTATCAATAATTCCCGATATCTCCCATTGTGGAACACATCTGAAGTGATCCAGCAAACTATTTTGGAGCTTGGAAGCTGTTCTCTGAATTGCATTTGCATGTTTATGAATTACGCAGCGCAATCCCACTAAGACAGGCCCTGAAGGTTCTCACGGCCTATTTTTATTCCTTGCCTCTGCATCGTTTCGTATCTGGCAGGAATCACGGCAGTTTCCCCTTGATAAATATTTAAAGCGAAAATAATTACGGAGAAGTTCTCTGAGGCTGTGTTGGAATTTTCGTGTTTCTGGATACCTTTCGCACTTTGCGATGAAAATTTGAAAGACAGGCACTAATGCGTCTACATTCGAGATGGAAAATATGTTATACTGTTAGGAGTGCCAGGTTTTTGATAATCTTGTCACCTTTAATGATTTACATAAAAAAAATATTTAAAACTGTAAAGTTATTTTTCTGACGATATGCATTCAGAATTCATACTGAATGATTGAAATACACACAACCAAATTTATATGGAATCACTCGGTATTTCACATTTTTGATTGTTTTTAACCACGGATCTTTGACTGGAATGAAGTTTTTTGTATAGAAAAACCCATCGCTGATACATCAGTAACAGCTAGACTGAGAGTGTGTTATGAACAGAAACAAAAATCGGAATGATTGTGTTTACATTTAATTCTCCTTTCTTCTAACCTGATTTGCGATTGGTACTGGGATGACAGTAATCTGAAAAATATGAAAGAAGGTAGAATTTGAGTTTTGAACAAACAAGAGAATGAATTTCTGCGGATTTCTGGGAAAAATATTTTGAAGAGGACAAAGCTTGGGAGCTGGTGTTCAGCTAATGGTATCACTAAGTAGGCTCAGTGAAGCTGGTTTTTCAAAGGGGGCTTTCGAATTTATTAGATCTTACCTAACAAATAGGAAACAGGAGTCAAAGTGGATGAATGTCTCTCTGAGAAAATAGCTATAACTATAACATTTGGCGTTCCACAAGGTAGCATCTTGGGTCCGCTTTTTTACTATATTCATAAATTCACTACCCGACTGCACAATAACTTCAACCTGTCTCTTATTTGCCGATGACTTCAAGCTGTTTAGAATTATATCGAGTCTAGAAGATACTTTCAAGCTACAAGCTGATTTGCATGGGGTCGTGAACTGGTTTTGGGAGAATACAATGTTTCTCAATATTCCTAAATGCTAAGTTATGACCTACACATGCAATAAAACACTTTCGAAAATGATTATTATATAGAACGGAATATACTCGAGCATAAGAATGAAACTCGGGACCTCGGTGTATGCTTTCAGGCAAATTTCAAGTTCAATAATCACTACAGCTATATTATCAAAAAACCATTCAAAGCACAAGATTTTGTCATTCGAAATTCAAAGAACTCCGGTATTTCTACTGTTGTGAGACTGTACAACTCTTTGGTTAGACTTCATTTAGAATATGCGACCCAAATATGGATGCCTTCTACTCAGTGCAATATAGACTAAGTGGAGAGTCCAGAAAAATAAATTTAATTACGGAGAAGTTCTCTGAGGCTGTGTTGGAATTTTCGTGTTTCTGGATACCTTTCGCACTTTGCGATGAAAATTTGAAAGACAGGCACTAATGCGTCTACATTCGAGATGGAAAATATGTTATACTGTTAGGAGTGCCAGGTTTTTGATAATCTTGTCACCTTTAATGATTTACATAAAAAAAATATTGAAAACTGTAAAGTTATTTTTCTGACGATATGCATTCAGAATTTATACTGAATGATTGAAATACACACAACCAAATTTATATGGAATCACTCGGTATTTCACATTTTGATTGTTTTTAACCACGGATCTTTGACTACCTGTGAGGAATGAAGTTTTTTGTATAGAAAAACTGGATAGTATGATGAGAAATGTTGAATTAGCACCACATGTTCGGGATATTGTACTCAGTTGTCAATGAGATTTGAAACTGTGAATTTCAAAATTTAAAACAGCCTATAATCATCATTGAATATTCCTTACGTTGGATGTGCAGACGGGTTCAATAATTGCTGTCGTTGAAGAAAGAGTGACACAGAGGAATATAGCGGCCACAATGAGGGTATCACAGGGGGTGATTTCAAAAACCTACGCCCGATACGTGCAGCTACAATCTCTGCAAAATAAGCCTAGAAGAAGTCATCTGGAGAACAAGACCGCTTTTTCTGCCAAATTGCAAGAAGAGACCCTAGTGCGTCGTACCCCATACTCAAAAGGCAATTTCTGGACAACAGGCATCAGTGTATCAGTCGAAACGATACCTCAAAGACTTCATTCAAGGGGTTTCTATAGCAGAAGGCCCTTAAGAGTTCCAGAGCTAATCAGACAACAAAACATTAACAGCACCAAAATTGAAATATTAAGAATAGGCGAAATGTTCTCTTTTTGGATGAGACCAGAATTGGTATTCGATCAGATGACCGCTGGATTCGGGTTTTAAGAGGTTGTGGAAGACAAGCTAGACTCCGAGCAGCAAGACCAATTCCGAAGTAGCAAGGGGGAGTGTGGTGTTTTGGGGTGGCATTATGCTGGGACGCAAAACAGTTTTGATTTCGTTTCCCACGAGTGTGATGGCTAGAAATTCTAACTAAGTGCTGGAGCCCATAGTGAGACTCTGGCGAGGTGGCCACGGTGACAATCTCACTTTTGTGTAAGATAATACCAGCAACCTCGCTTGACATGATCTTGCAGCAGAGGGAATCGCTATTTTGGACTGACCAGCTGGCTCTGCAGACCTAAATTCTATTGAACATTCATGGGATAATCTCAAAAGGAAAATTAGATTGTCCCAAGAACCCCACAACAGCTCATCCAAGCCGTCACAGAAGAGTGGCAGAATATCACCCCAGAGGTGGTCGAAAACCTATTCCAAAGAATGCTTAGACGGATTCAGGCTTGTATCAGGGCGAGAGGAGGTAATACAAGCTACTGAGGTCGAGAAAAAAACATCTACACCATAAGAAAACAATTTTAAATTTGTTTACTACATGCGGAAAGGGTCTCTTATTTATTTCTTTCTAAAATAAACCTTAATTTATTTCTTTTTCATTTTAAACATATCAAATTGGATCAATTCTAACAATTCTTCGAAATTACCAAAATCCCTGAGGTAATATTCAAAATATCCTGTGATTCCATATGAATTTGGTTGTGTGTATCTTAAATATGTTCTGTGATTTCATGCTGATAGTTCGAGAATTAATTTTTGTAGTGACAATTCGGAAAAAGTGTTCAATGTATGATGTGCATTCAAAGATAATCGTAAGTTAGCGTATGTGATTTTTTATGAAAACCCTTGTGATGAATTATATTATGAAATTGTATATAAAAACATTATCGATGGATATTTTGATGAAAGAAGAAATATCTACTTTCAGAATAATGAATCCCCCTCATCAAAATATGACCGTTGCTGTTTGAGTTGACTTGAATTTCGGCAATAATTGGATGGAAACTATGGGGCCTTTAAGATGGCCGATCTGTCCACGGATTTGTCGTAGCTAGACTTTTTATCATATATATCAAGGATCTGTTATATAGAAGAAGTAGTCGAAATCTTGAAGAGTTGAAGAAGAATTTCCAATTCATTCCATGTAATAAAATATCACGTTGGCTTTCTGTTTGGAATTAGCGATTGAATATCTTGAAAATTTTCGTACGGCATGGTCGCTTCCTAATTTACGAAACTCTATTGATACAATAGTTGTAATTTGATGAGAAATTTATCTGAAATGTCATTACACAGAACATATTTAAGCTATTTCAATAATTCCGTGAATATTATGTACATGGAGTTACTATATAAATTCAGGAAATTTATGAAATTTTTGGTTTTTCATGAAAACAGCCTAGATGAAAAATTGAGTACACATGTGATATATTTTTGAAGAGAAAAGAGAACTCCATTTAACGATATCAATGTAGCCTATTGCTCATATTTTAAAAATGTAAGTTTGCATTATAACTCAAAAACCGTTGGAGGCAAAAAATTTCGGCACGTTGTTCGATACTACGTGACAAGTCTACATAGACTGATAAAACCATCTCACATAACTCCAAAAACAATTGCGATATTGGCAACTGTCTGATTCCGAATATTTTCAAAATTGCCAAATAACTCGAAAATGAAAAAACTAGCTTTAATCTGTTAACGGCAGAGCAATCCTCACGCAAAAATAACAAACACGCCAAAACCAAAACGTCGAAACCTGTCCAGTTTGTATAGCGCAAATTGAATTTGAATCTGAAATCAATAATTAATCTTTTTTTTTCGAGAGTTTGATTGCTTATATGAAGGCAGTGATACAAAATCACTTATCATTCACCATAAAAAAAATACTTCCTCTGAATCGTTATTAAAATGATACGTTTTAGATTTCTACGCTGCACTATTTAATATTAAACTTTGTATCCGACTTCTTCAAGTAACAATTTCTAGAAAAGCGGCAAGAATAAAAAAACGCGGCTTTTCTTTGACAAGTACCGCGCGTTCCTTTGATAAAGCCACCTTTTGCCGCTAGCAAAGTGTTATTTTATTACGTAAAAATTTTTGTAGTTTAGTTTCCTACTTATTTAAAATTCTTTTCTTCTAGAGATCTACTCAAAAGGCACTCGCGATCGACCGTTTCAGCATCCCTGTCGTAGGGACAATTTAAATAAATCAGGAAGTTATCATGTTCAGGCTGCAATAATTTATACATAGGTCATACTGGCTTTTCCTTCAAAAGTATATATAAAGGTCATCAACTTTATTCAATAAAAATGAACAAGATTCATGATTAGCTAACGACTGCATCCAAATGGCCACCCTTTTCCAAGTATTGATAAATCAAAATTTCTACACATTCCCCCAAAGAGTAGAAATCTCAATTACTTAGAATCAGTTGAAATTTCAAATCTTATTCCAATGAAAACTTTCAGATAATGGTCGACCAGACTAATTTATGTAAATTCCAAATCCTCGATACATTCAAATAATAACTACACTGATGCATCCAAGGCAGAAGAAAGTATTGGTTGCTCCGTAACTACTGCAGAAATGACATAAGAAAAATATCGACTCCCTATCGAATGTAGTGTGTAAACAGGTGAACTATTTGCTATTTTGAAAGCACTTAAAATGGTTAGACTTAATCAAAGAAATGTTACAATTTGCACGGATTCACTGTCCTTCACACATGCCATAAAAGATATTTATTCTAAACACTGGATTATTCAGAACATTGAAGAGACATGTCATCTTCTTTCATCAAACGGAGTATCCATAACTATCATCTAGGTCCCATCCCATCTTGGAATCCTCGGGAATGAAAGGGCCAATCGAGCGGCTAAAGAAGTGTCCATGTCAGATGAACCCATAATTGTTATCCAACTATCCTACGATCTGAAATCGATCATAAAGTATCAAATCCATGGTGAGTGGCAGGGCTTGTGCAACAGGCTAAACACAAATCCATAGGCCACACGCGCCTTACTCACGGCTACCTAATGGAGTCAGTTAGAAAACCCTCCCAAATGCGAAGTCTGCAACAGTCGGCTTTCAGTAGAACATATTTTGATAGATTGCAACAAATACAGAGATGCCAGATCACAACACAACCTGAGTAGAAACCTAAAAGAATTGCTCAACTCCGAATATCAGATTTCTAATTTGTTTGAATTTCTGAAAAACACAAACTTGTATAACCTCATTTTTTTATTTATAACCCAAAATAGAAAAAAGTACAAACTACGAATTTTTATGCCTTAACTAATGTAACTCAATAGGGAATAAATCACTAACTATTGAGCTAGTCGTACAATCCTTCTCGGGCAAATATTCCATTTCAGCAATGCTGTTTCAGGAGTTGGATTCTGCATTAAGTGGCCTGTGGTTCATCAAGAATTCCTTCAGTTTTTTTATGAATTGTTTGAGATTTTTACTGTCTTTGATCTCTACTGTGAACTATTATATGCTTGCGAGCACTTTTCTATAGGATTGTTCAGACCAACCTGGGTCCTCATTCGACATAAGCGAAGATTTTGGCTGGACTTGGTATCATAACCATGTATTTATGAATTCTTCAATAGAGATGTATTCAGTTTATAATTTCATCTTGTTACTTATGAATTCGTTTACACTGCTCAAATTGTAGCAGGGACTTACTATTATTTGAAATGATAATCTCCTTTAATTTTACAATACTTTTCCATTGTTTCTATACAGGGTGCTTCAACGAAAACTAAACAGAGGCTATATCTACTAAGATATTCATTTCTGATCAAAACGCAAAAATAGGTCAATTTTTGTTTCAAGAGGGACATGTTTTGGGGTACAAAACTTGCCTGAAATATCAACCCCCTAAGCGGGGGTTGCAATCCTTGAACATTTTGAATAGATAAGATGGGTCGAGTGATAACTCAAAAGAAAGGTGGTATTTTTGTCTACATTGCCTTGAAAGAATTTCCATTTTTAATTGAAAACTGTAAGAGATACAGGGTGAGCAACTTAAAGATAGGGAAGACTATTTCCCTGAGACTATTCAAGTTTCAGTGAAGTAAAATGGAACAGATCCATGCTGTTCAATGGCAGTCATCATCAAGTACCATCTTCATCTCGAATTTCAACCTCTAGAGGTGACCACCTTTGAAAATTTGGAAGAGGGTAGATGGGCCGAGTGATACCTCGAAAGAAAGGTATTATCTTTGTCTGCACTCCCGTGAAGGAATTTTCATTTTTGATTGAAAACTATAGAAGATCACTGGATTGAAATATTACCCTGCTCTAGGGGTTGAAATTCGAGATGAGAGTGATTTCGGAAGATGACAGCTTTTGATCCAAAATGAATCTATTCCAGTTTTTCACACTAATACTCCAATAGTCTTGGGGCGATATTCTACTCTATTTTTCAGTGGCTCACTCTGTATCTTCTACAGTTTTCAATCAAAAATGAAAATTCTTTCACGGGAATGCAGACAAAGATAGTACCATTCTTTCGAGTTATCACTCGACTCATCCACCCACTTCCAAATTTTCAAGGGTGGTTACCCCTGCTCTAGGGGTTGAAATTCGAAATGAGAATGGTACCTGATGATGAGTGCTATTAATCAGCATGGATCTGTTTCATTTTATTTCACTGAAACTTGAATAGCCTCAGGGAAATAGTCTTCCATATCTTTCAGTTGCTCACCCTGTTTCTTTTACAGTTTTTAATTAAAAATTGAAATTCGTTCAAGGCGATGTATTCAAAGATACCACCTTTCTCATGAGTCATCATTCGACCCATTTTCTCTATTCAAAATGTTCAGGATTGCAACCCCTGCTTAGGGGGTTGATATTTTAGGCAAGTTTTGTACCCCAAAAGGTGTCCCCTGGAAACAAAAATTGTTCTGTTTTTGCGTTTTGAACAGAAATGAATATCTTGGTAGATTTAGCCTCTGTTTAGTTTTCGTTGAAGCACCCTGTTTAAGTAGTTTACATGAATGTATAATTTCATCGTGTCAATGACCATAACCGTTGAGACACGTAAATTTCCTGAATAAATAAATAAGTGATACAAAATAAATATTATTCACAATAATTGTTAATTTTTCACTTTCAAAGCTTGTTTCAAAAATTTTCAAGACAAAGTAAATAATGTTCTGTAAAATGAAGTATTTCGTTTCTGCCGCACAGAACATATACAATTTCCAAATGAACCCATCCTGTACAAAAGAGTGTAATTAACCCTAAACACCAAATTATATCATGATATGAAGGTAATAATGGAGCAGCTATAAGCCATAAAACCGTTATGAACTTAACATGGTATGTTTCATAAACTCATAACATTTTCATATATTGAGTCATTTTCCCAGTATAATTTTATAGGTACAATTTAGCTCCACTCAACTTTATGTGAATATGTGAAGGACATTTATAGCCATTTGTCCATCGTTGACGATGCAAGGTTAATGATGAAACTTTTCTATTAAATCGATTTCTATTCATCGAATACGAGTTCTGAGCTGAAATTGAAGGCTTTTGTTGAATGAGAGATTAAAAATAAATTTCTCCTTTTCATGAATTGAAAAAGTATCTGTAAAATTCGTACATTTCAAACTTGAGTAGTAAATATTATTTTCAAAAAATGACTGATGTTATTTCGATACGTTCAAACCTTTCGGATTATTCATTGCTGTTAGAACATATTGAAGAGGTTTTAAATTACCTAAACCAAATGTCCATAAGCTACCACGCATTAGTTTGAGACTAACTTCAATAATAACGAAATATATTGCGCCAAGGAATTGACGCACAATTTCAATATTTCAAATTTCGTTTTTGGTAATGAACCTATTATATTAACACTTGTTTTTTCTCGGATATGTCCGGACATATGCTAATGACATTCGATGTGTTTTATTGGCGCACATGTTTGTGGGGGTATACCGTTAGGATGCATAATTACAAACAGCCAGAAAGCCACTATTTTTGATTATGCTCTGAAAGACTTGATCGAAACAATGCCCTTCAAACTTTCACCATCAGTCATTATGACAGATAATGATTCAGTAGAACACATATTTTACAAAAATATTGGCCTAAATCCATTTTACTTCTTTGCAGTGTTTATGTTTAGAAAGCCGTATGGAAATGGTTTCAGCTCGCTAAAAATGAAATCAAAAAAGAAGATAGACAATCATTATATGCATTATTCCGAAATATACTTATGTCAAAAACGGAAGCATGCGTCGTAAAAAACTTAGAGTTATTTTACCAAAACCATAAATATCCACAATACAAAAAATACGTTGACAATAAAATTGAAAAAATTCATGTATTATCGACAGTCATTAGTGATACGTGGACCTGATACAAATAACTATGTCGAAGTAATGTTTCGTCTATTCCAAGATATTTCCCTCGAAAGAACAAAAGCATATAACCTAACACAGTTAACTGATTTCATTATAAGTAGCTTCGATAGTTATCATAAACAAAGATTGCTTGATTTGATAATGAATAAGATGAGCAAGTCGACCTTGAATCGTTCATCTCCCAATGCAAATGATGTATTGCCAAATCAGATAACAGAATTGGGAGAAATGCAGTACCATGTCCTGAGCAGTTCTCAAGAAGGAGTGATCTACTTTGTGGATGTGAAGAGTAATATATGTACCTGTCCCATCGGTATCGGTGGAAAAATACGCAAGCATCAATCTGCAATAATAAAAGAGTACAATATAACGAACGCTTGCGATAATCTATTACTTGAAAGTAAGAAAATTCTATACTTCATAGCCACAGGAAAAGAACTGTCAGAAAACTTGTTGTTACCACTTGAACTTGATTCAACTAAAACTTGTGAATGTGATTTTTCTAAGCCAATTGAATATATCGATGACAGAACAAATAATTCGTCCACAAGAACTGGTGAACAAGTTATAGAACCTCCTGATGATAATATACAACAAGATTGGAGCGAATTCATTTCAAAGTTCAATGCGGATGTATTAACAAATTTGGAAAGTGATCCAGTAGAATTTACTCCAGCAGTTCGAAAATTCATGACAAATTACGCAAAAAATATGAATAGCAGTTCAACACTGATGAGTGCCATGCACACCTCTTTTAAATTTGATCACATGCCACGATCTCTGACAGTAGGTTCGAAAAATGTTATGAGAGGGGTATAAAAATTACAGTTCAGCCAACTTCTGTTTGTCGAAGAAAGGTGAAAATAACTGGTAGAAGACAAATGCAGGTAGAAAGAAAAGTGGAAGTCTTAGATCAAAGAAGTCTAAAGCTCCCATTCTCTCAATATATGTGAGAATAACAATATTGGACTAGGCAAGAATAAATTTGCGAAATGATATTCATTTCAAAAACACAGTAATTTCAGTAAGTATTATGGTATTCACGATCTTTTCTTCAGTAACTTTTCTGTACATTCTAAAATTTCACTCGTAATGAATATATTTTCAGTTTAGAAGTCGAACATAAATTTTTTCTGAAATATTCATTTTTTCACCGATTATCACAGAATGCCGACTTTTGACTCCTGAAGTTTTCGCTAATGTGAGAAGAGAGTTCGAAAATCGTCTGTATAACTGTATGGAGGTGGGCGGAGGTCATTTTGAACAATTGTTGTAATAATCAAGTTAGTTTTTGTTTTCAATTGAATACAAGTTCAATAAATCTCGTTTTCCTGTTTAGATGAGCATCCAATCAGTTTCTCCATCATCCTCACGCCAGAAAACCTCGATTGCCAAACTGAAACCAATGCCTCAGTGATTCAGAAAATAGAAAATCTTTCTGGAACATTGCCACTCAACCACTTGTATGATTTTTGAGTTAGGGATGCTGAATGGAAGAGATTGATTGCAAAAATTCCATATTCACGCAAGAGAGTCTTATTCTCGAATCAAACATAAACATGTTCTCGTATTATACCGAAATGAACCAGTTTCAAAAAGTTATTTGGGTTTTCAGTGTTCCTGCTCCGGGACACCCTGTATGCTGATTCTGAATTTCGAAGAAAATTGAAATACCTTTCCAACGAGGTGCCACTTGACCTATTTTCGATCGAATGATTTTTGAGTTAGGGATGCTGGAAATAGGGGTTGATTGCACCAACTCCAAATTCACAATAATGTAGGTCGTTTTCTAGACCGAGCATAAACCTGCGCTTGCATTATGCCAAAATAAATCGATTTCATTTAGTATTTGGGATTTGCAGAATTCAACTCTACCCTCGGTTGGGACACCCTGTATCTTAATTTAAAATTCTAAAATGACAAATCAGAATGGAGAATTGACAGACCTTTACAGTAAGTGCCCTCGACCCTTATTCCCTATGATGAATTTCAGAAATTAGGGTTGCTGGGGGTAGGGGTTGATCTGACAAGTTTCAATTATTTCGAAAAATGCTCCCCCTCGAAACAAAAATCGACGTGTCTTGGTGTTTTCGCTAATGTTACTCATTTGGGAGTTATAGAGGGGTCAAATAACAATATTGGACTAGGCAAGAATAAATTTGCGAAATGATATTCATTTCAAAAACACAGTAATTTCAGTAAGTATTATGGTATTCACGATTTTTTCTTCAGTAACTTGTCTGTACATTCTAAAATTTCACTCGTAATGAATATATTTTCAGTTTAGAAGTCGAACATAAATTTTTTCTGAAATATTCATTTTTTCACCTATAATTTCTATATGTCCCACTGATAGTCGGCTTACCGTTCGCTCCATACCTGCCGAACTCGGGTCACCCGAATGCGGTATACTGTACGCTCGATACAAATATGCGTCCGGTACTGCTTGGCAGCTTCGAATGCAGCTTGGACAGAATAGTGGAGTGCAAATTAGCAACGAAACGGTACGACAACATCTTAGGGAATTCGATTTGAGGCCTCCTATCGGAGCTCAAGACCCAACTCTAATCGCAGTACATCGACGAAACCGATTGGATTTTACCAGGAACCAATTTGCTAAAAGCTGACTGGGAGAGAGTTTTGTTACAAATTTTGTCTTTTTCAAGAGAGATATACCAGAATCAACTTTTTACCTACTTGGTGGTTTTGGTGGAGGTTCATAAATGGTGAGGGAGGAATTTCTTTGAACGACCGCACTGATCTAGTCATCGAAAATAATAGAATCCTGAATGTTCAGAGTTACGTTATAGATATTTCAGAATTATTTGTTATACCAAACATGGGTGAAACCTTCTTGATTATGCGTGATAACGTCAGACCTCACCAAGCTCATATCGTTAGGATCTACCTTCAAGATCACAAAATCACTTCAATGGAGTGGCCTGTACGAAGTCCAGATCTCAATCCCATCGAACATTTTTTGATTTAACTATAGGAAATGTGTTTTCTTTTCTTATTTTGAGATTTTAAAGCGAAATTCCCTTGATTTTTCTATTATTTAGACGAAAATTAACGAAAAAATCGCAATGAAATGGAGTTTTTTGGACATTTTGTTGAGAAAGTTTTTCTATGTTGGTATATTCAGAAAAGTTATTGGCCATGACAATAGCTAAATAAAGCGATATTCCGAACGGTTTGGGAATTACAAGCATATAATGTACTGAAGTCATAAGCGACGAACCCTACTAAAATCAGCTAACTTCAAAGGCGAATATCTACTAAACAAGAGTTAACTTTCAAAAACGGTGGTTACCACTGGATTCAGCGTACCCGACATAGGTTTACTAGGTATGTCTCCCGCGTGTTAGAATTTTGAACTAGCACAGTGTTATTATTTATTCCTCCATAAGAAAATAGTATTTAGATTGTGCACTCTAAGAGACACTAAAGAGGGGTAAATGTCTTCGCACATATAAATATTCAGACATCGGCATTCATTTTTCACTAATAAGCCTCCATATACAAGCAACCAAATTTATGTGGAATCACAGAGAAATTTAACTATTTATGACACAAAAACCGCTGCACAAACCATTGACGAGCAGAGTCTTTTGGACCAAAATATCGTTGACGGTCAACATTTTCGTTAACCTTTTATATCGATATATTTCTCTAATAGAGGAACTTAGACGATTTCGTATCGAACAAAAAAACTTGTTGAGCATTTACTACCACTCGTGAGAATGCCCCATTCTAGAAAATTGGAGTCCTAGCTTCTGTGTAGAACCTTTGCAGTCAGGAGTCTGAATAATGGATTTTATGCAAAAATATGACCTTTATTTCTATTTCCTCTTTGGACATTGTTTCCTTTAGTCGGTTAATCTTCACAGTGTTGAATGTTCAATGAAGATGTTTTCTTTAACATTCAGATATTTAAAAATTTTCTCAATGCATTACTTCTGTGAAGATGAAACTCATTTTTTTTCAGCTTCTGCTGATCACTCCCAACTAATGTTTATTGTAGGGGAATATTTCCTTTCCATGAAATCTAGCCAATTTGGCAACAAAATCACTTTCGTCCTCTAAAATATCTCGAAATCCAAACAGGAGGTTCAATACGACTTGGTTCGATCTTTCAGCTGTTCATAATCATGGGGGCTACCATCTCCCATATTCATTTAAAACATTTTGAACTAAAATTCTTTTGGTGATACTAAGTGGTAATGATATAAGATTTGAATGAGTGAATGAACTACGATATAAAGCTAATAAAATAATTGTTAACATCAAGATACCACCTGAAACAACAATTTAGAGAATTTGTTCACCACAGTTTTGGAATTGGAGTCTAACTGATTCAACAAATCTTCATTAAATACAAATTATCTTCTCATTTTTAATAAATAGCAGATCTTAGAATAACATTGCATTGCTTTTGCTGCTGATAATTATTACTCAAATAATTTTTCCTTAGAATCTAGTCTAACGAAATAAAGCAGAATACGAAAAACAATTTGAAGAGTTCCACAATAATTGGTTGATATGTGAATTTTTTGAGGCTACCATTAGAATGACATTTCCAATCTCTTCTAAAATAAGGTCGATATCCCCAGGCCCGCCGTAAGCGGGCGTGCAAGGCGTGCAATGCACGCGGGCGGCGCATTCAGGGGGGCGGCAAATCAGACAATCATCGACTAAAATTCAGACATTGTCACCTCACAATACTAAAAAGATTATCCTTATAAAAATAATATGATGAACGGCGCCCAAATATTTCTTTTATATCGTAGCATTACATAGCGCCATCTATTGAAATTCATGAGAACAAAGTTAATCCGTATCGTGCTCTATGCGAAATAGGAAATCCCACAGATATCAGGGAAATCCTTAAAACTATATACTCATTTCTTTGTTTTATTTATTTAACACAAATGCGAAAGTGATGTGAGTGAACAACAAACTTCAATTATTTGGTTATAGCCCTAATGTGAGATCCGGAAACGGTCCAGGGTACTTAAAATTAATAATATTCTGTATATTTTTGTGCGAAGTGTGACTATAAAAATAATTTAGAAAATTATTTATATTATCCGTCGGCGCAAAAAATCATAATTATGGTAAGTGTCTTTGTTTAATTAATCAGCATATGGGCGCATTCATATAAACAGCAGGTATTCATGTAAAATTTAAAGGTTATTTTACTGAAAAAACTTAAAGTAAAGATTTATTAAAAGAAATGTATTAAAATTAATACAGAGTGTAACAAAAGTAACTTAAGTAACGAAAGGGGGACATTCCATCTAATCAATACGAACAACTTTTACTATGGGGTCAACTCTGAAGTCGCGAAAAAAAAATTAGTTATTCCATTACATTTGTGTGCAGTAGGTATGAACATTTTTTTTCGCAGTAGTATTGTGATTATTATTGTGATTCAAAAGTATTTTTTCTGTTATACAACTTAAGAGTGAAGATTTATAAAAAAAATATTAAAATTATACCTATACAGGGTGTAACAAAAGTAACTTAAATCCCGAAAGGGAGTCATTCTACACATAAATACGAACAACTTTTACTATAGGGTCAACGGTGAAATCGCGAAAAAAAATAACTATTCCATACAAAATGTATGGAAAAGCTGATTTTTTTTCGCGATTTCAGTGTTGACCCCCTAGTAAAGGTTGTTCGCAATAATGGGTGGAATGATCGACCCCCTTTTGGGATTTAAGTTACTTTTGTACAACCGTATACTAAACTTTTTCAAAAAAATTCCAGGAACCGCAAAAAAGGAAAAAAATTTCAGGAGCTCAATTTCGACGGCAAAAACGAGAAAAAGATACAGAGAAAAAAAAAACTAGCGGGATCTCTTGAGAAATTTTTTAGCAAACCAGAAAATAGGGACTCTGAATGTCAAGAGAATGTTGACGTAGATGTAGCTTCAACAAGCGCAGCTTTAAATCTAGAAGTTATGGAGGTATCTGAAGAGAAAAATGTTAGTCCTTCAGAAGGAGACTCCAGTGAAACTAAAAAAAGAGAAAGTAGTGCTAAAGAACCTGTAAGCAATTTATCGTCATCAAGTAGCTGTTTAGATTGTGGTGATGATCCCGGTTCGTGGCCCGCCAGTATGACTAATGATATTGTTAATATTTTGGTTAGCCGTGGTCCCGTGCAGCTGTTTAACCACAATTTTCCTGCTAATATCGATGGAAGAAAATTTGCAAACAGTTATTACTCTAGAAATCTTCCTAATGGAGAAAAAATTAACAGAGAATGGCTTGTTTACTCTACGTCAAAAGATTCAGTCTATTGTTTTTGTTGTAAAATATTCAGTAAAACTGTAAGTAGTCTGTCAGCTTCAAGCGGTTTTTCCGATTGGCAACATCTGTCATCTACCTTAAAACGACACGAAACAAGCATCTCCCATAGCGAAAATTTAAAATGTTGGGTCCAACTAAATCATATGTTAAAAAATAAAACTACTGTAAATCAAATGCAACTGAGACTATTAGAATCTGAAAAAAAACAATGGTGTGATGTATTGGAAAGGATCATAGCTGTTATAAAATTTTATCTCATCAATGTCTGGCGTTTAGGGCTCGTCCAAAATATTATATGAGCATGATAATGGTAATTTTCTCAAAGCAATAGAAATGATAGAATCCTTTGATTCAGTTATGCGGGAACATATTCACAGAATTCAAGCCTCGAAATTCGATTCAACTCGCATGACTCACTATTTAGGAGATCAGATTCAGAATGAAATCATTGATTTACTCGGCACGACCATAAAAATTATATCCTGAACAAAGTCAGAGAATCAAAATATTTCTCTATCATATTAGATTGCACACCAGATGTAAGTCACACAGAACAAATTACAGTTATACTAAGGTATGTTGTTTTAAACAGTGAAACTAAAAATGTTACAATATGCGAAAGTTTTATTGGCATCTGTCCGATAACCAGCTCCACAGGTGAAGGACTATTAAATTTTGTTTTAGATTTATTTTCGCAATTAAACCTTGACATTAAAAACTTACGTGGCCAAGGTTATGACAATGGTTCTAATATGCGTGGAAAACACAATGGATTACAAAAAAAAATATTGGAAATGAATAATCGTGCATTTTACGTTCCATGCTCGGCGCATAGTCTCAATTTGGTCGTTAACGATGCGGCAAATATAACGCACGACACGGTCAACTTTTTCAACTTAATTCAAGAAATTTACGTTTTCTTTTCGTCTTCTACCAAAAGGTGGTCCATAATTTGCAAGCATTTACCTGATTTAAAACTAAAGGCATTAAGTGCCACGCGATGGTCTAGCAGAATCGATGCAGTCAAACCTTTACGGTATCACCTCGAAAAAATATTTGACGCTTTACTTGAAATATCAGATAACAATTCGTCGGAATGGGATTGTACAACAACTCACAAAGCACATTCGCTTGCTTTGAATATTCAAAATTATAGATTTATTTGCTTAGTTGTAATTTGGTTTGATATTTTAAACGAAATTAATGCTATTAACAAAATGATGCAAAACCCACAATAAATACTCAAATCTGCATAAATTTGTTAAATAAATTGATTCATAAATTCACCGAATATCGCACAGATGAGCATTTCGAAAGGGTGTTAAAAGAAGCTACCACTGTGGCTCGGGAACTTAATGTAGATGCAGATTTTCCGCCTATAGATACCGTTCGTTCACGAAGAAAACCAACTCAATTTCAGTATTAACAGAGTGATGAAGTCTTACTAGACCTTAAAACAAAATACAAGGTAGATGTTTTTTAGGATCCTGGACCAAACCTTAACTTCTTTAAAACGTAGATTCGATGAGTTGGAAACTTTTACCGACGTTTTGGCTTTTTCACCAATAATAACTTGTTTAGTTACTCCAAAGATGATTTAATGAAACATTGTAAAGATTTGAATGTGAAGCTAAAAGATAGTTCAAGTAGTGACGCAGATATTGACGGTATAGACATGTTTAATGAAATCAATGCTTTAAAGTTGCATTTAACTGAAAACCAGTCTAATGATCCACAAACCCTATTGCAATACATTTTGCTAATGAATTAATGTCAACATTTCCGAATACAGCAATAGCGCTAAGGATACTACTTACATTGCCGGTTTCAGTTGCATCTGGTGAAAGGTCATTTTCAAAGTTGAAAATAATAAAAACTATTTGAGATCAGCTATGCACCAGCAAAGACTAAGTAATTTAGCAATAATTTCAATTGAACATGAGATTCTAAATAGACTAGACACCAAAAAATTATAGCTGATTTTGCCAACATGAAGGCAAGAAAGGTGCAGTTTCTGTAAAATAACTTAATACCTATACCTACCTACATAATATGTATAAACTGCACCTTTCTTGCCTTCATTTTTTCATTTAATGTCGTATTAGTGTATCTATCTTGTATAAAATAACCTAATATAACATAGTTTTTCACTGTACAGCATTTTTTTTTCGCATTTTTATAAACACCTAGGTTTTGTAGTTAGATAGGGGCGGCACGATAGGAATTGCACACCGGCGTTCAAACCGCTAGCGGTGGGCCTGGATATCCCCTTCGTTCATACTGTTGTGGAAAAGATAATCCTCTGAGAAGGTGTGAGCTGAAAATGTGGTGAAAAGTGTTCGATGTGCTACTCCTTATCTCAAAATGTTTGTGAAAGCCGATAATAATACAAAATCTTTGAAGATAAAAACAATGATTTTAAAAAGCAAAATTATCAGTATTTCATATCTGTGCAGAAAAAAGTTATCAATTTATTTCTTTTCATAATAATGTTACCCACGACGTAGGTAGAATCTTCAAATATATATTTATTCCATTGCCTCATATACCCAAATATCTGAAGGAAACCACACTTCAATGGTCGTAATCATGCTGCTGTCGGGTCCTATGTCTAATTAGAGTCGGAAAGACATAATCACAAAAGTGTAACGGAACGATGAAGGTTCTAATTAGTTGTCATCTTTTTCTTCCTATCCAAACCTACTTTCCCCTGTCCCTCTTCCTCTATAAAATGAGAATAATTAGCATTCGGTATCAACACAACAAACAATACACGAAAACCTTAATGTAAGTTCGGAAAAGAGGCCGGCCATTTAGGGGGTCTAGGGGCGTAACTGTAGATTTCCGCCTGGCGCGACGCCTGCAAAGTGCTAATAGGGCCCTGGGTTTTAGGCTTACCTGGCATCCCAATATATGGTCTTATTTGCAAGCTTCCCCTGTTTTATTTGCCTTGTTTTGTTTTCATCCATATTTCGTAGTTGTCAGGTTCAGAATTTGTTCTCTCACATAAAACACGAAACAAATTTCCCTAACAATTCAACAATATAAAGAATACTCTTCGGGTTGTCATTCGATATTTCTGGAACGAAAATCCCTTTCACTTTTCATAGTGATTTATACGGTGTCAAAATTGAACAATTTCTTCATCCATTTGCTCCAAAATGTTTGTCAAATCAAGGATCTTATGTTTTCCAATCTTTCTACAAGCTGCATGTTAATGATACAGATGAAATAAACAAATGAACTTACAGACAAATGTAGTAGGTTTTCATGTATTATAATAAATAAGGCAGAAATATTTTTACTGATCCTAACTCAGCTAGAAAAATTATTTAAAATCAAGGATATCATTTGAATTGTGGAGGCCGTTACTTGATGTAGATCCATGATATAAATGAGATAAAAACACAAGGTTTAACTTTAATCTACACTTTATTTGAAAAAATTCGACGACGTTTCGCTGACACAGCAGCTTTATCAAGTATGACAAACAGAATGAAGAGTATGGTATTATAAACAAATCGTAGAACAAGTTGGATGAATAACAGGAAAATCCCACCGAGCCATTGTACAGTTAGTATGAAAGGTAATAAAACTAATTAAACAAGTTAAGTAGGGTGAGTAATTCACATCTACCTCTTCATTCAAAAGCTTGTCCGAATGTTTGTATCTATTTATTTCTAATGCTTCTAGGAGATCTAATTTTGAACTTTTTGATTTTATATGTAATATGTCAAAGTTTTTATTGAATGAATGGTTTTCTTTTATTAGGTGGTTTGAATAATTTGAATCAGATTTATTTTATCGAAGCTACGTTTATGTTCAGATGTTCTTATGCCAAAACTCCATAGGTCCTACCGATATAAATTTTATCACAAGAGCCGCAATTGAGTTTATAGATTCTGATTTACTTGATTTTTCAACACGAGATTTATTATTTTAATATGTTTACCTAAGTTATAAGAAGTTTTGAAAGTTATATTAAGATTTTGTTTGACGAGAAAGGATTTAATATTTTTACTTGCAGAACCGCAGAATGTTAAACTGTTGAATATTTTATAGTCTTTATGAATAGGATATACTTCATTTATTGCTTTCTGATACAGTTTTTTACGAATGATTAGATCTATCATATCCGGATTATATGAATTATTAATGGCTATCTGTTTGAAGATAAAAGTTAAACATCATCAAACAGATAGCCATTAATAATCATTTTTCAAATAAAGTGTAGATTAAAGTTAAACCTTGTGTTTTTTATCTCATTTATATCAAGGATATCACTTATGCATTCGTGTACAAAAATATTTGGATACTTTTTCTAATGAATCATTTCTACTTACAGAAGTTATTCCTTCAGTATATATCAAACTCACCCAAATCGTTCAATCCGATTTTGATTTAACGCCATTTTCTCAGAGATAAGCGTTGATCTATTGTTCGTAACACTCCATGCTTTGATTGTTTTTATTTGATTCAGTTCTTTCACTAGTTTGACAATACTCTTGGGAGTTTTTACTCACTACCCCTATGAGTGATTGCCATGCAACTGCAGAGAATGTGTTTAGTGGATTCACCGCCCTCATTGAATATTCTACAAATTCTCTTTTCCGATTAGTCCATTTTACTGAGATGATGTCCAGTGGCTAGGGCCATGTTAGAAGTAATGTTCGTCCCTAGATAGGTTGAGAAGTTGTATGGACAGAAGTTTTTCTCTATTGTTAATTTCTCCTAAGTTCTTTCCACCGTTTCCGTCCCTGCCGACCTAAAGCGGTGGATTTAGCAGCTGATTAAGTCGGTTCATCAGCATGTTTATACATACATACAGGGTGTTACATAATAGTATGTAACAACTTGAGGATGTAGATCCTCGTGCAATTTCAAGAAAAAAAGTTCATATAAACATAGGTCTGCAAAAGCTTCGTTACGGAGCTACAGGGTGTTGAAATTTCCGGAAAAAATTGGTTTTTTCTTCAAAACTTCTGCAGCTTTTGAGATATTCAGCCCAAATGTGGAATGCAAGCTATTTTTACAGCCATTATACGTCCTAAATTCTAACTAGAATTTACAAGGTGTTTTCTTTTCCGGAGCCATGTCTTCTTTTGCCCTTTCAAACTCTTTTCAGTACGCCACTGATCAGCGTACAATCAATTTTCGTCATCTTCGTTCAATTTAGAAACTTTTTGACATTTGTAATTCTTTAGTATCTCCAACCGTTCTCCACCAAAAAATTATTAAACGATTGTATGCATTCGCTGAATTGAAAGCACTTCTAATTAAAAAAATGACTAGTAGGCTTTGATTTTTTTCATTTATTTATTTATTTTGACAGTTGCTAAAGTTAAACCAGTATCTGCTTGAACTGGTTATTAAATTAACGATTAGTTTTAAGACTTTTGAAGTTATTGCTGTAAGAAAAAATGGCTAATTTTACTGATTTACTGGGTGATATCCATTGCATGTACGGTCTGCGGCGATTATATCAGGTGCGCTTTACAAATCGAGTAACACCAGACAGGCGAACATTTTCAAATATTCACAGAAGGTTGAGGGAAACTAGTACTTTTACTGCAAATAATCATTCAAAAGGTGCAACTCAAACTATGAGAACTCTTGATATTGAGCAAGCAGTTTTGAATTGAATTGATTTGAATCCTCGTATGAGTACAAGAAAAATTGAAAATCAGTTGAATATTTCACATGTTCTAGTTTGGAGGATTCTCCACGACTTTTTATTGTACCCGTTTCATATTCAACGGGTCCAAACTCTACTTCCTCGAGATTTTCCTTCAAGACTGAATTCCTGCCGATGGTTCTTTAATAAAATTAGAGAAAATGCTCATGTTGATAGTAAAATAATGTTAACAGACGAAGCTAACTTTTCGAGAACTGCTATCACAAATTTTCACAATAATCATTATTGGGCTGAGGAAAACCCCCATTTGATTGAAGAATCTCATAAAAAACAGTTCTCATTAAATGACTGGGTCGGAATAATTGGAAATGATTTGATTGGGCCATTTTTTGCCTAACAGACTAAACGGTCCCGCTTATCGGCAATTTCGTGAGGAGGAGTTACCTTTATTGCTCTTTTGGTGAGAAACATAATGTGGTTCATGCATGATGGGGCACCAGCACATTTTAGTGGAGAAGCAGGGGAATTCTTCAATAGTACATTCAACAACCGGTCAGGGTAGGCCAGAACCATGGCCTTCTAGGTCCCCAGACTTAAATAGTTTAGACTTTTTCTAATGGGGATATCTGAAAAGTTCAGTTTATACCACTCATGTGAATACTGTAGAAGAATTGAGAAATTGAATAACCTCTAGTGACACGATTAGAAATACCCCAGGAATATTCCAAAGAGTGCGTTATAATATGCGAAGAAGGACAGAGGCCTGTATTCATGCAGCTGGAGGAAACATCATCAGCAATTCATTTAGTTTTTGATTATTCTTTTTTTTTTACTTTGATATTGAATAAGTATAAGTTGAGTGTCAGAAGACGAGCTATCAGATTATAAGCAAATTTTGAGTACACCTATCGAGTATTTCTATATTTTTTTTATTTAGCGAATAACATACAATTCAAATAATTCAAATTCAATAATTTTCACCGAAAACGGTTGGAGATACGAAAAAATTACAATTGTCAAAAAAGTTTCTAAATTGAACGAAGATGACAAAAATTAATTGTAAGCTGATCAGTGGCGTACTGCAAAAAAGTTTGAAGGGGCAAAATGAGACATGGCCTCGGAAAAAAAAACATCATGTGAATTTCAGCTAAGTATAGGACGTGTAATGATGGAGGATTGTAGCTTGCTCCTCAAGTTGTGACATACTATTATGCAACACCTTGTATATTTTCGTGACCAGACACTTCAGGGATGGACGACATTTCCAGACATAATCACTGTCTGAGTGCCTTTTATTTTCAAATCCGTGCACCTTTAAGTTTTCTTCGTTGAGCTTCTTGGCAGTACAAATTTACAACAAGCGATTCTGTTTGCATGATTGTAGGGGATGATCCTAGGGGTATTGATGCTTTATATTTTCACAAAGAATTTCCATGCCGTTGTTGTTCCATCAAAAGTTCATCGAATTTCAAAATTTTTTCCCCATATCTTCAGTTTTCGTCAATTGAAGTTCGTAACACTGGTTTCTCTTTAAGATCTTTCTCGAATTCTCTTGAAAGTGCATCGCAATTCCTTATTTCGCCGGGCAGTGACAGGGTCGGCTTCAGGGACGATTGGATATCGTTACAATATGTTCGTTTCAAAGCCTTAGCTCCAATCCGAGACATCTCAACATATCTGGAAACTTACAAAACTCAATTTCGTTGGTGACTCGAAAACGAAAAGTTTGAAGAGGATGCGATTTTCACCTTAATCGATTTTTTCGAAGCGTGACACTCATTTTGTCTAGATTACCAAGATGGACTCAGTGTACATAAAATTCAGGTCAACCTGTATATCTAGCAGTTGAAGACTCAATAGTTTTTGCGTTAACTAACAATATATTATGAAATTCTATCAGAAAAATACTCACCTAATAAAAATAGGTAAAAACTTTTAAGTTAAACGGTTTTATGTTAAACATACATTGCACTGTTTAAGATAAATGAACTGAAAACCAAAAATAATAAAATAGGTAAAAAACTTTTTAAGTTAAACGGTTTTATGTTAAACATACATTGCACTGTTTAAGATAAATGTACTAAAACCAAAAATAATAAAATAGATACAGTCGTGGGAATTATAAACATATGCATAGACTAGACTGAAATAAAACCATGGGGCACGTCAATTGTCTACAATCGTTGATTAAAATGTTTGTTTTGTGATGTTACACTATAATTATTAGGCAGTTGTGCAACCGACAACGATGGACGTGTGATAAGTAGGGCTAGAATGTGGAAACAAGCTAGCAAGCTCGATTATAAGCGAGTTTTAGGGTTTCATAGTGGTGAGCGAGTAGTACTTTTGTCATATGTTTTGTCGATTAAAGACAAACAACAAGCAGTGAAACGATTCCTCGCCAGCCAGCAGTGTGAATGTCCAACGATAAACTAGTTAAAACATCTCTTTTATTTACATGGAGTGTATAACTATTAGAATTTCCATGAGCAAGAAAATAGTAAATAATTTCCTCACCGTCTGCGGGCCAACTGCCTAACGACGAATTAAACGATTCTTCTATCGCACATTAAGTCGATAATTTGTAGACAATTGACGTGCCCCACGGTTTTATTTTAGTCTAGTCTATGCATATGTTTATAATTCCCACGACTGTATCTATTTTATTATTTTTGGTTTTAGTACATTTATCTTAAACAGTGCAATGTATGTTTAACATAAAACTTAAAAAGTTTTTTACCTATTTTTATTTTCTAGTTTTAGTTTTATTTCGCATTCTTTTAATTCATTTAGTGCTTCATTATTGCAAGGTTTCTTGCCCGTTAGTTTATTGCAATCCAACTCCTCTATACGTAGTCCCTGCAAAGATCTTACTCTACTAAGAGCCACGTAGGCTTGACCTTCTTCAAACAGTTTCGCACCTAAGTATTTGTGTGGTGAATTCAGGCTGGATACATTGTATTCTACTGGTTGAGCACTTTCATTTGATACCCATATTGATAGGATTGATAAAACCTACGTTATCCGCCATTTTGTAGCGGTCGCCATCTTGGATTTCAATTTTTTATAGTATATTGTATTCTGATTGTTGAGCCCTTTCATTTGATACCCATATTGATGGGATTGATAAAAGCTATGTTATCCGCCATTTTGTAGCGGCCGCCATCTTGGATTTCAATTTTTTATAGTATATTGTATTCTGCTTGCTGAGCCCTTTCATTTGATACCCATATTGATGGGATTAATAAGACATAAATTATCCGCCATTTTGTAGCGGCGGCCATCTTGTATTTATAATGATAATGAATAAATCTAATTGTATTGTCACCAAAATCCAAAGTGTATACAAACTTTCAGATTAATCGGTTGACAGGAAGAGGGTGAAATTTAAATTACTAAATTTGACCCAAGAATAAATAAAACAAACGGGGTGAGCTAAATAAAACCGTTTAAAAATGATCCTGAGAATAATATAAATATCGGTAGTTCATCGCTCCTCGTAAATGAAAACCACCGTTTTCGCATTTTTTTTATATTGGCACATATTGTGTTGTTCTATTTGTTATATTTTGACAGGAGGTACTAAATAATATTGGTTTAACTCCATGGTCGTTCAATTTATTGTGTATTACGCATAGAAAAACATTCAATAGTGTCTGCATAATGGAACAATGTTGCTATTTAATTCAGTGTTTCACCGGGAAATCTAAAATTAATTTCATCAATTCTAGATCAGTTTTGAAAGAGATAGTGTATCACTTCAGGACAAATTGAGCCAGAATAATTTGAAAAGTTCTGCTTTTCCAGTTTATGTTGGTTTTCAATTGGATTTAGACGCAAAATCTCGCCTTTCCCACCATTCCGGCCGTTATTAGACGCGAAGCTCTTATTTATTGCTGAGAAAATGTAATTTAAAATGCGCGTTTTCACGTTGGCGGCTAACATTTGCATAATTCACAGCGAGACAAGACAAATTCCTCTCAGTTCTCATTATAATATCGTTTCGAAAGAGCGTCTCATTCTTGGAAAACTGGAAATTTAATGTAGCTCATAGAACGAATGTTCGCTTTCTTTCGAGTTTCATTTGGTGTTTTGAATAAAAAACAGTTATTCGTGAAACACACATATTACTATAACAATACAATGTGTTCCAATGAAAATTTGCCACTCCTTCTATCTCAAGATGGACTGATTCTGGCGAAAAAAGCTAGGACACGTCAATTTTTGATTGGAGGAGGACCAATTTCTCATTTAAGCATTTAAAATCCACCCCCTACCCTCAGCTGCACCTTAGTCGAAGTTGATTATAAGGCAAGCGGTTCGAGTGACATAACTTGAAAGTTCTTTCAATTCTCTATTCAAAAATAGACTCTTTATGAACATTTAATATCACACAGAAAGTCCAAACACAACGAAAGCTGTGTAACATTTTGAAGAACTTCTGGTGTCAAAAGTCATGGGTAGCATAAACTTTCGATTCAAGACGACCACATAAGAAGAAAACTAAAGGACTCAAATCAAGTGACCTGGCTGGACACTCAACTGTCACTTTCACCCACTTCTGCCAAATATTGTCGCACACGAACATCGAAATGTTCAGGAGCACCATCTTGCTGGAAACGTATCTTATTCTCTGAAACAATCATCATTTTCCAAAATTTTCTAATTCTTCCAGCAACTGTAAATAAGTGTCTCAATTGATATTACCTTTATGGTTTCCATAAATTTCAGCCTAAGCATTCAAGTTTTGAGCTGTTGGTGGGTATGCCTTTGTGAACCAATCAGAATTCTGGTTATACCAGTATCGATAGTTATGCCTATTCACTTCACCATTGAGAGAAAACAGATACAGAATATGTGGATTATTGTTAATATTTCTACTTAAAATTTCACAAAATTGAAAGGGGCGATCACGATCGTCTTCGTTTATTTCATGAACTCGTTTCACTTTATAAGGGTGAAATTGGTGATGTTTCAAGATCCTGTAGACTGTTGAACCTGATACACCAGACACACGTTATGATTATCTGATGGAAGTACTGTTTCCATTAGTAGGTGGCCCAAAACTGCCACTTCAGTTGCTTAGTTTCTTATAGGCCGATGTTGAATTGCATGTTTTTCAGTCAGCGAACACGTAGTTAAAAATGTATTCTTCAAATATGAAAAATACTGGTATTCTACCTGTTTTTTGGATGTTCACATTGAAAGTCCTTGCCGTTTCTCTGGCACAACTATTATTTCAATTCAAACAATTTTGACTCGCTCAGCAGTTGAGTAAACCATTTTCAACGTTTGTCTAACGAACGACAACTGTGATTAAAAATATTGCGAAAATGAAAGACAAATGTGAAACAGCTTCACCATTACCAGTTGTTTGTGATAAAAACAATTGTGCGTTCATTGATAGTCCAGTCAAAATAGGCATTCCAGTTTGCACTAATTTCCAACAAGCTGGATTTTTGTGCAGGCCTTGAATACGTCATTACCAATGATAAAGTCCCCATCGATCCCGCTTGTGCGTTGTTTTTATTCGAGGTCAAAGGTCACAAATTTGCGTTTTTTGCGTATATCTCTGAAAAAACGAAAGCTATCGATAAAATGGTCCGGACAAAGTTTGTAGATCGTGAAATTGTCTACAAAAAAGATCTCAACACTTTTCTTCAACAAAGCATCGCTATCCTGACTTTAGACCGCAGGAAAGTCGTATTTTCGACTATATGCACACATTTCCGCACCACCTCTGGGGTAGTGTACACGGCGCATTTTTTTTAACATGGTTCCCCCAGTAGGAATACTCCACAATATATTTTGATCGAGAGAATGTAATATGACACTATTTTATTGATGAAATTTTTTTTATTCAAATTTAATGAAAATTTTAACAGCAAGAAAATTACATCATCATTCATCATAAAATTCTTCATAGTTACTCGTTTCTTCCTCTTCACTGTCTTTTTCCTCTTCTTGCTCGATTTGTGTAAACTGCGCCAAGAAGAGAGATATATCAGTTATATCCTCATCAATTTCGAAACAATCTTCATCGGTTGCATTTGATTCAATGTTGGTGCAAGATTGGCCTTGACAATTGGTACATACCGATGAACAATACAATCCAAGTTTTCTGCACTCGCAATTGTTTGTGCAGCATTTTTTGCAATTACAAAAAATTGTATTGAGTAATTTTTCTAGAGCAGGTGGCAGTAAAGTCTGGATTCGCTCCAAACTATTACTCATCAATTTCCAGCCCCAATCTTCAGGATTTAGATCATTGCCTAGCCACACTTGCACTTGGTAGAACACACGACACAAGTGTTGATAAGCCGAAGCTGATGTTGGATGGAGACAAGATAACTGCACTCTCTTATTATTTCTTGTATATTTCACGAAACTCAAATATCTATACTTGTCTATCGATTCCATATTTTTTTGGAGCTCCATACATAGTAAGGAGAACACGAATTCCATTGGTGAGGATAACATCTGCTGACGAGTTAATATTTGTAAATACTTGGCGTTATCATTCAAGTCTTCACGTTTTTCAAACAATTTGAATACTGTATTTTGACCTCTTTTGAAAATTGCTGATGTCGTATCGTAGCCAGTTATCGCATGATCGTTTGCTCAATGACCATATCCGTTGAAGTTCCACAACTCAATTTATCAGAACGTGTAATTGTGAAAAATCCCCGTGTAAATCTCTCGAAAACCTCAGGATCATCAATCCATTTTTCCAATTGTAGCATATCTTGTAGATATAAATGTGCAGATTTGGCATAAGGAAAATGTTGATGCGTGGAAGTAAGGAAGCATTTCTCGAATGCTATTCAAATGAGCTTTCCAATCTTCCATACGTTCAGCTCTCATAAACTCGTTAGCAATTGATACCATGTGAAAATATTGCGTCCACAATTTTGCAGTTGTACCACGTTGTTCATATTCCTTAAATTTTTGATTGAACTGCTCAAGTAATGACTCAGCCATCTCATCGCCATTCTCAATATCAACGTACGAAATTGTGTTATTTGTTATATGTATAAGGTCTACAGTATCTTGTAGATTAGCATGCATCTCTTCATCGATGACAAGTACTTCAGATATTATTGTTGCTAAAGTGAGATGGAGTTATGTGTTTGCTCTAACTGCTCTTGCATAAACATGGCCTTTCAACATTTTGTCTAATGAATTAGTGGCATAAATCAAAGAGAGCACCTCTTTTATGACAATGCCCTGCATAATATAACCAATTGCTCTAAAACAGACATGAGTTAAAGGAACCTCCAAGTCTTACTGCGATCTTCGATACCTCAGATCCTTCAGGTGCTACTGATACTATTTCTCGAGCTTTTGCATACAAAGGCTGATCAAAAGTAATAATGCATACATCGTGATTATAACATTTTGCATTTTCCAAAGCGCAGACTAAAGTTGTGTATATAGTATTGTAGTTAATTGCTGGTTGCTGAGTGAATGGTAAAAAGAGAATTTCAGACTTTGAAAAATCCATGATATTACTCGTTAAACATTCAATGTAACCGTTCCAAACAGGTAATAGTAAATCTTTCCATTTCCCATACAACCACAAAATATCTTTTTTCAAAATAGCTGTGCTACTTTCATAATCGAAATTTTGCGCAACAATTTTACTATACTGAACTGCACCATCAATTTGATAGACTTTTATCGGTACATGAGCTGTTGCTGCAAACTCTTTCGCTGAAAGGACTCTGTTTACTGTTGATATGCTGCTTATGTGGAGCGTGTTATGACCATCTAGAGTATGTACATTGATGTCAGCATTGTCTGCAGCATACTGAATAATTGTTCCAGTTTCTGGTGGTAGAATATGAGGTAAACGATGAAGAACTGCTGCTGCCTCATACATCATAGTTTCATTATACGAAGCACACAAACCAAAAGATGAAAAAATTTGAATAAGACGTTTTGATCTCTTTCAGTACTTGAATCCATTAAAGTCTTTAGCCCACGATCAACAACCACAATTTCACTTTCAGTCAAATATTCATTGCAAATAAAGCAAACTTCTGACAATTTTACAAAATTTTGTGACCGCACTGTTTAAAAAGAGAATATAATTCAGAAATACGTCTATTCACTGCGAAAAGCCGTTTAAAACTGACTGCATTTACTACAGCTATGTCCTTCGGGAAAAGCAGGTATACGCTGGTTTCTATCCGAAAAATGGAGTGTCGCAGGCAGATGTTTCTCAAGGCCAACCGCCCAATAGAATTAGGGACGGACGATGATCCACTCAGAACTGTATATTTTTCACGTACTTCTGTGCATGGATCAAATAAAACTATATTCTAATATATAATATATAATCTAATTTATAGACAATTTTACGATCTACAAACTTTGTTTGAACCATTTTTCGGTAGCTTTCATTCTTTCAGAGATATACGCAAAAAACGCAGATTTGTGACCTTTGACCTCGAATAAAAAATAACGCACAAAATGCACAAAAATCCGGCTTGTTGGGAATTAATGCAAACTGTAATTATAATTTAGTCTATTTTGACTGGATTATGATGTTTATCAATATCTCTAGTTATTATATTCCCTGAAAATTAAAAACTTGAAAGTGCTGAGAACTAGAATCGTCACTCGAAAATGATAGCAGATACATGTAATTAGAATTGAATTATTGAATGGATGTCGGATGAGGTCGTTTTGAGAACTCAATTTGATCTCAATCATTGTCAAATTTTCGTTGGAAAACAAACTTTTATTGTGTTCAGACTGATTGTACGACATTAAACGTTTATAAAGATCGAAGATACAATTTTTCAATTGAAAATTAAAAGATCTTTCCAAAGATATGTCACTCGATCCACTTTCCCAGTAATGAATTTCAACTTCAGTAAGTCTTTCGTGGTGGTAAATTTTCTTTTGAATATAAATTTTCGTTGTGTTTGGACTGTTTGATTCTGTATGATATATATATATATATATATATATATATATATATTTTAGCTCAATTCCTGAAAAATTGCATATATATATATATATATATATATATATATATATATATATATATATATATATATATGTATGATATTATATATATACCTAAAGATACTATTTTTCAATACCGAATTAAAGGACCTTTCCAAAGATATGACACTTGGCACACTTTCCATGTAATGAATTTTGACTTAGATGCTGCTGAGGGTAGGGAATTGATTTGGCATGCTACGAACCAACTCTTGATTCCCCTCCAATAATAAATTCAAGTTTCCCAGCTTATTTCGTCAAAATCAGTCTATCTTGAAATAAGGGGGGGTTGGCAAATCTTCGTTGGAACGCACTGTAAATATAGGAGTCTCGCTAAACAATAATTTTACTAAATAAATGAATAAAAAACAGTTCACAAAATACAATAATCAGAAACTATGGTCATTAATCATGATCGACTAATAAGTACTAAATTTTGCCATATATTGGCACTTATGTTCAATAACAAAGATCGACTTAATACAGGTGAAAAAGTGGTCTATGAAGAATTATGTTGTAATGTTCGTCCTGCTTTTTATATAGATCAAAGTGGTACTTCCATTAATATCAGAGTACATGAGCATAAAAGTTTATTTAAATTTTGTCAAATTTAAGCCCAGAATTTTTCTTCAATAATTGAATTTCCTAATTACGAATTTTGTCAATATAATCAAAAGTTGCAATTAATGCATCAAAATTTAGTTTTTCAAGGCGAATAATCCGAATAATAAGCACGTTGATGAAGCCATTTATTGTGCCATGAATAGAATATTTTTTAAGTCCTTATAAACTCCGATTCAAGTCACTCAAATATAAAAATATGTCACTCAATTAAGATAATAGTAATGAAGACTCTTTATAGTGCAAAGATTCTAAAAATTAACTATTTCCATACGAAAAAGAAATTTATTCATCTCGCAATTCAACCCGCCTCGCAAGAACTTTTCCATGTGAAAACCTTTTCACTTTATTATGGAAAACAGTATATTGTTCACAGAGTGTGGAAAGCAATCTAGTTTGCAATGGACGACTTTTAAAATGAACAATTAACAGCCTGTGATGAAGCATTTTCTATATTGTTCGGCATCTTTTCTGTGCAAGCGCATGTCTGCGAAGATAGTTGTGCGTCCATTTCACATGCGGCATAATATCTTATAATTTTACTTAGGCCACTGTTCTTCCCCGTTAACGCTTTGACGACATCATTACATACTTCGATGAATTTATTCCACTACAAGTGTTTGCTGGTTTCAACTTTGACGGTAGATACTCTATACTGCCTTGACAAATCCATGACCTATAGGTAGAACGGATGTGGTCCAACTTGCCCGCATCCCTCCTTCCTTTAAAAAAACTGGTGATGAGTCTGTGACTCACTTCCTTGTAATAGAAATTAAAATGATCCAGTACCTTCAAAATGCCATATGCCTAAGAGGGATAATTTTCTCAAAAAGCCCTTACGTCCACCCTGACAGCTATTTGACATTACACTGCTGAACGTATTATTCATATTACTTCCTTCGCTTTCTATCTCTCTTATTCTTCGCGCATCTTATGAAAATCTCAACCACACAGATATTCTTGTCGACTTGTCCATGTATTGCGTTGGAAATAAAAAAAAATTATATAAGGTACTAGATTCTAAAGTCAGTTGGCCCCAAAGCAGCTTCTGAAACACACAATTTCACTCTCTTGCATCTTATTCTCTCGTACTTCACTCACCCACGAAGTCAAAGTTCCGGAGGCCAGGCCCTGTCGTCTGTCTTGTGATCGCCTAACTCGCACTGTGAATGCTTCATCAAGAAATTAGATTATCTCTGAGGAATAAGAGGAACTGATCAAATGAGTATATTTACCAATTCAATTTTATTAACTGGTACTTTGTGAGAGAATTCGTAGATTTGTATTTTAGAAAATTGACTCTTTAGTACTTCAAAGCAAGATACTACTGCTTCATATAAAAAAGTTTGAAGGAATGATTTCATTACCGCACAATATCGAGCTATTGCAAAAGTATCTACCAACTTTTAAATGCCCGATTACATTAGAATTTAAATGATGAATCTCTTTACGCCAAATTATTATGAGGCATACACTAGAAAAGTTCTTCAAATCTATTGAGCATTATAGGTCTTGTTTATATTCTGTGAACATTGATATAAATTTCAACGAGAGACTATTATCGACAATGTTTTGATGACTGATGAGGATGAAACAAAATGTTCACAATTTCATTCTATCAAGGAAAATTATATTTTATGAATTTTTTTCTAGCTTTTTCATATTTCGTCTCGGCCGTACCTAGTCGCACTTCTGTAGAGAAAAATAAATAATAATGATTAAGTGTAATATCACATAAAATTCGGTTATGAGATCATAAAATAATAAATAATATATTTTCATTTCTCAGTGCGAGACCGAAATGATTATGGCCTAGATTCACATTTTCACTCGACATTTTTCTAGTGGAATAAAGTGGAGTTGGAGTATCTTCGTCATATGAATAATAATATCCCATTCAGATAAGAATTCAGCTCACAAGTTTGGAAGATAAGGAAGGACATTAAAGAATGCATGCATCAAGAGCTCGTGAAAACATCGTACACAGGGTGATATGCTTTAAGAGGAACACTGGGTTATATTTAGTAGTTTTATAATGTGCATCTGGATTCCTTTTACAAATTCGGAATTTTAACAGAAGTATTGAGTGCTCTTAAATTTTGCATACCCAAAGTCGATTGTCATAGCTGTCATCAACTAAAAATATATATTTTCAATGAAATAAAACTATGGTATTTAGATTTTCACTATATTAACAAAACTATGACCGGTTTCACCACACTGTAGCTTCATCAGATAGATACAAACGAATGAATAGAGTTATTCCTTATATATTACTCTTATTTCCTACTTAATATTACAATAGGTACAAGTACGTATGTTTTAGATTTGCAGTATTTGCTATGTCGGCCTAAAGAATTATCAGTTCGGAATGCTATATTGAAATTAAAATGCGAGAGGAATGATTTCAATTAGGATTACCAATATAAGTAATTTTTATACTTGGAAATACTTCCTGGATTGCTTCTTGAAATTTTTGTTAATTAATAATAATAATTAAGAAAGTAAATGGGGTTTTCTGTTTCTATCTCTAGCGTGAATTCAATATTATCGTGAATTTTGTTAATGAATGTTTTGAATGACTCTAATTGTCTGTTTGTGCCAGTGAAGCAACAAATGATATCGTCGACATATCTAAACCAATAAATAGAGTGTTTGAATAACGGATGTTCTTGGATAGTTTTTTCAATATTATCCATGAAAATTTCAGCGAGCAGGGAGCTCAGAGGATTACACATGATTAAACCTTTTTTACTATTATATAATACTCCATTGAAGTTAAAATAATTTTGTTCCACGTTAATTTCTGAAAAGTGTAAGATTTCTGATCGAATTACCGGATTGACTTTGTTAATTTGAAGGGCGTTGTTGATGAGTTTCACTGTATCACTAGGTGGAACACTAGGGAAGAGATTTACTACATCCCATGACATGAGTTTAGCGTTCGGTGGTAATACCGTGTGCTGAATTTTATTCATTAGGACGGAAGAGTTTTTTATTGAGAATTTAGTTTCAAAATTAGCGTACTGTTGAATGATGTCTATGAGAAAGCGTGAAAGTTTTGCAGGTGGAGCTTGAAAATATGAAACTACTGGTCTAATGGGATGCCCTGTTTTATGGAGTTTGACAAGGGAGTAGAGTTTTGGCGATTGCGGGTTGTCAATGAAAAGTTTATATTTTTGGTTGGTAGGTATTATAGACTTGGCATACTCTAAAGCGTTTTTTACTATGGATTGAAATTTATTAGTTGGGGTTCTTCATCAATTTTTCCATTTGAAATCATGTTCTCAATCATACTTGGACTGTAACCGTTATTGACTGCTATTTGTTTAATTATATTTTCCTCTTTTATATAATTATTTTGTGACATTGGGATATTAATGAGTCTATGTACCATACTATTGTAAGCAGCTAATTTATGTGGATAAGGATGTGTAGATGAACTGTGAATAGTAATATCTGTATGCGATGGCTTATGAGAAATAGAAAAATCATGTTTGCTGTTAATTTTAGTAATAGTAAAATCCAGAAAGTTTATGGGGTTTTCTGTTTCTTTCTCTAACGTGAATTTAATATTATCGTGAATTTTGTTAATGAATGTTTTGAATGACTCTAATATTCTGTTCGTGCCAGTGAAACAACAAATGATATCGTCGACATATCTAAACCAATAAATCAGGTGTTTGAATAACGGATGATCTTGGATAATTTTTTCAATATTATCCATGAAAATTTCAGTGAGTAGAGGGCTCAGAGTATTACTCATGATTAAACTTTTTACTATTATATAATACTCCATTGAAGTTAAAATAATTTTATTCTAAACAAATTTCTGAAAGGTGTAAGATTACTGGTTGAATTACCGAATTGACTTTATTAATTTGAAGGGCGTTGCTGATGAGTTTCACTGTATCACTAGGTGGAACACTAGGCAAGAGATTCAATACATCCCATGACATAAGTTTAGCGTTCGGTGGTAGTATCGTGTGCTGAATTTTATTTATTAGGACTGAAGAGTTTTTTATTGAGAATTTAGGTTCATAATTAGCGTACTGTTGAATGATGTCTATGAGAGTGAGAGTGAAAGTTTTGCAGATGGAGCTTGAAAATATGAAACTACTGGTTTAATGGGATGCCTTGTTCTATGGAGTTTGACTAGGGAGTAGGTGATTGCGGGGTTTATCAATTTTAGATTTGCTGTTTTTGATAAGTCGGCCTGAAGAATTATCAGTTTTGAATGCTATATTGAAATTATAATGCGAGAGGAATGATTTTAATTTCAGACTAGGAATAACAATATAAGTTAAACTGTTGTATTTTATGTTAGAACTTTTTATACTTGGAAATACTTCCTGGATTGCTTTTTGAAATTTTTGCGTTCAATTATGGTCTCAATCATACTTGGACTGTAACCTTTATTGACTGCTTTTTGTTTAATTATATTTAGCTCTTTTATAAAATTATTTTGTGACATTGGAATATTAACGAGTCTATGTACCAGTGCTTACAATAGTATGGTACATAGACTCATTAATATCCAAATGTCACAAAATAATTTTATAAAAAGCAATTGTGTCGAGCTAATGAAGATTTCCCTTAATTTTTTTCATTCCATTGCATGATTATACATCAGCAAGTTTGATTTTCAAAAGTTTTTAACACGGAGGAAATTATGAGCATTGCAACAAAAATTTTGAATTTCATCCGTGCGCGTAGCTTGCAACGGCGGCTCTTTGAGTTGTAGTTGGAAGATAGGGAGTCAGCTGAACACACTGATTTAGTTCTTCTCACGGACGTGGTAGAGTCGCGGAAATTCCTAGAAAAGTTTAAAGAATTATTGCCCGAAAGAACTCCTTTTCTTGGCGAAAGAAATGATAACACTCAGATGTTGAAAAACGAAAAATGGCTGACTGATTTGGCATTTTTGACTGACATCACAATGCACTTAAACACCATTAAGTTGGAGCTTCAAGATAAAGGAAAACTATTATTGAGATAATTAGCGCAGTAAACGCATTCAAAAGTAAATTGCAATTTATGATAGATCAATTGAAAGGAAATGATCTGAATCATTTTCCGTCTTTGAAACCAAGGATTCCTCAGTTGAATTATGATACGTATAAGGCTGAATTATCAAATATTGTGGGACAATTCGAAATGCGTTTTTATGATTGGATTAAATTGGCAAATATAGCTTCATTAATGAGTTGTCCTTTTTCATGTAAAAACATTGAGGAATTAGCGTCGAAAGAGCAAGTCAGTTTAATATGAACTCATGTTTTGTTGAAAATGAGTTGGTGCAAATTATATCAGGTATACATCTCAAAGGTACAGCATCTGATATAAATTTCTGGTGTTTTATATCTGAAGATAGCCGGCTCAGTAGCGTAGGGAATATGATGCTCGTCTCCTGTGCAGAGTTACCTGGGTTCAATCCTCACAAAGCCGGTGCGATTTTTCGGATTCTGGAAATCGTTTGAGTGTTCATCTTTCGGAGGAGATGTAAAGCTGTCGGTCCTGTCTAACAAAGATCTGTTGGACATTAAAGATCCCTTCCCTCGACACGAGAGGGGTTCGGCAAAATTTCCGGGTTAGTGAGGGGACAGAATTCCCCGGCGTGTCATTTGCCGAAAGGCCGAAATAGAGAACGTTAAAGGAAAAACAAACAATATCTGAAGATAAATATCCGAATCTAAGGCAAATTGCTTTTCAACTGCCGGCATTGTTTGAGTCAACTTACTTGTGCAAGGCTTTATTTTCTGAAATGAAGACAATCAAGTCAAAATATCGCAATCGACTAACTGACGATCATATACCATCATGCTTGCGATTAGCACTCAGTGGTTACGTACCATCTTATGAAAAGTAAGCTAAGGATATGCAGTGTCACGCTTCAACATCCAAAGTCACTCCTTAGTTAAGTTTGAAACCATATGTAACTCTTTTGTATTGTAACAACCAATAAACTTGGAATTGTGAATAACTATGGGTTTTTATTGATGTTATAGAGAAGAACATAACTAAACCTAACCCAAACCTCGACCAAAATAATGTATATTGTGCGGAAAGCTAATACCTATATATGCTACGGTACACCCTACCTAGGTAGGAAGGTAGGTAGGGTATATCGTGTTTGTACGACAAATCTGCATCACACATACTTGCAGCCTCTCATACTCAAGCTTATTCACATCAAGGAGTTCAATTAGTAAGGCCGTCTCACTAAGGACGAATGAAACATGATATACACTTTTTCAGATTAACTGTTTATTAAACATTTAGTTTTCGGTTCAGTTATAGAATTGATTTTATAAGGGCTCAACTTTGTCCACCATATCCATATTCATCAACGAAACAGTATTCACAATCAAATAAGAAACAATTCTATATAATACTCATTTACACAGTATACTCAAATTCGTTGCTCGATTATGAATTCGTACTGAAATGATTTTCTGGATTGGCATGTTCAAAGATTCATTTGAAAAGTTAACTAGACGATAAACTTAATGAATTTAAGCATGCTATTGTAACATTATGGAAAAATAGGAACAAAACATCCAACAAAACCATACAATATAACAAATAAGAAAATCATTATCCCTCGAAAATGTCCTTGCCCGATCTTTGTTTTGTTGAACATATCGGAATGAAAAAATGCACGTCACAATTAATGAAATACAGTTGCACTCCAACAACTTCCCGATTGATATAAAATGAAGAATGTGGTGAAATTGATTGCTATATTTTCCTCACGACGCGATTATTGTTTGTACAACTGTGCCTTAAAGCCAGGTTTATGGCGTACAATGTTATGTTTCTGCTCACGAAATAATAAGGTTTGAAATTCTCATTAACTACATCGTTACGGGAGAGCGAAACGTGTATGAGTGCAATAATATCGTAGATGCTATTCCAACGTGGAAAAGTATTAATACCAATAGCTCTATTGTTAAACTGTTATAATATGGTTGCTTAAATGTAAACAGGTCAACACATGAAGTGTCGGTCATCTACGAAATGTCATAAGAATTAAATTGTAATTTATAACATGAACAAATCACGACAAATAATATAAATGTAGGTTCTGTAATATAAATAATTCAATGAACACTCTTTTGAGTATTTTGAATTTGGGGGACAAAATATCTCAATGAATATCCAATCCTCTATCTCACGGATGCTCAAACTTGAACTGCTGGCGATCTACCTCAATATTTTTAGACTACTTATGATCGACTCTGAGAGGCTGCAAGTATGTGTGATGCAGGGTTGTCGTACATACACGATACACCCTACCTACCTACCTAGGTAGGGTGTACCGTAGCATATATAGTTATTAGCTTTCCGCACAATAAACATTATTTTAGTCAAGATTTGGGTTAGGTTTAGTTAGGTTCTTCTCTATAATATCAATGAAAAAAACTTATAGTTATTCAAAATTGCCAGTTTATTGGTTGTTACAAATCAAAAGAGTTACATATGGTGTTAAACTTAACTAAGGAATGACTTTGGATGTTGAAGCGTGGCACTGTATGTCCTCAGCATACTTTTCATAAGATGGTATGTAACCACTGAGTGTTGATCGCAAGCATTATGACATATGATCGTCAGTTAGTCGATTGCGATATTTTGACCTTATTATCTTTTTCTATTTCAGAAAATGCAGACTCGCACAAATAAGTTGACACAAACGTTGCCGTTAGTTGAAGGCGATTTGCCTTATATTCAGATATAAAACACCAGAAATTTGTATTAGATGTATATCTAATGTAATCTGCACCAACTCATTTTCAACAGAACATGAGTTCATATTAAACTGACTTTCTATTTCAGTAGCTAATTCCTTAATGTTTTTACATGAAAAAGGACAACTCATAAATGATGCTATATTTGCCAATTTACTGCAATCATAAAAACGCATTTTGAATTGTCCCAAAATATTTGATAATTCAGCCTCATACGTATCATAATTCAACTGAGGAATCCTTGGTTTCAAAGACGGAAAATGTTTCAGATCATTTCCTTTCAATTGATCTATCATAAGTTGCAATTTACTTTTGAATGCTTTTACTGCGCTAATTCTCTCAATAATAGTTTTTCCTTTACCTTGAAGCTCCAAGTTAATGGTGTTTAAGTGCATTGTGATGTCAGTCAGAAATGCCAAATCAGTTAGCCATTTTTGGTTTTCAACATCTGAGCGTCATCATCTCATTCGTCTAGAAAAGCTGTTATAATTCTTGAAACCTTCCTAGGAATTTTCCGCGACTCCACCACCTGACGTCCGTGTGAAGAACTAATTCAGAGTGTGTTCAGCTGACTCCCTATCAACTGCAACTTAAAGAGCCGCCGTTGCGAGCTACGTGCGCGGATAGAATCAACATGCAATAGAAGTAGGTAATATCTCTAGTCATATAGAATTTTTTAAATGTCTGCAACACATTGGGATTTCAAGAAAGGAAAGAAAACAACCAGCAGTCATTTACGAAATGTAAAGAATTTATGTATTCCACAACAAATATTGATGTCTTCTACAACAAACAATAGATTTCTATATAATACAGAATAGATTCAAATGAAATGATTGAATGAATGAATGAATAGAAACACTTAAAAGTAAATATATTTAATATTTAATATTTTTAAATATTTTTTCAAAATAGGTTTGAATGATCTATATTGAATCCTTCTCACCTCTTGGGAAAGCTTATTAAAAAAAGTAGGAACCCAGTAACTCAATCCACTCCTCGATCAATCTAGTATTAAAAGAGTGTAAACCGCTTCTTAGTTCATAAACATTCCATATTAGACTGAAACATACAATAAACACTCAAATATATACAATGACGGAACAGTGAGTACCCTCAATCTTCTGAAAGAATCCCTGCAGTCGTCACTAACTACACACAACTAAACGAGCAACCACTCTAATACCTACC
Organism: Cryptolaemus montrouzieri; assembly: GCA_013387265.2. NCBI lineage: Eukaryota > Metazoa > Arthropoda > Insecta > Coleoptera > Coccinellidae > Cryptolaemus > Cryptolaemus montrouzieri. The sequence continues at coordinate 72,838,839 of JABFTP020000001.1, read as the reverse complement.
CTCTGTAACCCGAAAACCCGGTGGAACGAAGGTGAATGACCCCAAACTAAGATGGCGTAGGTACTTTTTGACTGAACCTTAGCATGAAAAGCAACTAGCACTTCATGCTGAAGGAACCACCTGATCTGCGTGGGATTGCCAAAGCAGTAAATCATTCAGTGTTACACCGAGAAATTTAGTCCCACTAGAATCGAAATCTTCAAGGGATCTAAGAGAAAAGAACTTGATTACAGTTTTTGTATGGTTCAGAGATAGTTTGTTGGCTAGCAACCAATCCTTAGTCGCTTCAACAAAGTCATTCAAGGTCTTGAGGTCAGGTTCAGTTGTTAGTACCCTACTGTCGTCGGCAAAAATCACAAAAATTTACTTCAGGTGAACAATGTGCAAGGTCATTTACATGAATAAGGAATAATAACGGACCTAACACCGATCCTTGGGGTACACCCATGTTAATTGACATGAATTCCGAACTAGTGTCGTTGGGAGAAATAATTTTTTTTCTATTCCTCCTGGAAATATCGCGGGAGGCACATTCGAAGGCCTTATATATGTCACAGAAAAGTGCACCTGCATACTCGACCCTCTCAAATGAATCTAAAATCTTCTCTACCAGAGAATTAACAGCCATTGTTGTTGATTTTCCTTTACGAAATCCAAATTGTTAAGAGCTGAGAAGATTCAAAATGTCCAACAATCTGCAGCTTCAGACCTCTCTCAAAAAGTTTACTAACCAATACGCCTGTAATTATTTGGTGAGTCTGTGCAAACTTTTTTGTGTAAAGGTAAGATTTTCGATTTTTTATGGCAGCCAGGGTATATATCATCCCTAATGCAGAAATTGAACAATTTCGTTAGTTTTTTTGAGGTTTTCAAGATTCTGGCATTGAGATCATAAATATTCAAGCTACCCGAGTTGCCAAGATCTTTGAAGAGTTCTCTTACCTCGCTACAACTTAGCAGAGCAAAATCAAACCTGGGACCACTTACTTGAAATGAATCTAAAAAGAAATCACAACTATTTCTTGACTCCTCTAAAGCATTCTCAATCTCAAGAGGTGCCGCACGAAAGTAAGAATTGAAATCGTCCAATGAGAGCGACGAAGGTCTTGTAGTATTTTTTTGCAGTTTATTTTAGCAGTTTCCAAAGTCTTACGATATTTTTGTTTAAAATTCTTCGAATAAAATAGATGACTGGGAGAGAGTATTGTTTACAGATAAGTGGAGATTTCTTTTCTTTCATAGCGATCGCTGTACTCTAGTGTACAGATCTCGAAATGAGAGATATGACCCGTTCAACTTTTTACCTATCTATGATTTTGGTGGAGGTGGGGGAGGAATTTCTTTGAACGCCAGCACTCATCTGGTTATCGTAAATAATGGAACCCTGAATGCTCTGAGGTGCGATAGAGAGATTTTGAAAGAACATGTTGTACCATTCGCGGCAAATATGGGTGGAAAACTTTTTCTTTAAGCATGATAACGCCCGACCTCACTAAGCTCATACCTTTGGGAACTACTTTGAAGATCACGAAACTATTCCAATAGATTGATCTGCACGAAGAGTTCAATACGATCGAACACTTCTGGGACATTCGCAATAGAAGATGAAGAAGCCAGCAAAATCAGCCACCTATCGTGAATGCGGTTCGAAACAGAAAGATCGAAATTTGGAATGAAATGGATCAGAATGCTATAAGGTGATCGATTTTGAGTATGAATCTTAGATGTCATGCAGTAATTCTCATCGGAGGTGGAAATATACGGTATAAACAGGTTTGGGTAATTTGATTTCTTCCAAAAGCGCAACATTCTTCATTATTAGTTTTATTTCAATTTCTATGAGTACTATTTCTATTTCAATTGTTCACAAGAATTCCTTAGTGCTGGTGGATTAGTGGAGAAATAATTCTTCAGCATATATAAACTTCTTGTGAATAATTTTGAATTTTCGAGTTAATTTCTTGGCATAGTATATATTCCGTCCATACAAAAGATACCAAAACTCATTGGAGATTCAAAGGATATAATTCTGTTAGAACAACATGACATTTCAGCATTCCATACAAAGCAGGCGATAAAGTTCGCATTGAAACGAACACCTAAATGCTGTAAAAATCGAATAAAAGAAGCATTTCAACAACAAATACAATTCATATGACGAAAATTTGATAGAAACTCTCTTCCCTTTTCAAAATCTATTATCAAAAATTAAAGGTATGATTTTTATCGATTTCTGAACCAGTATATATATTATAATCGAAAAACTTATTGAAATAAAATAGAAGAAATTTTTTCCTTCTACTTAAAATATGGATTATATTTTTAGTTGGTTCAGTTTTTAATAGTAACTTTTATCTCATTTGTCGAACAGTGTAGCTTGTGAAACAATCACATCTCGGAAATATTATATTCTTCCGAACTGTATTGATTGTTCCAGCGACAAAACAGTATTTAGCCTCTTTAAATAGAGTCAAATGTTCACGCTTCACGATTCTGATAATAGTAACGATTGTGCAGCAACTGACCGGCCGGAGTTAAATAGTCGTAACTTGGAGACACGGCAATTGAATTCTGCATGGAGTGTAACCAAATACTATGAAGTGTTGAAAAATGGGCGCATTTAATATGCATTCTTATGATGGAAACAGGAGAACCAAATGAATATTTATTTTAAGCATCTGCCTACTTGACAACCGAAGTAAAATTAGAAAGGAGTAAAGTTCAACCCGTTATACAATTACATAAGATAAAATCAAAAAAAAACTAATGATGCAATATACAGCATTCTCAAATTTCTCATGAACCATAAGAGATACTCAGTAGTTGCCGATACAATACTAATCACACCGATATATTGCAGTAGCATACTTGGCAAAGTTTCATTCATTTTATTTCGGATGGTTTTGAAATCATGGAAGTTTCAAATTATTCAATCGTCCGTTTATCAGTTTTACGCGTTCACACAAAATCTACACTGCTCCAAGAGAATATAGCACAAATATTCAAATTTATTTACAAGAAGTATAGATATATTGAAGAATCATTTTCCCAGTAATCCACCAGCATTAAGGAATACTTGAGAACAATCGAAATGATATATATATATATATATATATATATATATATATATATATATATATATATATATATATCGGAAAAAAACACAAGTATGAGCTCAGGAAATGTAACAGGGAACCATACTATCTTTCGTATGATTCAATAAACGAGTGAAAAAACCTGAGGAAAAAACTCATTTCCCTGTCGCTATTGCACTAGCTATAGCTTGTCTGTTTATGTTGTGTTAGTGTCGTGTGTACATAAGGAGTACCAAAGATTTTTCTGCTTAGCCGCTTCATTCTCTCTTGCACTCCATGATTTCCAGACGAAGACAAGGGTGAAAGGAATGGGGTTTGGGACAGGAATCTGTAACAGTGGATAAAAAAAACCAGCAGAAAAATATTTAAACAATCATACCTCTTATATGTCTAAACAAACCTAAGAAAAGATTTCACATAGCAAGCAAGGCCATAAAAAGTACATAACCGATATTTCCTCTTTCGCAGAGATGTTCTTCCGTCGCAGTGTGAGTCTCCTGAAACATAATCATTTCCTTATTCTTGCTTGCCAATTTTGAAGTATAATCGCCAAAAACCCTTCAATATTCAAACTCAACAAAACAATTCCCTCTCTGCTTGATCGAGAGAGCCCCGATGACCAGGTTCAGTCTTCTAAGTGATGCCAATTATGATCTATAGATGTTTCAGAATCATTATGGACCCAATAATTTGATAAATGAAAATGAAATGCAGAAATTGAAACAAAACTAATAATAGAAAATTTAAAACTTTTGGAAAAATCATGATCTCTAAAAACCTGTTGATATCGGATATTTTCACCCTTGGCTAGAATTACAGCATAAAATCTTCAATTCATGCCCATAACCAATGACCTTATAGAATTCTGATCTATTTCCTTCCAAATTTCGATTAGTCTGTTCCGAAATCCATTTACGGTTGGCTGGATTTTTAATCTTCAATTGAGAAGATTCACATGTTCGGTGTGATTGAGGTCTGTCCATACAAGTGATTTCGTGATCTCGAAGAAATTTCATAACGGTTTGTTCCTGTTGAAATCTGGCATTATCAGGCATAAACAAAAAGTTTTCACCAGTGTTTGCCGCAAATGGTACCTGCTCTTCTAAAATGTCTGTAACGTATCTCTGAGCATCAGGGTTCCATTATTTATGACAATCAGATCAGTGGGGGCGTTTGAAATTTCTCCCCACACCATTATTGAACCTCCATCAAAACTATGGATAGAGTAGATAAACGTTGCTCTCTCATCTCACATTCGACGTATGTACAGTAGAGAACGTCGATTGCAATGAAAAAGACGAATTTTCGACTCATCTGTAAATAAATCTCTCTCCCAGTCAGCAGCTCCGAGGCAAAATTCAATCATACTCTTCGATGTACTGCGGATATAACTGGGCCTCGAGGTTTCGAACCAAATTCCCTGAAACGTTGTCGTACTGTTTCAGTGCTAATTAGCACTCCTGTCGAAGCTGCATTTAAAGAGGTCAAGCAGTAGATCTCTCATGACAACCAGTCTCCTGTACCAGCGGATCATTCTGGAAAGACTTAAATGGGACACCCCAAACCTTTGTTGTGTAGTAGTCAAAACTAGGTCATCTGACACCACTGCTTAAGCACATTCTGCCTTTGTCAAATGAACGTTTTGAGGTTTCTGAGAAAATCATGAGACATTTTCTGGTATGTCAAGGACGAATAATTTATATACCTACGAGAACAAAAGCCTCGCTGTGTGAGTAAATAGCATTTGAATTTCGCCTGCTATTTCCTAAAATTTTTGTTATTGGTATAGGTGCATATTTTTCTCGCGAATTTAGAATCAACAGACATGAGATAAGGTTGTTAGCTATAATATAGAAAACTCTATCTGTAGTTCGCTAGAATAAGGTATTCGAAATTGTATGGAATTCTGCTTAACACTTGGTGAAATATAATGAATAAATGATTGATTTATCACTTGACAAAGGTTTCACAAATATTTATTGAAATACTCAATATATATATATATATATATATATATATATATATATATATATATATATATATATATATATATATATATATATATATATATATATATTATCAAGAGTAATACAATACTAAATTCAAAATGAGTAATTTCACTTATGTATAACGGCCTTCACAACAGGAGGTAAATTGAAGTCTAGTTGGTCGTTGCAAATTGGCGGGTTTTTCCTATGAGCGGACGTGATTTCAATAATCTTCAAGATGTTCATCCATTTTCCTTTATTACCTGGATGCATGAGTTCGATATTCTGGCAATCTATGAAATTATTTTTATTGACGCAGTGGTCCGAAAAACCGGTAGAATTTTTATTTTGGAAAATAGATCTTTTGTTCTTCATCTCTCTTCTCGGTTCATCTTCCGGTTTGGCCTATATAGAATGTCTCAGATTCATTGCAGTGTATTTTATATACTACTCTTTTATCCAATAATTTCGTTTTATCTTTATTATTAACTAACAATGAACTAAAATTCTTTTTATTAGTGCTGATGGTGTTAATATTATCTCTGTTCAATCTGTTACATATCTTGTTGCTGATATTAGGAATACAGTTAATTGGAAATTTGAGATGTGAATGGTGTTTCGGAAGATGACAGCCTTTGATCTGGAATGAATCTGTTCCATTTTTTTGCACTAATACTTGAATAGCTCAGGGCGGTAGATAGTCTCCTCTATTCTTCAGTAGCTCATTCTGTATCCTCTACAGTTTTCAATCAAAATTGAAAATTCGTTCACGGGGATGCAGACAAAGATAATACCTTTCTTTCGAGGTATCACTCGACCCATCTACACTCTTTCAAATTCTCAAGGCTTGTCACTCCTGCTCTAGGGGTTGAAATTCAAGATGAAGATGGTACTTGATGATGACTCCCATTGATCAGCGTGGATCTGTTCCATTTTACTTCACTGAAACTTGAATAGTCTCAGGGAAATAGTCTTCCCTATCTTTCAGTTGCTCACCCTGTATCTTTTACAGTTTTCAATTAAAAATGAAAATTCGTTCAAGGAAATGTAGACAAAGATACCACCTTTCTTTTGAGTCATCACTCAACCCATCTTCCCTATTCAACATGTTCAAGGATTACAACCCCCGCTTAGGGGGTTGATATTTCAGGCAAGTTTTGTACCCCAAAAGATGTCCCCCTCGAAACAAAAATTGACCTGTTTTTGCGTTTTGAGAAGAAATGAATTTCTTGGTAGATATAGCCTTTGTTTAATTTTCGTTGAAGCACCCTGTATAGATATCATCTACATATTTTTTCCATGAAAATACATTCTCAATTAGGATGTTGTAGGAAAAAAAACTCTATTTCCTAAATTTGTCATAAATATTTTACTTTATAACGGAGACAATGAAGAGCCCATAGGTACACCATCTAATTGTTGATATATTTTATTATTGAACCTGAAATAACTTTGTTGGAGACATAGGTTTACAGATAACATCGTTTCTTCTATATGAGTGGGGCTTAATGTACTATGGGATTGAAGCTGTTGATTAATTGTGGCTTTGACATCACGGCAACGTGTGGATTAATTAAATCAAAGGATACTAATTTAGCATTTTTAGAGATCTCAATTGATTGGTTAATTCTAGAGTTTTGTATTGAGTAAATTGGATTTTGTTGTATCAAATTTGAATATATGTTGTTTAAATATTTACATAATTTATAAGATGGAGCACTTACATATGAAACAATAGGTCTCATGGGACAATCTACCTTGTGAATTTTGGGTAATGAATATAAAACTGGAGCTTTCGGATTCATAACAGTCAATTTTTAACAATCTTTTTGCAATAAATTCGTACACTTTTTAATTAGAGCTATGACTTGGGTTTGAAATTTGTTAGTAGGATCAACATGTAATTCTATAAATTTTACTGGAATAAAAAGTCTTTCTGTTTTTTCAATATACATATCAGTTTCTAAAAAAAAGTGTTACCTTCGTCAGCTTTACAAAGGGTTAAGTTATGGTCTTTAAGTTTTGTTTGTATGGATCTAAGAATTGCTAATTCCCTATTGGCTTTGGTCAATCTAGAGTGTCTTATATATTTAGCACATACTATTTCTTCATGAGTTTTATCATCTTCAACTTCTATTGAGCTAAGAGCTATCTCAGAGTTAACGGGTAACATTTTTAAATCATTCAAATTATTTGTATTGGGGCAATATTTCAAAACCTTTCTCTAAAAGTTCTGTCTCTTCTTCATTGAAAAGAATATCTGAAAACTCTTTTATTCTAGGGTGAAATTAAAATTATGGAGTGAGTACTATTAGTCAACAATGAAGACTGTTTTTGATAAGGTGTTTTAACTAATTATGTTGTTGCTTGTATTGTTCATGGCACAGGTGTTTAATTTATTCTCTTATATGCTGATCGAGAAGGTCAAATGCAATGGGATGTAAGTGGGAAGACAATTCAGTATGTATTATTTTAAGATGAGCAGCCATGTTATCTCTGCTAGTGTACCCTTTTCTCATTTCCAGTTCTAACCATTTTATGTGTGCTGATTTTACTGCTGTTTGAGCTTCATGCGATTTGTGTTTGCATGTGATCTTCATGTACTTGGGAAAAATTCTATACTTTAGGCACTGTTTATTAAACCATAGATGGTTGTTACATATTTTGAATTTCAGTAATTTCCGTCTGAAGAATGTTTCGAGTTTAATGTTGCTTGTATTTTTGATAATATGTATGGAATTCTCGCTTAACATGAAACATAATGAATAAATGATTGGTTTATAACTTGGTAAAGGTTTCACAAATATTAATTGAAATACTCTGCATATGTTTCGGGTTGTTAGCCCATTATCAAGAGTAATACAAATAAATTCAAAATGAGTGATTTCACTTATGTATAACAGCATTCACAACAGGAGGTAAATTGAAGTCTAGTTGGATAAAACAAAATTATTGGATAAAAGCGGAGTACATAAAATACACTGCAGTAAATGTGAGACATCCTATTCTACGGGTTTTTCGGACCACTGCATCAACAAAAATCATTTCATAGATTTCGAGAATAGCGAACTCATACATCCTGGTAATGAAGGAAAAAGGATAGACATCTTGGAGATTATTGAAATTGCGTCCGCTCATAGGAAAAACCAGCCAATTTGCAACGACCATCCCGACTTCAATATATCTCCTGTTGTGAATGCCGTTATACATAAGTGAAATCACTCTTTTTGAATTTAGTATTGTATTACTCTTGATAATGGGCTAACAACCCGAAACATATATCGAGTATTTTAATAAATATTTGTGAAACCTTTGCCAAGTGATAAACCAATCATTTATTCGAAATTCATATAAAAATAATGTGGGAATACTAGTGAGACTCGACTAAAATTAATGTTTCTGCAATCTAACTGCTAACAAAATTTGTTTCAAGAGCAATAAAATTCAATTTCATTATTTCCATAAAAGTAGTTAGTGTGTGAGTTGAGTATTAGCTCTTATTAGAAATTATACTACTTTCTTTTTATTAATAGTCATTTTGTAGATAAAATTTTCAAACAACTGACACAGTATTGAAAATGTCAATGTTCAAATCATCATGGAATAGTATGACTGAGTGTAATTGCAAATAATGTGAGTAATTACAACTGGAATTACTGGAAAAATATTTTTGGGAAAAATATAAATAACAAATTAATATCCTATAATAATCGAGGTTTTGAATGGAAACAACAATGAAAGAACCACTTCAAACTTGCTTATAAACGGAGTATTTTCAACTGTAATGACGTGTGTGCAATCTTAGATCAATTTCCATCAGCTCATGATTAATGTATGAATGTAGGAGCAAGAAGGACTGTGGGTAGATTTGACATAAAACGAACATTTTGTGTGACTTTCGTGTTAGGGGTGCAACCACTAGAGAATTGATATCATTTTGACATCTTGAGTGACACCAGGTTTTATGGAATGATATGATCTACATATAGAGGTATCGACTTGTTATTCGTCAGGATATGTTGAATGAATAACACTACTATGAGCTACTTAGGAGAAAATTCGTATGTCATGTAGGAGTATATTGATTTTAGTTAACAAGTATGTCAAAGTTTTACGTTTATTTTATAATTCATTTAAAGTATTTTGTATGAATTTGCTGTAATTAGTTGATTGCTAATAGGAGGGGGCACTTTTTTTGACATATCCACCCCCTACAACTACCACAACGAAAATTTTCAAAAAGGAGAAGGTGTTATATATTATTAGGAAGGTTAACTGATCTTCAATATCAGTCTGCTTTTTGAAGTTCCATTATTAAAAAAGTAACACCGCTTGGACGTCTATGATTCTAATGAAAATCTATTATGAAATGAAACATATCATTGAGTCTTTTAATCGTGGTATAGTTCCGTCGAAAATATTCAAACTGGCCACCATTTACTTCCATGTATTCGTATAATCGAGATTCGAACGATTGCTTGACATTTTGCAACATTTGTGGTGTTATCTGCTGACATACTTGAATGGTTCTTCGCTTCCTATGCGTGACGTATCATACATTTCAAGAATGAGATAGCCCCACAAGAAGAAATCGAGAGGACTTAGATCTGGTAATCTACCCAGACATTCTATCCGGCAATCTGGAAATCTATTCTCCAGATAATCCTCTACAGCGGTAGCAAAATGGGAGGTGTCCCATCATGTTGATACATCGCTATGTTCAGATAAATTTGGATCTCCTTTGATTATAACTGCTATGAGAGGATCAATCAAATTCTCATCATGTTCGAATAGGGTTCGCCGCCCAAGTTTTTCTGTATAAGTAAGGGTCCTACAATATGGTCTCCTAAAGCTACAGCCCACACATTATGTTGGTGAGGTATTTGAGTATGATTCTCCTTCTTTAAATGGGGATCAGCATCAGTCTAGACTGTTATAGCGATGCACCTTGCCATTCAGAAAAATCTCGATTTGTTAGAAAAACAAAAATTTTGTAGCATTGTTATTGATCAAATATCGGTCGATCGACGATCGAAATCATCTTCATTCAGTTTGTATACGAGTCTATTTTTTTTGAATATTAATTTGTAAAGAATCCTGCAAATAATATTCCAGGATATTCCAGATATTTGCTGCGATAATCTCATCGCAGATTTGTGTCCAAAATTTATCTAGGGTTATTTTTCAAATGCGCACAGTTCCAGTAGCACCATTGAAAAATGAACTGACAATTGCGTTCGTCGTTATTTTAGGTTATCCAAATTATGGAAAGTACTACCATGACAAATCAACTGTGTTTTAACGAATGACCGAAAGGAACTGAATCAAGCAGATCTGTGAAGATTGATGATAGTTAAAAGGTATTACACGACCCTTTTTTCTATTCAAAAATTTGGGATGGAACTTATAGAACGAAACATATAACAAAAAATATTTTAGGAAATTCACAGAAAAATCAGACCAACCGAGTTAACCCTCGCGTGGCCAAGGTCTAGAATTTTACGAATTCGTCCAAGTGGGGTAACAGAGTTACCCCATATTGAATTATTAGTTATAGTTTTATGTTTTATGAATTAGAAATTGTTACTTCACCTTATTTATGGAATAAAATCTCTGAAATTATGTTTATCGGCATTAAAATATGATGGAAACTACGAAAATGAATGTTTTTTTGGAATTTATAACAGAATAACATATGAAACTTCTATAATATAACTTCAGGAATCTCAAATTTTCATTGATCATCATTTTGACAGTCAATGGAGAGAAACTGTTTCACTTCTCTCCTGTGTAAGTTACACACAGGTGCGCTCTACATTTGGAGCATCTGATTCTTGATTTCCTATCTTATTTTCGTGAACAAAACTGATATCGGTTGCTTGAACCAACGACGTTTCTATGTGAAGCTTCTACACTTTCTCAATTTTCTGCCAAAAATAGTCGGATTGCTTCTAGAGTAGGCTTCTGCATGCCTTGACAATTCGTTTCTCTTGTTTTTACGTTCGGAAGTGCGAGTTCTTGACATAATAATTGCAGAAATTTTCTTCGCCTTCCTCTATATATATATATATATATATATATATATATATATATATATATATATATATATATATATGAATAAAGGGTTTAACTCCAAAGAATTGCCCATATATCTGTTGATGTAATTAAACTGATTTCATGAAAAATTATGAGAATATAACAATCTACTAGAATATATACAAACTATAGCATCATCAGACAATGACATTAATGTACTAACGAGTATTACCAGAGGCTTTCTTCCTGGAAAAATCCAGTATACGGACCTTAGTCAAGCAACACTGAATGTTACTCATTCATAGTTTTCTTTATTAGAAGTGATGAACGATCGAATAGAATACTGCTCTGAATATAAATATAATAAAATTGTCAGCCAATTATATTACAATTATATATACAAATAAATGAAATATGAAATGAGATTCTGAGCAGTATAAACTAAAGAGAAAACCTATGACTCTACCCCATTATTTTTTCGGAAAGAAATTTACGAAGAATATTACAAGATTTGATGATTGTTATTATGAATGACTAATATTAGCGACGGCATTATGTCTTTCTTAATAATCTGTTGAATCTATATTTTGCTTGATAATGTGTTTTCTATAATTCCTCGTGAAAACAACCTGATCCTGGATTGCAATTGCCAAGCCTTCTGTTTTAGCAAACAATTCTCCAGAAACTAAGCATCATTTGATGCGATTTCATCAATATCATCATTCTTCAATTCTTTAGGGTTCTTTCCGTGTAATTTCTTCTGCATCCAACATTCTCTTTTAGAATTATTATCAAAAATATCAAAATCTACTTTTTGCATTGTCAAGTTCAGAGGTGTAAGATTATAATCTGAAGCAACAACAATATCATGTAATTTAGACGTTCTCTGTTTATCATGAAAATGGGAAAGTAGATGAAAGATCTGTTTACTATGAAGATTATTCATATCAGTTAATCCAGGACCTCCAAGATGTCTACGTAGTGTAACTCTCTGAACTGCTGACTTTGGGTGGTGATTATGATATTTACAAAGCATTTTGCTCGTTTGACATTGTAATTCATTTAGATCAGTTTTAGACCATTTAATAATTCCTGAAGAAGATTAGAGAAGGATAGGGACTGCATAGGAGTTGATAGCTCTGAAAAGGTTTTTACTAGTTAAATGACTCTTGATGATAATTCTAAGTCTTTTATAATGTGAACTTCTAATATTTTCTTTAGTGCTGCTATGGTTAATTGTCTTCTCTTGAACAAATACAAGATACTTATATGTATCTCCTTGATGCATTGGCTTGATTTCGATATTGGAAATCTTTAAATAATCAGTGGTTATCTTTCCTTTTCAATAGAAAGATTTTTACATTTTGAAAGCCCAAATTTCATATGAATATCATTGGAATAGTTGAAAGTAATCTCTAGTAGACTTTTCAAATGAGACCTAGTTCCGGCATATAATTTAATATCATCTAAATAAATTAAGTGACTTAATTTGAATTCAGTTGATAGATTCTTTATTTTGAAGCCGAAAATAGTAGCATTTAATTCATGAGATAATGGATTAAGGCAAAGACAAAACCAAAGAGCACTTAAAGAATCACCTTGAAAAATGCCTGTTTTGATTGGAATTACTTCGGATGTTAACGATTGTTTCGAAATATTTGAATGAAGATTGGTTCTCCATTTTTTCATTACAAATTCAAGAAAAAGACGAAGTGTCCTATCAATTTTATAAATTTCCAAAATTTCTTGAAGCCATGAATGGGGAGAACTATCAAAAGCCTTTTGGTAATCAATGAAGGCTGTATGAATATTTCTCTTCTTAGTTTGAGCTTGATTCAAAGCAACAGAATCAATTACAAGCTGCTCTTTAGTACACTTTAGGTGTTTTTTTCTACATCCTTTTTGTTGTTCGGAAAGAATATTATAATTCTCCAAATGTGCATAAATTTTTTGGGTAATACATGCAGTTAGAATTTTATATATTGTTGGAAGGCAAGTAATTGGTCTATATTGAGACGGATCAATAGTATTAGCACTTTTCGGTTTTAAATAAGTAATTCCTTGTGTGAAAAATGAAGGAGTCGCTGAGGGGTTCTTTATTATAAATGAAAAATATTCAGCCAATTTTTCATGAACGCAAGAGAATTTCTTGAACCAAAAGTTATAAATACAATCAACACCTGGAGATTTCCAATTTTTTGTGTGTTTAATAACTGATGTTATATCTTCGTTTGAAAATTTTTCAAATTGCATGCATTCTATTTTAGAAAATCGAGACCTTTCATTTAAAATCCAACTTGCATTGGAATTATGTTGCCTTGCACTGCCCAAATTGAAGACCAATAATCAGTTATTATTTCAAATATCAGTTTTCACCTATCTTGGATAGCAACCTAGGTTTTGGCATATGACTTAATGCCGTAAAAATAAGAAATTCGGAATAAGTCGAATGTTTTCCGCGAAAATTGTGAAAGGAGATGGTGGGGGTAATTTTTCTCTGTTTGCAGTTTTTTACATAGTTTTCGTACTAAAACATCGAAAATGAGACACCCCGTACTGTCAAGAAATAAATGGATCCCATTTTGAATTCGTTAATTTTTATCTAATTTAAATTTTGATTCATTCGGATAAATGAATAAATAAAAAAGATAATGATGTAGGATATAGTTAAAAATAAATTGTCCATTATACCTATCTTAAAAAGACCTTTCCAATAAGATGAGCTGAGATAAATCATGCCAATTGAAAAAAATGGGTGTTGTTTCCACCCTCTTCATGACCTAAGAAGAACAAAATCATAAGAAAGACATAACTATGAAAACGGAGAATGTTTGGTGACGTGAAATTCCATGAAATCATTGCCTGGCGAATTCATTCCATTTAAACTCCACCCTCTGTATATCCGTAATTTGATCCAACCACGATGAGATTATTGACTCGAGTAACCTGTTGGATACAAATATTTGGTAGATGCTTTTAATAGAGTATTTATTGCTGCTCTATATGAGTGATTCAGTATGATTTCAAACTGCCGTAGGGTGAAGATATCCCACAGCTACCACAGGAATAGCGCATGCAGGAAATAAGCCTTAGCTTCCGGAGGGAATAACTGTTAATGCTCTAATTACAGTATAATATCAAAAGCTCCACTGCGAGTCCGGAACCGTCAGAAAGCCTGTAAATATTTCATTAAATAAACCCCCGGTTGGTTGCTAATTTGAAAGCACTCTCCTGGAACTAGTAGAAAGGAACCAACACACTTTGGTGCTTATCAACTTTAAATAAACCATACTCTTAAATAACCTGCAAAAATAGAAAATATGAAGTATCAGATGAATATAAGATCAAAGTTATATATTATTGCTAACATGTTTATATCATTCTTTAAGTATGAAGGAATTCGTTCTTCCTCGATGTACAGGTGTCCCACAATTAAGTGTCGCCCTTTTGGATATTCTACTCATCGAAATAACACAAAAAGTTCTCAACAACATTGGTCTAAAATTTTTTCATCGAGCTAATCCAAGCCAATCGTGTCAGGCTTGAAATTGGGAGATATTCTTTTCCATCAAAATTTTCGCAATCATAGTACCATCTTCTCTACCCAAAAAATTGACTCTGATTTCAGTAAGGTTATAACTTTTTTCATTAAACGAGAAAAGTGTAATTTGCGAATATAACATACTTTCCAATGATATTTTATATACGGCAAGCTCCAAAATCACTTGTCATCTCAATAAAACTGAATTGTCAATAAAACGTTTATTTCTCTAATACGGGTACCTACTTTTTTTACTTCATTACAGTCGTGTTTTTCAATACCTAAAAGAGCTCGTTTTCAATTTATTCGCGCTTTTATCAAAAAATTGTAGCTCTTTCGGAAAAGTAAATCATTAGGCCGTGGAAAATAGAAACAGACAGAATGGATTTAATTCTAGTTTCTATGTTCCGCAATGTTCTATGTAAGGTTCTATGAATTTTGACCTCACTTTGACGTTTGGAAATCATTTTATAATAGCAATATCCTAATTTTGTTTGTGTATAGTTTTTTTGTTGAATCAAATGACAAATCAATACTCATTTATATATCATTCATGGTGAATGTCGGAAAATAATTACTCGAACTTGCAGAATATTTAACGAAAAGTTGTAGAACACAATTTATAAAATTACAATCAAAGTTTGTCACTCACGAAAAACAGACCGCGAAAGGGGTAGAGTTAGTTTCATCTTTCTACATTTTGTATCTTATTAAATTCAGTAAATTGAAATGTGCTGCGTTAGCTCACACAAATGATAAAGATGTCGTTTTGGCGACAATTATGAAACAAAATTATTAACATTTATGAAAAATAAATTATTAACAAATCGTGAATATAAACGAATCAATGAAAATTTAATCGAATTAAGTGTTCAAATAGTCAAATCTGTAACAGCAGCACGTTCAGACGCATACGGATTGGTATAAAAATAACCCATGACTTGTAACTGCAATGACTTCATCGTTAGTAATGGAACTAACTCTACCCCATTCCGCTGTCTGTCTGCAAAATTCGATTGTAATTTCATAAATTATTTTCTGCTAATAGGTTGTTAATTCGCGTATTTTTCGTGAAATGTTCTTCAAGATTTACTTATTATACATATGTTGATATTGACCATGAACGATGAATAAATTCATTATAGCCGCTTTTGAGTATTTATTTGTCATTTTATTAAAAAAACTACACGAATAATATTAGTGTTACTGCTTTTTCTAAATAACTCTAAATAATAAGTCAAACTTAGACCTAAATTCATAGAATCTTACATTGAACATTGTGGAACATAGAAACTAGAATCGAAATTAAATCCACTCTGTCTTCTTTTATATTCCACGATCTAATGATTTAATTTTCCTAAGGAACCGAAGGTTTTAATAAAATCGCAAATATAAACGAAAACCAGCCATTTTCGGTATAGGAAACCTAATAACCAATCAATACTAATTTAAAATACAGTCCTAATAAAGTTAAAAACTACGTACTCATATTTGAACATTTTTGACAATTTAGTTTTATTGAATTGACAAGTGGTTTTCGCGCAATCTGTATATATATAATAGTATCGAAAAGTACGTTGCCCTCAAGGATAGCACATTTTTGGTTAAAAAAATAGATATAATCTTACTTGAATCATAGTAATTTTTTGGCCAAATTCGATGACACTACAATTCCGAAAATTTTGATGAAAGATGCACTTTGATGGAAATTTAAAAAGTACACCACATATATTTGAAATAGCAAATTTGAAGTCGATGTCCGGTAGTACTCCTCTAAAACAGTTGCAAATTGTAGAGCAATATCTATTCCTCATAAACTTTTAATAGGCCGTTTAGCGCGGACACTCTATGCTTATATTAATCATAGATCTCTATAAAAAATTCAAGAGACAGAAAAATTCAACGAAATTACTTTCTGATGAAGATAAACGCACTTCTGAGTAAAATATTTATTTTGAATTTGAAATTGTTGGGAAGTTTCAGGATTCAGTCAGTTCTTATTTAGAATTATGCAAAAACTACTTTTGGAGACTTGTCAACGTCTTGGGCTCATGCCAAATACTTATAGTAAATTCATCCTGAAGTCAATTGACAAATTCAGGTTGTACTCCAAAGTTTTCCACATAAATAATGGTGACGACGATATACGATATATAGTTTCAATTTATATAGTTCGTTCGAAGTTCCAATGCTATATTTGTCCCTTGAGCGCTTTGGACGAAAAAGTTAATTGAGTTCTTCAACAAAGTTCAAGCCAGAGAAGTTTCATCATCAAATAACACAGTAGATTATCCGTTCCCTGATGAATGTTTTCTTCGAATGTATTTCGTTTCCTAACTCTGTTAATAGTTGGCAACAATACCATAAGCAGATCCATTCATATACAATATACGAGCCCCGTCTCAGTGAAGTTGAGTTTTATTGAGAAGAAATTCGTATTTTTTCACACATATATACATCATTTGAAAACAATATTCTTATAATATGTCTTCTTTTCGACCATATCGAAATGATGGAGAGCCAACTCTGTCTGTTCGTTTGAATTGTCCCCAGAGTGTGATGAGAAGAGTCGTTATTTAACAAATGTAGCTTCTACGAACACTGGCTGTCCGTACTTGCAGATAACGTCCAAGAGAAATCGCACTTTTCAGCATATTGCACCAATAACGCCTTCAGAAATACAACTGTGCAACTGGAGCAGTAATACTTATGAAAACAGAAAAAAAAGTAGCATACTTACATACTGTTCTTTTGAGGGTTAGAAGACGAGTTAGGTATTCACAAACGTATGTGCATCGTGTAGTTGCAAGCAAGTTAATAATAATAATAATGAAGCAGAAACTCCAAGCAAAAGCAAAGATGCTCTCAAGATACATCAAGTGTACTGAAAGGAAACATCAAAACCAAAGATTCCTCCAAAGCGCGACCAATTTTCATAAGAGAAATAACAAAACTGCGACCAACAATAACAGATAAGATCTAACCTGACGCACAGTGCTTGACCGATTATTGGTCATCACTATGGTCGAACCCTAAAGAACACAATAAAGATGCGGAATGGATCAAAAATGAAAAACAACGCCTGATATCAAACATATGGAATTCGAAGGAATAACGGAGGAAGAAATCACAACAGTAGTTAGAGCGACCAACAATTGGAAGGCCACAGGTATAGATAATATCCACAACTTCAGGTACAAGAAGTTTGATAAGCTCCATGGAGCCCTAGCTAAACAACTCACGTATGTTCTTCAACATCCCAAGAAAACACCCACTTTCCTAACACAAGGTTTAACATATATGCTTCCTAAGAGCGATAGAACACAGGACCCGTCCCAATATAGGCCAATCACTTGCCTGCCAACACTCTACAAAATACTTACGTCACGCATATCCAATCGAATATACCAACACCTTGACGACAACAATATATTAGCAGAAGAGCAGAAAGGATGCAGAAAGAAACACCACGGGTGCAAAGAACAACTCATCATCGATTCTGTGATAATGAAACAGGCACACGAAGGGCATCGGAATGTTCATTCAGCTTTTCTCGATTATCTGAAGGCATTCAATACTACCGCCCATTCTTGGCTTGTTGAAGTATTGCAGATATTTTTTATAAAATTCATACAGCCCTGGTAGAATTCTTGAAGACAAAAATGACACACTGGCGCACGTCTCTGCTGGTCAACATGAACAATGAGTCAATTAAAACCGACGAGATACCCATACGCCGTGGAATTTTTCAAGGAGACTCTTTGAGTCCACTATGGTTCTGTTTAGCTATGAACCCATTGTCCTCAATGGTCAATAGAACAGGATACGGATGTAGGATAAAAACAGATAGGAATTATCATACAGTCTCCCACCTGCTGTATATGGATGACATCAAATTATATGCTTCGAACAAGAAGCAATTGGATGATTTGCTGAAAACTGTCAGTAAGTTCTCGGCAGATGTTCATATGAAATTCGGGATTGAAAAATGTAAGACCCTGAACATTCAAAGAGGGAAAGTCATAGATGGTGAAACACAACTTCCAAACGGTGATATTATACAGTGCATGAGGGATGGCAAAACATACAAATATCTGGGATACCAACAAGCCAGATTGCTAGACCAAAAACAATCAAAGGAGAAGATTCGTTCAGAATACAGTCAGCGTCCGAAGACTGTGCTGAAATCAATGTTGAACTCGGGGAATCTAGTCGAGGCAATTAACACCTACGCCATTCGAGTGTTGCTTTACTCATTTGGAATAATCAGATGGACTAAGACAGAACTGGATGATATTCAAAGGAAAACCCAAAGTACAATAATTACCATCCAAAATCGTCTGTGACAAGAACAACTTTAAAGCGGAAAGAAGGAGGACGCAGATTGATGGATGTTGTCAACTTACATACCGAACAGATCAAAAATCTCAGAGAATTCTTCTCTGCAAAAGCTCGCACTTCTGACCTCCACACAGGGATATACACCTCTAAATCTTGCTACCGGTGAAGACCTGCTGAATTTACCGTTCCTATCAGATACTGAAAAACAAGACCAATGGTCAAGAAAGGAATTGCATGGACGACATCACCATGAGATTAATCATTCACACATCGACAACGAAGCTTCCAACAAATGGTTGATGAAAGAAGAATTATTCGCGGAAACAGAGGGATTCCTTATGGCCATCCAAGACCAAGTGATCGCTACAAACAACTACAAAAAATGTATTATGAAGAACGGAACATTACAAACAGATATGTGCAGAAAATACCATATAAGATCGGAAACTATACAGCATATTACGTTCGGATGCGAACAACTGGCCAATATGGACTATCTTCACAGGCATAATCAAGTATATAACATTATCCACCAGAAACTTGTACTCAAGTACGGACTTCTGAATGCCTCCCCAGCTGAGATAGTGCTTAAGTCCACGATAACAGATAATAATAATAATTTATTTTCTCATCGAAAAACTTACATGAGACGTCAACCTACGTACATACATAGAATCTCAACATAAACTCAACATGAAGTAAAACGAAAAACAGAAAATATAAAAAAAGAAACAATCAAGATTGCAAATTTCATAAAACTATTTGATCACAGATATTCAGGAATTACTCTATTGAATGATGTCGTGTATCATAATAGTATAAGTTCTTCTGTGCCTCTACGATCATAAACATAACACAGACATGCCACGACGAAGCAGGATGGAACCGTAAGTATATTATATTTTACGAATAAATCACGACAGCTATGTTGTTGATTGACTCCGTCTATAGTCCTGATGGTTCTTTTCTGTTTCAGAAAAATTTCAGGAGCTTCGGTTGCTGCGCCCCAAAGAAGGATGTCGTAGGTGGCTATGGTGTGGAACTTTGCATAATAAGTGAGTATAGCTGTTTTTCCCCTACTATTTGGTTTATTATCCGAATAGCATACACTGCAGATGATAACTTTTTTTCCAAGTTTACAATATGACTAGCCCACGACAGTGCGCCATCTAGATAAAATCCCTGAAGTTTTATCGGTTCATTTTCTTTCTCAAGTTTTCTTTTTGTGACAATCAGTTCCTGCGTCTTTTCCATATTCAGACATAATTTATTTGCCTCGAACCATTTTTGAGCCCTCCTTATCGAACTCTCAGATTTGACATACAGGCGATTTCTGTCTTGATCTTTGTCTATTAAGCTTGTGTCGTCAGCAAATATGCATACTTTGTCAGAACCCACATTTGATGTTAAATCGTTCATATATAATAGAAACAGAATAGGCCCCTGAATTTAGCCCTGGGGTAAACCTGTACTGACTTCTTTTTGTGGACATAAGCAGTTTTCCATTCAACAGACTGAAATCTTCCTTCTGAATAAGATCTGAGAATTTTGCCGACAACATCTCTGAACCCATACTTTTCAATTTTGAGAAGATGAAGGTGGCGGTTCATGCAGTAAAAAGCTTTTCCAAGATCTCAGCATTTAATGCTTGCTTCCTCTTTGCCTTTCAATCTTCCATCAGAAACTCAATTATTTCCATCAGGGCAGTGGTGGTCGATCGTTTCTTTCTAAAACCATGTTGAGAGTCGTTAACTATTGCAGTTTTTTCCATAAAGTCTACCATTTGAATTTTTCAATAGTGCTTCGAGTATCTTTGAAAAGGTAGGTAAAATTGAAACTGGTCGGTAATTTCCTAAGTCTTCAACTTTTTTGTGAATAGGAATGACTTTTGCCACTTTCAAAAAACACCTTGGGGTTTCATCGAAGAACTGATCCATAAAAGAATAGAAAAATAACTTACAGATGAGTCGAAATTGTGAGTAATGCTTGTGGGATTCTTGCGCATATTTTAAGATTCTAAGAGAATGAGGCTGAATGATGTGGAGGCATTTTGAAAGCATGTGACGGATTTTAGTAGAGGCTCCATTTCTGTTTGGGGTAGAATTCGTTGAGGCACAGAGTATGTGCAGAATCCAACAATGAATACTGAGTTGTATCAAGATATGGCCTTTATGTTTGAACGAAAATCAAAGAATCTAATGGCCAATACGTGCTCCAGATATAAGCTGCATGGAAATTTGCCATTCTTCAAAGCTCTCCTGCAACTCTCCAACAGCTCAGAGCTACCGTTCTAAGAATATGGGCAGATATCTCCCAAAATTTTATATCCAATTTAATTCGTGTAATACCCAGAAGTCTCTCGGGGAGCCTCACTATACAATACAACTTTAAAGAAGTAAACCAGTTTAAATAATGTGAAATGAATAAAAATGAATTGGAAATTTAAGGCTACTTTTTTGAGTATTCAACATGTTGCATATGTTGCCCATATACAGGGTGCTTCAACGACAACTAAACAGAGACTATATCTACCAAGATATTAATTTCTGATCAAAACGCAAAAACAGGTCAATTTTTGTTTCAAGGGGGACATCTTTTGGGGTACAAAACTTGCCTGAAATATCAACCCCTAAGCGGGTTGGGGTACAAAACTTGCCTGAAATATCAACCCCTAAGCGGGGGGTTGCAATCCTTGAACATTTTGAATAGAGGAGATGGGTTGAGTGATGACTCAAAAGAAAGGTGGTATCTTTGTCTATATTGTTATGAACGAATTTCCATTTTTAATTGACAACTGTGAAAGATACAGGGTGAGCAACTGAAAGATAGGAAAGACTATTTCCCTGATGCTATTCAAGTTTCAGTGAAGTAAAATGGAACAGATCCATGCTGATCAATGACAGTCATCATCAAGTACCATCCTCATCTCGAATTTCAACCCCTAGAGCAGGGGTGACCACCCTTGAAAATTTGGAAGGGGGTAGATGGGTCGAGTGATAACTCGAAAGAAAGATATTATCTTTGTCTGCACTCCCGTGAAAGAATTTTCATTTTTGATTGAAAACTGTAGAAGATACAGAGTTTCAGAGGTTTTCTTTCCGGAAAAAGTTAGTCTACGGTTTTTAGTCAAGTGGTACTGAATGATATTAAATTATTATTATTATTGTGTGAAGTGACAACAGAACGAATCAAATACTGCTTAGAATATAAATGACAATTGAGCAGCAAATTATATTTTTTCAACTATACAAACAAATAAAATATCAAATAAGATTCTGAGAAGTATAAACTGAAAAGAAAACCAACCTATGACTCTACTCTATAATTATGTGTGTTCAAAAACTACGGATTAGTTATCTGAGGAGAAATTTCCTTTGAATCTAGATTCAAAATTTCTCCCCATTAATTAACATTTAAAAAAGCTATAGCAAGCACATTCCTTCTTATCAGTGATATCTCTGGACACTTGAGAATGACATTACTGTCGAAACCGGTCGTGTGTTTTGAAAATGAACATTGTGGACATCAGACAAAAGTGTTTCATATAAATTGTATTAAAATGCATTTCCATAAAGTAAATCTATCAATGATATTATTAATTGGAACTGCTACTCAAGAAAAACTGATGTTAAGTTTTTTTATTTACTTCTTCATAAGACCGGAAGTGCTGGTCAGCCGTGTGCCATTGATCGAAACAAGTGATAATCTGAAGGAGCAACGTCTGGAAAATACGGCGGGTGGGGTAGGACTTCCCATTTTAAAGTTTCCAAGTATGTCTACACTATTTTTGCAACATAGGGTCGAGCATTATCATGCTGTAAAATTACTATATCATATCTCTCGTGTTTCATTTTATTTATATTACAATGAATTTCTATAAAATAAATGGAACAACAATATTATTGGACACCCTGTATACTGTTTCAACCGGGAAAAGTAACAATTTTGTATATAAGTCCAAATGATTCTAATTTTTATTTAACTTTAAGGTGAAGATATCTCTTAATTTCAAGTAATTTTTCAGTTGAAATCTTCAAGAAGCCAAAAGAGAAAAGAGGGAAAATCCTAAAATCGAGAGTTTTTGTAGAAATGGCCTCTGTTGTTAGTTGTGAAAATTCTACCTAATTCGGGTAACGGAAATGACTATTGAGAGTAATTTTCAAATACAGGGTGTTACATAGTATGTCATAACTTGGGAGGGTAACTCTACGTGCAATTTTGAGTAAAAAAGTTCGTATAAACATAGGCCCGCAAAAGCTTCGTTACGGAGCTACAGGGTGTTGAAATTTCCGGAAAAAATTGGTTTTTTCTTCAAAACTCCTGCAGTGTTTCAGATATTCAGCCCAAATTTGGAATGCAAGCTATTTTTTACAGCCTCCATCATTACGCGTCCTAGATTTTAATTGAAATTCACAAGGTGTTTTCTTTTCCGAGGTCATTTCTCCTTTTGCCCTTTCAAACTTTTTTGCAGTACGCCACTGATCAGCGTACAATCAATTTTCGTCATCTTCGTTCAATTTAGGAAATTTTTTAACACTTGTAATTTTTTCGTATCTCCAACCGTTTCCGAGTGAAAAATTATTGAATTTGAATCATTTGAATTGTATGTTATTCGCTAAATGAAAAGAAATAATAGAAACACTCGATAGGTATGCCCAAAATTTGCTTTTATTTTGATAGCTCGTCTTCTGAGACTCAACTTATACTTATTCAATATCAAACAAAAAGAAATAACAATTAAAAACTAAATAAATTGCTGGAAGTGTCCTCTACCTGCAAGAATACAAGCCGCTGTCTTTCTTCGCATATTATCACGCACTCTTTGAAATATTCCTGGGATATTTCTTATGGTGTCACAAGAAGTTATTATTCGATTTCTCTATTCCTCTACACTGTTCACTGGAGTGGTATAAACTACACTTTTGAGATATCCCCATAAGAAAAAGTCTTAACTATTTAAGTCTGGTGACATAATCTAACCTATCTATCGGTCGTTGAATGTATTATTGAAGAATTCTCTAACATCTCCACTGAAATGTGCTAATGCCTCGTCATGAATGAACCACATTATGTTTCTCACCAAAAGTGGTACAACCTCGAGCAATAAAGGTAACTCCTCCTCAAGAAATTGCCGATGAGCGGGACCGTTCAGTCTGTTAGGCAAAAAAAATGGCCTAATCAAATAATTTACAATTATTCCGACCCATACATTTAGTGAGAATTGTTGTTGATGATGAGATTCTTCAATCATATGGGAGTTTCCTCAGTCCAATAATGATTATTGTGAAAATTTGTGATATCTCGAGGAAGTAGAGTAGAGTTTGGACGCGTTTAATATGAAACGGTTAAATAAAAAGTCGTGGAGAATCCTCAGAACTAGAACATGTGAAATATTCAACTGATTTCCAATTTTGCTTGTACTCGCATGAGGATTCAAATTAATACAATTCAAAACTGCTTCCTCAATAATTTGAGTTGCACCTTTTAAATAATTATTTGCAGTAAAAGTACCAGTTTCCAGTTTCCCCTCAACCTTCTGTGGATGTTTGAAAATGTTCGCCTGTCTGTTGTTACTCGATTTGGAAAGCGCACCTGATTTAATCGCCTAGCTTTTGTTGTGTTTTCGTCAGCCAGATCGTATGTAATGGATATCAACCAATTCGGCGTTAGTAAAATTAGCCATTTTTTCTTAAAGCAATAACTTCGAAAGTCTCAAAACTAATCGTTAGTTTAATGAACAATTCGAGCAGACACTGGTTCAACTTTAGCAACTGTCAAAGTAAACAAATAAATGAAAAAAATCACAGCCAACTAGTCATTTTTTTAAATTTGAAGTGCTTTTAATTCAGCGAATGCATACAATCGTTTAATAAATTTTTGCTCGAGAACGGTTGGAGAAACGAAAGTTTCTGAATTGAACGAAGATGACCAAAATTGGTTGAACGCTGATCTATGGTGTACTGCAGAAAAGTTTGAAAGAGCAAAAGAAGACATCGCTCCGGAAAAGAAATTATCTTGTAGATTCTAGTTCCAATTTAGAACGTGTAATAATGGAGGCTGTAAAAGTGTTTTGAAGAAAACCATTTTTTTCCAGAAATTTCAACACCCTGTAGCTCCGTAACGAAGCTTTTGCGGATATATGTTTATATGAACTTTTTTTCTTAAAATTGCATGTAGATTTATCCCTCACGTCATGACGTACTATTATGTAACACCCTGTATTAAAATCGGAAAAGATATTCTGAAGGAATTCGGTTTATTCCTCGGTATCATATAAAGAAAAGTAATTTTTTTGCTACTTATCTGTTAGAAGACCTTATTTGAAGTTCAAGTAATGAATGGAATCAATATAGATGGTAGTAGCCTCTTACTCTTCATACATTAACTCTGGTCTCATAAACTTGAATTTGTCCTGAAGTCAGGTCAATATCTAAATTGTTAAGTTCTACCGTCGAGGTATAATGGACGCAGGCATGTAATCAGTGGAAGTTTAATTTATGAGACCAGCTACCGATTCTAATTTGAAAATATTTTAGTATACTTAAAGTCTTGAAAGTAATAATTTAATTACGGAATCCGGTTCAGACATATCATAAAGTATAATAGTTGGATCTTACGGAAGCCTCTTAATAACAATATACTCGTTTTAAATTAAGCATAACAATAATAATAATTCCGTTTTGCATACTTTTCAAGAGGCTTATTCAAATTTCTATCTACTCGTGAATTATATTCGTACAAATTATTGTATTTACGTTGCACTGAACAGTTAGGAACATATAAGTAGAGGATAATGTATTCTTTGAAAATTACGCCTAATTTCAATTTATTCAAATTTTCACTGGTACGGCTTTCAAGAAAATTTCAGACGTGTAATTAGAATAAACTGGGCATTGTTGAAACAATTACCTAAATTTAAATAACGAGGTCAAAACAAATTATGAACATGAAAAAATTCAAGCAGTATGAAATGAGAATAGATCAGAATCTTAAAACAAACACAGTGAACTCAAAACGGAGTATTTAGATATTACAGAAAATGTGAGATTCTGATGAGTCCATGTTAAACCTGTAGTCGATCGTTCCGTGTTATGATATACAATAAAATATTGAAGCCTCTGTTGCACTTTTTCGGTATAATCTTAGTTGACAGAGCCGATGATGGACTTGATTTCATTCGATAGTGAGTAAATGATTCGCAATCTTCCACTGCGTTCTTGTAGACTATTGTGGTTCAGCATGACACCTGAATCGAAGTTTCTTGGAATAGCACTACATCTTTTGGAAGGAGTCGATTATCTTGGTCAAGAAAAGTTCAAGAATATTTAAGACGATGTGTTTCCCTTTCCAAGTCACTTCCAAGCAGAGCCCGCATTCATCAGACAGAGTGATTTTATGCATGTGTACCTTCAAACTGCAGTGGCCCGGCAGGAGTTTTCAGTTTTGTTTTCTCCACTCCTAGATATAGGCTGGCATTACGTTTTTGATAGGCACTATCCCATTTATCCCCAGCCTTTTACCAGAATACCGTTGTTGCGAATCTATTGAGTAGAATACTTTTAATATGCAATTCAATAGGTTTACTTTGTAATGCACAACTAACCTAAAAGTGAAGCAATAATCTGATTGAGGAGGTCGTTATACAAATTTTCAATGAAATAAAACCAAAGTATTTAGATCTTCACTATATTAACAAAACTATGACCGATTTCACCACACTGTGGCTTCATCAGATACATACAAACTAATGAACAGAGTTATTCCTTATATATTAGTCTTATTTCCTACTTAATATTACAAGAGGTACAAGAGGTATTTTGGAAAACCCATCGGAGTTGCTTACTTTATGAATTGAAAAGATTGAGTAAAGGAGAAGGATTTAGATCTAATTGACTATTAAGTAACCTACCTGAATTCTTCTCTTTGTTGATCTCTAAAATTTCCAATAGATTGAGTTTTTGTTTGTTATTTTCATTGTGTAAAATTTTGAAATTATCATTAAAGTTATCGTTTTCTTCGAGTAAGTAGTAGTGTTCTAAGTGGGTAGTTTTTCAATATTATCCATGAAAATTTCAGCGAGCAGAGGGCTCAGAGGATTACCCATGATTAAACCTTTTTACTATTATATAATACTCCATTGAGGTTAAAATCCACATAAATTAGCAGCTTACAATAGTATGGTACATAGACTCATTAATATCCCAATGTCACAAAATAATTTCATAAAAGAGCTAAATATAATTAAACAAATAGCAGTTAATAACGGTTACAGTCCAACCATGATTGAGGACATGATTTCACGCAAAAAATTTCAAAAAGCAATCCAGGAAGTATTTCCAACTATAAAAAGTTCAAACACAAAATACAACAGCTTAGCTTATATTGGTAATCCTAGTGTAAAATTAAAATCATTCCTCTCGCATTATAATTTTAATATAGCATTCCGAACTGATAATTCTTTAGGCCGACATATCAAAAACTGCAAATCTAAAATTGATAAAAGTAATAAGTCCGGTGTTTATAAACTGTCTTGCGGGGATTGTAATAAAATTTATATTGGTAGAACTTTCAGAAATTTCAGAGTTAGATTATCCGAGCACAAACGTAGTTTTAATTATCATAAATCAGATTCCCATTATTCTAATCACTTACTCGAAGAAAACCATAACTTTAATGATAATTTCAAAATTTTACATAATGAAAATAACAGACAAAAACTCAATCTATTGGAAATTTTAGAGATCAACAAAGAAAAGAATTCAGGTAGGTTACTTAATAGTCAATTAGTTCTAAATCCATCTCCTTTACTCAATCTTTTCAATTCATAAAGTAAGCAACTCCTATGGGTTTTCCAACATACCTCTTGTACCTATTGTAATATTAAGTAGGAAATAAGACTAATATATAAGGAATAACTCTGTTCATTAGTTTGTATCTATCTGATGAAGCCACAGTGTGGTGAAACCGGTCATAGTTTTGTTAATATAGTGAAAATCTAAATACTTTAGTTTTATTTCATTGAAAATATGTATATCGATTTTCATCAAGTAACGACCTCTTCAATCAAATTATTGAAAGAAGCTGAGACAAGCTTTTTGGTCATTTGGTATTTCAAACTAATTCTAAGATGTGCTAACAACACACAGAATATCTGGTTCCTATCCAATTGTTTGAAGAAAGAAGTATTTCCGAAATATATAAAACTGTAGACCCATAATATCAGCCCCCCAGCCCAAAATGGAGTGCTACAAGGCAAAAAGAAATGGTTGAAGTTAGACATCAAGTTTCAATACTGCCAACGAGACAACTACAACATCTTTTTAAAGGTATTCCATTCGGAGTTGCTTCATAGGTTGCATTTAGTAGAATTTGACATTTTAGATTCCGGAACAAGATCCAAACTTCATTCATTAATTCACAAAAAGTATAAAATTCAGTTGCGAAAATTGAATAAATTATTGAGTAATAGAATAGAAAGTGGCAATGAAAATGCTCTATGAACCACCCAGTTGAAAACGTCTAATTTATGTAGCAAGGGATGTTAAGAGTCATGAAGAATGCAAATATATGTGAAAGTAGATTTCTGAAATATATCGAATGAAAAACGCTTATACATTATCAACATTATGATACCAAAAAGTTATTTGTGAAGCTCTGGGATTTTAAAAAATTTTTTTCTTCTATATGAATCATGAATATTTCAGCAGACTTAAGGGAGAGCCCATAGCAATGCCTCCAGACTGTTCATAAAAATTGTTGTTAAATTGGAAATAGTTTTGTTGACGACAAAGGCTGAGAAGAGAAATAAAATGATTGTGAATAATAGAATTGATATGTGAACGGTCGAAAATGCGAGAAATTAATGGTAGACATTCATACTATATTTCCGTATCTGCCACCATTTTCGAGATATTAATCAAGAAAAGTAATCGTATAGTCCCTTCCGTATTGAAAGCTTGAAGATATTTTTCATGTTATTTCGGCAATTTGTGAAGACTTTGAGCTCGAATTTCAAACGAAGTTCACATTTTAAGATCTGACCACTAGATTGGTAGGATTTATGAGAAAGTATAAAGGTGATATCATTTCCCTGATCATTGAATTCGAATTCAAAATGTGTTTTATTGAGTGTATAAATCGGAGTAAATGAATAAACAACATAAATAATCGCGAATGATTTCAATAACAAAACTCATAATGATGAAAACAAAAATTGAACAAACAGAACAAATCGAAGAAGATGTTGAAAATGTCCTCCACCTGAAAGAATACATGCTTCTGCTCGTCTCCGCATATTAGTGCGCACCCTCTGAAATATTCCTGGGGTATTTCTGATGACGTCACATGATGCTGTAATTCTATTCCTCAATTCTTCAAGTGTATTCACGGAGAGCTATAAACCAAAGTTTTCAGATGTCGCCAAAGAAAAAATCCAAACTGTTTAAATCTGGCGACCTTGGAGGCCAAGCTTCTGGTCCACCACGCCCTATCCAGCGGTTATTGAATGTCATATTCAGATATTCTCTAGCTTCCATGCTGAAGTGCGGTGGTGCTCCGTCATGCATAAACCACATTCTATTTCTAGTTTGCAGCGGCACATCTTCTAGCAACACAGGTAAAATCTCTTCTAGAAAGTGGCGATATAAGGCTCCATTCAGCCTGTCTAGCAACAAAAATGGCCCGATCAGAAAATCCCCAATTATTCCAACCCAGACATTAACCGAAAATTGTTCTTGATGGTGACATTCCTCAATCATATGGGGATTTTCTTCAGTCCAATAGTGAGTGTTATGAAAGTTCCTGTGAAGATGATTTCGCTATCGAAAAGGGGATTATGAGCAATGTTATGAAGGAACCATCGGCAGAAATTGAGTCGCAGAGGAAAATCGCGGGGTAGTAGAGCTTGGACGCGTTGAATATGGTATGGGTAAAGCAAGAAATCATGGAGAATTTTCCAGGCCAATACAAATGAGATATTCAACTCTCTTCCAATTCTTCTTGTACTCAGCTGAGGATCCTCATCTATACAATTTAGGACTGCCTCTTCGATTTCCGGGGTCCTTATTGTCCGATTTGCCCCTCTCAAGTCATGATTCGGTTTGAATGTACCCCGTTCTCTCAATCTTCTGTGGATGTCAGAAAACGTACGCCTATCAGGAATGATTCGATTAGGGAAGCGTTCTTGATACAAATGCCTTGCGTGCACTGCGTTTCCTTCAGTCACACCGTACATGAAATGTATATCGGCCATTTCTGCATTAGTGAAAACCATTTCAAAGATTATTGGTTACTACTTACAGCTGTTTCAAATGTAGGCACAACAAACTGAATGCCAAAACTTACAATCATTGAAGTGTCAAGTTTTTTTTCTATGATTTCATTTGCGAAATTGTATCAGAGCCTACTAAGTCTTTTGAAATCACCAACGTGTTCTGATATGAGGAAGACACGATAAATTCTGATGATTTTCAATTCAAAACGGTGA
This sequence comes from Cryptolaemus montrouzieri, assembly GCA_013387265.2. Taxonomy (NCBI): domain Eukaryota; kingdom Metazoa; phylum Arthropoda; class Insecta; order Coleoptera; family Coccinellidae; genus Cryptolaemus; species Cryptolaemus montrouzieri. The sequence continues at coordinate 72,808,353 of JABFTP020000001.1, read as the reverse complement.
AAGACATGAGGATCAAGATGAGCACAAAATTATCCGAATTGAATGAAAAATCCGTTTCTGATTACGAAAAACGTCAGTTATGCACCGAAAAAAATATACGGAGGCAAAGGGGTAGCCTGTTCGGGCGTTGTTGATTAATTTTTCGAAAATGGTGGCAGATACGGAAAAATACAAAGAACAGAAAAGTTTTCGCATTGAATAATCTGTTTGATTCTGTTTCCAGAATATACCAGTAGCGCACCACAAAAAAGTTCAGGGGGCAAAAAGAGGAAAATGCACGTGAAAAAATAACACCCTGTATACTGAATTTTTGCCTCATTTTGTTATAAACATACAATAAGGAGATATCTGATGTAAATTTTAGCTCAATTCCTGAAAAATTGCATCAGTTATTAAGATAATATCTCCATGGCTTCGATATGGGAAAACTATTGGATTATTTTCAATAATTAATATCTCAGAAACGGTGATAGTTACGATCAAAATGCAAAAGCCAAAAAATTCAAATTGAATGATCTATTCGATTTCATTTTTTGTTAGTGCCAGTGGCGTACCAAAAAAAAGTTCCGAGGGTAAAAATGGATTATGGCCCATGAAAAAGTATCACCCTGTATACTGTTCCAAAATTTGGCCTCACCTGGTGATTCAGATTGTGTTTAATAGCTTATGTGGAAAATTTGAGCCCGAAATCTTGAGAAGTCTAGGTTTTATCGAGAGAAAATCGAAAAATTTTCTCAACTTTAACACCCTGTATCTCGGCAACGAAGCATTTTTTGACCATTGGTTCTTCGAACTTTCTTGCTCAAATCATTCAGGGATTCGCATCCTTCATTTATGACATCTTATTCGGAAACACCCTGTATATTAGATCCCTACTTATCGTCGATGTCTAGGGAGAGTAGAAAAGCTTTTGTAGGTACTGTAATATGTTGTAGTTTTTCGGAAAGTTTTTTATGGAATATTCATGAATAAAATTTGTAAGTTTGTTGAAAATGTAATTTAGCTCGTTGGGGAACCAGAGCAAGAGACAACTGGACTGATGGGGGCATTTTCTTCGTGACTTTTAATAAGTCAGTAAAGTCTGGGTGCACAAGATTTCATATTAATGAAGGACCATTTTGGTTTATTGAAGAAAGTGAATAAAATTTCGGAGAAAGCGCTCAAGGGATGTTTGAAACTTTAGAGTTGGGTCAGAATTCAATTGCAAAATCGATGTATTTTGTAGTATTCATTTTTGCTTTGTATTCATTACAGGAGGTGATGGTGGTGGCATTGTATTTATTCGCTTTTGTGAGGATCGAATCATTTTCTTTGATACTCTGTGTTATAGAACAGATGGTATGTTTGGTGGTGATATCGGGTGTTGGTTGAGTGTAATTGGAAAGAATTTTGGAAATTACGTATTTGGTATAATTGGTGTCTAAATTATTCAAGGCAATTGTGGACTCAACCGCCAGAATTTCTTTTATAGTATTATTGGCTACTACGTTTGTTAATTGAATATTCCTTATTTTGTGATATTACTTTCAAAATAAACCAAAATCACCGTAAATGATGAAATATCTCTTAGTTATTACCTGATTTTTCTATTTTCAATAAACCATCCCATACAGATCTTACCATTCATTATTTTACCGCACATCTACATCAACATAAAATAGTTGCTAATGATAATATGATACATAGACTCACTACCAATTCAAAACCAGAAAATAATTATGAAATAAATTGAAATCAATAATGGTTATAATTCTTCATATGCTTCCTCGCCAACAATTTAAACATGTAATCCATAAGGTTCTTTCCTGTTTTAAAAGAGATCAATCAAGTCAATACTATACTCATTTATATTGACGCACTCACTCTTAATTTAAAGTTATTCTTCTTATCTAATTTTGCGAATATAGCTCTGAGAATAGATAACTCCTTGGGCATATCTAATAAAAATTGTGGATCGCAAATTCATTAAGGAAATAAATCAAGTGTTTACAAACTCTTTTGCGGATGTTGTTGTTTATATCAGTAAGAAATTCAGAAATTTCAATATTAGGTTATCAGAGCACAAACGCCGTTCTTTGACGAATGAAAGTCAGACTTTCACTTAACAAATAATTTTTTGTAGAAGGAAACTATTCTTTTGATAATAATTTCGAAATTCTACATAATGAAAATAACCGTTTGAAACTGAACCTACCATCACTAAATTTGTAGAAGGAGCAATCCTTTTTGGATTTTCCTTGTATTGAGCTTAGTAGCTGTTTTTACTAATGGGACATCATTCTTTTACATGTACTACTTATCTGATGAAGCCAGTGTGTGGTGAATGGCGCCATAAGTTTGTGAATATAGTGAAAATTTGAACATCTTTGTTTTATTTGAGTATATATACTTCAACGAAAACTAAACAGAGGCTATATCTACCAAGATATTCATTTCTGATCAAAACGCAACAACAGGTCAATTTTTTTTTCAAGGTGGACATATTTTGGGGTACAAAATTTACCAGAAATATCAACCCCCTAAGCGGGGGTTGCAATCCTTAAACATTTTGAATAAGGAAGATGGATCGAGTGATAACTCAAAAGAAAGGTGGTATCTTTGCACATAGCCTTGAACGAATTTTCATTTTTAATTGAAAACCGTAAAAGATACAGGGTGAGCAACTGAAAGATAGGGAAGACTATTTCCCTGAGATTATTCAAGCTTCAGTGAGGTAAAATAGAACAGATTCATGCTGATCAATGGCAGTCATCATCAAGTACCATTCTCATCTCTAATTTCAACCCCTGGAGCAGGGGTGACAACCCTTGAAAATTTGGAAGAGGGTAGATGGGTCGAGTGATATCTCGAAAGAAAGGTATTATTTTTGTTCGCATTCCAGTGAAAGAATTTTCATTTTTGTTTGAAAACTGTAGAAGATACAGAGTGAGCCACTGAAAAATAGAGAAGACTATCGCCCCAAGACTATTGGAGTATTAGTGCGAAAAACTGCAATAGATTCATTTTAGATCAAAAGCTGTCATCTTCCGAAACACCATTCACATCTCAAATTTCCAATTAACTGTATTCCTAATATCAGCAACAAGATATGTAACAGATTGAACAGAGATAATATTAACACCATCAGCACTAATAAAAAGAATTTCGAATTTCAATCTCTAGAGCAGGGGTAATATTTCGATCCAGTGATACCTCAGGGCGATAGATAGTCTCCTCTATTTTTCAGTAGCTCACTCTGTATCTTCTACAGTTTTCACTTAAATAAGAAAATTCGTTCACGGGGATGCAGACAAAGATTATACCTTTCTTTCGAGGTATCACTCGACCCATCTACCCTCTTCCAAATTTTCAAGGGTTGTCACCCCTGCTCCAGAGGTTAAAATTCGAGATGAGGATGGTGAGTTGCTCACCCTGTATCTTTTACAGTTTTCTATTAAAAAAGGAAATTCTTTCAAGGCTATGTAGGCAAAGATACCACCTTTCTTTTGAGTCATCACTCGATCCATCTTCCTCATTCAAAATGTTCAAGGATTGCAACCCCGCTTAGGAGGTTGATATTTCAGGCAAGTTTTGTACCCTTGAAACAAAATTGACGTTTTGTGCGTTTTGATCAGAAATGAATATCTTGGTAGATATAGCCTCTGTTTAATTTTCGTTGAAGCATATATTTTCTTTTGAATATAAATAAATGCTTATATCTATAAGTTTGGTGTGTGTCAGAAAAACACAATCGTAAAAAACAAGCGAATAAATAGAATACCAGGAACAAAATAGAACATTCCCGTTCCTTAATCAGGCATCTAAACTCGCATCATGCCTACTACGATGCCCCTAAAGTGTTAGCTCAGGAAATGTAACAGGGAAACCATACTATCTTGCCTATGATTCAATAGACGAGTGAAAAAAATCTGTGGAAAAAATTCGTTTCCCTGTCGCTATTGCACTAGCAATAGCTTGTCTATTTATGTTGTGTTAGTTTCGTGTGTACAAAAAAATTTTCTGCTTAGCAGCTTCATTCTCTCATTCTCATCTTGCACTCCATGATTTCCAGGACTTCTTCACGAAGAGAAAGGTGAAAAGGAAGGGGGTTTGGGACAGGAAACATCTGTACATATGAAAAAGAAAACCAGCAGAAAAATATTTCATTAAACATATCTAACTCTTATATGTCTAAACTCACTTGAATCTAAGAATTTAACTAATGCTCCTCTGTTTTTCAACAGGAAACATCTCATACACCTTTTGAGAATGAAGCCCTACGGGGGTGTAGCCCTTGCCTTATCTAAGTGAAAAGGATTTATTAATTTTCATCAAGTAACGACTTCCTCAATGAATTAATAAGAAAATATATTTAAATTGATTTAATGCAATACATAAAAAAATTAATATTTGAAAATTAGATGTTTAGTTTTGATAATCACTTCCTCATAAGGTAAAAAAGGCGGTATTTCAAATGATGCTTAAGATGGTATTGAGTCCATATCTAACATATTCTATTCAATTTAGTGTTTCTGAACAAATAATCGTGGATTTGAAAAACATCTTACTTAGATAAATACTGTATTTATAAACTCCGCACAATCGTCTATATTTTTCCTTTGTGTTGAATATTTTATAAACTTCACCAGAAAACAATCATTTCTCTTGTTGATTTTATTTCAAATTCACTTTAATATCATAGGATCAAGCTTAGGTCAAGTCCGTCACTGGGGCACAGCGGCTACCTAGTTCAGCCGGAAGCAGATTGTTATTTCCAGGAGAAAAGTTTGAAGGGAAAGAGAGGTAATTTTTGTATTTACCTCTGGGCTATTGTATAATATTTCCTTTGATGCGGAGATTCAGATATTTTCGATTAAAAAAGTCCGCTCTTCGCCTCGCTCTCAAGTGGAATTAAAAGATTTATTTCGTCGTGTTTTCAAGATTTGCCTAAATATGGGTAAACAAGCAATCTTCAAAGAGAGAAACGAAAATTGGACCGTTTCATTGTAGGGTTTATTCATGAACCAAAATGCTGATAATTTTTTATATCTGTTCCGGATCGAGGTATTTTCTGACGATAACCAAAACTCTTTGTAAAATGATACCAGTAAATAAGGTTCAGGATTTTCATTGAAACTAGCGTTCATAGATATTAGTGAAAATCCAAAATCAAAATTCAAAGATTGAAATTAATAATGGTTATTTCAATCAATATTTTTCGTTTACAAAGAAAATCATACCCTGCCGACTTGCCCATAACCATATTTCATTATCACATTACTGTGATGAAACAATATAATAGTTGGAAACCAATCTGGTTTTCGTCCGGGTCATTCGTGTGAAAGTACAATTTTCAACATATGTGATAAATGGATGAGAGATTTAGATGAGGGTAAATATGTCATAGCTGTATTTTTGGACTTTCAAAGTGCGTTTGAAACCATTTCAAGAAGTTTATTATTATTGGCACTCAAGAAAATAGGAACGAGGAAATATTTTGAATTGTTTTTCTTCATATTTAAGTAATAGGAAATTTTATTATTTTTATAGGTTGATAACATGAATGGAAAAATATATAGTTATACTTAGTATTTCAATTGATATCTTGATATCATTTCAAAAGAACTATCTGAGTCCACAGATGTCGTCCTAACCCTATTTGAATGAAATTCAATATATTTTCTACATCTGCCAATTTAGTTTTTCAATTGAGTTATTAATGAAGCTTAACAAACAAAACAATAACAAATCCATACTTTCCTTCATCCTTGCTTTTGAACAACATATCATTTTCCTTTTGTTAGCAATCCTCAATTAAAAGATTGAGACTTACTTATTTTTATCATAACATATTTGCATTCGCAGATATTCGATTATTTTAAAGACTTCCTTTGCATTGAGCGTGTAATTTTCGCTAAAAGTACAACAGTCTACCAGTTTTAAGCTCAAATTTGATATTGATCATTTTCTGAATCCAATTTATTATGATAATATATTTTCAATATTAAATCGTTGTTTTTCTCATCATAGAAAAAAGACTGTGTATTATACACAAAAAATCAGATTTCAGCTCTTGTTTTTGTCTCACTCCTCTACAACCTCTCTCGTATAATAAATAACCATTTTCAATCAATGATATTGTGGATGGATTTATTTTATGGTAGTTTCTCTTTAAATACAAATAAAATGAAACACTTTTGTCTGATTTACACAATGTTTATTTTACCATACACTCCCTGTTTCGACAGTTATGTCATTTTCAGGTGTTTAGAGCAAACAGTTATGAACAAGAATGTGTTAATTGTACCTATTTTATTTGTTGAGTAGTGGGCAGTGATTCAATTCTAGTAGACTAGAATTTGTCGGTGAATTGTAGGTTTTTACATAGTTTGTTTATTTTCAAACTTTCCAACAGATTCATTTTCATCCATACATTGTTTTTGTAGAGAAATTTGAAATTAACTAATGTAATTATGAGATTTGTAGATTCAATATGTTCAAAAACAGCACATTTGTTTATGAATCTGAATCTAGATTCAAAATTGTGACCCGTTTGCCATCGTAAGCGGTAGGGTTAGGTTAGGTTAGGTTTCATTGCATTCAATTCTGTATATTCCAGACTGTTTGAGTTTATTGTTTTTTTTTTGTAAAGCATTGAAAAGTATTTTGATTTTGTTGAAACCACTGGAAAAGGAGGTTTTAAATCGAACGTGGAAAGATACTTGTTGATGTTATTAGAGAGGGGACAATGTAAGTTATACTTGTGTATTTATTTTCTGGTTTTTCTACAATGTATTCTATAGAAATCGAGAAGTTTCTTTTTGTTTCTTACTATTTATGAGTGTAACGCGCTAAAATCACGTCACAACCATTTGAATTAAAGCACCTGATACCAGTCAACTCTCTATCTGTGTCACGCCACTGGTTAACAGTCTAATGCGCATAATCCAGCTATCAGATGATATGTGCATGTGCCACCAACTTCGCTTCAGATTCTTCATTTTGGCTTTCTTTTCTTTGCCGACCTTTGCATTGGACTAATAAGTCGTTCTTGAAAATCCTCTTTAATTGTAGTTGAAATAATTAAACTATATCTAAATTCTCAAGTGAAAATTAGATATATATATATATATATATATATATATATATATATATATATATATATATATATATATATATATATATATATATATATATATATCTTGAACACTGTGTACAGTAATAATGTAACAATGGAAAATGAAAACTTACTTGAACCTAAGAACTTAACTAATGCTCCTCTGTTTTTCCACAGGGAACATCTCATACACCTTTTGGGAATGAAGCCCTACGGGGGTGTACCCCTTGCCTTATCAACATACATCATGGGAATGAAGGGGAGCAGTCCTAGCCTTATCTAAGAACTTAACTAATGTTCCGCTGTTTTTCAACAAGGAACATCTCATACACCATTCGGGGGTGTAGCCCATAATAGCCTCAAGATTCAGAAACTAATCTCCTAAATAGTCTTGAAGTTCTCTACCCAGTTAATGAAATTATCTGAAACGGAATGAATTTCTTGAGAACCACCCGTGAAATGGTAAATAGGACAATCGAGGACTAATGGTCTTATTGTTTCCTCAGCTGCGCCACATTCACATGCCGGACTTTCTACAGTATTCCATTTGAACAACATTACTATTATTACGACCATGTCCTGTCCTGAGACGATTTAATGTACATCCGTTTTTCCTACTTACATCAAAACCTGCAACCCTTTTGGAAGGATTCTCTATGAGAACTTTATTAAAACATCAACTTCCTGCTATTCAGTTTTCCAAAGATCAACAGCCTTCACCCGTATATGCAAAAGTCAATCGACCAAATAGGTTGCCTAGATTTCATTCTCAGGTTAGGTGGATTTCGAAGATCGTGTATTATCGGAAAAACTTTTGGAAATGAGTGATACTTATCCCAAGATGATTTAAGAGCTAATTTCCTGCGAATATGAGAAGGAACTATATTACAAATAACCGGAAGCCATGTGGTAGCGGTAGAACTGATACATCCACTTATAACTCTCATAGAACAGTTCAACTGAGAATCAATCTTATTGACATGAGCACATTTCAACAACAGCTTACAGCAATATTCTGCTGCTGAATATACTAAAGCTAAAGCAGTAGTTCGCAAAGTTGAGACTCCGGTGCCCCACTTAGATCCAGCTAGTTTATGTAGTATATTGTTTCTTGTTTTCAACTTCTGACATAATTTATCAATATGAAATTCGAAAGTCAAAGAACGGTCTAGCATTACACTAAGATATGTTGGAGTTATGAGTTAATAGTGATTGATTGAAGAATACTCTAAGTTGCCTATCCTTCTCATGATTATTCAGATGAAAACAAGAAGTTCAGAATTTCTAAATCGGAAGTCAGTGCTCAATTGTTTCGAAGTCATGGTGTCGAAAAACCAAAGTAATATCATCAGCGTAAATAAACTTTGTAGAGGAAGTTTCAGGGATGTCAGACATACATAAATTGAAGAGAAGAGATGCAAATAACAGATCCCTGAAGTAGGCCATCATTTAAAGTGTAAAATCTACTGCTTTTCTCACCGATAAAAACTCGAAGTCTTGTATCAGATAACATATTTTCAATCAACTTCACAATTTTTCCACATTGAACTACTTCAAAAGTTCATAAACTAAACCATCCTTCCAAACTCAGTCATATGCCAAAGAGAGATCTACAAATACAGCGCCTAGTTTAAGTTCACCCTGAAATCCTGTAAACTTAAAATGAAAATCTTTTTCGACCTAGTCCTTGATTTATATCGTATTTACATTAGATAATTTGAAATTCCCCACAAATGCAATAGAGGGATGACAAAGAATCATTTGAAAAGTCTGGAAATAAACAAACTTTATAACAACCCAAAATTTTTCACTTCCAGTAGTCAAATAGAATTAAATCACTCCCCACTAATCAACATTTAAAATAGGTATAATTAGCACATTCTTTTTCATAACTGTTAGCTCTAGACACATGAAAATGTGGTAACTGTAGAACCGGTGGTGTGTATTTGAAATAAATATGGTGGAAATCAGAGAAAAGTACCATTTTCAGTACCCAATTCTTGTCGAATTCGAGATAAATACCTGTTTTTCTTCTCCGAAGCAGTTTTATTTGAATTGGAAATGCACTGCTTTAATCTATCATATAGTCTTCTTGTCCTACGATAAGGGATAAAAAAAGAGAATATTGAAGTATTGACAATTTTTTAGCGTACGACAAGAACGTACTATTCAATTGGCAATAAAATTAAGTATTTCATTATTATTTGAATTGTGGAGGCCGTTACTTGATGTAGATCCATGATATAAATGAGATAAAAACACAAGGTTTAACTTTGATCTACACTTTATTTGAAAAAATTCGACGACCTTGATAAAGCTGCTGTGTCAGCGAAACGTCGTCGAATTTTTTCAAATAAAGTGTAGATCAAAGTTAAACCTTGTGTTTTTATCTCATCTATTCATTATTCCAATATTTACTACACTAAAAACCGGGGTCATATAATTAGACTTGTTATTGATATATGTATATTTAAACTATATTTAGTAGTACACTGTTTCAAATACCTCGTAATATTATATCAAAATTTAATCGAAAATCAACTATTACTCATGAAATTTGGAACTTCAATCAATAAACTTTTTACACCTTTGTATATTATTAGCTTTTAAAAAAGTTGACAACAAAACGAAACACAAATATTCCATATGTTAGTAATAATTATGAGAAAATAGCCTTGATCATGGACTATGTTGCACTAAACCCCTTCACCGATCTGGGATATATCTTGTTGGTTGATCTGTCCGCAGAAATGATATATATTCATGTAGGTACAGACAACGAATGGGTGTGAATTATAATTTGTTGAAAGATACTTCCTGCATCCAAACAAATCGTTGTGAGCAAGCGGAACAGTTACATATAACTGCAGCTGACATGAATCGAGAAAAGTTGAAATGTACCCGGCGAAATATTTCACACCACTATTCTAATATCTCCAACACTCCTTTCTTCCATTTAGAGATTTATGAGGACGGTATCTTACAACTGTTAAACCATTCTTGAGTCACTAAATATTTATTGGCGACTTATTAAACATGTTCATGAACGTATATCATGAATATTGAACAGGAACAAGGGCAATATTACAACTCAGAGTTTAATTCAGTCAGAATAAGAGGAATTGCTCTCTTTGCTCAAATTTGATGCCGAAAATCAACAAAGAAAACATGAGATTTTTTCTATTTTTCTGGTTCAATACAATATAATAAATCTGAATAATATATAATATATATATATATATATATATATATATATATATATATATATATATATATATATATATATATATATATATATATATATATATATTCTTTTTTGAAGAGAGAGGCAAAAAATTTTGACAGTCGTTCTAAAAATATGACATGCTATTATTATTATTATTATCAATAATGAAAACAAGTAATGTATTTTTAGGAATTTTACTGAATAATTGTGATTCGTTACGCGTTTTACTACACCGTGGCATCTTCAGACGAATGAATGTACAGAAATTATGCCATCTGTATATAGATAAAAATGAGAATATAAATACAAATGTTCTTAAGTAATTAAAAGCTTATTGGGTTGCTTCTTCTTAATTTTAGTATTAGAATCTCGGAAATTAAACGCAGTTTTTCAAATAAAAATTCACAAAAATTAAATATCTAAGTAGAACGTCATTGACTTCAGTGACAATTATTGAATTAGAGTCCCATTGCTCATTTTTCTCTGGGCTTAACCAAAAAAAGTTAAATTTGTTACACTCTCTCGACCCACAGTTTGAAATTTAGCATACAGATAATAAATATTGAAAGGTAGATCTTTGGGAAACTTTAGAAACCAACAAACCCAAACACCCAGGTAGACTCATCAATGAACAAGTCGATTTAAGCCCTTCACCTCTATGAAATCTCTTCAGGGAGCAATCTATTCCTTAATTTTATTGGATATACCTGTCATCAATAACCACTTAAGAAGAATCAACCCAATAAACTTTTAATTACTTAAGAACATTTGTATTTATATTCTCATTCTTATCTATATATAGTTGTCATAACTTCTGTACATTCATTCGTCTGAAGAAGCTACGGTGTAGTGAAATGCGTTACGAATCACAATTATTCAGTAAAATTCCTGAAAAAACATTATTTGTTTTTATTATTTATACAATAAAATCAAAATTTCTGCTTGAGAAACCTGATGGAAAAGATGATTTTCAGTCCATTATTAACAAACTTCATCATTTTGCCAAAGTTTTAGATTTTACACTGCTTCAAGAAATCAACGCACAGAATTTGAATTCAAATTTATTCAGAAGAAGTTTAGATATGTGAATTGAAGAATCATTTTTCCTATAATCCACTAGCACTAACGAATACTTGAAAAAATCGAAATTGAAATGGCAGTCATTGAAACTGAAATAAAAATAATAATTAAAAATGTAAAGCTTTTCGAATAAATCAAAGTTCGTACAAATCTGTTAAAAACGTATATTTCCACAATTTTTGCATGACTTCTACGAACTCTAAATCAATGACCTTATAGCTTTTCGATCCAAAATTTGATCAGTCTGTTCCGAACCTTATTCATGATAGCTGGCTAGGTTTACTGCCTTCTTAATGTTCTATTGAGAATGTCTCAGACATGCTCGGGATTGAGCTCTAGACTTCTTGCATGTTACTCAATTGAAGTTCTGGCGTTATCATGCATAAAAAAACATTTTTCAACCATGTCTGCCGTAAATAGTATAATATGTTCTTCTAAAATGTCTGTAACGTACTTCTGAGCATTCAGGGTTAGAATATTTATGATCAGATCTGTGGAGGTGTTCAAAAAATTCCTTCTTACACCATTATTGAACTGTCCATACAGACCGTGAAACACTTTAATTACTGCATGAGACATTTTCATCTCGTTTATTCCCGTTTCGCTGATCAGCTGGATCATTAGATTAAACAGCATTAGATTTTCTTATGAGATATGAAATCACAGGCCTATGTAAACAAGCCCACGATCACACGTATATTGAAGGAGAAGATTCAACCCTCCATCAACGAAATTCAGCCACATTTATGCAGAATGGTCATGGAAATTCGACAAACCAGTACCGAGGCAATTTACCCGATGTATTATTCCATAAATAACCTTATCTATGTACTTTATGATTCAATAAAAAATACTTAAAACTGGGTTTTCTATTTAAATAAATTTTGTGTTAATTATGGGTCACCCGCTACTTATATAGAGGTTATGCGTGTAGCGCCGATAGGCAGCCAGGCGAGACTCTGCAAAAAACAATGTTACAAAGCACAAGTTGAGAGAAAAAACCGAAAACTGTCATTTTACAATGGCATAACAGGAAAGATTATTCAATTGTTATCAATAATTCCTTGTTCGTGGGAGATAATAATGCTCCTTATTCCTTATTACGAGGCAATTATGGGATTTACAACGTAAGAAAGTATAAATATTATAATCGAAAGACATGCGATCAATTACGTGTAAACATTATACAAAAAACACATAAAACTAATGTGCATTTCTTTTCAGCGATATCGTTTGGCCGTATATATCAGAGATCTTTGAGCAATCGGATTTTACCTGAAAATAGTTTCACATAAATAATATCTATTAATTTCTTCAGTTAGTAATTTGTGATCTACCTCATTGTATCGATGTATCATTGCTGAAATGTTGAATTACAAGTTGTATAATAAAATTTAATTTGCGATTATCATTAAAACTGCCACGAAATGCAGAAACATTTGTAAATATACATTTGCAAACAATGTGAATATACAATTCAAGGACTGATTTTCTAAAAAGAAATTGAAATGTTCTCGGAAAGGTATTTACTAACTATTTATACGAGGTGTGGCTATTAAATTACGAGACTGATGCTGCTGCGGAATAAGTGTGCATGCGGCAATCGTCATTTACCAACAGATATTTAGTGTGGAGCTTTCTGTTCATAATGCAGTTAATATCGTTTGTGTCACCATTACAATTTAGTCACTACCTTCATTTCCGTTAGTGTTTTCATTTTGTTTAGTCGGAGTTTGTGTAATAGTAGAGAAATGAATTATTGTTAAATTTCACTGCAAACTTGGAAAAATCGCTTCTGAAACTTATAATTTACTGAAATAAGTGTATGGCAGAGAATGCTTATCGTGGGTACGTTTTTTTGAATGGTTTGAGCGTTTCCAAGATGGCCCACAAGATTCGCGGCCAGTAGCCCTTCAACGTCAAAAACGGATGACAATGTCGAAAAAGTTGATAATTTGATTCGGTCTGACCGTCGTATTCGTGCAATTACTGAAACTTTTGGCATTGATAATGAATGTGTAAGAAAAATTTTTCGTCACAATTTGAACATGCAAAAAGTGTCCGCCAAAATGGTATCAAAATTTCTCACGTGAACATGAAGCAGCTCGCAAAAAGACTTGTACTGACTCTTTGGATACAAAAGAATGAATCGAGTTCGTGTTTTTTGTTTACATACGATCCGGAAACGAAGCGCCAAACCATGTGTTGAAAGGCCCCAACTTCACCGAGAGCCAAAAACGCAATAATTAACAAGTCGAAATTCAAAGCATCGATGATTGTTGTTCTCGATATTTATGTGTTTGTGTACCTTCACTGGGTCCTGAAGGTTAAACAGCTGGGATACTTGGTAAACTACGTGGAGGAGTAAAAATGTGGAAGGACATGTACCAGCTCAGCCACGTTTCCAGAGGTTGCAGCCAAGTTCAGAATCCAAGTGTTAGAACATCAACCTTACTCCCTAGACCTTGTACCATTTGATTTGAATCTATTCTCTTAGGTAAAATCTGCATTAAAAAGGACAAGATTCGAGTTCGTGGAAGCTGTAAAAGAGAAAGTGGCTAGAGTGTTGAAGAAGTTGAGAGATGATGACTTCCAACAATGTAAATTTTTCATGGAGAGTTGTAGGAATAGAGGAGGGTTGTATATTGAAGTTGATGATAAGTAATTATGTAAAAATTAAAATGAATTTTTTTACGTCAGTCTCGCATTAATAGCTCCTCGTACACCTACAAGTTCAACAGAACCCTCAGTGCGTGAGTGTTACTCGCATTTGTGTGTTTTTCTTTTATAGATTTCTGCTATGCGGAAAATTTCACATCGCTCTAAACTCCCATCTGTGTATATAAAAATGTAAAATATTTTAATATATTCAAAAAGATCCACTGTAAATTTTCTCTGAATATCATTCTTTAAAATTGAAAGTCTAAAATCCATTCAAGTAGTGAAGAAGCGAAAGTAAATAGAATAAAATAAAACCATTGTATACTTTCTGCTTCACTTAGTCCAGTCCTTAAAGAGTTCTTAAACATTTCACTTCTACATTTTCTTCAATCGGACGAATAGTCGAGAAATAAATCAGTTTTTGCAGGAAATCTTGTCTGAGCCATTACTGCTGCATTACTCCCCCTCCTATGTTATCCCTAGGGTTTAGGATGCAACTCTGTCGGGCCAGCAGGAATAAATATCTGCACAGATGGTTAAATTGTGCTACGTACTGACCCTCTGTTTATACCTTTGATTTATTGATATGGCATGTACTATTCGCTTCCATTAAACTAAATATTAAATGTTACTCCCAGCATTTACATAAATATTGGAAAATGATTCACAAATATACGCCCTATACAGAAATTCTAAATTTTACGTAATATGTGCGAATATTGTCTATTTCCGACAGTTTTCTTTTCACATAAAACAAAAACTAAATATTTCATTAATAATCCTCTAATATAAACACCCAACTTAAGAATCTTATGATGCCCTTTTTAGTTTAATTTGATCCTAATTTATAGAGAGAACCTGTATATATCTATGTACAAAAGAGGCTCTATCGAACCATAGATAAATCCATCGATATACGCAATTAAAACATCCCACGAACGGTCATTTATTGCAATTTCATATCTTCTTGCACTAGTTCAATGAACTTTTCCTAGATGGCAGTTCTGGTATAAAAACTAGTTCTTCGATCGTCGTTTCTTGTCAACTGACTTGGACCAGTAAACGGAGATGCATTGGAAGTCTAAATGCATCACGTAGGCTTCGAAACAACGAAAAAACGTCTCATCTTCTCATATTTAGCTTGCTATTTGAAGGTTTATAGAAGGTTTAAGAAGATTTAACTTATGAGATGTCATTCTGGAGCTTTATGATAAGCCTTATAACGTATTTTTTTATCTTGTTTTGAGTTATATGTCGCTTTTATAATATACTGTCAGCTTTGTCAATAATCTGCATATCAAAAGGGATTTCAATTATTTGGTTAATACTAATTTGTGTGTTTTTCCATCAGGGGACTCTCAAAGTTCATCCGAATATACATAATCTGACACTGCTTAGTCGGGTTTATCTTTGGTTGTAAATGGGTTGAGCTATGTTTTCACTTACGTATGTATAATTAGAATGACACATGATATATGAAAATCATTCACAAGAGAAATGAGGCGGAAAACAAAAATGTATTTGTAATTGTAGGAATTAACATGTATGTATAATATATATATATATATATATATATATATATATATATATATATATATATATATATATATATATATATATATATATATATATATATATATATATATATATATATATACTTCAACGAAAACTAAACAGAGGCTATATCTACCAAGATATTCATTTCTGATCAAAACGCAAAAATAGGTCAATTTTTGTTTCAAGGGGGACACCTATTGGGGTACAAAACTTGTGGAGGTTGCAATCCTTGAACATTTTGAATAGGGAAGATGGGTCGAGTGATGACTCAAAAGAAAGGTGGTATCTTTGTCTACATTGCCTTGAACGAATTTTCATTTTTAATTGAAAACTGTAAAAGATACAGGGTGAGCAACTGAAAGATAGGGAAGACTATTTCCCCGAGACTATTCGAGTTTCAGTGAAGTAAAATGGAACAGATCCGTGCTGATCAATGGCAGTCATCATCAAGTACCATCCTCATCTCGAATTTCAACCCCTAGAGCAGGGGTGACCACCCTTGAAAATTTGGAAGAGGGTAGATGGGTTAGATTAGAATGAGAATTCGTTCACGGGGATGCAGACAAAGATAATACCTTTCTTTCGAGGTATCACTCGACCCATCTACCCTCTTCCAAATGTTGTGGCCACCCCTGCTCTAGGGGTTGAAATTCGAGATGGTACTTGATCACTACTATTGATCAGCATGGATCTGTTCCATTTTACTTCACTGAAACTTGAATAGTCTCAGGAAAATAGTCTTTCCTATCTTTCAGTTGCTCATCCTGTATCTTTTACAGTTTTCAATTAAGAATAGAAATTCGTTCAAGGCGATGTAGACAAAGATACCACCTTTCTTTTGAGTCATCACTCGATCCATCTTCCCTATTTGAAATGTTCAAGGATTGCAACCCCCGCTGAGGGAGTTGATATTTCAGGCAAGCTTTGTACCCCAAAAGATGTCCTCCTTGAATTGACCTGTTTTTACGTTTTGATCAGAAATGAATATCTTGGTAGATATAGCCTCTGTTTAGTTTTTGTTGACACACCTGTATATATATATATATATATATATATATATATATATATATATATATATATATATATATATATATATATATATATATATATATACTTTACAGGGTGGCAATCGATTATGGTACATTAGAAGTATACGGAAAACAAATGTATCGTTTATCACCTAATTTTGCATTAAGGGCTTATGTTAGTAGTTGTTAGTTTTATACTACTTCTATTTTTAACGGAAATGAAACTCCACGTTGTTAGTATAAATGGCATTATACACTTTTCATTTTATTCATTATAGAAAAATTATTTTCACACAATTTTTGTTACTACCCTAAAATGGACATTAAGAAAGATGTTTCCTCCTTTTGAAGATTGAAGTGTTATTTTTAGAACATTGAACTTTTTCTCCAGTCTATCTAATCAATAATATTGATGATGGATTCATTTTATGGAAATTCATTTCGATGTAAATTAAATAGAACACTTTCGTCGGATCTCCACAATGTTTATTTTTAATATTTTTAATACATACGACCGCTTTCGATAGTTACGTCATTTTCGAGGATCTGGAGCTTACAGTTGTGAGATAGAATGCGCTAATGTACCTTGAGTGATTCAATTTTTGTTGACTTTCGAGTGTGGTGAATTATGGGTTTTTAAAAAGTTTGGAAATTTCCTTACTTTCCAACAGATTCATTGTCATACGTGTATATCATTTGTGGAGAACTTTCAAATTATCTTATGTATTTATGTGTTTTGTAGATTTAATATGTTCAAAAACTTCGGATTTGTTATCTAAGCAGAGATGATCTTTTAAACTAGATTCAAAATTTCGAACTGTTTGTCCTACGTAAGCTGTTGAGTATTCATTGTATTCAATTCTGTATCTTCCAGACTGTTTGAATTTATTAGTTTTTTGTTTGGCGTGGAAAAGTAATTTGCTTGTGTTTGGACCACTGGAAAAGGTGATTGTTAAATTAAATTTGGATAGATAATTGCTGGTGATATTACAGTTTTTTTATCCTCAAACGTGCTCTATTTCTGCCTTTCGATTAATGACACGCTGGGAAATTCTGTCCCCTCACTAACCCAGGAATTTTGCGGAACTCCTTTCATGTTGGGGAAAGGGATCTTTAATGTCCAACACATCTCTGTTAGACAGGACCGACGGCTTTACATCCCCTCCGAAATATGGACACTCAACCGTTTCCCAGAATCCGAACAAACGCACTGATTTTATAAGGATTGAACCCAGAGAATTCTGCGCTTGGGACGAGCGTCATGTCCTCCACGTCACCGAGCCGGCGTTATTGGAGTTAGACTAGCGTATTTATTTTCTGGTTTTTCTATAATGGAATATAGTAGTTGGGAAATTCGTTCTTTGCGTTTAATACTGTTTATGCGGGAGATTGGAATATTATTAATTCATGCAATACTCTTAATGATATTGTTTTCCGTATTACAGTTTGTAACGGATAGGGGAATAGAGAAGGCTCTGTGAATCTGTAAATGTTTCTCTTCTAAATATGTTGTTGGTGAGTTTATTTCTGACTTTAGTGATAGTTATGTCTAGAAAATTCATTGCATTGTTCATCCGTGAAGGTTATTTTATCATGCACTTTATTTCGAAAATGTAAAAACTGGTCTATTTGTCTGTTTCAGCCTTGAAAACTGACAAAAATATCATCAATCAACGTATCTGTATCAAAAAATAATATTTTTGTGCTTACTTATCATTAATTATAGATTATTCAAGATTGTTCATGAAAATATCTGCTAATAAGTGACAGAGTTGGGATTCCATTGAAAGTCCTGAGTTTTGTTTGGAAAATTTTGATTCAAATCGGAAATAATTTTGTGATAAACAGGTCTTTAAAAGATAATGACATTCACGTTATCGTGTTATTTCGTATTATTCATCGGAATGTCGGAATGTTTGCGTATAGATTTTTTATATCAAAACTAAAATTGATAAGTGTCGAAAATGTATTCATGTTAAAAGGTGTTTTGCGGATTTAAGTTGGTGAGTTTCATGAGTTTTTGGTTTGAGTAGCTTTCTTTGCTTAACTGTGTTTATGTAGGATACAACTAATGAGTACTATTGATGCACTATTGATTTTATGAAATTTTATTTTCAATGAAGATGAATATACAGGAAACCAACTTACTTATATAGGCACTAGCTTAATTACAAATTAAGTAGTGGAGAGGTATTAATGTTTTGCTGGCTTTTGAGGGTGATTTCACTTGGGTTTTTTCAAACTTTATTGCCTTCCAAACATTTCAACAGATTGATTTTCTTTCCTTTGTCGCAATTATGGAGAATTTTGATATTATCTAATGTTATTAAATGTTTTGTAGTTTTTATAAGTTCACATATTGGAGACTTATTATCAGAAGATAAGTGTTCTTTAAATCTGGTTTTGAAATTCCTAACAGTCTTCTTTATATAAGCTACCGTACACTCATTGCAAACAATTTTGTAAACTCCTGATTTTTTGAACTTGTTTGTTTTTTGTTTAGCATTGAATAATAATTTGCTCAAGTTCAGACCACTTAAGAAAGAAGTGGTTATATTAAATTTGGAAAAATAGTTGGTCAAGTTATTGGAGAGGGGACCAGTGTAGTTGAAACTAGAGTATTTTCTCAAGTATCTTTTATGAAATGTGATATAATAATATAATAAAATTAATAATCAAATAACACAATTATTATATTCAATGAAGATACGTGCTCGAAAAAATACGCTAGTTCTAACTACGCTGGTCCTCTATCCAATCATCATCATCATCATCATCAAGCAGCTCGTTCTGTCCACTGCTGGACATAAGCCTCCCGTAAACTATGCCACATCCTTCTATTCTGTGCCGTCTCTATCCAATTCGTCTGGATGCGTTTTATATCGTCAGACCACCTTGTTGGGAGACGTCCTATACTTCTTTTTGCTTCGTGTCTTGGTCGCCATTCTAGAATTTTCTTGGTCCATCTTCCGTCGGTGGTTCTTGCCAGATGTCCGGCCCATTTCCACTTAAGTGTGGCGATCCTACTAATAGCATCCTCAACCCCACTTCTTTGCCTGATTATGTCATTTGATATTCGGTCTCTAAGGTATAATCCGAGCATGCATCTCTCCATGGCACGCTGAGCCACTCGAACTTTATTGGCCGATTTCTTAGTCAGAGTTAAAGTTTCCGCGCCGTAAGTCATGACAGGCAACACACACTGGTTGTAAACTTTTCGTTTCAAACAAATTGGGATATCTGATTTTAAGATATTGCTCAGTTTACCAAACGCTGCCCAAGTAAGGCCAATTCTTCTAAAGATTTCACAGGTTTGGTTGTCTCGACTTATTTTGATTTCATGTCCAAGATATTTGTAGGCTTGTTCAATTTCAGCATCACCTATCTGAATATTTCCACTTGTAACAATATTGGTCATATATTGTGTTTTAGACGCGTTCAGCTTTAGTCCAACCCTTTCAGAAGCTTGTTTGAGCCTTTCAAGCATTTCTTTTGCATCTCCTATGTTGTCGGATATGAGGACGATGTCGTCGGCAAACCTTAGGTGGTTCAAGTATTCCCCATTAATATTTATACCCATATTTTCCCAATCTATCCTTTTGCACATATACTCGAGTAGGTTTATGAAGAGTTTTGGCGAAATCGGATCTCCCTGTCGCACGCCCCTCTGTATTTCGAATGTTTCTGTTTTTGCATGAAGTTTCACACAAGCTGTGGCATGATCATATATGTACTTTATCTGTGCCATGTATCGATGGTCTATGCGACACTCAGCTAGAGCCTCTAACATTTTACGTTGGTTTATGGTATCGAATGCCTTTTCATAATCTACAAAGATGAGAACCAGGGGTTTATTGTATTCGAGGCATTTTTCTATTAAGGTTTTAATAGTTTGTAGATGATCATTCGTACCAAATCCGCTCCGGAAACCAGCCTGCTCGTAGGGTTGGTAGAAGTCAAGTTTGACTGTCAACCTTTTTGTAATAATTTTCATATAGAGTTTGTTTATGTGCGATAAAAGGCTGATGGGTCTATAGTTGTTAAGGTCAGTGATGTTTCCCTTTTTGTGCATTATCACCACCACGGCGTTGTTCCATTGGGTTGGAGTTACACCCTCCGTTAGGCATGCATTGAACAACTTCTGGATCTCTCGCAGCAGAGTCCCTCCTCTTGCTTTCAGAGATTTTATCACAACCTCATCATCACCAGGTGCTTTATTATTTTTCATCTCTGCTAATGCCGTTGATATCTCATCTATTGTTATATCTGGTATATCTTCTGACCCAACGTTTAGTATTTTAGGTAAAGGGTTTTCTTCTGTTTGGTTTTCTCTTAGTTGATAGAGCTCTTGGTAGAAACCTTTGGTAATTTCAAGGATTTCATCTTTATTCGTTGTTACGTTCCCTTTCTTGTCCGCCAACTGCCAAATATTTTTCTTTCCTGGGCCCAATCTTCGTCTTAGTACTTTCAAACTCCTGTTCTCCTCAATCACTCTCGTAATCATCTCTGTATTGCAGTTTCGTGTGTCTCTTCTGATAGCTTTCGAAATATCTTTGTTCAGTTGTTTTAATTCGCCTGTACTTGTTGTTTGTTTATTTTTAAGTTGTCTTCTCCTTTCCATAAGTGTCTTTGTTGTCTGACTTAATTTTCCCTTGTCTCTCGATGTTTTGGAACTACAACCTTTTTCGGCACTTTTAATGATCTCAGTTAGTTGTTGGTTTTGTTCGTCAACAGTTTTATATGTTTCGTTTTCTAGGTTTTCCAGGTTTGTTTCTATCAGCTTTTGGAATTTGTTGATATCGTTAGGAGATGTCCATTTCATGTGGTTTGTCTTATTTATCATTCTTGATCTTGCTGTCTTAGTATTTATCACTACTCTTGCTCTGACCAATCTATGGTCGATTCCTATAGAGCAACTATTCAAAATGGTAACATCATGAACTATTTCTTTTTTGTTGGCTATTATGAAATCTATTTCGTTTTTGGTCCTACCATCGGGGCTTTGCCAAGTCCATTTGCGTTGGAATTTCTTTTGGAAAAAGGTGTTCATCACATAAGCTTGATGCTGCTGCAAGAAATTTAGGAGAACATTGCCCCTTTCATTTCTTCTGCCGATCCCATGGTTTCCAATCGGTGTATCTGAAGGGTCTTCACTGCGTCCGACTTTTGCATTGAAATCTCCCATCACAATCGTATACTGTGTGGCTGCTTTCTGATGCATAGCTATAGGGAGATCTTCATAGAAGGTTTCAAGCTCTTCGTCAGTATGGGCCGTTGTTGGGGCGTAGGCTTGTATAATTTTAAGGCAATATCTTTTGTTTAGTCTAAGTATCAGATAAATGACTCTTTCGCTGATACTGTCCACTTGTACAATGTTTTGAGAGTGTCTTTTGTGAATAAGGAAGCCAACTCCGCCATCTGAGGAGTTTTCTTGTCCCTTGAAGTGGAACACGTGACCCGCCTCCAGAGTTAATTGTCTTTCTCCTCTTCTTCTGATTTCACTGAGTCCTATTATGTCCCAACGTACGTGGGTAAGTTCTTCCTCAAGTTCAAGCAATTTATGTTCCGTTGATAATGTTCTCGTATTGTAAGTAGCTATTTGCAGTGTCCGTCTCCGTTGGTAGCTTGATCCAACCCGGATATTCTTAGCACCCTCTACTCGCTGTCTTGACTGGCTGCTACCGTAGCCAGGAACATTTGAGTCGCCGGGGACTGAGGGCCTTTGATAGGTTTTGTCTTTCATAGTAGTAAACGGGGATTTTTAGCCTTACCTCCACCACGCTGGCCAGTGGTAGGGGGTCAATTTAGAGAGATACATTTCCTTAACTCTCGATACAACGGTTATACCGCCGTGACTCGGTCGCCAGAGCCTCGTCAGTTGTACAGCAGGGTGTACCGGATGACAATTTTTTGTCATCTCTCGTGCAGGTGAGGTTGACATTTGGGTTGGCATAGACCATCTCGCCATCACCCCTTACACCCCTATCCAATAATTGTCGTGTTTTTCAAAATAAAGTTGCGGAAAGTATAATGTATATTTTACTTCATCTTCGTAGGATACAACTGGCTTGGTGGAGTTTTCCTTTTTGTATAATTTGATTAAAGTTTATATTTTTGGAGCTTGAAGGTTGCTCGGAATAAGTTCCTCCTTGTCCTCTTCATTAGCAGATTAATTCGATTGTTCAAATTCTTCTTCGTTTTCTTTAATGAATTGTTTTATAGGTTCTCTTGAGATTTCTTTTGGGTCGAAAGTATCGATGATGTCTAGCATTTTTCTTATATTCGTCGAGGCATAGTATACTATTTCCTCGATCAGCTTTCGATAGAATAGGATCTTTATTCTGTAATTTGGTTGAGATATATTTTGTTGTTTCAATGTGATTCTGTTAAATTAGTATTATGTTAGATTTTTTAATGATTTCATGATTTTGTGTTTGTGAGCAACTGGATTTATAGTAGTGTTGATGTATTATTGAATGTTTAGTTCAGCTTGACCCCCAATTGATTCGTCATTTTAACCTCTTTTGTTATTATAAGGGATGAATTCTGATCCCTATTCTTTCTTTTATCTCTCCTCAGATAACAAATCCGAAGTTTTTGAACATATTATATCTACAAATCAAATAATTTTATACAATAATTTAAAAATTGTCCACAAATGCAATAAAGGGACAACAATTAATCAGTTGGAAAGTTTGGAAATTAACAAACTTTGTAAAAACCCCAAATTCACCACTTCAAATAGTGAACTAGAATTGAATCGGACACACATTCATAGGTGATGTAGATTAGTTAATAGTTTTTAATAAAAGCGACTTTTTCAAATACAAATATCTATTTTTCTCAATTTTTCTGGAGGTACATTTTCAGATAATTTCTTAACGTTTTCTATGGTTCTTTGATTCAGGACTTTATTAAAGTTCTAGTAAATATTTAAGAAAATGAAAACGAGGTTAACGATGGTTGTGAAATTAATATTTTGACATTCAATTATTTTATTTCAGATTATTACTTGATTTGCATATTTACAAAAATTCAAACATGAAAAATAATTACAAAAATTAGGCATTTATTTATGATTCGTGTTTAATGCCAAAAAGTTACACAGGTGAAAGTGTTAATCTCTTACAACCCCTATCATTATTTTCTCATTATTTTACTGTTCATTGGTAGTTTATTGATATAACAGAAAATGAAAACAAAATCAATCAGATTTCGGGAGTTATTTATATTTATTGCAAGTGTCAAGTAAAAGGAATTTTTGAGAATAATAGTGCTCAAAGATTGAGTAAAATCTCTGTCAAAAAGTAAAAATTCTCTTAGTCCATACATTTTTCAAATATAGAGAACATAATCGTAAATTAGATTCAAGAGTAACTAAATGGAGGTGCACCAAACAGAAGGGCAACATATGCTGCAACGACAAAATATGAGCTCCTATGTTAAAGGAAAGGCAGAACAAAATGTATGAGAAGAACTGTCAAAGAGCATCTGACAAGAAATATGCCATACTGAAGCTGACATTCCGTGTTTAACGACGAATGATGACCAAAATGTATCCAAGAAGTTTATGAAGCATTGGATAAACTGAACCTGAAAACCAACAGAAACGATGAATTTTTATTGATCGATGATGTTTTAGAGAGTTTAGTAATTTTTTCGTGTGATCAGAACCTAAAATTCTTGAACCGACAATTGCAAGAATATTTCAATCATGAATTAATTAAGGATATGGGCCGTGATGGACATACAGATTATACACCTGGTATTTACTTGGGGCCAAGATGGACACTGTCCAGAGCATTCAATCTGGGTCCTGGGCCGAGATAGGCACCATCGTTTCAATTTGAAAAGATGTTCACAAATCTTGTTGCATATTGTTGCTTTTGAATTAATTTCGAACTTGTTGGTACCAATTAGATGGTGTATCTGTACACTGCACACAAATATGCTCAATGTCGGATGAATTCGTTAATTAGGTTAGGTTAGGTTAATAATTGGCAAGATCTGCTGACCTCAGACCATTGAATTTTTTTATATGGACTCATTAAAGAAACGGTATTCATTCAACACCACAAAAGTATGCAGGAAAGTTTCGAGTTCGCTGGGAAAATTTATATCCTAACATTCTGAGAAGAGCAATCAATTGAGATAATTTGATAAAAAAATTTATTATCTGCAAGATATTGTTTCATTCTCATTTATTACTTGTTATGTACAATCTAAAATATTTAGTATTCTGTTCCAATATTGAATTGGATTTACGCTCTTCTGCAAATTTGGTTATCTTTTGCTAAATGTTCTGCAAGTTTCCCATATTATTTGTTGACAATAATTATAAGATTATACAGGGTGTCCGTGAATTGCGTGTACAATGTTATACAACAGATTCTTCAGCTCGAAATAAGTCGATTTAGGCCAACGTAACTATATGAAAAATTTCTTCGTTTGGCAGCTAGAGGTCGTCAAATCCTAAGATTTGTTTTCTTATTTTTCTAATAATTCAAGAACGACTCAATCGATAGAAACCATATTTGCGTGTGCGTTATTCACGTTTTTTAGTGATCCACTCAATGACTTTTTACAAGTTTCGAACGTGTTTTTAATCAACCATAATTTTTCAACTGTCTGCGTTTGAGCAAAACTGTTTCAGACATTGAGTAGCTCGGCTAATTATAAAACTTTTATGTCTCTTGATAAATTTCGATATGATGAGCGGTTCAATCACAAAAAAACCGTTTTTTAATTTCATGATTTCCTTTCTTCAACCACCTATCAAGTCCAAAATATCACATTTTACCATGTTGGTTTGGATTCATTTCTGTGATCTGGCAGATCGTCATTTTATTAGGCTTGACAACCAATTGTTGACACAACAGTGTTCCTTAAGTTCTTAACTAGGTATTTCGTGATTTTTTTATCACTATTAGGTTATGGTGTAAGGATTTTGTCGAGGCAATGGACGTGAAAGCGCGAGAGTATATGCTGAAAGAATTCCAGATCGCATAGTGCCGAATCAACAAACGTTTGGAAATCTGGAGAGGCGCCTCCGCGAGAATGGTTGCCTCAAGCCCAGAAATTTGGATCGCGGATGGACGACAATGAACAGTAAGGACGGTAGAACGCGAAGAACAAATTTTGGACATGGTTTAGGAAAACGCACAATTAAGCACGAGGCGTTTAGGTTAGCAGTTGGTCGTTCCTGAACCAATGATTCATGATGTCTTGATCACATCCTTGATCACATCCTTGATCACATCCTTGATCACGACGGTGCACCTCTTCACATCGCTTTAGCAGTTCGCGAGTTCTTACATGCACAGTATGCAAATCGTTGAATAGGAATTGGAGCTGATGCTCCTGCAAGTTGGCCAGCACGATCTCCCGAGCTGACATTTACATATGAGAATTTTAAATGCTGCCAACTCCTTCAAAAATGACCCTGAAGTAATGCCAAGGGTCCAATTTAATTTCTTAAAGCAAGATAACTCCTGCATTCAGCAAAATGGTGGAATTTTCTAACATTTACTATAGTTGAATGAAATTTTATGTGTAAACGAATTAATCGTTATTCTGAAGTGATTTGTTTCTTCTTATTTAGTTTTCAACTGATCAACCTGTTTTCATATTTTTAAATAGTCATTGTGAAACACTTATACTTATACTACTGAACATTGAATTTCCTATTTGCTTGATCCGATTTAGCAACCTAGAAAACATCATTTTGTCAACAAGAGGTTGTCAAGCATAATAGAATGACAATCTGCCAGACTACAGAAATAAATCCAAAGCCAACATGGTTAATATGTGATATTTTTGACTTGCTAGGTGGTTGTAGAAATGAACTGTTTTTTTTCATTGTAATTTCTCAAGAGACAAAAAAGTTTGGTAATTAGTCTAGCTACGCAATATCTAGAACAGTTTTGCTCAAACGCAGACAGTTGAATTGATTAAAAACTCTTGTAAAACGTCATTGAGTGGATCACTGAAAAACGTGAACGACGCACCCGATTACGCATACGAAATATGGTTTCTACCGATCCAGTCATTCAATTATTTGAAAAATCAGAAAAAAACCTTTGGATTTGGCGACCTCTAGCGGTCAAACGAAGAAACTTTTCATATAGGTAAGTTGGCCTAAATCGACTTATTTCGAGCTGGAGAATCTATGGTATAACGTTGTTCACTCAATTCACGGACACCCTATATATAATATGTTGCTTGCATTTCTTATACTTATTATCATTTTTGAATTTTTATAATAAAATAATGATATTTTGCAAATAATAAATACCTCACATCCATCGTAATTGTTGTTTTAATCATTTCAAAATTAACAGATTTAAAAAGGAATAAGAAATCTTAGACGTAGGAAAACTTAATACTGAAATCATTTTCAAATGACTCTTCAAAAAATGAGGAGAAAGGTAATGGATTTTCAAATAAACGATTTTATTGAAATATTAATATGTGCATAAATAATCTACGTAACCTATGGAATTAAATTTTCAAGTGACTTTGACGTTAGAAAATTGCTACTTCAATGGACAACGCCAACTCAATTCCACAGGTAATATGGATTATTTAACTATCGGGAAAAAAACAAGGTATGGGAGAATTTATTCCAAATTGAAACCTGTTCGAAAAGAAATTGATTTTTGCGTGATTGGTCTAAGCGTTACGTTATTTACAAAATATTTATAAAATAGCTTTATGTCCTTTGTATTACTGAAATGGAAATGAAATTTTTTATCATCAATTAGATTTCTCATATCCATAATCATATTACAAGACATTTGTATTTTCTACCAAAGCAAAGCTATCGATGAAACACAAATTTTAATTACTTTATAATTTCAATAATTGCTCGCTAGATATTCTTAATGGAGTTATATTATTTTATTTGAATCACGGATACCATAGTCAAAAATAGTCAAATTTGATCAAAATATCGAGGATTAAACTGAAACTGCTTGATAATTCAACTACAACAGCTGGAAGACTAGTTCAAAATATAGAAACACTCTTCAGAAAATTAAATTAAATAAACTCTAATTTCGCATCTCTCCCAAATTTGTGCTCACAGAATCGTAATAGAGAAAAAATGTGCAGAGAACAATTACTGTACCAGTCTTGATAATTCAATTTGCTGCTGCTGCACAATGCTAGGTAACACGAAAACAACCAATTTCATGTTATCATTAAATTATCAACCATTCACATTTCCATTATTGGATAATCGAAATACTCAAAGCAGTATTTCCATCGCGGTTTAATTCAGTCATTTCATTTTGATGCAACGATAATTAGAGCTGGTAATTCGCTTTTTTTAATAAGCGGTCGTAACTCACGACTGGGAGCCATAGGCGTAGATTGTATATCATTTCCTTTATTGTCAAGGGTGATACATCAAGAGCTTATGTCTATTTGGATGAACTTTCTCTTTGTATGGCTTTGTTATTTTGTGTTTGATGAGAGTTAAGAACATTGTGAAAACATTTGCTGCATAGACGCTCTAAAGTCTAAGTGAGGCTCCATCTGGCTGTGCTCATCAATTCGATGAGTCTTCTGATGGAGCCCTAGGGTTCTTGCGTGTACCTGGCTTAGAGAGCAAGAAATCATTTGAATGTTCGGGTTTGACATTCAGATAGAACGTTTTCCTCGATGTCACACCATTCTCAGCTATCCTAATGAATTCTGATTCTGCGCAGATGGAGACACTGACATAAATGTCCTGTAAGAAAGCCTACAATGTTGCTCAATTCCATTCAACTCAGTGTGACCAGATCCAAAATGAATTTTTCAGAAAGATTTGAATTATGGAGGCCGTTACTTGATGTAGATCCATGATATAAATGAGATAAAAAACACAAGGTTTAACTTTAATCTACACTTTATTTGAAAAAGTTCGACGACGTTTCGCTGACACAGCAGCTTTATCAAGAATGACAAACAGAATGAAGAGTATGGTATTATAAACAAATCGTAGAACAAGTTGGATGAATAACAGGAAAATCCACACCGAGCCATTGTACAGTTAGTATGAAAGGTAATAAAAACTAATTAAACAAGTTGAGTAGGGGTGAATAATTCACGTCTACCTGCTCATTCAAAAGCTTGTTCGAATGTTTGTATCTATTTATTTCTAATGCTTCTAGGAGATCTAATTTTGATATTTTTGATTTTATATGTAATACGTCAAAGTTTTTATTGAATGAATGGTTTTCTTTTATTAGGTGGTTTGAATAATTTGAATCAGATTTATTTTTATCGAAGCTACGTTTATGTTCAAATGTTCTTATGCCAAAACTCCTATAGGTCCTACCGATATAAATTTTATCACAAGAACCGCAATTGAGTTTATAGATTCCTGATTTATTTGATTTTTAAACACGAGATTTATTATTTTTAATATGTTTACCTAAGTTATTAGAAGTTTTGAAAGTTATATTAAGATTTTGTTTGACGAGAAAGGATTTAATATTTGTACTGCAGAACCGCAGAATGTTAAACTGTTGAATATTTTATAGTCTTTATGAATAGGATATACTTCATTTATTGCTTTCTGATACAGTTTTTACGAATGATTAGATCTATCATATCCGGATTATATGAATTATTAATGGCTATCTGTTTGATGATGTTTAACTCTTTATTATAATCTTCTACTAAAGGTAAATTGAGTAACCGATGTACCATGCTGTTTAAAGCTGCAACTTTGTGTTGAATTGGATGTAATGAGTAGTTATGTATAATTGTATCAGTATGTGTTGGTTTACGAAAGACCGAAAAAACAACATCTATTACAGTAGTGAAAATGGTTTGATCATGGGAAATCCTTTGAGTCCACTTTTAGCAGAGATTTTTATGAATAATATTGAACAGAAAATTTATGCACATCCACTCATTTCCAAATTTCTTTATTGGTATAGATATGTTGACGACATTTTAGTATGTTTCATTGGAACTACTCGTCAATTAGAATTATTTCTTAATTTCATTAATTCCATCCATTTGAACATTAAATTCCATTGAACAGAACGATTCCATTAATTTTTGGACTTGAAAATCACTAAACAAAATAATAATCATGTTTTTCGGTCTTTCGTAAACCAACACATACTGATACAATTATACATAACTACTCATTACATCCAATTCAACACAAAGTTGCAGCTTTAAACAGCATGGTACATCGGTTACTCAATTTACCTTTATCAGTAGAAGATTATAATAAAGAGTTAAACATCATCAAACAGATAGCCATTAATAATTCATATAATCCGGATATGATAGATCTAATCATTCGTAAAAACTGTATCAGAAAGCAATAAATGAAGTATATCCTATTCTTAAAGACTATAAAATATTCAACAGTTTAACATTCTGCGGTTCTGGAGTACAAATATTAAATCCTTTCTCGTCAAACAAAATCTTAATATAACTTTCAAAACTTCTAATAACTTAGGTAAACATATTAAAATAATAAATCTCGTGTTGAAAAATCAAATAAATCCGGAATCTATAAACTCAATTGCGGTTCTTGTAATAAAATTTATACCGGTAGGACCTATAGGAGTTTTGGCATAGGAACATCTGAACATAAACGTAGCTTCGATAAAATAAATCTGATTCAATTATTCAAACCACTTAATAAAAGAAAACCATTCATTCAATAAAAACTTTGACGTATTACATATAAAATCAAAAGTTCGAAATTAGATCTCCTAGAAGCATTAGAAATAAATAGATACAAACATTCGGACAAGCTTTTGAATGAGCAGGTAGACGTGAATTATTCACCCCTACTTAACTTGTTTAATTAGTTTTTATTACCTATCATACTAACTGTACAATGGCTCGGTGTGGATTTTCCTGTTATTCAACCAACTTGTTCCAGGATTTGTTTATAATACCATACTCTTCATTCTGTTTGTTATTCTTGATAAAGCTGCTGTGTCAGCGAAACGTCGTCGAATTTTTTTTTAAATAAAGTGTAGATTAAAGTTAAACCTTGTGTTTTTTATCTCATTTTTCAGAAAGGATCATTCTCAGTTTTTCCAGTTTCTTGTCTATTTTCTGTCACTGACTGCTATGCTTGAAGTTTATTTTTTGTGCACCACTTATCCACCTCTATGCTTATGCTTCCATAGGAAATGCAGTTGACCAGTTGTATTTTTACCACGAGCCAATTCAAGCCAGCCTAGCTGTTTTTTTGCATGGTTCGACTGAATCGCGAAACACTCAATAATTACAATGTTACAAGTGATTTAACTACAGTGCTATAACTATATAGTCAGTATAAAAATATCTTTGCCATGACATTTTAGATTTATACTTTCTTGAGCGCATATAACTCAGTGTGGTAGACATGATAGTGGCTTTCTAGATGAAGGTTTATGGATTTTTCAAGTTTCACTTTGTAAATCCCAGTCAAACCTGTGCCTTGCCTGTCTTAGAACCAGTTGTTTGAGTCAGCTCAATAGTCGTAGAGATAAATATTCCTTATACAAGCAATATTGTCTTCTGAGTAATGACACTATTGAGGATGGCCTTAGGTCTGTTAATCCAATGAGCCACGGCAGACAGTAGTCCACTTTGTGTAAATCCAGTATCTGCCTGCAATGGAACATGTTTGCTGTTCATCCGCATACGATCTGTTTTATAATAACGTCTTGTAATTTGTCATAAAAAGTTATTAACAAACGCCCTCTTTGTATTAAGCAAGGTTGCTGCTGTTATATTTCAGCATTCAAAACTATGTTCCTACTTGACTAGGACTTGAAGTGCAGTTTCATTTTAAAGTATTGAAAGATCAAACAGAACTTTTTTATTGGGGACTTTTATTCAGGGAATAGTACCTTCCGTAAAAGGTTCAATATCCTTCCCTGAAGGAGCTAGTTTCAGGATCCACTCTACATAATCATTGTCAACCTGGGTCATATAGTAGTGGTACATCCTGGTCGGATATCATGAATAGGAGGAACAGACTGAAGTTTCGGTTTTGTTTTATTTCGTCACCTAGCTATCTCGATCCGTTGGAGCGCTTCAAGTACATATATACGTATACATATACAATTGGCCTCCTATAAGGAATTGACACAGAGGCTTCCACCAGTGCCATCGGGAATCGAGAAAACAAAAAAGAGGTAGATCAAACAGAAAACTTTGTGAAGACAGACGAGTTCGACTATCTACATATATAGCGATGAATTTCGTATGTTATTAATACTGAGATATCAAAATTTTCCATTTGCTATAAACAACATAAACTGAATTTTATGAAAAGGAAAGTTTATACCTGGCGCAAACTAAAATTCAATTTGGCAAGATTAATTGAATCATATAAAATGAAATTGCATTAATTATCATTATAAATAGAAAAACTAGCAAAGACTACATTGATTATGTCTCAGCAGTACGCATCATCCACCACCCAGAAATAACGCCTGATGTCCAGCCTCTTGCTCAGAGGCGGCAAGTTGCTGATTTTTACAGATAGTTCCATTGTGAATGCTCTGAAGAACTGAAAGGCTTGGTTCTGGAAAGGTTCTAGTTCTAAAGAAAAACCAGGCTCGCGGAAAAGTCTCATCAGTAGACGGTCCAACCACT
Source organism: Cryptolaemus montrouzieri (assembly GCA_013387265.2). Taxonomy (NCBI): domain Eukaryota; kingdom Metazoa; phylum Arthropoda; class Insecta; order Coleoptera; family Coccinellidae; genus Cryptolaemus; species Cryptolaemus montrouzieri. The sequence goes on along the minus strand of JABFTP020000001.1, from coordinate 72,776,093 downwards.
GATGCCACGTACCTCTCTCTATAGAAATTCTTTCGTTTACTGGGCTAGTGTGTTTCCATCGAAAATCATTCCGATAACTTACAAGAAACGAGTGAACACACACATTAAATCAGCTTAGGCGGCTACAGCTGTGGCGTGACATGCATCCCTTCCTCTCAAGAAATGGGAATAAAAAAGAGAGATCAAACGTATCATTTTTTTTCAATTTATGAGAACCGGGAGAAAAAACTCAAGCTTAAAACATGAACCTCTTCCCATTGATGCATCAAGAACAGCTAGTCTTTGAGTGTGTTTTGAATATAAAATGCCAGGGAATTCTTCTCTGCAAAAGCTACCAGGTATGACCTACTGAATCTAGTGTTCCTACCAGTCATTTAGAAACAAGAGCAATGGTCAAGAAAGGATTTGCATGGACGACATCACCATGAGATTAATCAACCCTACCTCGATAAAGAAGCTTCCAACAAATGGTTGATGAAAGAAAAACTATTCGTGGAAACAGAAGGATTCTTCATGGCCAGTCAAGACCAAGTCCTCGCTACAACCACAAAAAACTTATAAATAAGGACGGAAAATTACAAACAGATAAGTGCAGAAAATGCCATATAAGATCGGAGACTATACAGCATATTACGTCCGACTGCGAACAACTGGCCAATACGGACTACCTTTACAGTCATAATAAAGTGTGCAACATTATCAATCAGAAACTTGCACACAAGACTTCTGAATACCTTCCAGCCACGTTACAAGTATCAACCGGCGCCCGTATTGGAAATGACTCTATCAGATTATTATTATTGAGAGAGCCAGAACCGCAATGCTGGTGGATGTCGCCATACCGAGTGATAACAACGTGCTGAACAAGTTCCAAGAAGAAAAAATTCCGGACCCCTGGAATAGGGTTCGGGTTGTCTTCATTCCCAAGCCGGGCAAGATCGTGCATAAAATCGCCTTAGATTTTAGACCAATTAGTCTCACCTCCTTCTGAAGACTATGGAGATACTAGTAGAAAGATATCTTAGTGAGAACGCCCTAGTGGAGCGCCCTCTAAATGTCATTCAACATGCCTACGAGCAAGGTAGATCAGTCGACTCAGCACTATATTCTGTAGTAGGGTATAACGAGAAAGGACTGGAAGAAGGCAAAGTCACTCCATGAATAGAAATATTTGCTATTATTCGGTGTGTACAGGAAAAGCTACACATGAATTACAGAGACGCATACATTTACATATACTTTGACAGCCAGAAGGCCCTCGGTTATCTGAAAGATACGAAGGTTACATCCAAACTAGTGGACGAATGCAAAGCAGCACTTCGATAACTCCCGGCCCATCAGGGCATCGAAGTAAACGAGATAGCAGACAGCCTCGCTAAAAAGGCAACAGTTGTCAGGCCGATCGGACCGGAACCAATTCTGACCATCCCATGGAGCTACGTGATCTTTTTGTTTCAAAACTGGAACACCACCGAGGCACTGATATATTGGGCAGGCATCTCGGGACAAAGACAGTCAAAAGACTCGATAAAAAGTCTGTTGGGACGCTAGTTGGCCTATTGATAGGATATCAACTCAACAAACACCTACACGTCATGAGACTATCGGAAACCACACAGTGCCGTTGTTGCCAAGGAAATGACGAAACAACGGAACACATACTCTTCGAATTCCCCGCTCATAAGGTGACAAGACTGAAGACCTTGGCACTGAAACACCCAGCGCCCGGATGATCCAGGAGGCCAGCTCAACAGTCTTGCAAGCTTCATCAAAAAGTTTTTGCAAGACACATAACAAAATAATACAATACGGCAAGTACAATGGTCCAAATGGCGTGAGTTCTGCCCATGAGGGCACCATGCAAGAAGAAGAAGAAGAAGAAGAGGCACCTCGATAAAGTAGATATCGTTCCTGTCATCATTTCTTCGACTGGGTTAATACCCAAAAGTTTGCAAGATAGCCTTAAGAAATTAGAATTGCATAAGAACACCTATATAGAAATGCAAAGTCAAGTATATTGTAATCGAGCCTATTCCCTTTGATTGCTGAATCTGGGAAAGGTGAATTATATCCAGCAAACAGCTGAGATAAATAATAATAATTATATTGATAATAATAATTAATATTAGGTTATCAGACCACAAACTCAGATGAGACAAACAAGAATCATATTCTCACTATGCAAATCATAAGAAAACCATACTTTTTATAATAATTATGATATTTTACATAAAAGAAAATTAGATTAGTCATTTCTGTTGTCTTTAAACAACAACAATGTCTAAAAACACAAACTAGTAAAAGAAACAGTAGAATCGTTATTTCATCATTATTTGAAAGAAAATAATCATTTGATTCTGATCAAAAACTTCTCATTGGCGGGGGTTAATACTGTTATATGAGGTAATTGATCAAACAGCATGCTTTTTGGTACGACGATGTCCGCAGATGTGGATGATTCAGATAGATGTACAACTCAAGGATATCGATATATGAGAGAACTTTGAATTAATGAATTTTACTGGACAATTTCGTGATTGACACCATTGATATTTATTAATTTTTTTAGTATGAAAGTATTTCGACGCCTACTTGGTTATTTGAATGTGGAAAAATAAACTTAAAATCATTTCTCTACAAACTTCGAACAAAAGGATACATTTTGCTGACTGATTTTCTGAAATGAACTTAAGAACTTCTGGCTCATGAGTTCTACTCGAACTTGGCGGATTTACTATGGTTTATGGTGAGCTACTTTGAGAGCTAATAGCAAGTTACAGAACTTTAATTTCGAAACAATACTTGAAAAACAAAAATAGCCGATTCTCGTTACTTTGATATATCTTATAAATTTATTAATTTTTTTTTATTTATGCGCGCTTTCCAGGAATAGGTGAACCTGTTACACCACATGAGTAGGCTCCTGGAAAGAATTGAAGAGTCTGTTTACTAGCTTCTTGAAGAGGGCCAAATTGTAGGATGTTGGAAGATGTTGGACGGAAGCGAGTTTCACAGTCAATGGGCCCAATATACGAAAGAATTCTTATAGGGAGAGGTTCGAGGGATCGTTAACTGTACCACCATATGATGAGAACTCCTTGCCAGTCTAGTGTTGCGGCAGAACATGAGTTTTCCTGGAACAAGGTCTTTCAGCTCCTTGGAGCATCTTCCATGGAAGTATCTGTAAAACAGAGAAAGGTCAGCAACTTGACTTCTGAGAGCCAGCGGTTAGAGATCGCGGCTGATCTCCAGGTGGTCGATGGGGCGTATAGCCCGTTTTTGCACACTATCCAACATCCGCATCGAATGTTTGGGCGCAGATCCCCATACATGGGAATAATATTCCAAGTAGGTAGAATCTGCGCTTTATATAGAAGCAACAGCTGAGGTGAAGTATCGCTAAAAACACTAAGTTTAGCTGATGCCAACTTAGCTATTGCTGATACATGTTCATGCCAGCAAATCTTGGAGTTAATCGTTATTCCGAGAAGGTGCATTGAATCTTTTGATGCAATTTTTTGGCCTTGCATTATTAGACGAGGCTCTCCAGCGGGGTCCTTTCTAGGAAACGTAGCTGCTTGCGTCTTGCTCGCGTTGAAGCTCACTAGGTTCAACTAACCCCACTCAGATATCCTCTGTAAGTCAGAGTTCAAGTTATGAATTTGTTGACATCTCTGACGATGAGATTCCGCAGCTGTAACCGGCAGCAGACTACTGAAAGACAGGGTACAATCGTCTGCAAAACCGAAGATCTTGTTCTCTGTAGATGACAGAAGATCGTTTATCTGCAACAGAAACAAGATTGCGAAAGAATGGATCCCTGAGGTATTCCTGCTTCCAACTGGAAACAATCAGATGTTACACCGTCGACCACACTTTGTATTGATCTATTTGCAGCAAGTTTATTCAACAAGGATGCATGCCTAACCCTATCTAAGGCTTTAGAGATGTCAAGAGCTGTTGTTCTAGATTCCCCATGTTTTTCCATCGTTGATCTACAAACATGAGTGACGTAGGCGAGCAGATCTCCTGTCGATCTTTGCCTGCGAAAACCATACTGACGGTCTTTAATAACTTAACGATATGATTCAATACTTTCCTCTCCGTGCTTTTGTTTTTTCAATCGTCCATTTCAATTTCACAAATGTTTTAGAGTAATAAGGGAATGAAAAATAATGGTAAAACGCTGTCATTCTGAGAATTTTTATCCTACATGACAGTATGTATTAATTTCTTTGAGATTCTTAAGGAGCTCTACTATTTATTTATCGAATTGAAATGGGTCTCTGAAAGTCTGAATGTTGAACAAAACGTGCAAGATCGAAGCTTAGACTTCTAAGCAGGATTGTCGTTACTTGGGTACATTTCGCTATCCAGAAATAAAACAGCAATCTAACCTGAAAAGTTAGATTTTCAAATGTCTACAGATAAAGTTCTGACTTCAATTTTTTGAAACTGTCATGAAATAATGGTCATGATTATGATTATCTAGTGGTGTTTTCTTTTGCAGGATAATACCCATGCACATAAATCGCATGCTGCATTAAAAACTTAGGTATTCAAGGTTCGAATTATTCGAACATTCGCCTTGAACCAAATCTGGCGTCGATCGACTATCATTCTTTCGTCGACTGAATAGGGATCGTTAATCTTCTTTCAGCGAAGAGGTGATTGAAGTAATAAAGACTTTCTGATTAGCTAGAGGCATTGAAGGCGCTTTGTAATGAATTAATATATAATAATATATGGGGAAGAAGGTAAAAAAAGAATACTTCGAATTTCTTTTTTCCTTCCATAAGAATTGTCTCAGAAGTACAAGACCTACCTCTATGTTTCTTCGCGTAGTTAATCTAGATCGTCCATTGCATTCTTTGAAGTAGTCCCTATTAATTTAAGCAACATGCTTCTAACAGCTTTTTCAGTTCTGAAAGCAGTCCTGGTACTCGGTTTTCTGCCTTCAAAATGTTCGTCGCATCTATTTGAGTTGTTCGTTTGTTGTCAAATCGATAGAGTTTCGGAACTCCGAAGCAGCCAAATATCGAATGGAGGTATTTCGGGACTGTTCGAAGGCTGATGTAGGTGTAAGACTGTGCTTTGTCAAATATTGGTGCACGAGGTTCGATGAATGCGCTAGCGCAGGCGTTAAAGTAGAGCAGCCAATAACAGCATAACCTATGGCTGTAGCCATTTCGTCAAGTTGCGCAATACCATCATGATAATAAAACATCGGCACATGGACTTGACGTTGCCCCTACATTGACCTGTTTTTTTCGACCACGGTTCAACTGGAAACTTTCACAGAGAAGATTGATATTTGGTTTCGGAAACATAACTACATTCGGGAGTTTTCAATTTTTTTGCGCATATCTTCTTCATTATTGACCATTTTCAAGTTGTCCTAAGAGATTTGAATGCGACAGTTTTTCTGCTCATCCCTCAGCAATTTTGAAGTGAATTCCCTAATTTTCAATATCCCAAAAACACATTCTAGTTCTCGCACAGAAAAAAGATGTACTCACTCGTTATTTTCGTTTGTTTCTGTCGTCAAGCCCGCCTAGAGCATAATTCGCTTTCAACAATCGTGCAGCCATCTTTAAAGCGCTCATACCATTCTTTCATTTGTGATTTAGTCATAAATTCGTTTCCACATACAGCCTTCACCATTATGATGATTTCCATAGAGCTCCTTTCGAGCTTAATGCAAAATTAAAACAAAGTCGTTTTTCCAACTTTGTCATCATTCTGCGTAGAAAGAAAATACGATGAACGCCAAATAAACAATGTGACACCGTTCATAAATTGAGAGATTTCGCATGTAACAATCGCCCTTGGGGAGTTCATGAAGACTTACTGGTTACGTAAAGGCCCAGAAGATGTTGCTAAGTTGTTCGGCGCTGAGATATGAAGATAGGTCGCATACGAGGTCACACAATTAGGTAATGCGACAAAATTGAAAGATCGAGTATATTCAAAAATTAAAGTACATCGCCGCGATGTACTTTAATTCCTTCAAAGTAGTCCCCTCTAGCAACTATACACTTATTCCACGGAGTTTTCCAGTTTTCGTAACAATTCTGGAACACTTCTTGTGGGAGCGCTCCGAGTACCCCCGTCACTGTTTCTTGGATATCTTCAACGGAGTCAAAATGTCGACCTTTGACGAATTTTTTTATATGGGGGAATAAGAAAAAGTCGCAGAGTGACATGTCTGGTGAATAGGGTGGTTATGGTAACGTTACGATGCCTTTAGACGCCAAAAACCGAGAGACATTGAATGCAGTGTGACAGGCAGCTTTGTTGTGATGCAGAACGCATATCTTCGCAATCTCTCGACGCTGTCTGAGCACCCTTTTTCGTAACGTTTTGAGCACATTGCGCTAGATTACTTGATTACGGTCTGTCAAGGTGGTACGACCTCGTTGCTGTGGAACAAGCAAATCATGTTTATCACTTTGGAATTGCCCATTCTCGGCTTCTTTGGATTTGGCGCTCCAAAGGACAGCCACTGTTGGCTTTGTCGTTTAGTTTCGGGGTCATATTGAAAGAACTAACTTTCATCACGAGTAATAACTCGATCGAGAAGAGTAGGATCACTTTCAGCCTGCTCGAGACAATTTTGAGCATCGTTGGTCTAAATTCCTCTTTTCCATTTTCGTGACATGAACTAGTCGCGCTTTGTTACAAAACACTAGAAGCTGGCGAAGAAATGTTGGTACGAGGGTCGTCAAGGTTTCAGTCGAGAGTGTAGAGATCTGTTATTACAGTGGTGGAGTTACATGTTTGCAGTGTCACTACAGGCCGAGAAAAAATCGGTCGCATTACTTAATTGTTTGACCTCGTACTTTTTAAACCATCATCGTATAGTAGGCTTAGAAATTTTTAATACATCCTATCACTTGAATAATTGATAAAATTTTCTTATGGGGTATTAGGAGATGATGGGGTTTAGACTGAAACAACTCGTTTGAAGGCCACAGATGATGTTTTTTAAGAAAATCAAAGAGTACATAAAATTTGAGAATAAGTTTAGGAGGATACTAATGAATGAAGTAGGCTAAGAAATTTCTTTTATACATCCTCGATATATTTTATGGGGTATTAGGAAATGAAGATGTTCAGCTAGTTTCTTCATTTATTATTCAAACTAACCTAGTAACCACTTAATATTCTTTACTAACATATTGCAGAAAGATTCGATCTACCCAAGTAATGAGTTAGTATTCTTTACGAACATGTTGCAGAACGACAGCTTCAGTTTCAGTTGGATAATTCTCAATAGATGAGCAACCCCTATCTACGCCAGTGTCTGAAAATCATTACTGTGTCGGTTTGGTCGTTAATTGTTCCGCATAATATAATTGTGGCAGCACAATTAAAACTAGTTTGGATTGAATTAAAGTTTATGCCGTAGCGAGACGAAACAGTCAGTTGCAATTGCGTCGGCTTTGAAATGCATGAAGAAAATTACATTGCGCATTTAATGAGTGGTTTTTCTACTTTATATGTCCTCAGTGAAGATGATTCCCAGCCAAGACTTCATTTGAAACATTGTCTTCATTGATTGAAGCGAACAGCGGAGAATTATAATTATTATCAATTTAGTTTTCGAATTCCATATTTACAGCTTTCCTTGAAGATCAAGAAAAGGTAGTAAATTCTTATTAAGATATAATTGTATTTGGGATATTATCATTTGAGAAATACTTCGCAAGGAAAATTTAATTATGTGACATTGGGTTATACTTAAAACATTTCATATCTTTCTAGAAGTACATATCTGTATTTTTTGAAGAAAATGTCCTTGGGATGGTAAAAGCAAATCGAAATTGTTTTCACTTTCGACTTTTTAATGATATTTTGAGTTTTGTTCATCTGTTACTCTCTACTAGGCTCTCTAAAACTTTGCTTCAGAATCATTACTTTTCATTACCAATTAAATTATTTGTCATTCATATGCTCTATGAAATGTTTTTGAAATGTGTTGTTCAGAACAATGTTGCCCTTGATCTGTAATCCTTACTCTAAAGGCTTCGATAGTACTGTGATTCTCTGGGTTTATTGTACATTCCTTCGCTATGTATAAAAGATCAGAGGGTGCCCCTAGTTTCCATTAGGCTCTTTATTCGTCCTTTCCTTCATGCAAACTCAGCTAAGATTTCTGTAGGAGGCCCAGAGTTGGTCGTTTCTCATCGAGCGATGATGATCGGACATTGATATTAAGGTAGCTTTTTCGTTCTGCTCGTACGCCTCGAAGAAGAGCTTGTCTCTTTTTCCGATGACATGGACGTGTTTCCTTAATGAACAATATAAAGTTCAGTCTTAACAGAGATACATATTTCGCTGAGGTTTTTACATTGGCTCACTCCAGCAGTTCATTTGCCGAACTGTTATTTTCCGTTTCATCCCATAGAGTCCTGAATTTTTCTTGAGCCCAGAAAAGAAAGGAATATATATATAAATAAAACAGACATTATACGTCATTCACAAACATTAATCCTCGTATATAATGATTTAATATCAGCAAAAACAAAGGAATAAATAAATAAATTAATAAACGAATATATAAATACTTATAAGAACACAGTACATATAATATACATACATCTGTGAGAAATTCATCAATCCTATAGTAAGAATATTTATATTTTTCAAACATTACGTTTTCAATTCTTTTAAATGTTGTGGAAGGCTGATATACAACTTTGTTCCCCAGTACAAATAGGGATTTTGCGTGATCTTTTTATGAAGTGGGATCGCCAAGTCCATTTTCCTCCTTGATTCAAAAGAATGAAAGTCACTGTGAAACTGAAACTTTCAATGATTGGTCTACAACAGTCTTAAATCCTCTTTGACTAATGTTCTTGAAGCTTTTTTCTGAAATCTAAATACCCTTATTATGTCGTAAGACTTACCCCTTATAAGGGCTAACATATTTTATTCGATTCTGCCGCATCCAATTTTGAGATCTGTTTTACGGCATAAATTGCTCTGGATATCTTGTGACAGATTTTATTTGTATGTGTTACTCATGTATGTCTAGAATCTATCCATATGCCGAAAAACTTGCATGATTTTATATCTACTATAAGACCAATTGAAGCTCCTGAGTCTTATCTTCATTAACATTCATTTCGATTTTTGTAAACCATAGCATTACCTCAACCTGCACTTTTTTCGCATCTACTTCCATATTATTAGTTCCCCTTACTATAGCAGACGTATCATCACAATATATACAAATTTTATCAGCACTTGGTTTAGTTATGTATTCATATGAATATTTTTTTTCCGCAAAAATTCATGAGAATAGGCTCTCACATCATCGCATGCTCCTTCGGCCAGAGAGGTTGGATACTTTTTTCCTTTGTTTTCTTATTACCCAAGAATAGCTTTATTGATGAATTAAAATAGATTATCCTCATTTCATAAAGAAGTGACTCAAAAAATTGAATATTGTAATTTTGGAAATGTAATATCTTGATTTTTTCAAATGGAACACGTGTATTTTATTATCCATGTCAACGCATAAAATATGGTGCTATATTTTTGCAGAAGTAACCTTATCTTTATCTTCGATCATTTTCGAAATATTCGATTATTTGTAAAATTTTTGATGGAAATTCTACAAACCGTATCAAACTCATCAACATGCATCATTATCCGCACAGAAGTTTTTTTTCTGTAATGGTTAGGTAAGGTCATTTGAAAAAATCAAGATATGATATTTTTAAAATTATAATATTCAATAATTTTTTTGAGTCACTCCAGTATAAAATGAGGATAGTCTATTTCAATTCATCAATAAAGCTATCCTTGGGCAATAAGAAAACGAAAGAAAAAAAGTATTTATCCTCTCTGGCCGAAGGAGCATGCCATTATGTGAAAGCCTATTTTCATGAATTTTTACGGAAAAAAATATGGTGACGAAACTACTCACCAAAAAAACTTATTACTTAAAGACATTTTAGCAGAGTTTAGGACGCACTTGAATCTTCAACAAAAAAGTGGTCTTCCAAACTGAAGAAACCTCCCAAGATTTTCTTATAGAAAATTGGGACACCATGTTTCCTTCAAAATAAATTGCTGAAGTAGAGTTTTACTTTCTTAATACAATACCGTTCGAAAAAAAATTAAATCTTCAAGAGTGTACGTTTACGTGAAGCTACAGAGCACCGCGCCACTGGTGAATCACCCAGTATAAAAATCTAATATTGTATTCAGTTTTGGAAAAATAAAGTTTGTTTGTTTTTCCTTTAACGTGCTCTATTTCCGCCTTTCGGCCAATGACACGCCGGGGAATTCTGTCACCTCACTAACCCCGGAATCTTGCCGAACCCCTCTCGTGTCGAGGGAAGGGATCTTTAATGTCCAACATCTCTGTTAGACAGGACCGACGGCTTTACATCTCCTCCGAAAGATGGATACTCAAGCGATTCCCAGAATCTGAAAAATCGCACCGACTTTGTGGGGATTGAACCCAGGTAACTCTGCGCAGGAGATGAGCATCATATCTCATACGCCACCGAGCCGGCTAGAAATAAAGTTATTATTATTATATCTCTTCATCTCGGTCTAAAGAGGCAAAAATGACACCCATTGAACTCTGTATGGCTGTGGTGGTATTTCTGTTACTCCTATATTCGTGATGTGTTAACTGAACATACTAATCGTAATCATCAAAAAACTAATCGAGTTTTCATGGCAGATTTAAAAATTTTTACATAATTGGTAACAACGCAACCAGTCTATAGTTATCACATTTCTCATAATTCCCTTTTATACTTCGGGATGACGGTTACTATCTTCAACTCCTCAGGAAAAGAATCCCCCTTATCATTTGTTTATTATTTTCATGAATGAAGCAAGTTCATCTACAAAAACTCTCAGGTTAGGTTAGATTTCGATTTCGATGAAACAATAGATTCCCTGATTTCTTGAGGAGTGAAGTCGAACAAATAACAAGATGCAGCACCACCCCACTGACTTCTCAAAAACTCTATAGCATCACTATCTAGTGTTGTTATCAGATCCAACTATTTTGAAATATTTTTACCAATGCTATTAAAGAATTTATTTAAATCCGATGCATAGAAAAATACTGTTCGGGCGTTTTGTTTTTCACAGCTTTCGTTTCTTTACAAATGATCTCTTATAGTACTTTCACTTTCAGAATTTGGAAACTTTATTCTCATTTATTAAACTATGTGATCCAAAATATGTGGTTCATGTGTTCCTGAGCATTTGTGCTCTCGTTTATTTCGGTGCCAGACAGGAAGGCTCCGAACTCTTTCTTTCTTTCTTTAACTTAATCTCTCTTATAGCTAGATGGTTACTTTTTTTTGTCCTTGCCCTGTTCGGCAACGGAATCCAAAATTATTACCCTCCTCCGTTATCCAACAGAGCGACTTCATGTGTACAAGACTAGGCCCCATCACGGCTTCAACATGGGAGCGTTGGTTCTCGTCATTGAACTCTCGCTCACCGATTCACTGCTCCATACGGTCAGCCTAACCAAAACCTCAGATTGATTCCAAGGAGTCAAACTGCTTTATGGCAGCGAGAAAGGAAATAAGATTTCATCAGCAGGCTGCAGAGTCTTTTCAAACTGCAACCCGAGTTGACATATTGTAATGCTAGATCAAACTCTAGTTCTAGCACTCCACTGCCAATGTGTATATGTCTCTTATGAATAGCCCCATACAATTACAAAGAATATGCTTCGTAGTTCTCATTGTTCATTCTACTTATTTTCGTTTCCGAGAATTTTGCTGTGATGGTATCTCAGAGACAATGCCTTGTTAAGATACTAGTTGTGGTCCTCAGTTCGTCTCTAGATAGGTCAAGAAGTTGCTTGCTTACTTTTGCTTGAACCACACCTATTTCCTATAGATGGTTTTCGCAGCAGATCAAGCTAGTTCATCATCAATCAGTTACCAAGAAAATCAGCCCCAGTCTAATTTCATTTCCTTAACCAAAATCTGGTTTGATGAAACAGCATCTAGAATCGACAACAGCCAGGGATTTCTGATGCCATGTTGTTCATTATTTAGGTCCTGACGACGTGTATCACTTATGAAAATTAGCAATTATCCAGAGAAACATAATTTTGGCTTTCTTTATGAGGAATATTATCACGTCCAATGTAATTACTCTGATGCGTGTGCACCAAATACCTTTGTAATGTCTCAGAGGTTAGACTTCTTATTCAATAGGTTACGTATAGATGGCACTAGTTGACGCAACTATTTCAATGAAGTCCTGTTCAATTTGGAACGCATCTAGCATATTATTTGATCATACCACAATTTGTTGTTTCAATGAAAATGTTCATTGCATTAGTACTAATTAGTAATCGGATTTACTCAAATAAAATATTCATTCAAATGTTCGGTCTTTCTGATATAAACTGAATTATTCTTTCTCTTTGATTCGAGAATAAAATAAAATTGACCATGACATTCAGCTTTATGAGTTTATTTAGGCAACCTTTGTCTGATTCTGATGAATTTGAATTTTTTATGGAAAACAGCAAACGTTCTTTGAATGTTTGCTCTTCACCATAAAAAAAGTATGAATTGTGCATCTAATTAATTAGTAATTGTTTGTACACCTTTTAAATTCAGTAGGCGTTTTCAAGGAACAAGCTACGTACATTTCTTTCCTTTATGAATTTGGAGTTTTGGTTTCAATCTTTTTGGGGAAATCCTTTGAAATTCAGTTTAATTACGCGATTTTCGTTTCATGCAGCTAATGTCAAAGACGAGGATTTGCTCCAATGGGTTCTCTAGAATCCTGAGACAGGTAGATTTTTATTTGAAAGAATCATGGAAGAGAAGGATTATATGTTACTTAATTAGAAAGAGAATTTCGTATTTTGAATATTTGTTTGTATCTATAGATATGTCAGAGCGATCTCTTGAATTTCGATGACCGGAAATTTTTTTGGCTTTGTTTCTATCGTTGTTATTTAACTCTATTTAAGCTTCTCTTGTGTCTACTTTTGATGTTGGGAGACTAGTCTTACCATTAAAATTAGTACAAGGGAGGACAATATTCCCCTTCTTCTGTAGTCCTTTGTGTTCTTCTCACATTCTTACAAAAAGCTCGCTAATTGGGATTGTGTATCAAGCGATGGATATTCTTCAATCCGTCTCAATCATTGATTTCAGAAGTTATCTTCTGATTCGGTTCTTTATTAATTGGCAAGGGGTGGACAGGCTATTGAGGAGCAGTTTCGAATTTTCTCCTGCTTATTGTTTGATTGCAAAGTTGTTTTGCTTCTTCCTGCATCATTTGAAATTGGAGACTGAATGGCAATACTTTTTTCCGTGCCCAAACAGCAAACCTACACAGGATTCTTTCTATTTTGGTTCATAGTATTTCGACTTCCATTGACAAACTCGCCTCAGTTTGTTGTATATACTTGTTCCTTGGTGGACGAAAAGTAAGGATATTACTAAACATCGATCAAAAATAAACTGACCATTCATTTTAAACTCAAACTGAGACATAAATTTTTATACTTCAGTTAGCAGAGGAACAAATTTGCTTTAATACAGTTGGTAATGATTTTAAATAAGAATAAAATTCTTGGCACATTTTTTTATATTGACCATATACAGGGTAAGGCAATAGTACAGGAACGGTTAATTATCTCAGTTATTTGCCGAGAGATTTTTCTGAAAATTGGTATTCCTACATTGCTAAACATAAAAAATTCAGTGTTGATATTTTGTGCTCGCTAGTGTAGCCGGAAATGACCAAAAAATGTGAATTTAAAATGTAACACCCTATATGTTTATTTATTTTTCGATTTAGAGACAAAAACTTTCTTAGAAACAATCAACAAAAAACATTTCCTTTCAATGTCGAGTTCGAGGGACAGGTTGACAAATATTGTCAAGTTTGTTGAAGTTTAGATTTTTGCACTTCAATTCCTAATAATGGTATTTATGCTCAGTGAAGCAGAACGGATTGAGGTTTTGATGATGCGCGGATATGGTGACAGACAACGATCCTACCAAGAAGTTCGCAGTTTGTTCAATACTATTCACCGAGATCATAAAATTAGTAGCTCTACAGCATGCAGAACTATTCAGCGATATGATACAAGTCGACAAGTGAAAAATATTCCCAGAGCAGGACGCACGAAGTCTGTCTCTGACGAAGAAACAAAATTGGACATTTTACTGGCAATTGAGGAAAATCCTTGGGTTTCTACAGATAAACTAGCCTTGTGGGCCGGTACTATCGGTGACCACATAATTGCTCCATTTTTTATAGAATGAGATGAAGAGCGATACTTGGAATTATTAAGAAATTAAATTGTGCCAGCTATAACAGCTTTATTTCCAAATTTAAATAATCCGTTAAACCCAGCTGATATTGTATGGTTCCAACAAGATAGAGCTCCCCCACACTTTGGAGTAGATGCTAAAAATTATCTGGTTGAAGTTTTGCCAGAAATATGTAGAAGAGGTCCTATCGAGTGATCCCCGCGGTCACCTGATCTATCGCCTCTGGATTTCTTTTTACGGGGCCACTTGAAATGCCGACTTTATAGAGAACGACCAATCTATATGAGTTGAGGGGTCGCATAATAGAAGAAATAAATTTGATACCCCCACAATTTCTGCAAAATTCTCTTAGAAATTTCAGTGATCGAATAGGTTATTGTCAGGAGGTGAATGGAACTCATTTTCAACACTTGCTATAGTTTCAATAAAAAATTTCAATCGTTCGTGCAAAAATCAAAACTTCAACAAATACTAGACAATAATTGTCAACCTGTCACGTTGATTATGAATTCTAGAGTAATTTGATTAAGGTGATAATAATTATTGTCATTTTGATTTTTTATGAACACGATATTGAGGAAAAGCATTTTTCTTGATTGTTGATTGTTTCTAAGAAAGTTTTTCATCCGAATATAAAAATAAATAAACATATAGGGTTTTATATTTGGAATTCGGATTTAAGGCATATTAAATCTCTTCAAGAGCAATGTATTTCTTAATTTTATTAGATATACTTGTCATCAATAACCACTTAGGAAGAAGGAACTCAATAAGCTCAATAAGCTTTTAATTACTCAAGAACATTTGTATTTATATTCTCAATTGTATCTATATATAGTTGTCATAATTTTGTACATTTATTCGTCTGAAGAAGCTACGGTGTAGTGAAAAGCGTTACGAATCTCAATTATTCAGTAAAATTCCTCAAAAATAATACTTGTTTTTGTTACTCATAATGAAATTCTACCAAGTGAAAACCACCCAAATTCAAATGAATTATTTCTATTTAAAACAGTATTTTTTTGGATAACACAAAATGTTTCGATTAAGATCAGATACTGTTCGAATTATATGACGCACTGAATTTCCAAAATTGGATATTAAACCATCGACCTATCTAATTATAGTAGGCTAATTATTCAAAAATTTTATGAGCGACCCAATTCTCTCGTGTGGTTTATTAGCTGTATAGGTTTACCCACCTTCAAGTGATGAAATTCGGATCTATAAATTTAAGATAAGCATCTCTCTTACATGGTCTCCTGGTGAATAAAACAAGATGTTTCTTGGAATGCTTTGGGTGTGATTCGAATTTTACGTTCCTGAAAAGTACAGGCAACGAAATAACATTAATATGCGGAGTTGTTCCTCAATATAGATAAACGTTATTTACATGGACTTGACTGTAAACGAAGGACTGTTAAATTATCTGTCTACGTCTTCACCTTAACTTTTATTGATTGTTAGCAGAAAACTCATGAGTACCAGAAGATGTCCATGATTATATACAGGATGATTTTTGAAAACTGTCCACCAAATACATACAACCAAATTTATATGGAATCAACCGAAATTCTGAATTTTACCTCAGGTAATTTGGAAATTTCGAAGGATTGTTAGAATTGATCCTTTTCGAGATATTTCAATTGAAAAAAGGAATAAATTAAGTTTTATTCTAAGAAACAAATAAATTAAGGAAGTGAAAAAATTGACAACTGTTTTCTCAAGGAGTAGGTGTTTTTTTGTAGACATCAGTAGCTTGTATTACCTCGTCTTGTCCTGATATGAGCCTGAATTCGTCTAAGCAGGCTTTGGATTAGGTTTTCGACTTCTTCTGAGGTGATATTCTGCCACTCTTCTGTGGCGGCTTGGATGAGCTGTTGAGGGTTATTGGATTATCATGGCTCGATCTAATTTTCCTTTCGAGATTATCCAATAAATGTTCAATAGGATTAAGGTCTAGATAGCAAGCTAGCCAGTCCAGAATAGCGATTCCCTCTGTTTCAAGATAATGTCGCGCAAGGTTGCTTGTATGCGGAGTAGCATTTTCTTGCATAAAAGTGAAATTCTTATCGTGGGCACTTCGCCAGAGTATCACCATAGGATTCAGCACTGGGTCCACGTAATTTCTAGCCGTTACACTCGCAGGAAACGAAATTAATTCCGTTTTGCCTCCCAGCAAAATGCCACCCCAAAACATCACGCCCGATATACCAATTAAGTATGTAAATTTTTGTTGTCTGGTTAGCTCTGGAACTCTTAAAGGCCTTCTGTTGTATAAACCGTCTTTGACGTGCCGTTTCGACTGATACACTGATGCCTGTTGCTTCCAGAAATTGCATTTGGAGTATGGGGAGCAACGCTCTAGAGCCTCTTCTTGCAATTTGGCACAAAAAGCGGTCTTGTTCTTCAGAAGTGATCTTCCTTCGACTTCTTCTAGGTCTATTTTGCAGAGATTGTAGCTCCACATATCGGGCGTAGATTTTTAAAATCACCCCCTGTAATACTCCCATTGTGACCGCTATATCCCTCTGTGTCACCCCTTCTTCAACGAGAACAACTATGATTATATGCTTTTCCAAATTTTGAAATTCACAGTTTCAAATCTCGGCGACGACTGAGTATAATATCCCGAACATGTGGTGATAATTCAACATTTCTTATCATACTATCCAAGATTTTAACAACAAAAAACTTCATTCTTCACAAGTAGTCAAAGATCCATTGTTGGAAACAATCGATAATGTGAAATACCGAGTGATTCCATATAAATTTGGTGGTGTGTATATCGCAAAAACTATCGTAGTACCAACAAATTGCGGAACACGATAAAGAAGCCTATCTCCACCCTCCCAATTAGAAAAATTTGAATTGGTACAACCCTCATGTGACACATCATTGGATAGTCCATATCTTTCAGAGTAAAGTAATGTATTCATAACAAGTCAACTTTTGGAATGTGTTTTCTTAAATTTTCCTTTTGAACATACTATGTGATAACAAAATTTCACTTTGATTGAAGTAAATGGAATGTGAAAATTTGAGCACCATTGCACTGCCCTGGTATTCCAATCAGAGTTAATATTCATATAAATGAACATAACTACAACAAAATTGTTTATCAGAAGCGCCTTATTCTTAAATGATGTCGTTATATAGAGTTTTCAGATGAATCGTTTTAGATCCATTTGTTAGTAGTATCTTGTAAATATGTATTCAATTGCGGTAGGAGTGAAAAAATATTTTTACTTAGGAGCTGAAGGTTGATCTGTAGATGCTGCAGCCAAAATTTTGAATCAAATTTACTATGAGTGACGGTTTGGCCCGGAGGCGTCATAGGCCAATTTTCCTTCGAAAATGAGCAAGGAGCTGCCATTACCGTCAATGGCGAACATTACCGTGCCATGCTAAGTGACTTTTTGTTCCCAAATATTAAGGAGGATGACATGGAGGACATATGGTTTCAACAGGATTGCGCAACGTGTCACAGAGCATAATCAACTCAAATTGGTCACCTCGTAGCTGCGATTTGACATCGTTAGATTAGTATCTCTGGGGCGCCGTGAAAGAAAAGTGTTACGCAAACAATCCCGAGTCTATTGCGGCCTTAATATACGAAATAAAGCTGCCATTGAAGAAATAGAGGCCTCAACAATCGAAAATGTACTGAAAAATTGAGTAGATCGAATGGCAAGGACAGCCATCTTAACGATGTTGTGTTTTATTCATAAATGTCAATCATTGGTCTTACCAATGAAAAATAATTTCGATAAAATGTCTACTAGTATTATTT
Organism: Cryptolaemus montrouzieri; assembly: GCA_013387265.2. Taxonomy (NCBI): domain Eukaryota; kingdom Metazoa; phylum Arthropoda; class Insecta; order Coleoptera; family Coccinellidae; genus Cryptolaemus; species Cryptolaemus montrouzieri. Next base: position 72,758,003 of record JABFTP020000001.1, on the reverse strand, counting down.
TTATAGCGAAATGAAATTTCAAATTCTAAATTTGGGTATTTGCATATCATGCACCTGTCTCTCTAATTATTGCGAGTGGTACAATAGTTAAGTCCAATGCACGAACCTACCTAGACTCAAAGTAAATAGAGGTACCCTTTTGTATTTTGCTAACTTACTCGGCTATCCTATTATTCAGATCATGCGCCTGTTTCTCTGATTGTTTCGAATGGTACAATAGTTAAGACCATTGCTTCTTCTTCTTCTTCACCGTGTAGAAGGCGTAGCGCCTGTTCAGTTCCGGTTTCCTGCAGCAGTTCTTGTGAAGTTGATTGCCAACTGTCCCGCCATCGTTTTGGTGGTCGTCCAACGGGTCTTTTTCCGTGTGGTATGTTGTTATATACGATTTTGGCTATTCTATCTGTGGTCATTCTGTTTACATGCTTGTTTCATTCTCTTCTTCTTTTTCTTACCCATCTTACAATATCGTCTGTTTCACATTTTTCTCTTATGTCGGTATTTCTTTGTCTGTCATTCAATGTGTAACCGGTTATAGTTCTTAGCGTTTTCATTTCTGTTGTTCTTAGTATCCTCTTTGTTACCGACGTTTCCGCTCTTGTTTCTGCCCCGTATGTCATAATTGGTCCATTGCAAGAACAGGAATTATCTGCCATCGTATAACGCATTAGGATCATTAATATTATCAGTGACGACTACAAAGAAATTAATAGCACAGAAACTCTGCTTGTGCGAACTTGCTTTTTCTTGGATGGTTTAACATTATTTTTCTACTAGAAGGAAAATTTGAAATTTGACAATTGCTGTAATTGAACGATCTAATTCGAATGATAAAACCGTGCAAATTTTCTCAAATACATTAAATATCACCTCATGCTATCACAGAATTACACATATTTCTTGCTTCCACATTATTTTAATTGGTTATCTTTACCGCTGCTGCGTCTTTATATCGTTAATACACTCGCAATTATGGCACGGTGCTAGGTAATACAGAAGGGCCAAGTGGTCCGAATAACAGAATAGCAGTTATTCACAATATAATAAGCAGAGTAAATAGTGGTGAGATAAAAGTAAAAGTTAAACGATGCATATCTTCAAATTTCCCTTTGTGTATCCCTTGCACCACCCGGGTCTGCTCGCCCAGCTTAACAGTAGGGAAACTTTATATCTCTGCGTCATTATAAATAAATGGAATTTTGGGATTACGTACTCTTCAAGAACTTGTAAAAACTCTTTTCCGAAAAATATCTAGGAAGAATTACTTCTTCCTCATTCTGATTTAAACTGAACTTTAATCAGGACCAGCTGTAAAATATATTACATTAAGTAGCATTAATATTTTCACGTACAAATTTGAACGGATAACGATGGACACGAATTGAGATAGGGAATTTCAGAGCAAATGCGATTTTCTGATTGAATGTGAGTAAATACGACTTATCTGACCTGTGTCGCATAGATAACTACTTATTAATAGATATATAATTAACGAAAAGTGCCTGAAAGATCATTAGTTTAAGTGATTTCATTTATATGTAATTACCCATACTGAAGGTAATTAGTAGAATCACTTTCGGTGCACAAAATGAAACAACGTTTAAGTGGCGTAGTCATCATACTATGATGACATCAAAGAACGTTGAACCCAACAAAGATCCAAAGGATATATAAAGTAGGTATAAGGAAATGATTGATTAAAATAAATAAAAAATTAAAGACGTTCATTTCATAAAGGTCGTTATCGGCGGTGAGAAAATATCACTATTTGTATCTTTTTCAGCCTGTGAATCTATAATTGTGTCATCAACAGCAATGTCCATTGCTGGATCTTTGTGTTAAAAAAATTTTTTCAAATTTCTGGGCGTGTTCACAACGACTTTTCCATTCGTCTGTCGGAAATGAATTGAAGAAGTCAAGACAAAGAGTGTCTATAGTTTTCAAGTCAAATTTCGCATTCCGCTCTGCAACATATTGCCTCATAGATCCGCAACTCTATGGGATTCAGGTCGGTGTGATAAGGGGGAAGTCGAAGAACAATGTGGCCACTATCTTTCATTAGGAATTTTATCTGCTTCGTATTCTTAGAATGTCATATAGTTCTTGTCTGAACTTTTTCATGTCCCTAGGAAAGTTTCTTGTGAGCATTTGGATTTCTGGTTTTCCTTAAGTAATTTCCTATTGTTCTGAGTTTTTTACCAACGAAAACCCATCTCTTTCATCATATTTCTTATGAACGTCTTGGAGTTGGAATTTTCTGTTCGGTTAGATTATAATAGTTTATTATCATACGATGAAGAAACCCTTGAAAAATGAGGACGACTGTCCTTCTTCAACAGATCTCATTTCTGCAGAAATCTTCCTTACTGTACTCAATCTCGGCCCTGTTTTCTTTGCAGCACGCTCTTGTTTTTTCAATTTTTATTAATGTTCCATAATTTCTCACCTCTTGCTGCATGAAATAAATCACATTTGCTATCACTTCCCTAGATTGGCCCGACAACATTTTATTCGCCACTTCGTTTCGAATTCCATTTTCGAATACCTAAACCTAATAATTGTTGCACCGAGTGTATTTCACGATGTTCACTCCGCGAGAGCTTCGATGAACTAACCTTTGAAAGGTGCTCTCCACTGCGCAACCTATTATAAAGTCTGTCTAAGGGAAGGGGAAAGTTCTGAAGTGCTCGACCGCCTATATCTGAATAAGAAGAATTGACAGAGCGCTACGTGCTGCCATTCTTCCTAAGAATGCCATATGAGGTATGCAAATGAAGTGTATTCCTTGCACCACTTGGGTCTGCTCGCCCAAATGAAATAACAGCTGAACAGCAGGGAAACTGTATATCTCTAGATCATTGTAAATAAATGGAATTTTGGGATTTCCTACTCTTCAAGAACTTGAAAGTAGAAACTCTTTTTCGAAAAATATTTAGGAAGTACTCTCCATTCTGTTGTCAAACTGAACTTAATTCTAGACCACCTGTGAAGTATATTATATCTAAATACTAATTGACAGAGCGCTACGTGTTGCCATTCTTCCGAACAATGTCATATGAGGTTTGCAAATGAAGTAATGAGACTGATTTTTTTAAATGTTGATTGAAATATAATTAACGACAATATTGTTTCCTTCAAAATAATTTCCTTGGTGAGCCATACACCGCAGGAGACGTTCCTTACAATCATCATTGCTGAAACTCTGATACTGAAATAGCCTTCAGCTAATTGATGTTGGATGTTATCCCCGAATGAGTTTCCTTGAGGAGATTTTTAATTCTCGGTAAGAGGAAAAAATTCGCAATGATTCAAGTCTGATGAACACGGAGGCTGAGGAACCACAGTAATATTTTTCTGGCTAAAAACTCCATTATTGAGATTGCACTGAGACATGGCGAATTGTCGTTAGTGGTTCATCTTCAATCGACTCTCTTCCTTTTAAAAATGCCTTAAATCACTGATAAATTCGAGCCCTTGACAAAATACTTTCTCCATAAGCCTGCTGATTTTTTTCAAATTTTTCTGTTCGATTATGTCCAAATTTTGGAGCAAAACTTGATAGCACACTGTTGCTTGAAATTAATGCCACTCATTTTCAGAACGCACAACAAAAAACTGTTTCACGAAAACTAACGGTACGTACAAATAAATGACTGTAGCAAGTTTAAAGTTATACTGGAGGCCTATCACATGTGCATTTCCAAGACTCTCGTCTCACACGTTGCTGGATTGGAAGCGACGTTGCCAGTCTCATTCATTTATTTACAAGTCTTGTATATCACCATTTCTCATGAGTTTTGAATACTTTTTTAATTACACCAAAATTCACCACATTTCGATCATTAAGTTTCCAAAAGAACTCACTGCGGCTACTGCAACGTTGAACTGGCATTGTTGAGCAGGCAGAACGACCGATAGCTTTAACCTGGAACTTCGACGAAAAACTGAGAAACAGAATAGTGTCTCAATGTCAAATGTTTGAACCACATGACTGCGCTATGCTCCGATGCTTTTGTAGGATAAAGATACGAAATATTAGCCAAACCCCCCATTTATATGTTGGAGTTTCATCAATTAATGAATCTAAATTCAAAAAAGAAGAGTGTATAAGCCTACAAAATACCCATAGCCTCAAATATGCCCAAACGAGTACAAAAGGGATCAGTCCTACTTTTAACTCTAGATGAATCTTTGGAATAAATGAGATAAAAAACACAAGGTTTAACTTTGATCTACACTTTATTTGAAAAAATTCGACGACGTTTCGCTGACACAGCAGCTTTATCAAGAATGAAAAACAGAATGAAGAATATGGTATTATAAACAAATCGTAGAACAAGTTGGATGAATAACAGGAAAATCCACACCGAGCCATTGTACAGTTAGTATGAAAGGTAATAAAAACTAATTAAACAAGTTAAGTAGGGGTGAGTAATTCACATCTACCTGTTCATTCAAAAGCTTGTCCGAATGTTTGTATCTATTTATTTCTAATGCTTCTAGGAGATCTAATTTTGAACTTTTTGATTTTATATGTAATATGTCAAAGTTTTTATTGAATGAATGGTTTTCTTTTATTAGGTGGTTTGAATAATTTGAATCAGATTTATTTTTATTGAAGCTACGTTTATGTTCAGATGTTCCTATGCCAAAACTCCTATAGGTCCTACCGATATAAATTTTATCACAAGAACCGCAATTGAGTTTATAGATTCCTGATTTATTTGATTTTTCAACACGAGATTTATTATTTTCAATATGTTTACCTAAGTTACTAGAAGTTTTGAAAGTTATATTAAGATTTTGTTTGACGAGAAAGGATTTAATATTTGTACTTGCAGAACCGCAGAATGTTAAACTGTTGAATATTTTATAGTCTTTATGAATAGGATATACTTCATTTATTGCTTTCTGATACAGTTTTTACGAATGATTAGATCTATCATATCCGGATTATATGAATTATTAATGGCTATCTGTTTGATGATGTTTAACTCTTTATTATAATCTTCTACTGATAAAGGTAAATTGCATAACCGATGTACCATGCTGTTTAAAGCTGCAACTTTGTGTAGAATTGGATGTAATGAGTAGTTATTTATAATTGTGTCAGTATGTGTTGGTTTACGAAAGACCGAAAAACATGATTATTATTTTGTTTAGTGATTTTAAGTCCAAAAATTAATGGATTCCTGTTCAATTTCTATCGTGAATTTAATGGTCAAATGGATGGAATTAATGAAATTAAGAAATTAGTCTAATTGACGAGTAGTTCAATGAAACATACTAAGATGTCGTCAACATATCTATACCAATAGAGAAATTTGGAAATGAGTGGATGTGTATGAATTTTCTGTTCAATATTATTCATAAAAATCTCTGCTAAAAGTGGACTCATAAGATTTCCCATGAGCAAACCATTTTCACTACTGTAATAGATGTTGTTGAAAGAAAAATAATTTTGTTCAATGCAAACGTCCAACAGATTCAGATATGTTATAGCATTTTTAAGTAACAACTTAAAATACCAAAGGGCCAAAAAGCTTGTATTCGCTTTCTTCAACATTTGAATTGTGGAGGCCGTTACAAGCTTTTTGGCCCTTTGGTATTTTAAGTTATTACTTAAAAATGCTATAACATCCCAAAACCTGTGGTTTTTAACCACGTGTTTGAAGAGTGAATTGTGTCCTAAATACATCAATTTCAAGACAAACAACAACAGTTATGCAGCTCGAAGAGCAGTTATCTCTGGACAGAAGATATGGATCAAATCAGAATGCAAGATTTTGTTCCACAAACGAGACATCTACAATATTTATCTCAAGGTAATTCATACCGAGTTATTGTACAGACTTCATCCACTTGAATTCGATTCATTAGATTACAATAATAGATTCAAAATTAGATCAATAATACATAATAAATATACCATCCAATACCGCAAATTAAAGTTTCTCGTGTCACGAAAACCGAAACCTACTCTACGTAAAACTAAATTTTCTGACCATCAATTTTTTGATAGATTCGTTAACCTTTCTGATACTAATTTCACAACTGATGAAACAAATCTCTTGGAGAAAGGTTTCAAACACAATATTAAATCAAACAAGATAAAATCTGATTTAGAGGCATAGATACTGAAATTTCTCTGAAAAATATTCCTAATAACACTCACCTTAAATATTTAGCATCTAACATTATAAAAATGAATCATTAGCTGACTTTAAACCGAGTAAAGAACAAAATATTTTAAAGGCCATCAAACAAAAATCTCAACTAAATGAAGTTATTTTTACAAAAGCAGATAAGGGTAATACTGTTATTGCGTTAAATAAAATGACTACCTATTTAAAACTCTAAATTTCATTTCGTCCGGAAACTATACAATTTTAAACAAAGAACCAACTATTAAATTCCAGAAAAATATTAAAATTGCAATAAATTACGCAAAATCTTTAATTAAAGCAATAGATAAATACAAATTAATTTTACCAAACCCTCAACCACCTCAACTGTATTCACTCATTAAATTGCATAAAGTAAATAACCCCGTTAGACCAGTCGTATCTTACATTACAGCCCAAGCCGTGAAATTGTCGCACTACCTTATAGATATCATTAAAAATTATAGTTCATTCAAATCAAAATTTTCTATAATAAATTCTTTCGAATTGATAAATAACATAAAAAACGTTAACCTACCACCTAACGCAAAACTTATTTCGTTTGATGTTGAGAATTTATACCCAAGTGTTCCTCCAGGTGATGTCAAAATATTAATCGAAAACATGTTGAATTCGAATCATGTTAACCACATAATTAAATCAGAAATATTGAATCTGTTGGACGTTTGCATTGAACAAAATTATTTTTCTTTCAACAACATCTATTACAGTAGTGAAAATGGTTTGATCATGGGAAATCCTTTGAGTCCACTTTTGGCAGAGATTTTTATGAATAATATTGAACAGAAAATTCAAACACATCCACTCATTTCCAAATTTCTTTGTTGGTATAGATATGTTGACGACATCTTAGTATGTTTCATTGGAACTACTCGTCAATTAGACTTATTTCTTAATTTCTTTAATTCCATCCATTTGAACATTAAATTCACGATAGAAATTGAACAGAACGATTCCATTAATTTTTGGACTAAGTATATCCTATTCATAAAGACTATAAAATATTCAACAGTTTAACATTCTGCGGTTCTGCAAGTACAAATATTAAATCCTTTCTCGTCAAACAAAATTTTAATATAACTTTCAAAACTTCTAATAACTTAGGTAAACATATTAAAAATAATAAATCTCGTGTTGAAAAATCAAGTAAATCAGGAATCTATAAACTCAATTGCGGCTCTTGTGATAAAATTTATATCGGTAGGACCTATAGAAGTTTTGGCATAAGAACATCTGAACATAAACGTAGCTTCGATAAAAATAAATCTGATTCAAATTATTCAAACCACCTAATAAAAGAAAACCATTCATTCAATAAAAACTTTGACATATTACATATAAAATCACAAAGTTCAAAATCAGATCTCCTAGAAGCATTAGAAATAAATAGATACAAACATTCGGACAAGCTTTTGAATGAACAGGTAGATGTGAATTACTCACCCCTACTTAACTTGTTTAATTAGTTTTTATTACCTTTCATACTAACTGTACAATGGCTCGGTGTGGATTTTCCTGTTATTCATCCAACTTGTTCTACGATTTGTTTATAATACCATACTCTTCATTCTGTTTTTCATTCATGATAAAGCTGCTGTGTCAGCGAAACGTCGTCGAATTTTTTTCAAATAAAGTGTAGATTTTTAATGTTATAAATCAGCTGCCTTAATCGGATATGTGACAATAAAATACGAAATTAGTGACTTTGATACTGATAGTCTCTCTTCATACCGATAGTGACTTTCACACCGATGGTGACTTTCGCAACGATAGCGACATATCAAGGGACATTGATAGTAACTTTCTTCGTGGTGACTTTAAAATTTCAATGGTACTAATTATAAATGTTGGTTTTGTTTTTGTTGTTTGCTTATATTTTTATTTTTTGTACTTATGGGAGAAATATATTGTTTATTTAAGTTTAATTCACGTACAGACATTACGTAATGTCTCTGTGATTGAACGTTTATTCAGACTTATAATAGTTATTAGGTAAGAAATTCATATTATTTGTTATACATTCTTCAAATCTGAATAAACTATATTATTATTACTATATTATTATTATTAAAGTTAAACCTTGTGTTTTTTATCTCATTTATATCATGGATCTACATCAAGTAACGGCCTCCACAATTCAAACGAATCTTTGGAACGCTATTTTTTTGTTCAGTTTCAAGAAAAATCAAAACTTTAGCCATATCTCCTTTTCTGGCCTCCTATTACCATAATACCTAGTGGAAAGTTGCTCTGAATTATTTGAGCTAAACATGAAATAAAGAACTTGAATAAAGAATCAAAAGTCTTTTTTAACGAAGTGCTACTCGATGCACCTTTCGTGTAATTTATTTCAAGTTGTGAGGGTGGCGAGTTGGTTTCACGTAATGCTTACTAACCTTAAAAGCAGCCCATCTAGAATCAAAAATTGACCTGTTTGTCACAGCTAGAAGTGGGTTTAACTTTTATTAGAACACCGTAGAAAGCAATATAATATCCTGCATAAGATGCAGAAATCGCTTCATAATTATTCGAAGGTGTACGGAGAAATTAAAATATATACCGTTGTGTTGATATAATATTGTGTAATGCAGAAAAATATTCTCTGCGGCCACGAAAGAACGAGTAGGACCGCCTCTGAAGATCATCTTGATTGCGATAAGGATCCGACAGGCTAATGGCGAAGATATGCAGATTAATGGAGTATAATTATGTGAAAACGTCAATAGTTGATCCTGTGACGATAAGGAATCTGAAATCTACCTGTGGCCACGTATTCACTAATAATTTGTCACTCGACTTTCTTATCTCTATGAATAATTCTAGAAGGCCCGGAACGACCATTCTTACATTGACATTCAATTTGATATGGCTGCAGACTTTAGTGTTCAACTCAAGAGATGTACGGGAGGTTTAAGTAAATCAGTGACTCGAAATCATCATCACTTGATTTCTACCAAATTGTATTAAAACTGTGAATTATCCGATCGATTGTTGAGGTCAACGAAGATGCTGAAAAATTACGAGTAGACATTCTAGCAATATAGGAACGATAATGATTTTTGTGGCATTTAGTGCAACCGATGTCCAATAAAATTATTAAACTTAATTCCTTATAGATTTGTATAATATAAAAGTCTACTAGTAATCGTTTTGTCTAGTGGTGAATGTCGCGAATAATAAATAGTCAAGTTCTTGGAAAAAACAAAACAAACAGCGAATAACACTATCCTCAACCAGTTTATCTTAGGTCATATGCACTACTGCATATCCATACTATATATATATATATATATATATATATATATATATATATATATATATATATATATATATATATATATATATATATATATATATATTCTTTTGAAAGGAGAGGATCTACAAAATTCGAATAATTGTATTTACAATAAATGCTTATATCTATAATTTTGGTGTGTGTCAGAAAAAACACAAGTGTGAGCTTAGGAAATATAACAGGGGAACCATACTATCTTGCATATGATTCAATAAACGAGTGAAAAAACCTGAGGAAAAAACTCTTTCCCCTGTCGCTATTGCACTAGCTATAGCTTGTCTGTTTATGTTGTGTTGATGTCGTGTGTACATAAAGAGTATCAAAGATTTTTCTGCTTAGCCGCTTCATTCTCTCTTGCATTCCATGATTTCCAGATGAAAAGGAATCTGTTACAATGGAAAAAGAAAACCAGAAGAAAAATATTTCAACAATCATACCTCGTATATGTCTGAACAAATCTAAGAAAGATTTTACTTAGCAAGTCTTCTGAAACATAATCACTTCCTTGTTCTTGCTTGCCAATTTTGAAGCAAAATTTCAAAAAACCCTTCAATATTCAAACTCAACAAAACAATTCCCTCTCTGTTTGTCCGAAAGAGCCCCATACTAATTCTGATATTCCTTAATTAATTCTATGGTTTTATTGCTCAATCATCCATTTTTATCAATGTAAATGTTAGCAACCGATTTTGTTGTGACTGTTGCTATATGCAATTTATTATCCATCAGTTTTAAATATTGTAATAAACTCTTTATGATTTCACGATTTTATTCTGATTAGGTTTGAAAGGATCAACTTCCGCCTGATGAATTCATTCAATGATAATGATTGGTGTTCCCGTACTATGAAGCATTCAATTTTTTATTACTACCAACGGACAGTATCCAGTTATAAATAAATATATATGTTGTATGTTGAGAGACAAAAGAAAGGAAAGGACGATATGGTGGAAATACCGGCTGCCCACGGCTCATTTTTAATACAGAAGTCGAAGCCATTATCGGTACCATTGGCATCAAAATAACGATTATGGGTTACAGCGTGCGTGTGAGAACTAGAACGGTTATCTTGAAGGGGAAGAGCTATTTCATTAGACTAGTTCATTATGATTTTGTTGAATTCAGGAATAAAAATTGTGTTTTCATTATGGCTAGACCAACGATTTGAATAAATGTAAAAAGTAAGTAAATGATGAATTGAAATAGTAGGAGAACATTATTACAACCCAGAGATTTTGCTAAACAGAATCCATGTTTTAGATATTACAATAACTGACATAAACAATATGCAAATAAAATAATGATAATCTAATATATAAAATTCTCGTGTCACGGTGTTTGTAATTAAATTTCTCCGAAATATCTGAGCCGATTTTCCTGAAATTTTGTCTGTTAGGTCTGCGAATTGGACAACCCCTATTGTTCATCCCCCTAAATGTTAAGGGTGTTTCACCCCTAATTTCTTTTTCATTTTTCAGACAAAATTTTCTGTTTTTAATTTTTCAAGATAAAGTATATAAAAATACATATTACCCCGAATTTTCACCCTCTACAAACAACTCCTATTTCTTATTCGTTAATTGAAAACTTTAATATTAGTTGGTTGTCGAATGTCAAATATTACGATCTGGTTGAAAAAATTAAGGTTCATAACTCTCAAATAAAAAATCTTCACAAATACAAGTAAACGATGATTTCTACTAAAATATATTATTAAATGCTCAATGCCTTTCGATACACAGTATATTTATCAAGAGTGAATGAATACTACAAATATATCTTACAAACAAATTTTTATATATACTAAAGAGGCAATCCGTACTTGAACTAAGGTTTAGGAAATAAATTTAATAAGGGTGAGTTATTTATGTCTACCTGAACATTAAGAATTTCCGGTGAATAATTAAATCTGTTAATTTTAAGTACTTCCAGAAGGTTGAGTTTTATACCTCTTTTCTCAGAATGTAGAATTTTAAATTCCGAATTGAAAGTGTGATCATTTTCCTAAGATGATTTGAATAATTTGAATCGGTTTTTCATTGATGAAACTGTGTTTATGTTCAGAGATTTTAACAATAAAATTTCTTCCTATTCTATTTATGTAACCTATATATGGAAATTTAGTTAGCAGCATATTACATAAGAAAAAACAAAAATTAGATTTACAACATATATATCCAATCGGTGAACACCAAGACAAGAAATTCAATAGTTTAACATTTATAGGCAATATTAGCAATAATGTGAAATCCTTCTTAAAAATTCAAATTTAAATATAGCGTTCAAAACATCAACAAATTTAGGTTCATTTATCAGGAATTATAAATTGGATTGTGCAGATTGCAATTGTTCTTATATAGGTAGAACAGTAAGAAATCTTAATGTTAGAATTTCTGAATATAAACGCAGTTTCATCAATGGAAAAACCGATTCAAATTATTCAAATTATCTTAGGAAAATGATCACTCTTTCAATTCAGAATTTAAAATCCTACATTCTGAGAATAGAGGTATAAAACTCAACCTTCTGGAAGTACTTGAATTTAACAGATTTAGGTATTCACCGGAAATTCTTAATGATCAAGTAGACATAAATAACTCACCCTTATTAAATTTATTTCCTAAACATTAGTTCAAGTACAGATAGCTATGAGTGGATTGCCTCTTTAGTATATATAAAATTTGTTTGTAAGATATATTTGTAGTATTTATTCGCTCTTGATAAAGATACTGTGTATCGAAACGCATCGGGCATTTAATAATATATTTTAGTAGAGATCATCGTTTACTTGTATTCGTGAAGATTTTTCTATTTTGTTAAGACTCAGAAATATTTTTTCACCGCTCTGCGATCAATCCTTTTTTTTATTTGAGAGTTATAAACTTTAGTTTTTTCAACAATATCATAATATTTGACATTCGACAACTAACTAATATGTCGATCCATTCGCTTTGTCGATCGATATCTCTGACAAAGAGTGCTTCCTTCTATCTTTGTGAGTGGCGATTACTGCTACGTGCGCGAAAACTTTCTTTACATCGGTGATCCTTTTAGTGACATTCGTAAGCACATATTGTCCAGAGTTGTCAAAAATTGTTACATTAAAGCCTCTGAGAAAAACCAATGAAGTAGGTGTAGGCTTTAAGAAAATTTTTAAAAGATATATATGAAATATAACCCGTGAAGAAAGAATGAGGAGAAGTATCGATGAAGAGAAATGAGATGGCATCCAACATAGAATCTAAGAGTGCCAAGTCTCTCAACAACAAACAAATAAATTTTTTTAATATCCATGGAAACATCTATCCAATAACATCGTTATCAAATTCTATAGCCTACGTTTATAACTTATATTAATTGCAATTGCAGGGATATTATTATGTAACAATTAGAAAGTAGTTGAATAGGTGCTTCCATAGATGCTAACTGAAACAACTGATTTATTTTACATAAAATCTCATACTCTGAATTTGTTACGAGACCTAGCATATTGTTAAATGTTGTATTTCCAATAGAATTGATTTTATTTATCAAGCAAAATATTCAAAAGGTAAAAATTCCGACGATTTCTTGTTGAATGCTTTCATTCGCTCTACATAAAAGAATACATGTATTGAAACAAGTAACAAACGAATAATTGGGTATTTTGTTCATTATGTAAAAAATGAATAAACGAAGATAATTCGTTTTCCTGAATGGAGTTGATACTATAAAAGCTGCAACCTACGTTATTCTGGAGAGTTATTGTTCAACGCCAAAAGAAACCCGATAAAACTAAATTGTGACCATTGTTCGTAAGAAACCATTAAACCTCATGTGGATTATTGAAAAACATTGATTTTATGTTATGTTTTCCAAAACACGGGAGATGCATTCTCGCCCCCACGTTCGTTCAACGGAATGAAGTAAATTGGTGTTTATCTATACTGTGTGCCGTCCAGGAGCGTATTAACGTTTCTCTAATGGTATTCGAAAACGTCGAATACTTTGTATAATTTCTAACCGCATCATTTATGTTAATGAAGGTCTATTCATCTAATACACTATGCTCAAAATGTAAGGGATATTCCGAATTGTGCCGTATTAGTTAATTCAATATCACAATTGGTATTTAGGTTAACAACCTAAAAGAAACTGAAAAAGAATGAGATTTCAAAAATTAGGTATTCTCTAAGTACCTAAACTCCCATTACTCTAATCACATTTTTGGGGTACCACTCTTGAATCTTTACATACATCTACAACATAGGTACATTTTAAGGTCAAACATTTCTTCTGCTTTTAAAAGTAGAACTCTGCTTTTAGAGGCAGAATGTCATTTATGTGACGTTGTCTATCCAGTTGGCGATGAAGTTTAGTTGGTAAACAACCTGGTTTATTCTATATATAAGAAAATGAACCCATTGAATGAAAAAATTAAGTTTTTCATGTTTTTTTGGTCCCTGTAATAACAATATATTGCTGACAATACATCACAAAATTGCATCGAATACTTAAATCGAAGTGAACTTCACAGTACCATTCATTTTTCTATATTGGTGGGTTATCCCTCTTAGTGAGTTAAAAACACTGTTTGTACTTCTTTTTGTATTGGCTTGTGTGCGAGAAGTTTTCCTGCTGCAGAATACTGGGACAACGGGGAATTTATTTTCATTCAATTTGTAGTATTACGTTTAGAAAAATCATTTAATGGCGTTACCATATACAGAATAATTTAGAAAAGGTCTTGATGCCATAGCAACCCCGTGATATAAATTAACGTTCTAGTAGGTAGTTTTAAAGTGATGTTAATTGAATCATATTTTAATTTTAAATACAAGTGCATTTTTTCAAAAAATTATTTGAGGTGCAATTAATATACAGTTATAAAATAATATATCTCAAAATTATCTACACTCTTAGTATTTCAAAAGAGAATTTGCTTGTATTCCTACGAATGTTTGTCGATATAACCCTGGATCTTCTAATCTTGAAGATTCTCACTTTTATTTTTACAATTTTCTGCAATCATATATCTCATAATAGAAATATAATAATTAGTGAAAAATTATTGTGGTATTTGATTGAATAATAGTCATAAAATTCAAATTTCCTCTTATTAGTTTGAAGAAAACTGAAAGATTTTAGTATCTGAAAGAAAAATGTGTAAGTGCAATTCCTGATATTGAATATTTTTCAGCACTCATCTGAAAGAAGGCTGCTGCATACCTGATGCCCAAAAAGAAGAAAAAATCGCGTTTGAATATTCTCCCCTTGCTACTGACACTAACACGAAATTGAGTCAATCGATTTAATTTTACTCAGACCAGCCCACCTTAATTTAAAAAATAAATAATTCAAAGTCTGTCGCGTTCTCAATACAGCCGTACGTATAGCCCCAAGCCTGAAATGGAATCACTTTTTATAGCGTCTCTATCTTATCAAAATGCAAAGTGGACAAGACGTTAGTGCTTATAAGTTCAGCTACTACCATTGAGCCAGATACTAAGATGAGATGGCAGGGACGGATTATTATTGCATTTACATTTTTACAGAAAATCTTGGGGTTCTATGCAAATGTGGAACATTTTTATAACCTCTTATATTCACTTTTAAGAGGTGATAACTTTCATAGAATAATGTATAGAGTGGCTAAAAAATCTGGAACTACAGCTTGGTAACCTTGGGAGAGTTTCTTTTTCTGAGAAAATAACTTAGGAAAGACCGTTTCCGACATATTTAGTCATCTTCGAAATATTCGAATTGAAGCTATTGGCTCAGTTGTCTATGAATATTTTTCTAATTGTATAAACCTTTCCTAGCTACCGTGTCAGAAAAAATGTGATGCTTGTATAGGAAGAATTTTATCTCTCTCGTCAATTTCCTTTGCTGTCTGATTAGTCAGTGTCACAACTTCATTGCAACACGTCTGCCGTTTTGATATCGTAAAATATATAATTTTTCTAATGAAGAATATAATGGCAAACACTTATTCCGGTTCCTACTATACTTTATACAATTTGAAAGCTTTGAAAATTTCAAACAAGTTTGCATTATTTCAGCAAAGCTGAAAATTATGTATATTATTATTATATACATATATTTACAAAAACAGACACATATGTTGGTTCTTACATGAGGGCAGACCACGTAATAATTTCTTAGTCGTGCTAATGAAGGTGTACGATTTTGACTCTCTCACTCTTCATGTCGCAGGGAACTAGTGTTTTAGAAAAGCTACTATTTATATATGTTATTTATATCAAATTATAAATCTAAAAAATGAGGCAGATAGATCGATTCTAAAATCAGGCAGATCACATAATAGTTTCTCAGTCGTGGTAATGAAGGTGCATGGTTTTGAATCTCCCACACTTCCTCTTGCTAGGATTTAGTAAAAACGATGGAGAAGATTATTGTATATACACTGTTCATTTTGAATTTGCTTATGTAATTTCATATATAAATGTTTTCCTCCCCAATTTAAAAAGAAATTCACCCGAGTTTCACTCCATTGGTGTACCCTCCCTTGGAAAAAAATTATTTGCCATCATTCAGTAAAGCTGACATTTATATTTGTTGTTTATGCTATTATTTTACATATATATTTCAAGAATGAGAAATATAGGTGTGTTTTAACAAGTGGGCAGACAACATAATGTTTTTCTGTCGTCCTAATGAAGATCTAACCTACCCTAATGAATATGTATGATATTGACTTTCTCATTCTTCATCACGCAGGTAATTAGTATTCAAGAATCTTTTCTGCACTTGAATACTAGTTCCCTGGGAGATGAAGAGTGAGAGAGTCAAATCGATTCAAGTTTCTACATCATCATTCTTGCACTTTATGAGTGCAAAGAATAATGAGTGTTAAAATTGTCTAAAGTGAAAGGGAAAAACTGTTGTACTTGTCAACAACTACAAATATTCTCTTCAAAATAACTTGAATTCAAATGGCGAATAACAATGGACCTGTGTGGATGAGAAATATATGTCATTTATTCTTACACTGGGGCCAGTATACCCCAATATAACAGTAACCAGGCATCTCTCAGAACATTGCATTACCCTAAACTAAATCCTTGGATCGCCAAATTACGAGTTCAGAATGCAAGAGAAAAGCAGTTGACGATTTATTCGAGAAGCCAGATAAAGTAATTCGACGAGAGTTCCAAGTTGATATGCGTTATTCGATTACTACATCTGATGTTTGTATTATTAGAAGAAATTTATATAACGCTCGATGGAAATTACTGCCACTGTATGAAGGAAACCTCTTCTCCACTTAAGAAAATAGATATCCGGTCGAGTAGGGGTGAGGAGTTTTTATGCATATCTAAACAAGAGGGCAATATAATAGTTGCCTTCTCTTATCCCAATCTTTGTTTTTTAATAAATGTGACTCGTACATATTTGGACGCTTTATTTATTTATTCTCCTAGTTTTTTTTGCCAATTTTTCACGACATATGGCTTTTCCACTGAATGTTACATACCAATATTATGTTGTTTGCTACCAAATGAGTTTTCCTTGATTATAGAAAAATGCAAAACTTTAAATAATCTGGTGAATATTTATGGATGTATACATATGTATGTATGTCGTTGTAGATTAGGAAAATGGCATTCACAAGGCACTTGAACAAGTTGGACTGCAGCAAAAATTATCAGTTGTATCTTTTGCAGGCTTTGTTTAGAAAAAGTCAAAAACTGAGTTTGACTGAAGATTATAAGAAAAATGAATGAAATTGAATCAATGACTTTTGCTCTTGCCTTTTTGAATCCACACAAAGCAGAAAATTGTTCTGTTTTTGATTTCTGCCAATATGCACTGACGATCAAAGAGATCAGAAATACGTTGATCGACAATTATATCATTGTATATTCATTATATCTTCTAGAAAAATGGACCGGAAGTTCGGTAACTTTCATTCCACCGAAAATTCAACATTCATTCTATGATTCGCATTGCAATATTTTTGTTTTCCTAGAAAAACTGAAAGATTTTCAAATACATTCTTACATCAAGATTTGAAGTGTTCATTTTCCTAATAAGAATACAAAATTTAAAAATCGCCAAAATTCATTTCTGGAATGACTGATAATTATTATAGTGAGTCAATTAGTCGTTTTCTATAATTAATTGCTTATTATTTCGTTGTGGTTATAATTAAAAGAAGTTGTCATTTCAATATTGAAAAACTTTTATTTGATCACAAATTTTTATAGCTAGTATAAACAATGAAACTTTGTAAATATTTCACTTTTGTGCATTTTATTCAATAATCAAGTACTTGTGATTATATCGCGGGACAAATTTATGATAACGGTCTCTTGAAGCTTCGCAACCGAATTCACCTATCAATTTCTGACCATCCGTATAACGTATGTGACGAAAGTCCTGGGAAAAAGTTTTTCATGCATAGTTCATACAATTCGTGGAAGATCTTTGCCATGATCAACAGATGTGATTTACGATTTATATTGAGTATTCTTCTGTCAAGAGTCTGAATAAGTTCGAAATGGCTCACAAATTAGAACTTCGAAGAAGTATTTACAATTTAGTTGGGCGGATTCCTTAGCGTGAAATCATCAACATTTTTCGTGGTCAGAATATTTCTAAGACAAATATTTATCGGATAATAAGTGAATGTGAGAAAGGAATACCATGCTTGAATTTTCCAAAAAGGGGTCGACCGAAGGCTCTGAATGAAATCCGTAGAAACAGGCTCTTAGAAGGAGCAAGAGACACAGTAGGAATTTCATTACGAAAATTATCCTGAAGATTTCGTACTTCTCATGAGACTATAAGGTGGGAATTACTGAATGCGGGACGTAGATATCGTAAAAGGCGTAAGTGTCCAAATTACACCCAGAATCAATTGGAAAATATCCCCAGATGTTGCCGCGCCTTAAGAAGAATTCACTTCCTCATAATTTTGGATGATGAAAAATATTTTTCATTATCCCATTCTGAAATCAACTGTAATACTGGTTTCTATACAAATAACATGGAAGACTGTCCAAACGAAGTAAAATTCAAAACAAAGAAAAAATTTGAAGACAAGGTTTTGGTTTGGTGTGTTATTTCTGAAGATGGGGTTTCGAGACCATATGTAGGGTATGTGAGAGGTGGAGCTATTGATGCAAACCTATATATTGGAAGATGTCTCCCAAAATTGTTAGATTTCATCAATACCTATCACGCTGATGACTTGGCGTTTTCCCATTATCGCGAGTTACGAGAGATTGGTTAGAGGCTAATAACATCTCATTTGCACCTCGCGGAGATTACCTCCCAAACGTTCCACAAGCAAGACCAATCGAAGATTTTTGCGGTTTACTGACAAAGAAAGTCTATGACAATGGATGGGAAGCCCAAAACAAAGAAGGTTTGAGACAGAGAATGTTTCAGAAGATACGAAAAATCGATGTGGATGTCGTCCAAAGACTGATGGGAGGTGTTCGGAGAAAATTGGGCGCCATTAAGCAGAACGGTACTCTATAAATCCTTTAAATACGATTTCATAGAGTTCAGATATGAGGTGAAATCCTAATGATATAATCAATTCATTAAATTTTTTTTCAGTAATTAATTTATCTATTCGAATTATTTCTCAAGACTTTTGTGACATACATAGATGTGAATGGGACCTTAGATCTCCTTATAGGTTTGTACGAAAAAATATTTGTTTCCCAAATCATATTTTTTTTGTCTCAGTTTTCAGATTAATGCTATTACAGTAGCAAGTGAAAGTAGAAGATGTGAATGAAGAAATAAGCACAATTATTCTGATTTCACTTTTTGCATACAACACACTCTCAGACTAGCTGTTGCAGATATATCAGAAACGGGTATATGAAAGATTATGATGGTCCACCTGTTTCTTCTCTTTATTTAGTTAACACTCTAGAGCAGATCGTAAAAACCTTCGTATGTTTCAAATATTTATCGATTCTATATATTGTGTTTTTCTCCGAAAGTTTCCTATAATTTTTGGTGACCCTCGTTTATTCGAAAAAATTAATGTATGCAAAAATTATCAGATCTTTGTTCTTCTAGCACACTGCAAACTAGATAGCCGTCTCTTTACACTTGAAACAAAGAATATTTAATTCTATGAAGGATAAACTTATGAATTCATTTATTCGAATAAGAGAGAAAGAGAGGATTACAAAAATGCAGCACTGCATTGGTTATGACGTTATATCCAATTTGATGACACTCAGAACTCGATCAGATGAAAACAATAAAGGTAGAATGGATAAACTTTCGAAACCTGCTAAACATGTATACGCTCAGGAAAAGTAGAAAAACTAGATGAAACATACGTAATCTTGGAAATGATTGGAATGACTAAAAATCAGGGCGGAAAAACCCTGTCTCGCCTGTCGCTGATACGAGAAAACGATGTGGATGTCGTCCTTTAAATACGATTTTATTGAGTTTAGATTTGAGGTGAAATCCTAATGATATAATCAATTCAATAAAGTTTTTTTCAGTAATTAATTCATCTATTCGATTTTTTCCCAAGACTTTTGTGACATACGTTACCTCACCTCTAATGTCCCATATTCGGCAGGCATCCTGTATAATATATCTTTTGACTAGTACTGACGTGAGAGCAACAAAATGTTTCCTAATATTAATGTAAAAGAATTAACCATGAGAACAAATTATTATTAAAATTATAATCATATTATTTGCTCACCATATTTCCCTCAGTTCGTATTATATGGTGGGCTTATAGTAACTATTCCCATTTGACCACCAACCGCTTAGCATAAATTATAGTTTATCAAGAACCGAAAATTTAATTGCTATAAAGAACATTTCTCAATCAAGTTTCTATTTTTTTCAATTTCCGAATTAAGTACTTAATCTGAAAAGTAAGGTTGAAAGAGTATATTCTAAGAATTCTTGTGAGTTCGAATACATTATTTCTTGGTAACATTTTATTGCCTGATAAGAAGCAAGTTAAAGTTGTTTACTTAATATGCAATCGACAAATAGTAAACGGCATTTCAATACATCTACATAATTTTTCAATCTATCCATGAGTTGAGTGAATGTGAAAAAGATTAAAAGTTAATCAGAAATTTACATTAGTTATCCACACCAGATGTCTACATCCATATACATTCGCCAATATTCAGAAGTTTGATTGAATGAATTTTGTGGTGAATACTAGTGAATTAAGTTTGATATATACAGGGTGTCTGCGCTAAAGGTCCTATTAGAAGTATCTGGGGGACGGGTTTATCGATCAATTTTGAATTTTGGGATTAAATTGAATGTATACTGATCTACAAATTGCAATTTTTTTCAGAGCGGTAACACTTCCGGTTATACTGGATATCGACTACTTTTACTTTTAATTCTTTCATCGAAGGGCATCCTTTTTCAAGCATCTTTTGTTAAGATTTGTCTTATATAGGGTGCGCCAGAGAAAACCGTTAGAACTTTCGCAATTTTAGAGCTAGATCATTCGTTCTTGCTTCATTCGAAAGCCAAAGGGCTAGGTTTTTTAGAAATTGTATCGAAATTTCACTTCCGGTGAAATCCAATATGGCTGACTCATTCGAAAATGACCAATATTTCAAGATCGCTGGAACGTTTTGTTTTCACTAAAGAATTCGAATGGGGCATTCAGTGGATAATTCAGTCTTTTCTGAACAATTTGATATATTGATCTTGAAAATATTCCAAGAATTGGCAAAAAAGTAGCGTGAAGAATTTTTTCCATTCTGATTTTCTGCTGAAGTCGAAATATTTTTTTCACCTCATGGCGTATGCACTCCTGAAGTTGTTGTGTTTTT
This sequence comes from Cryptolaemus montrouzieri, assembly GCA_013387265.2. Lineage (NCBI taxonomy): Eukaryota > Metazoa > Arthropoda > Insecta > Coleoptera > Coccinellidae > Cryptolaemus > Cryptolaemus montrouzieri. The sequence continues at coordinate 72,736,725 of JABFTP020000001.1, read as the reverse complement.
CATGGATGTTCTAAAAAACGAAGAACCATATTTCACTAGAATCAACCTGAAATTCGAGTTCCGTTAGAATTCAAAATGGCCGACTTCCTCAAATAATAACAATTTTCCTCGCGCATTAAAAAATTTCTCGCGGTAGTAATGAATCAACTGCGTAATTCTATCACTAGATTGAACCTTTCCCATCATTTCGAGGGATTGAACTCGAATATTGATTCAGAATTGTGCCAATTGTCAATAATGTTTCTCTTCTTGATCATCATATGCACCTCCAGTTGTGAAACCTCTGAACATAGACTGCATGCATTCACTCTATGATAAACAAAAAATAATGAAATGTCATCGAGTTTCAGACGACATCTGGATTAAACTCGAATTTTATCTCGGTGTTGCTTGTTTTGACGTTTTAAATTGTTAACAATGGTTTCAACAAATGAGGATAAGCGTTTCATTGAATGTTTATTTGTGCGTGGCACAAAATGCCAATTTCAACTAAACAGAACAATCTACGATCTTGAGCATTAGGTCATTAGGAAAAGATCAGGTACTGGTGCAGCTAGAACTGTTAAAACACAGGTACTCGACTTTTTCATAATCTGTTTCAAGCATCAACTCTACATTTTTTATATAACAAACTCAATTGACAATTTCAGGATAACATTCAGCGAATTTCTGCAGTAGCTGTCAGCCCTATCAGAACTCCAGGAACCAGCTTGACTGTTTCCCAAATGTCTCAGAGATGACAAATCTCAAAAACCTCTGTGAAAAGAACTGGCACAGTTCTGAATCGATATTCGAGTTCGGCCCTTCAAATAATGGGAAAGGTTCAATCTAGTGATTGAATTACGCAGTTGATTCATTACGACACCTAAAAATTTTTTAATGCTCGGGGAAAATTGTTAATATTTGAGGAAGTCGGCTATTTTGAATTCGAACGGAAATCAAATTTTAGGTTAGATTTCAGTATAAAATGGTTCTTTGTCTTTTTAGAACATCCATGAAAAACACAACAACTGTTGTGGCGTTGGCACAGGAGTGCCAACGCCATTAGATGAAGAAAATATTTCGATTTCAGCTGAAAATCCGAATGAAATGAATTCTTGAAGCTACTTTTTTACCAATTATTGGAATAATTTTAAGATCAATATGTCAAATTGTTCAGAACAGACTGAATTATCGACTGAATGCCCCATTCGAATTTTTTATTGAAAAAAAAAACGTTCCAGCGATCTTGAAATATTGCTAATTTTCGAATGAGTCAGCCATATTGAATTTCACCAGTAGTGAAATTCTGAAAAACCTAGTTCTTTGGCTTTCCAACGAAGTAAGAACGAATGATCTAGCTCAAAAATTGCGATAGTTTTAACGGAAAAAACACGTCCAGTTTTCTCTGGCGCACCTTATATAATATAAACCATCATTGAACCATGATTTTTCTATAAGTGTTTTCGGAATTATAGTGTCATCTTCTTTGCCCAAAAAAGTTGCCTCAGATTGGGGTATGATTATAACTTTTTTTGTTAAACGAGGAAAGTATTAATTTTGAGGGCAACGTACGTCCGATGCTATTTTATATACAAGTGCTCAAAAATTACTTCTCAGCAATATAAAATAGAATTGTCAAAAAACGTTTTTTTCAAAAACGAGTACCTGTTTTTACTTCATTAGAACTGTTTTTTATGTTATTATTGATTCGTATTGAGTTTCTCTATATGAATGGCTCGTTTTCATGTTATTCGCGATTTTATCAAAAACCTGCAGCCCCTTGGGAAAACTATATCATTACGCCAAGGAATATAAGAACAGACAGAGTGGATTTAATTTCGATGCCAGTTTCATGATGCACAATGTTCTATGAATTTCGGGCAGAGTTTGGCGTTTGAAAATTATTCAAAAGAGCAACAAGACTTATTTTGTTTGTGTGTAGTTTTTTGTTGAATGAAATGACAATAAATACTCGAGGATAATCTGAATTTATTCATCATTCATGGTCATGTCAACAAATAATAATTCGAACTTGCATAGCATTCAACGAAGAGTACTCTAATTAACAACGAATTAACAAAAAATTTTTGAAAATTACGTTATCTACTGCATATTGGTTGAATATTCGGGTTATGATCGTTAAATGTCTGCAAGCTCGACTTATTGTTAGTTAACATTGACCTTGAATGATGAATAAATTCATAATATCCTCGTTTGAGTATTTATTTGCTATTTTAATTAACGAAAAGTATACACGAACAAAATTAATGTTTGTGTGTACAGTTTGCTATTTTAAATAATTTCCAAGCGATAAAATAAGGCAGAAATTCATAAAACCTTACATATGACATTGTAGAATATAATTTGCATAATGATTTTATTTCCCGAAGGAATTTTTGATAAAATCGCAAATAAAATGAAACGAATTATTTTAAGTTTAGGGAACCTAATGCCATTCAATACTAATTCAAAATACGTTTCTAATAAAGTAAAAATATAGGTACTCGTATTTGAAAATACGTTTTTTGACAATTTTGTTTTACAATTACAAAGGATTTTTGTGCATTCTGTGTACAAAATAGCATCGGAAAGTACTCTGCCCACAAAAATAACAATTTTCTCTAAAAAATATATATAATTTTACTCAGTTTTTGGTCGAAGAAGTTGACAATATAATGCCGATAATTTTAATGAAAACATCATAGGTCAATGATGCTGATATTTGATAGGACAAATCTTGACAAAAGATTGTAACGTGCTAAAATCATGTCACAACAGTTTGAATTAAAATACCTAATTCCAGTCAACCCTCTATCTGTGTTACGCCAATGGTTAACATTCTGTTGCGCATAAGTCAGCTATCAGATGATATGTGCTACCAGCTTAGCTAGCTAGCAATGACAATTCATATAAATTTTTTGAAGTTTATTCATCGAGTTACAACTCTTGTGTGAATATAGTATCGTTTATAATAATGAAGCAACCATGTCATACAAAAAAATTTTAAATATCTGATATAATTGAATGTTATATTCAAAATAATTATGATGCTGGTGCTGCAAAAGCTGCTTATTTAATTTTTTTCCTGAGAGGCGACTTCCTCATAGAAATATATTCGATAAATTGAGGGAAAACCTCATAAACCATTGTACATTCAAGAATAGATTCGGTTAGATACAATTGATGTAACAGGTAGTATAACTGCCAACCCATCGAATGCAAGAGCCAAGTTCTCAGTATTCTAAAGAAAAATAGGGTATAAAATGGAATATCCTAGTTATTCCAGCCTGGAGATTTCTAATCTAATAGGCATAATAGTTCACATCAGTAATGATGGAATATTCAATTGTTAAAATGAACATTGGTGGTCGAATGTAAACCCACATCACCATATTAATATTCAACGTCAACTCCGATATGGGTTAAAAATGATCGAGCGGCATGGTTGCTTCGTTATTACAAACGATATTATATTCACACAATGATTGTTACGTGATGAAAAACGTCAAGAAATATATGTGAATTGTCATTGCAGAATATACTCAAGCCATTTTAATCATTTCATCTGAATTCTGCGAATGAACATAGAGTTACTGATTAAACAAAATCAAGGTTACCTACGGTTCATATAAAAGCGCATTTGCATGTTATAACTCAAAAACCTTCAGACAAAATATAAATTTCTGCACGTAGCTCGATTTTAGGGAAAAAGAGCCTGCAAACCATTTTTACGGAACTCCAGAAACAACCGAAATATTGGTAGTTTACTGATTCCGAAAATTTCAATAATTTTCAAATAACTCCAAAAATAAAAAAGCCATCTTGAACGTGTTCCCGGCAATAAATTCCTCAAGCAAAAAGAACACGAGGAGTATTCTCCTTGAAACTGAAATGTACAAAAACAGAGTTCTGCAAAACAATGTATAGCTAATAAAAATGGCCAAAAACGGCTAAATACAATTAAAGTAACAAAAAGAGAAGAATCTCTTGTGCAAAACTCAAATAACATTGTAAAAGCTTGACGGTTTGGGACGACGACAAATAAATCATAAAAATATCTTAACGAAGATGAAGTAATATATATTTTATACTTTCCACAATTTTATTTTCACAAACACGACCAGATTCGACCGTCAAGTCATTTTCAAGAGGTCAACTATAGGAAACAAACTTACTTATGTCTAACCACCTCTTTCCCAAGTGGTCTAAACTTGAGCAAATAATTATTTAATGCTAAACATAAAACAGACAAATCAAAAAAGAGTTACCAAAATTGTGTGCAATGAGTGTACGGTAGCTTATGTTGGGGAGACTGGTAGGAATTTCGAAACTAGATTTAAAGAACACTTATCCTCTGAACATATAAAAACCACAAAACATTCAATAGCATTAGATAATATCAAAATTCTTCATAATTGCGATAAAGGAAAGAAAATGAATCTGTTGGAATGTTTGGAAATTAATAAGCTTTGTAAAAACTCAATTGAAATCACCATTAATAGCCAGCTAGACATTAATACTTCTCCACTACTTAATTTGTAATTAGGTTAGTATCTATAAAACTAAATTTGTTTCCTGTAGTTCACCCTTGAAAATGACTTGACATCCAAACCGGTCGTGTTTGTGAAAATAAAATTGTGGAAAGTATAAAATATAATTTGTTTCATCTTCATTGAAAATGAATTTCCATAAAATAAAAAAGAATTAATACTACTCACATAAAAATATCTACTGCTTTGATGAAAGTACTGAAATTCAACATTCATGAGGTGGGGCGATGATTTCTTTTCTTGTAGTAGTGCATATTGCATATGCGATGTACTAGAATATTTATTATGTATTTAAACGATAAATAAAACCAGAGACACGAATCTAATTAAAGAAATAATTGAAATTCAGGAAACGTTCTCATCAAAATAAAAACTTGTCTAGTTGGATATTCAAAACATTGTCCTGTTACATAAGAGTATACATTTTAATTATTCAACAAGGTGTCTCATGTAGTCCGTATGTCACAAACGTTTTACTCGAAAACTGATAACTTGAAATTTGGGGAGCAGATGAACCGTTCGTAAATAAATTTATTTGGAATAAATTGACAATTTGAGTTGTTATATCGTTAAGTCGCTTTAATGACATAGGTAATAGGTACAATTTTCATTTTAGTTTTAAATAATAATAGTTATAGGAAGAATGGGTTTTATAATAAAATTTAAAAGATTGTTGCATCACCCAATTATTTGCTAAGGATACTATTTTCAATGAAATACATTGGCTCCGCAGAAAATTTTCTCTTATTTTGAGAAAGTGAAGTAATGGAATAAAGAGGAACTGTCTGTAGTTGGATTATATGACATAATTGCCGAATACATGAAATAATACTCTTTAAAGAATTGGAACAAATTAGTTTTGTATTCTGATATGGGATGTTGATTACGAATTAAAAATACCCATTTGGACCCTATTTTTGGAGACTTTGCAGATACATTATGGTTTATGTATTACAAAGAATCAAAAAGAAATTAACAAAAACAGGAGGAGGATTATGTTTCAGTGCCAAATTTTGATATGAGTCTAAACACGATTGGAGAAAGGTTCACTATGTAATATAGGTAAATATTCGAAATGTACCAAGCCTTCTATGACAGCCCCTAACATGTAAGCTGAGTAAAATGAGAAGAAACGGGTGGACCATACTTATTCTGTGACATGATTCAGAAGAAAATAGAGAAAAAATCTGAGGAAAAATCTTGTCTTCTCCTTCGCTGATAAATCAGTAACACATAGTCTGTGAGTGCTTGTGAACAAAAGTGTAATTATAATTATTGTGTTTATGCTTCAACCAACCAGATCTTCGATCGGTATATAACGGCTGCAAGCTGAAAAATTGTTAATAATAAATATCCAACTATATCAATTGATCATAATTGAGAGAAGAATATTTGATATTTTTGTATGCGCGCTTTCCAGGAATAAGCGAACCTGTTACACCACATGAGTGGACGCCTGGGAAGAATTGAGGTGTCTTTTTACTCGCTTCTTGAAGACGGCCCAATTGTAGGATGTTGGGAAGACGTTGGATGGAAGCGAGTTCCATAGCTCAACGGCTGTGTGAACGAAGGAATTTTTATAGAGAGAGGTTCAGGGGGCGTTAAATGTACCGCCATATGATGAGAACTCCTTGGTAGCCTAGTGTTGCGGCAAAATATGAGTTTTCCCGGAACGAGGTCTTTCAGCTTCCGTGAAAGTATCTGTAAAACAGGGAAAGGTCAGCAACTTGTCTCGTGAGAGCCAGCGGATGGAGATCGCGGGTGATCTCCAGGTGGTCGATGAGGCGCACAGCCCGTTTTTGCACACTATCCAACATCCGCAACGAATGTTTGGGCGCAGATCCCCATATATGAGAACAATATTCCAAAGCAGATGGAATCTGTGCCTTATATAGAATCAACAGATGAGATGACGTGAAGTATCGCTTGGCTCTGAAGATAAAACTAAGTTTAGCTGCTGCCAACTTAGCTGTTGCTGTTACATGTTCGTACCAGCAAAACCCGGAGTTGATCGTTATTTCGAGAAGATGCATCGAATCTTTGGATGCAATTTGTTGGCCTTGCATAGTTAGAGGAGGTTCTCCAGCAGGTACCTTTCTAGAAAACGTAGTTGCTTGCGTCTTGCTCGCGTTGAAGCTCACCAGGTTCAACTGACCCCACTTAGATATCCTCTTTAAGTCAGTGTTTAAGTTATTAATTTGTTGACATCTCTGACGCTGAGATTCAGCAGCTGTAATCGGCCGCAGACTAGTGAAAGACGAAACCAGGATACAATCGTCTGCAAAACCGAAGATCTTGTTCTCTGTAGATGACAGAAGAACGTTTATCTGCTACAGAAACAAGGTTGGCGAAATAATGGATTCCTGAGGTACCCCTGCTTGCAACTGGAAACAATCAGATGTTATACCGTCGGCCACAACTTGTATTGATCTATTTTTAAGAAAGCTATTTATCCAACCCCGCAATTTCGTGAAGCCCATATGCAGCAAGTCTATTCAACAAGACTGCATGCCAAACCCTATCGAAGGCTTCAGAGATGTCGAGGGCTACTGCTCTAGATTTCCCATGATTTTCCATCGTGGATGTACAAACATGAGTGACGTAGGCGAGCAGATCTCCTGTCGATCTTTGCCTGCAAAAACCATACTGACGATCGTTAATAATTCCCTGCAACTCAAGATATTTGATGAGTTCATCAACTTTGGACATAACGGGAAGAAGTGCAACAGGGCGGTAGTTTTAGGGTAAGGACTTCTATCCTTTCTTTGGAATCGGTTGAATTCTTGCTATTATCCAACTGCTCAGAAAAGTCTGGCTTTCATAAGAAATATGAAACAGACAGTTAAGAATGGCTGCCAGTTCGGGAGCACACTTTCTCAGGACGATTAGCGGTATTTCGTCTAGACCAACTGCCTTCTTGCAGTTCAGCTGCGCGAGAGTCCGTCTCACAGTGCTGATTTGTAGGTGGAATGTTCGCTGGTATTGCGTTAGATGAACTAGCACAGATTTCTTTGAGAACAAGAGAGCTAAGAGATCGGCTATCTCTTTCAGAGATGAGGCTAGATGCAAGAAGTAAGATAATACATTAGACTAAGCAGATAATCAAATAATAGAAAACCGGCTACACTCTCGTTCATAGGATGCTAATTCCATGTTGCAGCTTATTTTTATTATACAGTGAGTACATTCTCCCAATAGGATCTTGCTAGTTTGAAAACACAATCCCTGTTGTTCTCTGAAATATTTTTAATGAACAAACTGTACAACACAATACACTCTCTTTCCGAACGGGAGCATCAAAAATGATCAGGTCCGCTCTTCCAGGTGATGATAATTATGTTTGACTGTAGAAGCAGAAACACTTTGGGCCACAATACAATGGGTACCATCTATCACATTTAATTAACAAATAATGATGTGAAAATTCACGAAATGTAAGTAAGAAAAAGTAAGGTTATGATAGTACATTGAATATTGGATTAATGTGGGACATATTAAATGATTTAATCTCTGAAATGTCTGTTAGCTTGATAGTCACAAGTAATATCCACTCCGACTCAAGGATTAGTTTTGGCTGTACTTTTGCTTGCTTCCTGGCGGTCTGATTGAGCTTTTTTCTTAGACTGAGTGTATAAATTATGGGGCGGAAGCTTAGTAGCGAAAACTTACCCTCTGATGTTGTGGCTACTGTAAACTGGAAGGCGGTGTGTTGTATAATCATGAATGATAGTAACTCCAATTTCATAGGTGAAGAGAGACCATATCTATCCATGCTGCTGGCCTCTCGAATTCCAATCCATCGAATGAAGAAACAGAAGGGTATTGTTTAAAGACAACAGAGAGTGTAAAATAGACCGTAGTATAGTGTGAAAGTGAAACTGAGAACGAGAGAATTTCTTTCAAAAATAAAACTTGATCATCATGCAGCGCCATTCAGAAGTGAGGATATGGAAATTAATGTACTGGCGTATGTTGGCATCCACCCTTTTATTTCGGTGAGAAAATGGGCAGAAGATAGGGAATCAGTAAATCGAGTTTTCGTAAAACTATGAAATGTAACTGAAACTGATTTGGTTGCAGGAGCTGCTGTCGTCCTTGGTCTTGCTGATTATATGCTACTGGAAAAAGAAGTGAGGCTTTTTTTGTTAATTTATTTAGGTCAGTTGGCTTATTCCAATCGTTTATTTCAAAACAATTAGGTGGTACTGGAAGTTTGCGGCAAAATAGATTGAATACTATAATAAACCTTCCCGAAGAAAAATCTTTTGAGAAGGATGAACGTGACGAAATGAAAACTTCTAGCTGTACTCTGCAATGATAAGCCCTGTTAATATGTTAACAAACTGTGACAATATGTATTCTGTGAAGAAGTTAATTTTTTGACGATATTGCTGGTCCCATTTCACGCTACAATAGTAATCATGTTTTGTCAAACTATCGCAGTAGAATCAGGTCAAAAAAGTGGTGGTAGCAATTTTTCCCATAGGCAGTTGAAATTCCCTACGTTCAGGGTTGGCTCCTCTATCGTAGACTAGGTCACGATATTCCCTTTTGAAAAAGACGTCAGTACGTAATTTATTGTTTAAGTTGCCATCTACAATTTTGCGAATGGCGTAAATTGTGATGTTCAAACTAATGCAGGTAGTTTTAGATGGCTCGAAGGTCCAGAATCAATAATTTTATGGGAAAATACAGCTTGGCGAATTATGGGCCTTAAAGGGTTGAGGAGAAACAACCCACTAATAGATTTAATTCTGAAACGAATCAGTAACAAAGATCTATTTATATGGTTTATTATAATATTGAAATTATAACTGAAGTTATGAATGAATCAAAATCAAATAATGTAGTTTTATGAAAGTGTGGATGGGAATGTGATCAGAATTTTCGAATGATGTGACACGGAATTGCAGAGAGAAATATGCTGCCAAAATTTGATAATGAATGAAATAAAGCTCTAACACTTCACCTAATCAAAAAAAAATTCATAGCAAAATAAACAGTTTACGCAAGGATACGAATTACAACCATGGCTGAGGTATCTGAACCATGAAATAAAACAGGCGATAGCAGAAGTTCCACAACCACGAGACCGTGAAAATCTATAACCTTGAAATATGAGAACCATCAAGGAAGTCAAACAACTGGAAATTACTTAAAATACTTACTGAATGAATATTGTAATGTGCTTATGTAAGAAGAGGGAAGATATAATCCACCGTAGGCGAAACGATTTTCCGAAAGTTGTGGCCTGCACAAAAATACATAAAAGACCAGACATACAAATTCCAAGTTAAGCAAAATTTTGTCCTGAAAATAAAAGTCACTAGAATAGGGCAAATGGATCGCTATAATGCAAAATATTGCTACAAAGCCATAATTCTTGAAAATACTTGTATATAATATAAGTTGCTTCAATCAGAAAATCCACATCTTTGCCAGTATAGAAATAAATCGTCAAAAACACAAAAGTTTAATTTTAGAATTAAATTCCATATTATTTCACCTAGCTACCATGAATTGTTTCTGTTAAAAAGAATGTAACACTACTAATCGGTAAATTGATTTTATTGAAAACTTATGTAACCTTCATGATGAATGATGTTGATTCTGATAAGAGACTACTCTGGGAAATTCCAATATGTAAAATGGTGTATAGAAAATTTCGAAATGATTACATTATTCGGCAATCCATCGTTTTCCTGCAAACATTAATTTATTTTAACTGAATTCTAGAATCGATAGAAATTCATAAAATATCCATCAGGAGACGAATTGTTAAATGATCAAATAAATTTCAGTTTTCAAATTATTATGATATTCAGTTTAGGCATTTGACCTACTTTGATAATGTTGTCATACATACAATATTCATTTTCAACATCTAAATTACAGTAGTTATCAAAGATGATCAAATTCGTTTTTCGAATGTTGGAATCATTCGAATAAAATATTCATAGAATGAAAAATATGAATGACGATTAAGTTGTTGTGTGCGCTGGTTAGAGAATCATGAAAGAAAATTGGTGTAAGGTTTAATTGCATTTGTTTATTCAACAAATTTATGTTTTACATACGCGGTTTTTCAAAAAGTAAATGAAAATTTTGAATAATATCATTACGAAGAGAAAAATTCACACGCTCCCAGTTATTTATATACGAATTTATTCAATTTGGCTGATACACACTGCTTTACACAATATATTAATAGTGAGTAAATAATTTTCGAGGTGAATACAAAGGAACTTAAAACTTAAATACGTCAAGCAGGGTGAATCAAATTGAGTTTGTAAGAATTATTATCAGAATATATCTGTTCATTTAATAATGCATTCAAAAGTTTGAATCAATTGCTTTCTAGAGACTCTTAAAACTTTATACCGGGCCGTTCATTAGATTAATGTAGAATTTTAGTCGAACTTGTGGATTTCCATTGCGATACACGTTCTGGTGTGCAGATGTCGAAATGAATGATATACCCAGTGCAACTTTTCACCTACCAGTGGTTTTGATGGAGGTTCAATAATGGTTTGGGGAGTAATTTCTTCGAACACTCGCACTGATTTGGTCATCGTAAACAATGAAACTCTGAATGCTTAGAGGTACGTTACAGATATTTTAGAAAAACATTTTATACCATTGTCGACTAACATGGGTGAAAATTTGTTTTGCATGCTAATGTCAGACCTCATCAAGTTCATATCGTTAGGAACTACCTTCAAGATCACGAAATCACATCAGCCTGCACGAAGTCCAGATCTCAATTGCATCGAACATGTTTGGAACAGTCTTAACAGAAGAAGCCAGCAAAACAAGCGTGAATATTACTTAATAATGGCGAATCGCAATTATTAAGTAAAATTCAGGTAATTTTTAAAACACAGTACAATTTCTATGAATACCACTTGTTTTTTATTATTGATAATGGAATTTTTACCAAGTAAAAGCCTCCCAAATTCTAATATTAAGTTTATATGCTCTAAATCTATCCTTTATCTATTTTATTAGTTCAGGTAGATAATTATTGGTTCGGGAAGAGATGTGTAATTTGAACTTTTGCAGTTAGAACTTTAACTGTTGGCATACTTTCGCAATTTAGATGTGTAACGTAATTATACCACTTTGATATTCTCATCTGGTAGCTAATCAGAAATCAATTTATATTTATTTCAGATGAGAAGAAATAAGTGTAGGTTCAATAATCAGCCAAATAAATCAATCTAAAACTATAAACGTTTTCATGAACAATCCAATAATAAGGTACTCAAGCAGTTCAGATCTTTCAGATTTTTACAATAATATAAAACATAAAACTAAAACTTCATTAAAAATTATGTGTCTGGAAGACGGATGCTTTGTTGAATTCATTCAAGTTTAGCTGAGCTTAAAATGGGACTGAATGCTCGATCAAATATTTCAAACTAGACTGAAATTTTATGGATAATACCAGACATAAAAATTACATTATGCAGGTGATAGAGTGAAGGGTTTTGAGAGTTCCTGAATAATTGACTTATCTGAAAATTTTCTTGCCAGTGCTGGATTCTGACAGGGATTGATGATTCCCTAGAGGCTGGATTTCTCCAAGAGTTGAAGAGTTGCTGCTCCAGAATACTGGTACTATATCCGCCAAAAATTATCTCCTCCAAAAATTTATCTGCCTTCACTTCGGGTACCTCCTTAAGTTAAAGAATTTGATTCTTCTTTCACTTTAGTGGTAAAATGTATAGTGTTTGTCAAGAAAGAAAAACCAATTCGAAAACACACAAGATTATGTAAAATTGGGTTAGATATATATATTCTCCAATTTGCACAAATTTATAGCTCGTTGTTTCATTCTCCACAACATAAAATCTTTCATCTTCAAATAATATTAACAAAGAACTCTGTATTAATAAACAAATAACTTTTAATAATGATTATGACAAACATATTATTTTTCAATATTCGACAAAAAGCTAAGTCCTATGGCACCGAATACATAACGATGAACTTAAAGAGAATAAGTAAATAAACCTCACATACATTACAAGTTAGGGCAGATAAATTGAAACTGGTTATCTATTTTCTGTCAAATCTATTTTTTGTATTCTTTCTAGTGAGCAAAAGTTACAGTCCACTTAAATCGTCATTTGAATTTTCGAGGCACTTCACTAGAGGATGTCGTATTTCCGGATAATTCTCTGCATAAATTCAGGATATCAATGAACAACTCCATAACTATTTTCTATCGCATATACTATGTTTACTTCAGCAGTATAATTCATAGTGCTAGTTAAGAAGGAAAACCCAAATGGATATATATTTTCATTTTTGCAAAAAATATCTCATTGCCGTTTAAATTTCGTTGTTTCATCCAACGTAAGACAAAATGACTTACATTCCACAGTATGTTTCTAAGATAGGCGAATGTGTTTTCATTTTCAGATAATATCAACAAAGAAGACAAATGAAATTTTTAACGACGAATAAGAAAATTAAATTAATAGATCGCCGTTGCCGGGGTTTCTAACTCCCATTCATCATCATATAGTATGAAAACCAATAGAAAGTGAAATATATAGGGGTGCTCCAGTTAAAACCGGAATTTCTTCCATACCCTATAATTTCCACAATTAATAAGTTAGAGCTTTCATTTTAGGTTCTTTGGAATGCGGAAGGGTGGTGGAATACAAAAATTGTCATAAAATTTCGTTTTCGGTACAATTCAAAATGGTCGACAGGCTCAAAGGTAGACTACATTTTCAATTCGCTGGAATTTTTCTTTTTCATATGGAATATCCTCAAATAAATCGAAAACTAAATTATTTTTGATAATTATGAGGGATTGACCATGAAAATCCATAAAGAATTGATAAAACTGTGAAGCGAAGAACATTCCAGTTTTCTATGCGGAGCGCAAATTGTAATTTTTATTTCACCTCATAACTTCCAAGATCCTAGAGTGATCCTCTCTTTCTACACTCAATCGGGAGTAGAAAAGTTGAAACATACGAATATCGTCTTGAAATTGCAATTTTATTCAACTCAAAATGGCCGCCCGACCCAAAGATACATCATTTAATCTTTGAGCCTGTCGGCCATTTTGCATTGTAACGAAAATTAAATTTGATGACAATTCTTTTATTCCATCATCCTTTGGTATTCTAAAAAATCTGAAATGAAAGCTCTAAATCAATAATTGCGGACGTTATAGGCTATGAAAGCAATTCCATTTTTTCGTGGAACATCCTATATATGAGTAGTTTATTATTTGGGTTTGGAAAAACCAGATATAAGGTAGACAGTTCACAAACTATTGGAAGGGAGTTATTATTTAATACATCGAAATTTGGGATTATTACTCGATCTAGTCGTTTATTATCTGAAAGTCGTCATTGAAGAGTAACGGATCCTGGGTAACAGAGTTTTCTATACTCAATACTAGGAAAAGTGTGGCTATTTTGGATTTAGTGGCAAGCTAAAGTTCAATGGAGTTTGATATTTTTATCTAATTTGGATGAAACGACCAGGATGACCCATGTAGAAATTATTGCAGTCTAGACATAAGTTGTAAACTCCTGATTTATTTAAATTCTCTAGTATTTTTAGCATTAAATGAAAATGATGAAAATTTATTTTTAACTTTGAATGGAGTTCAATCTGTCTAAAATATGCTGAAGGGATGTTTGGATTTGTTGGTACTGATAATTGACATATTTGGCTAATAGCTATTTAAAGCTCGTTTCAAGTTATAAACGAGAAAAAAATCGGCTTACACTTATTTACTATATTTGTCGTTTCGAAGACAGCTTCGTCAGACAGATTCAAAATGAAAACTAAACTAAGGCACAACAAATTATGTATGATCTACAGAATTGAATCAGAAATGAGTAAAACTACCTTAGGAAATTCACTGAACCATTATCTAATTGACTCAGTTGGAAACAAATTAAGTGAAGGGAATAATTGTGAAAATCTATTTGTTCAGCCAATTATATGATGGAAAGTTTATATCTATTGATTTCAAAAGATTCCCAAAAATTTGTATTATTTTTATCAGATGAATGTGAGATTTCAGAATTTTGGTTGAAACTATAATTTTCTTCTATGTAACTAAACGCGTAGGTAAAAATAATTGGTTCCTTGAAAACTACGATTATGTTCATCAACTCTAATATTGAAATTTCAATACTTTTTATTAATATACATCTAACTACTATTGCCTAAGCTAAGATTGTATACACCAGATTTCTTTCCTTTAGCTATTTTAGTTTTGTTATTTTGATGCATATGGATAGATTATAATTGGTTCAGAATGAGATATGTAACTGGAACTTTTCTAGTAAATGTTTCATAATATAGCTACCCTTCCCAACGTATGGTAGGTTACTTTATCTGCGTTGATCTTTAAATTTTGGGTAAACCAATTCTACTGCCTTGAGTTTCCGTTTTTTGTTAAGTAATTTATTTATAATATTTACTCAATTTGCTTTCCACTCGAGTCATTTAGATATTAGTTTTGTAAATGGGCTTAGGTAGTTTCTCTGATTTTCAATTAATTGTTGCAGATCATATTTAAATTGTTGTACTTAGGTTCACTTTAAATTTTTATCTGACTGATGAATGCGGTATGTCATAGAAACGTGTTACAAAGATAGTAAATTAGTTTAAATCAATCAAATATTATCCAAAGATATCCAATTATGAATACTAATAAATCAGAAATAACGCTTTAACATATTTCGGACAGATAAGTGAAAATATCGCAAATAGCCTTTCCAAATGAAAATAAAATTGCATTCAGACCTCAAATTAAATTGCCATCATTCTAATTTGATGTTAAAATTCAATAGAGAAATTAATTAAATCAGAAGTCAATAAGTTATCTTATCCAGATTGCAATAATTTCTACGTAGGTCATCAGATTGGTCGTTTCTTCAGAATTAGATATAAAGATCATCAAACTTCATTCAAAAAAAAATAAATAAACAAGATTCAATATCAGCTAACCACTGCATTTAAAGTGGCCATTCTCCCTGTAATTTGATACCCCAGAGGTTAGAAAACCAAACTACCTAGAATCATTTGAAATTGTCAAATCACTTTCTAATGACAACTTTCAGAAAACGAACGACCAGTCTGGTCCATGTAAATCCCAAATTTTCGATGTATGGTCAAGTGGTGTAAAAATGAGACACTTTTCACAGTTTTTGCTGGTTTTTCCAAATATTTCTATCAAAATGGAATTGAAATTTTGAACAGTGTACAAACACTGATTTACAGTGTTCTTGTGGAATCGGAGAGTGCATGAATTGAGTATTTTAGACACGAAAAAAATTAAATTTTGTCTTATTTTTAACCAGCATTTGGGGTAAATATGAGACTCAAATGCGAAAATATGAGACAGGGCTTTATTTCGCCTATTGCCGAACTGTGAGGCTATTTTAACGGCTCAGGTGAAAAAGGAGGCAAAGTTGTATAAATATAAGCTTTGAAATTTAATTTTAATAGAAAAATATGAAGTAAAAAATACAAAATGAATGACCACTCCATACAAGTAGTAGATATAAAATCTTATAAGCGTAAAAAAATAATAGGAACTTAGGATATACTTCTTCGACATTTAAGTATTTATTGGGTATTGAACGCATCAAACTTGATGAAAAAATTCAGTTGCTGAGACATTCAGGCAGTTTCTCCCTGGCAAGTTGGGCAAGGTAGTTTCATGTTCTCTCTTGAAACTATGAAGTGTTCCGGAATGGTGGGAAAAACAAATTTTTGACCCTTACGGCGTAAATATGAGACTGAAAAATTATCTTTCTTAACTTTCTCGACAAGTGCGACATAATGAAGAAGATTTTTATTTGTAGCAAACTTCACGAAAATATATGTTCCCGATGTGATGATATCATCGTAGTTTTCCTCTTGATCAAAATCTTCTATACTCATAAAATCTTCTAATGTGACATTTTCCAACTCTCATCATGACAAGGTCTTAGTATCGCTTTTCTGAATCACTTTCTTCATATACACTCGGAGGCAAAATTAGCGGAACACTCGAAAATTTAACCAAATTCGAAGTCCGATTTTTTCCTAATTCTCAACCGAATTAGATGATTTGTTCGGCAAGTTATAGATCAACTCTTTTTTGTAGAAATTATAGGAGAAAACAAAAAAATTGAGAAAAATTTTATACGGGGCAAAACTAAAAGTGTTTTTTTTGGCAAGAATTCGTAACACCCTGTGGAATTTCGTGGTCCGAGTTGAAACGTACAATATCATGGTCTGTCAAGTCACATCTTCCTACAGTAACGCCCTTCTTTTTTATGCATTTATCTCTATTTTTACAAGAGATATCCAATTTGAAGCGAAAAGTCACAAATTTCAAGAATTTATTTTTAATCTTGCGTAGGTGCATAACATCGGAGGTTAGCCACAAAATAAAATCAAAATTAGAGAAGCGGAAATCTAACGAAATGAAAATTTTTGAAATTCACTGGCCAATTTCACGCTCCGGGAGAACTCGAAGTACACTGGAAAAATCGTTGATTTTGCACATTTATTTTTGAATTTTTTTGTGTGACACTCTATAATAATTATCATTCCTGTCCAAAATTGAGAGCAGGTGTGTATCCTGGCGATACACTCGTGAAATGAAATGAACATGTTGAGAAAAATGTTCATGATGACCCACAAAAAAAACATTTGATTTTAGTAGCGAGTATGACCCCCCGAGCTCTTATTACAGCGCGCATACGATTTCGCATACTCCCAATGATGTTGTCTATCATCTGTTGAGGTATGTTGTCCCACTCTTCCACCAAAGCCAATGTCTGCTCTTCAACGTTGCCTGGATCCCGTTGTCGAACCCTTCTTCCAAGAATGTCCCAAACGTGTTCGATCGGGTGTAAATCCGGTGACCGCGACGGCCAGTCCATTCGTGTGATCCCAACTTCATTGAGATATTCTATCACTATGCGCGCAGTATGAGGGCGCGCGTTATCGTGCATAGAAAGGAAATTTTCCCCTATGTAAGGAGCAAAAGGCACAACATAGGGCTCCGAGATTTCTGTTATATACCGATGGGCATTAAGTGATCCATTGCCAATAATCTCCAGTTCTGTTCGTACTCCCAAGCATATGCCACCCCATATCATAACTGACCCTTCACCGTAATGCTCAGTTCCTGCGAAGTTCGCTTGATTGTACCGTTCCCCTCGATGCCTCCATATTCTATCTCTACCATCCACGAAATTCACACAATATCGGCTCTCATCACTAAACAAAACTCGTCGCCACTGATTGATTGTCCATGCTACATGCTCCCTAGCAAACGCCAATCTTGCTACCCGATGGGCTCTATCGAGTCTTGGTGCTCTTGCTTGCGCGTATGATCTCAGACCAATTTCATTTAATCGTCTTCTGACTGTCCTCACACTGACGTTAATGTTATCCACTGCTTGTAAAAGGTTACGTGCCTGAACAGCAGTAAGACGAGGATTTCTTATGGTTTGATTGACGATGAAACGGTCATGTATAGCGCGGGTTGCCCGATTTCTTCCTTGTCCTCGCCTCCTCACGTACAATCCAGTTTCCCTGTAACGTCGGTAGATTCGATGGATAACCGACGTCGAGACACCCAACATGGTACCGACTGAGCGGTAGGTGTGCCCTTCCTCGATCAATGTAACTGCCCTTGCTACTGAGGTTGGTGGTGAATTCTCTTTCTGAATGAAAAATACCGTTTCGAATAGTAAACAGTAAAAGAATCACAAAACACCGCAACCGATCGAATTTGTATCAAATCAAAGAATGGAAAACTCTCATTCTTTAATCAAGTGCAAATGTGGTCATAAACAAAAAACGTGTGTTGTAAAAAGGTGTGCACATGTGTAAATGAAAAGTTTTATCAAATGGTCCCAGAATTCGGTTGTGTATTTTAATACCTACCGACTGTTATCTCCTATGAATTCCTAATTCTCACCAAATTAACCAAATTGTCATCAATAACTAATGCAATTCGAACATAAAATCGCAAACGACAATTTCGACACGCCTGAGTGATAATAAGAAAATTCCAAATTGATAGACGAATTTTAATGACAATTTCTTGATTCAATGGAATTTCTCCACAATGGTGATTTTCCACTTGAAATTGAATATATTTTGCAAAAATAGAGATAAACGCATGAAACAAGAAGGGCGTTACTGTAGGAAGATGTGTCTTGACAGACCATGATATTGTACGTTTCAACTCGGACCACGAAATTCCACAGGGTGTTACGAATTTTGACAAAAAACACTTTTAGTTTAGCCCCGTATAAAATTTTTTTATATTTTTTGTTTTCTCTTATAATTTCTACAAAGCAGAAGAGTTGATCTATAACTTGCCGAACAAATCATCTAAATCGGTTGAGAATTAGGAAAAATATCGAACTTCGAATTTGGTTAAATTTTCGAGTGTTCCGCTAATTTTGCCTCCGAGTGTATTGTTGACGCATGTATTTCTTTGCTTTCTGCTTATGTGGAGTTTCAACTTCACTGAACGGAATTCTTTATCAATTGTGTCTTATTTGTTTTCTCTTTTTCCTTCATTAATTTTATATACTCTGCACTTGTAAGTACTGCTGATTCACCATCAATTTTACGTCTTTTTGTAGTCTCAACTGTTGTTTTATTAATTTTACTTAATGGAATGCTTTCAAATGAAAAGATTGAAGTAGATGGCAAATTATTATCTTCTTTTATGGGAGAAGTTTCGGCAGTTTTTTTGTCATTATGTAACAACGGACAATGAAGTAAGAACTCTAGAAGTCCAGTTCTTACTTCATTGTTCGTTTCTTCTTCGGTTTCCAAGATATCCAGGGGCTCTAATGAGGTACCCTCTGTATATCTCTGCAGTTTGTTAGGATCAAGTCGATCTTTGGGATATTTATCCCGGTCGCATGGGTAAATTCCCATGTTTTTGAAGGAATTCTTGATGGCATCTTATGTTATGCCTAGGTGCCAGTACAAATTTTGTCGGCAAATTCGCTCTTTGTCATTCTTCTTTGCTTTTCTCGCTGCCACATTATGAGTTCATGATTCCATCGAAACTTTCAAGGCCCAAAGCAGCATCTATCTAGAGGCTGCAACTGATCTGTTGTGCGTGGTGGAAGTTCAACCAATGTTATATTGTCTCTATTGCATATTCGATTGTACTTATTTCCAAGTGTGTGACATGGCCATCCATGATGACAAGAAGTGGTCTTTGGGCACCATAGCACAACATTTTACGAACCAATAATTGAAGATTGCAGTGGTCATCCAACCTTTTTCAGAAACTGTATATCGTTTGGCTTTTGGAACATATATTCGTGGTTGATGTTGATATGATATCTGAAATTCATATTAAAGGTAAGTCTCAGATTTACCCAAAGTGTTGTCTCATATTGACCCCACAAAATTACCCCACCACTTAAATCGAGGATATCTCACCGAAAGACAGAATCAGACTAATTCAACAGCACAGTGTTCTACTTAGGTATACCGATTGATCGCTATATATGTATGTGCGACGTGGTTTTCAAAATTCCGCGCACAATATAAAAATTTATATATATCATATATATATATATATATATATATATATATATATATATATATATATATATATATATTTATTTTAGGTCATTTACTGTATTGGAAAACGGTGAACATATTCAAGGAGTATAATAGTACATCCACAAATTATTTTCTATTTTTAGCTTCATCAAGGTTTCCGCATTTGTTAAATATCATTGTCTTATTTTTACCCATAATTTTGTATGTCTCATTTTTACACCACTTGATCCTATTCAAATAATTACTGCCTTGCAATAGTTTGTGAACTGCATACCTGATGGTTTTTCCAAATTCCACTTTGTACTTGATTTTGCACTGCTTGATGATGAACGAGAGTTCAAAACTGTGATAAGGGTGTTCAATTAATTTAGTTTATTATACATATCAAAAAATCTATTCGTGTTTTAATCATGCATAACTAACAGATAGTAACAACTAAATCCATGCAGTAACGACAAATAACTTTTTGTTGAGAAACAAATAATTTTTAATAACGATTAAAATCTACATATAATTTCTAAATCACTCAAGTCAATTGCTCCAAACTTTTCAGCGCATTATTGAATGAACAGCTAAATTTCAACCATAATTTTGTGCTGTTTCCCTCTCTTAATACGTGACGTCTCAATGTTTCTTCTACTTTAATGGAGTATTTACTCAGTTTTAACGTATTATGTGTATCATAATTATGTGAATGGATTTACTATATTCTGTATCTGCCTAACGGTGCACCGTCGACTAGTGGTGTTTTGAATCAATTCTCTTTATTTACAATTTGAAATGGATATACATCAGTTTGTAGCAGCGTTGCCAGATTTCTTTTTTGCCAAGTCGGGATCTTGTAACTTTTCGAATGAAAAAGCCGGATTCTTTCGTCGAAAGTAGGATAGTAAAAAAACGTATTTAATCAGAAGTTTTTAAATATTTATCTTTATATTCGAGTTTGAATTATAGATAGCTCAAATAGCCATAGAAAATATATATTAATAAAATTAATAAGTTGTCTCCTATTCGGGAAGTTTTTGAAGATTTTTTGTGAATTTTCAAGCCAATTTCACACCTAGTGAGTAGACGAACAACTCTTAGCTTTCAGAGGCAGATGTGGCTTCGAACAATATATAACCAGTAAGCCTGCCAAATATGGTATCAAAATGTTGGCTATTGTTGATGCAAAAGCATTGTACACGATTAATTCTGAACCCTATGTTGGGATGAAACCTTAAGGTCTATATAGGGTAAATAACTTTGGTGGTCCTCCGATTGATCCATCCAATTTCCGATACCAATCGTAATGTTACCTGAGACAATTGGCTCAGTGATTTACCACTTGTTGAGAAATCATAAATTAACATATATTGGCACATTACGAAGGAATAAACGGAAAATTCCAGCAGAATTCTTACGAAATAGAAGAACTAAAGTAAAATCTTCAATTTTTGGGTTCAAGGAAGAATGTACCTTTGTTTCATATTGCCCTAAGAAAAACAAATCAGTGCTATTGTTATCGTCAATTCATCACTTCAATTCAATAAATGCTGAGACAGGAGATGACAAGAAACCAGTTATTCTTACAGACTATAATAAAACGAAAATTGGTGTTTATTCAGATGATCAACTCTGCAACAATTACAATGTTGCTAGAAATACTCGTCGGTGGCCTATGGTTGTGTTCTATGACTTACAGAACATTGCAGGCATAAACGCATAATCACCCAGTACAACGAGTATCCCGTAGTGATTTCTTGGAAAAATGTGCTTGAGAACTCATAAAACCCCAAATCGAGTTTAGGGCAACAATAGAACAATTACCTGCAGAAATGAGGCGCCGCGTTCGACATCTATTAGGCATTAGTGAGATCGTACACCTCCCCTCAGAGGTCCCAAGATTATGTTGGACGTTGCTGCATATGTCCTAGAAGTGACAATAAATCGACACGAAAATATTGTGCGAAATGTATGCTTGTAAAAATCATATGAAGGAAATATGTGTGAATTGTGTAGGTGAACAAAATTGACTCTTTTCAGGGCGACATAAAAGGGGTAAAAATTGGTAGTTTTTAGCTTGCAAACATTTTTTCAATAGCTTGTTATTTGATCTTTTCAGTTTTATACTGCACGTTTTTTTAAGTTCATGCATTCGTGAGTAAATGGAAAATGTATTGAGTTATGGAAAATGAAGGATTTATTCTGGGACTTGGTTTTTTTAATTCTACAGAGAAAAAAATATTTTTCATCAAAACTGAAACAACTTCAATCACAAACTATCGAAGAAACTATTTCATCTTAAATACGTATTGAAGTGGATAATATTGATTTTTTATGTCAAAATGAAAATGGTCTACAATCGTAGACCACGCGCGTAAATTCGTTCGAAAAGAGGGCGCGAGTAACCGAGGGTTAAAGATACAGCATTTTCAATCATGTCAAAAATAACTTCACTTCCCAGGCTTGTGAATTTAAGTCTACAAAAATAATTCATCAGAATCAATAATTATAACGTTTGTCTATATGCTGTTGGCAATTTGTGTAAAAAAATTTCGAAATCCTTGATGGCTTTGGTCCGTTCAGATTTATCCAATTTATGTTAAATCGGATTGGCTGATAGCCGAAAAACCCATCCTTCAGCTTTCAGTCAATTTCGAGCGGAAGAGGAATAATGACTCATGGATTCTGACAATATCATTTTCCTGAGATTCTTTCGTTGATGTATGGAAATCACTCATCTTATTATGAGCGAAAAGCAAGTAAGCTAGAGTTTTTTTTCCTCTGCTTCAGAGTAAAAAATCTTTTCAGTGGCAAGAATCGCTCATCAAAGCAGGCCGAATCTTATTATTCTCTCAACCGCAGGACAGAGCGACAGAAGTCTTGTATTTTGTAACAGACCAATTTCTCGAATTAATCATTTATATCTTTTAGACTCAGTTTTCATAATTTTATTAATAAGTCAATCTCATTTCATCAAGTTGAATATTCAAACAGTTTGAAATTCGAATCAGGTAATGGTAATAATAACCAATGAAAATTATAGTTATATCCGTAAGGTGTCGCTGGTATTGATCTAGGTTGTTCACTGGTTAATTGAGAAGTCAGTACTTGAAAGAAGATCGTTTTCTCGTCTCTGTGGAAGAATGGAAAGCAGTACTCATTCTATGTTTCATTTCCACTTCATTGTTGTGAAGACAATAATTTCGCTTTTTATTAGATTTTTTTGAAAGTGAATAGTTTTTAAATGAACCGAGTCTATATAAGCTCGGAATTCATTAGATCCTTCGGAATCGTTTGTGATTTGATTTGTAGCGATTGGAGTAAATAATTTTCAGTAAAAGTAATTAAGTTATAAGTAGTTTTTGCCGGATTTCCTCGAAAACCAATTCAGTTAGAGAGTGGAGAGATTTCGAATTTTCTCTTGTTATATTAACCCAGATCGATATTTGCTATCCCAAGGATTTTTTTCACCGTCAAGACATTTCATGAGTTTTCATCTTTATGCCAAACCTTGATATTACACGACTGGGGTAACCAAGTCTTTAGGGAACTAGTCTTGCCACCAAGGACAGTCACCTTGCGAATCATATTTAGCCAATCAAGTAACCTGTAAGCTGTATAATACAGGAATACCAGACAACTGATGTAAAACACTATCCAATCATCGTGGAAATTAATCTCATTCCTGTAAAAGCTAAGTAAGTGTTTCTCTTTATGATCCAATTCTTATCTTCTATCTCCATTAATTATTGACTGAGCTCTATCATTGAGTTTTGTACTATGTACATGTGTGAGCTCAGGAAATGTAACAGGGGAACCATACTATCTTGTATATGATTCAATAAACAAGTGAAAAAACCTGAGGACAAAAACTCGTTTCCCTGTCGCTATTGCACTAGCAATAGCTTGTCAGTTTATGTTGTGTTAGTGTCGCGTGTACATAACGAGCACCAAAGATTTTTCTGCTTAGTCGCTTCATTCTCTCTTGCATTCCAGGTTTGGGACAGGAATCTGTAACAATGGAAAAAGAAAACCAGCAGAAAAATATTTCAACAATCATACTTCTTATATGTCTAAACAAATCTAAGAAAACATTTTACATAGCAAGCAAGGACATGAAAAGGACTAAGGAGATAATAAAAAAAAATACGTAACCTGCGATATTTCCTCAAATTCCATCTCTGTTTGACCGAGAGAGCCCCAATGGCCAGTTTCAGTCTTCCAAGTGATGCAGATTATGATCTATAGATGTTTTAGATTCACTATGGACCCAATAATTTGGGTTGACATCTCCCATATATTATTTGTTCGTGGAACTTGTTTAATTTAAAGAAAAATTTGCGAAACAATTTTGACAGTCGTTCGAAAAAATATGACAAATGTAATAAAGCTAGTTGAATGAAGTGATGAGTATTATTCCTAAGGCTATATCTAGGACGTAGTATCTAGATGAAGATCTCACACACTGAGATAAAGGGACTCTGATTTAGCTAGGCATAGGTAATTAATAGGTAGTGTCAATTGTAATTTTCTTTCAACTAACCTTGCTATAATTTAATCTCATTGAACTTCATTATTTAAATTTTTAGTTCCAGTAGAATTGAAATATTTCTCCAATTTTAGATATTATAGAAACAAAACCATTAAAATTTACGTGACGTAATAATTCGAATAATTAATTCCGCACGACGTCTAGCTCAATGTGCGAAAGTTAGCTTTTAATGTTTTCTCGTCATTGCTATCTACAAAATCTATTAATTTGTTTTGTATTCCTTTGTCCAAACTGAAACGTTTTCCGGCTTCCTTTATTGCTGGCATCCGTTGAAATCGACAAAAATAAATCTTCTTTTAAATTTTGGATTACTTCCTTCAAAGCTTCTTTTGCCAATACTCTACAAACTATTGCTTCACTCTTTGTCTTATCACATTTAACATTCTTAGCTTTCTTAGAATCGGCGTAGATGAGATGTAGTAACTTTCGAAAAGAATCCATACTATTGTACCCTTAACCAATATTTAACGGTGTCATTTAAGGAAGTAATTTCTACGGCTAATGTTTTGTACATAATATCATCGCTATCACAATCAGATGTGGAAATAGCTAGTTATGTTTCTTGAAGCGCGAGAACTAGTGATTTTCGAGTGACTATTTGTTTTTGAGTTCTTCATTACGTCGTTTAATCCGCCATGAGAAATAGTTATGTGTTTTCCACAGTTTACAGTAAGCTTTATACTCATCCAACATCACATTACACAACCAATTATAATCATTCTGCCAATTTGTACTGTATTTCGTGAGGCGATGTTTTCCTAGTATTTTCTTCTTGAGTGCAATGCTTTCCGGTTTTGAGCAATCCGGAACATCACTATCGGTTTCATTAACCATCAAACTAATAAGTAAACTAGAGTAAATTACGAACGAAAACACGTAAAAAACTTAAACTTCTGTATGCTTAATATAATTAGACTAAAGGCACGAAACGCAACTCACTACTCGCCCACTGCTTTCTAAGCACTAAAACAAATATAATTTATAAACAAATGAAATGGAGAAAAGAACGCTTCCTGCACGATCGAGTTATACTAGAAAAGCGGGACTGAGCCTGTCCGCGTGGGACATCTAATTTTAATTTAAAAATCAGGACGTCCCGCCGAAATCGGGACGTCTGGCAACACTGAGTTGTAGTCTCTTCTTTTTGAAGAAGTCTTGTATATTTTGGCGAAAATAAGTTCATGCAGTTATGATATTTTCAAGCAAATCCCGTTCTTGAAAGATTATTTTGTTTTAGATCATTTTGTAGATTTTTGTGTGAAACTGTCTTTGCTCAAAGGGGGTAGTTAAGGTATAAGCCGTCAGGTATTGTTATATGGAATACGAGAGTTCATACCCCTTTCCACCCTTAAAGAACCTATTCGGCGAATTGCGCCGATTCCTTCCGAAAGTATCCGAGTACCTCATTCGAAGCATGTTGAGCGCTCCGGACACTCCGGAGCGAAAAGCTCCTAGTTAGTTAAGATTGCACCGCTGTATTAGTTGGTTGTATCGCTCTAGCGGTTGAAAATAGAATTATACTTCGCGCTCATCGAATTCTTCATCATCGACAAACAAATTTCGCGCAACAAGGCAGAATCCAAATGAAGTGGAAATGAACCGCATTTGAGGCATTCAGTTTTGTTCGTCTTATTTATTTGTTTTGTTTAGTTCAGTGCTTTAATTTTTGTTATTTTTGTGTTGTGATTGTGTTTCGAGTGTTAGGATACTTTAACGATCACGTCTGTTTTTTTTTGAGTTCAATAGTTTTGAAATATGGCCATGTTGCGGAGGCTATTTGTTTACTTGGCAACCCTTGCTTCATGTAGAGGCATCTTCATTGGTGGGGAACAAGACGTAGGGAGTCCACTTAGGGTTGCACAATGTAGAGCGACATGTCTGGAGAGGGTAAGTTCAGAACCATTTTTATGGCAGCAGCATTATTTAATCTTACAGAGGTTTCCTAAAGAATTCATCTTGAGATAAATCCCCGCTTACACTTCTGAATCGTATTTTATTAATCATTGAGAGATTTTTTCCTGATTAAGGGACAAAGTTGCTCGGATACTTTCTAAACCTTATATGTTAGATTTCAAAACTTTATCGACTCTACCCTGGCGATGGCCTTTTCATCTATCAGAAGTTTACTTCCTACCACTTTCATAAGCTATCGTGCTAGACCTCGTGAAAATGCTGACATTCAATTGTTCTGTCCCGGAATGTTGTTAGCGAACAATGAGTCTCTTAGTCATTTTTATTTACTCATGTGGGCATTGTTTTCTGTCACGGCAGAATTTTCACCAAATTCATAAATGCTGTTTTTAGAGTCAAATATCATCAGTCATTTCTTCTACATCATTTGGATTCTATCGGCACAGACGTCCAAATTTCAGACTACGTGCTCATTCCTATGCCCTCAATTTTTCATGGCAATAACAAGTATATATTAGAGCAGATTCAAAATTGTCTGCATTTATTCGATTTATGACCACTGAAAATATAAACTTGAGCAAGTTTATTATTTTAAGTTCAGCAATGTTGTTATATCTGTCGAGATGATGATAAATTCGCTTTATTCAGGGCATTTTATATGTTGTCTGTGCTCCGCACTCGAGTTACCAGCATTTTGCAGTTTTATAGTTATGTTTTCCTGTGGGATTACCTGTGGTATGGTTAGCTACTCCTATTCTTTTTAATAAACTATGTTAACTGTCACAAACTAGATAACTGAAAGGGTAATATTGTGGATAAAAGTTCATGACATATCCTTCTGTCTGAAGCATCATTATGGAAGTTTTTTCTTCCTCGAATTCCTTCACATTTTGGATAACTTTCACAGAATGATGCAAGTTTAGATAAGGTAGTTATGCCCCAAAAGTTTCATGAAAGAGTATATTCACATGTAAGAAGTATCTTTTGAAATAATTTTATCAAAAACAGAACTAACTATATGTGTCGATAAACAGATACATTTGCGCGAGTGAAAATCATCATAAAAGATGGCTTCAAATAACGCTTTTTAATGAAGTGGGATGGAGTATGTCTATCTTCTGGAAATCTACAATTACCATTCTCATTTTTTACCTAAACTGAACATAACGGATTATTTACGAAGCTATTTTTAATAATACAGTCATAATCTTCATCCAATATTTCACTATATCTTTAAAATGAATGTCACATTTAAAGTTATTATTACTTATCTCTTAATCGCTCACAGCGAAATGGACGGACGCTTCATTGCCGTTGTTGTTGCGAGGCGGGGGTGGGTCTTTGTTAATGGATAAATTACAGTAATGGAAAGCGAATTATAATTAAATGCTTGTATAAAATATTGATCTAGCAACTGCATATGTTTCTATGCTAAGCACATTCAGGTTTTGAGAGTCAGAAGTTCAAATGCAGTGCTATTTGATTAATGAATATTCTAAAAGAAAATCTTGATCAATATGAGTATCATTTCAAGGAAACTCCAGCATTCTCATACCCAATATTCCCTTTTTCTTATTCGTTAAAATATGATACAAAAGTAATTTTAATACTCATTTTGCCAATAAAACTGATCAGATTGTGGCTTTGAAGCGAAATTTTGAAGTTGTGAAAAAAATTATATATTTAATTAATATCGAGATTAAGTTGATTATACTTACTACTTTCTTTGTTGTTTACGATGTGCTGATTTTCAACTTTTGTAGAAACTCTTGAAATTTCATTTTTTTCAATATGATTGTGCAAAAACAGCTGAACGGATTTAAATGAAATTTGAAGATAGTTTATTTATTACCTCGATGAGTAAATATGATATTATTTATCCTGAAAATGTGTTAGCTTGCTATGGGATTATCAATTAACAAATGTGTAGCAGCATTTTTGGTAGAACCACTCCTAAGGATCTAGCATAGGGGTTGAAAGAACTATAAGGGATTTTCTTCTGATTAAAAGTTTGAGGATTGAAAAATTTCCTTTGGGACCTTCATTAAGGAGGAAGAAATAATGTAGGTTTAGAATGATATGATGTATGTAATTCATTCAGTTTCAAAGTTGTATTTATGAAAATTTGTATTGTTTGAATTGACAAGAAAAATACTCTCAGCATTTTTATGTGCAAAATGGCGGGACGATGTTTTATCATAATGCCAAATTCAGCTGTGAGTAAAAGCATGACGGAAGGAAAGCACAGTATCCAGATATATATATATATATATATATATATATATATATATATATATATATATATATATATATATATATATATATATATATATATATATATATATATATATATATATATATATATATATATATATGTATAAACATTCGAATGTGGAATTCGCCCCTGTAATCTTTTATATGATTCAAGAGAACAGGAGATAAACCAGAGGATAAACTGTCCCTTTCGTCACTAATCTAGTCTATCAGTGTGTTGTAAACAAAAAGTGTCAGCAGAATTATTGTGTTTATATTTAGTTCTTATACTATTTTGATCTTCGATTTGTACTGGGATGGCGGAGGTCAGAAAAATAAAAGACAAAACAGAAATACATGATGTTAGTAATGAATGTTCTTTCGTTACAATCTAATATAATTAAGATAATAATTCTCAACCTAACAATCCAGACAATAAACAGGACAAAGAAGATAATCAAACTTTACATAACCTGCGATAGTCCTCTCTTCACGAAGCTGGTCTTCGGTCGCAGTACGTGCTTATTGTGAGATGAATATTTCCGCCTCATTGGTTTTTGCTGGTTTTAATTTATAATCAGCTTTGTTCTTCCAAATAACTTTAATGTTTCAACTATAAAACACAATATCTTCGCCTTCGACCAGCAGGGTCCTAATGACCACGTCTCTTCTTCCAGTGATGGTTAGTAGGTATAAGTGCAGAAGCAAAACGGCCCAAATTCCCCCATATTCGATTGACAAATACTATACTGAAAATTCGTAAAAAATATTTGACATTTAAATTACTCATGGGCAGTTGTCCATTATGATTATATTAGTTTGTGTGGAGAATTGTAATAGTTATTCTATAAATTTATTGGAACTTTTTATTAATGGATATTATGTTTGACTCATTGAAGGATGAAGTACAGATTAAGTTACCTTGATCTCGATTGAAATACGAGTAACTATAGCTTTGAAAATATTGTATTTGACAAGTTATCACAATTAAAATCTCCTCTTACATCCATCTTGAGACATCATCTAATATACTTACCTCAATTAGAATCATGGGAAAATGTCATCCCGTTTTGCTATTGTTATAAATCTAAAAAGAAATCTAATTCTTCTTTTAGCTCGGTGATCTCGAGTATTCAGCGGTACCCGGCAAGCGATTATAATTCAGGTATCTCCGATCAAAGATAATCTTTTTGCTCTTCGTGACCGTTTCCATCAGTGCTGCTGAATCATTCTGCGGGCACTCAACAAACTGTGGAAAGACAGGTGTACTTGATTGCTGAAGTATAATTCTTTGTCTTGTTCAAGTTTTGCCACTATCAGTGAGTGACCTTTTTTTTGTTGAGAGACATATTCAATAGAAGGTTAATTATCTTAATGATTTATGATGGGTAAGTGAACAGAAAACTCCGTAGAGTAATGTTGATTTTTACCCGTAATCGATTATAAATGTTTGTTTTCTTATTATGGCTTGACAATAATTTCATTAGATGAGTTTTATTATGACATTTTGACATGAGAACTGCTCGTTTAAGATTAATGCAATGCTCTGCATCAATATGCTACTCATGGAAATAATCAAGTAGGCATCAAAATATGTACTAAAAAATTAATAGATATTACTGATGTCAACCGTGGTGTTTTCCAATAAACTCCGATAACCCAAAATCTCGAAAATATACCACCCATCGATAACGTTAACTAACACATGTCAAAATGTACCTATGTATTGACATCGGTAAAAACCGCGCTTGTTTTATTGTTTCAATACATAGTTCTTCACATTGCTTTAGATTATTATTTTTATAACCACTTACTTTGGTAATATATTCAACCGTCGTTTAATTTGAAAACTTATTAACTTAATATTAATGATCACAATTAAAGAAATTTTTGTTATTTTGCTGCAAATTAACGGTTGTCGGATTTTTCCTTCATTTTTGCTTCGAGACAATGCCTTTGCAGAATTTCCGGACGACAAATCAAAATATGCTACAAAATGTGACATAAACAGCCGTTTTTCCCGTTATTTTGATTGAAATGTTTTATATTTTCACTGGTTCAAGGTCTTACAGGCCGGAGATTTCTAATAATTTCAAACTGATACCCTTTACTAGAAACTGCTAATAAGCTCACTGAAGCAAAACTTTATTCTCAGCTGTAATGTTTTATATTTTTTCGTTCTTTCGGACAGTAAGGTGGCAATAGAAGCTTTGGATGGAAGGGAAACCCAGTTGAAGGTCATATGGGAATGTCTGCAGTTACTACTAAGCTGGTAAAACGGAACCAGGTCTCTTTGGTCTGGGTGCCTGGACATAGTGGGATAGATTCTCTTGCCAGGGAAGCCGCCAAGTCAAGCTTCATTGGCTGGAACCAGCTGTCGGTTTAACTAACCCTAAGGTGCAGGACACGATCAATACCTGGATAGGAATGAATGATACTCGCAGACAGGTGTGTACTTCCCCTGGGACATAGATAAACCAATCTTATGCTGGAGAAACCTAGCAAAAAGTTCACTTGAGAAGCTCCTAAAACGAGCAGAGAAAAACTAAGCGCCGTAATAGGCCTAATAACTAAACATGGTAGGCTAAGAAAATATCTTCACACAATATGCATTAATCTTGAATCTGAACCCATATGTAGACTATGCCACGAAGAAGAAGAAACATTCTATTACATTTTGAGCGAATGCGAAGCTGTAGACATTTATTGTGATGAACCTATATCTAGACTATGCCACGAAGAAGAAGAAAAAACCTATCACAATTTAAGAAAATGCGAAGATGTATCCTGGAAAAGACGAAAAATTTTATATGACCAAGAAAGCTTAAAAGAGCTAAGCGAAAGGAACCTGATAAATGGGATTCTAAACCTTGTTGAAGATATAAACCTGGACATTCAGGAATGAGTATCTACGAAGGGGCCCAAAAATATCATGGCCTGTTAAAGAAAAACAGGGAATATAAAAGAACGACACAGGACTACTTTCTTCGAAAACCGCTCGCCTGATATAACGTGCAATAAATTGCGTAATCAATTCCAAGAGGAACTGTTGACACTAAGTTGCATGATGTCGATCTTCACTCCATAAAAAATGTTCAAAGTCATGAAGAAGTGTGGGACGTACACAGCTACTGGAGGTTTTAGGTGGAATCTCTTGCTATACATTTCTACGTTAATCTTCTGTGCTACTATGTGCTGTAGCAATTTGCCAAAATTTTCATTCTTGTTTGATAAAACTACTTCCTCACACCGCAGCTGCTACGACGAAACTTTCAAACTGTGTGATATCAATATTTTACCTTGGCCTTCTCAATCGCCTTACTTTCCCAATTAACTTGGTACATTTTCCAAGAAGCATAGCTAGGAGGTTATACGACGGATGTCTTTTATGTTCTGCATGCTGGCATATTGAGAACACTATTAATCGACTAAAAATCTGCCCCCATGAATGATTTGTTAATATAAATCCAATCTTTAAGGTCAGTGCGTGCTGTATTTTAGCCACAGCAAAACTGTCAAAGTGGACAAGTTAGTTGAAAAAGCATTTTCGGGCAATAATTTCCTACAATTTTCATAGATAATTATCTCAACAAGAATCTCTGGGCAGTTGGTTTCTGTTTTCGGCATTGAAGTATCACACATGTCAACAGTTTCCTGTTGGTAGGGAGAATTTAAACGCGAAAAGATTAAGCTTAACGACGATCCAAGGGTAGATGCATCAAAAATAGTAGTCACTCAAGAAAATGTGGATGATTTTCGTAATATTGTCTAGAAAGATCGGCACGCAACATATCGAGGGATAAAGGCATCATTGCGACTTTCAAACACCTCAATACAAAAAATTTTGCACGTGTGAAAAAATTAGATTCCCGTTGGATATCGCGAAGCACAAAAAGCTGTAAGGGGGAATTCGTGTCAAAAAGCTCTAGACTGTTGGAAAGCTCAAGAGCGTTTACAACATCGTTAGTGGAGATGAGTCTTGGATTTATTCATATGAGCCAGAAAATAAGCACCAATTTTCTGTTTGGGTGTTCCAAGGAAAAGAAAAACCGACAAAAGGTCATGTAGCATCAATATCTTTACAAGAACGAAGAACAGTTATTGGTACACAACCATTTGTTTACAGCAAGCCGTTAGTAAGCAACAAGAAACCAACTTCAAACGAAGAATCATCATTCACCGAGGCAAAGCAACTTAGCACAGAGCCTGGAAAACTATAGAATATTTAGCACAAGAAAACATCGAATTGTTACATCATCTTGTGTAAAGTGCGGACCTAAGCCCCAATTATTTTTATACTTTTCCCAAAAACACTGCGTGTTCAAAGATTTCTGTCTTCGGAAGAAGCTGTTGATGCCTTCCAAAAGACCATTTTGATGTAGCACCAAACGATTGGAATAACTGCTTCTCGCATTGGCCGAAGTGTATTAATCTTCAGGGAGAATACTTCGAAAAATAATGAAGTCTTTAAAAGCTCTCAATTGTTTCATTCTAGCTTTATATACAAAACTTAAAATATATCCCTCGTATTTCTCATTATGATCACCTTTGGATTCATTTGATAGTTTTCTGTTTCTACATTATTTCAAATTAATCGAATAAAATTTCGATTTTCAATTATTTTTATTTCCTAAATAATTCTGTTTTCGTTGTTGTTGCTGATTTAGGACATTTGCTAGGAATAAATGAGTTGTTTCAAGTGGGGAAGTCAAAAAACATGCAAAATTTCATATTCCCAATAACATATTCAATGCACTTCAGTTCATGACTCCTCAACATACCTTCTTCATTCCTTCGAAATTCCCTAGAGAGGTAGCCTTCATTAAAAAGAATGACATCTGAACTCATCGCCGAGTTCATCATCAGCGATTCCATAGTTCACCCGAAATTTCATTTCCGTTCGCTGAATAATGAAGAGGCACATCGTGTTGGGGGATAGAAAGAACGAGGGGAGTTGTATAAAGTCATCTTCAATATATATTTAAATTTAAATACCCTGTGGAATTTCCATTTTCGCTCGCAGGTCACCCTAGGGCACTCCTGCACTCCTGCATTTTCCCGCACGGAATTCGAAGATCAATCAAACATTCCTAGCGGAAACAGGGAAACTGTCTGGCTAATATTTCACATCAATTAATATCGAAATGCTGCAACGTGTGAAAAGACGGCGAGGATAACGATAGAATTGCAATTATAAATGCGTTAGAAGTTGATTCTTGCATGTAATTTGCTGGTTGGAATATAATGTACTGAATATCAATAATTTTCACAGTAATACACTGTGAAAAAAAATGGTTCACTTCTAACCATCTTCTGATTAAATTAACTGCTTTCAATTTCAATCACTTCATCAAATTTTTGTTTCAAATGACAATACTTGAAATATACATTATTGCAAAATTCTTCTTTTACTTGGGATGTTCTTAGATTTTAGAAGAAGTCGGCCGTACCGTTTAAAATTGGCACCGTTCAATTGTAAAATCTAACCTAGCCCAACCACTGATTTCACCGTTCTAGAATCAGTTCTTGAATAATTAATTCTAGGAACGTTGGAACACGATATTCACCAAATCAATTTGAATGTTTTTAGGAAAGCCAATTTCAATTTGCGCGCAATCCGCCCAGTTCTGAACTAATTCAAGTCTGTGTAGAAACAAGCCTTATAAATCTATGAAACAGTCTCTATTCTATCACGAGTGGTAAGTGAAGTCTATCACACAACGCTCATACACAATTTTGCACTTGTGTGAAAGTCTTTCTCTCTACTTTTAACTTTAAACATCGGTATATTGCTTATTTCTGCTTCGTTTACATTTGTGTTTCAATGCAATTACAATGTGACCAGACATGAATTTTGTGAGCAATGTTATTGGTTAAGAGCAACCACTAAGCAAGTTGTTATCACGCTTGCGCTTTTAGATGACAGACCGTTGTGCGATAGACTTCTGCGAAATCAATATTTCCGTTTCATATTGCTAGCTGGCGATAATGTTTCATACAGAGTTGTAATATACACTCTTCGGCAGAAAATTCGATCAAGCAGAAATTATCCTTCAATTCGAAACTTCGAAATAACCAAGCTTCTTGAAGCACGAATTTGTCTAGCGGTATAATTTTATGATCTTCCATCAATCTTGTACTCATCGAGCAGCATAGGCTACTGAAAGACCACAGTTGAAAATCTTCATCAATTGATTTCAAAATTTACTAATTGGTTCAGATGTAACAATGTTCGTCAAAATGACAAAAGTTGTTTTCTGTTTTACATCAAGCCGCATTTTTCATAGCTCCCTTATTCGAAAAACAATGATATTCTTGTTGCGTTGAAAATTTATTTGGTTACTTCTGGTCTATTTATTACAAATAAAGCGATGCCGTAATGAATCAAAAACAACATCATTGAGAGTAAATGTTGCTTTTTAATGAAGTATAGGTATCTTCAAAATTCAGCTCGGAAATTTTACAGCACTATTCAAAAGTTTTGAAGAATAAAGCATTTTAAGTTTACCTTCGTATATCGCTGTTTAAAATGCATTTTTACACACTACCAATGCCAATTGTTATTCTGCGTAAACTGTAACATATCCAAAATTCAAGGCTATCGAACGATGAATCAGAGAGTTATGGAGTTTCAAACTAAAGAATAATTTCTGCTTGAAATTGAAGAGAGTTATGGAGTTTTAAACACGAGGTTATTCCTGCTAGATCGAATGTTTTGTCGATGAGTGTATTTGATTCAAAGTTACTGCGTGGAATATTCGAAAAGTCCCCGACATATCAAACGGTCCTCGTAATTTAAATATACACACACCACAAAAATTGTCGCATCATCTGGTATTCTGAATTCCACGATCGATTAAGCAGCTCGATCGCAGTTTCTTTGTCAACATATGTTTTTGGGCATACGAGGGGAAAAACCTATCTATGTAGTAACATATGTTTCCATATTATCTCAAACACGTCTGAAACAAGAATGAGTTTATTTATTAGTATTCATTCAATTTCCTTTCAGTTTTCACGCTAAATTAATGCAAGTTTTCTATGTTTCTTGTTGATTTTCGAACCTTTGAATTTATTGTAATGGCTGCTGAACGTCCTGGACGTTATTTGAGTGATCATGAAGTGGTAAGAATTGTAACACTTCTAGAGGAGGGGTAAATCCAAGGTTACGTGGCTAACTTGTTGAATGCTAACCAAATGACTATTTCAAGAGCAATTAATCGGTACCACGAAACAGGAGAATATGGAAGAAGGGCCGGACAGGGAAGAAATCGGATAACAACACCAGTTGATGATCGTTGACTTCGTTTAACTGTACTAAGAGTTCGGTACTGTACGGCTAGAATGCTACAAAATGAACTTGCACTTCCCAGAAATATGCATATTTCATTGCAAACTGTTAGGAACAGGCTCGGAGAAGAAAATATCAGACCATGGGTGGCTTCTACCGGCCCGCGTCTCACAAGAGAGCATCGAGTTGCAAGACTTCAGTTTGCGAGGGAACATGCAAATCGGTATATTCCAGAATGGTCGAATGTTCTCTTTTCCGACGAGTCCAGGTTCTGTCTAATATCAAATGATAGACGCATGCCTGTATACGGACTACCTGGGGAGAACGGTATCAGCAATGAAATATCCGGCAAACCGAAAGCTTCGGAGGGGGCTCAGTAATGGTGTGGGGAGGCATTTCTTTCCATGGTCGAACTGAGTTAATCCTAGTGAATATATTCACTAATTAGAATTGATATTCTAAGATGGCCAGCCAGAAGTCCTGACTTGAATCCTATAGAACATGTTTGGGACAACATGGGGTGGAAAATTCAGCAACGTAGGATGCCTTGTAGAATACTCTAACAACTAGAAAATCTGCTTCCTGAAATTTGGAACTCAGTGATTCAAGAGTACATCTAAAATTTGTTTGAGGGGCTTCCGAGACGTATACTGGCAGTAATTAGGGCCCGGGGAGGAAACACTCGATTTTGAAAATGATTAGTAACCATTCGATGCTAGTTGATTGGTCTCTTCGCGAATGTTTGAGGATGGTAGAATTTTTTAATGTTTCATTAACTCGAAAATTGTTGATACTTTCCATCATAAACTCATCTCTTTTGAATGATATCTTCTTATTTTACACTATTTACACTAAAGGTTTATATAGTATTGTCGTAAAAGTAGGGTGATGCGACAATTTTTGTGGGGAGTGTAATTCATGTCTAATGCTACTAGTTTATGTGTATGTAAGGAACGTATTTGAAGAAGTCTTACTTTGTTTGAGAGGCGAATTATTTCAGTTTAATACAGGTCATGTAGTATGTACGTGCAAAATAGCACTACTTTTGACGACATTAGTCAACTAAAATTGCCGCATATGAAGTTTCATTGCATTGCTTCAATAGTAAGTTTTCACAGTTGCACAAAAACAATTTATGGTTGAATTTTAAAAGTTTCGAAAGAAGGATTACTCACATTTATCAGAGAATCACAGACAGCGGTTAGATATAGTGTTAAGATAAAATAAAATGATAATATAGATAGGTGGGATAACGTCTGCCTATTTCTGTAAGTAACATAATAATTATATTGAAATTACTTCATTTGATGTTGTCTAATTCATGCCCAGAATTCTTGAAAATAACAAATCGTATCCTATTTGAAAAAACGTCATTTCACAGCGACATTTGTCTGGCTAGTTTTTGTGAAGGTCCATATAAAATTGGATTCTGTTTTTTATAATTCCATCTCGCTACAAAATTAACTTAATAGTTGACTTCTAATCGTTTTGCCTCAGGCAATATGGGCCGACAGTAATTTCGACAGCCGTCTGTTTCGAAGGAACCAGATATGCGGCAGGTAAAATTTACACAGAGTTGCTCATACTAACATTGTTATCTTTATTGGTTGTGTTATCATCCGTCCAGTGAACATTTCGAACTTGGCAAGCCGACCCTTTAAAATTAATCAACAATTTCAGGATTTAACAATTTTCTAGGAATTTCTAATTAATGGAGGCAGAAGAGATTCCGAAGTCTCCGAAGGTTATCAAACAATAAAAAAGAAACGCTCGGAGCCAATTATTCGAGAAGAGCTGAATTATAAAGACCAATTACAGAACCAATTTATCGAACACAAATAAATCACATTTTTCATTCCGGATTTAACTATTCTGTCTGATTGTGAAATTTAGATGATTACTTTCGCTTCAACAAAGAATCCTTATATAAGAAGTAGTGAAAATGATTCCCTATTTACGAATTACAATTTTCAAGGTATAAATTTGAAATATTTCTACTTAATGCCAGATTTATTGAAAGCTAATTCTGAGGGAATAGATAAGTCAGGTAAAAATGAATTGTTTGAATTTGGGAGGCTTTTACTTGATAAAATTCCATTATCAATAATAAAAACAAGTAATGTGTTTTTGGAATTGCATTTAATAATTGAAATTCGTAACGCGTTTCACTACACCGTAGCTTTTTCACGCGAATGAATGTACAGAAATTAGAATGAGAATATGAATATAAATATTCTAAATTAATTAATTAATTAAAAGCTTATTGGATTGATTTTTCTTAAGTGGTTATTGATGACAGGTATATCCAATAAAATTAAGGAATAGATTGCTCCCAAAGAGATTCAATATAGGTGAAGGGCTTAAATCGACTTGTTCATTGATGAGTCTACCTGAGTGTTTGTATTTGTTGATTTCTAAAGTTTCTCTAAGATTTACCTTCTTGAGTAGCAATAATTTTAACATAGCTTTCCAAACTAATAATAGTTTAGGCAAATATATAAAAAATAATAAAAGCAAATCAGGTAAAAACAATAAATCAGGTGTTTATAGATTTAATTGCAATGACTGTGATATTTTCTACATTGGTAGAACACATAAAAATTTTAATATTAGAATATCGGAACATAAACGCAGTTTCCAAATAAGAAATCAGATTCAAATTACACAAAACATCTCCTAAAAAATAATCACTCTTACGACCCACAGTTTGAAATTTTGCACACAGATAATAAATATTGGAAGGTAAATCTTTGGGAAACTTTAGAAATCAACAAATACAAATACTCAGGTGACTCATCAGTGAACAAGTCAATTTAAGCGCTTCACCTCTATTGAATCTCTTTGGGGAGCAATCTATTCCTCAATTTTATTGGATATACCTGTCATCAATAACCACTTAAGAAGAATCAACCCAATAAGCTTTTAATTACTTAAGAATATTTATATTTATTTCTCATACTTATTTTCTATACATTCATTCGTCTGAAGAAGCTACGGTGTAGAATTACAATT
Source organism: Cryptolaemus montrouzieri (assembly GCA_013387265.2). Classification (NCBI taxonomy): domain Eukaryota; kingdom Metazoa; phylum Arthropoda; class Insecta; order Coleoptera; family Coccinellidae; genus Cryptolaemus; species Cryptolaemus montrouzieri. The sequence goes on along the minus strand of JABFTP020000001.1, from coordinate 72,697,604 downwards.
ATTAAGTAAAATTCCAAAAACACATTACTTGTTTTTATTATTAAAATGAATTGAGTAGTATTCTAGTATTTCGATTATAATATATTCGGACAATATAATGCTTTGAAAGCGCAAATATGCAATTACAGTTAATATAACTTGAGGAGTTGTCCTTCTGTATTAAAATGGAAAAAATGAATATCAAGTGCTAATAAAACATTACTTTTAGGCAAGAACAGCTACAGGGAAACCAAAGTCTCTCTTGTTAAGTATAATAGTGATTTTTCGCCATGTCTTAAGATGATTCATAAGTGGTTTATTGAGTTTGGTTTTGGCAGAACAAGCACGGTAGATGCCCCTGCCTAGGACGCCCCGTTAAGGTAACAACTCCGGAAATTATCACAAGAGTCAATGATATTGTGTTGATGATCACCTAGTGAAGTTGAAAGAAATAGCGGACATTGAGAACATTTCCTGCGTCTGAGACGCGCAGTGACTCTGAACAGTAGGTGAAGGATGGTGGTAGTGCACCCAAGAAAGCGATGGTGGTTCCCTTGGCTGGCTACATGATGAAATATAAATTAAGGGTACACTGCTAGATCAATCGAATCGAAACAAAGCAACAACATTGTGCCAAAAGAAAAATCCGTTTCACCATGACAGTACCTCTGCCCATCTCCAGATATTATCATATGAATTCTTACCTCATCCACTATATTTTCCTGACCTGGCTCCTAGTGATTTCTATTTGTTTCCAGACCTGAAAATTTGGCTCGGCATACGTAGATTTCAACAGATTCGAAAGTCTCCGAAAGCATATTTCGAGGACTTGAACATAAACTTCTTCAAAGGGGCCATCAAAAACTTTCAGCATCGCTTAAGCAAGTGTAAAATGAGTTGAATAATAAATGACACCCAGTAGGAAAAGTGAGTTCTTGTTTCATTTTTACCTAACTTACCAATACACCCTCGTACATAACGTGCTAAGGAAAGACGTAGTCACGAATCTAATTGCTATCCTTTCCTAATTTTCGTAATATACAATTTGCATTTCAGCGAATGATCTAATGAAGCCTTTATTGTTAATATTATACGGCCAATATGTCAAAATCCTTCACGATTAGATTTTGTTGATTCCATGCCATCATTTCAGAAGTGCTTATTAAATTTACATATTTTGGGAGTTTGGGTAAGATTGAAATTTCCAATAAACAAGAAGAATTTAATAATGAAATGAGGAATTATCTTCATGAGATAAAAGATGCAGTCATCCCTCAGTATGTAACGAAATTGGGGTTGCTTATCGTTTTGATGAATATTACAAGTTTCATGGCATGTTTAGTATCAACACAATATAATTTTTTAATTGCATATGGCCAATTTGATAGTTGCGCATATTCGGATGAGAAATTCATCATTGCATTTTTCTCGAGTCACAGGAAGCTGCAAATTACAGAACAATGTTGGAAGTTTCGTTTAAAGCGCAGGAAATACTTCAATTCTGGGAAAACAACTTGTTAATCGGCGTCGAAAAAAGATTTAATTATATTTAGATCTGTATAGTAACCGAATGGGTTGGACCACACATTTAGTTGGAATGGCGCGCGAGTCGTACGGGTGGTCGTCGAACTTTTTTCTCGTGAAATTGTTGAAATTTGAACTATGCCACTCACTGTTGTTTTGGCACGATGAAATCTTAATAATGTCCGTCTTACAACCAGAAGCCAATAATGTGGTAGCTCTGAGTTGTACAATATAAATTACATATGTACGAGGGCGACTTCGAAATGGAAGATAATATTCACTGGATGAATATGAATCCGGATATATTAATAGTTTTTATTTTCACAATTTTCGTCATAATATCGAAACCAGAATATCTTCAAGAAAAATCAATTCTTGCCTGCATATTTGAAGTATAGAAACAAGTTTGTCTAGGGCACGCTTTTCTGCTTTATAAAGGCATACTTTTACAATTTTTCACCATATTTAGAGCACATGCATGGGAAAATTTTTCGTGAAGAAACTCAGTCTCTATAGGTTATTATCGTTCCTCTATATACTCGCTCTACACACGTACGCAATAGATTAGTTGTCTTGAAAACACCTTTCACAATAAATCGAATACCGAATACAGAATCGACGGTTTTCGTCCCTTGGTTTCGATAACATGCAATTCTATTTTCCTGGAAAATTGCAGTACAAAAATAACGACAAATTATATTCTGCCTTTGTAGACATAATCCAATCTTTCCATAATTTTCTTAAAAGCTTTTTTAATTCAACTTTAAGTAGAACTTATTTGGTAATCAAAAATAACCGACTCTTTCAGTCTAAAAAGAATTGGGTGTACAAAGTACGAGATTTTCGTGGTATATGGAACCATATGTACGTAACAGAAAATAATTTGATGAAAACACTGTCACACAAACTTCAACATAAGTACCTTTTCTGCTTTATTTTCTTTATAAAACGAATATACTCTTTTGTTTCAATTCGTTCTAGTACCGGATGCATATACATACTGAGAAGAGAAATGAGATGTAATATTCCAATCAACACTCAACATAAGCTAGAAAAATAGAGCCGTCAGCGTTGTTTATAGGCAGAACGTCATACGTTGGCAGAGATTCATAAAACTGCTAGATGAAATATTCATGCCGTTGAAATATTCATAATGACCATTCCGAATTACAAATTAAACGCAGATGTGGACATGATTCGTACAAAAATTCTACAATAAATGGGTATTAAATTAAAGTAGATATGCACAATTAATTTTATTAGTAGCATGTGTTGCGAGAATAACGTAGCTATGAGGGTGAAAAATAGAGGGGTCTTGAGTTGAAATTAAAACTATAAATAATAGTTTTCTACCATGAATTATATAATTCTCAGTAATTGATTAATTAAACTATGAAGGAAAACGAAAAATGTAAGATTCGGAAAAAAAATCTTCAGCTGCTTAACTACCGGGTGGCTACTCGAGGGAACAAGACTCATCTTGCTATTCCCTGAATTAAATTGTCTTCAAAATGTGCCCATGTCTATATCTATGAATTGTTGATTGTCTCGACTTTTCAGTTCGAACATGTTCAATGCAGTCTTTATCTGGAGACCATGATAACCATTGCATTCTTTGAATTCCATGTAACTTTATTCACAAGAGTTTAATTTCCATATCGCGATGGTGTGCGATACACCGTTCATTTTTGAATTCTGCAGAACAGCCAAATCTGTATGGCGACCTAAAACTGTTACCTCAATCATAAATGAATAATTCACCAAAACCTGTCACTGTCTTCAAATTGCTCCACTTTAGGCTGCTATAGTTCCCTGCAAACCTTCACACGTTCATCAGAATAAATTGGGCAAAACTTCGACTCATCTGTGATAATGCATTAATGGTGCAGCTTAGATGTTCTTCAGCACACATTGTCGAACAACTCTCGATGCTGCATACATAGCTGTGATGATCTTTGGCCCTCGTGCTAACGGCGTGCTTCTCTTTGGTTTCATATTATTTCTTCAGCTATATGTTTAAAGTCATTATTGATGTGTGATGCTGTTATCTTGCCGTTATTTTTGAGTACAGACCGTCGGAGAGGGCTTTATGAGATTCAAGCCGACGAGATTTAGTGTTCATCTAGAATCATGTTCACTTATCACAGGTCATTCCCGGTTCGGTCACATCATCTGACATCTTCCTCAGTCTATAATTTAGTCTTGAACTATCAATGATCTTCCGATTAGGGTTTCGTGTGCATCGGCAAGAGGTTGGAACCTTGTACCCCTATGTCGAAAAGAAAATATTCAGAAAATGATTGAGAATTATTATTTTCATTGTGTCACTGTTTGAATGAAATCTCAAGACGTCTACGTTGCTTAAATTAGTTCATTACCTTGCCATTATATTTCGTTATTCATTAGTACGTTAAGTGTAAGTGTGAATATACCTTCTTGAAAGTAATCCTGGCGGCACCAATGTGGTTCGTTCCCGATTCGGTCATGGTCCATTTCAATTCAACTACATGCCATGATAAGTACTAAGTCTGATCTTGTTTGACCAGGACTGATTTATCTGTATAAAGAATGAAGGCAACTTCATATTTTCTTGCTTCCTTATAATTTCTTCTTAACGTAAATATCGGTCTTTTAGTAATTTAGTAAATCAAAGGTTAGGAAGGTTAGGTGTGATGTTTTTTTGCTATATTATCAGTCCCACAATAACGAGAAAGGAGGTTCGAAGTTGAACTTTGTGTTGTATCTTCATCTATGGTGATTACCTTATAATTTCTTCTTAACTTAAATGTCGACTTTCAGTAATGAAGTTAATCAACATCAAAGGTTATACAGTGAATGCACAAAACAAAAATCTATGTTGAACAAACAACGTGAATCAGATTCGTTTTTACTATAATGAGAATAACGATTTCACAGGAAGTTTTGCACAACAGGAAAACGTTCCAATTTCTTGCCGTTTGTTCAAGAAAAATTTCAATTCAGTATGCATCGAGTTTTTCGTACGGCTTGTGTTTTAATAGAGAACTCAGCTGAGGGAAGGCGTGCGCACAGACCGCCCTAAAGATCTCAACAAGGGGAGAATTTACAATGAACGCGAAATTAATTTAGTTTCAAGACCCATCGCCGACTTTCGGCTTTCTACTAGAGTGTCGAAATTTCGTCGGACAAGAGGGGAGAAATACCGTCGGTAGAAATTGGGTTGCCGAATAGAAGAATCTGTCGAAACAAAAAAAATTCATTACTTTTTTCTATCGAATAATGTTGAGCTTATTTTGATTCATGAATGAAATGTTTTAGTTTCATGAGCTGCGAAATAGCTAATTGCGTTATAAGTTGGGAAAATGTTTTGCTGGTTGAATTGACCTCATTTCAGGGCGTGCCACAGGCGCGACCTAGAAGCTTAGAACTTCAACAATGATTAATTAATTACGTACGAGGATATTTTTCAAATATACTAGGATGGTTTCAAAAGTTGATTGATGTTAAAAGACTATTAAGTACCTTCACTTCGTTAGCTTTGTTGTTATAAACACTTCAAAAAAGTCTACGGAACACTTACCAATATCTTTAAAATATGAATTTGTATTGTATATAATGTATGCTCAAGAAAACAAAATAATATTTGACTTCTCCAAAGCACCTATTATAAAAAAAAATTTGAAATTTGAAAATGACGAAATTTGGTAAAATAAAAAAATCCTGAACTAATATTTTCGAAACGATATGGAAGCACTTATATTTTCATTACCCAGAAGGTCCACCTCTGTTATTAATGACACTTTGGCATCGTCGCGGCATGCTCAATATTAAATTGTCTATTACATTTTGGTCTAAGTCATTCCAAGCCCCATGAACTGCTAATCGAAGCTCCTGTTCATGATGGAAGACGTTTTGACGCAGGAGATTTCTTTTTAGGGTGTCCCACACATGCTCGATGAGATTCAGATCTGGGGAGCAGGATGGCCACGGTAGAAGATCGAAATCATTCTCTTCAAGAACGTTCAAGACAACTCTTGCACGATGAGGAGGGCATTATGTTGTTGGAAGAGTGGATTTTGACCCGCCTCCCTATCTAACAACTTCTCGAGCATGCTGGAGACGGTTTTGCTTTCCAGGTTCCCTCAATATTCGAATTCTTCCCGAATCGGGATAATAACTAAATCTAGATTCATCACTGAAGAGAACTGTGGCCCACCTCTCTTGATCCCAGTTTACGTGTTCTTGGCACCAAGCTGAACGAGCAGCGCCATTTCCATGGGTCAGTGGTGGAACTCTCAAAGGACGTCTGGAGTGGAGTTGACCTTCGTGCAGTCGATTTTCACAGTTTGCTCGGAAATTTGTACATTATGAACTCGTGATAGCTCTTGAGCTAATTGAGATACTGTGGTAGTACGATCTCTTCTGGCTTGTAAAACCAAAAATCGGTCTTGGGCGACTGTAGTTATCCTGAAACGACCTGTATGGCGTTCTTCTACGCTACCTGTTTAATTGAAACGCGACCATAAACGGTTTATGACACTTGGGTTACTTCCCGTTGTGAGCTTCCAGCTTGGAGCATGCCAACGGCTCGTAACATCTCTTCTCTAGTCAAATGTCGTCTTTCCATGGTCGAATCACAAAACTTGAATCTTTTATTTGTGCTTACAACAGAAACAAAGTGCCAACTAACAGATTTCAAACACTGAATACATGAAATGATTATAAAGCAGCGTCGCATCTGCTGCATTTTTGGTTTTTATAAAAAAACTGAAATCTGTTGCGGCACTCTACATAATTTGGTGAGAAATTGATGCAGGTGTTCATTTCTTAAAAAAAATCATCCATATTGATCGTTCTGGATACGATATATCGATATTCAGAAGTGTTCCCTAGACTTTTTTGAGGTGTTTATATTGGTATAGTTTTGAACTTTATTTCCAAGTTAATTTTCATAGCTTGTAATCCCTTCTCGCCAAGCTGTTTATCAGAGAAAAATTAAAATTCAGTTTGATACGAAAAACGCGTTTCAAAGAAATAATTAACATCCTAGACTTAACATGCGTTCAAGTATGACTAATGACTTTACTTTTTTAAGAAACACGTGACACGTTTTGTATAAATTCCATCAAATGGCTTGGCATGAATTAGAAACTGTGGCGGTTTATTCAAGTCGTTAATAAAGTACTCTAACTTGAAAGCTTACTTATCTCTCCTATATATGAATGTTTTGTGATATTTCCTCTCTACAGCACTCATGCAAATGTGGAACGTGTTAAAATTTAAATATTCCTCATGAGCGGATCTGGAAAACGTACGTTTCTACAATTACGCCTCGACATAGCAATTTAATCATAATTATTAAGTATTCCCTTTTAGAATTTACCACGGCAACGTATTCATAAAGTTGGTCGGTAGGTACGTACTCTCAGTTGTTTATTCCTCTTTGAATACTTCTCAAACAACGCAATTCGTATATTTTCGCTGGCTGTCAAATATTTCCTTGCCGAGGGGTTCTAGACATAAATTACACTGTTGCCACATACTTATAGGTATGTAGATTTTGCCACTTTCTCTTCATACTCATTCCGAGAGAAGTATAAGAAAGTAAGTAATTTTGCTACTGATTTGGAATCTTCGTCGTTTAGTAATACATTAATGTTATCTCCGTTTCACCAATACTTAATTTTCATAACCAATGACGGCAAATAATTGGTATATAGGATGTCCACACTGAAGCGTCCATAAGAAGTATCTAGGTAATGGCTTCATCGATCTATTTCAAATTTCGGAATTAGGGTATATAGATGCTGATCTACAATTTATAATTGTTTTCAGAGCAGTATTACTTCCGGTTACACTTGACATCTTACTACAACTTTGCTGTTTCAAATGGCATAGTGTACTATCTAATATCTTTACTAGAATGAATCTTTCTTCAAGCACCTCTTGCTGAAATTCGTCCTATCTAAAGTTAACCACCATTGAGATATCATTATGAAAATTTTGATGAGCTAGATGCAAAAAGATGCCCTCTGATGAAAAAATTCAATATGATGAAAATGAAATAAATTATAACTCAATGTTGTATAGTTTCAAATAGCACGAATCTGAACAAAACATGCTTGAATAAAGGTGCTTTTATTAAAAAAAAAAAATAGTACTTCATGCCATTTGAAATTGTAGAGTCGTAGTCATTACCGGTATAAACGGAAGTGGAACCGCTCTCAAAACAATTGCAATTTTTTACCAGTATCCATTTAATCTAATTCAAGAATTTGAAATTGGTCGATTAACCCGTTCTTCAGATACTTCTAATAGGCCCTGATGTTTACCAAACGCATGTACAGGACGTCCAAAATTTTTCTAAGTCCCTATTTACTGTTTTTCTATCTATTCAGACGAACAAACTTTTGTTATTGAATATTTCTTAAAACAGTCAACAGGTTTTCTTAAGACGAATAAAATGCTGCTAATGACGAAACTTTCATTCAAAAGGTTCTTGAGATAAAAGATACAACTTTTTCATTTCATATATGAACCATAGAAAGGCCCATCGCGATTCTATCCAATTTCTCAAAACTTCTCGAGATTATTTTATACAACGCTATATTTCCCGCGATCAGGGGGAGAATTCATGATGAGCAGCATGGTTTCATGCCTCGGAAATCCTGCATCAACGATCTGGTAGTTTTATCACAGTATATAATCGAGATTTTGGACTGTTTCGGTCAAGTTGATGTTACTTACACAGATTTTCGAAAAGCATTCGATGAAGTGAATCATCGTATATTACTGTGGAAACTGAAGTCCAGTTTCGGTTTCTCGGAAGACTTAGCTGCTCTTTTGAAGTCTTACTTGGTCGCCGACAGTTCGTACAGCTCGAAAGTTTTCGCTCCCGCGAATTTGTTGCTACTTCAGGTGTCCCGCAGGGGTCCAATCTTGGTCCATTATTGTTCATAATGTTCATTGATGATCTCATGGACATAATTAATATACCCAAATTGATGTATGCGGTTCATCTGAATATATGTGAAGATAACGTCAGAGCGCGTTTGGGAGATATTGCAGGAAGTCATAAGTTCCGTGTCAAACTGGTGTGTGATTAATTGCACTGTCTTTACTTACTCTCGAAAGAAAAACATCTTATTTTCTGATTATATTATAAACTATAGTGTATTGAAACGTTCCACTGATATAAAAGATCTTGGTCTTATATTCGACCAAAAATTCACTTTTGTTCCTCATATCAACTATTTATTTACATCCGCCTCGAAATAGTATGGGTTCATAATTCGCAATGGAAAGCACTTTACGAAATCAAATATTTCAATTCGTCTTTTTGAGACTTTGAGTAAGTTGGAGTATGCGTCGATTATTTTGGATCCCATCTATTATTGTCTTGATTATCATTTGGAGGAAATTTAGAGAAGATTTTTCAAATACCTTGTCTGGCGAGAAGATAGTGCCTACCCTGTAAGAGGGTATGATTCTTGAGTAGATTTAGAGCGACTACCCTGAACAAAGGAAGAGCCTTTCTGGCCTTAAAATTCTTGTTTAACCTCCTGAATAATCCTCCCTCTGTTTTAGCTTAACTGAAAATTTCAATTCCGAGACTGACCTCAAGAGATGGGCGTCTGATTTTCCTGAGCACGCCCAGAACAAACTCACTCACACAATCTCCAATATTATTTATTTGTACAACTTATAATTCCATCTCGAGATTATGTGACATTAATTTCGACTTGTTTACTACTATCAGTAGTAATGTTCTCTGAAGCGCATCTGAGGTATTGCATTCTTTTCATTTTTCTATTTTTTTAATTTTCAGTTTAACTCATGCCACGAGTGCTACCTTTCTATTTCATTTTATGCCATAGCATTTTTTCTATTTTTTTTCTTGATTTGTTCATTTTATATTTGTCATTTTCTGTACCGAGTAAGTTTCGAATAGCTGCATAGTTTTTCATTAATATTAACTCATTATTTATGATTACGCTTTAAGTTGTTGATTTGTTATATAAATATTTAAATTTTTCTAGTAATTGGGTTCTACCTGTAAGAAATAAAGAACTTATTATTATTAGATTATTATTATTATTTCGTTTTGGAAAAAGGAAATGAATTGAGCTTTTGAATGTATACTAATTAAAATTTCAATTTTGAAAGAACAAAAATAATTACCCAGAGATCAACTATCTTGAAAACAACACGTACAAGAAACACGTATTCAGTATAACAAAATAACCAAACAACATATGCATCTCCTATTCAAGGTTAAAAATGTTATTCAAGTTGTCTCTTTGAAGAGAACACTTACCCTAAAACCACCTCCTAAAATTTCTTCCAGACATTTTTCTTAAGGTTTTATAATCGGATAAAGAAAAAGGGAAGCAATGCGATAGGCATATTTTATGTTACCCACTGTTAAATGTTATTCCGTTCACTTTCTTGAGATCCTATCGCTCTAAACTGCTCTTTTCCAAGACTTACGATTCTGAATTTCACTTAATGTTGACAAAATTTGAAGATAAATTTGACGATTTCGACCCAAGATAACGTGTTATCGTTTGATCTAAGAAATCCAAGAAAAATGTTAATTATGCTTAGGCTATATAAGTTGTCAAAGTTCTTGATCATCCATATTTGAGACCTGTCGAAGATGCCATCATTCGTGATTGGATGTAATTGATAAAATCAAAGGTGGACGTGCACATCTAAGTTCCAGCAGTATTTTAGTAATCAACTGAGTAATCAACTCACAGGCGGTGGGAGCTTCTACCTGAGTTCACTTTGTCTCTGTCTTATACCGCTTTGTGATCTGCAACTTGGTGGACATTTAGTTTATTATATGGTGTATGAGTTTCAATTTATAACGTTCATTTTTATATACGGTTGTTAGTCGGTATTATTTTTATCTAATTCTAGAAAATCTGAAATCCAAAACATAATCTAATCAAAAATTTGATTACAAGATGTTGTATAATTAATTAAATTTTTGATCCAATGCAATTTAGAATGAAGCATAGAGAATAACTATGCTTAGGGACTGCAAATTTTGTGAAGAGTTTTGTCGTTACTCCTTACGATTCACCAAGCCTGATTGAGCTTGATTTGTAATGTTATCTCATGATTTTCGTAAAAATCAGAATTGAAATTGATTTGGGTCTTCTCTGATTTCGTCGTTTTAACTTGATCGCTGGGCTAGTGTCTTGTTATCAGTTATCTTATAAGTTCACAAAAATTTTCCTGTCTGACTTCATTTAGAAAGTTTGCCACAATTTCTCTCTTACTTTATGCAACTCTTAACTATGTCTTTACCTTTGCTTTCATAACCGTATAATTATAAAACAAGTTGAGATACAAAAAATATTATAACAGATTTTTTCGCAAATAATTCAGAAACTATCGGCAATCTACAAATTACCCGAAAGAATTCTCAGGGGACAAAATTTCCGATTAAAATGTTCTAACTCGGAAACTCTGTCACTCTTATTCTTAAACTTAATTCTATGTTGAATATCAGGCACTTCACGACTTGAGTACTAAATTTCGATACAAAAGCTACAAGAAAATATGGTGTCTTTCTGCTGGAAAACAATTTTCGGTCTGAAAATTTTTCTATTTCTGGAACTCCTCATATTAACTTGAAAGGATTGCTTTATAAAAGTAAGTTTGTTCACCGTTTGAATTATAAATCTTTAAAAGTTTATTTTAATTTTAAAGCCTTGAAATCTACCAGATGAACATCATTTATATACTTGTATGACTTAATTTTGGTAAGTTTATATGTGGACCCAAAAAAAATTTCACGACCAATTATGTCAACATTTTTTGTGGTCTTCAATGGTGATGTTCCGAAAACATTTCGATAGTTAATAATTGCCTAACTATTCGGAAAAATTAATTGAAGACCTTCAACGACATCATTCTCTTAAATTCAACCGTCACCATAGTTTTTTGAATTCATATTTAGTACTTCAAAAAAATTGATGTGCTCGCTCTGGAGAATCGTATCGTCAAAGTTGAACGGTGTTCAACGTTAAATTAAGATTATAAATAAGAAATATTGTATTTTGTGAGCTAGCAATTTTTTTCTAAAATTTGGTCTTCCAGAATCGATTTCGATAATTTTTAAATTATCAACAATTTCTACATAATTTGCAAAAAATAAAAGAGAAGAACGAAAAAACTAATGACATAAATAATTGTTTACACAGAATCAATGCTATTGATTGAGTATTGCAATTGGATCAAACACAGAATTGAATGAATTCACATCAATGAGATTGAATAGTTTGAATAGCATCATAAAAGAAGTAAAATCTATGTTCTCAGGTATGAACTCTATTGTATTTCACACAGAAATGAATGAATGTGATCTTTTACTCACATACACAAACCTCTTTTATCATAAAATTGTTAATATCTGCGATATTTCGAGTGGATAGATATGAATGAAATACGCTGATTTTGAAGGAATTGATGAACATATTTGGAAATAAAAATAATCCTCTCTATTAATACCAAAATCGCCTATAGTTCGTATTCGAAAAAAAAAAGTTTGCTGAATAACTGATCGGCACAAAAATTTTACGAATACGTCCCTGCATTCTACTCAAAAAATGCCTGCAGAATGTCAAAATATTTTTTACCTAATGAACAGAGGTCTCTAAACTACGGCCCGTGGGCCAAATCCGGCTCACCAGTGCTATCAATCTGGCCCACGACAGCCAATGTTTTACTGTTGTTACTATTGCTGTGATAAGTTGAATGAAAGGAAATGAAAACACAGAATGATAATTACTCGATTTTATTTACTTGCAAGGTAAAATTCTACGACAGAAATTATCACACAGAAACCTAAGCTAAAGTATCCCGCTTAAGCATATTCTAACAAATAATTATTATGGAATCAATCACACTAATAAAAAACACTAATGAAATTTATGTAATCGTGATTTTTCAGCGACAATTATTTGTGGTTGTGGATTAATTTAACCTGTAGCAATTATTAGAAGAGATTTGAGATGAGTTAATTTTGATCTGTAAACGTGCACGTCATCTTGGAAAACGTTTTATCACCTAAGTACGTAGTACCAAATACAGAAAACAACCCTCGACCAAAATTATGCAAATTATCGAATTGTACCAGTGAAAGACTTGTAACATTCTAATAAAAATGAATTTTGATATTTGTTCTTAAACATGTCATTGCACTATAAATCAATAACTTCCATTTGGGCTTCCGGAGCCAGGGTCTCTGTAGTGTGGCTAAATATTTCACATGTTTTGAAATGCGTGAAACACTTCTTACGTAATTGCGATTGAAACAGTATTATTTTGTGCCTGAACGTTTTGATATTAGTGTATAAATCAGGAGATGCTGATTTTCTCCTGCAATCTCGAATTTAGTTCGCTCATACGATTTGTCAAATCAACATAGAATGCTAATTTCCACAGTCATTCACTGTTTCCTTAATCGGCATAAGGGCGATGCTTCTCATTCCAAAAAAATTTCGATCTTTGCTCGAAGATCAAAAAAAAGTTTAAGGACTTTTTAGTAGCAACTAAGCCAGTTTACGGCAATATGATAAGGCAAGTCATTTTCTCCAATCTCTTCAATAAACTCGCGGAATAGTCGGTCATTCAGTCCTGTGGATCTGATAAAGTTAATAACTGATATGACTGGTTTTAGAACTTCAGACAAATCCAAACATTCTCCGCACAAGGACTGTTGATGAATGATATAATTTAAGACTAATGGTTTTGAACCACCATCATCCATCGAAGGTTCTTTTTGTTGATGGCATTTTCAACTCCCTTAAAAATATTTGCCCCAGTTGTCGTGCCGTGAATACCATCAATATCAAGCAGTTCTTCATACACGGCATAGCTTTCATCTACACCACGAATAAAAATCAACACCTAAGCATTATCTGACACATCCGTTGACTCATCCAAGGCTAGAGAAAACCACAAAAATGTCCATTTTTGTCAGACAGTTAAGATGATATATTTTCTGCGATGTCTTGCACCCTCCGAGACATATTTCTTCCGCTGCTGCAATCAAGCAGTCTTTTATCATTTCCCTATCGGTGAATGGTTTTCCACGTTTAACAATTTCAAGAGCCACACGAAAGCTGGCGCGAGTTGCAGACTCTTGCTCAGCATTTGCTTTGGTAAACAAAGATTGCTGCGATTTCAGTCCACGTTTGAAGTTTCAAATTTTTTTCCGTCCGCAAACTTCCTGTATATTTAGAGTAATTTTGAAGATGTTTCGATTCATAGTGACGTTTAATGTTATATTCTTTGAGAACAGCTATGGTTTCATTACAAATTAGACATAGTGCCTTATTATTGCACTCAATCACAAAATACTGAAAGTTCCATTTGTCTTGGAACGTTCTGCATTCCCTGTCTATTTTTCGCTTCTTTTCCGTACTAATACTGTTACTTTATTTAACAATAGGCAGTTTCGCTTCTTTCGCCTTTCCCACGCAAACTGACTCGCAATGGTGCCGCTAGCCTTTTTATACCTATTCAATTACTACCATCTAGAAGTTATCGAAAAAACTAGTCAGAACCAGAACTTTCTCGAACCAATGCGGAAATTCTCAAGCATGCCACCTATTAGTAGTGAGTAGCCGAAATAGATAATACCTGCATCACAGACCTGAATAGTATTACTACTTGCCACTAGATGTCCCAATTTTTCACAATATACTGAATACACAATCAATAGTAATTGAAATGCAAAACGCCTATGTTTGCTTAGGTGGGCAGAAAAATTAAAATTATTTTGGCCCTTGGGACGTACCTAAAAAAAATATTATGGTCCTAAGGCTTCAAAGTTTGGAGACCCCTGTACTAGAACATTGAATTTGGTCAACTCTGTACTATACATTTTTCTAGGCGCCATTCCGAATCCGATGGACTATCACTTTATATTTTCAGGATCTTTATCAAGGATCAACACTGATTTGCACTTGTGAGCTTGACTAACCATTCTAGATCTAAGTGGAGTGCACGTGAAAATGCATCAAACGTACTTTGATGGAAACTTTATGCGCTCTGCATCGTTGGCACAATATTCTCTATGAGAGTATTCGGTGTTCTTTGCATGATTTTCTCGTCATTATGCCATCAAATCCTATTTCATCTATAGAAAGTTATAACCGAAGGTAAACAACGACAGGATGTCTTCAGAAAATAAACAAAACCGACCAACCGAAAGTTCCTCCTAAACCTGCTATTAAGTGAATGCGTCCGACCCTCGTGTACCGGTTCAATTTAGCTAATTTCTGGTTATTCTAGGGACCTTAATTGCCGCACAGAGCATTTATTTACTCACAGATGAGTCGCATAATCGCATTGGGCGGATGATAAACTACAGACATGAAAGCATCGGTCCCCTACTAAGCTTTCATCTTCAGATAATGCAATTTTTAGACCTCACTGTTTCTTAAACATGTAAGACCATTACCGTTTCTTTGAAAATATACTACTAGATTACTCTTTTCACTCTTAATAGATTTAGTCGATTCTATGAAAACATAATTGCCGGCTTTTAATTTTATCTGCTAGGATTAATAATAAATCAGATTTATGATCTGGGTATCAAAATGTGTTTGGAAGTTTCAGACACTCATTTCTTTATGGTTTGATTCTCCTAACTTCTTTATCTTACTTTAAGGGTCTTAAGAGGTTAGATTAAACTTCAAAGAATCCCTGTTTTGATAAATTTACACTGTCAAAGTGGACTATAAATAGAAACTATGAATAATATCATCTTATTTTTAACTCTAACTCAAACATGATTTCTTTCAAACCAAAGATGATAAATGGAACAGTACAAATTGTAATGAAAGTTTTATGAAAGTAACTAACTATAGTCTCCTCAGAAGCTTTTATTTCTACCGAAACAAGAATCCTCAACATAAAAAAAATTTAAATCTAGAAGCTCAGGTGGTTTGGATGGTATACGCTCTGACAGTCTGAAGAAGACATCGTGTGAAATTGCTGAGCCATTAACACATCTGATAAATATGTCACTGCAAAATGCAATATTTCCCTCTGTCCTGAAGACTGCACTGGTGATACCCCTTTATAAAGCAGGTGATAAACAACTCGTCACAAATTATCGCCCAATTTCCAATATTTCAAAGATATTCAGGAAAGTTGTGAAAGTTCGAACTGATAATTTTCTTGAACACTGCACTACAACAAGTATTATCTGATAGGCAGTTTGAATTTAGGAAGGGTAAATCAACATAGGACGCACTAGCACATTTAATCACAAACATCTATAAGTTTTTTGGCGATTTTCATCGACTTAGCTAAAGCATTCGATTGTGTATGCCATCGGGAGCTTCTCAATGTATTGGAGAGTTCGGGAGTGCGCGGTCACGCTCAGGAGTGGTTTCGCAGTTATCTAGAGGGAAGGGAGCAGTGCGTTAGAGTCGGAAACAAGATTAGTACAATGTACCATGGGGTTTCTCAGGGTACGGTTCTGGGGCCTCTGTTGTTCATTTTATGTATAAATGCAATTTTCTCTATTTCCACAACCTGGGAGGTTATTACTTTTGAGCATGATACGGCATTATTTTATCAGGGTGACTCCTGGACATAACTTGGACATGAAGTTGAAAAAGATTTCCTGCGTTTATCGACTGATAGCATGTTGATGACGATCAATATGGAGAAGACTAAGTTTTTGGCGTTTTCAAATCGAGCACCAAACCTTCCAAGCTACCAAACTTTAAGTATTCAGGAGCAAGATAGCGTTTATACGGCTAAGACCATCAAATACCTGGGCGTGCATGTAGATAACCACCTGAGATGGGATGCTCATATACAGAACGTAGCTAAGAAATTGAGATACCTAATTCTAAAATTCAAGAACCTAAAACCTATTGTGAAACCGATATTCTTCATCATCTTACTTATGGGTTGCTGTCTTGGGGAGGTGTAACAAATTACTATTTGAAAAAATTGGAAATAACTCAAAAGTGGCTGGTCAGGATTATTTACGGTAGACCCTTCCAATACCCTTCGGAAAGAATATATTCGGAATCGGCACTGTTGGATGTGCGACAGCTGATCTTTGCAGTCTTAGCCTTTTTTCAATCTCGTAGCCGTCATGAGGTAGCTTACACCTTTCATAATCATGACACCAGAATAACGGGGAAATTCATAAGGATACCTTTCACTTCGAAAACGGTTGGACAGAGATCACTTGTTTTTTCTTGCACCCAAAATTTTTAACATTTTACCAACAAATATCAGAGAAGTAAAACCAGAGAAGAAATTTCAACGTTTACTTAATGAGTGGATGCTAGCAACACCAAGATTAAACATCCATAATATTGTTGATATTAAAAATAGCTATGTTTGAAATTTGTTAGTTTTGTGAACTATAGAATTTTTTTTATTGATTATTTAACTCCTCGCACAAGGTTCAACTATTTAGTAGTTCCACCTTCGAGGTAACAAACATTATTATTATTTTTTTTCCACACAGCTGCGGTTGGTTTCTTATAGTAAGTCGGGATTGAAATAATCAACGACTTACTCATTTGCCATTTAGTATTATTATTATTTCTAACAAGTTTTTGAGAACTTTCACAAATTCACGACAGAGTGAATAGATTTTTATTTCTCAGGAGAATTTTTCATCGGAATTGTTATCTCGTTTAATAATCTTATAGTATACTACTTCAATTATTAATAGTTTCTGTTTTTGTGGTATGGTTATGTACCCTAAAACAAAAACGAATGATTTAGTTGTCCTTCCCTGTGTTTGTCTGTCTTTTAAGATACTTTTCTCAAGAATAGGTTAGATTTGTAGTATAGATTTGAAATTGAAAACTTATACTTATATCATAATCAAACTTCAATGTTCACGTCGAAAGATTGTCTCACGTGCTGGGTGCAAACTTGCAATATAATGGATGAATTATTGTTTCGTACTCATTTAACCAGAAAAAAGTTTTATTACCGATATTTGATTAGTGATCCCTTCTATAAGCCCATATGCAAAACTTAAGGGACATCACTCGTAAGAGTTGTTTTTCAAATTGTTCACACGGTGCATGTAGATTGCTGGTAATTTTACTAAAATGACCTACAACAATCAGAAGATTGCAACTGACGTCCTAAAGTATCGAACGTTATAAAAACAACCTTATATTCTATAAACGGCGTTATATTCACTCGGTACGACGGGAAATTTGTGGTTTTTGATTGAAAAAAATCGTTTCATATCCGCAGTTTCCATTACTCCGACGATCACGTAAAGTTACCGCAGACTAAGAATAATCAAAATGGTTACACCTGAATGGGTAAGAGGCATCGTCACGTTAGAAGGCTATTTCAGTCTTCTGTTGAATTAGTATCAGTCAAACTTTAACCGATGGTTACCCTATATACTTTTTTCATTCATATTAGTAAAGAAGTATCTACTTCTATAACCTAGTGACCTAGCTATTATTCAAATAATGTACCGAATGATTAAAATGCTGAAGGAATCGAAGATAAAATATGTGGGGGTTTGTGGTTCCAAATTAGATACCATATATACGAGGTGTGATGAAAAATATGGTGCATGGTACTGAAATCTGGCGGCTAAGGTGAATGCTGTTCTCTTTATGAGAATTTAGCATAAATTGTTACAAGGACGCCGTCAGAATCCCGAGTAATAGTTATGGTATCTATGTAAATCATTCAAAATTCTGAGTTGACGGAGGAGGCAGGGTTTCCGCACATTTCTTTCTCTCTGTTCTCTTGAACTATAGTCGTTTACGTATGGTTCACCCGTTCCTTCTCGTTTTCCTTAGCTTGCACTTTAAGGGTGATCGTTGAAGGTAAGTGTATTTTTATGTTTATCCATTCTACATACTGTGCTTGCCTCCCATCAAAATTTGATATTTCGGCATAATCCTTGTAATCCCCCAACTCGTTTTTGTTTCCTACTCTCTTTTTCATAAATAAATATCATTCTTAGTTTCTTTCGTGAATAGGGGAAAATAATTTTTTCGGGTCATCTCATTACCCTGTACCTCAGATGCTGGTAGCTATATAAATCATTCAATATGCTAAGTTGCGTTCAGAAATGTTTTTTCAAATACATTCCTATTGAAAGAAAATAATTTTCTCAAGTCATTACCTTCATTGGGCAAGGATCTCTGGACGTTTGTTTGCACTTACAACTCTTTTCCAAGAGTACGAAATCATAAAATACACAAAATTTAGTGACGTATCTATTTGTCTGATAAAAACCAAGAGAAATTAGCCATATCTACGTAACTGCTATTCTGGAAATCGATGGTTCTTCAGAAAGGTAGCATCTGAGTGACTCAAAATATGTTCGTAGTATCGATCAACTAGGTGCAGTTGTTATGAGATTACATTCGGAATAAAAATTGACAACTTTAATACTTGAAATAACTCGTAGAACATGCGACATACAAAAATTTCTTCAGAAAAAAGTCTACTATATACTGTATAAAATGAGACGAACGTCTATCATACTACTAAAAGTACTAAGGTTACCATGTCGGCCTCAGATATACCGGGGTTGACCTAGAGATGGCGGTAGTTATTCGATAATCTTGAAGACGCCACGTTGTTTAATACTTTTTTGGTAGCCATCAGTAGTTAACGGTCTCAATGAATATGTTAAAATAGACAAAATGGATCATCGTTATATCATATAATACTTTTATTTGAAAAGTCTCAGCTGAACCAATATAAAGCTTTGCCTAGGTTCTCCTCTTGGAAATTTTCGTTTGCAACATCTGAATATTAGGTATCAAAGTTTAAACGAGGGTGTACGACTTACTAAGTCGAGCATCGCTGTGGTTGACACAATGAGGTGAGCACGTCAGAAATGACCTCAGTATTGCACATCTATTCACTACACTAGGCCAGACTGCCACTTACATCTACTTTACAGCCAGCTAAGTACTAGATGCGTTAGCGACAGATCGCATCTTCCAGACCCAGTGTGTAGCGTTGCGGTAAATAGTCGAATATTGTTCTCTGAATAAAAATCTTGTATTTTCACATATAGCGATATATTTCGCATGTTATCTGTTGTATTCTTTCCGCATGCAACCATCGGATTCCTTTTTCCAAACTAGGGAAAATGGATCGGTGATCAAAAATTTTTCAACGATGTGAAGTGATATAGGCAGTTGATGGTTATATTTTCAGGAGCTCGACGTTTCTTGATACGATTTGTTTCAAAAAATTTCAACTGGGACACCCTCTTTCCTTGTTACGGAATCTGTTAGATGAGTTTTCTCAAAAACGATGTAAGAATTGAATTCAGAAGTGTCGACAACCCTGTATATTCACGATGCACAAGTTCCAAAATTGGTACGAAATAGCTAAATGTGAATATCATAGCATATAGGAGACAAAGGTATACGAAGAATGTAGCTTCTTCTGAGCGTCGTCGGCTTATTTCAACAGAATGAAGTTCCAATCCTTTTGGTTACCAGAATTCATATTCATGAGGAGAGTCCCAATAAAATACAATTTATTTAGCGTCGCATTGTTGCGAAGATTTATGCGAACGACGAAATCAGCTGCGAGGGTACGTGTTCCGCTGAAGACGTTAAACCATTCAATGTAAATCGGCAATGCGGGATAATGGCGGTTCTTGACACCGCATTCCCAAATTGTAACCTTTAGCGAACGCACGTCGTTATTCAGCTGAGCCAGGGACTACGTTCGATGACTGGAAGCCATTTGAGGAATATTGGGTTTAGCGAACATCCATCTCAATCGTCCGGTTCGGAATCAGCCACTTTTACGCTTTCAAACCGGAGGAAATCTCCGAACGTACACACGGATTATCTGAATAACTCCAGCTACATTGCTACATATCTTCCAATTATCGGTAAAGAGCGCACAGTCGGTTCTTTCACTATCATTTCCATGGAGTCGATTCAGCGCATTGGATGGTGCTATTTCAGAAGGGCATTTTCCATTTTGTGACTGGTTTTTGCTGGAATTATCCGGACTAAGTAATTCAAATCTTTCGTAAAGTAGGACGTTCTCATATTTTTGCGGCGAATGAGTTTTTCAGTTAGAATAAATTTTGACGATCTACTGCAGCTTAGTGGTTTTGCTATCTTTGGTGTACTGAAATTTTATCATTACCTCGAAAATCAGGAGGTTATTGGAGTAAAAGATGTATTCAGTTCATATATATTGTTGTTGTTTGTGTTACATAATAGTATGTCACAACTTGAGGGAGTAAATCTACGTGCAATTTTAAGAAAAAAAAGTTCATATAAACATTGGTCCGCAAAAGCTTCCTTACGGAGCTACAGGGTGTAGAAATTTCCGGAAAAAATTGTTTTTTTCTTCAAAACTCCTACAGTTTTCGAGTTATTCAGCTCAAATTTGGAATGCAATCTATTTTTTACAGCCTTCATCATTGCATTCCAAATTTGGGCTGAATATCTCAAAAACTGCAAGAGTTTTGAAGAAAAAACCAATTTTTTCCGGAAATTTAACACCCTGTAGCTCCGTAACGAAGCTTTTGCGCACCTATGTTTATATATTTAAAATTGCACATAGATTTATCCCCTCGAGTTGTGGCATACTATTATGTAACACCCTGTACACTAGTTGATTTTTTTGAAACTGTCAAAATAAGATTCATGAAATCTATAGCAATGCCAAAACAATGCAAAAACTTGTAAATTTCAGTTTTTTGGGAGCCGTTCGAAAATGAATGTTCCAGCTCATCCATTTCACCATTTCAAAGAAATTGTCACTCTAAGTTCTGCAATTCCATTTACCACTCTATTGGTTTAATGTTTTTTTTCTGTACTGAGCCAGTAGCTTCAATTTTCATAGGTCTGGATGTTAGATGGAAAATATGCTTGTATCATGTTTTTATTTATTTGATTCTCGCCTTCCATATTTATTAATTCTCATCGTCAATCAAGAATTAGCATAATATATCCTGATTTCTCGTTAATTGCCAATGACATCCATTATAATTCTATGAAGATTGCTCGTTGATTTTGAATGGTGTTCCACCACTGAGCTTACTTCATGATTCATTTGAATCTTCTGTTAGGCTCAAAAACTCTTTTTTTTATTTAAAATACAAAATATTGTGAGTTTTGCGCACTTAAATAATGAAAAAAACACTTTCTACTACAGAAAAATTTGCATCGATGAATTAGAAATGGAAATTAAAATATCGGGTTACCATTTCCAAGTCCAAGTGAAGATCTACTGCTAGTCTTTCAGGAAGTTACATACTAATGAAAATGTTTCATGCTGTTGGGATAACAATCAAGATGCAATTCTGTTTTTGTTTCATTGAAATTTAACAACAATTATAAGAGCTATATCTTGGGGCGTTTTTCACCAGATATAATCCTAACTGAATGTGTAATAAAAACTTGAATATAAAAACGAATTTTTGCGTTCACGATCAAAAGGTGTATGTGTATGTTACTCCCCTATTCCAAGGAGTGGTTCAATACAAACATGAAGTACAAAATGAATAACACATTCGATTTTGAGATATAAATGTATGTAGAGGAAATATAAACAAATATAATGATCAAGTTATGTTTTCAATAATTTATTTACCTCTGTTCATATGCATAAAGGGAATATGGTATCAGACATCTTTCCTGAGACGATCATCGAGCGGTCAGACAGACAGGCCTTCGCAACACACCCAGTCCAATCATTTAAACCAACACACAGACACATACATAGAGAACACTCGACATACATCATAAATCTAATTAATACCGCCAACAAAATAACCTGTCAGATCTTACCAATAAATAACGCTCATTACTAGCGTATATCGATACGACCTGCACACCCGGTGGAGGTGTTTGAATGAAACAGCGAGATGCGTTCGCTACTCTCTCAAGGAAATTGGGTCGAATTTTAATAATGCCTAAATTGGTTATTCGATAAAACTGATTTACGTCTAATGAAGAGAATATAAGAGCAGCTATGGCGCCTTTTATCTCAATTACTTGCTGATAGGCATAATTTTAATGTTTGGTTATTTTTTTTATAGACAGAATGCTTTCAGGTCTATAATAGTACCAAGATTGAATGAGTAGTTTATCGGAAAATAGTTTATTCTTCTTTTGAATAATTTGCGATCTCTATGACATTCGCATTTTTCAAACAATAGTCGCGATTATGTTATTTTGGTTGGATTGAAAGATGTGATGCTTTCAATCGAAGCAAAATTCTCTCAAGTAGGTAAGCAAATCCAGTAAATTACTTGTTAATACTGACGAAAAGCGTGAATTAGGCGTCATGCTCCAATTTAGCTCGGAAGCAGCCGCAAGATAGCATTTACTGAAGCGATATAAATCTCGTAGGTTATCGCAGGTGTGTAGAACGGCTTTAATCTCGTTTCTGTGCCAAAACGACGTCTCAAATTGAATTTATGTTCGACAATTAACGTAACGCCAAGCGGCCATCTCCTGAATTGAGACAATGATCGTGGAAAACAAGAAGTAGGGTCCTTTCGATCTCCAATTCGTGAGAGAAAAATGCTTGAGAAATGTACTGAACTGCCAATTCGATTAATCTTTAAACCCTTTGAGTTAAGTGGAGGTCTGCGAATAAGTTCTTAACTTGAAAATTTGAGTTTAAATGTTGAAGACGTAACTAATAATGTTGTAACCTGAAAGTTTAAAGTACACTGTAAATGTACAAGACAAGTGGTTTAAGATAATATTTGGCGGCTGCTACATCAACTTAGGTAGAAATTTCGTGTAATACAATACTGAAAAGCAAAATGAGTCGTTTTACTCAAATATACCGGCATTTACAACAGGAGACAATTCTCACGAGGTCTATGAAATGGTTTTCATCTATACAATGGTTAGAAAAACCAGTAGAATTTTTCTTCTCCGAATAGTGTATCTTTTATGTTCTTCAATTCTCTTTTCGATACATCTTTCGGTTTGGCCTATAAAGAAAGAATTAGTAATGATGATGTCAATCCTATTTTCTTGCAATCTATTACATATCTTGTTGCTAATATTTGAAATATAATTAATTGGAAATTTTTATTCGATTTCTCAGTATGCAAAGTATAAATACTCTGCAGTAAAATTGTTTTTATGTTTGTTGATTTTATTTTATCAGGGTACCAATTTAATTCGGTTTATAGTCGTTATTCTAAGCGATTAATTTTATTATTTGAACTTCATTCTTGAAATAACACCCGACAAAGGAATAGAGAGTTCTCTGTGAACAAATGAATGAAAAACACTCGATTTCATATTCTCGGATTGGGAACTTCTGTTATGAATCAAACTATCCGTCCAAGTAATTCAGAGATTTTTTATCACTTTATATACAGATAAAATTTAATTATATCCAAAGGTAATAACTTACAATTTAACGGAGTTTTTAGAGATTTCAACCGGGTTAATTCTATTGAGTTTTTGCTTGAAATAATAGGATTGTGTCAAATTTGGAGTATTTGGTTCAACCATATATATAATTCAAGGGCTGGTGCACTAACTTTTGAAACAATACTTTGTGCATTTTAGCTAATGAATATAAAATTGGAGCTTTTGGATTCAGTTAATTTCTACCAATGATTTTGCATTAAATGGGTTCAAACTTGGGTTTGAAATTTATTAGTAGGAACAACATGTAACTATTAATTTATCTGGAAAGAAGAGGCTTTCTGTTTTTTCAAAATACTTATATATCAGTTCTTGAAATTGCAATCGTGTTACCTTTTGTCAGTTTTACATAGTGTTAAATTATGGTCCTTAATTTTTGTTCGGATCGATGTGAAAGTTAGAAAGTTACTATTGCCTTGTTGCTTTCGGTCAATTCAGATTGTTTTGTTTGTTTTCGTCAATTTCATTGACGTCTTAATGAAACAATCACAGTATAAACTTTACGACACCTTCAGTACTAATAAAAGAGTTTGGGTTCATTGTTAGTTAAAATGAAATTATTTGATGAAAGCGTTATATATATATATATATATATATATATATATATATATATATATATATATATATATATATACTCTATAAAAGATCCATTATTTAAAACAAAAATTATACTGGTTTTGGGACCATTCTATAAATGAGCGCGAGCATTGAACTTTAAGTAAAACCACTAATTTTGCCTTTCAGTATTGTAATACTCTTGATAATGGGCTGATAACCCGAAATATATGTCGAGAATTTCAATATATTTTTGTGAAACCTTTGCCAAGTGTTTCAATTTATATTTATTCAATATGTTTTACCAACTGTTCCATATATAGAAATTTTGCGTTTGTCAGCTATGAAATCCTAAACCACTAAACCGAGTTTGAAGAAATTTAGCAACCAATTTGAGAGTGGATAATTTTTATCACGATCTATAGTTGCAATATTTTTCTATCGTAATCATTAATTTTTTATATGACGAATAGTTTCAACTACCTATGAGTTTCATGCAGATGGCGATGCGAGCTAGTAGTTTATCGATATAGCAATTCAATTCTTAAGTATCCGGGTTGGATAAGTATCCATTCCGTGGTGATTCTTCCTATCTCATTCACAAATTCGTTGTAAGGTATATGTGATCAGTTGAAAACTTTGTAAATCAGTCTTTTATCACAAACTATACATGAATAGGAAACAATTAGAATATAAAAGTAAAAACTTTATGTCAATTTGAATTTACTTTTAACTATACGAAAATTTTCATCACTTGACTTTTGAACGATTGAAATTTCTCTTTGTACATGAAATAACAGAGCTTCTACTAATAAATAGTGCTCAAGTATTGAAGATTGCATTGATGTTTGTCTATGTCTGATTAACTTAATGACGTTATGATGGATGAAATTCTTAATTGACTAAATCAGTGACCATTAGTTGAAGAAGGGAACGTCGTAAGACAATGGCGCTCGTCTCGATTTCCTTTCTATCAGAGAGAACTATGAAGCATATCGCTTCACTTATAGTTATAGGATATCACTATCGTTTTTTAATAATTGTTCGCCGTAATAACCGTTTGTTGACATGCCAGGAAGCTTATAATGCATCAGGAAGAAATATACTCAAGAACTTGCAATGTCCGCAGTGTGTAATTTACGACAGTCGCGACCGAGGAGCTGTCATTACCTTCAATGTATGCCGACGGTTCTCGTATGAGTGTGTGGGTGCCAACAACGACGTTTTAGATGGCCAACGTCGGAATTTCGTTTTCGCCCTCGTGCAGTTAAGGCTACAGAATGGATTAATTGCACGTTTGTATTTCTGGGCGTCATAACACTACTTCACTATCACGGATCAGATCCTCTATATCATCGAGATAATCTGTCCTCTTGACGCTATATCATGTTTATATTTAATGTTTACTGAATTGGAAACGTCAAAGCTAATGTATAATTTATTTTTATGTATTTCGTATTGATTTATCCCATGAAAGAATATGCGTTTGGGTGTTCATTGGTGATTTGGAAACCTTCGTTTCTTTGTCTGGAAATTGTAAGGAATCTCTTTTGAGTGGAATAGCAAACAAATGATAACATCTCGTAATCGACTTTTTATGCTTGACTCCTTCTATGCTGTATATGTTATGGATGCGACTTAGACTTCTTTGAAGCCTATTATTGGAAAAATCACCAAAAAATCTTTGATGTTGATTGAAGAATAATAATAATCATCATACTATATCATATTTTAGCATATTTGATCAACGAATCATTTTGCCAATGTGTTTATCCTGATGAATTGAAAAAGTCGAAATCAATTCCTCTATACAAGAATAAAGGCTGTAAGTGTGATGTCGCCAATTATCGAATATTATCGTTGCAGAACCAGTTTGCAAAATTGTTTGAGACAGCTTATTCGGTAAGAATCTACAATTTCCTTGAGAAAAACGAAATTCTAAAAAATTATCAAAATGGTTTCAGACGCAATAAAAGTACTAACACGGCCCTCAAGGAAGCCATTAATATTATATATGATGCTCTAAATAACAAAAATCATTGTGTTGCGCTTTTCTACGACTTGAGCAGGGCGTTTGATGTTGTTACTCACTCACTTTTTCTGAAAGAACTGTATAAACAAGTTATACGTGGTAAAGCCTACATCTGGGCAAAATCATATCTAAAGCATCGAAAACAAACAATTGTGATAGATGGATTAAGTCGAGGGAGGTTGAAATAGTGGCGGGTATACCGCAAGGCTCCGTATTAGGGCCATTAGTTTTTATTTTGTTGATGAATGATTTGGAAGTATCGTCAGATTCTACAGTAATTGCTTATGCTGATGATTCAAATGTTGTGGTATCTGAAAAAACGGAAGAAAGACTTGCTCGAGATGCAAAGGATTACTTTAGAGGTTTTGTTGATTGGTGTAACAGAAACGGTCTCGTCATTAATACGAATAAAACATTTGCAATGAGATTTTTCCGAAGAATGTTCCTCATGATCACAGCCTGCTTCTCAAGGTTCTTGATAAACCTGTGCAACAATTGACTGATATCAGTTTCTTGGGAGTGAAAAAATTGACCATAAACTTACCTGGAATTGTCATGTTGAAATGGTGTGTTCAAAAATCAATTCGACCTGCTTTCTCGTGAGAGCACTTCGGGATACGGTGACTTTCGATGTACTGCATCTTATGTACTTGGGTTTGGTGCAATCGGTTCTTTCATATGGTATCACATTGTGGGGCGGGGATGAGTGCAACGGCGATGCATTTCGTGCTCAATAGAAAGTTTTGAGATGTATGACAGCTTCTGGTACAATTATATCTTGTAGACCCTTATTCAAAAAATTAAAAATTTCGACACTTCGATCTCTTTATATGTTTCAATTACTTTGTTATATAAAGAAACATGAAAACTTATATGAAAAAGCTAGAGAGAAATTGTACCCACCCTTTTCGAGGCGCAAGGTTTCCCAGAATTCACAAGTCTATCAGGGTATCAAGTGTTTCAACACCATTTTCTCTGACAATCCTAATAATGTGATTTATAATTGTATTTTGGAGCAATAAACATCTATCTATCTATCTAAAGATGAATATTAAGAGGGAATTGAACGGTTACCTTGTATTTGACCTTAATGCAAATCACGTTCGCTCGGGGGAAGAATCAGCCAATGTGTAATGAACAGACAGACTTCGGTCTATCTCCTGTTGTAAACGCCGTTATATTTAAGAAAAACCTCTCATTTTGTCTTTCAGTATTGTATAATGGGCTGATAACCAGAAATATATATGAAGAATTTTAATATATTTCTGTGAAACCCTTGTCAAGAGTTTTAATGATTCATTCACCATGGATCACCAATCCAGAATTTCATATATAGTGATAAAGTGATCATACATAACATCGAATTTTCAATAAAGGATTTGATAATTTCTTTATTGAAAAGAAGAATGAATAGTACTAATTTTCCTTTTTTATGATAAAGAAGCTTACAGATTTTTGTTAAAGGAACTATTTTGAAACATTTACCCCAAAGTGAGAATTAAGAGGGCGTTGACAGATCCAAATTTTTACAAGGCATCATGGTAACATAGTTTGACATTTAGTTGACCCCTAGAGTTGGATAAGGTTAGGTTGACTCGTAACGCTCACGTTAACTTTGAATTAACCCCATCTGAAAAGGTAAAAATGACCTTTAGAATTATGGAATTTCTCAATAAATCGTCCGCAAAGATGAATCGATCGTATCAAGTACGATTTGTTTACTTATTAGAAGTAGTTCCAGACCACTTGAACCATAACCTAGCTAACTAAACATGGCTAATAAACAAGGGAGTAGAAGATTGACTGAAAGTCCCAGAAAAAATCGACGGATGTTGAATCAAGATACTGAATAATAGTTTCCTTAGCAAAAGAAGTACCTTGTTCAAAAAACCTCATGTTTAAAAACAAAAAATTTTTTCAATAAAATGTTTGAGACTACCCTCGTATATTTGATATATTCTACTCCGAACATATTTTCGGAAGTGCATGTTGTTAGGCATATATCTAGATATCGCGACATCTTGTGATAATCTTATATCGCACAGATATTCGCGGATAAGTTACTGGCCGAACGCCAATTTAATATTCGCAGTTCGCCAAGAAATGGAGGCACCATGTGCAAGAAACGATCCAAATAGATAGGAAGGAGCTAAACTACCCTCCTCCCCCTGATCCGATAAACAAACCCCACTAACCAAACGTCCTGGGATATTCCAACTCTCCGAACTCAGACGTGTGTTACTGCATCAATAACGAGAGTGTTGGAATTGTAGAGTTAAAGCGAAAGTTCTCCCCTATCTGATTTCGACGTCATCGTCGGAGACGTGGGGCTCCGAGGGCACGTAACTCAATAAGGTGGAGTTCAGGATGACCGACCAGTTTCCATGGATACCATTTCACTTGATTTTATCACATACATAGTTATACATACCCTCGAACTGTGATTGCATACTGATGAACTTCTGGCTTTTGTATGGCGACGTGTTGGTCTGATAGTTACGAGATAACGTCTGCAAGGCGTCGGCAGATTATATTAAACGATTTATTCAAGGCAAATGTCTTTTATGTGGGCGATTTGCAATTCGAGCAATCAGCATATTTATGAATACCTCATATATTTGTGAACATATTTGACGGAGAAGTAGAATTGCGAATGATGTGAAATAATTGAAGTTTTAAGAAGAGATCATTGCTTATATCATCATATAATGTCAGACTAGATAAAATGAGATTAGAGATCAAAAGTCGACGTCCCATGTCCATCAAATTCTCGCAGAGTACCAGCAATTACTATATGTATATTACCAGACTTCAAAAGCTTTTTCGAGACATCACATAAACAAAGGTTAATATTTTATAACTTATTGTAGTGATGTATAGTTGTTTCGCAACATGGATAAAAATTCTCATTACGTTGCGAATCACACATAACTTACGGTTGCTTGATTGTACTCATCTTGAAATACAGGCGACAAGTATCTCTTTGCCATAAAACGCCTATATTTCATTCTGTAATGCCGTATTCTTTCAACTCCTTATCGAATTGTTAACTCTAACGATCTCCTTTTCCGAGTCATTTACTCGAACGCGTCTTCTTCCTGGCATGTAATGTCTAGAAAGCGCTAGCTGAAGCGCGTTTGGTACTTTTCTAATGCGTTTCGTATGTCGTGTACATTCTCCTTGTCATGCAGGGCACACTTTCTTATGTGACACTTTGGCGTTCTGCATGTTTCCGATTATGTAGAAAGTCGGCTCATCTATGTGACCATCTACGTTTCAAGCAAATGCCCGAATGCGACAAGTGTTTTCACTGACTACTACGATATATGACCTGAAGGAGGATATATATATATATATATATATATATATATATATATATATATATATATATATATATATATATATATATATATATATATATATATATATATATATATATATATATATATAGATTTTTCATCTACGTTCCCATTTTCATGATAAACAGAGAACGTCTAAATTACATGATATTGTTGTTGCTTCAGATTATAATCTTACACCTCTGAACTTGACAATGCAAAAGGTAGATTTTGATATATTTGATGATAATTCTAAAAGGAAAGTTGGATGCAGAAGGAATTACACGGAAAGCACCCTAAAGAATTGAAAAATGATTATATTGATGAAATTGCATCGAATAAATGGTTAGTATCTGGAGAATTGTTTGCTGAAACAGAAGGCTTGGCAATTGCGATCCAGGATCAGGTTGTTTTCACAAGGAATTATAGAAAACATATCATCAAACAAAATATAGATGATTCTTGCCGTAGATGTTTCTGTTCTTCAGAAACAGTTTTTCATATATTATCATCTTGCTCAGTCCTTGCTTCAACAGATTATTTAGAAAGACATAATGCCGTCGCTAATATTATTCACTTCAATCTAGGAATTAAACATGACCTAATTCCCAAAAGAAAAAATTTCAAAAATATGAACCTGAGATTATTTGTGAAAATGACAAATATAAACTTTATTTTGATAAAACAATTCTGTGCAACAGAGCTGTAAAACACAATAGACCAGATATTGTTCTTAATGATAAACAGAATCAAATAACATATATAATTGATATTGCTATACCCGACACACATAATATACAAAATAAATACAATGAGAAAATTTCTAAATATATGATGCTTGGCGACGAGATTAAAAAATGTGGAAAATGAAGAAAATATTTATTCTACCGATTATTATTTCTACAACAGGCGTTATTCCTAGAAATCTTCACAAAAGTATTGAGATTTTGGGTCTGAAGAAAAATTTGTTTGAACAGTTACAAAAGATAACAGTCATCAAATCTTGTAATATTCTTCGTAGGTTTCTTTCCGAAAATAATAATGAGGTAGAGTCATAGGTTTCTCTTTAGTTTATACTGCTCAGAATCTCATTTCATATTTTATTTATTTGTTTATATAAATGTAATATAATTAACTGACAATTTTGTCATATTTATATTCAGAGCAGTATTCTATTCGATCGTTCACCACTTCACACAAAGGAAACTATTAATGAGTAATATTCAGTGTTACTTGACTAAGGTCCGTACACTGGATTTTTCCGGGAGAAAGCCTCTGACACTACTCGTTGGTACATTGATATCATTGTCTGATGATGCTATAGTATGTATATATTCTGGTAGATTGATATATTCTCATAACATTTAACGTTATCCTAATATATAATTACTCCAGGATATGTTTTGATTATAATCATTGCCTGGCAATGGTATTAATTACCGGGTGGTGGATTTATATTTTTTCATGAAATCAGTTTGATTGCATGAACAGATATATGGGCAACTCGTCGGGGTAAAACCCCCTATATATGTAAACTTAAGACAGGAAGAATTATTCAAGAATCCGTAGATCAATGAATAATACCTCGTAACAAAAGCTAGTTCCCAAATCTGCCCGCCATGCACGCGGGAACTAGCTCTTGTCAGGAGGGATTATTCATTGATCTACGGATTTTTGAATAATTCTTCTTGTCTCAAATTCACATATGTAGACTCCTCGCGAAGTTTATCGCGGAAGATATTTGTCCCATCAAATATTTACCGACGGGAGGTTTTATCTCGGAAACAGAGGCTAAGAGCACTATTCCAGCGGGATTATTTAGTTCGTTTTCTACCGTTGATGTGATTCACGGAACGGCAAAAGATGTCTCCCAAATGTTAAGAATTTTTAACGTTTCCACATCTGTTTGTTCCATAGAGGGCGACTCTCATACGTATGTACGAGGTGCGTCCTTTCTGGAATCGATGGGGTACCCCGATGTAGCTTGATAGCATGCTGAGAAGCGATATGTGACATTGATGAGCTCCTAATAATGATGAAACTGCAGTCTGCCGCTTCGTTTCTCGGCATCCTGCTTAGTTGCACTATTGTGGCTTTTGAGGGCTGCGTGCATGGCGGGCAGATTTGGGAACTAGCTCTTGTCAGGAGGGATTATTCATTGATCTACGGATATTTGAATAATTCATCTTGTCTCAAGTTTACATATGTAGACTCCTCGCGAAGTTTATTGCGGAAGACTTATCATATATATATATATATATATATATATATATATATATATATATATATATATATATATATATATATATATATATATATATATATATATATATATATATATCACCTTCAGGTCAGAGTTTCATGGAAGTTTCCGGGCTTTATTTCATGATCCATTTTGATTTTGGCGACGTTTCGACAATTTGTCCCTTGTCATCTTCATGCGTTGGGTAGACGTTGTTTCGTGTATCTAAAAGCAGTTATATTCTGCTGTGATTGTGGATAGTCCTGGTGTTGGGGGTATTCTCATTACTTTTATATAGAAGATTACGTATGGTGCACTCTTTGTTCTCATTTTTCCAACCTTTCACTTTAGGATCGAGCGTGATGGCTTAGCATGTTGTCAATGTCTATATATTCTACCAAGTATTCTTTCCTCCGATCGTGTTTTGACTCCCATTGAAATTTGAACTTTGGTCTGCTAGTTTTTTGTGCTCTTTCGTTTGACAAATGAGTGATAATCTTTCTCTGTGGCAAATTGAGAAACACTTAATTTAGAATAGTACAGATTCATCATGAAAGATAACTAGAAAATCGTGTTCTTCAATTAATCATTCTAACTTATAATCACTGATAAGGAAAGAAGAATATCTTATGATATCATACGGAAGAACTTCAACGATACATTTGCTCCGCTAATCACATGCTAAGAAGCATATGTCAAAAAGACAGAAACTCGGAATCTCATTGAAAATCTATGCAAATACAATGTGCAATATTCTCAAAGATAACTTGTGTTCCGGGTTGTATTCTGTAGTCCATTTTGATTATGGCCATGTCTCCATAAGTTGTCCCTTGTCGTCTCCAGGTGTTCGGTAGACTTTATCTCGAGTGTAACTGTTAGCTGTTCTTTTTCTTTTGGACTAAATGGAAGAAAATCTTCGAAAAGATGCACCCCCGAAAAAGGGGCCGATATCGGATTTTTACCGACTTCAAACCTCCTCCTGGGGTGCCAGCAAGAAGGCCATAGTCCCCAGGTAAGAAGAAAGAAATTGGCGGAAGAAGCAGGATAATGGATGGCTCGGCGGGAGTGCCCGATGTTCTGGAACCCGTGAAGCCCGAGTAAGGCTGGACGGACGTCTAGAAACTTATCCAATTTTCAATTATAGCATTGAAAAGTATAAATTTCCTCAATCGGCGGGGTCAGGTCCATTTCATTTAGTTGACGACAACGATGGTGTAGAGGCAGACCATAAAATGGGCTCGCTTTGGAAACCTGTGCCAAGCGATACTGAACTGGAATCGGCTGACGCTGATGAACGGTCTTCTTAAGACGGCTTCCAACGTTGCATCTGCAGCTCATACAATGGGCCTGCGAGGGTACAGGTGCCAAGCGACCCGACCTGAACGACTTCTCTGGACGGCTGCTCGCTGCTGAATAATAGCTATTCGTTTCCGGTTTTCTGTACAGAATTTGTCTTTTTCGCATATGCTAACTAAGCATGAGATTGGTGGAGCAAAAATATCGTTAGAGTCTTCCGCATGCTAGTGTTTTGTACTGTGTAAATAAATTTCAGAAAAATATCCAGAGTATTAAACGAACAGCTTTTAAACTAAGTAACTTCTTCTCTTGCTTACCAGTGATTATAAGGTGATTATAACCATCAATTGACGAACACTATCTTCTAGTTATCTTTAACGAGAATCTCTTCTATAATAACTAAAGTTTTCCTCAAATTACCACAAAGAAAAAAATTGGAAGAGCGATTATGTCAACGCCAAATATTTATGGAGTTCAAAAAACGATCGATGTAAGCTTGGAAAAATGAGAAGAAATGAATGCAACATTCGTAATCGTCTATATAATTCTAGATAACTGGAAGGAAAAGCTCAAGGATAATCTTCTCCGCCTTCATTGATACATCAATAAAAGCTAGCTAAAGTGCAGAGAGCATGAAGACAGTTTAATCGGGTTTGAACTAATGGTACCATCTAATTATCATTGCTAGATTCAATTGGGAAACAATTCTCCTCACATTTGCATTATTTAAATGATAGAACAACATTGGTTAGTTGTAGAGAATACTCTAATAAGAGAAACCGTTCGATGAGTATGAAGTTCAACCGCTACTTCTCGATATTTCATCAATCCACATTTAAAAAAGGCGCCTAGGCTCGCTCGCAACCACTAAAAATGACCGGAGGCAACATAATGTATGCTTAAGCAACCTGATATCTACGCGGAAAAAATTTACAGCCGTGCACTCCCCTTCAGAATCTCGATGATGAACACTTCGCTTGTGATGATGCTGGCGAGTTGTTTAGGAGAACAACGAATAAGCGTCTGTCATCTTTGGAATCAATAGTTTTCGGAGTTTCGTTGGTATCTCAGATTTTTTTTTGAGATTTAAATATATCTGATGTCAAACACATGTAATGTATCTTTCTGTATGTGAAAAAATTAAAAAAATTGGTTCACTAGGACTTGGGTCAACCAGTAACAAACAAACAAACAATGAAATCCCAATCGATTCTACCTTGATTGCGATCAAGAATTAATCACCCTCAAATAAACTGAACCCAAACTGGGTGAACATAAAATTCATTAGAAAGTGAGATAAATAGAACATTCTGTACACTGAAGTGAACATAACAAAAATCGAAAACTTGTGGTGATTAATTTATCTAGATAGCGATCAATGCTCTCATAAAAATGGTTCAGTTTTCTGTAAATTATCTGATATTATCCCTTCATATCAATATAGAGGCCACGTTTCTATTCATAGTACATAAAATTTCTAAGCCATTAACTAATAGTCAGTTATTATTGCCCGAATCATCAATCATGCTGGGTTTAACCTTGTATCGAGTGGATTTTTCCTCTTGTTTGTGTACGTGTGTGTTCGTTAGCTCGCAAGGCCGGCGCCCCTAAGTGCATAGTTTCCCTTTGGATTTCTTTGTATGAGGGTAACTGACCGTACAAAACGTAATTCAGTTTGGTTCCATGGTGGAGTATCCGATGAATCATTGTTCTACCTTTTGGGGAATGTTAGAAATGAACAAAGCCGGGATTTAATAAATAATGGCACAGATGGGCTATTTTCCTTATTATTTTTCGGGATTGAAATCGAATGTGTTGCTCAAATCGTTGTAAGCTATTAATCATTTGTTATTTGTATTATTTTTTGGAGTTTCGTCATTCGATAGAAGTGAGAAGAGGAACATCAGATGATGAATGATCAAACATAATACCAATTATATTGTAATAGCAGTATTGATCTCAGTTGGTAGTTACAGTTAATGATAATGAACAATTCTAGGTAGTTACCTCAGGTAATAAACACGATAAAGTCAAAAAACTATTTGTTATGCTCCATGGTGGAATCTCATAGTGCAGAGTATCCACGGATCTAGATAGTACTCCAAGTGTTATCAATTGGTTGTGGTCGTGTTGCAATAAAACTGGTAGCTCGGAAGCACGCCGTTCCAAGATTACTACTTGCGCCTCGGACCAATTTTTAATTTCACAAGTCAAAAGAGTAAGTACCTTTCTAATTGGTTCAGTAACTGTCTAGAGTACACATTTCTTACCAAACTATTAGAAATGTGTGAAGGTTATCTCTACTCCAGTCGTCATTTGAGACTGCTTCGACTGACACTTAGGAATCGCGTTTAGCTCAGTGCCAAGAACACGTTAATTAAGATCAAGATAGATTACTCACAGTTTTTAGAGACAAAAATTAATTCTTCGAACATGAACAGGAGCTTCGCTTAGGACATTAGGCCAAAATGTATCCATATTGACAGCTAAGAAGTGAACAATAATTGAATTGAAAATGTCTAGATAGTTTTTTAAATGAATTATTCGAATACCCATGAAAACATCAGGAAACCGTAGGTATAAGATCTACAAGAGAATCAACTAAATCGGTCGGTGTAGTGCAGCTTTCTATTTCTCTAATATGATGGTGTTAAATTTTTTTATATTCCCTTAAAATTCGTTTCAGATGTTTATGTGCAGAAATGTTCAAAATGCGATGATCATATTATTCACGAAATAATTGGCGAGGAGAGACTTTTCAATTGGTTGAAACTCGAAGTGTGTTGGTCAGATTCAAAGTAGACATCAGTGGATGTACCACCATAAATACAGCTGATTATTACGAACAGAGCACCCATTTAAATGCAAAGAATGGGGCATTGAAACATTGTAGCTATTTGTGCAAAACAAGGCGAACATATGTTCCTTTTGTGTATTCACAAATTATTACTGCGGTCCGAAGATAATTTCCATTAAATGTTAATGATACGAGCCGATGTCACACAATTTAATCTCGGCAAACAAGTGGTTGGTGGGTACCTCATTGCTTTAGTTGTAGCCAAAGTTTGCGTATATTCGACAACAAAGTACCGCGCTGGAGAAGTTATGTGCTCCTCTGTGATTTACAGCAATCTTCAATCTAGATGCCTTTGCTTAGCATGCGCTACTGTCGAAACAATGTATGTTACTGAACGTTTTATGGAAGTCAAAGATTGCTGTTGAATATGCGTAACCAATACTTTTATCCAAGAGACGAATAAATGTACTACCAGTGATTAAATCAAAATTAACAAAAACGGATTTTCGATCTGATCAGATCGGATGTTTGTTCGAAGATAAACGCGTTCATATTTGTCCTGATACACGTTGTCTTATCATAAAAACTGAAAAAACGAAACAAAAAAAATCAACAGGTATAAAATCATGGTTACAGTTTTTAGAATTTTCTGATTTCATTTATAATTTATCCAATTTTTTCTCCTAAAAATATTTCTAGGACCTCACAGAATACATCATAAAATCAACAAATTATTACTAACTATCTTTACCTAGATATGATCGAAAGTGTTCGAAAAGTTATGTTTTTTGTAGTTATAAATTTAATTTTTTTAGTTATTCAGAATTTTTTCCTCCAACTTTTCAGTAAGGGCAAAACTAAAGAGAATATGGCTAATTATAATGTGAAGTAGATACAAAATTTGAAATTTCTGCCCTGGATTTTCTATTTTTGAATAATTTTCAGAAATTATGTCATTCGTTTCCTTTATTTCAACCAAGAGCGCATACGAGTATAACCTATACAGTTTCGCAGAATTTTCTGTCTTTGTGATTGTCTTTGTTTTTTCTTAATTTTTTCCCGAAATTTCATTATGGCGACATAAAGAACAAAAGAAACTGAGAGTCCACCTAATACCATATGTCGTTTCTTCTGTCAGTTATATTGAAAAAAATAACTCAATATTTTCATCTTCCATACTGAATGCTCAAACTATACGTACGAGGTGTTGCTATTGAATAACGTTGATGATACTGCTACAGAGGAAGTGTGTGGGCTCCAAATGTCAGCAACAGAGAGCTGCTTATTATGATGGCTTATCTTCAGTTTTCACGATAGCTTAGATGACGTTCAATATCAGACATTCATGCTGAACTCCGATTCAAATTGAGGAAGAATAAGTTATAGGTACAACATCCCAGTGTTAGATCATCCTACTTATTTGCCGAATTTTGCTCTGCCAGTCTTATATTCATTTCAAGAGTTGAAACAAGCATTAGAAGGCGCTAAATTTGAATCTGTTGAAACTGTGTGCTTCAGGACATGAAGGTAACCAGCAAGTCTTCACGAACATTCTGAAGGCGTTTGTTATCAACGGAATGTCTTCAGTTGGATACGGTATACATTTGACAAAGTACAAAGCTTACAGCTACGTCATCTTCCACACAGTCCTGGTAAAGCTCCTTGCGACTTT
This sequence comes from Cryptolaemus montrouzieri, assembly GCA_013387265.2. Taxonomy (NCBI): domain Eukaryota; kingdom Metazoa; phylum Arthropoda; class Insecta; order Coleoptera; family Coccinellidae; genus Cryptolaemus; species Cryptolaemus montrouzieri. Next base: position 72,659,763 of record JABFTP020000001.1, on the reverse strand, counting down.
CAGCTATTTTCAAGATTGAAAGCGACTAACAAACGATTTAAACTAAACTATTGCGGTGAATGCTTTAGAGGCAATACCGAAAACCGATGTAGAATAACACATCGTAGATTACAGTATCAACATATTAAAATTAAAAACTTTGGTACTATACAAAATATATGCGGTTCATTGTAATTCCACTGGTTTCTAACTGTTCTATTTATTAATTAAATCAGTTCAAAAAGCGAATGCAATTGTTTTTAAATACTAATTGATCCATCAAGGTCGACTTGCAAAATTAATATTGATAAACAAATTGAGAAATTTAGGAAATCATAGAGAAAAAAAAGAAAATCAAGAATTAATTTACTTTTTGAAGAAACCTCGTATAAATGTTTTACTTTCGACATAACGTTGAATTAAGATAAATGCGTTTGACAGGACTCGATGTGCTGCGTTGATACATTAAAAAATGCTTATTATGTACTTACCAACTTCGTTATTATTATCTCATAGGCGTTTAAGTTGGAGGTCAACCAGTGCTATAGTGTATAACGGCTCTGGTAGCATCGTTGCAGGGGGTTCATGTATATGAATTATGCAGCTAATATTGTTGAAGACCGGCGATATATGCTCATATCATGTCCAACTAACGCGTCTGTCGGTGAAAAGGACAAATATTAGCGTAGGTAATGGTTTGTTTCATCGTAAAGCGTACACGAGTTTACTCTTAGAGCATTAATATGAACGCTTGAGTCTGCAGTCAGAATTGCTGCCAATATATGCAAATGAAAGTGGTACTGCTTCTCGAGAATATTATAATGTTGAATATACATATTTCCTTCGGAATAAAATCATGGAAACATTTTGAATTCTAGTTCAGATGCTACGCAAAATTTAGGATACATTTTTACTCGCTTCCTCGATTTAACATTAAATTTGTACAGATTTGTATTGAAAAGGATTATAGTCTAGTTCAGAGGAGTTCCTACTTTTACAAAATATATTTGTATATTTTTTAAACCAAAGTAGTGAAGATTAATGTATTCTGCATTCAATTAGTCAAAAATCGAAATTGTTTATATTTTCTTAGTACATTTAAGTTTTATTATTATATCCATATTTCCTTAAAATATGAGTTTAATATCATTATCACTTCATCTTCGTTCATATGTAGGAATCTTAGTAAATGCTTTAATGGAAGCTCATTATATTTCAATTTTTCATTGCTAAAAATTGTCTATTGGTTAAACATAATATGGCCATATGTAATTTTCTGTGTACCTTTCGATATACGTCATTTTTAAGTCTGTGTGATGTAACGTTTCACGTTCTTGATGATGGTTGATTATCGATCCGTCGCCTAGTTTCACTTGAAACAGTGGATCATACTGAAGCACAACTTAAGTAAAATTCGTGTAATGATTTTGAAAAATATTACCTGATATTTTCATCGTTGCGGAGTAATCAAAAAGCTCTAAAATTCAAAAAGCACCATCTATAGCACCGTTTATAAATACTACAATAAACACCTCAAAAAAGTCTAGGGAACACTTACCAATATCTTTAAAATATGAATTTCATGATTCGAATTTATAAAAATCTTTCGGTTTTTGTTAGGATGTATTGTATATAATGTATTCTCAAAAAAACAAAATAATATTTGACTTCTCCAAAGCACTTATTATAAAAAAACTTTGAAATTTGAAAATGACGAAATTTGGTAAAACACAAAAAGAAATCCTGAACTAATATTTTCGAAACGATATGAAAGCACTAATATTTTTCAGTACCCAGAAGGTCCACCTCTGTTATTAATGACACTTTGGCATCGTCGCGGCATGCTCAATATTAAATTGTATATTACATTTTGGCCTGAGTCATTCCAAGCCCCCTGAACTGCTAATCGAAGCTCCTGTTCATGATGGAAGACGTTTTGACGCGGGAGATTTCTTTCTAGGGTGTCCCACACATGCTCGATGGGATTCAGATCTGGGGATCAGCATGGCCACGGTAGAAGATCGATATCATTCTCTTCAAGAACGTTCAAGACAACTCTTACACGATGAGGAGGGGCATTATCTTGTTGGAAGAGTGGATTTTGACCCATTGTTTGGAGATACGGTACCATTACAGGTAAAACTATCTCATTTGCGTAAGAATTTCCCGTGAGGTTGTTCTGTATGAAAACGAGGTCAGTTCTTCCACCAAGGCGTATACCTCCCCAAAACATCACTGATCCGCCTTCCTGTCTAACAACTTCTCGAGCATGCTGGAGACGGTTTTGCTTTCCAGGTTCCCTCCATATTCAAATTATTCCCGAATCGGTATAATAGCTAAATCTAGATTCATCACTGAAGAGACCTGTGGCCCACCTCTCTTGATCCCAGTTTACGTGTTCTTGGCACCAAGCTAAACGAGCAGCACGATTTCCATGGGTCAGTTGTGGATCTCTTAAAGGACGTCTGGAGTGGAGTTGACCTTCGTGCAGTCGATTTCTCACAGTTTGGTCGGAAATTTGTACATTATGAACTCGTGATAGCTCTTGAGCTAATTGAGATGCTGTGGTAGTACGATCTATTCTGGCTTGTAAAACCAAAAATCGTCTTGGGCGACTGTAGTAATCCTGAAACGACCTGTATGGTGTTCTTCTACGCTACCTGTTTCATTGAAATGCGACCATAAACGGTTTATGACACTTGGGCTACTTCCCAGAACCCTGGATACTTCCCGTTGTGAGCTCCCAGCTTGGAGCATGCCAACGGCTCGTAACATCTCTTCTCTAGTCAAATGTCGTCTTTCCATTTTCGAATCACAAAACTTGAATCTTTTATTTGTGCTTACAACAGAAACAAAGTGCCAACGAACTGATTTCAAACACTGAATACATAAAATGAATATAAAGCAGCGTCGCATCTGTTGCATTTTTAGTTTTCTATAAAAAAAACTGAAATCTGTTGCGGCACTCTACATAATTTGGTGAGAAATTGATGCAGGTGTTCATTTCTTTAAAAAAATCATCCATATTGATCGTTCTGGATACGATATATCGATATTCAGAAGTGTTCCCTAGACTTTTTTGAGTTTTTTATAAAAGGTTCTGTGAATGAGCTCGAGGAGACCGAATGCAGCAGATGGTCATTCGAAAGTATAATATGGAAAACTATAGTTCAAAATTTTCCTAATAGAGATAATGATGGGGGGTTTTCACATTGTGATTATGATTGAGTGAATAAAAATTATTATTATTATATTATAATGTTTTCAGTAGACCATTAAAAAAAATGAAAAATCTCTCATTACTGTCCGTTCATCCAGACAGTATGTGCGTCGATGTTGCTTGACTTTAGTGATCGTACTTATACTCTCATTGGGAGTAAACTATGTTTATTACCATAATAATTGTGTTTGAATGTAGACGACATCCTTTCGCGTGTGGTATACGTATTTCAAAGCAGAGTTCGCGATTAGATTAATATTTTCATAGATTAAATATGAATTTAGATATTTCGAAAATTTATTATGTGTATATATACATAACGACATAACAGTTGTTCATGTCGGGAAAAATATAAATCTTTTAAATTCACAAAAAATTAAAATAATCAACATAACTTTGAAATTCATAATCAACGAAATTTCAATACTTTGATGATGTAATCTTTATGGGTTGGTGTCACAAGAGCTCCGAAACTATATCGAATAACATGAAACGTCTACATGGTAGCATATGGTTCGCTTTGTGGTATGGACACGTTCCCAACTGATTATCATCAATTACCAATAAAATAGCATGCAAATTTTTTACACATCGTATTTATGAATGCAAACTTTTCTATATCTAGAACCAAAAATGCATGAAATGTAATTCAATGAAATAACCTTTGAAAGAACTGGTTTTTGGGATATCGAGTACCGCTGTGAACTACATAAAACAGAATCAATTAAATATCACAGCATGAATTTTATTTCTCTTCTCATCTCTGCTATGATAAAAAAGTAAATTATTGCTTACAGAAAATTTACTCGTAAAATTCATGTTTCAAATCAATCGGCGGTTAATTATTTGAATTTAAAAGGAAGACCTCTACTACTTATGAAATACCAGAATATTATGCTGAAAGGGCATCAACTCTTGGAATTTATTCATTCTATTATGTACCTAGTATTGTACCATGGGGAATCCATTGAAAATGCACAGATATATCTACAGAAGTAGTACATAATTGAATAGTTTATGTCCTCATTTGAATAAATTTTATTTAACTATCTTCTGTGGTATTGTGGTATTCGGTATTTTACCATAAATGAATGTAACTGGTAGCTGTTTCAAAAACTGCATTGATCGATATAAGCAAAACAAAATTTAAAATTCATAATTGTCCGGGTTAAAATATTTTCGATATCTTGGCATTTTAGGTTATATGAGTATTCTGTATTAGATTGTCTATTATTTTCACCATTTCATATTTGTGTGTGCTATTCCTTAGTTTTATCTTTTTGACATATTTCTAATTTTATATCAAACATGACATTTGCAAACCAGAAAATAGTAATCATTCAGTAGAATCAGCTTTTCCTTAGTGTAAGTGCTATAATATTTGATTTATATTCTATAGAGTGTTCACAAAAATTACAGAAATCTTTTAAAATTAATTCAAAGTTAGTTTTAATGAAAACACGACATTTCTCATGTTTTTGGCATCAAAAGTAAAGGTAATTTTGTTTGAAATTGGTTATTCCGAAGTTATGTAGACTTTTGATTATGAAAATTGAGGATTTTCCTATTGTCAAACGATCTGTTGAACATATGTGGTTAATTCGAATTAATCGTTCTCAATCCATGACATCGAATGATTGCTACTCGATGTTCTGTCAGGTTGATTGATAGGTTCGCGGAGTGACATCTATACTGCAGTATTGGAAACCTATGTATTTTTACATTTAACGGATTCATCTTTCGTATGAATGCACATGAAATGTCGATATGTCATTGCAATCCCTGTTTACCAGCTGTTGGAAGTAGATGTGTCATGTTTCAAGATGGTCCAGGCTTAGAACGTCTGAAAATATTGCTACTGCAGAAATGATTAATTCTGTATATGATATGGTTATGGATGATAAGCGTGTAATTACTGAGGCTATGGGCATGTTAGCTGAATGGGTGTTATATATATCTTGAAGAAAGATTAATCAGGTTTCAGAAAGCAGAAATGATCAAAAACGTAATCGAGTAAGATTCTCTCAACGACAACGTTTGGCCCCTTTTCAAAAGAGTAATACTGATTTTATTCATCGATTAGTAACCATGGATGAGACTTTTGCTTACCACTACGATGATAATATGCGACAATAAACTGCCGATCCCGGTTGTTTAGTCTCAAATCAAGTGAAGGGATTAAAATCGTCAAAGAAGGTGATGGCATCAGATTTCTGAGTTGCGACGGGAATTTTGTGGATTGATCACCCTCAAGCCGGCAAAACAATAATAGAAGAAGTATTACGAAAGCTGTCTAGGCTTGCTGGTTGCGAAAATTCAAAACGAAAGATCTGATTTGGCAAAAGAAAAAAGCAGCTATCTCCTGGAGAATGCATTTTCTCATATCCGCGATATTGTAAAAGTGAAATGGGTCGAATTAAAACACGAATGCTTGTAACATCAGCAGATTGCCATTTCTGGCTCCCTGAACTTCCATTCATTTCCAAACCTCTAAAAATTTTCTCCTGAGTCTTTTTCGTCAAATTATGCTGAAGATTAAATTATTTTTTCAACCATAAATTTGTTCTTTCATTTCCGTTCCTCAAGTTTTTTACCAACTATTTATGAGTCCTCAGTTGTGTATATGAATTTCTCTACATTAGACTATAATTTAAACCATATAAATCAACGAAAATGGATGAATGAATATAAACATTAATTTTGAACAGTCAAATATAGTGATGAATCCAACTTTTATGAAGCCGAACAAAATTAGATAAGTAAATGTCCCCGTCGCGTAGTATTTGGGTGAATGGACTTCAACGATATACCTATTAGAGCTATATAAACTGAACTAATCTATGTAGTATTTTGTTAACAGTATTCCGAAGAAACGCAATCGAAAAGATTCTTGAAAATCTAAATGTGCACAATGGTATAGGCCTCGCTATGGCCAGAAGTTTTCTGAATAATTTTAAATTCGGTTGAAAATCATAAAATTCATATTGAATCGGCGAAATATTGAAGGGAGCTATATCTTACCCTAGAGGAAATACAGTCTTTGAATTTTCCGGCTGAAGTCAAATCTATATAGACCAGAAAATTATATGAGCAGAATTTCCTCAATAAAACCGTTCCACTACTTCCACGACCATCCGAGACTCTGTTTATGTGCCGATAAATGTATGTTTTCACCCTTTGCCGCACAATTAACACCACCCTCATTCCGTGAAATGTCGGCCCATACGGTTGAAACGACCTCTACGTATCTGCTTTCTTGGATAATTTAAGGTTTTGTCCCATTAAAACCACGATTCCTAAGCCTACAACCTTTATCTGAAGTGCTGTTCCATTGTTCGCGCAGTTGGTCATTGTTTGAATTGAGTTTGCCACCCCGTTGCACATTATTCTATGAGTTTGGTTTTATTAGGTTCATGATGTTTGTATAAATGTCGAGTGGAATGTTTATATACGCGTTTAGTGTGGGGAGATGATTAAATCAGCAAATGGAAATCAGTAAGTTGTATAATTAGCTAATAACGTTCGGTCTATTTATTCGAACTAATTCATAATTCTTTTATATTGCTCTGAACCACAGATCATTCAGGGCTATGCTTTTCATTTAGTAGCGGATACAAAGGAGATGCGATAAGGACATGAAAAAAATTGACTTCTCATAAAGGAAACGAAATTATTCATATATTTATATCAGTTTTAGCAAATTAGAGTTTGTATTTTGATTGCTTATTCTCAATTAGACTCAACAATTTATTCGAAGCGTTTTATAAACCAAAACTAAACCAATTTCACTAAATTTTTCGTTCAAATCGGTCGAATATTCTTTCTTTAGTTTGAGTTGTGCAGATAATTCTAACAGACATATTTTTACAACAACGATTGAATTTATGTCCTTTCTTCTACTCCTCTGGCGTTTTTAGGTTAGATTTCTTCTTCTTTTTTGAGAATTGTCGTTTTGATATCGAAAGAGGCACAATTAAGAGTTTTCCTGTTACAGAAAAAATTGTTAGAACTGTTCAATGGTGCATCATTCAATATCGAAACGTCAAAATTAAAAAAAAATGTGATATTTGATTTCATCATATTCTCTCGGTTTATCGAAAAATGTATTGTGTAATCAGTGGGGAAGAAGCAAGAGAAATACATAGTACAATAAGACTGAGGAAGAGCAGATACTGCGTTTGGAGGTAAAAAGAAGAGAATTTCTCTAGTGCGATCAATAATAATGCCGGAATAACAAGCCATAGGTATTGTTAACAAAAAAAAAAAAATTCTTTGAAATATACAAAGATATTTTGGGTGAGATTCAAATGTAGGTAGAAAAATTTTTAATTTTCGACGAAAATTGTCTCAGAAATTTAGTAAACGGAACTTTAACCACTGAATTTTCAAGAGAAACTGAAGAGAAACTCTCTCGCTTCAAAGGATACTCTTCAAGAAAGCAGAATTCCAAAATTATGCCCAGAGTTGTACCGTGTAGAAGGTTTAAGATATTTCCTATTCATTCGGATAAGATGTGAGTAAATATAAAGTTGGAAGCCCATATGGATTATACCAAACTATAAATCTTAATGAGTTAAAACACGTTGGAAGGAAAGCACAGTATAGAGAATAGATTAACATTCAAAATGAATCAAGCCTCCTACGATGGTCCCCAAAGTGTGAACATGAGTCGAAACAGGAGAATCTTACCTAATCTTTCATATAGCTCAAGGTAACTGTGAGAAAATACAAGGGAAAACCCTGGTTCTCGTCGATGATTAATTGGTAACAGCTAGTGTTTGAGTGAGTTGTCAACAGATAGTGTGATCAAAATATATTCTTTATTCTGACCAGATCTTAGGTTGGTATCAGAACGGCTGCAATCGAAAAAATGGAAGAGAAAAACAACAGAAAGATATGGTGTATAAAATATATTTTCTAAACCAACAGAACTTTTTTGAAAGATACTTGATGTACTGAACGGAATGAGAAGACGATCAAATGATACATAATGTGCTATAGCTTCCATCAAACCTGATCCTAGGCCGAAGCTTATATTCATTGTAAGATGGATACTTCAGTCAACGAAATCTTCATGATGATCTTTAGTCCTCTGAAATCTCTGCAATGATCGGACACAACACAATTTCCTCTCTTTTCGATCGAGAGGGCCAAAACACGGGATACCATTTTCCGTATTTAATTAATAAATATTAAACCACAATTAACGAAAAATTCGTGATTTTCGACATTCAAAATAATTTCATTTTCTTTTATCTGAAACTTTAAATATGATCCTACCTAAACATTCTGTAAAAAACTAGCTAAGTCTCGATGGAGCTGCTGTTTATCTCTAAAAAGTAATGTTGTGCGACTTGGCCGTTGAACATTCTTTATACGTTAGTCGGTAGGTACAAGTAAATTTTGTTTACACGTAATGTTATATATGTTGTAACTACCTATTTTGTTAAGCGAGCCCATACTGGTATTGGTAATTAGACGCAAGTGTCTATTTTAATTGTTGATTGTGCAACACATACATTCAGCATTGACAATTCTGACTTCTGCTCTCTTTTTTTTTGGAGCGTCAAATCGGTCACAGATCTAACATAAAATAGACGAACAGACGGACATCTATCAATGATTAGAAGTCCGTCTGTACTGGAAATATTATATTTATATTGTTTTTTCAGGCTCGCCTATAATGTGTATTATTGAAATACGCAGTTTAATCAAGCGTACAATTGACAAATCAACGTTTTCCTGAGTCCAGCTGAGGGTTCTTCATCATATACTTCAGACCTTCGATTTTCGACATCAAATGAAGCAGCCCACCAAGTTGAATATTTTTTGTAAAGGCGGTATGTCGATCTCTAATAGTTTGGTTGGGCTCTTGTGTTTTCTAATCAGGGTCTCCAGGTAGTCCAGATCTTCGATTATCCTAGTTTTTATAGTTTTCCCTTTATGTTGCCATTAAACCCTAACTCTGTACCAAATTTCAGCTCTCTGAGTTTATGGAAAGTACTAGTTCTATTCTGATGATCATGAGTGAGTGAGTGTCATAAATACGAAACTTTGCTTTCGCTTAACTCCGGAACTAAATGACCAACAGATTTGAAATTTTAGATTTTAAGGATGTGATTATAGTTTACTGGATGACGAATATTTCTGCGTTCTGGTCTTATCCAGAGGTCCTCAAATAGGGTCCTGAAAATGCGGCGAAATGGTTCCAGTAAAGAATGGTAGTGTTTGCTTCGCGCTCGACTGAGTTTGGTAGTCAATAACCACAATAACGCCTTTCCAAAGATCATCGAAGGAAAAAAGATTTTCTCTTCAAATAATTCATCATGCGTGTTTAGTATAGGGTATCGATTAACAAAAGGAAATTGCAAATGGAGTACTTTATCCGTATAAAGTAGTAAGATTATCATCTAGAAATCTTTTGGGGTATCATATCCTGAAATAGGAACATCTGTTGAATAGATTGAATATAGCTTCACTCTTAACCCTTGCCTGGAATGTAAGCTGCTGATTGGAATTTCGGAAATCTGAGCTCAAATTTGAGGAATTTATAGAATTTTCAATTTTAGTGTACATGATTTTAAGAAACATTCAGAAAAAATATGTCGTCAGGGCCCTTCTTTGAAGGCTTATCTCCTTTGAAAGCAATTTTCGACAAATGCTCGAGTCTTCTTCATAAAAATACCAAGTACTTGGACAGATAAGTTTTAAATAGACTAAGTTGAACAAAACAGGCTAATATAGTTTATGGACGAAACTGTATTCTGTATCAATAACGTCTCATTCTGAAAAAAATTTATTCTTCGCAAATCTTTTTTCAAGCGAATCAAATTTGCTGCATTTCACACAACCCAGAACTTGTTTTCAGGAAACGCGTAATAAGGTCACATCGGTGAAATATTTGCTAGAAATTTCCTCTCTAAATGTTAAAAAAAACGGTAATGGACAATTTTCGTTGTAGCCATCAAAACGTAGGTTCAATGAAAATTGTTTATCCGTTCCATATTCCATACAACACATCTGATGCATGACGTCTACTTCGCCATCAGAATATAAACAACCCTGACTAGGAAATGAGGGGCGGGTGGGCTATTATCCCACGTTCCGTTTTTGCTATTCCCATCACTATCCAGATATAATGTATACTTCGGTAAAAGCTCAATAATACAACCAAATTGATACCGAAATTCTCAGTAATATGTAAACACATAGCTAGAGGGGATTAAATGCCGCACCAGCCCGAGGGTGAAATCTGGACGCGTGGGATAGATACAAAAGGATAAATCGCATCTGTCTCTGGCGCGTTCGTTTGCCCTTTGATGATTTTCTAGTCACCCACAATACACCCTCGGTACGTTCCAGTTCCCTTCAGGATTTCCCTTCAGTCCACCCGCATTTGCCATGAATATAACACGTTCACTGGATCGTTAATAGGGATGCGACATGCTCGCGCTAAATTCGTTAAATAATTTGTATCTCTTTGATCTGCCGTAACCCTTTCGCCCTTTTTCTCTTTACATCGAAATGTGTTCGAGTGTCATTTCTACACGTATCATAATGTGGATTCATGTTCAGATTGGCATTCCTGCAATTTCATTCATCGCATAAAGGGATAGGATCGGGAATAAGTATTTTGCTATTCCCTTTGTGAAGAGATCTTCGGAATTTCCGTTCCAATGTTCCTACGTCAAAGTGAATTTTTGTTTGCATTTTTCACTTTTACTGCAGTTATAGTGTGGCCGAATCAATTCATTTCTTTATCTCTTGACGAAGTTCAGGTTTTAGTACTATGATGATGTGTTAGAATGACATTCTCGATTATTATGCGGTTAAAAGTTTTGATGCCTATTTTTTTACAATAGATTTCTCAACTAAGCTGTGCTTTTCAGCTTAGTTGAGACGATTCGTTTTTACTACCAACCAATATATTGACTTAATTGATCGTTGTTATGGTCTTTCTTTCGATTAGGAAACGCCACGAAGTAGGTATACAGTTCACAAAATATTGGAAGGTAGTTTGTAACAGTCCGATTTCTCGAATTAATCATTCATATCTTTTAAACTCAGTTTTCATAATTTTTTTTAATAATTTAATCTCATTTCATCAAGTTAAATATTCAAACAGTTTGAAATTCGAATCAGGAATCTATAGTTAATGATACCCAATGAAAATTATAGTTATATCCCTAAGGTGTCGCTGCTATTGATCTAGGTTGTTCGCCGGTTAATTGTGAAGTCAGTAATTGAAAGAAGATCGTTTTCTAGTTTCTGTGGGAGAACGTAAAACTATGTTTCGTTTCCACTATTGTTGTGGAGAGATTACTTTCGCTTTTTATTTTCTTTTTTGAATATCAATAGTTTTTTTTAGAACCGAGTCTATATAAGTTCGGAATTCATTAGATTCTCTGTTTTCCATTCAGAAATCTTCGGAATCATTTGTTATTTTATTGGAGCTGTGTTGTAGCGATTGGAGTGAAAAATTTTCAGTAATAGAAATTAAGTATTCTTTGATTTTCTGGATAAATTCCAATCGTCTGAGGCGTTATAAGTAGTCGGTAATTTTGCCGGATTTCCTCGGCAAAAACGGATATAACTATAATTTTCATTGGTTATCATTAACTGTAGATTCCTGATTCGAATTTTAAACTGTTTGAATATTTAACTTGATGAAATGAGATTGAATTATTAAAAAAAATTATGAAAACTGAGTTTAAAAGATATAAATGATCAATTCGAGAAATCGGACTGTTACGATTTGATTTGAAAATTTCAACTGATTCTAGGTAATTGAATTTCCAACTTTTAGGGGCAGTGTGATGGATTATCAATATTAGAAGAATGGCCATTTCGGATTTGATGGTTAGCCAATGTTAAATATTATTTATTTTTATTGAATGATGTTTGGTAATTTCTATAACTCATTCTGAAGAAACGACAGAGGCGTAATTCACTCCCAGTTTTTTTGGGATCAAATATAATCCGTTACTCAGTATTTCCCTCGTATATCCCCGAATATGCCAGTATATTCTTCGCTTATACTTTGGATCAAATGCTCAGTGACCAACCCCTCGGAAACGATCAGTTTGACCTGAAATTATTGCAGTCTGAACAAGATAATAAGAACGATGACAATTCATTTTGAGGTCTGAATGCAATTTTGGTTTTTAATCTGGAAATTTTATTTACTACATTTTCATTTATCTGTCCAAAATATGTCGAATTTTTCGTATTTCTTGGTACTTAAAATTTCATATATTTGGGTAATAACTATACGCTGTGATAAAAAAAGTATCCAGAAATGCCCGCGTTGAGTATTTTAAGTTTCGGTGTGTTGGTAGGACTGTCTTTAATTACTAAGCCAAACATGAGTGCGATCCGTGAACTAGTTGTTTACGACAGCTGTTGAAACCAGTCGACCTCAGTGGTGCTCTGCGAATTTTACAATGGAAAAAAATATTGAACAAATATTTCGTTTAATATTTTGAACGAAATTCCGTGTGCTGAATTGTTGCTAATGCTGAAAAAGGCTTAGGAAGACTCTGTTTTATCGAAAATCCGAATGTACTAGGGGTACAAAGCCTTTAAAGATGGTCGGGAGATCGTCGAAGATTTGCATCGTTCCAGACGACCATCCACCTTTTCAACTGACGATAACGTCCAGAAAAACAAGGAAATGGTGCTCAAAAATCGTCATACCAGTGTTAGAGAGATAGCTCGTGATCTCTACATCTCTCGTGAAACCGCTCGTTTGATTTTGGTGAACCACTTGGGCATGCGGCGCATCGCCGGCTCGACTCGATCCGATAGAGCTGAATTTTCTTCAAAAACTACCGGATGCAGGTACAGAAAGAATACATTTTAAATTGGAAAACTTAAAGCTTTCACCAAAATAATTATATATGGAAATTGTAATTCGGACATTTATCCAGTTATAACACGTCATTTTCGATGATTATTCTTCTATGGTTACGATTGTCACCTTCTGTACAACAAGTTAAAATTTCATTCCATTTATGGTTATGTTATGATTTATGGTTACATCATAGAATCGCTTGCTTTTGTTGAAAATTGTGCTTTCAGGATTTCTTAGGAAATTTTTGAAGCTGAATATCTCCGAATTTAAAAGGATTAGGATCTTGCTCTTCTTACTGATTTTTATTAGAATTGTTTCAAGAAAAAAATTGCAACCAATCCCAATTTCATGAAATTTCGGCATTCTATTCAACGATTTACAGAGCATTTTCTTTACTTTCATCATTAGGAAATTGAAACCATTGAAAATATTGCTCACAACAACTTACCAATAAATCTGAAATATTCAGACCACGAAATAAATTGTTATCACTAAAAATTCTATAAAGAATTCAAATAAGTTGAGAGTTTATAAGTAATATTGTCCAGACTGAAATAATTTCCATATAGGTTAGGTTCCACCAATTTCCTTCTTCCAAATTCCTAGACCGCATGGCTTCCTCAATTTCCATTTTCCATGTTCTAGGTGGGCGTCCTCTCTTCCTTCGTTCTGCTGGAGTCCAATTCCAGATCTATTTTGGCCATCTTGTTTCTTCCATCCTCTGCAAGTGACCGTACCACTTTAGCTGTTTGCTCTTCACTGTTTCCAAGATATTTCCTTCTAAATTCATTATCTCTTCAATCCTTTCATTTCTCACGTGTTCCAATCTTGATACTCCACTGCTTCGTCTCCAAAAGTCCATCTCTAAAGCTTTTCGTCTGTCTTTTTCTCTTTGTGTGAGCCCCCACGTTTCTGCCCCATAGGTTGTGATTGTTTCAAATACTGTGTCGTAGATGAGATGTTTAGTTGTTTTTGTTAGTTTTTTGTTCCACAGCATTGAATTTGCGAATTCGTCTGAAGAAGCTACGGTGTAGTGAAACGCGTTACGAATCGCAATTATTAAGTAAAATTCCTTAAAACACAGTACTTGTTTTTTATTATTGATAATGGAATTTTACCAAGTAAAAGCCTCCCAAATTCAAATGATTCATGTGAGTCCCAAATTTCTGATCCATTGAAATAAAAACGGTTCCAATAGGTTGTGAACCGTATACCTACTGTCTGGTTTATTCTAATCAAAATAAGGATGGTGAATGGTAGTTTGAAACGGTGGTAACAGTGATGAATTAATATTATATATTTGTTGATAGTATCGTATCGGTTAAATCCATTTAGTGTCTTAGTTCCGTTAATTCGTCTTTAAATCGCTAAAAATGCGCAATCATTCGATTGTGTTGACAATTGTTGAAGAGATCAAAAAAATCAGTTGAAGAAAGTCGAATCTTAGCTTCGAATATCGTTTTGGGATATCGAACTTTGGCGGCTATGAACGTGAAAATCTATCTTGGAATGTGTCATAGAATGTGAAAAATCATCTATAAAAGATTCGCTAGTTTCATAGAGTCGCTATAAAACGATTATATCAAGAATCCGTTGCGTGGTTACTGTTGAAAAGACTTCCTTCCTCTATTGTCTATAAGAAGTTTGAAGCTCATCCGTGACTGTCTATTCTGCCACCTTGATGATACAACAAGTCCTAACACACCTTCATGAATAGGATGAGGATAATGGACCACGTCTATCAATTAAGAAAATGATGAGGCAAGATTTCTATATTATTAAATCAACAGAAACGTGTTTTCATTTTGAAAGGAACATCAAGTGAATGTAACTTAATTTGTGTAAGAAATAAGGAAAACATTTTGGCTCTTCAATCAATTCGACAATAGAAGCAAATTAAGTTATATTTTGATTCGCATTTCGTTTCGTCGCAATATTCTTTACAACTTTCATAATTAAACCAAATAAAAGTCATGGAATATATAGAGTAGTTGCGAGTGAACTAGATTATAACTAAATTAACCAACCTAAACCATATCAATATACGTATGACTATTCAACTGGTTTATCGGTATTTCTTCTCCAATATGAATTTCTTAGTAAGTATTATTGGCAAAATGTACCTTTACTTCCAGAACATCGACTTAGCCCTTGGGAATTCAAATATTCAAATTGTGTATTAAAAGAAGATGGGGTGTTGAATATTATGAAATATCGACCGTTACGCGAAGCGATAATCTCAAAAATCTGCATATACTTCGCTGCATCGTAAATGTTTAGTACACATATTTTCCATTTGCATAATGGTATGGCTTTTTGAGTATACAAAGAAATGTGACCCTGATGACTGATCTAGGACTCGTACTTTTATTACGTACGTCTAATATTTATTTCCAATTCAAATTTTTAAGTTCAAATCGGTGTTTGTTCTTGATAATTCAGTTTATAAAAAAATGAACGATAGCTCATTTGGGGAACGTCTAGAGAAATATATTGAAATGTTGCAACAGCACATAAAAATTCAGACAGACAGTTAAACGGTTAGACAGACGGACAACGAAATGATCCTATAAAGGTTCATGCTTTGCTTTTGGTGAACGGAACCCTAGAAATTAGTTATTCGAAAAGTTTGCTAGCAATTAGCATATGAAATATTTTCGTTCTTCCGTCTCCATTGAAGACCACAGAAAAATTTTATTCCAAATATATTTGGAAAACAACTAACATATTCCTTTTCTTGTTAATTATTACTCGTTAAATTGTAACAAAAGTTTTATACATGAAGAAATAAGCTCCTTGAAATACTTTTATTATGTTATCTCTTTAAGTTTACATGTGAAAAACTTCAAGAAGCAAAATAAATTTTAGACCATTGTGTAAATATTTTCATCATCTTCGTTGAAGACCGGAGACGGAGTTCGAAAATATTCTATTTATTAACATTCGATTAACTTGCTGAAAAATTATGGGAAAAATTTTTTCATTTGGCAATTTACTCTTTCAACGGTTCAGAAAATACCTCAAAATTTTCAGATTTTAAATTGTTAATCATAAATTGTTAATTTAAATTATTAGTCAGTAATCAGTACTATAAAATAATTTTGTTATATACTGTACCCACTCTGGAGATTATGGTTAGCGTCGAGTTCATGGTCCGATATCCTAATATTGAAATTTCTAAAAGTTGAAATAAAGTTTATTAACTCTTGAATTGTTTCCTTCATGAATTTCAGGTTTACAGTTTTTATATATCGGCCTAGAGGATTATTCAAATTCAGAAAGGACTTACCAATATAAGTTAATACAATAAATGATTAGTCTTTTCCACACTAGGATAACAACCCTCATGGATTGCATGTTGAAATTGTTTACGAGAAAGCATACTTACAACCATAATTGACCATTATTCGTTTTATAATGTTGATCTCTTTCAAGAAATTATTTTCTGATATTGGTATCGTGGTGAGTCTATGTATCATATTGTTATAAGCAGCTATTTCATGTTGATGTGGATGCGCGGAAGAATTGTGAATGGTTATATCTGTATCGAATGGTTTATGGAAATAAAGAAATCATGTAAATGTTGGTTGTAGTTTAATCTAAGAAGTTAATGGAATGCTTATTGTCCATTTCCAAAGTGAACTCCATACTAGAGTGAATTGAATTTATATATATCAGATTATGTTATCCTCATATCATCGTCACCATTACTCAATCTTTTCAGTTCTGAAAATGTGAAACTATGTTTCGATTTTTCTCCTATTTAGCTAAATACCCGCATTTATCAATATGATAAAAGAGCCTCATCATACTTTTAAATGTACTACTTATCTGAAGAAGCCACAGTATACTGAAATGTGCCTTGTATTCGTGAATATCGTCAAAATTTGAACATCACAGTTTCATTCAATTGAGAATAGTATATGAATTTCTATTATATTTTCTAATTTTTGTAGTCTATGTTCAGAGGTTTCACAAAGAGAGGTGCATATGATGGTGAAGAAGAGAAACATTATTGACGACAATTGGCACAATTCTGAATCAATATTCGAGTTCGACCCCTCAGAATGATGGAAAAGGTTCAATCTAGTGATTAAATTACGCAGTTGATTCATTACGACCGCGTGTAAAATTTTTAATATTTTAGGGAGTCGGTCGTTTTGAATTCGAACGGAAATCAAATTTTACGTTGGTTTTTAGTAAAATATGCTTCTTTGTCTTCTTAGAACATCCATGAAAAATACAACATTAGGAGTGCCAACGCCATGAGGTCGAAAAAATATTTCGATTTCAGCTGAAAATCAGAATGAAAAAATTCTTCAATCTACTTTTCCACGAATTCTTGGAATATTTTTGAGATCAATATGTCTAATGGTTCAGAAAAGACTGAATTATCGACTGAATGCCCCATTCAAATTTTTTAATGAAAAGAAAACGTTCCAGCGGTCTTGAAATATTGTTCATTTTCGAATGAGTCAGCCATATTGGATTTCACCGGAAGTGAAATTTCGATACAATTCCTGAAAAACCTAGTCCTTTGGCTCTCAAATGAAACAAGAACGAATGATCTAGCTCCAAAATTGCGAAAGTTATAACGGAAAAAAATTTCCGGTTTTCTCTGGCGCACCCTATATATCCCATCCAATCTTCCGAAGCATCGCTGCATCAATACTCTATCTGAGACGCGGTTCACCAGAGATAAAAACAAATAAAGAATAATACTCGTCAAACGAATACAATAAGTATACTGGAAAAGTTTGTCGAATATTATTTATCTACACTAAGATGAACAACAAAAAATTTATTTCTTTCTTTTATGGCTCAAAATACACCACGCTACGGATATGCGAGATATCCAGAAATATTCGACATCAACTGCGCTGAAGGAACCGAAATGTCTGGGATAAATTCATGAAAGTTATACTTCTTGAAAGTATCAAACTGATGAAGCACAAAAATATTATAAATGAAAGTAGGAGTATCAATTTTATCAGAAAAATGTAGGGCTTGTTAAGATAATTCCTTGTTTTGGAGTTAAGTGTAATTCATTCTAAATTTTTGGATGTAATTGTACAAAAATATTTCAGTATGTAAAATGCTACAGTATTTTGCTGAGTGCCTTCAAATATGATAGACCAAAGATGGTTTTTGTTTTCTGGGGAACTTTTTCATTCGATTCTTTTAACTATATGGTTCATTAACTATCGTTCATGGAGTGTTATTATTTAATAAAAATTACTCTATTTTGATGGACCTTCTAAAGAACTGTATAATTGATGGTGAAGCATAATTAGAAGATGAGTTAACTGAAACCTTCTCATTCAATTATTATGATGACATGGAATTAAAAACTATTCTATATTAATATTATGGCTGCGATAGTTTCATGCAAACTATCAATTATTTTCATTTTGAAGTATATTGAATGACGGAAGTTTGTGATTTGCATAAAATAGATTCAATTGATACATAAAAGATATATGATACTCGTACTCATTGCGAAATATATCAAAATTACGTTCTAATTAATTCGAATTTCTCTTTACCTATCGTATTCTACTGCCCAGATATTTATCGCCCGAAATGAGCGTTGAATGCACAAAAGGAAAATGAGAAATGAGCGACTATACACTTTTTATATTTATACTTCCGAGTGAATTGACAATTCATCATATTCGTTAAGCAACTTGGGGGAATTCCAACTGAAATCCGCATCCACATTCATCTTGTGAATCCTTTGGTAAAGAAAGGAGCTGGTATGTGACGAATCTTTTTGAAACACGGAACATGCAAAATTACCTTCCTTATATATCGTTACACGAGGTTTCGTTTTTTTAAAGCAAATTGTTCGAGATTTTTCGACGGTTGTTGGATGAGAAATACCTCTTTCAGCCGAGTCATTCTTTTCATTCGACGAAGGGAAATTTTCGAAATACTTTCCGCTCAAATGAACGCAAGGAAGTACACTCGAGCACGAAGTCGCCATGTGGTACAGGAATGGGGAAATATTAACACGGAACACACTTTCGGAGTTCTTCATATTTTCTCTTTATGCAGCGTACTTGGATGAAAGAAATTCATTCATGTCTGTAAGAGAAAGGCTTCTAACATGATTCATTTTTATAATATCATTTATATTGCTGGAAATACTTTTGGAATGAGACCTCATCAATCAACTTTTAGTTAATCAATGTCACTAACGTAGAAGTAAAATGCTCTCAAATACTTCAATATGGATAGAAGGTTAGGTTAGAAATCTAACCAAAACTACTGAACCGAATTCGTTCATAATATTACTTCTATAAGTAGCAAACAGATGGTGGTGTGACACTCTGTAAATTAACCATTTATAACAAACGATATCTACATATGAGATGAATAATATATATAATTTGAAAATCCCTTTCAACTTTTCAGATCTTTGATTTAAAATTCTTATTGGATTATCTGACTTTCAGGAGTCTTTTCGTAAGTGGCTCAAATGGACCATTCCATTGAGAAGACTGATCTTTAGTTTCGGGATTATAACACTTGACCCACGATCCATCAACACACATAATTTTTTAAAGCAGATTTTTATTATTATTGTCAATGTCAAAGCTGTCTGGGCGATTTAAATGAGATTATTTCTCTGCTCATCCATTAGCAATTTACGGAAAAGCTTCTGCCAATTCTGGATTCTTCCTCAGCTCTTATTATTTTGGTTGTCTGTATACTCTCGGCGCATATCATTTTTGCATCATATACAATTCAAGAACGGTAGGGAAGTGGGCAGTAAATCTAGTGGAAAGAAAACAGGAAGAAGCAGGAGAAGATCGGCGATTTCTCTTTCCGACGATGAGGAATTTGCTTTTGACCGATATCAGTGGGCACTTAAGAAACCCTTCGAAATGAAATTTGGAAAAAGTCCTTCGAAAAAGCAAAACTTTATCCTTTTCAATACTCTTTATTCCGTCAAAGACGGGAATCGAGTTAGTAACCTTCAAGACCAAATGACTAGGTTGAAACGAATTTTCGAAGTTGTGAATCCTCATTTCAAAATTCTGTCGTCGTTCCGACTGACTGTTTAAAACGCCCCAAAGTGATAATCTAGTGCCATGACACGAATTACTCTTGCTCTGCAAATCTTTCATGTCTAGCTGATCGAAAATGTGTTTCTAGATTCAATTTTCGCGAAATACTTCCACGCGAATAATTTTGGACGTTTAACCCCTCAAAAATCGATTTTCTAAGATAGATAAGTTATACCGCTATCACGACAATCTTTTATGGCGAGAAATGACCGATGGCAGAACTCTGTCTAAATCGAACTTAGGCTTTTATTGTTCCCTAATTATTGGGGATTATTATAGATATTATTCACATATCTAAGGATTCTAGATTCGATTGTTACAGAAAAAACATTACTTTGCATTTTATTTTCGAATATTTTGCCACTACATTCATCTAGTTCTCGTGGATAATACTTAAATCGAATAGGCGTGTCGTGCGATTTCTCCCGAAGCCCCTGGAGTTTTAAATATGCTTGCGAAGATTAGCTGATTTCTATCAGATGATTCCAAAATTATCGAAATAATGTTAACTATCTTTTCAATGACAAGAAACTTCATATAATTGGAAGTTGGTAACTATCGGTTGATATTGAACTCCTCTGTTCGAAGTATTCATTTGGCATAAAAAAGCGTTCAGTATATTATGCGTATAAAAGGCGAATGCAACGGGTGTACTAGTGTATCGGCATTAATATGTGGTTTTAGGAGAATTGCAGTAATATAAATAAATGATTAATTTAGACAGATCGTTATTATGCATTTATTTCTTTTTTAGTTGTTTCAGGTCTGAAAAGGGTTTGAGGGGGGACGAGCGAACTACCTTTTCGTCCACCTCTGTGTCCGCTACTAGAATGAGTTTATATCAAGTTGAAATTACTGAGCCTTCGGTGTCTATAAAAGCGTTTACTATTGCTATGAACAATTTCTAGTTTCCGAATTGATTGAAAATATTCTAGTATGATTTGTACTCAAGTCGTTACGTCAAACTGATAGCTGGCTAAATTATTAGCTTACTGGTTAAATTGTTTTTAAAAGTTGTAATAATATGCTACTATTTTTAATTCTTTCAAGCAGGAAAAGTAATAACTATGTTTCACTTTTTAATAACCAAATATTCAATAAAGATGTTATGGGAATATGTGACTTATGTTTCTTTTTCTGCCTAACTGAAAGAACTTTTCAATTCGAGATGAAGTTTGTAAGTTTTCTTGAAAAAAACCTTTCTCGCATTCTGTTATTCGATATAGAAATACCCTGGAATTGTTAGTAAAATGCTTCTTTTCGAAAACAGCATTCATAAAATGCGTCACTATAGATCCCTCCATTGTAAACTTTTCACAATCACGTGATTAAGGCCCGTAGTAGCTTGTAATACGAACATTCAAACAGCGCCCTTGATGAAAAGCAGTTGTTTCAGATCGGAGAAAGGTGAGAATCAAGGTGGCAGTCGCACGGATTACTGAGATACCAATCTAAATGGTTTCAAGTACGTTAGTGAAGAATCGTGATAACATATAGAACTTGAAATCCCCATTTCTAAGCTGGCTTACAACGGCTTAGAAAGGCACAGAAGATTGTTTCTCCTCTCCTGACCCGCACATTTTGCACACCGATATATTTTTATCAACTAGTTTCCGGGTGCCCTGTCACTTTTAAGCATCTGTTTCCTGTTAATATTTCGATATTGTAGTGGTTATTGTAGTTTTCGGTCAGATGAAGTGTGCTGTTTGCGAAATTGGTACTATTTTTTCTGGCAGCTTTAGTTTTAAATTTACAAGGAGTTTAAAAATTATTAACGTACGATTTTTCACACACACATTTGAAGCAATTACTATGAATGAAGAAAAAAATGTTTTTCATAAGATTTTTCGAATGAGCTACCTGTATTAGGCCTCTACGAATATACTAGCAGTAGTTAGCGGTTATATGCATGTCTCATCTCTCTTTGTAACGTTCTTTCATTGTGTGAAAAATTTTATTGCACCTCTCAATTTACAGTTCGCTATAGTTTCAGCGATTTTCATGAAACCGCTCTAAATAAGAATTTAAATAATGTAGATGTACATCATATCTCAATATCCGATAATCGAGCGAAATTTTTCACTATTTTTATTTAGGGCGTAATATTTTACATTCCGTAGAATGTTTAATTTATCCTACCTTAAGGAACTGGTGTTGTATACCCATTTACAACACCAAGCCAGTCTGCTACCTACTCATCTCCATCCTTAGGAGCGCGTCAGATATATATATATATATATATATATATATATATATATATATATATATATATATATATATATATATATATATATATATATATATATATATATATATATATATATATATAGACTGAAAAACAGAATACAGTCAGTAACACATCCAGAAAAATGGACTGCTGCCATAAAACGCCTGACCACCCTACTAAAAAAGAACAACTACCCAAAATCCCTGGTTAATGCCGCAATAAATAACATACCACCAACAAACGACAGATAATGAAACAAATGGCGAGAGAACCAAAAAAAAAACCTTTATCACGCTCCCATTCATCCAAGAGTTGACGAACGAAAAATATCTTTTGTTTTCCGAGATTACAAAAATATACAATTGGCCTACAGAAACCTGAGAACACGAAACTATTCACTAATCGAAGGATCCAACACCAAAAAACAAAATATATGACATCATTTATCATATATCCTGCAAGAATTGCAGGGGTGTATACATAGGCCAAACCAATTAAAACCACCTGGAAAAACGTATCACACAACACAAAAGTAACGCACGCCTGCATCCAGAAAAATGTGCCTTGGCCAGACATGTATATAGCAAGAGCCATACAATGGATTTTCACGGTGTCAGCATTTAAGATACAAGCAACAAAGAGAAAAATAGGAAGTTTCTTGAGATGTGCTACATCATTACCTCCAAATATACAACAATCAACGAGAAGAGTGACAGCAAGGGCCTAAATAACATCTATTCGTACATATTGAAATTTGATGATGTGAACCAACCTTAACAATATTGAAATTAGTGTGACATGGGCTTAATACATGACACCAACTCTGCAAAGAAGTTGAAGAGGAAGAGAGTATCTGGCTCTATGACTGAGTTCGAAATGTCAAATCATGCTCAATGTTCGTCTGTAACTTTACCTTTTGTGAAACTGTCTCCAAAAAGATCTCAAATGTAGTGTATTAATTGTAATTTTAACTATGTTGTTTTAAATATCTATGTAATTTTAACTAATTGAAACTTAACTTATTAGATCAATAATAATGAATGAATGGATTTAGTGTATCTGATAGCTGTAAGTTTTTTATATTTTGACTTAAAAATTGTCACAGCCCAAGTAATAGAAAAAGTTCTTACCTTTTCAGTTGCCTGAAGATGATGCAAATTATGTCGATATATTGGACTTGCTATAAAGTATAAAACGTAGTATTATTTCATAAGCCTTTCCTTGCCACACAACCCTCAGAATCCAAAATATATATATATATATATATATATATATATATATATATATATATATACATATACATATACACAAATACACAATTGGCGTCCACAAGAGACTATTACAGGGGCCACCGGAAAACAGAAAGTAGATCAAACAGAAAACTTTAAGAAGCCAGATTAGTTCGACTACCTGTCGCAACGATACCTGCTGGATGCAGTTTTTTGAAAAAAGCTAACGCTTTAGTGCTAGTCTGGCTGGTTAACCACGTGTACATCTATAATGACATTATGTTTAATTTATCGCTATATGTGTAAACATATTGATCTGAAGAACTGAAATGCTGAGTGAATTCTTTCTAGCCGTTCTGAAGTTATTCGCTTACCAGCAAATATCATTACATTATTTTAGATTATTATTTTATATCAGAGTTTATATTTGTGACATCGTTTACTGAAGAAGTGGATTATTGTTTTGAAGGAATATATAATAAAACTCTATATTCTAAGCTTATAGTTGTGGAATAGCGCCTGTATATATAGTACATTTCTGTCAAATGTAATCCAAGTTGCGAAAAGCTCAATAAGCTTCAAGGCCATTGAACGATTTTCCAATCAAAAGAAATGAACCAACTGTTCCGTGATGTACATACCAGTTCCAATGCAACGTCATGATACGTGACGCTGGTATTAAATCGAGAGGAAAGCAATAAAGTCGTCTGTATATATACACATTCCGCATACGTTGCGAAAATATTAAAACGCTATATAATCTCTCGGTCGTGGTATTAAAAACTTGATTCATTTGCATTTCAAAAACCTTTTTCTAGTAGACTGTTTTTAGTACAGGGAACTGAAATGAACTTACTCTGGTGCGCGAAGTTTTCTATTTTATAACTGTTTAATTTTAGGCATGCATGTTATATGCAGAACTCTGTTTGCTCTGGAAATTTGCGAGTTTTATACCATACCAGGGAAATTTTTCTGGTTATACTATTAACTTCAGACATGCTAGTTGAGTTTTTATAACAGTTATCAAAATTCTTTCGCTAGTGCTTTCTGAACTATGATTGAAAAAAATCATACTTCAGAAAGCATCATACAACCTAAAAATGAAAACTTTAAACTGTTTCATCTGAAAACTTTCAACTTTAAATAAGAATTTCTGGAACGAAAAAGCAGTAGAGAGAAATTTTAAAACAGTACAGAGTTATTGCAATATTTGAGTGATGATGTTGAGTAAACATGCACATTTGCCAAAGAAAGCGAGATAGTAGTCTCCACGAAGCGTATAACTAGGCCTATAGCAAGTGTATTTTGTTTCCTAACTTTTGTTTCGGCGGTGTGAGTAGGGGGCTCAGAAATTAGACTCTTAGGTTATCTCCTTGGATTTCTTGTGCACTTCTAACATCCCCTCCGAAACGTTGAGTTCATCATTATTAAAACGAAATTATATTCTTTTGTTCTTATTAGATGTGATCTTAGTGCTCTGCGCTGCTTTTGTTAACAACACCCTTTGATCTGTTTGGGTTGAAGGTTATTACAGCTTTGGACTGTTTCTGTCCTTTAATATATATCTCATACTTGTTATACATACCTGTGTGTGTATGCTATATAGCTCCTTTATCATGACCTTGTGATCCCGACCTTCGCACTTTCTATATCTTGTTTCATTTGCCGATGTACCTTTTTTGACCTGGAATCCAGAGCAATTCATAACGTTACCTCAAAATAAACTCTTAGGTGAGATATTCTGTTTTGCTTGTGCTAATAAATATCTGTTGATATAAATTCTTACATTTTGTTCCTATTAGCCCTGAATTGATTCAACAGTATAACTCGAAACGTTTATTCCCTACTTTATCAATGTCTAACAAATTATCAACAACGTCAAGTTGACGATAGCATAAGAAATTCAGAGCACAACCATACTATATCATATTTGAAAGTGTAGTGATTTTGAAACTGATATTAATAATCTTGGTTTTCCTTAATTTGCTGCTTACAGATCTAGATCTTTTGAACTATTAAAATGTCTGGTTTTACCTGTATCATATTCAATTATTTCAATGGATATTTTATAAAAGAAAATACATTAGCGTAGGAATTAGAATATGTTGAAAAATAAAGTTTTGAAAATTTTCCTTCATCTTCACTTTGAAAATTATTCGGACCAACCAAAATCTAGATATAATTTGCTAATTTGACTAATTTCTAAGAATAAAATAGATTGAATTCTTTGAACTAATTCGTTTTATTTTTTGCAGTTTTCAAACGATGATCCAAATGGAGAATCTGTTTGTTTGCAAGGACCTGACTGTTTTATGGTAAGAAAAAATTTGTTTATGTATCTCATGGAGAATTGCTTACTGCTCTTTTTCAACCATAATGTAATTTATGTTTTTATATTTGCATTATTCAAAATCCAGTTCGGATCTTCAAGTTACCGCATCATGCATCACCGAAAATAGCATCAACGCCGTATTACTATCATTAAGTTTTTTGTGCTATAAGGCAACTCGGACCCTTTCGCATACGCATAAATTACGTTGATTGTTATTACCCCCTTTTCGAAACCTGTCATTTTCACAATTAGACGAATAACTACAGCCACCGTCGACACATTAGCCAGCGTTAAAACTCTGAAGTAGCCTATACTTTGGTAAACAATTGTTTCCGTTCACTTCGGCTGTATCTCGCCATCTTGATCTTGGATGCTACGAGAGCATGGGCTACCTCGGCGTCCGGCATTTCAGAACCGGACTAGACACTGGTAAAAATGTTAAGTAATCAAGTGGAAAATAATTGTTATTATCATTGGTAAAACTGACCCTCATCTTTGAATCTTTGAATAGGAACATATACATACAAATTAATCTTAATTTAATGTTGAAAAATTGAAAATTTGCACTCTTCTCTCTTTATCCATTGAATTTACTTAATTATTCATTCGAATAACGAAGATAGTACCAATTGAAAAATGAATTGAAAAATTGAAGGATTACATGGATTTATACCATAATGTCACATTTTGGTTTGAGTCTGACGACGAAGGGAGGAAAGCACAATATATAGCAATCTGAAAAATACAAAAGAGATACATGATCTAAGTAATGAACGTCTTTTCGTACCAGCGAACATAATTTGAAGAAGAATACTTAACGTAAGAAGCAATAGCCTACACAATACTAAGGAGATAATCAATAACTCATAACCTCCTACGATTACTGTCTCACGATACACAATACACAATCGCAATACTAAGGAGATAATCAATAACTCATAACCTCCTACGATTACCGTCTCACGATACATATTCTCGGCTGCAGCTTATGTTTATTGTTAGGTGAATAGTTCCGCCTCATGGTATCTTACCAATTTGGAAACACAATCTCATTTGTACTTTGAAATATCTTCAATGATTAAACACAACAACATAAAGTCCTTTCTTTCCGACCGGGAGGGTTGAAATGACCAAGTCCAATATCTAGGTGATGGTAGTTATGTGTAAGTGCCGAAGTAGAAATACAGTGGCCCTAACAGAACGGTATCATCTTCCTTTAACAAATATATTATAACCTTCTCTGCTGCTATTTAAATGAAGATGGGTTTTGAAATCATTTTATAAGAAAAACTCTTTAAAACGTAATAGTGGATTATGGAGGTGATCGTCATATAATTTAATATTTTAATCAATACATACAATAGAATTTTATTCCTTCAGTATCATTATACAACAAATTATGCATCAAATCTCAACCCTCAGTAGCACATAACATTTAGATGTTTAGTGTTTTGTTGAGATGATGAAACAGATACTCTTCAGAGCCAATCATAGAATAATATAAATTGCCATGGAAATATACAACCCTATCATTAGTGGTGATTTTGAAGCAGAAATTTCTGAACAAAGCAAATCGAGATTATTGTTATCACGATTAAAAGTGATGTAGCAGGCAAAAGCTCTAACTGTAAAAAAATCAGATATATTTTTCAAAGAACAGTCCGACCCATACACTAAGTTTCTGAAGTGATTTTGCAGGAATTCAATTCGGATTTTCTTTGGACCAACATTGACATTTTTATCTCTTCGTACTACCGTTGGAGTAAAAACTTGCTCCATTTGGAAATAGACTACTTGCAGCAAAATTTTCATCTTGACTACAAATTGGTCAGCAGAATTGCTGTTTTTGGTCGAAATCATCCTCATTGCATTCCTGAATAGCCATTCTGAAATGCCACGTCTAAATCTCACTAATCTCACATATTTATTTTTGAAGTATTGTTTTTTCACAGTAAAGAAGTAATTTCGAACAGAAGGTGGAAAAATAAGCGAATATTTTTCATAACATCTGAAGGCCTGATGGTAGCTACGATTAGTGCGTAAAATTTTATCTGGTGAAATTCATAATATCCTTGATAATTTTTCAGAAAAATTTGTTGAATTCTGACCTCTTTCCTCAACTTTAAAAGGTTCTTAAATCTTAATATTTTTATGAATGCATTTGAAAACGTGTTGCAGAAATGTCTATTTAATAATTCCATTCTTGTATTAGGAATTATAACTTCCTTGTACAAAGCATATTTAGTTTTAATAAGAAAAAAAAAAGAGTGGATACTCGAGAGTGTGATGTTCTCCGAAAGTCATAACAGAATCATCCGCAATTTGTGTTACAATATCTATCAAGTAGTCTCAAGTTCTAGATCGGGGCATTCGAGTAGGTAGAGTGGGCAAGCCCCTGGCTGAGCTTATTGAAACAACTTAGTAATTGCACTTGCACCTTATAATTTCATTAGCTTCAGGATAAATTCATTTAACACAATCTTGTTCGGCTCAAGCTCACTACATATACTTTATACGCGTCGAGGAATGTATTGATTATTACCGGTTATCGTAGAAAAATTATTCCGTTTCGAACGAGTGCACATTAAGCAATATTAATTATAATATTTGAGTTAGTTAATTACTTTAATTGAACACCTGTTGGTCTACAATTAGATAGAGCCGTACGCCAGTTGTATAATTTTACGTTTTTTGTTTTCGTAGCTTTAACTCTGATTGTTTAAATATAGGTTACGTAAATTTATAGCCACTACTTCACTTCCCTCTTTGTATCATTTATTTTCGAGAATTTGTGCATTTGTGAAATAATTTGCCTAAACCTGCGGTTCCACAGATATGGTAGTAGAGTGTGGTAGGGAAACCGTATTCTTTTGGCGTTAAACCGTCTTTATCTACATGTATGCACACACAAACTACATAATTACAAATTTCAACTGTTCTATCGAAAAAACATTGAATTGAGTCGTCATAAGAATCAGTTCGATGCTCACGAAAGCGGTGTGACTTTATGATTGCCGATATATGTGGTTGCATGCCGTCACTAAAACGATATCTAAGCAATCATTTTTCAATTTTTCTAAATATTCGCCATCCTTAAAATTGACTATAAAAAATATGTTTCAAATCGTTCTTTGAAAATATTTTCATTTGGATTTGGATTGGGTATTTTTCTTGAGTTTTGGTTTTTCATACTTTTTACATATAAAATGACTCACTAATTTCGGTATTTTGGACAAGTTTGTAACATAGAAACCTATAAGTCAGTTTTTTCTCTAATAGAACTATATATTCTCAGTCCATTCATTGAAAGCATTTTTTGAACAGATTTGTGTGTTAGATTTCCCTATAACTAATATCGGTTGTTTTTGTCTTAATCGCAATTTCATCAAACACCCGCTTACTACTACTAACAAAAAAGTATCCGGAAATTCTCATTTAAATTGCCCGCGTTGAGTATTTTTAATATTTTAAGTTTCTATATGTTGGTCCTTAATTACTATGCCGAACATGGGCGCGATCTGTTAATTAGTTTGTTGACAACTTTTGAAACCGGTCGATCTCAGTGGTACTCTGCGAATTTTACAATGGAAAAAAATATTGAACAAAGGTTTGTCTCAAATTTTGTGTTCTGAACGAAATTCGATTCGCTGAATCGTTGCGAATACTGGAAAAGGCTTATGGAGAATCTCTTTTATCGATAAGCCGATTATACGAGTGGCATAAAGCCTTTAAATAGGAGATCATCGAAGATCTGCCTCGTTCCGGACGACCTTCGACCTCTTCAACTGACGGTAACGTCCAAAAAATCAAAGAAATGGTGCTCGAAAATCGTCATGCCAGTGTTAGATAGATAGCGCGTGATCTCAACATCTCACGTGAAACCGCTCGTTCAATTTTGTGAACCAATTGGGCATACGGCGCGTCGCATGTCTTCGGGTAGATGCTGGAGACATGCCAGATATGCTGGATCGTGCGAATTCTGATCCCACGTTCATGGGACGGATCATAACTGGTGACGAGACATGGGTCTATGAACACGACACACTAACGAGCCAACAATCATCGGAATCATTCGAAAATCGGGACGATGGTGAATGTTTTCTTCGATATTCGTGGTGTGGTTCATCATGAATTCGTTCCGCAAGGTCAAACGGTCAATAAGGACTTCTATTTAACCGTTTTGAGACGTTTGCGTGAAAATATTCGCTGTAAACGGCAGGGTTTGTAGCAAAATAATTCGTGGATTTTTCATGACGATAACGCACACTCTCATCGAGCCACCGTTATTAACAACTTTAAGACCTAACACTCGATAAATATCATCGAGCAGCTGCCTTATTCGCCTGATCTAGTTCCGTGTGACTTCTTTCTTTTCTCCTCACTGAAATAGCCGGTCGGAAACGAGATTTGATTCTATAGACGTCATAAAAGAAGTGTCGCAGAAGGAGCTGAAGGCCATTCCTGAAAGCGCACATAAAAAATGTTTCGATTATTGAAAAAAAAGTTGGCACATGTGCCAAAAATTTCCGAATCCACAGTATATATTTAATTCAGTTAGCGTTGTTGATTGAAGGAATTTTCGAATTTCAAAATGTCAAGAAAATTCGTTTCGAACTCGTATATTATTTATTAGTGTTCAATGGAAAATCGTGAAAAGTAATTTTTCTCAAATACAACTACCTTTTTTTCAAGGCACATTTTAGATAGCAGTTTTATGTTTTCCTTTGACTAATATAGCTTATTTCTCTTATTTATTGAAGACCCGTTAATCATTTGAGAAGATTAAAACAATATTTACAATGGCCATGGGGAATTATATTTTGCGATCTACTCATTTCGTTATAAAAATTTAAAAATAGAAAGTAAGGAAAGGTGCCGATGAACTTATTATAAATTTATTCATGATTTCATGATTAGTATCATCAAATAATATGAGGAACTTGCAGAACAAAAAATATCTAAATTAACAATCCTTCTGCATAGAATACAATTCAATATTGTAACTGAACGAGAACAGAATACTAAATATGTATAAGAATGAAAAATGTCTGTAACGTACTTCCGAGCATTCAGGGTTTCATTATTTGCGATGATGAAATCAGTGCCCCCAGTCAGCTTATTAATAATGTGACATTTTCCCTGGCAAATTTCGATTTGCACTCCACCGTTCTGTCGAAGCAGCAATTGAAGGTGCCTAGAAGGACGCCTACTCTCAACGAGGAAATTCTTAAATAACAGTCATGGATCGCCGTTGTTGCTCGAGGTCGTCCTTGTCTAGGTCTCCTTTTATGAGTACCAGTTTGCCTGTACCCTCGAATCATTTGAATGGGAGACACTCCAAGCCTTTGGCCTGTTGCTGTACAAACTAGGTTATCTCAACACGATTGTTTCAGCACATTCTGCTGGGGTCAAATTTCGCGGCGCGCGTTGCATTATTACCGAAAATTGAAAATTTCAATAAAAAACGTCACTCATATAAACTGACAGTTATCAATATGTGGTGGTTTCTTGCAAAATCTCGATATATTCGGTTCATTCCAATTCTCCTGAGAGGATTATGTGCGCCAAGAAAGAACATCGACGCTTGTTGGCATATGTCTCGTACATATCCGTAACAAAATATGTTTTAATAATTAGTTGTCTGTCAAGAATGATATTTGAAATATTGAAATTGTGCGTTAATTTCTTGGCGCCGGGTATTTTTAGAAGGTGGTTCTGTACTCTTAACTCCTAAACCCAAAATTTGGTGGCAATCATACATCCCTTTTCCGTATCCTAATGTCCAAGATTCGGCTACTAGATTGTTTATAAAGGTTTACTTACAAATGAGCGAATTCATTACAAATGGCGTGATATGCGCACTTCAGAGTCTATTGGTTATTCATCTAATGAATCCACAGGCTGAAAAGTTGGTTAATGAAGTGAAAATATAAACAGCATTGTTTTATTAAATTGAAAAGTATGAAGTTTATGAATAAAGTAATGAAACTGGCGCCTCCGATCCGGCAACGCGTGAGACGAGAGGCTTTGAACAGCTTCAGGTGCACATGTGATACGCTTCCAGCATGAGTTAGAGCTCGCTGCAGTTATTTGTTTATCCGTAGCGTTAGTTTTCGTGAAATTGTTTCCTCTTGTGCTTTCTAAGAATGAATGACATCAATTTTGAGCATCGCTTTGCTACCAAGTTTTGCTTCAAACTTGGACACAATGCAACAGAAACATTTGAAAATCTTCGGCAATCAAGCGCCCAGTTTTTTGATGGTGAAGAGCATTTTCAGAAGGAAAAGAGTGAATTGAAGATCATCCATAATGCGGAAGGTCTTCAAGTGCGAACACCCATCAACAGTCCGGGATTTTGTGTGTTCAGATCGACGATTAACAGTTAGAATGATCGCGGATCTGTTGAATATAAATCACACCTTCGTATATCACATTTTGACCATTGAATTGGAAATGTGTTGCATCATAACAATGCGCCGTGTCACACTGTAATCTCTATAATAGAGTTTTCAGCCATTAAAAACATTGCTGTGGCTCCTCAGCCTCTTTATTCGCCAGACTTGAGTCCTTGTGTCTTTTTCCTCTTCCCATGAATTAGAAATTACCCAAAGGGATCATATTTTCGGACACTTGAAAGCATCCAAACAGCTGTAACCGATAAGGGAAGTATTTTGAAGGACAGAATATTGAATTGTAAAAAGTAAAAAGTAAAAAAGTAACGACTTTTAGAATTGAAAGCTTCTATGACTAATAGCACTTTGCGTCACAGCGATAAGTACTGGCCAGTCAGCTGGTTGTTTATAAACAGTTTTCAACTTTTATTCCAAGTTTCTAATAATAAGTTCAATGTTGATCATTTCATCTATCATTTATGTGGAGGAAATATCTCTCAATGAAAATATGACAGCGCAAACACACGAATATTATTTCTAAAGCGATCCATGTCATTCGTATGAAGTGCACCATATCAGTCTCCACAAAACCCCAGAGATCCTCAATCAATCAATGGTATCGTCAAATGAGCGGTAATCTCAAATGCCGCCGTGTTTCATGATCAGAAATTCTTTCGTATTTCACAATACGTGTCCCGGGTGAAATATGATGTTAATGTGAAATGGAAAATATATCTGGCAAAAGTACTATTAGTGTCAGTGGCAGAACAGAACGGAATGCCTTGTTCAGTTCGAGAGAAAGAGGAAATTTGTTTCCGGCCTGAGCACGAAGAGTTATGGGGCGGGCTGCACCGAGTAGGATCCGATAGAAAACCGCGAATTGATTGTGTTTGATCTCATTTTTCACGTGATACCCGGACGTATTTAGAGCCGAAATACAATTTATTAGACGTTTATATCTAAGAGTGGAAAGTCTCCGGAAGGTATACAGTTCAATTATGCATGAACCCTTGCTTCGCCAGATTTATGGGTGTTGTTCCATACGTTCCTGGATTCTGATAATGGTCTACTCTCAGCGTTTTTCAGGGTTCGAAGGGTTTATTTTTCTCACTTGATAGTTTTTACGTGCAAATAATTCAGTTTAAATGTGGTTCACTTTATTTTTGCCTGACCTGGTTTTCAGTTAACTTGGATTTGCTGTAAACAGTGATTTTTTACCGTTCTGCCCCAAATTGTGAATTTGAAAGTAAAGTCGATAATTTTCTCCTAAATTTATTAGCTTTTAGAATAATAACAGAATCTCTAGGGTTATTTGTTATCCGATGAACTGAATGCTTGAACTTTCCTCTGGATTTGCCTCATGGCTTCTTAACCTTTTCATTCCGATAGCTGTTTAGAATTTAATGTTGTTTCCACATTTGCGTTTTTCGATGTCAATTTATGCATGAAAAACACGCGAATCTGTTCGTAACGCGAAGTGTTCGCACTTTTCATATTTCCTTAGACCTTTTAAATATGGAAGTTTTTGCACCTCTAGTGCAAGTAATGCCTAATATTTAACTAAATCTTAAACGGACCAATAACAGTAACGGCTGGGAGATCGGAGATATTGTGGAAAATAAACATTTCTATATACTAAGGGGAAATATCAAGTAGGCACTCGTATATCAAGAATAAATAATAATTGGGATCATTTCTATAGTTTTACTTTACATTGCTCTCCCTTATTTCTAAATATAAAAAATTGATCACTAGTGCCGTTACTTGATGCAAATCTATTTTGAATGATAAGATAAGAAAACGCGTTTCGATGACACAACACCTTCATCACATAGATACAAAATGAAAACTAAATTGAGGTACAACAATTTATATATGACCTGCAACACTGGATTAAGAAAGAGTGAAACTACTTAAAGCAATTCACAGAACTTTTATCTGAATGACTTAGCCGGGAACAAATTAAGTAGGGCATATGAGACCTACGAGGCTGGATTGATAAGTCTCCGGCCTGACAAAGAGATGGCGCCATTAGGCCTACTTCGGAGGTAGCTTTCTACAGTACCATCCTTAGATAGCTTGTAGGTATAGTTTCAGCCCGATCGCCATGTTAGTTTACGTTTGAGAGCACGCTGAACAAGTCGATTCTGTGTTGTTTGGGAAAATGGAAAAATTGGAAAAGTGTGCTCTCATCAAATACTTTTATTTGAAGGGGTTAACGCCGAAGGGCATTAAAGAAGAGATTGATTCAACACTGGGGACATCCTCCCCATCATATTTAACCGTTAAGCAGTGGGTTTCAGAGTTTAAAATGGGTCGTGTCAGCACTTTTGATGGGCCACGCTCAGGACGCCCCGTTGAGATCAAAACTCCAGATATGAGCGAAAAAATTCATAAAATAGTTCTGGAAGACCGCAGATCAAAAGTGCGTGAGATAGCTGAGACCTGTAAGATGTCATATGAACGTGTGCAAAATAATTTGCACCAAAATTCGCTCATGGAAAAGCTTTGTGCAAGATGCAAGACTGAAAATTGATTCGAAAAACCATTCCTATCGCCAATTTGGCGCTGTGTAAGCATAATCCAAGCGAATTTTTGCGTCGATTCGTTACTGTTGACGAAACTTTGGACCACCACTACACTCCTGAAACCAAACAACAGTCTAAACAGTGGATTGGAATAGGGGAACCAAGTCCAAAGAAGGCAAAAACAATTTTATCGGCAAACAAGGTTATGGCTACTGTTTTTTGGGATGCAAGAGTTATTATATACATGATTACCTTGAAAAGGGTAAAACTATCACTGGTCAATACTACGGAGACTTATTGCAACGTTTTAGCCACGATGTGCAAATTAAACTACCTCATTTGGCGAAGAAAAAAAATTTTGTTTCATCACGATAACACCAGCGCATTCTTCGCACGTTGCCATGGATAAAATCTATGATCTGAAGTTCGAATTGATGCCGCACCCTCCCTTCTCTCCAGACCTAGCTCCGAGTGACTATTATCTGTTTCCTAACCTCAAAACATGGCTTGGCGATAAGAGATTTGCGGGCAATGAAGAAGTAATCGAAGCTGTTAATGGTTATAGAGATGGCATTACAAGACTCGAACACCGCTTAATAAATGTATCAGCCTTAAAGGAGATTATGTTGAGCAATAAAAAAAATCTTGAAAACGTTGTTTCTCTTGGTCAGGCCGGAAACTTATCAATCCATCCTCGTATATCTAGTAGAAGACAATCCGTTGTTGACCACTACACTGAATTGACAATTCTGGGGATCATTAGGGAAAATTGAATAACTTTTCTTTCGTTACCATAATGTTTGTGAGCTAACAGTATTGAAAATTATTCACCAATCGAAAATGCATCCTGAAAAAATCAATTGGTACAGCAGTTGTGAAATTTTGCGAATACATGATGAATTCCATAGATCAAAATCACATAGGCTTGAAACGGGTACTATTTTCAGATGAATCTACCTTTCCATTTAACGGCGAGTAAAACCATCAAAACTATCGATATTGAAAAAAATTGGTGATCGAGAATTTTTTGATGATAATCTCACTTGAAGAAGGTACTTAATTGAAGAAGATAAAATTTCATCTGTAGCCACTTTGTTCCGAATAAAAATGCAAATTTATCCAAAAAGACTTTTTGGTTTCAATAGGAAGGAGCAACTACACACTATGCTCTAAATGTGGGCCGATGCTCGGATGACAATTTCTTTTACGAATGTATTGGAAGAAGAGGGCCAATTTAGTGCTTTTTGAAAAAAACATAACTGATATAATTACGTGATTGTGAAAGTTCTAAAAATTATTCCTTGACGTTTTACCGAATTTATTCTAAATGACATGATTATGAGAAGTGTATTCTTCATTGTAACTGATATTCTCTCATCATTCTTATATTTTTCGATATGAGAAAAATTTTCAAGGTGATATCGATGCAAACGCTGGAAAGGTAAAGAAAAGTTTCAGTAATATTGCTTCAAAACCAGAGAAATTATCAGAAAATGAATTTCAACATTTAAAATGGGAAGTAAACTAAATAAATCTGAAAAAGGCTACTTAAATGTATTTTATAATACTCAATATTAGGCGTGTATTAGATGTATGAAGTAAGACATATAACAGTCGGGACGTTCATAAAGCTACTTTTACGAGGCAGGATATAATATATTAATTTTTAATAGCATTGTCCCACGTGCAGTGATGTAGGTTTCGTTCGCAACTGGCTAAATTAGAACGGTTCGTTATTTTTACGTTAATTTATGGCTCGAATTTCAATGAATGATATTAACGATCCTTTATAGCAACCTATCATCAAATGCCGGTTAAGTATCGATTGGACCGCACAAGGAGATGTCAGATCAAAACGGTGAAAATAGAACGCGTGCCCCTGATACCAAAATGGGAAGTCAGTCAGAGCCCCGAATTGTCAAATTCAGTATTTGAAGTAAACTAACTGAATGAGATTACCTACAATACTCAATTACTAAAATTACTCACTCAGTCAATAGATTTGAACTAAAGAAGCTCAACGAAAAAGAATCAGATCTTCTTTGTCTCGAAATGTATGTAAATTGTAAATTGGAAATTATAGTCATTCAATTACTCAGTATTCAATATTTTTTCGACTTACACATCGAAACAATCATGTCGACGTCAATAACTCAACGATCTCAGATATATGTACCGCCAATGGACACCACCCAATTTGCAAATATGTCTGAATCATCCATAATATAGTGACATCAACGTAGCAAAACCCGTGCTTGTTTGATTGTTTCAATGTGTGTTTACTTAATCACAAATGAATGCATTTTTCTTTTATGTAGCTACAAATAAACGGTTTTCGTATCCGATTTTTCCTTTATTAATATTAAATTACTCGAGCTGAATGACTTGTCGGGAATTGTAAATGGGTTGAAAAACAAGCGAGGTGAAAGTGAAATCATGGATGTTAAATTTATTAAATCGAGATTCGGTGTGATTGGAAATGTTCTACTTCATCTTATAAATAGCTCGTTGGAATATGGCATACTCCATGATAAGTTAAGAACTAGTTCTGTTGGTCCGATTCAGAAAGTCGCGAACTCAAAAACTCATGAGAATTTCGGCCCATCAATACTTTACCAGGTATTAAAAAATTTAGAATCTGTTATATATAAATAGCTGATGAAGAACTTGCAGTATAATAATATTCTGATGTCGAACCCATCTGGCTTCAGGCCAGGAGATTCATAAGATTCTACGTTACAGTTACGATAATGAAGAGAAAATTACTAATTCATGGAGGAAATTATGTAGTTGTTGTATTTCCAGAACTTAATCGAGCATATGAAACCATTGACAGATCTATTTTGATAATTAAATTGAAAAGCATTGGCATAGGTGGTCGAGTGCTAGATTGGTTTATTGATTATTTGTCAAACAGAAATCAGGTTACTCCGATCCGTTACTGAATGATGGTGGAGTACCACAGGGAAGTGTCTTAGGACCGCTCTTATTTTTGATTTAAATAAACGATAAATGTTTTTCACAGGGATTTGAGTTCATGAATTTATTTGTTGATGATACACTCCTTTGTGTGTCAAGGGAAAGTTTGGAGAATGCAATAACTGAAATGAATAATTCTTTGGTGTCAAATAGTGAATTCATGAGAACAAATAGGTTGAAAATTAATGCTGCCAAAACTAAAGCTATGATTTTAACAACTCCATACAGGTATTCTAATATTGGTTTGTTTGACCACAGACTAGAAATTGGAGGCTCAAAAATTGAATTTGTGACGGAATTCAAATATCTGGATTTATGCTTGACAATCATCTAACTTTCAAGACTTCAAGAGTATAGTTATAATGAATTTTTTAGAAACTATATTCCTTTAGTCAGGTGTCATCGAATTAGTCGATTAGAAATAGCTTTTTAAAATTCAGTGCAAGATTTGACTTAAACTATCAAACCATATTAACCCATTAGTGCATAAGGTACAAAAATGATGTAAGTTCAGTTATCTTTTTATTTTCTTAGTATATAGTAGTCGTAATAATATAATCAAACAAAATACATTTCATTTTCATATGAAAAAAGTCAAGCGTCATCCGATAAATCGGATTGTACGCACAAGTCACTCAAAATGTATGAAAATTTTTGTAACATAATTTTGATGTAATCCAACTCCACATTTTGTGCAAATGAATTTGCTCTTTCACCCGCAAAATCTGCATAGTCTTTCGGTAGTATAATGTATTCTGGTCAGTGATTGACAACATCGTAACGAGTATCGTTCATTTTTCATCAGCTTACCTTTTGCTGAAGGTTTACCGTAAGTTTGTAGAAGAGACATAGCTATGTTCCTCCTAAAAATCAGAATAGAAGCACAATCCCTTTCTCCTGGACAGATTCTTCTCATCAATAACCAGGAATTAGTCACCGATACATCCATTAAGTAGCAGAATATTGGCCACCAGCAGTTTTTATTATAATTATTATTATTATAATTCACAAAAAGATTTGGTTGAGTAATAGATATTTTTCCTTTACTCCTTTTAGACCATCTCGAACACTATGTGTTTCTGCAAAGGTATCGAAATTGATGGCACAAGTAACTTGTTATCCTTCCATCTGACAAGGCACACGGAGGACTATCCGTCCTCAAATCATACATATCCCTCTCCTGTTTTTGCATAACAGATTTTTCTGTGAGGGGAGATTTGCCAACTCCATTGTCATGGATAATTCTAGTTGCGCAGTATCCAGTCGATGTCAAGTGTTGAAATAAATGTATTGAAGAACAGTAGTTGTCAAAAAAGAACTTATATCCTTGACTCGGCGGAACACTCGCAGAATTGTTTAGAGAAAGAACAATTTCGCTGCCGATTCCAAATTCTTTAACCTTGTCACTTTTTCCTGTGTATAACTCGAAATAAACCAAGTAACCATCGCTGTTACAGAGTGCCCAATTCTTGAAACCAAATCTAATTGGTTTTCCTTTTATATATTGTTTGGCAAAATGACGGCTATAATATGGAATCATAGATTCGTCTATCCATATATTTTTCAGTAATCCACCGTGTTCTCGACAACTCCCATTCAAAGATGTTATGAGAGGACTGAGTTTATACAAACGATCGTCCTTTTCAATGGCTGAATTATCATTCAAGTGAAAAAGCCTAAGGATCAGTTCGAAGCGATTTAGTTTCATGCTTTTCTGTGAAATTATAGGCATGTCATCCAGCGTGGACCAATACAATCTTTTGTTGGGATATTTAGCATATCCTGAAAATAAAAGACCACCTATGAACACAAGCAACTCCTCCACGTTTGTTTTTTGGCTTGAGTCAGCATTTGTTTGTCTCAAAATTCGTGAAAAGGCTGAAAAATCTAAGGCAGATGTTGCTTGTTTCCCATTTTCTGATGGTTGCTTTTCGACACAAGCAACATTCGCATAGAACTCGGGGTGTTTTTCCTCCATTTCAGCGTTTTCGGTTTAGATCTTTTAGTGCTATATCTTCCTTTTCGATTTTCACGTAGGTATTTTGCTAACGGTTCGTCGTCACTCGAGTCATATTCATAATTAGTCGAGGTACTAGCAATGGGTGTTTTCATTCGAATCATTTTCTTTATTTTTCACAGAATATTCGCATTGAGAACTCAACATTTTCGGTCCTAGGTGGTTCAAATTTCCATCAGGCTGATCCCCATCTTCAGGTGGAACATCATATATATCCATTCCATCGTAAAAATCATAATTTTCTACGATATCCAACAATTCAGCAAGAGAGAGTCTGGAAATGAAAACATTTCTTGGTACCGAAAATTTTGAACCTCAAGAGCTGACTTGTGCATAGCATCCGATATATCGGATCTCAAGTTTAAACCCATATATTTTCGAAAAAATATATATCTAAGGCTAGTAGTATATGCAAGAACTATATACTTCCAACTCTTACATGTCTGAAGTGATGATCCAAGGGTTTTGGAAAATACAGGAAAAGTAAAGAAATCAGAATATACTTACCCTCCCGCAATTTTTGGGTAAAGGGCTGGATCCATCTCTGTTCAAACTTTATTTTCTCATATTTCGTTCACTCAGTCACTTCAAAAAGTCCCAAAACTATTACACGACACGTTCAGTTTGCTATTGCACGTGGTAATAATTTTGAGTTTATATGTTTGTGCATGTTTGGTTGACTAATTGATGAATCCGATAAATCGGATTGTATGCACTAATGGGTTAAATAAAAGCTTGGAAAAAGAGAAATTACTCATCGAGTATAGATGCTCAATTTTTCATTCTCCAA
This sequence comes from Cryptolaemus montrouzieri, assembly GCA_013387265.2. Taxonomy (NCBI): domain Eukaryota; kingdom Metazoa; phylum Arthropoda; class Insecta; order Coleoptera; family Coccinellidae; genus Cryptolaemus; species Cryptolaemus montrouzieri. Next base: position 72,619,144 of record JABFTP020000001.1, on the reverse strand, counting down.
GTAACCTGATGTAACTCTAGAGTTGATGAAGATTTATTGATATATCAGAGCAATTCTTCGGATTGAATGGGAAATGGGACAAGCAGTAGGCGTACAGGCATTCCAAGTTAGAGAATGCAAATTACAAAATACAAGTTCCGTAGACATTAGAAATTGAAAAATGATTCTGCATCGACAGTGCTGACAGTGAAACTAACGGTTATTTGCTAAGTGAGCACGGTTATTAAAACCGATGGCACTGACATGACCATTTCTATTTCCATATACAATGGACTCATATTTCTTTTCAACGCTTGTTCGCCAGCTCCCTCTGAGAGGTAACTGTTAAAAAATGGCAGGGATCGCTGTGAGATCGAGATCTACTTGATGAGCATAAAGCAAGGAGGTCGTGTCTGCCCTCTCAAGTTCACGAAACGTATCTCGATCTGTGCTTAGACACGACGAGAGTTATTCACAATGCCACTTGATGTAATTACCCAACGAAATTCCTTTATGTCCCGTTTTATAAACAACGATATCAGATCCCAAGATTCGAAACAAAACAAACCCATCTTTGAGCGAGCAGAACCGTCGATTGCCTTAAACGCTGATTGGAATATCATGAAATAGATAATGATGAGATTTATTTTTATTTTATCTTTTATTGTAGCGGTATTTTCCATATCTAACTGTTCTTCTTGCCACGATCGATTAATTTGGTGAAAAATCTAATTGTCTTTCTCACACCTTGTCGTAGATATATTTTCTCTCGATATTAACGACGTATAATTAGCCAGGACGAATGCAAATAAGAATAACCGTTAATTTGTATGATTATGCTTGTGCAAGTCTTCTGGCTTATCTTTATTAGTTCATGTTATTCGAATTCATGAAGTACTAGCTGATCTTACAGACGTTGATCTCATTTTTTAGGGCTCAGTGCACCAGAATGAAAAATGTAATCACTTTGTTGTGCATCTGTTTGTCCATCAGTTTGTCTGCAAAGACTTTTTCAGGAACACGTACAATGCAGAGTGAAAATTGATATCGAATATTTAGATAGACAATCTCGTATATTCAAAATCTTCTATCCAAAGGTACTTTGAGAATAGAATCAAAACCTATAGGGCAGAAACATACTTTGCCCTAGCTGTAACTACTATTATAGCAGATGTAATGCTGCTATAATAGTAGTTACAACTAGAACAAAATATGAACTCATTTCCTTCACTTCATAACTGCCTAAATTATATTTTTTATTCGAACTTCACGATCAAAATTACCCGATCTGTAGTTTCATACGGAACAGCACCATTCATACTTATAAAACATTGCAAGTTCAATCCGAAATTTTCCATCAAAACACATATGAACTAACAGACGAATGTAAATATATCAGTATACCTAATAATGCTGAATTTGTTTCTTTTAGGTTAGAAACTCATATTATATCAGATATTCTTTCACTATTACAAGTTTTCTTGGATCAAATTATTTCCATGTGGTGGTTAGGTACATACACGATATTCTAATTGCTTTTCACTGGATTGGAAAGACAAATTGAATTGGAAAATTGATCAACTCATACCCGAACATCCTTCACATTAAATAGAAAATAATAATTCAATTCACTTTTCAAGTCTAACATTGTGAAAGAAAAATAAAAATCTTTTCTTGATTTGCCATATGCTATCGCATACTAATAAAGCAATACATAACTCCTCATTTCATCCTTATTAACACAAGATTTCAGTATTTAATTGCCTTTAGCATAGATAAGTTAATATAACTTCATCTCCTGATAGTTATAATAAGGTATTGATTATAATTAAACGCAAATCTTTCAATAAATATTAGAATCCTTCCTTAATAAATAATTTTTCAAGGAAGCTGTCCTGAACGAAATTTATGCCAACAGTAAAATGAAGAGAAAAATTCTATATCTTAACCTACTCCAGATGAGACAGAGAATCTTCAAGTTTTCTCAGAATAATATCGATTTCAATATGTATTCCTGATGAATTAAAATTTGGCAGATACAATTAAATTAAACTAAATCTGACGAAAACTGTAAATTAGGAGTTCTCGAGTTGAACTGATGCGACTGGAATAAATTTTACATAGAAATGTCAATATTGAAATAACTGAACACAAAGCCCTTTAAATCAAAAATCGGATTCAATTACGCAAGTGATTCTTAATAATGTAATCATTCTTCCGGTCTGAAATTCAAAATGCTAAGGAACGAATAGATACAAATTCATCAACCATCAACAATATTTGAAATAGCTTCATGAATTTACCTAAGGTTGTTATTAGTTAGTTTCGAAATTTCTAATTATATCTGCTTCGTTTTTTGCCGCAACTTGTATATATTTCTATATCTACTTGAAAGCAAATCTTGAATTATTGCATTTATATGTTCAATGTTATCAGCTCAGTTATCGTAATCTTGTTTGTTAAAATAGAAAGGTATCGTCATTCAAAATAACTACTACGCAGAATTCAAAACCAATAATAAAAAATCTGTCAGTTTACTTAGTACCTGATACAAATTCTTATCTAAGATCGAAGTAGTATATTAAACAAATTTTATCCACTTGATCCAGAATTTTCTATAATTTTCAGACGGAATATAGGCATGTATATTTTTGTTGAATGTACCGAATCCTTGAATGGAAGTTTTCTTCATAGGTTCCTATAGGCATACTATGAGTGCCCTTTTATCCTATCGTCAAATTGTATTTCTTATTGAATTCTGAGGAAATACAAAATATACTTTAATGTTTTCCTCACACGTTTAATCTTCTTCGAAACGCTGTGACATCACTACATTGATTTTGTAGTAATTAAGTAGATTTTTAACCAACATAATCAATATTTGACTGAGCAAATCGTTTGTTTGAAGGTTTTTATTTTTTGTTTAAATTTGTGTTTGTATGCAATAACTTGATGAGCGTAGAGCATCTATTTTTGAATAAAACGTCATTTTCAGTTGACAGAGATTTTGAGCAATAAGTGCATAGAATGTTTATTTTATTTCACCGTAACATAGAGTACTGAAACCTCATCTATTTGTGAAGGTGAAAACATCATTTTCAATTGACACAGATTTTGAGCTTCTACATCCATCTTCTGTGAGCCTACAACATAGAATATTTATTTTATTTCGTCTCAACTGCAGATATACTTGATATTCGCCACTGAAAGTTATTCTTGAAGAAACCAAATCTATATGAATGTAGCCTTCTTCCATATTTCAATATATACACATGTTTAATTACTCGTTGGGTTCACTTATTCCGCAACTTGCAATTGAAGCAGTGAATTCCATGAAACTTTCTCGAAGTATACTGTCGAATACGCTCAGAACTTTATGGTTTTATTGAAACAGTGATTTACGATGTTTACAATTGAATTTTCTGACTCCAGAAGGCGAAGAGCTGACCCAATTCAAAAGACAGATTTATTGACAAATCAGTTTAAGTGGAAAGTCTAAATGTATTGACAGCAACTAGATATAATAAATCAAGACTATATTTTCTTTGAGGGAGCTTCAAAACTGTAAACGAGTATCTAAAGTTTATAGTTTCGTGAGTAGCGTAAATCTTGGAATAAATAGTTCTGAACATTATTTACAATGCTGTAAAATTATACCGGAACCTTATTGAGCAATAAACTAATAAAAGGGCAGTTAGTACATAATTTTACCAGGAACATTTATTGTCCGAGTTTTTACTTCATGTTCTTATGAAATCCGAATTCAATTATAGCAACAAATTTTTAGAGGTTCAGAAGGTATTTGCTCGGGTATTTGTATATACAGTGTGCAGCAAAAGTCCGGAAATAGGGTCGATATCTTTGAAACTAAGAAGAGAAACTCATTTCTGTCAACGGAGTTGTGATTTGCCAGGAGGGGCTACCTATTTGAGTTATGTTTGAAATTTTCAGCTAACTTGGGGTGGGGATGGGAGTAGGTAACCCCAAAATTTCAATAGGAAACATCAATACAAAGGTATTTGAAATAAGTTTTCAAAACAGTCCTTAAAACTGAAATCGGATAATTAGTTTAGAAGTTACAGTAAAATATTTGGTTTTTTTCCGGTTCTCTTAGCTTTATTCAAAATATTTCCTACATTACTTTAGCTTCGAGTTGCTGAGGTTCAATCCCAGTAGAAAGTTCATTCTACAAGATTGAATACTCGCTAGAGCTCTCGATTAAACAAAGCGTTTCGAAAGAAGCCGCCAAATCGGAGTACATTAAAAGACTCAAAAGTCCGAATTTTCAAATGGAAATACTCCTATTTTTACACATTGTTGGATTCTTATTTTCAATACGCTTGAAATCGAAAATTCGAGAAATTCACTAATTTCCGTTGTAGGTCACAAAAACCTATATGTGAGCCTGTATGTAGCCGTAAAGGAACTGTCAGAAACTCGTACCAGTGTTTAGAACACTCATTCAGGCGAGAATATCTACGCCACTGAATATTTCAACTATTTCCGTAGGTTTTCGAATAGTTTCAAGTGAAATAATTATTCTAGCGGCCTCCATGTGATTTTTTCCCGTGGGGTTACTTAAAAAACCAGGTTTATTCGTGCGATAATATCGAAACACAGAGAAAATCATCGAAAACTGCAGAAATATTGCTCCAGACGTACTACGACATGTAAATGAAGCTTGGAGAGGAAAATTGGAACAATGTGTTTAACAAAATGGCGGTGAATTTTGAAATTCTGTATCTACTATATTCGGTCGTTATCAAAATAAATAACTGAAAGCATACTAATATAATCTAATTTCTCTTCTTTTCCTCTCCATATTTCTCGTAATGCTATAGAGATGACATGAAATTCAAGGGTTAACTTAAAGGTGCATCTTTTCAGTTAGGCGAACACGACGTCCATAACATACTCAAAATCAAGTTATGTATTTGTGACCTACAGGGGGAATTAGTGAATTTCTTGAGTTTCCGATTTTCTGCTGTGCTTTCTGAATTGGATATTGAATTTCATTTTCACTGATTTGTCCGTAACAGTATATCAAAGATCTTTTTGACTTTCAAGCGTATTGAAAATAAGGATCCAACGTATGTGTGTAAAAATAGGAGTATATTCATTTAAAAATTCGGAATTTTGAGTCTTGAATGTTCTCCGATTTGGCGGCTTCTTTCGAAACACTTTGTATAATTGAGAGCCCTAGCGAGTATTCAATCTTTAAATATAAAGTTTCTACTGAACTAATTATCCGATTTCAGTTTTAAGGACTGTTTTGAGAACGTATTTCAAATACCTTTCTATTGATTTCACACGATAGGGGTTGCCATTTGAAATTTTGAGGTTACCTACCCCCATCCCCAACCCAAGTTAGCTGAAAATTTCAAACATAACTCAAATATGTAGCCCCTCCTGACAAATCACAACTCCGTTGACAGAAATGAGTTTCTATTCTTAGTTTCAAAGATATCGACCCAGTGCGCGGACTTTTGCCGCACATTGTATATTATGTACGTTCAATGCTTAGGAAACCTTCAGATTTCGTACACTTTCCAGTTTTTGTGCGTACAACTTTAATACCCTTGAGGATGCATTACCCAAACTATTCTTTTAATATACCAACTTACCCGTTCAGTACTGTAGCTTTAATAACGATATTTTTTCTTGGGCGTTAGTTCTAAGAATATTTCTTTATGTTGAAAATACAGAGCGAGGTTCGACCACTGCTTATACAGATATATAATTTTAATTATAGCCATCATAGATAATCGAAAAATATGAAAACAAAAGAAATTGAAAAAAACGACCTCGATTGTCGTCTAAAAGATATATAAAAAAGAATGATGCCAGTTCATTCTTGATTGCTGGTGATGACCATGTAGAAACTTGAATTTTCTCCAGTAAAAAGTCAGATATTTTGACGGAACTTTCAGAAGTTGTCTGCAATTTGCTTAACTGCCAGAATGATAAGTGAAAACGAAAAACGATGATAGTAAAGAAGAGATTTCAGAAGAGCGAATTATAAAATTATAGTATTAGTTATTTATTTCCAAGATGTTATTCAAAATTTAAAGTTTTGATAGAAATATTAAAAACTTAACATGCAAAAACTGAAACTAAACTCGCAGGAACAGTGTAAGATTCGGAAGGGATGGAAAGGATGAAATGGTACTCAAAAATATAAACAAGATGGCGATATCCTGATAGAATGAACCCAAAATATTGACTTTCGTGATGGTTTTTTTACTCAAGAAATAATCTTGAATCAGCACTGTTTTTTGTGCAAAAATATTGCTTAATCACCACACATAAATTTTTCTTTTTCTTTTTTGTTGAGTTTCGAGGGGCTTTTTGCTGTCAATGGCTGTTGAATACAAAGTAATCATGGAGGCCTATCAAAATTAAGTATTTTTATTTATCATTTTCACAAAATTTAGTAGGTATACTTTTATCGGAGTTCTTTTTGTAGTGAAGTTACGTTTTTTGTAACAAACCAAAATGAATAGTATTTGCAGCGGCATTATGTCTCTCAAAATAAACTGCATTTCATTCGAGTTCCCGAGAAGTAAATTCAGTTTGGGAAAGATATTGTTAGGCGTTTTATTTCTGCAGATAATATTAACTTTTGTTTCTCATGAATCAAAAAGAACCTGCTATTCCATCAAATCGTCTCAAAATGTCCCAATATTCAAAGAATGAACCTTTTCAGTTTTGACTGCGTGTGAATCATAACTCAATCTTCTAATTTAAAATAATTCCAACCAAAACCATAGACGTCAAGATGGTGAACGATAATGTCCCCATATATTATCGGGTCACTGACAAATTACCCATTCCCGAAAACGACCACCAGAAAACTATACAAAAACAATAGTGGTTCCTATGTAACACAAACTCCTATCGGACGTATTGTATAACGAATAGGCCCACCCCGTCGCTTTATTTTTATAGCTTTCTGAAACAGAAACTACCGAGCCAGCTTTCCGTGTCGCAGGAGGTGGTAGGAATCGAAGATTCTGCCCCAACCCACCCCCATAAAGATATCACCTGGAACACACCCAATTACCTACCTATTTGTTTATTGTGAAACATACGTGGGGTTGGGGATAACAGCTATATTGTCAAATTCTCCCTGATTTACGACAGGGACCAAAGTTTAAAGGATATATCGTTGGTGGAAATATATCGTTGTTTCAAATATATCCCCTATCGACAAATATCGTGAAATTTGTTATATATGGTGATTTATTACGAGAGAGTATATTTTCGTATTGGGTTTTACACACGAACATGGTTGTATTTCATTCTGTTAACTTGATTTTTGGAGATATATACTGCTCATTTCAATGCCCGAAATGGAAATGTGTAGATTTTCAGATAGAGTCTTTATATGTTGAATTTATTGTCTGCAATGATATATCATCTAAAATTAATAATTGTTGGTAACAAAATGTACTCACTTCATCATTGTTTTGTCTTATTTCATACGAAATAACATTTTTCTTTTCAGTACTTGTTTTGTTGGTGTTTGTGGTTGGTGAAACATTCCAAAAAATTATTTCAAATTGTTGATTAATTCTATTTCAACGGATACAAATATAATGTCACCACTAGTCTAGCTTAATCAAAAAATATGTGATCTAAGTAACTATTACCAATAATTCTAATCAAAAGAACAATTTTTGAGTATTTTATAAGTCTCTGTTTTACTCATTCATCTCAGAAATTGGCATCAAATGAAAAGTCGATCTACTGAATATCAGTTGACTGATTTAATTCATTTAAAGAATATTTACACTTATTAACGCTTTTCAACGACTCTGCACCTTGGTCAAACAGATACAAAGTAATACTTAAGTGAGCTACAACATTTTATGTATGATTTAAACAATCGCATTAAAAGTGACTAAAACTACCCTAAGCAAATCCGAAAGAAACATTATCTAAAACTCTTAGATGAGAAAATAAGTAACGAAGAAATATTCTCCAATTCCACTTGTTCATTTAACAAAATGTTGGAAAGTTTAAATTAGGGATTCCTAAGAATTAATATCGAGTATTTTGTTTGATAAATGTAAAATTCCCAAATTATGATTTTCTTCCGTCGAAATTTCAATGAATTTTGGCGGTTAATTTAATTAATTTAGATTGCCCCAAATATTTTCTTGTTTTGAAGACTTTTCCAACAAGGAGCAAATTCAAACAAAATAACTATTTTTATTGTTTGAATCAGGATGAATCCAACCTAACCTAAACAAACTACCTTTAGAAAAAAACGACATTCTGTTTTTCTGAATTTCAAAATTATCTGAGAAGCTTTTCTACTTTTTTGCAAATTGAAAACTAGCGGTCGTTACTTCATGGTATTCCATTTCGAATTATAAGTAAATAAAGAAAAATTCTTAACTCTTAATTATGTATTTTAGTAACGAGTTTCGACGACTCTGCGTCTTCATCAAGCATGCGCAAAATAAACTTAAACTAATGTACTTGATTTGTATATGAATTGAAAGTGAATGAAACATAAAAACCCCACGCAATTGGAAACGAAAATGAGGGAAAATATTGTCGAAATCTACATGTTGATTCAGGCAGTTGGACTGTTTAAATTTTTTAATATAAGGATTCCCAAAAATTTATTTCACTGGATGTAAAATTTTTGAATTTGGTCGAATTTATGGTATTCTTCGATTCAATGATTTGCGTGATTGGAATTAGTTTTTTATCGATAAAAGTACGTTAAAGTCCATCGATTGTAATATTCAAATTTCTTAAGAAAGAAGTTGTATACAAGATACTCCTTCTTTCCATCATCAATTTTAATTTTCGTTACTGTCAAGGTCTATAGATAAATTATTATTGGTTCCAAAAGAGATTTGTAATTTCAACTTCTGGAGTGAGCATTTTAACTTTCCGAATGCATGTGAAGCTACTATATCGAAGTTTTTCATTGTTCTATTGCTGCATGATTTTGCCTTTCAGTAAGTAATTTGGTAATTTGGTGATATCTGAATATTAGCCTTCAATTAGAAGAATATTTAACAAAATGTGTATGCTGTGCTGTTGATCCATTTTATTTTTATGATGAAACGAAGAATTATGAGTTACATTATCAGTAGGAAATGCTTTGTGAAAAATGAAAAATACATGTCTAATATTTCATTCATTAATAGTTAAATCTTAAAAGTTAAATCAATTTGCTTCATTTCAGTAGGGAATTTTATCTTAGAATGAATTGTATTTATAAATTTCTGAAATCGAAATAACTGTTGGCCAGTTCCAGAAAAACATACATACCTATCGAAATCAATTCAGGAAATGCTAAGATGACATATTAGATTTGAACTCTCAGAATTTATTCAAAAAAATTTATAGTAATAGTGTGGAGGTGGGGGGGGGTCTAGGTGAATTTTCCAAAAGCCAGTTTGAAAGGTAAAATGTAATCATAACTGAAGAAGTTGTTTCAGACCCATTTCTAGAAACAGTATTGACTTATAGAATCCACATTACTATTTTTATTCTATTTTAATTTTTTATTTATTCTATTCTATTTTTAATTATACTGAAGGAGTTATTAGGTGGGATGAAAGTTCTGGGCATTGGAAGCAACTGATGTGGCGGTTTGCAAAAGATGAATATTATTTTTGTCTTTGGACATAGTAAAACGCCATCTTCAAAATCTAAAAGATATTTCTTCTCCGGGTTTGGACCAGATTTCGCCACTATTGTTGAAAGAATGTTCTGATGGATTATCGTTTCCTTTGGTTTTAATTATGTCCTGTACTCCCCGTGCAAATATGCTACCACCGATTTGGAAAACCGCATCAGTAACGCCGATTTTCAAAAAGGGTAACAAACTCGATCCATGTAATTGTCGACTAATCAGCTAAACACTCATAGTCTGCAAGGTCATGGAATGTATAATCGTTGAAGATCTTTCTGGTTTCTCCTGAGAAATTATATAATCCCGAAAGAACAGCACGGCTTCGTCAAGGGTCATCCAACCGTCACTAACCTGATCTGGTGTGTGAACAAACGGACTGCTGCTTTGGGTAAAAAGATACTGATCGACATCATATACTTAGATTTGGCAATCTAATCAAAGCAATTAACACCTACGCCATTCCAGTATTGCTTTACTCATTTGGAATAATCAGATGGACTAAAATAGAACTGGATGATATTCAAAGGCAGACTCGAACGATGCTGACAAAGTTCAACAATCCCCATCCAAAATCTTCTGTGATGAAAAACTTTGAAGCTTGAACTTTGACGAAGGAGGACGCGGATTAATGGATGTTGTCAACTTACACACCGAACAGATTAAAAATCTTTGAGAATTCTTCTCTGCAAAAGCTCGCACTTCTGACCTCCATAGAGTGGTATCGTTGGCTGATAAGGGATATACACCTCTGAATCTTGCTACCAGTGATGACTTGCTGAATCTACCGTTCCTATCAGATACTGAAAAACAAGAGCAATGGTCAAGAAAGGAATTGTATGGACGACATCACCATGAGATTAATCAACCACACATCGACAAAGAAGCTTCCAACAAATGGTAGATGAAAGGGGAATTATTCGCAGAAACAGAAGGATTCCTTATGGCCATTCGAGACCAAGTCATCGCTACGAACAACTACGAAAAATTTATAATTAAGGACGGAACATTACAAACAGATAAGTGCAGGAAATGTCCGGCTGCGAACAACTGGCCAATACTGACTACCTTCACAGTCATAATCAAGTGTGAAACATTATCCATCAGAAACATGCACACAAGTACGGACTTCTGAATGTCGGCGCCTGTATTGGAAAATGACTCTATCAGATTATACTACAATAGGCCTCTTATGGCTGACAGAATGGTGGTGAATAATAAGCCGGACATAGTGGTGTATGATAAGAGAGCCAGAACAGCAATGCTGCTGGTGGAAGCTGCCATACCGAATAATAACGTGCTGAACAAAATCCAGGAGAAATAGTCCGAATACAGAGACCTTGCCTCGGAACTTGCTATTCAAGCAGATGCGGCACCTCGATCAAATCGATATCGTTGCTGTTATCATTTCTTAGACTGGGTTAATACCCGAAAGTTTGCATTATAGTCTTAAGAAATTAGAATTGAAAAAGAATACCTATATAGAAATGCAAGAAGCTGTAATTCTTAATACTGTAGTAGAGTGATAAAATTTATATCAAGTGTATTGTAATCTTTGATTGCTGAATCTGGAAAAGGTAAATTATATCCAGCTTACAGCTGAGATAGTGCACAAGTCCATGACAAAAATAATAATAATAATTAGTATAAATTTGTGATAGAATATTCAGATTCGAATCGGAAATATTGTTTTATGAAATCAATTAAAACGTCAGATGTCTTGGTAGCAGGAACTGGGATGTAAGACAGTATTAGTGTAGTGTGGTATCAAAGTTTATGAAGTTTGTTGTGCGAGTAGAACTGAAAAACTAGTGGATTATTAACTATGAGTTTGGTTTTGGATGTGTCGTATAGTAAAAGGTCTATATGTTTTATTGAATTTTCTATTTCAATTCGGAATTTGTTCGTTATATCCGAAGGACCTTAGATGAATCTTAAGAATCAAGAAACGCTACAATTTTAGAAATGTAATCTATCCAACTTTTCTCTTCATAAAAACCCAGATTAGATTATTACATTCAAAAAAGAAGAACAAATCGGTCCAACTACCATTAATGGTTTAGTTTTGCATGACAAACAGATATTCATAGATCGAGGATCGTAATGCCAAATTTCAGATTCTTATGTCACTTGTTTGTTGAGAGAAATGGCAAAGACTATCATCAGAGAATTCTTTTTACGTTTGAAAAACGAAATTTCATATTACGCGTTCACAGTAATAGTTGCAAATTTTCCATGTCACAATATCAAACAAATCACATATTAAAAAGAATTAGATATTATAAGAACAGAAATTTAAGACTAATTATAATTCGTTAACTGAATCGTGAGACTTTAACTGTATTCATATACATCGCCAAACATCGTATTGAATATGTATGAATGTAAAATTAATGAGCAATCCAAACGTTCTCATTTATATTCCGAATTACCTTATAATTGCTATAAATAATTAAATTTAAACCACATGAAATAACTCGTCTCGAATCCAATGAACTCGTGACTTTCAAGCCAAGTACGATTATTGGCTGGGAAATTACAAATAAAATACTCAAGATCCTCCTCCTCTGGCATGTGTCCATAATTTGATGTAAATTTAGACTTTCCATGAGTTCACATTACTCTTGCCATTAAGTCTGTTAATAAATCTTAGTTCCTTCCATATTTGATGTACGTGAGGTTCTAAAGAAATTATGAATTTATTTAGACTGATCTAAATAGAATAGATTTCAATACAGGGTATTTTTAAAAAAAGAGGGGTTTTAGCTATGGACATAAATTGTGGTTTTCAATATTTCTCAGCAATCGGAAAGGGGCATTAGCTTGAAATTATGTAGAAATCATCAGTTGAGCTATGGGTTTTATGACAACATCTAAGTTTTCTGGAAATGGGTGAACGCCGCCACTCCTCGGTTCTTTATTAGAATTTTTTAGAAAAGTATTATTTTGTCTATGATATAATTATCTCAAGCCTCGTTTCAATAGAAAACTTTTTTTTCTCGAAAAATGCATGTTCTTTAGATAAGAAAGTAAATTATACACGCACTTATAACTAAAATTTACACAGACTCTGAATCGGAAAAATTGAAGTATGCTGCTGTTGTTTATAACGATCTCAATATAATATGATTCTTTTGATGAATTATTTGTTTATTTAAATAAAAGTTTTAAATGATTTCTGTTGAAAAATGATGACTTTATGAAGAACAATGGTATTTTATTCAGTTTTATATGAACAACCTACTTAATCTTTTCCGATTCGGAGTTTGTTGAAATTTGGCTGCTGAAGATTATATAATTTTTTTTTAAATGAAATGCATTTTTCGAAACGAAACAAAAATGTTTTTATTGAAACGAGACTTGAGAAAAAGATTATTTGTTGGCTAATTCTTGCATTCCAAAAGAGCTCGGTAACATTCAGAAGTGTGAAATAAGAAGATGAGTTTATGACGGAAAATATCAACAATTTTCGGGTTAATGAAAAATTAAAAAATTCTACCATCTTCAAACATTCGCGAGGAAACCAATCAACTAGCATCGAATGGTTAATAATCATTTTCAAAATCAAGTGTTTCCTCCCCGGGCCCTAATTACTGGCAGTATATGTCTCGGAAGCCCCTCAAACTAATTTTGGATATACTCTTGAGCCACTGAGTTCCAAATTTCAGGAAGCAGATTTTCTAGTTGTTGGAGTGTTCTACAGGTTGTCTCAAACATGTTGTCCCAAACATGTTCTATGGGATTCAAGTCGGGATTTCTGGCTGGCCATCTTAAAATATCAATTTCGGCATTTTATAGAAATTCTGTAACTACTCTAGCTGCATGAGGCCGAGCATTATCATGCATATAAATAAAGTTTTCGCCAATCAATGGGCCAAAGATACAACATGGGGTTCAAGGATATCTGCGATGTTTCTGGCCGCTGTCATTCTTCCATTATGCACTAGGACTAACTCAATTCGACCATGGAAAAAATGCCTTCCCACACCATTACTGAGCCGCCTCCGAATTTTTGGGTTTGCCGGATATTGCATTGCTGATACCGTTCCCCAGGTCGTCTATATACAGGCATGCGTCTATAATTTGATACTAGACAGAACCTGGATTCGTCGGAAGAGAGAACGTGCGACCACTCTGGAATACCCTAATTTCCATGTTCCCTCGCAAACTGAAGTCTTGCAACTTGATGCTCTTTGGTGAGACGCGGGCCGGTCTGATATCGTCTTCTCTGAGTCTGTTCCTAACACTTTGCATGAAATATGCACATTCTGGAAAGTACAAGTTCATTTTGTAGCATTCTAGCCGTACAGTGCCGAACTCTTAGTGAAGTTAAACGAAGCCAACGATCATCAACTGGTGTTGTTATCTGATTTCTTCCCTGTCCGGCCCTTTTTCCATATTGCCCTGTTTCGAGGTACCGATTAATTGCTCTTGAAATAGTGCTTTGGTTAACATTCAACAAGTTAGCCACGTAACGTTGGCTTCGCCTCCCTCTAGAAGTGTTACAATTCTTACCCCTTCATGATCATTCGAATAGCGCCCAGGACGTTCAGCAGCCATTACAATAAATTCAAAGATTCGAAAATCAACAAGAAACATAGAAAACTTGCATTAATTTAGTGTGTAAACTGAAGAGAAATTGAATGAACACTGATAGTCAAATAAACCCATTCTTGTTTCAGACGTGTTTGAGATCATATGGAAACAAATCTTACTAACTACATAGATTTTTTCCCCCTCATATGTCGTTGTCATATGTTGACAAAGAAACTGCGATCGAGCTGCTTAATCGATTGTGGAATTCAGAATACCAGGTGATGCGACAATTTTTGTGGTGTGTGTATTTATATAAGACCTTGCTGAACTGGTGATTTCTTGAGAATTTCAACGTTATTGTAATTTTCGTTGTCGAAGAAAAATTAGAAATCATATTTGGTCTCCCCTTTCAACATCCAGAAAAGGAACCAGGTCCGTGTAGTTAGGAAACACCCTGTGTAGTTCAACAGTTTCTATTCTAAAATAACATGCCTAGTTTGATGGAATGAGAGGTTAAAAATAATCACGCATCAGTAGTGCCCGACATGAGAAGATAAAGAAAATTTAATACACTTAGTTATTCACGAGAGCATTAAGGGTAAGCTGAAGGGTAAACCCCATAACGTTAAGGGATACGCCTTAATTTTCTTGGGACGGTACTCGGAGCATTGCAAGAGATTACGTATAAAATCGAATCTAGGGGCATCCATCGCGTGGTTTGGGTGTATTAATGTTACGTATGGAAACGCAAGGGTGGCACCTAACACTCTGTCGACAGAACCATTCATATAATCTCTAAGTTACTTTACAAATAAGGGCAATAAATTTGCTTTATCGCAAACCGTCGGTGCAGCTAGAGCAAAAAAAGGATATCATATTTCCTCAGTTGAATGGAACATCGGACCGGGAAGAAGGGGGAATGTTTCGTATTTCGCACACCCCGATCTCAAATCGAGGCCCAAAATCGTTTAAGAGGATTGCGCTGTAATCACGATTCACCGTTATTGCCGCAGTGTTAACAATAACAATGAAAATATAAATTCTACTTACTGTAGATGAAACCTTCACGACGATTTTGTTGGAAGAGGGCCAAGAGAAATGTACGAGGCCATGAAAATGTACCAACATTTTTATGTTTAGATATATAGGAAGATTCAAAAAAAACCCCAAGCCCTAAATATGCATCACAGTCTCAACTTTACAACAGAACGCTTGATGGTAACTACTTAGCAAACAAGAAATGTAGGTAATAATTTTCGTATTGAATCAAAATATGAGGTATTCATCTTCATGACTTTTAATGATTATTATGCTTTTGATCTTACCTAAATGAATGAATAACATTCTTTAGACGTCTGAAGAAACTACTGTGTTGTGTGAACTCGACTTATTTTTCTTTTAATTGAAGGTACCAAATGAATCTAATTGTCTATTTGTACCTGTAAAGCAACAGATTATGTCTTCCACATATCTAAACTAATAAATGCACTGTTTCGCCAGCGGATGATTATAAATTATTTTGTCAATGTTATCCGTGAAAATTTCCGCTAGTAAAGGACAGAGGATTACCCATTATCAAGCCGTTGTTACTCACTTTGCTCATAGCTTAAATTAAAATAACTTTGTTGTAAACATACTTTTAAAAGATTCATAAGTTCTGTTTGTATAATGGGATTTACGTTATTATTCTGCAGAGCTCGGATAATCAATTTCAATAAATCATGAGGTGGAACTCTAAAGTAAAGATTAACTACATCCCAGGATATTAGTTAAGCATTATATGGTAGTACACTACGTTGAATTTTCTCTATGAGATCTGAAGAATTCTTGATTGAAAATTTTAGACTGATATGATGTTTATAAGATTTAATGAATGTTTGGCTGCTGGAGCTGCAGCAGTTTGACGAGAGAATGAAGTTTTAGTGACTGTGGATGATCAAATAAAAGTTTGTTTCTTTGATTGTTCGGTATTCAAGATTTGGCATTCTTCGAGACGTGTTTAATATTGCATTGAAATACATTCTTGATTTTCTGGTAATTTCCAGTAAAATTTTTTGCTTCAAGTAAATAACTCGAGTTGTTGAACGATGATTTTCAGTAGAAATTGTTTTAGAAATAGGTACAGCTGTAGTGATATTAATGAACAGAAAAATTATCGTTCAAATTCGTTTGAATCTATTATTTTCATTATGTTCCCTTTGAAATTGTGTTTATCAGATACCTGAATATTGTGTTTAGTTCAGTAGATCAGTAAGTGTGATGTTTGCCTATTATATTATATATAATTTGAAAATATTGAAATCAAGTAACAACCGCTATCCAAGAAAACTATGAAAGTTCCTCAGAAAACTTGGGAATTCCCAAAAACCTTCTTTCGTCTCTAGTCTTTAGGCTATGACTCATGATTCGACGCACGAAAATCGTAAATTCTTAATTTTTGTTCCCTATGATGCTGAAAGAGTTTTGAAGGAAGAGAAATATTCGGGGCCTTGTAAAATACATCGAAAAAATCAATCAAACTAAAAATTATTATTTTTGTAAGCCCTGATTGAAGAAACGATAATATTGTATCAGTTTGTTTGTCATTGTTTTAGCCATAATTTGTTAAAATTCCAATTTTCAGAAAAGAAATGAAAGAAAATCGGAAAATAACTGACGATCAGACATTTTTCGTTGGTTCGTTTTGATTAATAAATAAATTGCAAGAAATTGAAGATCTAGAAGAAAACTAAGAAATTCATTGATATTTGATCGGAGAAACATCTGTGGCATCAGCTAATTATGAAGAAATAGTAAACAAAACAAAAATTTTAATTTAAGGTATTGTCTACTCTATCGTTAAAAGTACTATAAGAATTTTCAAATAATCCAATAATAAAATCAATTTCAGTTTTACCACAAAACCTTGGGTATCATCCCGGTTCATAACGGAGCTGGGTTAATACATCCTGACCACATGTGAACAGGTCATAAAATCCTATCTCGGACAGAATGATCGAGAAAACTGGCATTATCTCATCGACACTCAGCACAATAACATCTCAACCAACCATTATTGTAGTAACGTACTATCACTATCAACCATACAACATCATTCTTAGTTATATGTACGAATTATCATATTAGTATAGTGAATTCAATAGGTGTATATATTACGAAGCGTTCTTCTTTATAAGTAGAACCCAACCTGGCTATAACCGAGCAATTCAATGATTGGTCCTTCCAGCCGGATCTAGTCTTCAGCGTGATGAACAATTTTCACCAACAATCCCGACGGATCCTATTCAACAACACTGCGGAATCATCATCCAAGAATCAGCAGTGAAACTTTCCAGTCACTCAAGCGCCAGTGAATCCTGTTCACATCTAGTTAGGCGTATATACCAAGCTCCGATATGAACCGGGGTGAAACCCAAGGTTTTGTGGTAACATTTAGTAAGATTAATGATGTAGCTTTGAATATTCTAAAAATTACCTTCTCGTTATCTTAGACCTCAAGAGCTCAGATTTTGATTTTTATAGGTTTGGTAAGAGCATAAGGTATAGATGGCCGGAGAATTGTAGGTTCTTTCGAAAATGTAATGCAAGTTGCAAAATTGATAAATTTTGTATATTTATTAATAAAACTGTTGGGCTGATTGAGAATATGTTTTCTCATGGAAAACTTTGGTTGGAAAGAAGAGTAGTCGTTGTCAAACTCTAAATAATGGTCTTCCACATGAATCTATTCTTAGACATCTACTGATAAATGTATATATAAATGATATTCCTTGAACTTCGTCTATCAACCTCATTTATTGCGACAATATTGATTTCTTTCGGTCATTATAACTTCGAAACCGTCGAACAAGTTTGGATTGCCGATCTGGAGATTTTGAACAAATTCTTCACATATGTCTTTGCTCTGAACTTTCGAAAACTGTTGTATCATATTTCGTGACTCGTGGTTTGGTATTTTCCATAGCTGGGCAATGTCGCTCTATTCGGTTAAATAGTGCTTATTTGAATAGGATTCACTCCCAATTGCATTATGCAATAAGAATTATAACTGGAACCATCAACCGAACTCCACATATCTGCTGATAATCACCTTCAAAAAAGAGCTGGTATAAGTATCACTCTCTCCGACAGTTTTCCCAGTCCTCAGTAGCTTCATAGTTTACCTCTATTCAAATTGAAATTTTGAAAACCGCTTCGGTCGCTGGATTTTTCTGCTCATTTCTTTCCATGCGTTAGCTCTTTGGAAAAGCGAATTAAAATACGTTGTTATAGCTATAATCAGAGCGACAATAAGTTAATGAATCATAAGCTGTACTGTAATGGTGGATAAACAATGTTTTTTACGCGAGTGGCCAAAAATATTTTATACCAAAGTTTATTTCATTTTTCCAATTTTAATTTGGAGTAATACTCAATTTTATGGAACAACTACATAGAGGATTTTTTCCTGATTTTAACTTATGAAAAACTTTTTTGAACTTTAAACCTAAGACAATTTTCAAGAAAAATCTTATATTGTGGATTCAAAGGCCACCGTAAAATTGCGCTAACGGTAGAAAGCCATAATTCATCTAGTTCCGTTCAATTTGTCCGAATTTGTCCACCATTTATAGTGCACCTGGGTCCCACAATAACACGCTCGATCGGACTGCGTCGAAGTCTTTTGTTCCAGCAAAGCTGTCAAAGCTCAAATCCCTGACATTCTTTTATTTTCGGACGTTCCCTATGTCGCGCCGCATATTTGTGCCTTAGTGTGGATACTTAAGTCGCTTATTTATCCAAACAACAATGAATAATGGTAAATCCAGGTGTCGTCGTAACAAAAGCTTCGCCTCGAAGGTAGACAAATCTCTAAGGTTAGAAGGTGCTGAAAATTACACTCTTTGTGTAGGGATTGAATTTCGAAATGGAAGCACGTTAAACCGTAAAATCGAATTCCTCATTCTTTTATCAGAATTCAAACGCTGGACTTAATGCGTACTACCTTTTCGATCTTGACTGTTCAAACAGTTGATTTTTTAAGCGATGCGTGTTGCATTGAATCAACATTGACACTTTTCCCATGTCAGACAAACATTTAGACATACTTCATGTAGAAAGGAGTGTTACTGAAATAACATATTAATTAGAAATAACATTGAATTCAATTAGAAGTGTTACCAAATTTGCCATTCCTTTGTCGTAACCTAAATGATACTACTTCGGACATTCTGAAAAAACCGCCAAGTTGTTCCAGCCGTTCTCAAATGAGCTGCTAATTACTTATATTTATGATCTTGGTCTTTGAATCTTCCTTATATCGGCTGCGATGAACTGTTAGGTCAATTTCCATAAACTTTTCTCCTTTCTTTCTTATTCCTACGTAATGTTTCTTTCAGTAAAACTAAAAAGCTGAAATCAGATGGTGCTGAATTGGGGCTGTAAGAAGGTTGAGGTAGTACCAGTCTATTGTTTTGAACGCTTCGCCGGTCTCAAAACTACTCTGAGTAGTCTTGACTGACAATTCATTATATGCTACTCTTTGAGGTAACGGTGTTCGGCTATCAGTGATCATTTAGTCAACTTACAATCCGAACTCCATCGTTATATTTAATTTTGAGCTTATGGACAAAAAAAAACTGAAATACTACATAATCAGGATTCATTCTAGAGATACCGATTTGAAGTCCTGAAAATACTAATTTGAGCTTTTTTTCTGAACGAACTCGTCTATTAGTCAATGTCCCACGAACATTGAAATTATTGAATGTTTTTATTTCATAATTAATTCTTACTCTTCATCAATAAATTTGGATATTCTGCACTTCATTTCAACTTGTTAATTGAAAATTGCTTGCTTACAATTAGCAATTTACAATATTTATTTTACTAAAATATTTTCCAATCATCACAACGTGTTTCTATTGAATATTTAATGTACTTATACGAGTGAGTATATCACACAATATGATAAAAACATTTTTATACACAAAATTGATAAATAATCAAACAATGGATTTGAATTGTTCGACGATCTGCATATAAAAGTATTTGAATAATTTCATCTTTGAATTTTGAATTTCATTCCAATGAATTGTTATTGGAATGAATCTAGCGTACAAAAATTTCATAAAATAATATTTAGCAGAAATAATTGAATGACAACTAAATTAAGCAGACAATGAAGATATATATCTCTCTTATATCTTTTATATAATATTACAATCTGTAAGGTTACAACATCGTAGGTTAGACTAGAGAAATAATTACTGATGATGGGATGGAAGGAAAATGAAATAGGGTTTTGCCCAATTCATGAAACTCTGAGCAGAAACAAACTTTGTTGGACTTCCATTAATTCTTTTCGAAAAAAAAATTAGAAGGACATCCAAAAAAATTCAAAGTCGAAAGTCTACAGTAGGTATTGTCACTTGATGATTTTCGTTTCTCAAGACAATCCAGGGCATTTCTAGAAATTGAAGTCATAAATCCGGGCGTAGCGATGCAACTAAAATTTTCCATTCGATCCAACTTGTCTATCGAAGTTTCTTGCTCCTCCCGACAATGGAAACTTGGAAACCAACATTCTCTTCGAGATTTTTCTCCGAAGAAAGAAAGTGAATCACGTCAGCCCCTTCACAGAATACTTTACACGTTTTCTGAATAACTTGATTCCAACAATAAAACTTCTACGTCTTTTGCGAAATAACAGTACGCTTGAAAATCGTCGGAAATTATCTAAACTGCGGTATAGGGTGTTTCCAATGGTTGATAGGGACCGTTTGTGAGGAGTTGCCATTATTTTCGCTGAAAGTCGGCAGCACAAACTGCGTGAAGTAATTCTCTGCAATCAATGTAAAGGAAATGGTTTCTTCTCTTTGATGGTGTAGGGAATAGGAGAAAGATACATTAGATTTAAAGGTAATTTAGCTCTTTTGTAAGAGAAAAGTTACTATCGAAAATACAAAATTTGATCAAAATATACGTGGAATTTTCGTATGTTCGTTCATCGCTTGTTGATTTCATCTGGTTTTTATGCGGGTAAATATATATAAATTTAAGTTTCGAAAGAGCGTTGAAATCTCGTTTTTTTCTTGGTTTTATTTATCGGCTTTTAATGACTACAAATTTGAATTCTTGGGAATAATGACCGATTGCAAATCAGGGTATTATCAGGATAGGAGAAAATAATAGAAATATTACTCAATATCGTATATAGGGCAGATTGCTGGATCTATTTTTGGTTTTTGAATTTATGTAGTTGTAAAATTCTGTTTGTATTTTCATATACACACAACTAAATTTATATTGAATCACTCGGTATTTCACATTATTGATTGTTTTTAACCATGGATCTTTGACTACTTGTGAAGAATAAAGTTCTTTTGTTGTAAAAAACTGGATTGTATGATAAGGAATGTTGAATGATCACTACATGTTCAGCATATTGTACTCAGTCGTTCCTGAGATTTGAAACTGCGAATTTCAAAATTTAAAAAAGCCTATAATCATAATTGAAAATGCCTTACGTTGGATTGTCTGATGTGCAGAGGGGTCGTATAATTTCTCTCGTTGAAGAAGGGATGACACAGAGGGATATAGTGGCCACAATGGGGCTATCACAGGGGGTGATTTCGATACGTGGAGCTCTCTGCAAAATAGGCCTAGAAGAACTCGTTGGAAGATCACTTCCGAAGAACAAGACCGCTTTCAGTGCCAAATTGCAAGAAGAGACCCTTGTGCATCGCACCCTATACTCCAAAGGCAATTTCTGGAAGCAACATGCTTCCATGTAACGGCTAGATATTACGTGGACCTAGTGCTTGAGCCCACAGTGAGACTCTGGCGAGGTGCCCACGGTGAGAATTTCTCTTTTATGCAAAATAATGCTCCTACGCATACCAGCAACCTCGAGGTTCTATTTTATCAAAATTTAATATTTTTATTTATTTCAATGCATCCTAATGTTGTTTTTTAGGGTTCACACCTCGTACGTCTGCCAAGGCTTTCCTCCGGAAAACCTGTCACAGCATGAAGTTGAAATTGATACTAAATATTCAGATCAGCAATTTCTTGAAGCTGCAAAAAACCAAATTTTTGAGATAACGCAATAGAAAGATAAGGTCGTTCATGATTCCTTTTGCTGCATATTTTGACACTAGTACGGGAGTCATAGGGTACTTCTTGTGGTTCAAGAAATATAGCATTTGCCGAGAAGGAAAGTCTTGCAGCTCAGTTACAGGAAAAAATATCTGATTGCTGTAAATTTGTAGTCACATCACAAAAGAATGAAGTTTTTGCTATAATAATGTTATCGCCTTGTCTGAAGAATGCGTGGAGACATCCAGTTAAGATTGATACCAAGTATTCAGTTTGCAATCTTGCAATTTAACAATTTTGACACACTCAAATAAATGAAAACTTAATGGTTAAATATGAAATTTAGAATATAGAAAACAATCTGAAAACATTGAATGTGATGTTGGTGGATTGTCTGTAATTATATTCTTCCCACTTCGGAAGAAAAATTGAAATTTCCACAATGAAAAGAAGGTTATAGGCTTGAATATCATTAAAATCACATAACTTTTGATAAATTTCTGTACGAGTCGATAAGAACATCTGTGCGAATCAAATAGCCCCTCCCCTTGTTGCGCGTTAAATTTGCCGGTCACGTGGCCAATAGCTCAGTTCTCAATGAACCTTTGAAGGTTCAAGAAGAGGCAAGCGAATAGAACCGAATTTGCAAATTTCATTTCAATATTTCTATGATTTGGTGAGGATGGAGTTCGTTTCTAATTTGCAAGGAAAACAATTGAGTTGGCAATCTATGATCTGATTCAGAAATCATTTTGCGAGTCTTTATGAACGTTAAAGCACAATGAACGTGCCTTAAAATCAGAGAGACACCGACTTAACGAAGTTAACTGTAAAAGCAATCGTATCCAATAAAATGCGTTATATCTTCCGAAGCCTTCTAGCTAGATAAATTGGATTACGTTCATTTAATAGTACCCACATTGTTTCAGAAATTCAAATAGGTTAAAAAGCGTAATTGAAACGAATAATACCCACATAACCAACTCTTGCGCACCATTGTATATTTGTTTGTTACCAGTCTGGAGGAAGAAAGAGTAACTCACTTACAAATGGTTGTGCGTTATTGCCTTCTCTCTCGGTATCAACTAAACTATCAATCTTTCACACATGGTGAAGTCCTGCATTTATTTATTGAATTAATCATTCATGGATGATGGACTATGCCTTTCCATTTGGCTACCAGGACGTCTTGGATGATTGTTTCTTATGCGCTGCGGGTGATGGCCACTTTCAATGAACAGTTCGATATTTTTCTTCAATAAGTTTAATTTGATTAATAGGTAGCTTGAGTGGTAGATAAATCATCTTTGACCTCAAGACAACAACGTTTGATATTCGAAATTGGTCTCGATAATTTGTTGATTCTATTTTTTAAAATACTTATTGAAATCCTATTGGCCTCAATTAACTCAGTCAGACTTTTTGAGTTAAACTGTATAGTTCATTATAGCAGAAAAAAAATTTCGTGATTTAACTACACATTTACAGTTTTCTGATTTTTTCTGTATCCGTGCTATAAGGCATTGCTTGTCGCTGAATTTCGTATTTTCAGATCAACAGGAAGTAAACTATTAGTTTTTCTATTGGAAATGTAAAAATAACAGAATGCAACATAAATGGCCTTACTTTCCAGTTGCGTTGAGTAAGAAGTTTAATTTTTTTCACAATTTCAAGGATTTGCTGATTTGATTATTTTGCGCGATACCTTCACGCAAGGCGAATAAGTGCATTATTGCCAGAAACATTTTCTTATGATGTTACTGCAGATTTATAGTTTTTGGGTTTATTTCTGTATTTTCCCTGTATCGGTCAATCAATGAAAGTTGGAATTGATTGAGATTTGGTGAACACTTATCTATATATTAATGATAAAATTATCCCAAGTATTAAACCTCTTTAAGCATTTTTTCTACCTAAATAATCTTTCTTTATTACTCACGTTTTTCTCAACACTACTTAGAAAAGCTACAGTTATCAAAATATATTCAAATAGGATAGAAGGAAGATTTTTCCCTGCTAGAAAGGAATTGAGTTTCGGCAGATACGTTGACGGCAAATTTATCTCTTCCACCTATCCGTAATGCCATCATGGCAAATTGAATTTGCTCCCTCAACCCAGCCAATTTCAAAGTCAATTATCAAAATAAATGCCCTATGATATTGTCGAATGGGAAATAAATTTACTTTTATTTCATTTCGGTCCCATTTTCCGACAAGGCAACCCTCTTGCCTTCATTGTAGATTTCAGCTTATCCCCCCTTCTTTAATAAGAAATATTCGCGCGGTTAAACTTAGGGGTTCTTTCCCTTGCTTTCAAACATCTAATACCAAAGACTGCATTACTAGCTCGAGGGTAATTTGTTGTGCTACAATCCTCTGCATTTTATATCAGCCCAAGCTGATGGAGTGTATGTTCTATCACTTCCTAGTCGAGATTTCAGTCTGATGAAGTCGATTGTGGTATCTCCTTGTCGTACTCGCACATGAAAATGATAAAAAACTTACGGGGTTATCTGTTTATGCACCCCAGATTATGTGTGTATAAGTTAGTGGGAGGGGTTGAGATGAAGATATATTTGAAATTTCAGTTCATAGAATAATCGTTATTCATATTTTACCTTTCTTTCTTTTCTAAGGCTATAAAGGATGGCAGTATTATTTGGGTTTTTTGACTGAAAATACTATATACTACAAGTAAATTAATTCCAGAGCTCTCACAAAGAACTGTTTGAATCGTAATTGAGTACACAATAATGATTATTGAATTCAAAAAATGTTTTTACTCTGTTATTCTAATGTTGGATGTTCAACTTGTGTGTATATTTATTATTTATTCAGAAAGTTATATTGATATCGTTTCAATTCAGAAAATACTCAAGTAGTTACCGTTATGAGAGCAGTTTGCTTAATTATGTACAATTCCATATGATAATTTTCTGAAGATATAGGTTCGTTAACTAATCTATATATAAGGCTATTAAAGGATGAATGTTTATATTGTTTAGGAAGAAATGACGAGTGATGTATATTATATGTGTATGCCATGGTTTATGATAACTCGAGACAACGGTTTCACTTTTCTTCTTTGAAATTTTTTAAATTAACTTGTTTTGTTTGCGATGTTTAATCAGAAGAACTATTTCAGGGGGTTCTGGATTTACTAAAGTAACTTTGTGTTTTTCTCTGTCTTGAATTACTGTTCTAACCGAGAAATTGTGGTAGAGCCCAAGAAACTTTGTTCATAACCTAAATTAAGAATTCCACCTATCCACGACCACCTGGCTTTGAATTTGAATGAAGTCTTCATCTCTATACTCTGATAAAATTCAGCTAATTCAAGAAACCAACTAATACGTACTTTCAACGAGATGGTGCTACTTATCACATAACCACAAACTATGATTCTATAGAATGAAAGTTCATATCAATGGGTCCTAGGGATTTTGCGATTTGTCAGACTACTTTCTGTTGACTAGTATTAAAACTAAAGTCAACTTCTAGATGCTATAGACAAGTTTTCTGAAAAGAAAAGCTCTCTTTATATACTGTGTTCGAAAGAGAGAATTCTGTTTTAGATTTCAAAAAAATTAGATTATAGTAATTACTGAAACTTTTCGAACTAAGAGATCGAATATCTGGCGATGTGATGACTCAGAATAGAGATTCGGAAATCCCATTTCGAAAACAAACGCGAAAAACAGAACGACCTATGGCGAGTTGTTAATTGAATCGGAAGGCGCTGTTGATCGTTGGAGACAAAGTTAGTGCGAATTTATCGTCTTTTATAACGGCCGTTCCTGTCATCTGGCCCGGTCTAATTGCTTCGGATAGCGAAAATACTCGTACATCCTAATTAATGAGTCAAATTCCTAAAATATAATCCCTTGTTAGAGCGGCTAAATTGGCGTAAGCCGCCCGGGCAAAAACGCCTTTCTAATAATTTGTTTCGCTAGTTATGTTTACATGTCGAGAATGAAAAAGGCTGCGACTGAGCGCCGACTCATTGAATTTATTGCGGATTAGATTGTTTGATCTACTTTTTCGATGACGTTTCTTTGTAGAATCAAACTTCGTTATAAAAATGTCATTTGGAAGCTGGAGAATCGACCTGACGAGGGCAGTCGAAATTTTTCGACTCGCAAAAATATAAGATGAAAGCTATAAATTTATTTTTATAGTCGTGTAAAGTCTACATACTTCTCCCAGCCATTCTCCCAACGCTCAATATGTTTAAGCTTCATTCGGTATCATTCACTGCAAAATAAATGTTGAAGTAGATGATCGGCCCTTCATTTGTCGAAACAATGCTTCTAGAATAGGGAACATAGCAAGATGCTTCGGTCTAGATCTAGCGAGTAAGGAGGAGTGCAAACCATAATTTGTCGCCATGACAACCACTGAAGTGTCAGCCAGCGCATTGTCTTGGTGACTTGGTTAATTTTTTTTTGCAAATGTGGTATATCCAAGCTTTATTTTCAATGATCAATCGGCGTTAAAATTCTTAGTTTATTGTACCTATACTGCGCCAGCAGAGCGGTGAAATTTTTTTCAGGCGAATTGCCAAAAATTTCACAGTTTTGTTTCATAATGTAAAATGTAATATACACGGCATACAAATAATCGGCATGACGCCTCTCAAAACACATATTTTATAACATTTTGCTTGAATTTTCCCAAACGCACTATTATCGATTTAATCAAACCATATACTGTCGAACTCGAACCTATCGTCAAAAATAGCAATCACATTACTTTTTTCTATCGTACACTGCCTTCTTAATGTGTGATACTTTTCAGACCATCCTCGTACCACAGACAATTCAATTTGTAAGTTTATAAATCATCGAATAATATTCCAATAGAAACCGGTTGACGTTGACAAATGAATAATATCAACCATGAAGTCAATTGAATGTCACAGCGGGCGATGGTTGACTACAGTTTCGCTTTTTCCATTAATCTGTGATATCTAGTACTATCCCACACTCAACGGTTACTGAATTTCAATCAGTCCAATAGAATTCATAGAAAAAGATAATCGGCTGACGCTAAGGGTCATCATTGAAATAAGATATTGTAATTTTGGTTATTGTATACTGAAAGCTCTAAATTTACATAAATTGGTCAAACGAAAACATTTGAATTTGCTTCTTCACATGTGTTCTTATCCGATTATCGATTTGGTGTTTACTGAATTTCTTCTATTTAAATTACGCGGTCTATTTTCTGGTTTTCCCTGCTCTATCCTACTTTGCTCAGATGCACTTTTCACTAGTAAGTGGACTTCTACCTATCTTCGTCCTGATGATTACGGCTACTTGAATACTAGTTTCCTTAACTAAAGATTCTTTATCTTTTTGGTCATCATTTCCTCTTCGTACTGCAAAAACACTTCATTTTGGTTTGATTTTTCCAGTACTATTGGGGACAATAATTTATTTTCATCTAATTTTGTACTCTCTGTGCCCGGTACCAAGCACATCCTTTTCAAAAATATACGAGGTCTATTCCATAACAAATGTTATTCTAATTCCTTGAGAATTTTCGAATCGAACAATATCAGTTCGATTCTCTTCAGAATAATCGCTCCTAAATATAAAAAAAATGTTACAGAGCGTTTATCAATCTTGGAAACAATTCTGGAACTCTGTTCTCAATTTCAAAGATGGTTGAACGTCATTTTTTAAAGGTTATATGAATTATTTTTAGTATTCCACCTCCAATTCCCCTTTATGTTCTTTTTCCTTGGTTTTAAAATTTCAATGCCTGAAAGCCCGATTTAAATCACTTCAAAATTCTATGAATACCAATCATTCAGAAATCTACACTAATAATATAGTTTCTTCTGTATAACTTGAAATAAATGAAATTAACTTAATAGGGATGAATTCGAGAAAAAATCTGGAAATAATTAACGACGGATTAAATTTATACCAAAAAAGTTTTCAGAGCCATAAATCTCTCGTTAAATTGAATTTTTATAGTTCGGCAGTCCACGCATTCGGGACCAATTTGTCATTTCAGGAACATGGAAATTGCCTCGTATGGAATGAAAAATTATCAATGCAACACTTTGCGCGGTGATTTTTTTCAATAAAATTTCCTGTTCCAACGTGGCAGATACGCAATTGGAAAATTGATGATTTGCAACAAAAAGTTTCTAATAAAAACTGAAGGGATATTTTCAAACTGGACGGGGCTTGCCCATAAGGATTCACGGCTTGACTTAAGCTTTTCTTGTTTTCAGAATTCAATGCAAGTTAAACTTTGTGTTTCATAAAAGCATGAAAATTTAAGCTTCGTGAAAGCTTGAATCAGAACGTAGAATAAATGTTCAAATAATACTGAATATTTGATCGAGAAAATGAAATTCAACAAGAATCTAAAAAGATTTCATAAAGTTGTTGAAGGAAACAAATTCAGAACAAGAACAAGAGTGAAAGTGAAATATATATTTTCAAATAAAACAACTGAATTGAGCTTCTGTGAAAATGAAAGAAGTTACAGTACAACTTCACTAGTCGAATATCGATATATCGTATCCAGAACGATCAATATGGATGATTTTTTTTGAGAAATGAAAACCTGCATCAATTTCTCAGCAAATTATGTAGAGTGCCGCAACAGATTTCAGTTTTTTTTTATAAAAAACTAAAAATGCAGCAGATGCGTCGCTGCTTTATAATCATTTCTTGTATTCAGTGTTTGAAATCAGTTAGTTGGCACTTTGTTTCTGTTGTAAGCACAAATAAAAGATTCAAGTTTTGTGATTCGACCATGGAAAGACGACATTTGACTAGAGAAGAGATGTTACGAGCCGTTGGCATGCTCCTAGCTGGCAGCTCACAACAGGAAGTATCCAGGGTTCTGGAAAGTAGCCCAAGTGTCATAAACCGTTTATGGTCGCGTTTCAATGAAACAGGTAGCGTAGAAGAACGCCATACAGGTCGTTTCAGGATTACTACAGTCGCCCAAGACCGATTTTTGGTTTTACAAGCCAGAAGAGATCGTACTACCACAGCATCTCAATTAGCTCAAGAGCTATCACGAGTTCATAATGTACAAATTTCCGACCAAACTGTGAGAAATCGACTGCACGAAGGTCAACTCCACTCCAGACGTCCTTTAAGAGTTCCACAACTGACCCATGGAAATCGCTCTGCTCGTTTAGCTTGGTGCCAAAAACACGTAAACTGGGATCAAGAGAGGTGGGCCACAGTTCTCTTCAGTGATGAATCTAGATTCAGTTATTATTCCGATTCGAGAAGAATTCGAATATGGAGGGAACCTGGAAAGCAAAACCGTCTCCAGCATGCTCGAGAAGTTGTTAGACAGGGAGGCGGATCAGTGATGTTTTGGGGAGGTATACGCCTTGGTGGAAAAACTGACCTCGTTTTCATACAGAACAACCTCACGGGAAGTTTTTACTCAAATGAGATAGTTTTACCTGTAGTGGTACCGTATCTCCAAACAATGGGTCAAAATCCACTCTTCCAACAAGATAATGCCCCTCCTCATCGTGCAAGAGTTGTCTTGAACATTCTTGAAGAGAGTGATATCGATCTTCTACCGTGGCCATCCTGCTCCCCAGATCTGAATCCCATCGAGCATGTGTGGGACACCCTAAAAAGAAATCTCCTGCGTCAAAACGTCTTCCATCATGAACAGGAGCTTCGATTAGCAGTTCAGGGGGCTTGGAATGACATAGGCCAAAATGTAATAGACAATTTATTATTGAGCATGCCGCGACGATGCCAAAGTGTCATTAATAACAGAGGTGGACCTTCTGGGTACTGAAAAATATAAGTTCTTCCATATCGTTTCGAAAATATTAGTTCAGGATTTTTTGTTGTGTTTTACCAAATTTCGTCATTTTCAAATTTCAAGTTTTTTTTTATAATAGGTGCTTTAGAGAAGTCAGATATTATTTTGTTTTCTTGAGAATACAATACATCCTAACAAAAACCGAAAGATTTCTATAAATTCGAATAATCAAATTCATATTTTAAAGATATTGGTAAGTGTTCCCTAGACTTTTTTGAGGTTTTTACATGTACATACTGGAAAATTATTATTTTTGTATATCAGCCGGCGTCGACGTGCCCGGATTATAGAGGTAAAATTCTCAAAGTGTCCGAATGAGTCCGTGCCCGATATAGGAGTGTCCAGACTAGTGAAGTTGCACTGTACATAAATTGAAACTTAAGTGAAAAAGAATAAGAATGTGCGAAACAGCATTCCCACTTGATCAGATAGTTGATAATTCGATGTTTTTACTAAGATATTTTTCATAAATGTTCATATGTAATTTTCTTTATATACGAATTGTGAGGAACTTCCTTGATTCCCTGAATTCTCTGTTCTCGGGGAATTTTATCATTTGTTTTTTCTTTCATCTTCCGCGAAAAAATTCGGCAAATAGAAAGAAGTGTACCATAATAGTCGTTCCATATGTCGGTAGGTTAGATTTTTTAAATGTTTTTCCCTTACATTCGATCAAGGCGAGATTTAGGTTTTAAAATGACAAAATTATCAACTCATATTATGGGGGAACTTCATCTAGGAATCAAAAATATGTGCCTAGAAATAGCTTAAAGCAAAAAATCAATAAATAAACCTAAAAAACGAACTTGGAGCTTGTGAACAATTTGCAATGCTTAAAGTAATCAAGAATTTTCGCCCTTATGTTTTCTGTATATTTTTCCTACAAGTAATACAGGTTAAAGTTATAATATTCTGCATGAGTATGTTCGACACTATTTACAACATTTATCGGTTTCATTTGAAGCTTGTTGTACGGAAACATCGGCGTTTATCAATTGGCATCGAACCAGAATATCCCGTCGTATTTACGTTTGCCGTCAATGATTATGTGTTGGTAACATATTCACATAATTTTCCAGATACATGATTCAACCGCAAATGTACCCGGGATGATTTCCATCATTAAACATTCATTTTATTTATGAAATAAATTTCGTTTTGAATTATTGTTTATCGATGTTACGATCCAAAAACATCAGTTCCACCGGTTGCGACGATAAAAATGGAAATGCCAAAGGCTGGAAAAGAAAAACAAGGCGTCAGTGTGCTCTGAAATATTGTTGATAACGTCAAAGGATATGATTGATTTTTATTTGTGGAATTTATGTTGCTCCTATTCCTCGTTTTTTATTGCTGGCTCGGCGAATTATTTCAAAGCCTTTGGAAATCAGTCAAATGATTTACACAGCTTGTTTCAAAACTTTTATATTCACCCTCTGAATTTTAATGTTCTATGAGACGTCGATATTCCGCCAATAAAAATTTGTTTTCGAAACTTTACTTCGGTATGAGAACGTTCTTGGCATAAAACGAACAGGCTGGCACTGCCGAAACTTTCCCTGAAATATGTTCTGCCACAATTGTACTGAGATAGGACACGCTCGGCTACAAACAGGGAAGTTTAAAATATGTGAATAGTGCAAAATATGACTCAAATTGAATGGAAAATGAATTTCAAAATTCAATACTTTTTCCTTTATATACAGGATGCTTCAACGAAAACTAAACAGAGGCTATATCTACCAAGATATTCCTTTCTGATCAAAACGCAAAAACAGGTCAATTTTTGTTTCAAGGGGGACATCTTTTGGGGTACAAAACTTGCCTGAAATATCAATCCCCTAAGCGGGGGTTGCAATCCTTGAACATTTTGAATAGGGAAGATGGACCGAGTGATGACTCAAAAGAAAGGTGGTATCTTTGTCTACATCGCCTTTAACGAATTTCCATTTAAATTGAAAACTGTAAAAGATACAGGGTGAGCAACTGAACGATAGGAAAGACTATTTCCCTGAGACTATTCAAGTTCTAGTGAAGCAAAATGGAACAGATCCATGCTGATCAATGGTAGTCATCATCAAGTACCATCCTCATCTCAAATTTAAACCCCTAGAGCAGGGTGACCACCCTTGAAAATTTGGAAGAGGGTAGATGGGTCGAGTGATACCTCGAAAGAAAGGTATTATCTTTGTCTGCATCCCCGTGAAAGAATTTTCATTTTTGATTGAAAACTGTAGAAGATACAGAGTGAGCTACTGAAAAATAGAGGAGACTATCTATCGCCCTGAGCTATTCAAGTATTAGTGCAAAAAAATCTAACCTAACCCATCTTCCCTATTCAAAATGTTCAAGGATTTCAACCCCCGCTTAGGGGGTTGATATTTCAGACAAGTTTTGTACCCCAAAAGATGTCCCCCTTGAAACAAAAATTGACCTGTTTTTGCGTTTGATCAGAAATGAATATCTTGGTAGATATAGCCTCTGTGTAGTTTTCGTTGAAGCACCCTGTATTTGTACTTTTTAGAGCAAGACAAGTTAACAAAACAAAGATGTAACTTCAAATTTTTTTCCCAATCTTATATTAGCATCAATTTCGTTACCCTCAAAGTTACATGTAACACACTTGAGTGCCTTTTCTCATCGTCAATTACGAGCGCTAATTGTAAGTCAGATAAAAATGAATAAAGTGATTACACTAGTACAAGAGTAATGACATATTCGGATAATACCATGCCTCGATAGTGCAAACATATTTATCATATAATATTATATTTTATACTGAATATTGGCTTCACTAAACCATCACAAGATGAATGTCCATCATGTTCATTGCACAAGAATCATGTACACCATGAAAACGTAAATGAAGGAGATGATGCGAAATGTCAAATTTGTCGAAACTATGAAATACACAAGAGAAGGTATACTGAAACAAGAAGAGCATAAATAAAGACATTTTCACAGTTGATATGCAGAAGATATTAATAATTCCGACCATGGTGACTGAGAATTCCTTTTTATAAGTCGTCTAATATGTTTCAATGAAACATATGCGAGCTTGAGGAATCATGGACAGAATGTGAATATCAGGAAACATATCAGAATGCATTTGATCTTTGACTTGTTCATTCGTGCCATTTTTCAGTCTTGGAGAGGTTGCAGTGATCCACTTATGCTTGTTTTTTATGTTTGGTTTCTGGGTCACGTTTCAAAAAACGGGGATCATTTTCAATCGATTCGAAATAGTCAAGACTCCTTACTGAACCCGTTTGGTCTTGGGAAAGGTTCTCCATAATCATTTTTGTACAAATTTTTCATATCTCCAGTTCATTGGTCAAAATCTGAAACGAAGGTGTGATTCAAGCTCGCTATCGTTCTGACTGTCTGCCAAAGTTTTTCAATTGTTTCTGTTGCATTCTGTCCAAATTTGAAGCTAAAATTTGTACACCGTTGCTCAAAATTGATGCCTCTCATTCTTAGAACGCACAAGTGAAATCTGTTTACGGAAACGAACGCTACAAACAAACAAATGACTATAGCGAGTTCAAACTCATACTGGAGGCGTATCACATGTGCACCTGACGCTGCTCAAAGCCTCTCGTTTCACGTGTTGCCGTATCGGAAGTGACAATGTCAGTCTCATTACTTCATCCAAAAACCCCGTACATTATTATGTTTTCGTTTCCATAGGTAATTCTGCCATATTTCATGTATAATATCCTATACTTATCTTACATTTTTCGAAAATATTTTGTGTCTTCAGATTCATTGCAGAAATTTGGAATTCAGTCGCTACAACAAACTCAAAAATGAGTAATATTTGATAACTATCTGTTGAGAGAGCTCCATCTTGCCGAATTCCCATCAGTTGGATAAGTATATATAAACATAAATTTTGGCCAACATTATTCATTGCTAAATATTTATCGCTATTCAAATTGCTACTAATGAAAAATTGATCTATGATATGATCTTCACTAATTCCTGCTTAAACATTAACCTGTATTGTTTGGGTATGTTCTTTTCATCATTGAGTATTTTATTGAGACCAATAGCGGCGGTTTGGACGATTATCGTGTGAAGGTGCAACCATTAAAAACAAAACATATTCCTATTAGATTATGGTGGCCATCATTTGTTCAAAAAAATAAACTCTTCTATGAAAATTTCCTATCAAAAGGCATATGGGTTTTCCCCAAACCGAAGCAGAACCAATTTGGTATCCCACTTATTACATTGGCAGTCTGTTTTTCTGACAAGTTCTTGTTCCCGAAACTGCTTTCCTATCATACGAATTGCTCCTTGGAATACAGCTGGCAAATTTAGAAATTTTCTTTGAAATACCCAAGCAACATCTCCATAATTAAATTATCCATAGGATAGTTATTGTTCTGTCTCAGAGTGAACCATGTAGTTAACGAAATTTAAACGATTGGAATCACTTATTTATTGAGCTCCTCGTAACCGAAATAGTTACTTGTTACTTCAGTAGTTTTGAATTAATCTTAACGGAATCAGTTAGAAAATTGATATAGTATAGTATTGTATATAAACTTATACAGTGCAGAATCTTCTCCTTTAATTGAAATAAAATCTTCAGAGGGTGGTCCTTCCGCTTGCCAAGTGTCAAAACAAATGTCCCCGAATTAATTTCGAGGAGTCCGCGACCAGATCCCTGGCTATACTAGTTCGAATAATGAATTAAATGCATTTTCCAGTGTTGATCCCTCTCACAACTGCTAATCCCGGATCCAGTTGTCGACAGAATTGCTGCCGGCTTAGCGTAAATCGTGAGGGGAACTGCACTGTAAATTAAATGTACAAAAATCTGAATCTCTTATTGCGTGCCGTCTGGTCTAAGGCATGACAAACGCATGTGTCAATGGCATAATGAAGTCTAGAAGTATTATCAAAGGAGGCTCTCCCCTTTATGAAAGCGTTGCTAGATAGACAGGATAATATATTGGCAAGGATATCTTATATCCTCGCGTGATGACGCGCACCAAGCGATACCGCCATGCCTGAGTCACATACGTTGCGATTACGCAAAGGATAATAGAGTTGAAACGATCATCAATTTATTTACTGAGCAAACGGAAATTTCGTAATCACGTGATGGAAACTTTCTCCTGAAAAATATTTTATCTGGAATTCGTTTTATTCCATAGAGAGCTGGCATATTCAACTCCGCAGAATTTATGAATATAAAGGTTATTGCTAGATATAACTAAATTGAAGTTCCTTTATTTGAAATTTATTTTCTTTGTAACAGTTTTGGATGAGGCAAAGTCTTCTTCAATACCGAGCACTTAAGTTTTCCAATGTGGAACTTGTAGCTGGTAAGAAATTAATTTATGTAACTGGAATAAGCTAAAGGATTACTCTACTAAGAGTAATTCAAGAGAGTAACTAACTCTGCGGGCCAACAAGATATCTCAGAGTAGATCAGCTCAGGTGGTTCTAGACCACTTTTAAATTGAGATGATTCCACATCACTTGGAATCCTAGACCAGCTGAGGAAGATATCCAAGAGGTTTATGTAATATCTATGATCCATAGAGTAGGTATTCTGAAGATCATTTTGTAGATTTTGGACTACTTTAGATGCAAGACCAAGGTACGCGAGATCTGGCCATTCTCGATGAGGATGTCTGAACAGGGGTAAGGTAATTCGAAGATGACTTGTCTTAAATTTAGAAGACTAATTGTGATGGCTGCTAATTAGATGATTCGTTATCCTCTGAATAAGTGACAGTATTTAGGGGAAGAAGAATACGATTGAAAAACTTTTGGTGGGCGGTTCAAGTCCGGCACAATGTGCATGAGTAATAAAAATGAAGTAAATTTATTTTTTGCTTCTGAATCTCGTATTTGTTCTAATTAATATTCTAACAAATATCTTCATGACAACATGAAATGAAACATCATCTAAGAAACATTTCGTTCGTAATCTTTCGAATAAATATTTACTGCTATCTGATGACATAATTCACCATAATGTGATGGCATCAGACTATTATTTCCATGCGATTTTCACGATACAGAAAGGTTAAGTAGCGTTTAAAGTTGTAACACCAGGAACGAGCGCTGAGTTACAGTAAGATCTAGTTATCAAAGACAATGTATCGAGGAAGGAGTTCATTGTTCAGGACTCATGGAACGGTTGACTAAATCGCGTTAGTCCATCTATATAAGTGACTGCGGAATGTATCGTCTCTTGTCAGGTGAAATAAAACTATTTTCGTTGGTACGTGCTCGAGTACCACATAGAGTTTAATGGAAAAGATGATATATGGTACTTCAGTTGCAGAAGTGGTGCCTACTGTCTTGAATAAATATTTGTTCCTATTTTTTCTATAAATTTAAATTAAACTTGATGCTCTGAGAGGAAGAAACTGTCAAGACAAACGGTTCTCAAAAAGAATGAGCACGTACCAGTGCTCCTATACAAATAGACAAATAGGCTAATGATATAACTTGAATTTACGCTCAGTTGAAATATATTCTGTAAGTTATGTGGATATTTTCGAATATATAATATGAAAAATAAGATTAATCGATTCAGTGATCTTAAAAATTGATTCTGTTCAAATGTGGTTGTTTTTATAAGTCAGACTGACTGTCAAGGCTCTTGAAATTGAAATCTGGTTGGTCCGCAATACTCAAGTCGGCAATCTCTTGCAATTATGTGATCTACAGGTACGGCCGTCTAAGCGTTTATAGATCCGCATCGTACGCATCGTTTGTAGGCAGTACGTCCACATATTCGAAGTAAACTGAATGCCGACATAGCTGGCCAGCTATCACAGAATTTCAAAGCAAGCTCATCGGTACGCATCGAAAAAGTCGAGTTGAGCCATTCGTCCGATCCGTACGATGCGGATAAGTGGACGCAGTTTTATAAGTTTCCATATATAGTATATGAAAATCAGTTGCGTCCGATGCAGATATACACCATTTTATTCCAGTTTGAGGTAGATTTTGATACTCCAGAGAATGGCAATCTATAGTTATCTCCTCGTGTACTTAGAAACATGAAATTTGGTGAGAAGAAGTTCCTCATAGTACAGATATAGGAAATAATCCAAAAACTGTAAACTGGTAGTTACGCCACAAAAAAAAACTTGCTGTAATGAACATATCTTTTTTTCTGAGGAACGTGTAAAGGTATCTGGTTGAGATACATAGAAAACAAAAGCTGTATGGTATGTCCCGTTTACCTCATCATAAAATTCTGCAAAAGGGAATGTCGTGTGAAAGGATAAATACGAGAACTGTATACAAGGGATGT
Source organism: Cryptolaemus montrouzieri (assembly GCA_013387265.2). Taxonomy (NCBI): domain Eukaryota; kingdom Metazoa; phylum Arthropoda; class Insecta; order Coleoptera; family Coccinellidae; genus Cryptolaemus; species Cryptolaemus montrouzieri. The sequence continues at coordinate 72,581,777 of JABFTP020000001.1, read as the reverse complement.
CTTTTATGTTTTGCATTCTGGGACATAAAGGAGACCATTATTATCAACTGTCAGTACTAAAAATGAACCTATATTAATTGTTAATATAAATCCAGAATTTCAGTTCTATCTATGCTGTTTCAGCAGCAACAAACTATCAATGTTGACAAGTTAGTTGAAAAGGGGAATTAATCCGTGAGAATTTTGACGCAATAATTTTCTGCAAGACAATTGTCTCAACAAGAATGTCTCGGCGAGTTGGTTTTTATTTTCGGCATTGAAGCATCACACCAGTCAACAGGCTCCCGTTGTTATAGAGAATTCAAACGCAAAAGGGTAAGAAAGGAGCACCAAAAAGAGTGCTAACTACAGAAAATGTGGATGCTGTGAGTAAAATCATCCAGGAAGATCGGCATGCAACATATCGAGAAATTGAGGCATCATTTTGGATTTCAAAGATCTCAATACAAAAAACTTTGCACGGTGAATTGCGTGTGCATTATTTTGACTTTGGAAAGTCTGAAAAAGTTCACAACATTGTCAGTGGTAATGAATCTTGAATTAATTCATACGAGCCGGAAAAGAAGCGCCAATCATCTGTTTCGGTGTTTCAAGGGAAAAAATCAACGAAACACATCGGTGGCCAAAGTGTCTCCAAAGAAATGGTCGCAACCTTTGTTTCACAAACAGGTCATATAGCAACAATTCCTTTACGAGATCAAAGAACAGTTTCTGCTAATTGGTACACAACCAGCTTCGAGAAATCAATCCTAAACGGCCTAACATCCTTCACCAACACAATTCAAGTTTGCATACAGCCCGAAAAACAATTGAATATTTAACGCACGAAAACATAGAAATGTTTCTTCATCCTGCGTATAGTTCGGATTTACGACCCAAGGATTTTTTTTACTTTCCCAGAATTAAGTCAAAAGTTTCAGTCTTCAACAGTAGCTGTAGATGACTGTTGATTCCATAAGGTCATTTTCAGTATAGCAGCAAACGATTATAATAACTTCATTCAGGAGAGGTTCGAACGAATGCAGAACTGTTTTGATCTTCATGGAGAATACTTCGAAAATCAATAAAGTCTTTAAAACCCTCAATTGTTTCATTCTAGCTCCATACGCAAAACTTAAAAGGCATCCCTCGTATTTGTACTTGTACCACAACTTATTCGCATTCTCTTTGAATCGCGTAGGAGATAAAGGTAACACTAATCATTCCTGTGGTATTTGAATCATGAAGTTCTACAAGAAGCAATGTTCTGAATCATAAATGAAGCACAACGGTCAATTTGCTGTTATATAGCCAAAAAATCAATTATTTGTGATCAAATAAAAGCTCATTCGCGGAGGATTATGATGTTCCAATTTATGCGGCCATTGGAAACCTAAATTTGTAGGAAAACGCATACTATACATACTATGGTACGAAATTATAAGTATAATAATCGAGAGCCATGCAAGTTGAATAAATTGAACAAATACTATTTCTACGAATGTCAGCAGATAATTGATGATTTAGATAGAAATGTGGTTCTGCAAATTATTGGCGGTATATCAGAAATATTTGACGTATAGAATTTTATCGGACAATTTCACGATTGAAACTAATAATTTTCATCAAGTTACGACGCAAACTTTGTGTCACAAGCCTTACTCGTACTTGACGGATATTTATTTGAAGAATCCCGAAATCTGGTGAAAAAACTAGTTCATAATGCGAATGGAAAATCCACAAAATTACAAAACTCTGTTTACATGAAAAATGGGTATCCTAGCGGCACTGAACAGTAGTTTTTTTTTCGGAAAACTAGTGAGTTATTCAAGATTGATATCTAAAATGACGTAAACTTTTCCGAAAAATATTATCCGCCTCTCTCCTTGGTTACGACGTTTGTATTCTTGATTTCCAAATTTCAATGAGGGATTATCAAGGGGATTATGCTTAAATACCAAATTTGATTGTTCTATGTTTCAGGGTACTATAATCTAACTTTTTCGACAATAACGTTAGGAACTTTCATGATATTTTTATGTGTAGAATATCGTGCTGAAAGGACGACAGTTAATTATCATGGAACACTCTATATATAGTATAAGTATAATAGTTTATATAGCAGGTAATGTTCAGGAACTTGAACAATGTTACTAACCAGAGAGGACTAATTGGATAAACACATTGTACTACTTGTAGAAAAAAGCTTATTAAGTACTATCACTAGCTTGAGAACTATCTCGCGCTTCGTTTTATCCTCCAAAGTATGTATTATCGACAATATAATTTTACCATGAAGAAGCCTCGTACTACACTTTACAGTGCTCTACTTCGCAAATACGCATTCGACCCTGCGGGTACTACCTTTAGGAACAACATGGTCCAGCCCAGCCCCAGTAACTTCAGAATACAGATTTATTGCATATATCTCGGGTGGGTGGTAAACGTCATGCCTTTAGACGCGGCGGACGCTCACGACCGCTAGCCGAGCAATTCGTGAGATATCGACATTAGTAATGACCAGTGCACGACGATCACGGTCACTGTAATTTGTTGAACCCGATACCTGCTTTGACTCGCTTTAACCAGCCCATAATGAAAAAATAAATCAGTTCGGCTCTCCGGAGATGCGGTACGCTTGCAGGCTTCAATTGTTATTGTGGTTTAGACACCTAAGTGACCAATTCCGTCACTCCGTTCTCTGTTATGTTTTCATCGGGTTTAAATCACTTATTTACTGATGATGATATGAATCATGATAATTTTGACAGAATGACAGCGCGTATATTATGTGTTCAGTTATCAATGTGATACTACATCTTTCATTACGTTTGAGAATTTGATTATTTCTTCTGTTTGGTAGATTTAGAGTGAAAAAATATTTCTGCGCGTTGAGTTATTTTTTTAAAATAGTTAAATCTTATAATTTTGCATTACCGACAATGTTTTTCGCCGTCACGCTGTGACGTAGGCGACTAGTGCGTGCGCAATTGCGCACCGGCCTGTGTATACATGTATGAATATCAGACTAGGAGATAGATATAACCTATTTTGACATTATTTAATTGAGGTTATGACTGTTGGTTACTTGAATTATATATTTCTTTTTAAACACACATATTACCGTCTTTTTCTCCATTTCATAAAACCTGAAGAAGCCAGTTGTTGAAAACTTCTTAAGGGCGTTTTAGGATGGGAAAAGTCTTAACTTTGGGTTACCGTGTAGCTGTAGTTATATATAGTTGGTTTTGATCATTGAATAATTAAAATAAAATATTTACGTTTACTTCAGTAGCAAAGACTACCTGCTTAAATTCTTTCTTATGTTCAAAGGAGGAAATATGATGTCTGATAGAAAGATCAAATACAGGGTGTTCTCACTAAAAGGCTAATAAGATGTTTCTTGGAACCGGGTTTATTAATTGATTCCGAATTTTGGGATTCGAGTAACCGGATAATGATCTACGATTTGCAATTTTTTTCAGAATCGTACCACTCTGTTTCTATATCCTACGGCCTAATGATTCAATTTGCAGAAAGAACTGCAGGTTTTTGATACAATGCAGTGGGTGTAGAGCGAAAGGCTCCAGTAATCATCATGCAGGCTGTTCTCTATATATAAATAAATAATAAATGTTAAACCGAAAAAAGTTATAATCTTACTCAAATCTGGGACAATTTTTTTGGGCGAAGAAGATGGCACTATAGTTCCAAAAATTTCTATAAAAAATCATAGGTCAGTGGTAGTCGGTTTTAGATACGACAAATCTTAACGAAATATGCTGGAAAAAGAACGCCCTTTAATAAAAATAATTAAATAAACCATGCTATTTGACATAACAAAGTTGTAGTCGATGTCCGGTATAACCGTAAGTGGTACCATTCTAAAATGAATTGAAATTGTAGATCAGTATCCATTTATTCAAATGCCAAAATTTTTAAATTGATCGATAAATCCATCCCCAGATACTTCTGATGGGCCATTTAGTCCGAACACCCTATATAGACTTGTCAATTTTTTCGAACACCATAATATTTTTTGCGAGTAGCAGCATGGCTTTCTGAGGCAGAAACCACTGCACTGACTCAAATCTTGAACGAAATAGAGGTAGCCTTTGATGAAGGAAAAAAATGCAAACTCGGCCATTGTGGAATACTTGGCAAGTTAGATTTTTGTGGTATAAGAGGGGTTGCTTTGGATTTGATCAGAGCTATTTAACTAACAGATACTAGCAAGTTTGCTTCCAGGGTAAATTCTCCCAGTGGCAGCCAATCAACTATGGTGTGCTACAGGGATCTATCTTGGGTCCGCTGCTGTTCCTCGTTTGTATCAATTATCTACCCGATAATGTAACATCATATAGTTCCATTCTTTTTGCTGAGCTTTCTTAATATTGGCGCTGACGTCAGCGAAGTGAATCGGTTGTCATCGAATACACTTGCTGAGACAAAATATTGGTTCGATACAAACAAACTGCGAATGAATGAAAATAAAACCTCAGAACTCATATTTGAAACGCGGCCTGAAGTAAATACCCACCTTAAATTTTTGGGAATCTCCCTGGAAACAGATTTGAATTTCGGTCAGCATATACAAGATCTAGTCAATAAACTGTCCTGCGCCATCTTTACCGAATGAAAGAAATTGCTGGAAAAATAACAGTACGGACTGCTTATTTTGGCTGCTTCCACAGTTTGATATCCTACGTTGTTATGTTCTGGGGAGGTCATGCTGAAAGTCATAAAATCTCTGTAAAACAGATATATGCTGTGCGGATATTATGCAATGGTAAAAGAACTGATAGTTGCAGGAATTTGTTGCAAGAAGAAGGCACACTTACCCTACCATCACTATTCATACGTTACATTCACGATCACGGACATAACTTTCAAAAAAATAATTTCAACCATCCATATTCAACCCGAAATGCCGATAAATTCATCATACTCTATCACAGAATTAAAGCTTCACAAATCAGTAATGAAATTGTACAATGAGCTTCCTGCGAATTAAAATCGATGAGTAGAGCGAACCTTCAAAAACATCTAACGCAGAAGTTGGTTTTAAAATCCTACTACTTTATGCACGAATATTTGAACGACCAAAACTTCTGAGCTATAAATATATCAGTCATCTTTGTGTGTGTAATTCACCATAAATATGTTTGTAAGATGTAAGAATGTGTACTGTACTGTATATATTATAATAATATAATGTTGACTACCCCATGTAACTTTTGATGGGTTGTATTGTTAATTTAATCCTGATTTGTTTTTTTCTGCTAAATGGACAATAAATAAATAAATAGGAGAAAATATGTAAGTTTTAGAGTACTAAAAATTATGGGGGGAAATAAATTTGATGAATGAAAGAATTAATTATAACATTTGTGTCTGTCTGTATATGTCTTTGAATGACACTTGATCCTTGGCAAATCAATTTCCTATCTTCATCAAAATAAATTCTGTTGTTAAGATGCCTTTTATTACGAGCACAGCGATCTTGGAATGCCGTCTTCATGTGCTGAAACAATGCTTAGACGGAATTTCTTTTTTTATGAGTGTCCAAAGAGGTGATATCGGTCTTGTGTGCCTCAACTTCCTGAAACTGTGTATTCTGTGCAAAACCATCAAATTCTGGGACTTGAGATCTAACCTAACCTAACCGTCACAATTCAGTGTTGGCTCCGCCGCGTCAATTTTTAACCGATATCCTCTGAAACCGACATTGCACACCACGCCATTTTTTTGGGGCTAGATTGTTTGGTGCTGAATAACTTTTGGTACTTGTGTCTCTGAAAGTGCGCAAAATATTCTTAATTCTATCGTTCGCATATAATGCGCTATAATTTTATTAAATGTTGCACATCGATCCACTATCGAACGATGCGAACCGCACCTCGCTACCTTACATTGTTGCCAAATTATCTAACGGTATTATCAATGTGAAAGTTTATATATTGGGATGTTTGCTATTTAATTTCTCGAAACCGGCTGAAGGAATTTGAATAAAATTTGGCTCATTAATATGTTATTATCTTGATTAACACATATGATTCTCTTTATGTCTGAAAAGTGATAAGTTCCCGTGGGATTTAAAAAAACGAATCTCAGGATGAATTATTGAAAATTGTGTGTATTTCAGGGTCTAAGGGTGCGAAATAGGTGGCTATTGAAGGGGGAGGTATGAAAATTTTGATAAATGACGACAACGAATCTATATATGTGTATATGATATAGTCATGTATGACATCCTTGAATGAAAATTATTTGTTCGCTAGATATTTGTTTCGTTATTGTCTAGAGAATGTGAAGTTTCCTTCATAACGGAGATTATTAGATTCGGTGAAAGGAGCTGAGAAAATAAATTATATCAAATGACGTCATGCGTTAAGACAAGATTAAAGTTGTTGGTTCGAAGTGGCATTCATTTCCTATTTCCCTGGAATATGCTTCGTTTTTGTTTACTTTTACCTCTACAGGTGTTTGATAAACACAGTTACCGTTATTTTCCTGTGCACGTAGAGAATTTTATATTTGTAGCATAGAAATAATGTCTGATTATCGTCGCTGAGCAGGAATATAATTCCTTCAAGTAATCTGCCAACTGTAGTCGGGGCAGTTCTCGTAATTTGTGTCTGAAGCTACTTGAGTATAATGTATTTTATGAATATGATTATTACTTATTGTAATGTCGCTGCTTGCTAGATTGTTCGTCAGATATGTTTTATACGAACGTGTATGATTTAGCCGACTGTTTGAAGCAGTAGGTAGCTCCGAGTCTGTGCGACTCCCAACGGCACTAACATCATTAACATATAGATCTACCATCTAAAACAACCAATTTGCATTTTCTTGGCGTTAATATGAACTCAAACTTCGGTTATTATAACATATTTACATGGTATAATTTGTAATCAGTTCAACATCTTTGAAAATTTGAAGAATAATTTCGTTTTGACTTGCCCTGTCTCATTTGCGTCAATTTCAGATCTCTATCATTTGAAATTTCCGGAAAATTCTCAATTGTTTATCGTTTGTTTGATTTCTTGAAGCTTGTGACAAAAACTTTTTATTACGCCCGGTCCCCTTGGAAAGCTTTTGTGAAGATTCGTTTGCCATGGCTCTTTTGATTTAACTGGTTCCTTATTCATTTCATGACGCAATAAAGAATAACATGTTAAATTTTGATTTAATATATTTATGTCAGATTAAACCTAATAAAAGCCAATATAAGATACATAATTTAGTTGTGTTTAGAACGAAATCCAGAGTTCCTACTCGGTAGACGAAAGATGGGCTCATTTCAACATGTCTGAGACGAAGAGCAGCAATCTAACCAGTGGGTGGAGGCCAGTGGCAGTACACCCAGGACGACCAACGTGGTTTCATCGGCAGGAAACGAGATGCCCACCGGCTTGTAGGACGGGCAGAGGATTATCTTCTTTGATTTTTCCTAAATAGGAAAGACCCTAAATGGAGGGTACTACATATCATTGTTAGACCAATTGAAGGATGAATCAGAACAAAGCGGATACATCTTGCCCAGAAGATAATCCTGTTTCACTTCGACATGGCCCTGCCCATTGCAGCACCTAAACTGGTGGGGTAACTAAATTGCTACCTCATCCACCATATTCTCCTGACCTGACTCGTAGTGATTTCAATTTGTTTCAAACAAGCAAATATGACTTGGAGGATGACGATTTTCAACAGATTCAAAAATTATCTCCAAAACAAAAGCACATTTCGAAGATTCTGGGAAAGATTACTATAAAGAAGGCAGCAAAAGCCTCTATTATCATCTAAGTGAATGCCAAGTCTTGATGAAAGATTATGTTGAAAAACAAATGAAACCCTGTAGAGAAGATTGAGTTCTTTTTTCATTTTTACCTGGCCGAACCTTTTCCGAGATTGAAATCGTCCGACAGTTCGAAGAAAGGTTTATCCAATATCTACGTGAAATATATTATCCGAATCAATTTAACAATCGTCAAAAACCATATTGGGCTTATTTGGCATTGGAAACGTTTGTTTATGAGGTATGTGAATAAACATTGTTGGAACTTGGATACTGGAATACCCTACAGCTTGTCGCTTGCAGAGAAAAAATTCACAAGGAGGCTGAATAATCATAGAAATGATACTGTCTAAAAACTCCATGTTTGGTAGCACACGAAGGAATCTTTTCGAATCTTTCAAGTACCTCTCGGTGAAAGTGTTGATTAACCTTTTGGCCTTGAGGCACCAACTATTGTTGGACTATTCCGTGACTATCAAAAAAAAGAAACAAATCAGCATGCATTTGATCATTGACTTGCTCATTCGCGATTTTTCGGGCCTTGGATGCAATGTGCCACTCAAACACTCGCTACTCGTCACCAGTTCCAGAAAACGGGATTTTTTCAATCGATCTCAAATAATCAAGACTCATCCCTTTCTGAGATCCTTTCGGTCTTGGGAAAGGTTTTTCGGAACCATTTTTACACAATTGTTTTTAATCCAACTGTTCCGCGATCATTCTGACTTTTAATCGTTGATATGATCGCACAAGATCCTGGACTCTGTTGAATTTCGGTGTTTCGAAGCTTCGTGGTTGATCTTCAATCGATTCTCTCTTTTCTGAGAATGCCTTAAACTATCGAAAAACCTTAACAAAACACTTTCTTTATAGGCCTGCCGAAGTTTTTCCAAGATTCAAGCAAAACTTGATAGCACACCGTTGCTCAAAATTGGTGCCACTCATTTTAAGAACGCACAAAAGAAATTTCACGAAAACTAACTCCACGGACAAACAAATGATTGTATCGAGTTTTTTTACTCGAAGCGTATCACATGTGCACCAGACACTGTTCGAAGCCTCTCGTCTCACGCTTTTCTTGGATCTGATGCTATGTTGCCAGTCTTATTACCTTATTCACAAATCTTGTGATCGTTACAATGATATCTTCACGACAAAAGGAAAATGATTTTCCGAAATTGTTTAATTGATTCGAAAAAAATTTCTTTCTAGCGTAAACAAGCAAAAGTCGAAATTGGTCAAATATTGAAGACAAACGATTTCGATCCACCTAAAATGGTTTTTCGAGATTATAAAAGTTAGCTAACGATGAATTTGGAACAACAACTAACATATCCAATGAATATATCATTTGACAAACACGAAGTATCTTATATCTTATATTTTTCATCATAATACCAGCCGAATATTTCTAAAATGAAAACTGAAGCAGTCACTTGGTTTTCACTAGTTCCAATGAAAGCAGATACTTCAGAGCGGGATACATGATATAAATTAATCTTGCTCGTCTAACTCACGAATTTTCGTCGAGTACTTTTCTTTGCATATTCAACAGCAACTCATTACTCGAATGCAGAGTCCAGGTTTTTCCAGCTCAAGCAACAAAAGATTTGAAAACATGAAAATCCCAGGCATCTAGTTTCTCCGCAACGTGATCTTATTAAAAAGATATTGTACATTCTGGACGTATATACCTTGTCATACAAACAACTCTTGCACTCTCATAAGGAATTTATTTAAAGAATCAAATTTTTGACTTTCATACGGATTTTTAGGGTTTATACAAACATCCCCTTGGGCACTACCATCTTTTTTACAAATCTTTTTTCAGCTCATTGATGGATAAAACCGTTAAATCATCTATGTTCAAGTCAAATCAAATGCCATATTTTCACGGATCATTCCTAAGTCTCTATAGTCTATTAATAAAAATTTCTTTTTATACAGGACAATGCAAATGTTTCCAAAAACCTTAATTCACGTTTGGAAGTCTATTAAAAAAAATCCCAAACAGGATCCCCATCATTTCGCACAAATTATAGTGATTTAGTTCCATATTACAGTTTTAATAATAATTCAATTTCCATCATTAAAGCTGTTATTTTAAGGAGAATTGAAATCATAATGGATTTCTTGCAGAAATTGGAAATTTCCTTGTTGATTTTAATATAATGAGAGTGTACCCAGTTTCGATTGAAAAAGTAGCAATTATGACAATTTCGAAGTTATTTATAGTGAACTCTTTTAATTTTTGAGCATGTAATAATTTTCTTAAACAGCTTTACCACCGTATCTTTCAAAATATCATAACGTTGATGAAATGTACTCGTAAATTCTTATAATCTTAAAGCAATTTGAATATAATGAAAAAGTCATTGTGCCTTATTTTTGGTATCTCAAATTTCATTGCCTTCATTTAATTTGAGAAGGATGTCTTTTGAGTTTTGCATATAGAGCTAGAATTAAGTAATTGAGAGCTTTTGAACTTTGCGAAGATTAAAACGCGTCAGACGATGTCGTCTCATCTCTTTTTATCCACGTTAAAGATTTTTGTGTAACGTATAGATGCTATCAAAGAATGAGGATTATAAAGCAAAAAGAAAATGCTATTTTCAAAAAATCTAACGGTATAGAGGAAAATGAAAGCAAATGTAGATTCATTATATCAATCTCATCATATTTGACGTATTTTAGCCCAAAAGAGACTGCCAAGTAGCTTGAGACAATAATAAAAGGGTTGCTGTCAATTTTTTGGAAATATTTTTATTTTATTGCTACATACATTATATCTGAAGTCAGAAGAATGCAATAAGTTCCGCCTTGGCTTCGTTTTGACTATTTTATGTACACAAACACTTTAATGTTTTTTATAAATCTAATCTACTATAATTTCGACAAAATGAATTTCAAGTTCTGCAATTTCAAGGATATCACTTAAAGTCCAAAAATATTGTGTCTGTAACTGATGAATGTACAAATTTAAAGGTTATGGTCATCAATGTATTATGTTATTTTAGATGTCAAATGAAAACTTTATGCATCATTCGTTAATGGGATCATTGTCTCAAACACGGATCACATCCGACTGCTTACCTACTAAAACTTACGTCTTAGATGAGTGAAACGGCTATTAGAGGACGAAAGCAATTTGTAATTAAAGAATGTATGAATGATCACACCAAAATCAATTCAAAGCAATTCTTAAAAAATGTATTAAAAGTAATGAAGTAGCTAGTTGAAGTTTAGGTACTAATATAATACTCATTTATTTGTTTCTCAGTTTCTTTTTGATTCTTTCAGGCTAACCTATAGAACGATTGTAATATTGAATTTGTGACACAAAATGAAACAGTTGAGTGAGGTTCACATGGGAATACTTTACTTCTATGGATGTTTTCATATTGTTAAACTTCGATGCACAGTGTTATTCTTGCAAAGAGTCTTCGCAGCATCAATATATCAATTTTTGGTGAATTTAATGAAACTGTAGCTTATTGTCAATTGAAGTCTCTTAACTACATAGTTTTTATCACATGTTATAACGTTTGGTAGTTCATGACGACATGAGTAGTAATTGCTCTCACGTGGTAACTAGGATGAAATATTCATATTTTTTTTCATTTCAACAATATTGTAAACAAAATAGGTGAAATTGGATGATTTGTGGGAGTCAAGTTATGTACACTTTAGAAAAAAAAATGTTTTCTTTTAATGTCTGCTTCATTATTGTTACTTTTCTCATTCCTTCTCAGTTTCATAACAAAATCGGTATTTTTCCCGAACATCGATGTGACATTTTGAACGAGTAATCTGTCGACAAGAACGTGAAGCATGACGAATTTTTCCCCTTTAACGACGATGAAATTCTCGAAGTCTAATACAAAAACACCAATAACTGAATGTCATCCAGCTCAACGGCAAAGGAAAGGGGCACAGAATCAAAAGTGACAGCACAACGCAACACCATCTTACAGAACGAATCTAATTGACAGCGACACAAAAGATACGGGACTAATTCGACGGAAGCTTTCGAATTATAAAAAAAGCGTTTTATTTATTATGTTGGCGACAAAAGCGGAGTTCCGTCAGCGAGGAATTGAAGGAAAAGTGAAAAACCGAAAAGTGTTTGATCTTACAGCTCTACCAAGCAGAATCGGTTTCAATCAACGTTTTAAATACGCAACAGATGGACGAACATTCCAATTTACTTTCATTAATCATTCACATGTCATGCGGTGTCGATCCACAATGGCTTTGTCAAACACCATTAAATGGAAATTGGAAATGTTTTAGAAATATTTGTTGGGGAATTGCAACCTTTGGCGTTAACGAACAACAGAACTCATTACTATATCAGGCAATAATCAAATTTACTGATCGATTGATTAACTCATGTACTATAATATAATCCCTTGACTATAGTAACACAGTTGACGGAACTAATAAATATTTTCAGACAACATTCTATGTTTATTTATATTTCTTTAAGAAATGATTAAATGAAATAAGAATATTATATTTCAACAATTTCTGAATTTACAAAACATAAATATTCCGTTTTTATGTTAGTTAGGTTTAGAAAAAACGATCTCTTATGATTTCTTGTATCTTGAAAAGTTCTAATACTTCGCTACTTGTACGAGGCGTGCCTTTTAAGTTTTACATACTGGGTCAAATAGAAGGCGCCACTAATCAAACATTGTCACTGAAAATTTACTTCAATCATTTTCTCATCTGACTCCCAAGTTTCAGAGCTATATGTCTGGTATTGCAACAACAAAATACTCCTGAAGTTTGATGCACGTCAGAACATGGCTGTTTCTATGTTCTACAATGTTCTATACAAGGTTCTATGAATTTCGGCCTCAGTCTGACGTTTGGAAATTTTTTAGAAATAGCAGTAACACTAATTTTGTTTGTGCATAGTTATTTTGTTGTATATAATGGTAAATAAATACTCAAACGAGGATATTATGTAATTATTCAACAGCAATGATCAATGTCAATAAATAATAAGTCGAACTTAGAGAACATTCAACGAAAGGTTTCCGAATTTACGACCAATTTACAGAAAACAAATTGATCTATAAACCCGTTCCCCAGATAATTCGAATTGGCTCTTTATTGCGAACACCCTGTATATGGAAAGCATCTGGTTATTGTGATATTGGATACTTCAAGACTAAATAACTCACATTAGCAGTCTGGACTTTCTATAGATTTCTACTTGACCAACATACTCTTATAACGCCTATGACTTGTTCTAAAACGATTCAAGGTAGACCAAACCAGGGATCAAATCCAGGAACTTCTGAGTAGGAGTATGAAGTACTTATTGGAAACAACATCTTAATTTCATTCTCTTTGCCGAAAAGCTTACGCATCAAGAAGAGTGCGCAAAAAATCAAACGAAAATTGGTTTTCCATATTTCAATCTCGAATAGATGCATCCCGATGTTAATGAATGATGCCAATTCATTTTCAAAACTGATTGTGTATGAGTTTGAACTCGCAACAGCAATTTGTTCTTCTTGCGTATTCTAAAAATGAGTGATTTGTCAATAGTACAGGTTTTTCGATTCAAGGTATTTTCAGAAGCATGAAGATGAACCACGAAGCGGAAGGCCTTTAAGAGTAAACACCGTTGAAAATGCCAACAAAGTCCGGGAACTTGTGCATTCAAATGGACGGTTTGGAGGTGATGAAAATTTGTTCGAAGGCCATTCTAAAAAACCTTTCCCAAGATCAAAACGATCTCATAAATGAAAAGAGTCTTGACTTTTTGGGATTTGAAAATGATCTCCGTTTTCTAGAATATGTCTTTACTGGTAACGAACCTCAAGAGTTTTAGTACCACTCAGAAATTAAAACCCAGAGCACGGAGTGGCACACTGTAACCTCTTCAATGCCCAGAAACATTCCTTTGGCTCCTCAGCCTCCTTATCCACCATTTGGACTTGAGTCCTTGTAACTATTTTTCCTCTTTCCGATAATTAACAAACACCTCAGGTGAATTCATTTTGGGACAACATCCAAACAGCTGTAACCGACCAGCAGAAGTATACGAGTTCCAACAATACTATGACGGTAGGAAGGACCGTCTTTAGCCCTATGTAGTTTCTCAAGGGAACTATTTCGAAGGAGAAAATATTGCATTGTAAATATATTTGAATGAGAAATTGAAAAAATCAGCCTCATTACTTTATTTATACACCTGGTATATGAAGAGTTGGCAACAAAATTCCAATGGCGCTTTGAAAAATTGTACTTGGTTTAAAGTCAACATCTTGAGAAACATTCAGTACCCAAAATAATCTAACACTTTTTCAGTCATGCCTCCAGATAATAAAACCATGACATTATTAGGACATTCTAGATGTTTACATTATAACAGTTTTAATGAGGCATCCACATCTAGTGTTGAATTCTGAATGGGTTTCGTTTGTTTTGAAACACTCTAATTGTTTATCTAATCATCTATTTTTTTTGTTGCAGTGCTGGGAGAACTGTGAACTGCTGCAGTCGAATTTCCAAGTGTGGGGCGCCATGTGTGAAGAAAAAGAAATATGTGTAAGTTGAAACAGTATTTGTTTGACGAACGTTTACGACGCATTTGAAGATTTACATCCGGATGTATTGTGTAACCTTAATTACTTCGTTATGAATAGAAAGATCTATATGTATTTTATCTCCTGTAAATTAATCTCAGCTAGATACGTCTCTAACGTCTGTGTAATTCGGAGATATTTTTATTTTAAGATAATTCAATGAATTTCTTTCGAGTTTAGTTAATGGTTGAAAATATACTATTCGGTCTATAAAATATTTTGAATGAATTCATTCATTCCTAGTTCATTCATATCGAAAATAAACTAGTCTAAGAAAGTGAGGAACACAGGTGACAGATAAAATCGCATTATAAAATTTGATATTGCAGACTGAAATGAAAATCAGGATCCATACAGATAATCAATCAATCCAAAGCTATAACTGTTATTCTAGAGTTATTAACATGAACGGCTAAAGAGGATGTTGCTTTCTGGACATATGGATGTCTACCATACAAAAGGTCTCTCCCACTAATATAGATCGCTCAGTTTTTCTCCAAAGTAAACCTGATTTCAGATGCCACTTAATGGCTTTTGTAGTGCTATATTGTAACTTGCCATTTGATTTGGTCAAATTGATCAATCGATTGCTTTCTTTTATCGTAATCGATTATTAATTTAGGCTTATCAATTTCTACACCCTGCTGATAAACTGCTACTAATTATCCATTATCCAATACGATTAGTAGATTTAACAACCACATCACATCGATTTTTCGATCTATTCATTTATTTATTCGAATGAAAGATGGGACAATTACATATTGAAGAAAAAACCATATTGCTTAATGTCAAATTTCGAAGTGAGTCAAGAATACGATCGGAGAAATCCATTCTCAGGAAAATTTTGATAATTGGATGAACCATACGTAATTTTTCATATTCAAGAACCATACGTAATTTTTCATATTCAAGAGAACAGGAAGAACAAGTCTCAGGAAATTTCTGCCTAGCCCGCTGCTGTTACATCAGTAACCGTTAGTCTGTAAGTGTGTTATGAGTGAAAATTGAAATGAGAATGATGTTTTTAACGTTTCATTTTCAATTCAACCTGATATTCTGATAAAGGAATAAGGGATGGTAGAAAGGAGAAGCAGCAGAAAGACAATAATACCAAATGGACTTTAATGTCTCAATACAAACAAGAATAACACCATTTGAAAACCATCTGAGTATCGAGATATAGGACAGTCTAAGACTGAATAACATAGTTTACTTCGCCTCATCCCACTCGCAATTTGGCTAACTACAGAATTCTCTCAACGCCCATTTAAATATACAGATGCCTGCCACATTCTCCCAAGCCATTATTTCCCTTCTTTATCTGTTTTCATATCTTTCGAATAACCACTACAATTCGATCTCAATGTACCAACAAGATGGATTCGATTGTTCAACTATGAATTCGCCAATTCTAGAATCATTTAGTAGTTATACTTCATTACTAGTCTACCAAAACCCAAGAGACTTTTTGAAAAACTCATTACCGTTTCGATACAAACTGATCTCATTCCTTCCCTTTCTTCGCCAGCATGAATTTTCCGTTTTCGAGAGCCTGGTTTTCCTTCGGAATTGAATTCTTTTTGGAACTAAGTCTTTCAGTTCTTCAGATCATTCACCATGAAAGTATATGTAAAAAAGAGAAAGATCAGTAACCTGCCGTCAAGAGGCTGGAGATCATGCGTGATCTCCAGGTCGTCGACGGAGTACTGCTCTCTTATGAATACTATCCAATAGATGTTTAAGTGCGCAGCACCACACATGGGAACAGTATCCAGATCAGGTCGTACCTGTTTTTTGTGTGAAAGCGATGGTGTGAATTACTGCTTAGCCGTGAAAAGAAAACAGAGTTAAGCAGAATCAGATTTGTCAATGGCTTAATCATGGTCATGCCTGACATGGTGTTTATTGTGATGCCGAGTAGATGCAAAATTCGATGTCCTTCCATTATTGAAAATGATTCTCCAGCAGCAACGGTTTCTTGAGGAAAATACAATCGAGTCGTCAATACGGGAAGGTTCCCCAGGTGTCTAGGCTTTAAGAAAGAGAGAAGAGCATCTAATAAGAATTGCAGTCTATGCCCGTGTAGACATACTTCGTTATGACTGAAACGCCATGGAACGAAAGGTAACTTTTACAATCCCACATTCCAAAGCATTTTTCCATTTCTGTGAGAGTTGTTGTGGCCAAGCATGGAGACGAAAATGATGTGAAATGCGATTCAGGGGCATAAGTATTTGTGAAATATACAAATTCATTTGAATTGTCATATTCTGCTGCTACGATTTCATCTGTGTTGCCATTATTCGAACCGAAATCAAAGTGCTGATGATTTTTTCTAGTTTATTTCACTTCTTTGCTTGTACCGTTTCACCAGTGTTACTGCTGTTACTGAAATATAGAACCGAACTTCTCTCTCGCCACAATGTCTGGCCATCGATCTTTTTATGATAAATCTTCTGGCGAATTCATTTTCACGACTGGTTAACCTTCAGAGTGTTCATCAAATGATTCTACTGAGAATCTGAACTCTGAATCTGTGAAATGAGATGAAAACGTGTAGCACATACCAAAATCATTGAGAAACTCTCCCTCACAGCCACCTCCACTATACTCATTGTGATATGACTGAACAAACTAGATTGAAAAAAGTGCCGCTTCTGATATACTAAACGCGTCAGACAAGCATAAGTGGTGTGCTACTCAGCATTATACACAAAAATATTTCCCTAGACACCGCCAGAATCCGACTCGTTTTGTATTGTATTGCTATCATTAGCTGCAATAATAGCTCCCCACCTTCTTGGAGTGTTGGTATTTGGTTTTCTCAGTTCCTACTGAGGATTAGTAGTAGTCTACAGTAAAGGCACAAGAAAACAAGACGTTGTCTCAACATTTTATCTTCTAAAACCAACGAATTCTCAACTAAAACTGATTGAAAGTTGAGCACAATATTTTTTATGAGGTTCTCCACATATTGAGCAGTATTCGTGTTTTTGTTACAATGGTAGCAAATAATACGACCCTAAACCACTACTGAGTTACCTCCGTAGGAATAATTCTACATTTGAATGTACAACCACTGCAATGTAATTTTCTGATACAGAATAATTGCGAAAAATTGAATTTCCATCGCCACTTCTACTTACCAAGAAACAAGATACAAAATGATTTTTTTTGACGGCGGGCCTGTTTACCTACTTGATCATAAAGTAAAAATATGTTTTAACTAAGCATAAATTCAAAGTACATCTCCAACTTTTTTCATTCATATTCAATAAATTGACAGTGACGTGAGAAACTCTCGAAAGTATAAATTAATGTGCGTTTATTCGCATTCAGTATGATTGATGTGATTTTGATGGATGAGAAAAATTAGTTATTCGAAAAAACTTTGCACATTTCATTTTAATCCCTTTCGAACAAATAAAATTTCAACAACTAAATCGAGTTGAGTTATGTTACTACTACATCTTCATTTATTTTCGTCTGTCATTTCTTTCCATGCTTTCGAGAATTTCATGCTCAGTTTTGAAGTAGCAGTTCGTTTATTCTTTTCAATGTTGCGTGAAAGATTTTCAATTTTATAAAATGTGAAATTAATTCTCGAATAGCTATATTTTTTGACTGATGAGCGAATATCCCTTTGTACGTAGAGAATTGAAGAAAATTCTTTGAAGTTTTAAAACAGAGTGAAGAAGTATCTCCCGGGTGGATGAAAACCAAGTTTCAACTTGATTGATGCTCTCTCATTTTCCTTTTGTCCATTTCGGTGTTTGCCTCGAAGATTGTTAGAGGAGAAAGCGAGATACGTTTATAGGAAATCAATATTTTTCATTAACATTCATTCATACTCATTCTTATTAGATGAAGATAAAATAAACATGTCCAAAATCTAGAGATAATCATTATTACTTAATATTTTATTTCCTACATCAAGTATATCGGTCAGTGTATCATGATATGTGTATCATTTATTTGTGTAAGCAAAGAGTATCTATCTAAAAGTTGTTCTAAGAAAAATAAAGCTTATAGGAATATGAATAGTTCGTTCTTGCTTATTCCGAGTGAACCCAGAAATTCTCCGATAAAGTTAGATGACTAAAAGATTTCGAAATATTTTTTTCGAGTTGCGCATCTTTCTTTACCATCCATATCTGCTGACATCGGCAGAAACTGTGCTTGTCGATTTTTTCAACACTTAATTTATTACATGCCTTTCGAATACTTTATCGATAATTTTTGTAATTATTACAAATTTGATTGAGGATGTCGTTACATGATGATTGATATCAATTTTTATTCAAATGAAGAAATTTTCACTATAATGACAAACTTATGACGTCTTTCACCACACTGTGGCTTCTTCGGATAACTAGTACATTTAAAAGAATGATGTGCCTTATGGTAAAACCAGGTGCTCAACTAAATGGGAGGAAAATCCAAAGAAGGTTGCTTCTTTTCAGAACTGAAAGGATTAAGTGACAAATTTGGACTAATTGACTATTAAGTAAGTCTCCGGAATTTTTCTGTTCATCGAATTCCAATGCTTTTCTAGGTTCAGTTTCAATCTATTATAATCATAATGTGAAATATCGAAATTATTTTTAAGAGTATGGTTTTCTTCATTCAGATGATGGGTGTTTATGAACTCTTCGAGAAGTTGATATTTAATTTATATAGGTAAAACTTTTAGAAATTTCAATATCAGAATATCTGAGCATAAACGCAGTTTTGATCTGTTCCTCACTAACATCCACGAGAAGAAAAACATACTTTCAATAATAGTTTTGATATCTTACATAATGAGTATAATAGTTTGAAACTAAATCTATAGGAACCTTCGAAAATTAATAAATAGAAAAATTCTGCAAGTTTGCTTGAGAGTCAATTAGGCCTTAATTCGTCACCATTACTTAATCTATTCAATTCTCAAAAGAAGTAACCCTGTTTGGATTTTCCTTCTATTTAATTATAACCTTGTCTGAGAAAGAAAAAAACATTTTTATTTGAAATATTATCACTAGTGAATGAGGATTTTTCAATCATATTTAAATAATTTATTCTTTTTGTATCAATATAAATGAACGGCGTTTCGGAATCTTCCCTGCTTTAAAATATTGCTCCCTGCAAAATTTCTTGATTTTAGGACTGATTATTTTCAACTTGATACGCCTACTCGTTCTTGAGATAGATTTAACTACAAATCTACAGTTCTCAAATTGTTCTCTTATTTGAGATATAAAAAATTGCTTCTTGCTCAATTTCATGATTCTAAGTGAACGGGATATACCTTATAGCTGTTAAGTATTCCGCGAAATACAACATGAACGATTGTCTTAACTTTGGATTATAAATTTTTCAAAGCTTCAAGAGAATACTAAAATTCTCTTGGGAATGTGTTTATATATATGAATCTATTGCATTTTACGAATATGCTGAATAATGTTTAGAGTAAAATTTCCTGAGAATGATGATCCTATAAGCTACATATTACTTAAAGAGTTGTCTTTCTCCATAGTCGCAATAAAATATAAATATGTCAATAAAAATAAAAGTTGAAAAGCTGAAACCCGATACAAGAATATATAAGACAAGTTCTGTACGGATCAAAAAAAATTAAGAAAGTTTCCAAATGAAATGGTTCCAAGAATATTTCTTATCTAATCAACTTTATTGATCTATTTGTTTTATTTGTAGTATCCGTGATGTTTCTCAAAGGCACGAAGAGTCCATAAATATCTTCTTTCATTTGTTGAACTTCCCACGTTTTACAAAGCAAAATATCTTTCATCCTCTCCATTCGTTCGGTCTGATTTAGTGAAATAAATAGCGAGGCTTTTCATTCTAACATTGTGTAACAAATGCGTTTATGCATGCAAGATATTCGGTTCAATTACCACAACGATATATATCGAAGTTTTCTTGGCACTTTCATTAGTTTTCTCCACTCCATAAATTACGGAGGCTAACAAAAGAAACAACGCATCCAATTTACCCTCTAACTCAGCTTTACGTTCTTTGTACACTTCATATATTCACTGTTCTGTCTAGAAGATACATACAGATTTATGCCCACAATCTTATATCGTACAAATGAACAATTTTATACATTAAGTTTTTGAATATCTATTATTTATTACGGATGTCGACTATAACTGCGGCTGTGTATGTATAGTTGTTAGACTTTTCTGCTTGTCTTTGTTTCTGTAGACCAGCGGTGCTCAAACGGTCGATCGCGAACGACCAGTCGATCGGGAGTGCTTTTTGAGATCTCGAGAAGTAAAAAATTTTTAATAATTAGGTAACTAAACTACCAAAATGTATTACGTAATAAAATAACACTCTGCTCGCGGCAAAATGCGGCTTTATCAACGGAACGCGCGGTACTTGTCAAAGAAAAGCCTCGTTTTTTATTCTTGTCGCTTTTCTAGAAATTTCGGGTTTGACGGGAACATTCGAGTGTTTCGTTCACGCCGATATAAATGTTGCGCCTGCAGGAATTGGAGTCATTCTGAATTGTAACTTGAAGGAAATACTACGTCGATTCAAAATTTATTATTAAATAGTACAAAATGAGTGCAGCGAAGAAATCTAAAACGTATCATTTTAATAAACATTGTGAAGAATAATTTTTCTTATTTATGGTGAAGGATAAGTTCATTTGTCTTATTTGTCGTGCGTTAGTTGCAATACCTACCTGGTAACATCATAACATCATAAAACGGTTCATAAAAACTATGACAAGGATTTTCCGCCACACAGTTAATTAAGAAAACGAAAAGTACGTGATTTGATATCTTGTTTGAAAAAAAGAACAAACCATGTTCACAAGACCAGCCAAACAATCAAAAGCTGCTACGATCGCGTGATTTAAAATATCTCATATATTGGCGAAACACAAGAAACCATTCGAAGATGGATCGGTTGTGAAGGAAGCATTTATTGAAGCGGGTGAGACTTTATTTGGAGATTTTAAAAATAAAACAGAAATCATGTCTGCTATTAGAGAACTTCAGTTATCTCGTCCGACTGTCATAAGGCGTATTGAAGTCATGAGTCAGGACATGGCAGATAAACTAAAACATGTTATCATGAAATGTACATACTTTTCTTTACCGTTCGACGAACCCACCGATATGAGATATACTGCACAGCTGTGTATTTTTATTCGGATAGTATTCAATGACATGTTGGCTAAGGAAGAATTTTTGACAATCATTCCTCTGAAGCGGAAGACCCGTGGCGAAGATATATATGACGTTTTCTTCAATTTTGTAAAAAACTACAAGCTACCAATATATAAATTAGTGTGCTTTACAACCGATGGAGCACCAGCAATGACTGGAAACAAAAACGGTTTTGTGGCATTGTGTCGAGCTAATGGAGATTTCCCTTCATTCTTTCATTCCATTGCATTATACATCAACAAGTTTTGTGTTTCAAGGTTTTAAACACGGAGGAAATTATGGGCATTGCAATAAAAATTGTGAATTCCATCCGTGCACGTAACTTGCAACGGCGGCTCTTTAAGTTGCTGTTGGAAGATAGGGAGTCAGTTGAACATACTGATTTAGTTCTTCACACGGACGTCAGGTGGTTGAGTCGCGGAAAATTCCTAGAAAGGTTTCAAGAATTATTGCCCGAAATAACAGCTTTTCTAGACGAAAGAGGTAATGACACTCAGAGGTTGAAAAACGAAAAATGGCTGACTGATTTCGCATTTTTGACTGATATCACAATGCACTTAAACACCATTAACTTGGAGGTTAGGAAAAACTATTATTGAGATGTTTAGCGCAATAAACGCATTCAAAAATAAATTGAACGTATGATGGATCAACTGAAAAGAAAGGGTCTGAAACATTTTCCGTCTTTCCTCAGTTGAATTATGAGCTTATGAGGCTGAGTTATCAAATATTTTGGGACAATTCGAAATGCGTTTTGATGTAAATTGGTAAATATAGCATCATTTATGAGTTATCCTTTTTCATTGAGGAATTAGCTACTGAAATAGCAAATCAGTTTAATATGAACTCATGTTCTGTTTGAAAATGAGTTGGTGCAGATTATATCAGATATACATCTCAAAGCTACAGCATCTGATACAAATTTCTGGTGTTTTATATCTGAAGATAAATATCCCGATCTAAGGCAAATCGTCCTTCAACTGACGGCAATCATATGTCATCACATGAAAAGTATGCTGAGGACATGCAGTGCCACGTTTCAACATCCAAAGTCACTCTTTAGTTAAGATTAACACCATATGTAACTCTTTTGTTTCGTAACAAACAATAAACTCGCAATTTTGAATAACTATGAGTGTTTTCACTGATATTATAGAGAAGAACCTAAACAAACCTAACCCAAACCTTGACTAAAATAATGTATATTGTGCGGAAAGCTAATATCTATATATGTTACGGTACACCCTAACTAGGTAGGAAAGTAGGGTGTATCGTGTACGTACGACAACCCTGCATCACACATACTTGCAGACTTTCAGAGTCGATCGTAAGTAGTTTAAAAATATTGAGGTAGATCGCCAGCAGTTCAAGTTTAAGCACCCCTGCTGTAGACGGTTAGACTTTCTATCATCTCAACTCTCGAGTTGTGTTCTTAAATTAGAGACCAATGTAATGTAGACAGTGAAATTTGTTTTTGCTCATTGCGTTTAATGATATGTGGAAGACTGAAATATTAGTATTTGATGCACTTTTCTTTATGACATTGATTTCCGTATCAAAGCCCTTTATGTATAGGGAAATTGAAAAGGCTCTGTGAATTATTGAATTATAAGCGGCTAATTTATATGTAATGTGTTTAAAAGAATAATATTTCAGTTTTCCACATAAACAGTATAATAATAAGTTCAATAAAATATGAAGGACGAAAATAAAATTCTCAATTACTATATTCCATGATGGAAAAACCAGAAAATAAATACGAATTATGAAAAAAGGCATCCGTGGCCGAAGTTGCTTCAAAAAGATGGTCGCAAAGTTTATTTCAGAAACAGGCCATGTAGCAACAATTTCGATACAATACAATCAGGATCGGTTATGGCCGATTGGTAGACAAGCCTTTGTTTACCGCATGCTCTTAATAAGGTTCGAGAAACCAACCCCGAACGCCGAATCATCCTTCAGCAAGACAATGTACAGTTTGTACACAGCCCGTAAAACAATTGAATATTTAATGCAACAAAACATCGTTGCATCATCTTGCGTACAGTCCCAACGATTGTTTTATTTTCCCAAAATCAAGAACGGAGTGCGTGGTCAAAAGTTTCAGTTTTCAGAAGAAGCTGTTGATGCCTTTCAAAAGGCCATTTTCAATGTAGCAGCAAACGATTGAAATAACTGCTTTCCGAATTGGTTCAAGCGAATGCGAAAGTATTAGGCTGAGAGAAGAATACTTCGAATAAAGTCTCAAAACCTCTTAATTATTTCATTCTAGCTCTTTATGTAAAACTTCAAAGACATCCCTCGTACCCATAACTGTGGAACAAAACTTTGTAATGACTTTAAAATTTGAGCTCATTTGAAGGTTAGGTTTACCTAAAAATGATTTAACTTTTCAATAGTTCTTTCATCTCTTAATCTTATTTCTTTCAGAGAACAAATATGCGTTATCTTAGTAGGTTATATTGACTTTCCATCTTCAGCACTTTAACAGAATAAATAATTTCGACTATAATGAAATCATTGAAGAGATCCTGAAAAACATGATGAGTTTCTTTGGTATGAACGGATTATTGTATCTCATGAGAAATAAGATTAATATTTCAGAAAGAAATCGATCAACCAGAGCGGGATAAAAATAATCGATTCCGTTGTTCGATATATATAGGAATAAATTGAATACGATTGTGATTCAGATCCTGCATATCGACTTTTAGTTTGGCCAAGTATAATGGGTATATTGTACCTACCCAATCATGACATTCGATTCTCGTATAATGGAACATTCACCATTCGGATTTAAATAATTGTCATCCTGACCAACAAGTTTTGCATTAATTCCATCCAAATATTTGGGTGTAACTGATACGGGAATTTTTGTATATACTCTGTGACTAAAAAGTATCCGGAAATTTGAAATAAAACGCAAAAATCTTAATCTAAGTCAATATTTATTGAATCTCCTTCAAAATATGATCCATTTAAACGATACGTTTTTTCCAATTATCGAAATATTTTTATAGGTGTTTTCAGGGATGGTCTCCAGCTCCTTCTGCGGTTTCACGAGAGACGTTGCGATCTCGAGCTATCTTTCTAACACTTTCATGACGATTTTCGAGCACCATTTCCTTGACTTTCTGTACGTTATTGTCGGTTAAAGAGGTAGAAGGTCGTCCAGAACGGGAGAACGAGGCAAATCTTCGACGATGTCCCGACCGTCTTTAAAGGCTTTATACCACTCGTACACTTGGGTTGTCGATAAAACAGAGTCTCAATGAGCCTTTTCCAGCATTTTCAACGATTCAGTATTCGAGATTTCGTTCGAAACACAAAATTTGGGACAAACATTCTGTTCAAAATTTTTTTCCATTGTAAAATTCGCAGAGTACCACTAAGGTCGACTGGTTTCAACAGCTGTCGTGAAAGAACTGAATAACAGATCGCGTTCATGTTTGGCATAGTAATTAAGGACAGTCCTACCAACATTCAGAAATAATACTTAAAAATACTCAACGCTGCCAATTTAAATTAGTTTTTTTTTCATCACACAGTATATTATAATAAGAAGGGTATCATCTCGAATATGTTTTCTTCTAGAGTTGAACAAATATTTTCATATTGAGTGCAGACTTTGATTGAGATGAATTCACTACAACGTCAGGCAATATTTTTCAAGACAAGATTTTCATTTTTAATTTGTTTTGCATGTTATTCATTTTTCGTATGTAATGGGGGGATGGGATTACTCTCTAATATATTTTTAAATGCTAGGATATGTCTTGCTACGCCTTGTTGAAATAGTCCCCTTAAGGCAATTGTAAAAGGAAACTACTGCGTCCAAAACTAAGGTGGCATTCCGATTTGAACTGCGCGCGCAAATGGATTTGGGACAGTGCTTTAATATTTTGGTTGGCAGGACTGTCTTCGATATCTGTTCCAAGGTTTACACTAATAAATTCATTAGTGTTTGAAATACGCTGCGTTTTGTAAGCTTCTAGAAGTGAGTTTTTCGATTTTTATAATATCTGCATTTGTTGAGCATTAAATTTTGTTTGCGGAATGAATTTGCTGCTGCTGATTTATTGAGGATGGTGCAAAAAGACTTTGATGATGGGGCTATGTCGAAAAGAATGTTTACAAGTGATATAAAGAGTTCCAAAGAGGTCTAGAACGTGTAGAAGACGAAGAGCGTCCCGATCGACCTTCAACCTCGACCAGCGAAGCTCACGTCTAAAAAATCACAGATTTGGTGCTTGTAAATCATCCATTAACAATTACAGATCTTGATGAAAGGAAAAGGATCAGTGAGTACCAGTTTGAAGGATGTTATGGGCCTCGGGCGCGTCAAATCTCTATTGGTAGGGAAATCACTTTACTGGAAATACATCCTCGCGTCAAAGTGTGTGGAACAATGTGTTTTCACTATCAGCACAAAATGGAACACATTATTACAGAAGACGAGGCGTGAATTTGTGCTTACGACCCAGAAACAACTGATCAATCTAGTGAATATCGTGCTAAAGATGGAGCAAAACCAAAAACACACTGCATTAAATCTTGGTGACCATTTCGCTTAAAACTCTACCTATATTGTTCCACAATCGCCGTATTCATCTGATTGGGCACCGTGTGACTTTTCAGCAAACTCAAAAGACTGCTTCTGGGAGACTTTTTTGAGTCAATAAAAGAGATACAAGCCGCATCGAATAGAGAGCTGAAGGACATCGACTTTAACAACTGTTTTGAAGATTGGAAAATCCGTTGGCATAAGTGCATTGTATCTGGAAGGGTTTACTTTGAAGGGGATGGAATCGATGTTAAAGAGAAATAAAGATTTTTCAAAATAAATGCTGAGTCACTTTACGTTTTGGACATAGTAGTATTCATTTTTAAATCTATTTTAAATTTAAATCTCATTTTATTTGTTCATTTCAAAACTCGTAAATTCAACAAATTGATCGAAACTGATTGATTGTTCGCCTTGAGATTACTTCTTGGCTATGTTGACGATAACATCTAACCCTCTATGGCATTAATCCTCAATTTAAAGGAATCTGATGAAGTAGTATCGTTAACTTTCATCGTATCTGTCATTTTTAAGTGACTATTTACTGTGCAGTAAGTGTTAAGTTTCTCTTCTAGATAGTGCATCTAACCGAATCGCAGAAAACTGAAAATTTGAAAAATTTTTATGGTGAAAGAACAAGAACTCAAGTTCCAATTCGAAAATTTTATGTTTAGTTTTTCCGAATTTCCCAAGTTCTTTAGTTTCTCCAGTTTTACTTTCTGTAAGAATCGGTTTATTACGAACATTTTGAAATAAAAAATAGTCAAATGTTATTGCTCCAATGATAGGCTCAAGTATTACTATTTTTTGGTATCTGGTTTTAAGTGATTTTCATCCAAAACAATATATATTGAATTTGAAGTTTGTCATCTTATAAAATGATTCAAGTCATGAACTGGCTCTGTGAAGGTTATTGTCATAGTAATTTAAATTTTTCCGACTCCAAATGTCTTGCAATTTTTGTTGCTGGTCCTTACCTTATTTATCTTCTTAAAAATATGCATATTTTTGCGAAAAACACAGGAGACATAAAAGTGACCTATTAAAACAGGTCTCGGTAAATAATTTTTCATGGTCAGATTTCTTGATACAGAGCTCAGCAATTTAAAAAACTCACAAAATATTAAATCAATATACGTTATTTTTCATCATGCAATGCTTTAGTAATAACTCTACATTTCTGTCGATCAAGAAATCATACAATGTCAAATAATTCAGCGTAAAAGTATGGAAGAGCAGAGCTTGAAGAAAGTAATAGCTATAATCCATCATTGTACTCCCAATATGTAAAATGAATAGAAAATCGATACTATCTGGCATTCAAAGCTGTAGGTAATAGCTTTCAAATGGCTATGTTGTAGCTCATAACTGACCAAAAGTGGTTCATATTTAAATAGATTCTTAACTAGTGACTATTAATCTACGTACACTGGAAAGTAAAGATGGTATTTCCACAAATAAATGTGTAAACTTGTTGATTAAACTTCAACTGTCGAAAGGAACATCTCGGAAGGAATGATTGATTCATTGCGAGGAAGGTTATTTAAACGACGATATTTATTTGCATACAGTGAAAGAATATAAATTGAAAGTTTCTCTGAAATTGATTCCTTCTTTCATGCAACTTGATAAACGCGAATGTCGTCCTTGAATGAATATTGGATTTCAAATTATTGCTTATAAATTTTTAGATTCCTATATACGAGGGTTTGAGAAGTTTCTAGACTAATCAAGAGACCTATTTCCATCCTTTCTGATTTAAATGTTCGATATAGTTTTCATAATGAATTATCATGCATAAATAAAAAGTTCTTCCCAATTGCTACAGCATATGGTAGCACAGGGGGTAGAAGAATCTGATCAACGTAAACTTATATTCTGATAAAACAAGTAAAACAAGATCAATTAAGTTCTGCGAATAAAAGAGACTTCACCCTGAATAACCATCTTCTCTGTAGCTGTATATGTCTTGGAAGATTACCAGGTTGTCTCTAGAATTGCACTCGTCTTGAATCTGACTGCGGTGGAACCGAGATTCATCGGAAAATAAAACATTGGACCAGTCTTCAGGTCCCCGTTTCATTCGATTTGGAGGAGGATTGTTTGGGTTGACACCAAGGTTTTCTGAAGTGAAGATTGACTTCATACAACCTATTGCCAATTGTATTCTTGAAATATTTAGGTTATGCGTTTGCTTCAGGTGATTACGTGATCATTATATAGCGGGATTTCGGCTGGCGGTTTGCTGAAGGAACCTGTCCTATTGTAACATCATGTTTACCTCTAAGTTGACCCCTTTGTATATACCGGGCCATCAATCGCGAAATGACGCTTTGACTAATGCCCATCGTTTGTTCAAGTCCTGTGTGTTCTGCTCCATATCAAACAACTGCAACATATGAGTTGATATGCACTGAACTTGATTCTTTATAATACTCCAAATTTGAAATTTTCATAGTATCCTTTCATTTTTGCCATTTGCGTATGTACCTCAAAGTATTTTTTGAAGATAATTTCTTCAGAAACTCAAACTCAATTTAATCTTATTCATGGGTTGAACTGTTTTTAGCTTTGTCGTTAATCCATCTACTGTAGTTGTTTGTTTTGATTTCTTTCTTTTCAGGAGTATACTGTTAGATTGAAGTTATATATCAACAAAATAATCTCTGAAATATAATACAAACTTCTTGTTTACAACAATTTTATTCTGATCGAACTGAATCTCTCAGTATTTCCGACTATTACACTCACTTACAAGTTGCGCTCTTTGCCTATACTATGAGTAGTTTTCCATCATTTCGGTAGTTACTCATACTTCGAGCCGTTTAATGAAAAATATAATTTTAGTTTCAATTATTCTTCTAATTGTCGATATATAGATTGTAAACTATTTAAGTAGAATTATTAGCTTCCATTTCAATTTGAGGCGTCTTGTTCAATACTCACAATTTTCAGAGAATTTCTAATATTTGAACATCCGTTGGTTGGGATATATTTATAAATTTCTTCTCAGTCTTGCGGGAAGAATTGATGTCGAAAGCCGCCAAACTTCTAAAAACTAGGAAAGTCACTTTGTTTGATTAAATGCACGTCGAGCGACAGTGCGGATCCGCATTAGGTGGAGAGTGGTGGTTACGCCCAGTAAAAGTCTGTGACCGGTTACAAAACACAACAAACATTTTAAAAGTAACATTTCTGGGCAGTTTTATACACCAACTTTCCGAATCCTTTTACCCCTATATTTTAAGGGTCCTATGCTGAAAGAACTGACTTGAACTTCCTCGGAATAAAGTTTTTCTAATTACTCTTAAGGCTACAAAGTGTATTTATCTTTTATTCAGGAAAAATTCATTCTGTAAGTTAAATATTATCTCATTTTAGATAGTTCATCTTGAGAAAAACATCTAGAAGGACGACTCCATCCTTATTATGTTTTTATGAATTTTTGTGTTATCTGCATAGGAACTGAAAAATTTTCAGAAATGCGATTCAAGATTCGAAAAGTTATAATAAATTTCCTAAATTTTTGATATTACCTTAGTTTTACTTTGCTTGAATCTTTGCAGCTTTTCTCCGATTCGAATTCAGTTAAAAAATCAAGGTGAAAATGAGATCCATAGGCATCATTAATTGATCCAATCTCCCAGAATCATTATGAATTAATCTTATTAAAAACATTAAATTGAAAAAAAACTCTCGCAATGTTGTCTTCTACCTCAACCTGTTGTAAAATCTCAGGCAAAACCAAATTCAGTCACTTCAACTAGCACTTATTCTACATATTTGTCATAAATTGCTGGTATAATATGTTACTCACTCCGGAGACTATCAAGGATTCAACCTTTCATTCAAGATTACAAATGAAAGGGATAGAGTTTCGCTAATTAAAACTTATTTCGGAAATTTCATTCTCCTTCCGAATCTCTTTTGGTAATTTATAAATCATTAAGATTTTCTGAATTATTTGGGAAACTGAATACATTTTTTTTTCATCTCAATTTGCTAATAACTTAACACTTTTTCATTGGTTGGTGAAACATTGTGATACATTTTTCTACGTGGCACTCCAAATTCAATGAGCTATCGCTCATATTTTTGGAAGCTCTGTGGAAAACACCAACTTAAGCTATTAATTCTAACATCTAGAGGCTTTTATTACAATCAAGTGCTTTAACTGCTGCTTGACTGCCAGTGAGTATAAGGATAACCTTACCATAACATTCTAGATCTATACTTCCTCGAGCACATTCAACAATAAAATATAGTTCAGCCTTACCTATCTCGATCTATAAAATCGGCATTGGAGCAAAATACTAAATTTTGAGTAATTTCCTAAGAACTTATGAGGAGTGAAATATGCAAAACACGCTTGGAAGTCCTACCATAATATAATTTGTAGAATTCTATTCGAAAATATTTCATGATTTCATAAACATTGCTGCTCAAATAGCGGTACACTAAAATTTAGGAAACAGCCACTGTATCTCGATTTTCAAAGATCTGAATTTCCTTCAAACGATATTTTTTCCTCATATATTATTATTTGTCTTGATCATGTTCCTTTCAGAGTTGCGATATGTATCACTCTCTTTTGGAACCATCCACCAATCTCGGCGTGTACCTCTTTTCGGGATTGTAGCTTGGAAACCAATTTGATTTCGATTTTCTGTGCACCTCTTTCGATGCGTATGAAATGAAGTTGTTATTTCAATTACTTCTTTATACAAGATCCTTCCCAGACGGTTTCTGGTTTTGGTCTCAGTAAAAAGGTGGGTATACCTCAAAGCATTTTAGAACAGGTCTTGGGCATTGTAGTAATACGATTCCAAAGTCGAATTCTGAAGAGATTCCAAATTGCGCGTATAAAAGGTTGCGGGCTGAGGAAACTATAAATCTTGGATTGTCCTAAACCCGATATTCAGATGATATCCAATGTATACATATATGGTATTACATATGACATCAGTTTCTTTCCTCGTTTAGTTTAAACTTCCTTTCAGGATTATTGACAGTTTGACACCATGAAGGAATTCGTAGAAGAGATCATCGCTACAATCAGGGAGTTCTATATAAATCTGATTCGGCTTGCTTCGACTCTAGCTTGCTATCAACTAACACCCATATGGTATTATCATCAAATGCTTTTATCAACATTTTCAACAGTTGAGAAGGCGAAAAATAAATATCATAACACAATTTATTAACACTCCTTGGAGAATTTCTATACTCGTGTTGAAAATCTAGGAAAGAAGTTTTGGAGGTAAACGTATAATTCATTGAGGATTTTCTCTTCAGTGATGAGAAAGACGCAGATGTTAGTAAAGGCTCTGTCGTTATAACAAAAGAAGTGAAGTTTTTGTATGAGCCCAAAAGTTTCAAATTGATGAGTCAACTTTTTGAACAGAATCATAAGAGGTCGACAGTCTGTAAAATCAGGGAAGGTCAAGAAAAACTAACTGAAGCTCAAGGTAGCCAGAAGTTTTTGATTAAATCTTGGAGCCAAATGAAAAGACACAGCAAAAATAGGATGAGATCGAAAACCTAACTTGAATTAATGAATGAAGGATGAAAAACAAACACGATGATTTTGACCCTACTTTTCATTCACAACATATGTACAGACTAGCTATTACTAATGTATCACCGACAGGCGAGACAGGGTTTTTCCACCCTGATTTTTAGTCATTCCAATCATTTGCAAGATTACGTATGTTTCATCTGGTTTTTCTACTTTTCCTGAGCGTATACATGTTTAGCAGGTTTCGAAAGTTTATCCATTCTACCTTTATTGTTTTCAACCGATCGAGTTCTGAGTGTCATCAAATTAGATATTATGTTATAATCAATGCAGTGCTGCATTTTTTGTATTTCTCTCTTTCTCTCTATTCGAATAAATGAATTCATAAGTTTATCCTTCATAGAACTGAATATTCTTTGTTTCAAGTGTGAAAAGACGGCTATCTAGTTTACAGTGGGCTAGAAAAACAAAGAACTGATAATTTTTGCATACATTCATTTTTTCGAATAAAAGAGAGTCACCAAAATTATAGGAAACTTTCGGGAAAAACACAATATATAGAATCGATAAATATTTGAAACATACTAAGGTTTCTACGATCTGCTCTTGTGTGTAAACTAAATAATGAGAAGAAACAGGTGAACTATCATAATCTTTTATAAACACGTCTCTGATATATCAGTAACAGCTAGTCTGAGAGTGTGTTGTATACAAAAAGTGAGATCAGAATAATTGTGCTTCTTTCTTTATTCAGATCTTCTACTTTCACTTGCTAATGTATTGGCAGTAATCTGCAAAATGAGAGAGAAAAACATGATTTGGGAAACAAATATCTTTTCGTACAAAGCTATAAGGAAATCTAAGGTCCCATTCACATGGGATATAAAATATTCACTGAAAATCGTCATACCCAAGCGTTCACATGTCACAAAAGTCTTGGGAAAAATCCGAATAGATAAATTAATTACTGAAAGAACTTACTTGAATTGATTATATCATTAGGATTTCACCACATATCTAAACTCTATAAAATCGTTTTTAAAGGATTGATAGGGGCCCGTTCTGCTCAATGGCGCGCAATTTTCTCCGAACACCTCTCATCAGTCTTTGGACGACATCCACGTCGATTTCTCGTATCTTCTGAAAGATTCTCTGTCTCTAACCTTCTTCGTTTTGGGCTTTCCATCCATTGTCATAGACTTTCCTCGTCAGTAAACCTCAAAAATCTTCGATTGGTCTTGCTTGTGGATCGTTTGGGGTGTTATCTCCGCGAGGTACAAATGGGATGTTATTAGCCCACCAAACCAAAACCTTGTCTTCAAATTTTTTCTTTGCTTCGAATTTTACTTCGTTTGGACAGTCTTCTATGTTATTTGTATAGAAACCAGCATTAAACTTGATATCAGAATGGGATAATGTAAAATATTTTTCATCATCTAAAATTATGGTTCTGTCATTTGCGAAGTGAATTCTTCTTAAGGCGCGGCAACATCTGGTGATATTTTCCAATTGATTCTGGGTGTATTTTGGACACTTACCCTTTTACGATATTTACATCCAGCATTCAGTAATTCTCGCCTTATTGTCTCATGAGAAGTACGAAATCTTCTGGATAATTTTCGTAATGATGTTCCTACTGTGTCTCTTGCTCTTTCTAAGAGCCTGTTTCTACGGATTTCATTCAGAGCCTTCGCTCGACCCCTTTTTGGCAAATTTAAGCATGGTATTCCTTGCTCACATTCACTTATTACCCGATAAATAGTTGTCTTAGAAATATTCTGAGCACGAAAAATGTTGATGATTTCACGCTTAGGAACTCGCCCAACTAAATTATATACTTCTTCGAAGTTTTAATTTGTAAGCCATTTTAGCGAACTTATTCAGACTTTTGACAGAAGGAATACTCAATATAAATCATAAATGACATCTGTTGATCACGGCAACTAGATCTTCCACGAATTAAGGGAACTATGCATGAAAAAACTTTTTCCCAAGACTTTCGTGACATACGTTACTAACCATCAGTTATTGAGAGAGCGGTATATTGTTACCAAAGATTTCATTGTTTAATGTATACTGATAATGTTTATATGTAAAAGACATCTTCCTTAGTATATTTTGACGATGAATTCTCAAATAACGACTAGTTAGAATCCGTTCTCGGGAAGAAATTAATACCTTTCCACATTTTCAATAACCAAGAAAACATAATCAAAATGTCCTTTTGGGTAATTGGTTCTAGTGAATTACAAACGCGTCTAGATATTTTCAAAAATCTATAGTCATTTTTTCTTTTCGAAAAGATTCCTTTAATTATTATTTTATACGAATAAGTATTTAAATTTTTAGAGAGGGCAAGCAAGCAGAAAATTGCAAATTTTTTCCCCTACATCTTATTTTATGTCCTCATTATAAGCATTCTTGAGTTTATTTAGCTCGATCATTTAACCCAAGCAATTACTTTTATGGCCACCTAGAATATTTCGGAAATACACACTAATTGAAAAGCTCTTACCTGTACAGAACCTGCGTATCTTCCGAGTAATCCCAAAAACGATAATAAATAATGAGGGGGTAATTTCGAGTAGTAATTCAACAATAGGGTAATTATTATTCAGCATGTAATTTACATGCGCTGAAGCGTCGCAAAAATAACCATGTTCAGTAATTCCAGAAACTTAAACCGGTATAATTACGTTGGTACACCTGAACTCAATTAGATGCGAGCAGACCGAGCAACTCGCCATAAAAGCAAGATGGGTTTACAGAACGTCAGTTTTAATATTTGAACCGCCGAGAGGCTGAGTTATTAAATGAATAAAAAAAGAGAAAAGTTCCAGCAAAGAGCAGCGGTATCGAACGTTTGAAGGGTCTGCACAGCGTATATTCGTGCGACTGAAAACTGATACCAACTATACCAATGAAACTCTATGAGATGTGAGATTGAAAATGCCAACCCAACGTCTCTGTGCCAGTTCGGCGCGAACACGAAAATGGAAAACTTATGAAATATTGGATTTTGCTAGCAGGAAAGTGGATTATAATTTGGTGGTTACGTCGGGACTCAAATGGAGTATTCATAAAAACAATTCTTTGAAGCTATATCTGATAGAATTGCGGTGGTTTCAGAATTGATTTATTTGTGTTCAACTGGGTTCTTTTCCATCGTATTCGAATGAAAATGATGAAAATAGTTAATATACGTTTCAATTCCATTTTACTTGATTTTCCTGTAAAAACGTTATGGTGATTTGAGAAATTGATTGTTATCTGTTCTTAAATTAATACATAAACAGTATAGAAATAAAGTATTATGGAAAATGCTCAAACAAAATGATTTTGCTTTTCAGTTTCTCGGATAAAATTCATTTGCTCTTTTGCTGATACCCAATAATATGACATTTCTTTTAATAGCAATATCTCAGTTATTTACCGAGCAATGTAGGAATACCAATTTTCAAAAAAATCCCTCAGTAAATAACTGAGATAATTAGCCGATACCGTACTTTTGCCTAACGCTGTATATGGCTTGTAATACAACAATGGAATGGTCTTGTTTTAAACTACGTGTATCGTTTTATTATACCATAAAATTCTTTTACCAATATATCGAGGTCCTCAGATCATTTTGAATAATCTTAAAATGTACATATTGTTGTTTGTTTCAAGCATTGTTTATAATTTTTGAAAATTTCAACTCAGCCTTTCTTGGGTTAAATTCAATTCAAAAATGGCTAATAGCTAATGAAGTAGTAAAAACTGATTTTTTTCATATTTTGTCACTTTTTTCCCTTCTCAAGTCATATCTTATTGTTCATGACTGCCCCTACTCTGAGTGTAGTTCTATAGGGTATTCTGAAGCGATCTGAGTGAAAATCTCTTTTCCGACTCTCACATCGACATAACATAGTTTTATTACAGTTGCACCTTAGACTATTTGTTGTTCTGTCAAAAAATATATAGGATTTGAATATCAAGAATAAATGGAGAATACAACAACGAACAATTATTCTTGAAATAAAAAAATAAAAATAAAATTATAGACAATAGGGCAGATGGATACCAAAATCTCTTCTCAATAAATGCTCGAAATGACAACTTGACAATGTCTAGAAGTGAATTCCGTATCATTTCTGGTGAAATATTTCGTATCTCCGTTCTCATGTGGCCATACAGATCTCTTATAATTCTTGGTGCATTAAACGAACTATGGATTTGAATAACAAAGACATGGGTCATATCTGGTGACCTGGTTAACCATTCAATGGTTCCCCGTCTGCCCGTCTTGAACTTGAAAACTACTTAATTGTTGGTATAAGTTGATACTTTTTCTATACTGCATAAATGTGCAATTTTTTGTGTTTGAATATTTGTAATTCATTCACTCAGAAACTGTGAATCGATTTGGACGCAATCAAAAGATACGGTCGTTTATGTTGCATTTTGCGCCATGCTTTGGTACTAGCGAGGGAATAAAAACCTATAGGGTACTACCTCCTAACATAGAAAAGTGAAATGTAGTGAAGATTAATGTTAAATAGCACATATATAGGTTGAAATTGATACCACATACTCAACTCTGCAATCCCTGATAGCTGTAGGGAATAAAAGTTTTTACTCAACGTACCGTAACATACGGCCGTTGATACCGCATTTTGAAACGTCTTCTGATACTCGCAAAATAACCTTCCGTAAAGCCATGACATTTAGCGAGAAGCAATGTCTTGAGCAATCTGAGATAACTTTCTCTCATTATTATGATCCTTTCTCTTTTCCTTTATTCTCTGTAAATATAATCGAAATAAATTTTTCTGTAATCGAAGTTTTTCTAATGGCATTTTCTGTTTCAGTTTCCCGGATGCCAAGAAGCATGCCGTTTCCACGCTGAAGCTTCCTTGAGAATTCATCAGACGCAACCTGTAATCCACACGAAGGGTGAAGGAGTCATCAGGGTATCAGGAGCTCACGCTCGTTGGCCAAGACCTTCTTCGATCGACCAAAAAACACCATTGGTCTACGTCGTGATGCGTAAAACTTTATCTGGTCCATGGAGACAAATAATTCAAACTCTAGATTTGACTACACGTGTCCCGACGAATTCAGATCAAGGCGGCGCGATGCTAAGAGTGTTGGTAGTGGATCCTCAAGGATTAGTGACAATCTACAGCCCAGATGAAGTAACTGTCAGAGAAAATAAGAAAAAGAAGAAAACTATTAATACTGAAATCAAGGCGACTACTAGTAGAAGTACCATCAATGATGTAGATGCTCCATGGATTCTGCGCGAAGTCTCCCTGATTCATCAAAAAGTACTAGTGATCGGAGAAATTGCTTGGGAACCCAAAGCTGCACGAGGAGTTTATCTAGTTACCTGGGAAGTTGATGGTGGCGGTCTCAAAGGAAACCTCTTCACAGATTCTACATGTGTTACTTTATCTTTATGGCCGGATACCATTTATCACATTCAAGTAGAACTTGTATCAAGAGTTCCTGGAATTGACAATCTCAAATCTGAAATGATGGATTTGGACACGGGTCGTGCGCTTAAAGTTTCAACGGAAAGTCAAGAGGATCTGAGTATGATGGCTGATGAGATTCCTGAAGGAGTAGACTTCAATTCGCCTTTATTATCGGTTCTAGTTAGTGCGGCACGGGGAGAAAAAATCAAGCCAAAGTGGTATAACGCCGAGTTAGTAATGGGAAGTTGTGCGGCTATTCTCATGTTTTCTATTGTGCTTTTCCTGTTGCTTTGGAGATGTAGAAGGAGGTCGGGCATGGCTTTGGAAAACATGATTACAGGTTCTTCTACTGTCAGGAGTAAAAAGCTTGTAGATGATTACTCAGGTTGTGCAGGTGAGTCTCAAACTTCTATGATTAAATTCTTATTCTATTTTCTAAACCCTTGTAAACTGAATTTAAAAAAATGTTCTGTAACACGTTATTGTTTGACGTTAAATTCTATAATTGTGCGCCATAAAATAGTATAGAAGGGGTTAGAACTTCTCAACCAAATTGTTTATTTCTGGCGTTACCAGTGCTCTTACATTTTTTTTCATTTCATCTATTTATACTGGAATTAAAAAGCTCAAACTAATTATTGTCCATGTCATGACCAAATTTCAACACAATTGCCGAAAATATTATTCTATACAAACGGATTTTGTTTCGAAGATTGACATTCTCTACAGGGGAAAGAAACTTTTTTGTACCTATTTTTATAAAAGGTGAATCCTGACCAAACGGATATGGTTTAAGAGGATATCGAGAACATTTTCTCAAGTCCGAAAATGATATTCAAATTCCTCTAACGCTCTTTGTGAAAGAAATACAGGCTGATTTCTGGAAATGGTTAGATAAAATTGTAAAAAATAAAAGTTTCAAATCGTCATATCTTTCAAATGATTATAGCTATTTCAACCATTTTTGGGTTATAGATATCATAGTATGATTCTCTTGGCATCCGCAAAAAGATCACTCTGTAAATGGAGAGAAAATTTTTTTACTTCGTAATCAAGAGGAAAATTTTCGTCAGATTCAATGATTCCAAGCGACGATACAAATTTATTGCCCTAGCTATGATTCCACAGATGGTAAGATATTCATATTTTATTCCCGGAAGTGAATGTGGACGAGTTTGTTTTTGATTTTGCTGTTTCACTAAATGCACCTGAACAATCATCGAACAGGATCGGACTCGAAAATAATTAATTTATTTGATTCTTCCTTCGAAATTCGAATAATAGTGACTTTCTAACTCTGCACCAAGTAGACATAATAAAATCTCATGTCTAACTGCCAATACGGAATCGGTCATTGGAAGATGTCTAACAAATTATCTATTTAATGGTCATTTTGACGAAAACTATTATTTTCCGCGAATTATTCAGCGTTGGATTAAAAATGATACATATAAATATTAAATTTACAACGGAAAATAAAATTACAATAACAATTGAATATGTCCAAAACAGAATAATAATAAAAATAAAGAAAACCAAAATAAATGAACCTAAATAGCATAATAACGCCCAAATCAACTCATACATAAATCTACGTTAACAATAGTTCTAACCGATCGCCACTCACTTGAATTTCGTATTTCTTCACTTCATACTTTTAACCAATTGTGCTTTTGAAGTGATTTGTTCCATAAACTTTCATTTTCAAATGACCCATGACGGAATAATACATAGGAGTTAAATCAGTCAATTTCGAAGACCATGCTGTGGGATCATTAATAGCAATCCATCGCTTGGGTGACGTTTACTCAGGTTTTCCTTCACAGCATTGAAAAAATGCGGTGCGGCACCATCGTGATGAATAGGTCATGCCCCTGATCCTGATATTGACGTTCGCCAATACACTCGGAAGGACATTTGAAACATTTCTCTTGTTAACCTCTTATAAAAGTAATATGATGTAACGAATGAGTTATTTACCATTGAATGAAAATAATGTTGTTATTTTTTTCTCTATGATAAAATGAGTGTTCTTGTGTGACCGAACACAATGCGTACTGATTCTAAGGTTAATTCTACTGCTTCGAAAATACCATCGATCATTTGCTGAATCAATGTCGTACCCCTTTTAGGTTAAACTATATCTAGAAAATGTCCATGAAGCTAGACTGATATCATACCTACTAATTATTCCTTTGAAAAATTGTATAGGAGACAATAATTTTCAGGAAAATCAGTGTGGCATGAGATATTCTCATGACTACTTGATGCGAAGTTATGGAATTCAAAACCATTTTCATTTCGAAGATCGCCCCCGGAAGTTTTCAGGGAGGTAAAATGCAACAAGCAGAAGAGACTAGAGTTTTGAATACAGTAATGCGGTTAAAAGACAGTGCTTCACTTCTTGTAGTACCAATAACGGTCCTGAAAGCCAGTGCTTCGGAAACAACGAGACCTCTCACACATATTACTGATCTTGTTTTCCTAATGGGTGTTTCCATCTGATCTGAAGTGAGCCATATATGAGAAAGGTCATGATGTAGGCCAAAGGAACTACTACTATCATTGAAAATTCTATTTGCGTCCGCTTGTTGGCTTTCATGAAAGATTTATGGGTACTATCTGGCAACCAAAATGGATTCAAGAAAGGTAGATCCCTGCGAGTTACCAGATACTTTGTCGTATTGTAGAGGTCTCAACTAATAAAAAACATACCTCATGTACCTAGACCTGTCAAAAGCTCTTGACAGTATCAAACATAATATTTATTTGAAAAATTTGAAAGGTATGGCATCCGAGGAGTAGAACTAAAAATATTTCGCTCTTATCTGGTAAATCGAAGACAATATATTCTAGCGTACGACCAACAGGAAAACCCATTAACTCAAAACAGAAAATAAATCGTGAGAGGTGCACCACAGGGTTCCATCTTAGTACCTAACAATTTAAATAGTTAGATGCAACAAAAACTAATACAGTTCATTGATGTATCTCCTATCTTAAACTATTCATCAATTAAAAACCAGGATTCTAGACTCCTCGAAGTTTTGCGTGTGTTGTGGTAATGGTTTCCGAAAATTATCTGTTCCTCAATGTTGATGAAACGAGAATATTTTCTTTTGGCTATAGGGTAGGAAGGCCAAATAGAGTAATCACAAGTGGAACTTTTGAGTTTTATGGAGAGGACTGGGTATGCTCGTTGGGCTTCCATATCGATCCCAGACTGGACTGGCGTGTGTAAATCGAAGAATTGGCTTCCACACTGTCGAGATCCACTTAGACCAATGTCGCTGAATGTTGAACAGAATACTGCAATTGGTACTTGCTACTGATATTTTCAATCTAGATTGAGGTATGGCATTTTGGGGTCGTTCATGTGATGTTGAAAAGATCTTCTCAGTTCAGTTTTATCTGAATCTGAACCAGGAGGACAGGTGTAGGCCATTTTTTACTAGGCATTGTATACTTACCGTGTGTTCTCTGTATATTTCAGAGTGCATACTATTTGTTGTTGAAAATAGATCACATTTACAGGTTGTATCCTGTATACCCACCGTAGAAGTGACATTATTTGTGAGAGGTATTAATTTAATAACCTTCAGAGAAATGTGTACTAGTCGATATTGTAGTTCACAATAATCTGCCGGCGGATGTCAGATCCCTCCCATTAACTACACTAAAGACCAAATTGAAAATTGACAACTATTTTAATTCTAAAATGTTATTATAGAATAACCGAATTTTTTACTGAAACAAATTCAGTCTAACTTTAGGATTCTCTTATTTTTCTGTATTTTAATTTCTATTAATTATTTTGTGATCATTCTTTGTATATATTATTTATTACTGTAGTGTGTGTAAGTATTGTATTTTTCTTATTATATTGTAGTTATAATTTTCCACGTGTTCAACACTTAAGCTGGGTAGACGTAGACTTATGTTGTGAATTGAAGAAATGTTGAATATCTATCCACCGAATTCGGTCCTGCCTGATATGTGTGAAATAGTAAAGTCAAAAACAAAAGAAAATAATTTTCATTTCAATGAAATATGAACAACCTACCATTTTTGAACCATAGCT
The DNA here is from genome assembly GCA_013387265.2 of Cryptolaemus montrouzieri. Classification (NCBI taxonomy): domain Eukaryota; kingdom Metazoa; phylum Arthropoda; class Insecta; order Coleoptera; family Coccinellidae; genus Cryptolaemus; species Cryptolaemus montrouzieri. The sequence goes on along the minus strand of JABFTP020000001.1, from coordinate 72,540,577 downwards.
TGCATAATAAACTTGTACTATGGATTCGAATCACTGAATCCGATGAAAATTTTCCGAATCTGTAGTAATTTTTTTTCCGTATTCAGAGTGATGTATTTGAGGAAGCCAAGAGAAATTATTCTTCTTGAGTCCGGACCTGTACTTTTCAAATTGTTCTTCTTTGATGCTTATTGAAAGAAAGTAAATAAATCTACTTACCAAAAATGGTTAAAATTGTTTGAAAGATATGACGATTTAGACCATTTTTCAGAAATCAGCCTGTATCTCTGTCACAAACGGCGATAGCGATTCGAATATCTTGAAATCACACATACAATTTTCTCCTGAAGTTTGTTAAAGTACTATTGGATTCTCTATTCATCCATAGAAAATATGAAACCAATCATATTTCTTGATTATTGAGAACATATGATGAAAAATGTGTACATTTTCCATTGAATATATGGAACCCATAATATTTCGTCAAAGATTCCAGAATTATGGTCCAATTAAATATCGTTTCATCAATTTCCTCCGCTTGTAAAACGATTTTCTTTTATTTCTTCTAGTAATCAGAAAAAACTGAAAAAAATCAATAAAGACGGTTTAAGTAAACGCGTGCAAGCTTCTCGACAACAAATTGGATGAAATAAGCTATGAGAAATCAATCTGTCGAGGGTGTTGAAGTTTTTCCTGACGCACCCGTCAAATGCGCGAAGTACAAAGATTGATTTGCCAGGCTAAAAGCCTGGGAAGTATTTCGTATGGAGCACCCGACTATTAAAGGTTAACGACTAACATAAAAATCGCCAGAATGTACTCAACTCAATAACACTCAATTACTTTATTGCTCTTGATCGATTACAAGAACGTAGGGTATAATTTAAGCTAATTACTCATGGTTTATGACGGTAAAATAAACATGTCTGGAGATGGATAATGGAAGATGGTCAAATTTGGACGTTTTAATACCAGAAAGGAGGAGATTCGACGAACGCGGTCAGCTTTGAAACGCATCATCTAGTTGAAATCTTGTAATAAATATTTTATGGTCTGGTCCCTTCGTTAATTCAGAAAAAAAGGAATTTTAATTGAAATGTGCACTATTTGGTATACTATCCAATGAATTTCTTTATACAACTCAGATGGCTCTCCTTCTATTTCGCACAAAATCAACCTCATCTAGAGACTTTTCATCAGTTCTTATCAAACTTTCTAAGCTTCCAAACGAGTCGGTTTCTTATTGAAGTATTAATTGTGTAGAAATAACTGTTAATGTGATTAACTCGATGAAATAAGAAGCCGACGCAATAAAACTCATTATAGGCTAAAAAGAAATCAATCAAGAAAGCAATTTTGATAACTATGACATGATGGTAATTCGCCTATGAAATCGTGATAGTATTCGAAAAGTTTTAAGAAAACAAAGCTCATTTTTCAACTGCGTTTAGCTTACAAAATTACGGTAAAATTAACATAAACTACTCTGTTAAGAAAGATTCTTTTGGTGAAACCATTATCTCTAAAATGATTGTAACTTAGTATCTACAAAGGCTCCATACTCACCCGTGAATGACGACCGTGAATAACAGTTGCGATTCACGCGTGGTCTCTGCGCGAAAACTCTGCTTCTCCACACTCGAGATTTCATTCTTCCAAGGCACTCGACAACAGAGAACGACCAGGCTACAGTCAGTACTGCTGTGGTAGCGAATGCGCGAAATGAAGACGCGAAACCATTCTCATTCTCTTTTCGCTTTCGAGGACTTTCACACCGCAAATGACGACACGGCAATTAAAACATCAAACAGCCTTCTGCTTATCTTTGAAATGATGATAGAGAACCTTAGAATGATGCTTTGATATAAGTTTGGCATGAAAGAAGACGTTCGCGGAATGAGACACGATAACTCATACAAATTCATCTCTTTCAATATATTCACTTGCCTCCCTAATGAGTCTTTCAGATATTGGAATAAGCTCGTCTATACGTTCGAAAAAAGTACTTTGTCTGAAACTACGTCTTTCACCTATTCATTGATCGAAAATGCTAGGCAGGGCAGTAGGGTTGGTAATCCTAATATCGAATCTCCCGTATTGCCAAGTACAATTGGTTGATTTTACTATTCAATCAACCGATATCCTATGATTTATAGAGAATATCGGAGTGGGGTCAGTTGAACCTGGTGAGCATCAACGCGAGCAAGACGCAAGCACCTACGTTTTCTAGAAAGGTCTCCGCTGGAGAACCTCCTCTAACGATGTAAGGCCAACAAACTGCATCCAAAGATTCGATGCACCTTTTCGGAATAACGGTCAACTCCGAGTTTTGCTGGCATGAACATGTATCAGCAATAGCTAGCTTTCTTTTCAGAGCCAAGCGATACTTCACGTCATCTCAGCTGTTGCTTCTATATAAGGCGCAGATTCGATCTAGCCCAAACATTCGTTGCAGATGTTGGATAGTGTGTAAAAACGGGCTGTGCGCCTCATCGACCACCCGGAGATCACCCGCAATCTCCAACCGCTGGCTCTCTGAAGACAAGTTGTGTCTTCAGGTGCTCCAAGCAGCTGAAATACCTTGTCCGGGAAAACTTATGTTTTGCCGCAAAACTTAGCTGGCAAGGAGTTCTCATCATATGGCGGTACATCCTACGATCCCTCGTGTGGTGTAATAGATTCGTCTATTCCTGGGAAGCGCGCATGAAAAAAATTCTTTTTTCTGCAATAACTCCTTTTAAGTACTCTATGGGTAGCGTAATATTCTTTGGTGATGGTTATTATCTGTCAAAAGTAGTCCCAAAAATCTATAGCCATGACCTTTCCGACTATCTCCTCTAGTAATGGTCACCTTAAACTTCTTAGAAGTTCAGTACAGAAATCCAAAAACAATCGAGAATAGCTGTTGTTTTGCGGCACTCATCTGACCTCGATCATACTAAATTGATAACTAATTTTGAAAATGATTGTATCAGAAGTTCAACCAAGCTACTACCTTCTTAATCGAGCATCTTCCAAATTAAATTTCTAACTTTCTGAATATTATTCTCGAGTCATCTCTAGATTGGTCTCTAGTCTGGTCATTTTCCAATAAGTCCCTGTCTTGCTCAAGGCGACTGCACCACCATGGATAAGAGTCCTTGTTAATATTTTTCGAAATAAAAGCATAATTATTTAAAGTTAATTGTTCACAATTTCTCAATCTGAAACACGCACTGGTCCTATGCATTTCAAGTAATTTTCCACATGTAATAAAAGTTATTTTCAGTATCCATACCCCAAGAATCATGGAAAACCTATAAATCAACCTCTTTAACGATAACATGCCACAATGCACCAAACTAATGGCTTTGTAATAGTATAAAATATTGTCGTTATTATAAATCGGGGCAGCTATTTAATCTCAACTAACATGCGATCGTTTTCGAAAGGGTCGTTAACATTTCACAAATCTTTCGGAAGTTTTTCAAAACGAAAACAATTCCAAGGGTTGCACGAACGCAGATAGACCAACATTCGTATTAGTTTCCACAAAAATATCAACGGAAAGTCAGAAATAGTGAAATAGGGAATTAGAGCACGCTACGGTTGTGAATATAGGTTGAATCGTTCAGTATATTTTTATATAGATCATCGATCAATATTCTTACCTGAGTAAGCCGCTAGATTTGCCAGAGAAAGGAACAGACATAAGGCTTCGGTTCTCTCGTGTTCTTAAGCTCTTTTTATAATGTATACCATGTGTTTGTAACCGCTCTTACATGTCGCGAAAAAGAAGAAATTTGGTCGCAACTGTATTGAAAATGTCTAATGTGAAATGAACCCTTAAAATATTGGCCAATTCTGAAAATAAAAGTATCATAATCCCAATTAATTTTTAATATTATAATAATTCAAATTATTTTATGCAATATTTTCTTTGTTTCAGATTTCTACCCAGTTATGGTTACTTCTTCTGATATATCTGACATCGGGCGATCTTGTCGTCCAGATATAGCTTTCCAGGGATCTTCTAGTTACAATTTCGTTAGTGAAGATGACAAAAATACGCGAAACGAAGTTCAAGTGTGACGTCATAGTTGTGACGTAATTAAAACATCACCAGGACAGGTTGGACAAGAAAATAAATAAGTTCCTAAGTGTAGTGGAAGAGACTGTGGGTGATGCTAAAAATCGGGAACGAACTGTGAAAATGATAGATATGTAAATGTAATAAGTGTATAAAAACTAGTCTAATATCGTATCGGACATTTTAATATTCAATGTCGTGAGGACTGAAAAAGAAAATAAGTGACAAGGAGTATGAAAAAACGAAGACAATGAAGTATGTTTATGCAAACACAATTTTTTGTTTAACTGGCAGACGTTTCAATATCTTTTACAGCAATTACCATTGGATTCCACGATTTTAATAATTCAATAAAGAATTCTTCCGAAGAACATATTGAAAAAGTTTTAACTTAATTTGTGGAAGACATTTCTGAGTAATGAGTAAAATTATTGTTTAGTTTGATTAAATACAAACTTAAAGCAAATATCATATTAATTCTCACTACTAAATTCTCCCAAATTAATTGAAAGAAGCAATTATTCTGATGACAAAGCTAATGAAATTGTTCATGAAATGTTACCTATATTGTATTTCCATCTGATATCCATTATACATGATTGAGCCTGCAATTACGAGACATATTCTACACCATTCTGTGTTGCTCAATGTAGAGTCACGCATGTTTACGCCTGAAGTTTTTTCAGTGCTATTCACATCGTTTACGTTCCTTCCGTCTGTCTGGTTTTTTCCAACCGCAGAAAGATTCAGGTCCTACAGAAGTGATTCTAACAGCTGATATAGCCAGTTCATTTCATTACCTACCCTATCAGCACTTAGCTTCAGGGATTGATGATATTCTCAAGTGGAGATGATCTGATGACTATGAGAGTTTCAATTACCGCTTGACTTCCTATTATCCATATATTTATATGAATTTGAGTCCTTCGATTTTCCTTCTTAAACCCTCTTGGCAGTTCTTATATACAGCAAGTATTTCTGCTTGCTTGAATATAAGAGACGAATTCAAGTGTACCCTGGTAGGGTTGGAGTAAATCCTCAATACTCTTCTCTAGAATAATCTCATATTTCAGTGCAAAACGCAAGCCTCTGCTGGACTTCCGTCGACCAAATATATAATAATTGGATGCCTTTCCATTCTTACTCCTCCTTTCAGAATGTGTTATCATCGGTCAATGCGATTTCCTCTAGGTTAGTCATTCTAACCCTCAAACTGGTAGCTGGAGTCGCAAGTCCAGGTATCATAATTTTTCAATACAGTGGACGAAAAAGAAAGATCTACTACCGAATGGGATCATGCCATTCGTTCCATAGGAAACAGGGCTAGCAAGAGATTGTGACTTATGACATTGACTTCAAGAAAGTAAGCTATATCATGTAACAAGTATCAAAAACCAGAAAAGATGCTGGGGATAGAGGATTTGGGATATTGGCAATATTAAGAGAGGGTGTCAAATCTAGAGCTCATTTTCAAAACAGTCCCTGGTAGATCGTTTAGAAGTACTGCTCTTTCACAGATCAATTTTTGTAGAACGAGCTATTGTGATAAATATTATATTTTTATCTCACTGAGTTCAAGTTCTTTCATGAAATTCCCCACAAACGGTATGATATTTACTAAGAAGTTTTCATGACATTCAGAATTTGTTATCTGTTCACCTACTATATCTATTTTCTTTAAAAAACATGTGTTCATTTTCTTCGTTTTTTTCGAATATGAAGCTCACTCTGCTGAGTTAGTGTAAATAAACCTTATTAAGATGGGTCCCATTATATCTAAGATTTGTTCCTCGGAAAATTGACAATTAAATTTGTATGATCACAGTAATTTCTTCGATTCTAAAATTTATACGATAACTTATTATTCCAATTCTGATGAATCAAGCTGAATAAATGAATATTAAATTATCTTCACTCGGTCGGTGGTCTTCTCCGTAGAATTAATATAATCAATAAATCGCAGAATTTTCTGATTAGATTTTTCATTTACTTTTGTCAATTTTCTGCGGAAAATAAACTTTCTTGACTGTGTTATTCCAATTAAGCTATATTAATTTATTGATTTTCGTAGATTTAATAAATAATCGAAAAATATGTACATTTCAAGCCATTGTAAATACTTTTGACCTTATAGAACGTCCGAATCAAAATATTGAGAATCAAATATTCGTGTCGAAATTTTTGTATGTCATTTTGGGTCATATAACTACACTAGATATTGTTAGTTAGCTTCCTACAAAAATGCTCATTTGTAGATAATATTAGGAATCTTCGCTAATTAATTATGATTGAAGTAATTACGATACTTTTTACTATCCTTCTGTCAAATTTCCTAAACCGATACATTTTATTTATCTCGGCGGAGATTTCTTTTCAACCAACTCTGTTTTATTGGTTTATTTTTGTAAATAATTGCTCTGTATTATAATTATTACCTATTATACATCATATAAGTTATTTTTCTATTACATAAATGGTCTCTGAGTCGATCAAATGACTAAATGTATATATCATAAAATAAATGATCAGTGGATATATTATTATGTTGTTGCTCATTTCATTACTATCCTTTCAACTGTCTTATCAAGCAATAGACCTACAATAGACTAAAAAACAAATTAAAGATGTGGTCATTGGTGACAAGAGTGAAAACTTAAAACTCTGAAGTGAGTTTTTGGTTTTGAAACTTCGAATTGGCCACGTAATGTAAGAAATCATTAGAATTTGTTTGGTTTCACAACTATCAGAATTCCGAACAACGGTCAACCATTCAAGTACTAACCGCGCCCGACGCTGCTTGGCTCGACAAGCCTTTTCACAGTATTATGGTCCTTGCAATACGTTAATCCACAAAATTCAACACTGAAAATGAGTGGATTTCTGAAATTGAATAAAGAAAGCGCATGTCATATGAGTATTTGTCGCAGAAATATTATCTGGAGTTTAATGTTGTAAGTTACATCCCGTGTTCCGTGAAAAACGCTTCACTCCTACAATTGTTGATCCATTCAATAAAACAAAAACCGAATTGCATTTTCAATGATGTTTTAATAGTCTGCAATATTTTCATTGCTCTGTCGCTTCCGGAATGAAATGAATAAATAAATAGATAAATAAATACTTTACTTGGACTTTTTAGATGGTAACCCCATATTTTCATTGTTTTTCGATTAGTTATTCAATTTAGAGTATTTTCTTCGAAAAAAGTATCACCTAAAACGCTGCATTATCCTAGAAATAAGACATTATCGAAACATTTTGGTAGAAAACGCCTATTTCCAATTCATTGGTGTTTGTCATAAAATTTTTCTGTCCTAGAAAGTGTTTTGGTCATTTCTTTAGTTCAGTAACACATTGTTTCGTATTTTGGATGAAAAGAAGAGTTAAAACGTAACTGAAGATTCTAATGAACCTGAAGTAAGTTCTGATGGGAAATACTATTGAAATCACAGAGCAATCTTCATTACACAGAAACATCTGTTCGACAGTTCTAGATTTTGAAGGCATTACAGTGTTAGACGCGTCGAGTTTTCAAATTGTTTTACTGATAGAATGCATTTAGAATAATCTCATTCCTGTTGTCTGTTAAGTATACTCTTCACAACAATTGTCATGTCTATAGGAATAATTTGAAATATTAGCGCCAGCAGAATCAGCATAATATAATGAACAACAATTTTCAACGTAAATTCGGTGTGAACGTCTAGTGCGCCATTTATTCCAATCGCTCGGAAGGACTAGTTTTCATTGGAGAACCTTGAATCAGATAAATTATAATGAAATTCTTATTCGATCATTACAAAATTTACCTTTTATGTAGCAAAGGCTTGCCACATAAACGATACCGTCAATCTCGTACCACTTTCTCTCTCCCTTAGGACGAGCCTACAAAAGGCACATGTTAAGATTCCATGATATTCTGCAAAGTCGTTGTCGAGATATTGAAGGTTAAGTGAAGCAACATTTGCTTCTGTTTGAACAATGGATAAAGACTAGTTTTGTGAGTTAATTTAACACTGTATTTTTAAGAGAAAAATACTATTCAAGCGAAGTAATGGCTTGGCTGGAGTTTAATTCAGATTTTGCTCCATCAAACAACGGATAAAGGCTGCATGCTGATTTCACACACAGTCGAACAACCACCCACGCTGTTGTTTCAAAAAAAATATGAGAAATTCATAAAATAGTTTCTCGGCTGATCGTAATTTAAAATTGCGTAAGATAACAGAAAAGTTGAACGTATTAGAAGGCAGTGTATTCACGATTTTGCGTGATTTTTTGTATATGAAAATGCTTTGATGAAAATGAGTGTCGCGCTTGATCACAGCTTATCAAAAACCATAGGGCAGCATCCATCCGGAAAGGTGTTTAAGCAGAATAATTAAGACTATTTTGCGTCGATATATGACAATGGATGAGACATGGAAACAGGATCCGTTACTACCTGAATCGAAAAGAACAGCTGGTTGGACAGTTGTCCAAAGCTATCAAGCACTCGTCAGTTGGCAAGGTTATGGCATCCATACTTTCGGATGCGCAAAACAACATATTATATAAAACGTACACCCTCCAATATTGGATATTACATAGCGTTATTTGATCGATTAAGTGAAGAAATGAAGAAAGGTCCTTTAATGCAGAAGAAGAAGCTGCTGCTTCACATGCCACAAATCGATGAAAACGATGGCGATGGTTAGCCAACTAGCGTATTCTTCAGATTTATCCGTCACTAACTACTAGCTGCTTGCACTCTTCAAAATAATGCTCTAGACAAAGATCCACAATGGCTTCGATGAGAAAATGATTGCCGAGGTTCAAATCGAGTTCGAAAGCTAAGACAAATCGTTTTACAGAAGAGGCATTGAAAAGTTATAGAAGAATTGAAGTATATGTGTTAATCCTGAAGGGGACTATGTTGATGATTGAAGTAGAGCCTTCCCAGAAAGTTGTTTTCACGGGTTAGGCCTCGGCTTTATTGAGTGATGTGTTATGGAGTAGATACCAATTTTCATCGCGAAGAAAGTTAGACATGAAAAATCAAATGATGCAAAAATTCCTCTTGACCGTCATAGGATTTTATCATTGCCTTTATCAAGAGCGTCGGCTCCTATGAATCTTTAGAGAGCAATGTAAAAGCTTTTCCATCGATGATAACTAATCTGTTGACGGATGATTGCCATTAATTTAATTTCAAGAGGCATCTATTGTTAAGAATCACCTCTCTAGTTGCTTAGAGCAAATGTATTTGCTGAAAAATAAAGAGAAATATTAAAATCAGAAAGGTAACTTTATTACTACTTGTGCCAATGGAATAAATGTTGAAAAGATTCTCCTACCACCTCCATGGAGTTATAGTGACAATATTTGGAACGATCGCGGAAATTTTGTATCATTTCGGGGTTTATTTTCCGACACTATTCGTTGAAAGTCTTCAGATAAACTGAATTTAGCACACAAATTTTACAATTCAATTGTCTTTATCAGAAGAGGCCATTCAGTATGACATGAATGTGTATGATATATTCGGCCAAAATACTAACAATGCATTTGCTCATGAAAGAAAAGCGCGTTAAGGAGATAGGAGTCACCCAAAAACGCTTAAAACATCATTCTGAAGAACATACCATTAGCCATTCTAAAAAAGGCATTCGTTAGAAACTCTTCATTTTATTTAAAATAGTAACCATGCTTTTTAATATAACCGGATGAAGACTCCTTGATTTGAATTGATTTATTTTTCAAACATCAATTTCGAGCTACTTTTTCGTTCTGTTCACTTTTAATATTACTGAAAATTTCAGAGGTCACATCTAAACATTCCGGATGTTGTATTTGAGTTGAAATCCAACTAATATCTAAAATTATATCGATTAACAACGTCCTAAAAGAAAAAAAACAGAGCATCCCTCTGAGATAAAATGCCTAAATGCCTTGGTAGCTCTAATACATTTGATACTTCTGAGGAAAGGTGTAAAAATTCAAGCCGGTTCTTGATTTTATGAACAAAACTATATGGCTAACGAAATTTAACTACCACTGTGATGAATTTAACCTTTGCAAAAGCGAAACTATTAATAGATATTTCGAGGGAACACATGAAATTCCAGTATCATTTATTTACTAATGCTATCCGCGCACATATGTTAATTATTTATTTATTAAGAAGTACTGATCCAAATGCGACGAGGAATCATTAAAATTCTCTTTGAAATAATGTCTCATTCGAGTCCCTCTTCCATATCGAAGTTATATGAGTAAAAGCCATCCTGAGGTGGTTTTAGATGTAAGAATCAAAATGTACTCTCCCTTTTGGAATTACGTTTGGCTGTTTAAGGAAATTACTATATAATAGATTAAACACGCAGCCTTTTTTTACTTCATATCGTCTCTCTCATGTAACGAGAAATGCATAAAAGAGAGGTTTCCTCAATTTCTTACTCTGAATTCGTAGCATTTATTTAGAGTTTCACTTCAAAAGTATTTTAATTTCAAGATTTTCATTTGATGTATTTTTTCAAATGGCGCTACTGAACTGAAAAATATATAACAAATGGAATTATTATTATACAAGTTTCAACAAAAACCATTGTATTAGTTTGTTTATGTTTATATATTCGATTGTTTCGATTGTTTTATTCATTGAGGAGAGAAACGTGAGTAAGAATGAAAAAAGGCACCGACAAAAAAGGATCTTTGATGCATGTGTAAATATTTATAGTTATTTATTCACAAAATTCTTGAAAATAGTGAACCTATGTAGACATCTAATTTTTGTCGGAAGAAGCTGTCAATTTTTGGTTTGGGGTGGGGAGGGTCTCAATTTCTGAGTTGATTCGGAGCATGTAAGCATGTAAAATCAACCCTCTACCGTCAGTAGCAACTAAGTCGAAAATTCATCATAGGAAAAGTGGGTTGAGTGACATATCTTTGGAACGGTCTTTTAATTCTCTATTAAAAAAAATGTGTGAAATATGACATAGAAAGTCCAAACTAAACGAAAATTTGCCACAACCTCTGTGTTAATTTCTGTGTGGCATGCATACCAAGCCTCCGTCCTAGGCACTGATAGTAATCCTTGTATCAGAAAATTCATCAAAATGTTTGGAATATGCTCTTTTAACCATAGACTTGATGTAGATGGTATGAACAATATTTTTGCCAACTTTGTAGAAATTGACAAGAACTTGAGAAACCATGAAAATAAATCACCCGACCATGACTCGTGAGCCTTCTTTTTGTTGTAATTTTTAGTTTCAATATTTCACCATGGTTTAACTTGATGTAACATTTTGAGAGGTTATCCTAGCACCGCCTTAGGTTTTAATGATTTGATTTTCTCCTCTGTATTTATATAAAAAATGTTTGGTACTGGAGATAACATGTTTTTTTACATATATATTTACAAAAATTAAGAATTGTTTTTAACCTTGTTAAATACCCTGCTTCACAGGACAGAAAAATTTTAACGAAACGAAAATATTTTTTCGTCTTCAATCGAAACTATAGAATCCTTTCTCTGCTGTTGACAAGCTGATTTGACACATTAGTTGACATGGCTACAGTTTTATTTTCTTGCATCCTTGAATCTGAAAGCACGTGCATTTTCACATTAAAGACGGAGAAAGTCTGCGTCTTCATTAGTAAGAAAAATGGAATTTTGATATAAAATCCTCACTTAGGCTGACCGATGTCTCATGTCATGTCATTTAATATTAATAACTAATCTCAAATTCTGTAAGTTTGTTGCATCTCAAATTTGATGGTTTATTACATTATTACAAATTTGTTTAGATTGTTTTGTAGCTTGAGGACATTGTCGAACATTGGAAGATGAATAATATTCATCTTTTAATTACCAGTTATAATTTTGTTTATATGCACTTCGATTTATTTCTTAATAATGCTTATATTCTTATATTATACAAGTAAACAGGATAAAGTACTGAGTAATATTTGTTGTGTTATTAAAACAGATTGGTTTACATATTTACCTATTTACAAATTCCTATTCCGTAGTTCCCGTCCCAAATCTGTTGAACAAGACGCTTCACGGTAAATAATTTTTCAGGCATATTTTTAGAAGGAACACCATGATGATTATGAGTTTCTCTGGACTGAATTGAGATTCACGATCATTCAATAAATTTATGCATTTTTATTATTAACATTATTGCCAAATTTCTCAGAACCATCAGGCATAGGCTATTACAAACATTTATTCCTACAATTCTAGAGTTGTGGCTACGGACTAGTCGCCATGCAAATTTAGATCGTTCGTTAGTAGGTACATTTCTGCAACAAACAATAACAACTAACTAGATTCAATTGACATAATAAGAGACCTACTTGTTTAGTGGGACTCATAAATATGTTTCCTCTAGAACTAGATGACTCATTTATACAATATTAGTTTCATTCTCGCCAGGAAACGGTCTTCTTTGCAGTTTCTTCACATATACAGGTTGCAGCAACAAAATAGAAATGAACACAATAACTGCAAAACTATTCATTTCAACAAAAAACGCAAATACTGGTTCTTGCATAGGATGATTTATATAGATAATCAGCAGCGATGATGAAATTTAAAATTTTAGTTAAACTTTCCTATAAAGCTGCTTTGAACTGATACTTGACTGTGAATGTGGTTAGATCATAATCTGATAAAGATTAGATTGCAAGCTGAATATCCGAATGCTTCAAAGAATATTAACTACAAGATTTCACAATCAAAATCACAGACAGCATACAGTTCAAAGAAGATTAGTTATCTGCAGTCTGTGGTATTTCAATCATTCTCTCCTAAATCAAGGATTCAATCTTCTAAATTTTTTTGTAGGGAATGGAGATTAAGTGAAATCTTTCATGAAAATTAAGAACTTTTCAAATGATTTTTATATGGCGAGCAGACACTGGTCGATGTCCATTTGATAATGGGTATCACTCTACAAAAGGTGCTCATTTAAAATATAATTTTGAAATGTTGGCTCAACCCTTTGAATAAGGAAGGCAAATCGACTCATACCTTCTTAGAAAGGTCTTCATTACTGTATACGTTTTGTATCCGGTCATATCAGGGATCTACATCTGCCGAAATTATAGAGCATTGAAATGAAAATGTAGAGAATCTTTTCTTGAAGTGATATCACAATTTCAGAATGTATCACGAATAAATATTTTGAATGAGCATGATTTATAGAATAATACCCATTTTATGTGATAATTGAGCTATATTTTTACAGTACCTTTAGAATATGAAATATTTCTCCTGATTAAATTCAGAAATTCTTACATAGTAATGTGAAAAGTGGAGAAAAATATTTTTCTAGATCTATTTCTTCTATTCGAGGAATTTTGAAACTTGCATCCCGGATTTTGGGAATGGAACCCTTTTATAATTTTCATTGTGAACTAAAGAATAATGAAGCTTTCGACTACTTCGAACTTTTCAATAATCTTCATCAGATGTAGCTATATTGCCTTTTGTTTTGTCGAAATTGTTGCGCGAGGTTCTATACCAATCAGACAAATAGTCAATCATTGCCAAAAACTGTAGCCGTTTTCTCCCTACTGCGTCTTTCAAACTTTTCAGAACACGGATATAATATTTTCTTGATTGTTTGATCTCCAGGAGCATCCTCATGCTGCAAAAGACCATTAGAATAAAAAAAGTCAATACCGACTGTGACGGTTTGGTCGCTTGGTTTTCTACTCTCTCCTTTTGATGGATTAGATTTTTGAAAGAGTGAATTGAATAAAGTTGTTTTTTATAAGTTCCTCATACAAGGTCTTTTTAGATTGTTTCTGGTTTCGGTCGCAGACAAATGATTTGCTGTACCTTAAATCTTTCTTGACTCAAGTCATGGGCATTATAAAGTTATGCATCTCAAGTGGAATTATATAGGAGGTCCAAATTGCGAGTGTGATGAAGTAGAGGAAAAAATAAATCATTTATACTTGGACTGTCTTTGATCTCGCTTTTCAGATGGCATTCATCATATACGTATCACATTATTGTCATATTAGACTGAGACATCAAAATTCATTTTGTGTCACCATCAACACGATATCTTTCTGCCGCTTTTCTTCTTATTTTTCAGATCTCTGTCATTCCATCTCCGCACATTCACCGATCGTATTTCTGTTTGAAATCTAGAATGAAACGTTAATACAATCATTCTGTTTCCATTTTTCATTCACAACAAATTTACAAACTAGCTGTTACTGATGTATCCGCGACGGGCGAGACGGCATTTTCGCTCAGCTATTTGCTATCTATATGTCTTGAATCATATAAAAAATTACGTATGTTTCACTCGTTTATCCTCATTTTCCTGAGCTAGGAAGCTTATGAGCTCGATAATGTTCATCCATTCTACATTTAATGTTTTCAATCGATCATGTTCCTACGCACATAAAAATTAGACATGTGCAGTGCTGCAACCGCGATCGTGGGGGGCTTAGCATGATTCTAAAGAAACATTATACGTTGTTTGCTTTCGCCGATTGCTTTCTAAGTCAAATCAAAATTTGATATTAAGCAATATAAAATTTTTGATATGTTATTCTCTCTTTTTCCATCTCCAAATTGTCCTGAGTAATTCTAATGTGACAACCAGCAATTGTGGAATGAATTTCACGCACACGCGAACGTTCCCAAAATCTTCATTCAATATCTACCAAATACTCCTTTTTGATATTGAAATAAACCATTCTAGATCTAGCTTAATTGATCAACGATTTGCCTCGATTTCTCGCATATGTACAATGTTTTCCTTTATTGTTACAGTCGAGACCATTCAGAGCGTGGGCCGCTATTATCATATATGTAGCCTCTCCTCTTATTGTCTTTTTCACAAATTCCATCTTCATCGTTTTGATAGTTCCGAACAACTGCTTTTAAGTTAAAAGTAAAATTTAATACTTTGTTCTGATTTTTCCGTTATTCTTGTAAAAAACGACGAATGCATGAAGTACACTATAAAGAAATACGCACAGATAAGAATGTTAGGCGTTCAGCCGGTAAGAAATATCTTCAGGTATTTCATCATCGAATTTACAGAAAGGAAATATTCACAGACGCATTGATTCCAATGGACTCGTTCAGTCATTTAAGCCACAAACTAGCTGCATATAAGTTCCATGATTCATAGAGCTTACTCTGTTCTCCTTCCGATAGAAAATTTTCGAACTGAACTTATATCATCAGAAAAGTTGCCACAACATTTTCTGAATACAACCATTAAACGCAGAGAACAACGTATTACCTCTCAATTACTATATAGCATCGTAGAAACCTCGGAAAAAAGATACAGTAGTCTCAGATACACCGACGAACTCTCTAACCAAATCAGTAACTACTTTTTCAAATTGAACATAACTACTTCATTCTCAAGCGGCCCCAACTTAAGCAGATTATTATTGATTGCCAAACAAGAGAACGATAAATTCAAGCAATCAGGAATTTATCAAATCAAATGAAATGAATGTCAGGTAGCCTATGTCGGACAAACAGGGAGAAATTTTGTAGCTAGATTCAAGGAACATATTTCCTCAGATAAAATTTCGCCAATATTTGAACACATAAAATCAACTAACCACTCGATATCATTGAACAATCTTGAAATCCTTCATAAATGTAACAAAGGGAGGGAGATTAATTTGAATGAAAGTTCGGAGATTGATAAACTATGTAAAGGCCCACAATTTATTCCCCTAAACAGCCAACTGAAGCATAATGGATCCCCACTACTCAATATTTAGGATAAATTTCATTCTGTACTTGTACTTGCCTACTCATATATGATATTGTTATTCACTTAAAAATGACCGTAGGGTCGAAACCAGTAGTGATTATTGAATAAATAGTGGAAAAGTGACAAAAAAAAGTGTCTCGTTTCGTTTTACTTTAAGATTTAAGGTTTTATGAATGTGTGTATTCTTAGCGCTATTTTCGCATTCACCTTTCTCGTGTTAGATAGATGAGACCATGTGAAGATGAAATTACAATCTGCATTTCCTGACCGAAAATTCATTAACCCTGGTCGGTGACAATCTTGATTGACAGAGCTGCTGAAGGTTATTTGATAATTTCCAAGTTATAATAAAGTTGAATTTATTCGCAATTTCAAACGTGACGGATTGGTAAATATCGATATCAGAACTATATGAGGGTCGACATAGCTGTAGGACATATTGTTGCACGAGAATCTATACTAATCAGAAAAGTAGCCAATCACGGCTTGCACAAAGCTGTAGCCGTTTTCTTCTTATTGCGTCTAGCCAGAATATCGACATAATATTACTCCTTGATTGCCTGATCTCCAGGGGCATAGTCATGCTGCACATCAACATTATATTCAAAAAACAAATATCCAAAATTGTGTGTATTTTGCGGCGAAGACTCAAATTGAAGATTGATGTTTATTTTAGAGAGCATTGCCATAATTCCTACGATTCATTAAGCAGACTTTCATTGTCAAGTTGTCTCGAGTGCGTCTAATGCGACCGTCGGCAATTATGAAATGAATTTTGCGAACATGTAAACCATTTTCAGATTCAGTCAAAATTTTCCAAACACTACATTTAAATATTACAAGATCCCATTCTACTTCAAGCAGATTTAAGCAACGATCTTATTTGATTGGAAGTCGCACTCGTTCAATGATATCGTTTATTTTTGCAATCGGGTCAATC
Source organism: Cryptolaemus montrouzieri (assembly GCA_013387265.2). Taxonomy (NCBI): domain Eukaryota; kingdom Metazoa; phylum Arthropoda; class Insecta; order Coleoptera; family Coccinellidae; genus Cryptolaemus; species Cryptolaemus montrouzieri. The sequence continues at coordinate 72,523,836 of JABFTP020000001.1, read as the reverse complement.
CTGAGCGTGGGTCGCTATCACCAGATATGTTGATATCTTTGAACCATTCAAAAAACTCTACAGGGATTTTTGAAGACTTACTGGTTATGTCAATGCCCCACAGAGATCGCTCAGACGTGCTTGTGGAGATATTTAAAAGACATAGACTTTTGGGACATTCTTCCTGTTTAATATTTCTGGATTCTGAGAATGTGTGTATTCTTAAAACTATTTTTGCAATCACTTTTTTCATGTTATTTAGAGGAGTCAATGTCATTATGAAATTACAATATGCATTTTCTGATCGAAATTCCAATAACCCTGGTCGGTGACAATCCCCTGCAAGCTATTCAGTAACTTACAAGGTATAATTAATTTATATAATTGAATTTATTTGCATCTATTATCGCGACGAGTGGGTATATGTTCTCGATTTATAGATAAGCACCAAGATTTTGTAGTGTTGGTAAATACTAGCTTCACTGAAAAGGTTAGATTTCATTTGAACTATGCAGTAATTGAGAAAAGTGAGCATACTATTGTATAAATATATTCCAAAATTTCATTTCTCAGAATAAATTACATACTGTATGACAATTAACGGAGTAAAAGAGCTTTTACGTACTATTCTAATAATACCTGACACACATCCCGTAGGGCAACATCCTACTTTTAGCATATCGATTTCCCTCGGCAGCAGTTTCATGAAACTAACATTTCGGCCACAAAACCTTTCTCTCGATTTTCACCTATGAATATATATGCAATTACCTCCGAGTATGATATAAATGGGAATTATGCAATTTTCGGTTAACGGAAAAATGAACAAAGGCAATTATAGGTACTATTACTTCCAAGATATGTGGGAGTTTGAATATATTCGTGAGCTCAAGAATACAACGATAAAAAATATTTTCACACCGATAATGAGTAGATTATTCATGATGAAAATATTTTAAAACATCTGATCTGCTATGGAAAATTCATAAAACGGCAATTAATTCCACAGAAAACAGCAACTTTGGAGATATCATTTATATTCATATTATCTCTAAAATTTATATAAGTAGAATAGAACCACTAAATATTCTTGAAACTATTTTACACGTAACATAATGTAATCTTTTAATGTAAATTTTATATTTGAATAAAATAGCGGTAAAAGACTGGAATATTAAAAGAATTTCATTTGTATTCCAATAATATTCAGGATGTATTTGGAATCGAGTCACATTGTAATAGGTTTGATATACCTACTGTGGTGTAACAAATGTTAATTGTATTTATACAAGTGTTACTAGGCGGAATGCTTAATTTTTATAAAGGGTTGGGCAAATGTATCGGAATATCTTGCCTGGTTCAATAAATAGGTACAGCTCAACTTGAAAATCTTGGAAATCGGCTTATGAATTTATATCGACTCTTGTAAATTATTTAACTTTTGTAGTCTGGAAATGAAGAAGAGAAAACTCATCAGAAAAAGTCTTCTATAATAACAGTCCTAAGGATAATATGAAGTCCGCATAGTTACATACCAAAATTATGATTTCTTAAATGTGACACCCTATATTTTGTTTTATTTTTGGTATAATGTTATACTTTCTTCTGGGATCAAACCCAAGTCCTGAAATTTCAGAAAATGTCAAATGTTTCGGAAACCATTTAAGATAGGTATAGAGAATTTCGATCAAACTCTACTTTATTTTTCTTAAAATAAATGGTATAACATTTATGCATTTCAACACATTCAGTGAATCAAATTTCGTTATCGACTTAATTTCAATGAAGGATGATGCGCAATACAGACAAATCGCATAACCGTTATCAATATATATATATATATATATATATATATATATATATATATATATATATATATATATATATATATATATATATATATATATGTTGAGGCGTAGATTTTCGCAGACGTCCAAGTTACATCACAGTTGAAGAAGAATCTCCGACTTGAAGATGGCTGGTGCGATCCAGCCGAAACGTCGTCAACGACAACCAACGAATGGTCAATACCAGGATCAACGGACGAGAAACCGGAATTTTTATCAATATATATATATATATATATATATATATATATATATATATATATATATATATATATATATATATATATATATATATATATATATATAATCTAACCTAACCTATCCAATATTTTTCAATGAAATTTTTGAAATTGATTAAAATTTATTTCAAATTGAATGGCACTGACAGTTTATCTGAAACGTTACCGGTTTCACGGGAAATGAGCCAAAGTTTCAATTTTTAAATGGCTCACCCCATATATCTTTTGGGAAATGGAATGAAACTTTCTTTGTCTATACATTCGGTATATTTAAAGATGTATTTGCCGAATTTTTAAATCATTCTTGATAAATTTGTTCTCAAGTCTAGGTGGCTATGACGACTCAGCTGGTTCTAAAATTGTAATGCACAAAAAGCATAAACGCAAAACCTTAGCTTTATTTTGGCATGGCGCACATACTCATCATCGTACATTCCAGATGAATAAAAATTTAACAAAACACATAAATAACGCTATAGATGGAATGTGATCAAATCAATTGTGTATAACTTCATAACAGGTTTTCGAAGAGACCCCCATTCTGTACCTGAGACAGCCTATTGCGGCGAATGGTAGCCCGTACTACATTATCCATTTGATTTGGAAAAATTTCATTTATTGCTCCCCGAACTCTATTCTCTAAATACTCTCGATTTTCTGAAGCAGTTCTCTATAAACACGATTTTTCACATGGGCCCACGCAAAAAATTTAATCGGGACAAGTCGGGCGATCGAGCTGGCCCTCTTGTCGGGCCGTTGGTGCCTATCCACCTTTCATTTAAATTATTATTTAGGTATTGAACAACTTCCCTGCAGTTGTGCGCTGGTGCTCTATCTTGTTGGAAAATTATTAGCAACAGCCAGTGGTAAACCATCAATCAGATCGCTTATTTCGTTTTGTAAAAATCCTATATATCTTTCCCCTGTTAATGGTCCATCAAAAATGATTGGACCTATGAGATGTCGCCCTACCATTGCCATCCATACATTAAACCCAAATCGCTCCTGGAAATTACCCTCACGTACTAAATGCTCGTTTTCGTGGGCCCCATAGCGCGTATTGTTTCTATTGAACATTCCGTTGTTAGTAAATCGGGATTCATCTGAATATGAAATTTTATAACTATACCTTGGATCCATTTCCATCTTTTGAAGAAACTTGTTGCAATATTCTAATCTTCGGCCATTATCATTTTCATAAAGGTTTTGATGAAGATTGTATTTGAACCAGCGAAATGTATGCTTCTTAAGAATTCTCCAAACACTCTGATGACTTATCCCTATTTCTTGTGCGATTTCTCTGGTAGATGCCGTACAATTCAAATTAATGTACGCTTATACATCAATTTCAGAATTTTCGCTTATTATGAAATTTTGATTATCTGCAACAACCGGTTGCTGACGAAACTTCACTTCCAGTTTTGGAAAATAGTGCCTTGAAGGATGTTGCCGTTCTGGATAGCGTTCAGCGTATAAAATTGCTGATGCTGTAGAGTTTTTTCGGCATTCGCTATGAATGAGTAGCATATCTACTTTTTCATTCTATGTGTACAGCATTTCGTCTGTTTTTCTGCCGTGAAAATTCAAAAACTGAACAATTTATACCAACTCACCGATTCAGATGCAACATAATCTTCTCTTATGACATTTAATTGAATACAAAAAACTCTATAATCTGTGATCTATCTGTGATAGGATTTCAATGCATTTCCAAAGCACTTCAGATAATGAGTTGAAAAACGAGTATTATACTATGTCCAGGATTAGGAATGGAAATTTTCAACGAAAAATTATCAATTTGGTATCAAAATATTCGTAAAAATATTCTGCGTATTATAGTGCTAATGAGCCTCTATTATACCTTGCGGAAATAAGATTTTTTTTAAAGAAACAATGTTTGGAATGTTACGAAGCCAATAACAGAAGGAATTCTACAGTTTCAGTGATGAATCCAAATGTACTCGATTTCGGTCGATAAATAACGCAGTTTTTTGTCGTCATAGCCACCTTGATTTGAAAACAAATTTATCAAAAAAAAATTAAAAATTCGGCAAATTCGCCTTAAAGTATGCTGAATGTATAGACAAAGAGAGTTTGATTCGATTTCTCAAAAATTTACAGGGTGAGCTATTTGAAAATCGAAACTTTGGCTAATTTCCTTTGAAACCGGAAACGTTTCAGATAAACTGTCAGTGCCATTCAAGTTGAAATAAATTTTAATCAAGTTCAGAAAATTTCATTGAAAAATATTGGACAGGAAAAAAGTTATAGGGGCGAGCCTGTTTCCAGTATATGGGAAGCTTACCATGTTCTCAATGATCTTAATCCATTCTACACCTTGTGCTTCCACCAGTCGTATTTTGCCTCACATCGTAATTTGATATTATGACTTAAAGCAGTCTTTCAATTTTCAAAAACTCTTTCGCTCAACTAAAATAAATAAATAAATCGATTCCTTTTATTTTCAACAACATTGAAATTCAAAACATTTCCTTGAACTCGTATTGGTACTAAGGTTTCCATTTCAAATGGAAATCCTTTTCGTTTCTTTTCTTGCTGCATATACTCAGAGAATAAATTTAATGCCATTCTGTTAAGTCCGTTGAATCGTTTCTTAAGAAACTTCGCCAGTAACAGCAAATACGGCGTCAGCTTCTTATACAACTAACAGTCTTACAAACGTGGACTTTGAAATATAGAAAGACAGATCAGATCCACCAAGAAGAGATTTGTTGAGTTTTGTCACGTATAAAGTTATATCGAGTTACGTAGTGTAGATTGACGGGGGTGAGATATATGGCCAGGAAGAAATTGCCTTGAATTTCTAGGGTAGATCAGTGGCGTGTGTTTGAGAAAGCAACGAACACATGCGTCGTTTCAATTCTGTTTGTCTTTCTATAATCTTTCTGCAAAATAATAACATGAATCACATTACATAATCAGATCTTATAAATCTTTAAAAAGTATGTTTAAAAGGAAATTATTTCAATTATAGTACCATCAAAATTCAATTCACTCTACTATATTCACTTTGGAAATGAAAACTGAGAATTTCATCAACTTTTTAGATCAAACTATAAACAAAATTGACCACAGACATGATATTTCTATTTTCCATAAACAATCCCATATATAAAATAGCTGCTTATAACAGTATGATACATAGACTCACCGCGATACCAATGTCAGAAAATAATTTCTCAATATTATAAATCAAATAGTGGTCAATAATGGTTATGATTTTAGTATGATTGGCAGTACGCTTTCTCATAAATAATTTCAACAGGCGATCCACGAGCTTTTCCCTATTGTTAAGGAAACTTATCAAAATATAATATATTAATTTATATTATTCATTTTCATCTCATAATTTAAATATAGCTTTTAGAATGATTACTTTCTAGGCATATATATTAAAACTGAGACCTAAAATTCATGAAGTAAACAAAACAAATTTATATCGGTTGAACTTTTAGAAATGTCAACATTATATGAGCATAAACGTAGTTTTGATCAACAAACATCCGATTCACACTATGTAAAGCTACTAGATGAACACCATACTCTAAAAAATAATTTTGATATTTTACATGATGAAAATAATAAATTGAAACTGGATTAGGTGGAAGAATTGGAAATCAACGGAAAAATTCCGAAAATTTACTCATCACCCAATTAGACTTAAAGTAGTCACCATAAGTTAATCATTACAGTTCTCAAAAGAAGTGACCCTGTTCGGATTTTCTTCTATTCCAGGGCTAAACTATGGGTCGCGACCAAATGGGGTCGCGTAGCAAAATTCTGCGGTCGCGAGAGATTTTAATGTCAAATATTTATATATACCATTTTATAACATCACTAGAGTTGGCGAAATTTGTATGGGGTCGTCAAGAAACTCGCAATCATAAATGGGGTCGTGAATGACAAAATTTGAGAAGTCCTGTATCAATCAGTTCAGAACCTGGTGTTACCATGTAATATATAAGGCACATCATTCTTTTAAATATACCAGGGGGGTTGAAAAATTCGTAGGCTAACATAGTAAAACACATTTTTTTGGTAAAATTAAATTTTTTCATTCACTATCACCTTTGAGAGAGTTACAGCGGTTGTAGCTATCAATAATTTCTTCGATGCCATTTATATAATAAGATTTCTCTTCAACTTCAAAATAGGCTTCAGTTTCGGCAACTACCTGTCCATTAATTCTGAACTTTTTTCAGCGAGCATTCTTTTCAAGTCTGAAAATAGAAAAAAATCGCTGGAGGCAAGATCTGGCGAATAAGATGGATGGAACAGCACTCTCTTTTTTTCAAATGGGGCCGTTTCTTCGTGATTTGGTCCTCCAATCGATCATTGCAGTAGTCGCTGTTTATCTTCTGGCCGTTTTTAAGGTAATCGATGAATATAATATCCGGTGCATCCTAGAAAACAGATGTCATAACCTTGCCAGCTGACTGATGCATTTTTGCACGCTTTGAAAGCTGTTCACCTCGTTCAGTTCACTCGGCCGACTGTCGATTCTTTTTTAGAGTGTAGTAATGAATCCATATTTCATCCATTGTGATGTGTTGACGGAAAACTTGGTGCTCAGAATCATCAACTCGTTGATGTTTTTGAACAAGAGTCAATAAGCGCAGCATCCATTTTGCACACAGCTTTCGCATGTCCAAACATTCTTTTAAAATAAAACCAACACGTTTCCTGGATATCTTCATGATTTCAGCTATCTCGATTTTCCGTTTTCGATTATTGAGAACAATTGTGTACTTTTTTAAAGTTCTCATCGCTAAAAGCCTCTTTGAGTCCTCCACTGCGTTCATCGTCGTGGATGCTCATATCACCTCGTTTGAGCTCTGCAAACCACTTTTCCACCGTTGATTTTCCTGGCGGAGGGTCCGACCAATGTTTATCAAGCCATGCTTTGACATCAACTGTATTTTTTTTTCATCGAAAAGCAATGTCCAGTCAACACACGTAATTCTCCCGTATCCATTTTTCTAACAATAACAAAAGTTGATTCATTTTCAATGGTATATCTCGCCAACCAACGGTCAGACAGCTGAAATTTTAACTCGTGTCTAGTTAAGGTTAGTCATCATTATCATCATCATCATCATCATCATATCAGCTCCGAGTCATCCACTGCTGAATGTAAACCTCTCCCAACCTTTTCCATTCTTCCCTGTCCTGGTAACGGTGATACCAGTTGGAGCCTGCGTATTGTCTGAGGTAATCTACCCATCGTTTTTGTGGTTTTCCAATGCCCCTCTTGCTTGTTCTAGGTCTCCAGCGCACTAGTCTATTTGGACATTCATCTTCTGCTTTCCTGGCTACGTGTCCTGCCCAACTTCAGTTCAATTTACTAGTTCTTTCCATTATATCTGTTACACAGGTTCTTCTCCTTATCTCTAGGTTCTGGATTATGTCTCTCAAAGTCTCTCTTTTCTATATGTCTTTCGGCAGCTCTCAGTTTTTCTGCGCTCTTCTCAGTTAGTTTCACAGTCTCTAGGCCATAGGTTATGACGGGAAGAACACAGGAGTCGAACATCTTCCTGCGTAAGGAAATGGGAACATCTCTGTTCCTCAAAATGTTACTCATTTTTCCAAACGCTGTCCATCCAAGTAGGGTTCTTCCTTTCACTTCAGCCACCTGGCTTTGTTTCTCTAGTTTTATAATATGACCGAGATAAATTTGATCTTCAACTTTTTCTATCAGCTGATTATCTATGCTCACCGGATTTTCGGTGTTGCATAAGAGTTTTGTTTTGCTAATGTCCATATGAAGGCCTACCTCCTTGGATGCCTCGTTCAGTTGAGTTAACATAGTTCTTAAATCTTCCTCGTTCGAACTGATCAATACCACATCATTCGCGAACCGGAGATGATTCAGGTGTTTTCCATCTACATTGATACCTTTTTCGTCTCATTCGATTTTTTTAAAGATGTTTTCTAGAGTAAGGGTAAAGAGTTTGGGAGATCCCCTTGTCTTACTCCCCTCTGAACTGGAATGTCTTTCGTGTACGTCTTTCGACGACCCTCACTCTCAATGTGGCGCTTTTGTAGATATTCCCCAAGAGGGTGGTTTATCTGGAGTCTATTCTTGCATCGTTCAATCCTTTAGTTACTGCCCAACGATCGATAAGAACGAAGGCTTTTCTGAAGTCTACAAAAGACAGATGTAGGTTAATATTGTATTCACAACATTTCTCTATCAGAGTTCGAATGGATTGTAAGTGGTCGATGGTGCTGAAACCTTTTCCGAATCCTGCCTGCTCGACGGGTTGATAAAAGTCGAGTTTCTTTGTGAGTCGGAAAGCAGACTTATAGGGCGGTAATTGCTTGTCGTCTTTGTTGCCTTTTTTGAATAATGAATAATAAAATAAAACAAGTTACTATGTTTTAACTATCACTAATTTATTGATGATTATCAACAACAAGCTAATGAAAACTGAATACTCATGTACAATACAGGAATTAACATCAATAAAATGCTAGTAGAGGTCACAGTAACTTGAATAATGGTGATTGGTAGGTAATTAAGTCTACCTGGTCGTTAAGGAGCTTAACCCTTTCTACCCTAGATACCTTGAAAATTTCCATCGATTCAAAGAAATTGAGTTTATAAGATTTATCACAGGAATGAAGAATTTTTAGCTGTTGAAGTTCTGGAAAAGGATGACATTCATTCAGACAATGTGCAGCTAAAGCTGAATCATATTTCTGATGTAGGAATGATCGGAAATGTTCTTTGTATCTAGCCTTGAAGGAGCGTCCTGTTTGGCCTATATAAAAGGAATTGCACTCAGAACATGTTAATTGGTATACTCCTGATTCTTCGAATTTATCGGTTTTATCTTTTGTGTTGAAAAGTAGGCCTGACAATTTGCTAACTGGTTTGAATGCAATATGAACTTTTTTACTATCAGACAAAACTGTAGCAACCTGTTCTGACGTCTTCCCAAAATATGTTAGCGACATAAATTTTTCGGGCTTGTCTCTCTTGGATTGGGGATATATCGCTATATATTTCTTGAATATCAAAATCACCTCAGAACTAAGCCATTAATCTGGGATATTTTGTTAAGGTTAGTACTAACTGAAAGTCATGTGAATTCGACCCTTGTAATGCCATCTGTATATCAGATTATGAATCTTTCAGCCCACCTGGTACTACTTATCTCAAAAAGCCACAGTCTGGTGAAACGCGTCATAAGTATGTCAATATAGTAAAAATTTGAACATCATTGTTTTAATTAATGAAAAAATTAACAATGTCCGAAATTCAACACATAAAATTTGAAACTAAGCATCAGGCATTGTGCTAAGTTATTGGGCTTTTCCGAAATCATTTCTTTCCTTCATACTTCGCTTGCTAAATCTCATTAAATATTTATGATATATCTTATTTTTTGGGTCCCCTTTGCGAATTAATACATTTTTTCTGTGCGATATAAATATCTCCTCTGAGAGAAATTACACTTAGTAGATCTATGGAAAAATTAGGTCATGTTCGAGAATGCATAAGAGTATAAGTGAGGAACTTATGTCCTTGACCTTCGCAAAAGTGGAAGCGGAGTATATTGGAATTTCATATTTATTTGATGTAAACTTGGACTCGAATGCACTTTATACAAAATATTTATAGTACCAACGCTTCAAAGTTTGCGGTGGCAGATGCGGAGACGAAAACAGAACTTTATACTGAGTTTCGAAAGTAGACCCAGAGAGTATATTTTACGTTTCAATAAAAACCATATGCATTTTTATGAGTTTGCAATGACGAAAATCAGGTTTGAATAATCTCACACGTAGAATTCTTTACAATAGATATTTTTCCCTTTTTACGGTTTTGTATCTCCCAAAATAATAAAACCGTTATAGGATCAATTTGTTGTCCGACTGTGTATGTGTCGAGACTCTCTTCTCAATGACCGGTATTTCCATAAAGTTTAAATTGCTGTCGAATGTTCAAGTCGGCTATTTCTTGAAGATGTGAAAATGCCAAATTTGTGAGCAAATGAAAGCGAAAGATCCGACAGTTCATGTTGTATTTATTAGCATATTTTGACACTAATTAAAACGTATAGCAATTTCATATAGCACTAATACAGGAAGAAAATTTCAGTTATAAGGAACTTATTTGCCTTTTCCAGAGAACGCAAGAACCCTCGGTGCAATAGTCCAACAAATTATATGGTCTATACCAGGGGTGCTCAAACGGTAGATCGCGATCGACCAGTCGATCGCGAGTGCTTTTTGAGTAGATCTCGAGAGAGAAAAATATTTTTAATAAGTGGGTAACTAAACTACAAAAATTTATTACGTAATAAAATAACACTCTGCTAGCGGCAAAAGGTGGCTTCATCAAAGGAACGCGCGTTACTTGTCAAAGAAAAGCCGCGTTTTTTATTCTTGCCGCTTTTCTAAAAATTTCGGGCGGCACGTTTGCCGGAAACTTTCGTTCACGCCGATATAAATGTTGAGCCTGCAGGAATTGGAGTCATTCTGAATTGTAACTCGAAGGCAATACTACGTCGATACAAAGTTTATTATTAAATAGTACAAAATGAGTGCAGTGAAGAAATCTAAAACGTTTCATTTTAATAACGATTGGGAGGAATAATTTTTTAGTATGATGAAGGATAAGTGCATTTGCCTTATTTGTCGTGCGCCCGTTGCAATACCTGCGTGGTAACTTAGAGAGGCATCATAAAACGGTTCATAAAAACTATGAAAATGATTTTCCGCCACATAGTGAATAAAGAAAACGAGAAGTACGTGATTTGATATCTTGTTTAAAAAGAGAACGAACCATGTTCACAAGACCAGCCAAACAATCAAACACAAGAAACCATTCAAAGATGAATCGGTTGTGAAGAAAGCATTTATTGAAGCGGGTGAGACTTCATTTGGAGATTTTAAAAATACAACAGAAATTATGTCTGCTATTAGAGAACTTCAGTTATCTCGTCCGACTGTCACAAGGCGTATTGAAGTCATGAGTCAGGACATGGCAGATAAACTAAAACAAGAATTATTTCCCGAAATAACAGCTTTTCTAGACGAAAGAGGTGATGACACTCAGATGTTGAAAAACGAAAAATGGCTGACTGGTTTGGCATTTTTGACTGACATCACAATGCAATTAAACACCATTAACTTGGAACTTCAAGCTATTATTGATATGATTAGTGCAGAAAACGCATTCAAAAGTAAATTGCAGCTTATGATAAATCAACCGTAAAGAAAGGATCTGAAACATTTTCCGTCTTTGAAAGCAAGGATTCCTCAGTTGAATTATGATACGTTTGAGGCTGAATTATCAAATATTATGGGATAATTCGAAATGCGTTTTCATGGTTGCAGTGAATTGGTAAATATAGCATTATTTATGAGTTATCCTTTTTCATGTAAGACATTGAGGAATTAGCTACTGAAATAGCAAGTCAGTTTAATATAAGCTCATGCTCTGTTGAAAATGAGTTGGTGCAGATTATATCAGATATACATCTTTAAGCTACAGGATCTGATACAAATTTCTGTTGTTTTATATCTGAAGATAAATATACGAATCTAACGCTAATCGATGCATTTTCTGAAATGAAGATAGTTAAGTCTAAATATCGCAATCCACTAACTGACGATCATATGTCATCATGCTTGCGATTAGCACTCAGTGGTTACGTACCATCTTATGAATAGTATACTGAGTACATGCAGTGCCATGCTTCAACATTCAAAATCACCCCTTAGTTAAGTTTAACACCATATGTAACTCTTTTGTTTTGTAACAACCAATAACCTCGCAATTTTGAATAACTATGAGTTTTTTCATCGATATTATAGAGAAGAACCTAACTAAAAGGTGTGCGGAAAGCTAATATCTATATATGCTACGGTACACCCTATCTAGGTAGGTAGGGTGTATGGTGTATGTACGACAACCCTGCATCACACATACTTGCAGCCTCTAAGAGTCGATCGTAAGTAGTCTAAAAATATTGAGGTAGATCGCTAGCGGTTCAAGTTTGAGCACCCCTGATCTATACTCTCCTGTCTTAAATTCGATAAAGACAAAATGTAACTCAGAAAGCAAGTAATGCAAATGTGATTAGCAAAATGTACAACATCAAGCGTGAAGTTGAATTTAGGTTAGCAAAATATTGCTCAGGCGAATTATACATAGGTTAGATTAGTTTCTTGTAAATCAGAAAAGGTGAAACGTAATTCAGAAAACGCAGGTGGTAATTTAGAAAACGTAAAATGTAATTCAAAACACGTAAAATGTAATTCAAAACACGAAAAATGTAATTCAGAAAACGTAAAATGTAATGTAGACAGTATAAATTGCAATCCAGTGCAATTATTGTCATTTAGTTGGTTTAAAATGTATTCAAATAAGTACATTGTAATTCAGAAATAGAGTGGTGTAATTAAGAAAGTAAAATATGAAATAAACGTATCTTAATAGACTGTAGTTAGAGGCGATTGCCTTACAAAGAGTAGAACAGCAAGGATGTTTTTATTATACTTCGGCTATAGCTTTAGGAGTCATACCGGCACTCAAATAATATTTGCAGATTTATTCACTGCTCCAGGAAAGTGGTCGATATGGTGAAAGGTAAGGTTAGGATTATTGAGTTGAATCGAGGTTTTTCTGAAACCTTATAAAAAACAATCAGAAATTCAAATCAAATCAAATCAAAATAAGTTTATTTCTGACCCTTGAAACAGCAGCATTCTCCTGGTATTAGGGCCTAAACTTTACAAATTCAATGAATTATTACAGCAAAATCAATAATAAGTTAGACTAAAATAAAGAAAATTTTAAGAATTCAATTGACGAGGCTTTTACCTGATAGAAATCCATTTTCACAAGTACAAGTTAACGATGATTTCTACTAAAATATATTATTAAATGCTCGACGCGTTTCGAAACACAGTATCTTTGTCAAGAGCGAATGAATACTACAAATATATCTTACTAACAAATTTTATATATACTAAAAAAATAAATCCACTCAGAGCTATCCGTACTAGAACTAATGTTTAGGAAATAAATTTAAAAAGGTGAGTTATTTATGTCTACCTGATCATTAATATTTCCGGTGAATACCTAAATCTGTTAATTTCAAGTACTTCCAGAAGGTTGAGGTTTATTCCTCTATTCTCAGAATGTAGGATTTTAAATTCTGAATTGATAGAGTGACCATTTTCCCTAAGATGATTTGAATAATTTGAATCGGTTTTTCCATTGATGAAACTGCGTTTATGTTCAGAGATTCTAACATTAAAATTTCTTCCTGTTCTACCTATATAAAAACAATTACAGTCTGCACAATCCAATCTATAAACACCAGATTTATTTTCTTTATTAATTGGAGATTTATAATTCCTGATAAATGAACCTAAATTTGTTGATGTTTTGAACGCTATATTTAAATTTGAATTTTAAGAAGGGTTTCACATTATTGCTAATTTTGCCTTTATATGTTAAACTATTGAATTTCTTGTCTTTGTTCACCGATTGGATATATATGTTGTAAAGCTAATTTTTGTTTTTCTTATATAATATGCTGCTAACTAAATCTGCATTATAACCACTATTTATTGCGATCTGTTTTATCAAATTCAATTCTTTGAAATAATTATCATTAGACATCGGTGTGCTCAAGAGTCTATGTATATAGCTATTAAATGCTGCAACTTTATGTTGCTAAGGATGTGCCGATGTATAATCAATTGTGATATATATATATATGAGAAGGCTTATGATAAATTGAAAACTGGTGTTTATTGTTTGATCTTGTTATTGTTAGGTCTAGGAAATTGATCGAATTGTTCTGTTCTATTTCAGAAGTGAATTTTATTTTTGGGTGCAGGTTGTTGATGAAATTTTCGAATACAGTGAACTGTCTGTTTGTTTCTGTGAAACACAAAATAATGTCATCGACATATCGATACCAATATAGGAATGTTTACTAAGTGGGTGTTTATGAATAGTTTTTTCTATGTTATCAATGAAGATTTCTGCTAAAAGAGGGCTTAAGGGGAAACCCTTAAGCCCTCTTTTCACTTCTGAAACAGAACAGAACAATTCGAACATGCGTCTAGGCACAATATCTACTCTTTTATGCCTCATTTTGTAATCAGTATCCTACAACTCTTGAGGAACCACACCGACAAAGATACCAATACAGCATGTCACAAAATTCAGACTTGGCGAAGATATCAGAGTTAGACCAGTTGAACTTCGTCAATTCCTATGCAAACAGGACCCAAGCAACAACACTTCCCAGAAAAATCACTGCTAGAGAAACTTCAACCATGCAAGGATATCGAATTGCCCCAGAAACGAACATCCATCTACTACACTGGAGGTTGCTGGCAGGTGTCAGCCATTACCAAATCTGCTTCTGCTATACTCAGTTTTCTTTCCAGTTCTAAGCAATACTTCACGCCATCACAGCTAATGCTCTTATCAAGGCTTAGGTGCGACCTGGTGGGGAATACTGTTCCCATGTGTGGGGCTTTGCATCCATATATTCATTACATCTATTGGATAATGTACAGAAGGAAGCAGTACGCTTCATGTTCTTCTTTTTTACAGATATTACAATTGCAAATGCCGTGGAGAACTGAAAGGCTTAGTTGCTGAAAGAATCCAGTTCCAAAAAATAAACAGTTTTCCATGTATCTGTCTTCATGAAAATTCTTTTGTTTATAGGGTTAGTGTGTTATGCTTGACAGGCATCGCCTCCTCCCTAGAGTTCAGAATAAAAAAAAAGCTTTTTCGAATCGTTTCAATCGAAACTTAAACTCATGTGGCAATGACTAGTTGCCAAGACAAGACGCCGAACAGGCCCAAACAGTTCGGCGTCTTTCATTATTAATTCTTGAAATGTCGTTAGTAACCTAGACATCACACTTTCGAAGATATTGAACAAACGTGCCACGTCTTGGTGTTGCCTGCCAACTTCAAGCGTTCCAAGGGCTGTATATCTGTATTCTCCAATCATCGTCACAACCATCACAAAAGTGGAGAATACAGACACTCAATTGAAATAAAGAACTATAAACGACCTGTGATTTCGAGGTGTTCATTGTGCAAATTCAGCATTTCTTGAAGAAGACCAGGAAAAACATATGAGCGTCGATAAGACTATCATAAAACAACATCTATTCTTTTCTTTGGATATCATGTTTGAAAGGAACGCCCAACTGGTGATCTCAGAACAGCCATTCTTCAAAGTTCGGCCATATCTCCAACTTTCCTTTGGCCGTTTATTATGTAGAATTACGACTATATATGAGGGATGTCTTTTATGTTTTGCATGCGGGGACGATAACGTTAATCAACTGTCTATACCAGAAATGAACCTTTATTATTTCTTAATATTAATTTAAAATTTAAGTTCAATGCGAGCTGTTTTAGCCATAACAAACTGTCGAAGTTGACGAATTAGTAGAAAAATGGGATTAAATCGTAAGCATTTTCGCGCAATAATTTTCTATAATTTTTGAGAACTAGTATCTTAGCAAGAGTGTTTCCCGTTTTCGGTATTGAAGCACCATACGAGTCACCAATTTCCGTAGGTATGGAGAATTTAAACGCAGAAGGGTTAGGCTTTGCGTCAATCCAAGGGAAGGTGCACCAAAAACTGTGGTCACTGAAGAAAATGCGGATTCTGAGCATCAGATTATTGAAAAAGATGGATATGCAATATGTCGGAATGTCGAGGCATCATTGCGGATTTCAAATACCTCAATATCAAAAATTTTGCACGAAGAATTGAGTGTGAAAAAGTTAACTTTCCGTTGGATACCGCTTCTGTTGACCGAAGAACAGAAAGCTGTAAGGGTAAATTGGTGTCGAAAAACGCTTGATCATTTTAACTTTGAAAAGTCAAGAAGTGTTTATTACATTGCCAGTGGTGATGTATCTTGGATTCGTTCATACGAGTCAGAAAATAAGCGCCAATATTCTGTTAGGGTGTTCCAAGGGGTAGCAAAACCATCAATAGTCATGCTTGGTCGAAGTTTCCTCAAAAATATGGTCGCAACGTATTTGAAAAACTCATCATGCAACAACAATTCCTTCACACGATCAAAGAACACAAACATTTGTTTACCGCATGTATTTAATAAACTTCATGAAACCAAACCTGAACGGCGACCATCCTTCACCAAGACAATATGGGTTTGCTTAAGCCAGCAAACGATTGGAATGAGTATGTAAATCTTCGCGGAGAATACTTCGGAAAATAATACTCTTTAAAAGCCCTCAATTGTTTCATTCTAT
Source organism: Cryptolaemus montrouzieri (assembly GCA_013387265.2). NCBI lineage: Eukaryota > Metazoa > Arthropoda > Insecta > Coleoptera > Coccinellidae > Cryptolaemus > Cryptolaemus montrouzieri. The sequence continues at coordinate 72,507,466 of JABFTP020000001.1, read as the reverse complement.
CTCTATATGCAAAACTTAAAAGACACCCCTCGTATAATAATTATAATTTACGCATTCTAAATTAAAGTCTGCGTTCTCTATAATATATGTTACGCTTATTGAAACAGAAATTTACTCTGTTGAATCAAATTTTATCAAATTCATGATTTGCTCATCAGAATCATATTCTACGCTTCCTGCATTAGTTCTACAATTTCAATTTATCGAATTTTATATAACTATTCTGAACTAACTTTTGAGCTTAACGAATCACAATATACTAATAGATTCCATTAAATATTGATAGAAGTCCTGGAAGTAATTAACTTTCAAGAAATTTCGATGGTAATGAAACCAGGCGTATTGGGAACTCTGTAAAAAAATATTGCATCTGGAATGACTCATATACAGTGACGAGCCGTTACTGAATAAGACAATGGGGGATAGAATAGTGAAATACTCGCATCTGGCCTAAGATAATCCCTAAGGAAAAATCCTAATCCAAAAACAGGTCGTGACGTCACCTTTCCATTGGTTTTCCTCGTGAGGACCATAACTTTTGATATATTTACTTCTTTCCCCCACGAACAGCTAACTCTATTAATGGACTTTTTCACATGTGAAACCGCAGCGAATTTCACCTCGTTAATAGTGTTAGGGGTTAGATATCCACATCTACCACCATGGCGGAAACACTGGCTATATATTTCAGTGCGTATAACGATCTAATTTATTTTAAAGGGGAAAGTTTTCATGATGTTTTGTTGAGAATTACGAACAGATAAACTAGGTGCTATCAAATTTTTTTTATTTCTAATGCAACTATATAATTGCAATTTGCAATGTTTCCATTAATGAACGCATTTACATTTATAATCTATAATTAATAATTTTCCAGGAAACGTGAAAATAAGGACACATTGGAAGTAATTTAGGGATACTCGAGCATTTGTGAATATTTAAAAATGCATAAGGTACTAAAATAAATTGTTTGCAGGTATTTGTTTACCCATTCGTCCTTAAAACAATACGGGGTATTCTACATCGAACGAACTATGCATATATTTCTAATCGCGTAGTTATTAGAAAAATTAGACGAAACACGTCGCTTGACCTTGTAGGTGGCGCTACAAGCCCTGAAAATTGACTAGGGCAAAGAGGACGAGAGACCTTATTTGAAAGCTTTTCGAAGTCTCTTCATGACCGTGTGTGAAAAAGGTAATTTTGACGAATCTTTTTCGCAAAAGAATAATTTTTTATATTTAATGAGTCACTATGAATATTTTCAAGATTATTCAATGAAGAGGAAACAACTAAAGTTTTCTTTAGAGGGAAACCTTCCGAGGATAATTATCGCATTAAGTGCATTTCCTTGAGGTTTTTAAGTAGGATAACACCATGCGGTAAATTCAGATCATGCTCTGCTATTGTCAATGAAGCACGTGGAATAACATCAAAATAAGATAGAACGGCAATTTCATTGTCTTTATTATTAACTAGAGGCGATGAAAATGATGTCTTATTCTGGACCGTTCCTGTTGAAAAAAAATTTGTAACGTATTTCCCGAATTTTTTAGCTGTCATAGACGGCATATTTGGATATAATTCTATAAATCTTCTACAAGTGCTACTCACATGCCGTCTCTCATCTCCATGAATGAAAAATTTAGTATTTGTTCATTTGTGTAGCTAACCATTCTGTTCAAATTCGACTGACAGTTAAAACAATAATAGTTTGTTATCTTTGCTCAAGAGCCTGTCTATGCTCTGGGATATATCTAATATATCTATGCACGAGCAGAAATCCAAGCCTCCTTTGTCAACTTCAGGTAGGTACGTAAAATTAATTTTTTCGCCATAACTTGAAAACTTGAAATCTCAGGTGCAGGGTAAGTATAGGAAACTTCATTGAGTTTTTATGGCGAATCTAATGAATTGAAAAAAAATGTGTTACAATTTGAAAAAATGTATTTTTCGATGTTTCTTCGTTTCGAAATGTGAGGCGGAAAAAGAGCACTCTGTATGCTGACTGAGATTCAGTCGGATATGAGTTTTGTCCCGCATGGTTTCTTTTTTGCAAAACACTTTTCATTATTTTGGTAGCTTACGCCATTCTCGAGACAATTTTTTCAAAAAGCAAAAAATCGATAATTGTCAAGTAAAACTAGGATATTTCATGAGCGAAAGAAGCTAGACTTATGTGTTAGGTGTTTTTGTAATTGGAATAACAAGTGTTATCGAACCAGTCAATAATATACGGGTGTTCTATATTAAATAAAATTGAGGTTAAAATATTATAGAAATTGAGTTCTGGTCCAGCTGAGTCAACTACCAAAATTTCAGAACAATAGCATTATTAGTTCTCCATAAGCGTCTGATAGGACACTCAACTTGGGATACCCTGTATAGAAATAAACAGAGATTAAATTCAGATCATGATATCATTCAATAATTCAACCTTAAATTATATGAAATATAAAAACGATTTAATCAGAATTTTAAAGAGTCATGAAAAGTTTTATATAAAATCATAATTAGCACCAATTCAAGCAAGGTACCATTCTGACCTTGATCAACAGACTCTTCTCTTGAAAGTTAATTAGGATACAGAGCAGTTGAGCCATATTTGCCTCTCAAAGAATAAAAAGGCCTTTGATTGTCTCTTTTAATTCTTTCATGCTGTTTAAGTCCAGTAAATTATGTGTTTCAAAACGGAAGAATGGAACAGAGCTGCGCCTGTTTATTTATTACAGTCATCATGTAACAGGACGATTTTTGTGTACTGTAATTACGGTAGTTTAGGTTCTTTTTGAAGTTGCAGTGATGTCAGCATTCTACCCCCGGTTTATACAGAACGTTGTTCTTACCTTACCTTTATTTAAATTGAGGCATTGAAGTTGAGGCATTAGCAAATAGAGAAAGAAAGAACCTTCGTTGCATATACAGAGTGTTTTCTGAATATACCGAAAAAATTTTGAAGGTGATTTCTCAAGAGAAAAAGTTCATATGAGCAACTTATTTGGTTTTTACAGTTCTTGCAGTTACTGGTCTTCCAGGTCCTTCTTTGAAATGTACCAGTCGTGAACACATTCAAACATATTTCTTTCGATACCATTATGGTTAGAATGTCGTTCAATGCATCGAAAAAACGAGTATATTTTTCACATTAAAATATTTGTAGTCATATTCTTAGAACAAAATGTCAAAATAAAAATCGATTAGAAAAATGGAAATATTTTTAACTCTCCAGTTTGGTACACTTGTGATTGGAATTTCCAAGTTGTTATCTCGAATTCTGATAAAGCAAGCATTGTAATTGCAGCATACTATATTTGAGTTTGATCGCTTTCGAAAATTACGAAAAAAAAACGTATGCAAAGCATCCCCTGAAAGGATTTTTCTCCGACAAATGCTCAAATGAAGTTGCCTTCATAAACATACTTCCTAAATTGTTGACATATGTTCAGGAAGCACCCTGTATACACCTATATAAGCCATTGTGTGAAATGATTGAACAGGTTAGAGAAAAGAGGTTAACACAGACGCGGATGTGGAGGTTTATGGTTCACATTGAAATCTTTCTGAGGGGAAAATTTAAAACCAGAAGAATTATTAGCACTATTCAATTCAATAAATTATTATAGGATATGATTATTTTCGTTCAGTTTCAAGTAGTTGCTTTTGTGGTTGTGTTGTCGTAGTAACCAGTAGATAGTTTTTATATGATATACTTTTGGCTGTTGGATGATGTTGCTGCGAACTCGTAAATTCAAACAAACAATGTACTTTCGAAGGACGTTTAAGAAAAATTGACAAAACTTAGGTTATTCTGCTAGAGGCAATATTATACCCCATTTTGTTCCAATTTAGTTTTAAGGATCTACATTAGACAGATGATGTTCTCCAGAAGCGATGCAACGATGTAGGTGATTGCAAAAGTTTTGAACTGCGTTCTGGAATATACCGAGCGGAAGGGTAATGTTCTCCCCAATACGGATCATTAGTTCTTTAAAATTTATAAGGTTAACCTACTGAATTTACTGACTACTATGTTGAAACCCTATAAAGTAAGTGCACTGTCTCAACGTTCTACCAAATGCTATTACACCTTGGTGCCAACAGTTCGCTTAGTCGAAGATTTCGTTGGATCAATTAGAGATAAAGGGGCGCCGAAGCATATGTGAATAACCTTAGTGTAATACTAGACTCCTTGCAGATCAAAAATACTTGAAATTCCACAATCTAAAATATGGTTTACCAGGAGAACGATCAAGAAATACAAAATACTTAGGTTCAATATCTGAAACTTTCTCTTGCTAACTATACTAACTCGCTTTACTTTAACTTGCTTAGGGTAACTATGCCTCTTCAACTATTGGGTAAAGAAAAGATGGTAAAAATTCAGTGTGAACAAGGTTATATTATCCAACTGACAATAAGTACGTACATAGGTTCTCAAAATTAAACTCAAATATTCATCAAAGGCAACACTAAGCACTTAACAATACAATGTACCACTCAAGGTACCCACAATCACAGACGAACCTTTCCTGTGCAGGGAACACCTGGTCTTTCACAAAATTGAGTACATGAACGTCTGACAATATGTCAGTTGAAAATTAGAGGTAAGTACTAGTTATACAAAATATTGTCACACTGAAATATTTCTAATGCATAAATATATAAATGAACTAAATAAAATGTCTGTGGTACTGGTGGCTGAGTTTAATATCGAAGATTGAAATGTCTCTATTACTACCGCTAGGTAATATGAAAATATGGATAGATCTCACCGGTAGTGGATTTCGGTGGTAGTCTTAGGTCTCGCGCCCAATTCCAATTGTTCAAAAGCAGGAATAAACGAAACTCAAAACTTTAACTAAAAGCTGGAGTGACACTGGAGCAAACCGGAACAAAAGGCCAAGGATGATGTGTGGCCTTGAGATATGCCTTCGAAATTCTCAATACAATCCCTTATACAAGGTGCTTGTTGTCTCTATTCAAAATCCATAAAACTAGAGACAAACTAGCAAATATAACGATTCAATTTAACCGACGACAATGTCGAAAATGAGAAACACACACTGATTTCAATTAGAAGCGTCACTTAAGAGTTCCAAAATGGCAAGATGTCCGCTTGACTATCCAATAGCTGATAGATTAACCTAGGTCAAGATATAGAAACAACAGGCACAACCAGGAAACAACGTAGAACTTCTCAGAACCAATCAGAATTCATTTCCTCTCTATGACTCTCATTTGAAATAGACCTATATACTCTTCACACTCTAATTCTGTAAGGCTACCTTCCGAATAAGGCTGACTACGACTTATACAACCATCGAACAGTAGCAATTCGAAAATAGCTCCCCAGAATTTGAAGATCGGAGTAAGGTAGGATTGATAATTTCTCCTCCAATCCAGTACACATGGTGTCAGATCAAACAGTACTAGTAGGTAGAACGAATCAAGGTTAACAGAACAAATAGAACTTTTCTATGAACTGTCAGATAGTTTAACCTCACCAACATAACAAAACAATGAGTTGAAAATGCTACAAGAAATAGGAATTCCAAGTGAATTATTAACTCAGATGTTCGAGAATAAATTTAAATGTAATCTAATAATGAAAGGAAAGGCCTATGAAATTCTGAGAGTCGAGAACTCTTCCTAGACAAAACGAATGATGTGAGACTTAGTTTCCTCTGATTGAAATATCTTACAAAACCCATGAAACAGAGAGAAAAATACCGTAAGTAATCTGATAATTAACTATAGAGACCATAAATTCCAAAATAATAAGTAACGGCCAGAATTGAACGTTACAAAATTTAGAGGACGAAGCCGATAAACCTCCTTGCGGTAGCCCCACAGATTGAAACATTTGCCTTGTTGCGATACGTTCTAATATTTCTTGGGCGCGATTCACACAGTATTGAAAGTCTGAAGGAATCAACTCCTGAACCAAAATAATTTCATAAAGGACGGTAGAATAAATTTCTATGCAGAACTCTTCTGACAGAGTGGTCAGATATGTTTAATGCTGTTGCCAGTTTCCTGGCCGCGTTTTTCACTATTATGGGTCTTCTAGGCCATTTTGTTGAGCCAATTCCTTCAAACGCACGAATCCAACTCGAGATAACTTTGTGGTGTATAATGGAATCACGAGATGGAATGTTGAAGAGCCGCGGAAGGTCCGATGTGTGATGATGAAAGAACGACCGCTTTTAAGAAAAGTAAAGCTGCGATGGTTTTTGCTCCGAGACATTGCTACGATTGAAAACGGGGATCTAATCTATTCGGCAAAACGATACTTTTTCTCCACTCCTGAAAATTCAACGTAAATTAATTACTTGTGGCGTTTTCTCGTACCCCATGTACGTCAAAGCGCTATTAGGACTACATTCCTCTAAAATTAGGCCAAGCTGGATGCTTTATAGTAAATAAAGTTGCTTATTACAGCGTTTACTTGCGACTCGATATGGTGGTAGTTACATATTGGCGCAGTTTACAATAAATAATCGTCTGTACTGTGTCAAATAACTTACTCAAACAAAGGGTAAACATTGTTTGATAGGGTTAGCGGTTAGAATATCTGATCATTCTTTATTAGTTGTAAGTACATTTAGGTACATATCATTCATTAATAAAATGAAGTTAACTATGTTGAGGTTAACTTAAATCCAAGAACAACAAATAGTGCATATTAACAGAACATTGTGAAGCGCAACTACTGATGAAAAACAAAATGTTTTTGAAGAATTCTAGTAGTGCTATAATATTTAGTGAAACATTTGAGCTTTCACTTAGGGGACACAATGAAGTGAAAGGATCTGATCAGTTGAGAACATGTCATTGTGCTTCTCAGAGAATAAGGGTATCCTTTATTTGCTTCCTCATTTTTCAAGGACACATGAAACCAACCGATTCTAGAAGTAACTGATATAAAATGTTTTAATATATATTTTAAGATCTATCTTTCATTGTTTTCATCAAGTTAGTTCTTTTCTGTTAAAAATGCTCTATTTTATTCTCGTGTTATCAATGTTTTTATTTATATACAATTATTTTATTTATACATTTCATGTTCTGTTGCTTTTTGTGAATGTTTTGTGGTAAGATTTGATCAAGTTTTTCAAATATATTCATTCTTATAGAGCTCTGAAGAAGATTTTGAATGAAATCGAAATGTCAGCATAGAAAATAGTTTCTATAATTTAGACCATTCCTGTGTAAGGAGTAAATGTTCTCTAAAACTCGAAAATTCGAGTAAATAACAAAAGAAGAATACAATTGTAATTTGTCTGATTTCTGTTGAGAGAATGTTTCGGAACATATCTTTTCGTATCAAATTAAAAGACATAATTAGCATTCAAATTTAAATTTAATTATCATATACTTTTAACAAGAAAGCCTAGACGTGATTATTTGTTTGTGTTCACGAAATATCCATTTGACAAAATGTCCAGTTGAATTCGTTATTAGACAAGAAGCGGGTCCGACTTCACTATAACGGTTGACATTCACGATCAGAATATTTGATAAAAAGCAGGCGGATAGGCTTGATTTTGTGGAAATTGAGACATCGTTCTGTCAGATGTCAAACTCCAGAAAGACCCGATTCTATCGTAACATCCAAAGTCGTTTTCGGAGTCACCTCCGAGTTATTTAGATAGGATCTTCAAACTTATTATGAAGTTAAAATATATTAGCTAGTTTGAGACGCGGAAGAGCTTGGGTATCACAAAGCAGTTTCAGGGGCGTATTAATTAAACTCTCGGAGAAAAGAATGGAATTTCAAGATTATATAGGGTTTGCTCAAAAAATAAGTGCAGATTTTAAATTTTCCGTACTTTTGAATTATAATATTGCACAATGTTTTTTCTATGTTGTTAGATACAAGGTGCGGCAATTTGTGGACAAACCAAAGACACAGATCGATTTTTCTATGCAGGGAGACATTATTCAGTATAAGATGCTCGAATGAGCATATGAGCTGGTCATAAGACCAGCCCAACAACAGTAACCACCCTTACACCCCCAAGTTTTTGAATAGAGCAAATAGGTCTAATAAAACCTGCTTGGAATGTTATATGTAAATGAGTTCCTGAATTCGACTACAATCTGATGAAGATACCGATTGAATCACCGAAAGGCTTGAAAAAGTCAATAACTGCAAGTTTTTTCGATTTACAATGGAAAACACAAATACCCAGGGTTCGGTTTGAAGTGAAATGTGCAATCGGTGGCTTCATAACCATCATCTTCAAATCACAAATGCAACCCTATAAATTTTATGAATATCGGAAATAGATCTAGGTAAACTTTTTGAGAAAGTTTCCTCAACTTTTCTATTTATTATAAATATTTTAATTAGATCACAGTTTCTGTAATGAACTGCCAAAAAATTACGAAAACAAACTATTGAAAAAGTAAATAATTGGACAATTGAAGATAAAACACTAGGCTTGAGTTTCGAAAAACATTTAACGGTTTTTCTTCATCTGAAATAGGCCGGGCACAGTTTTTGTTTGCCGAGGTTGTCTCCTCAGGGAAAGGGATCTGTTATACCGTCCTTTCCAATCCCTTTAGGTGTGCCTTGGTAAACTGCAATTGGAAAAGAGTTCCTTGTTATCTGAGGCGATAACCTAGAACGACAGTTTCCAAGTGGGCTTTGATAACTTGATAACTGGTTAGGAAACTTCTGTTTTGCTATGTTTGAACAGATCTTACACGGCCTTGACTTCTGAGATAGGGATTAAAGAAAGACATGATGTTCTATGACTATATTCAATGTCGAAGACAATGTTACTTTATATAAACAATGGGAGTCAATGTCAACAATAATATAGATGCATGAGTATAAACCACTAAGTAAATATATATATAAATTGGGTGATTCACCCGTGGCGCGGTGCTCTGTAGCTCGTACACTCTCGAAGATTTCATTTTTGTTCGAACGGTATTGTATTTAGAAAGTGAAAATCTACTTCGGTAATTTATCTTGAAGTAAACAGGGTGTCCCAATTTTCTACAAAAAAAATCTTGGGAGTGTTTCTCAGATTTTAAGACCACTTTTTGTTGAAGATTCAAGAGCGTCCTAAACTCTGCTATAATGTCTTTAAGTAATAAGTTTTTTTGGTGAGTAGTTTCGTCACAATATTTTTTTTCCGTAAAAATTCATGAAAATACGCTCTCACATTATCGCATGCTGCTTCGGCCAGACAGGATGAATAATTTTTTCCTTTCGTTTTCTTATTGCCCAAGAATAGCTTTATTGATGAATTGAAATAGATTATCCTCATTTTATACAGGAGTGACTCAAAAAAATTATTGAATACTGTAATTTTAAAAATATCATATCTTGATTTTTTCAGATGGAACACGTGATTTTAGCACGTTACACCTGTATTTTAATATTCATGTCAACGCATATAATATTGTGCTATATTTTTGCAGAAGTAATCTTATCTTCATCTTCGATGATTTTCGAAATATTCGATTATTTGTAAAAATTTTTATGAAAAACCGTATCAAACTCATCAACATGCATCATTATTCGCACAGAAGGTTTTTTTTGTAATGTAACTACTCAACAAAAAACTGCGGTAGCGCTCCTGAATCTTGAACAAAAGTGGTCTTCCAATCTGAAAAAACCACCCAAGAAATTTTTATAGAAAATTGGGACACCCTGTTTACTGCAAAATAAATTGCTGAAGTAGATTCTTACTTTCTAAATACAATACCTTCCGAAAAAAAAAAATATATATATATATATATATATATATATATATATATATATATATATATATATATATATATATATATATATATATATATATGGTTTATAAAACAAAACTGTAACTGCTCAACTAATTACGTCCTGCTATCACAGTTTATTTAACTCTGTTTATTAGTTGAACTAGCAAAATTTCAAACGGGACGGCTATAAACCGTTCTATGTCTGGAATGGAAAATTAAACGAATACCACTGCAGTGAGTGTAGTAGTGGGAACAGCACCACAGATCCGTCTACTGCGCATCACAGAATCAGCGGAAGCCTCGCAAATCACAAAATGAACTCTATGATCTTCTATGAGGAAGTTCGTGCGGAGTATTCAAGATCATAAAAATACCATTACAGGACACAGTAGGCACTTCCAAATCCGTGCGCTCCGTGTGTAGGGGTAACAGCACAGCACAGAATCAACGGAAGCCTCGGAAATAATTACGCAAATGCAACAAGATGAAAATAAAATACTACTGTTAAATCAATTAAAACAAAAGAGTTATCGTCGGTACGTAAATCATAATCAATACTAAACAGGGAATAGCACGTGGTTATGTGAAAACGGAAAAATGCCTATTCGGCAGACGCTGAAATAGCCAGAATATGTTTTACAAACAAATACTACCGATTTGAATTGTTTTAGATATTCTATTACTTTTCGGACTACCTCCGTATGCTAAATTCTGAAAATAGTAGTACCCATTTTAGTATAATTTTGTACAACAACCGGAGTGAAATAATTTATAATTACAAGCGGAAACAACGGAACTATATAATTGGTTGCTTTTGGGAATGTAAGTGTATATTATACCGATTGGAGAAATTTTTGTTGTTGCCTTGAATGTTATTCGAAAATATTTTCAAAGCTGTTGACACTATATTTGCTATTTCAAATGGCATACTCTATGTTTCTATTTTTTTTAAGAAAATTAAATTGTGAACAATTTTTGCTTGTATCATTGCCACCTGAAATATCAATCGAAAGGAAGTAATAAATTTTTTTATTGGAATTTTGCGATTTTTGGTTGTCTCTTAGAAGGCATAAAAATACTGAATATCATTCAATATCGATTATTTGTAGCTTGTTGTAAGTACAAAGGCTCATTCAGCAGAATTCATTGCATTTAGAGGCTTCACGGTGTACAGGGTGTTTCCAGAGCATGTGGCAAATCGTAGTACATTCAAAGGTACAGAAGTCCGTTTTTTCAAACTAGACTATTTTAGCAAACACCATTTGACTCATAATATTAATAGGCATCGATCTGTTATAGATTTCCTTATACCTAAAATGCATCGTTTCCAAGTTATTCGCGATTTTGTCCCAAAAATTACTTTTTTTCACGCAAGGACCCTGAAATTCGTAATCTATATGACCAGAAATCTTTCAAGTAATGCATTTCGATCTCTCAATACGAGACCTATCTCAAAATCTTCGTCAAAGTAATTTTGCTCAGAATTCCAAGAGAAAAAGTGTGAAATCAATTTCTATTAAAGTGGATTGAATCTGACAGCACGTTTTTTTCTTTTCTAGTAGGTATTCTCGATTATATCAGTTACTTGTCAGAAAAGTCATCTTCGAATTACCAGGAATACCTCGCTGAATGAAGCATGCCGATTTTTTTATGGTTAGATGTAGGTACTTTTTAAAATATTGCTAACCGAAAAAACCATGGACGTATTCCTTTCATTATGTTGAAAAATATCAGAGTTTTAACTTGAGAAATAATATGTGAAATATTGTATTTCAGGACAATTTCTGGATTTCAAAACGTCTAAATCCTAAATCATTAACGATCAATTCCAATCATTTGGGAATACGAGAGCAATTGTTTCAAGTGAAACTGAAAGGCGACGAAAAGAAACGACATGCTTCATTCAGCGAGGTATATCTGGTAATTCGAAGATGACTTTCCTCACAAGTAACTTATGTAATCGAGAATAACCTACTAGAAAAGAAGAAAAACAAGTAGTCAGATTCAATCCACTTCAATAGTATTTGATTTCGCACTTTTTCTCTTGCAATTCTGACCAGACCTACTTTGATGAAGATTTTGTGAAGGATTTTCGTAAAATGATATGAAAACGCAAATTACAAGTACTTGAACTTCAAACTGAAATCACTTTGTTACAATAGAATGAATAATATTTGCCATATGTTTCCAGTTTATTCCATTTTCGAAAAGTGAGAGGAAATTAAAATATTACAATATCATTTATACTTTAAGAACAGATAGAAGTGGGGACTCAGGTTGTTCATCTGGTCGTTAATTATTGGTAAATTATGTTTGTTAGCTGATGAGGTTTCTACTAGTTCTAATAAATCCAATCTTTTGATTCGTCACGTGATTGTGAAATTTGGGTCTTTTGTCAAAAGGTCGTAGGATGAGATGAACAATTAAAATAAGCAAAACAATACAGGCTGTCCCATCAAAAGTTAGTATTGTTTCCGGCATAAACGGAAACGAAATGTCAATCATATTAATGTTATCGAATTCAAAATGTTGTTTTCTATCCAATTCTCAAATTTCATCAAAATATTCCAAATAGAAGAAAAGTTACAGGGGTGACCTTAGTTTTAGTTACACCCGGTAAGAAAGAGTCTCTCCATTTCTAGGCCATTTTTCCCCCGGTTCCATACTCTTTCCATTACTTCACGTTCTTTTGCTCCTGTTCTATTCCTACATACCTCCTACAGCTACATTTGCTCATGCTCCTTTGTTATTTTTCAGGGACTAACTTGTAAAAACTTCTTCAGATCTGGAGATGCCATATATAAATTATTAACTATTTGTTCCAGAAGAGTTTTCTCACTCTTTGTTCCTCCTCTTCTTGAACTCAAAAAACTTCCTTAACTTGTTTGATTCACCTCTGTTATATTTCTTCTGTTCCTGCTATCAAATTATTGATATTGATATTATACTCGATGTTAGTTAATTTCCCAATATAAGATTTCTTCTCTACATTTAGTCACTTAAATTTACCATTTATTCTGGATCATTTTTTTCATTTTGATTTTATAAAACCCTGATTTGTAACTTAATCTCTTAGAAATTTCTTCTATTTTACTAACTGGTACCAAATATGTCGAATGTGGAGTACTTTCACTATGCTTTTCTATAATAAATTTTTGTTATTATTGAAATCTATTGAATATACAGGGATATCCACCAGGACCGCCCGTTAAAAACTTTTCAAGTTCCAATTACAATATCAAGCTGTAATTTTATACGCGGCCATAACTAAGGCATAAAATAACCTAGTTGTTGGCACTTATCTGTCAAAACTTTTGACAGATTTAATTATTTTTGTTATAAACTCGATTTTTCAGAAACATTTGAAAATATTGTAGATAGGAGATCTTTTGCACTACAGAAACAATTTTTGCTTTGGTGGATAGAAGAAGTATCAAGGAATTTTTTAAGCAATCTACACATGTCAAATGTTTATTGCGTTGTTTTGTATGATTTTTTCAATTTGGCCTTTTTCAAACAGCAATAACTCAATTTTTTCAAATTGCACGTGCCAATTTTTATATCGTCATCAGATGAAGCGTCAAATTTCAGATGGAATTGTATAAGCATGTACTATACCCATCTCTTATAGTTCCGAAATAATTTGGGAATATATTGAATTTTGATGATCTTGCAAGAACTAACAGAGAATGCTTTAGAATATTTGAATCAAGTAGCTGAACTGGCTACGCTCACCTGACAGGTGCCTAAAATTAATGTACTTGTCACTTCGTTCATTGGAATTTGATATTTCAACAAAAATTGTCGTTATTTCAGATTGAAAATATCCAAAAAATACAACACATTTGGAATAAAACCACTGGTTATTCAAACGAAAATATATTTAATCTTTTTTTAATTCATTTTAGAATGTCAAAAATAGTGGGTAGAAATTGCAGGCAATTCAATAACCAATTTCCAAATTTACCGTCTATGGGTAAAATAAAATTTCGAAACATTAAAAGCAATTTTCTATAATTCGGATGAATAAAAATTATAGGAACTAAGCGAAAACCAATCATCGAAGATAATTACATTAATACGAATAAATGATAGGAAACATCATAGGGGAAAACTAATTTACGATCTGAATAAATGTTCAATATGGGCCCCATTTTGCTCGATACACTTGACAGCTCGTATACGAATATGATGAGTTGCCGTCCTAGTTTCCTCAGGATCAATATTACGAAAAACATTATGAATGCGCTCTAGTAACTCTTCTTTACTTCTTACAGGAATAAGATACACTTCACTCTTGATTTTGCCCCATAAATAAAAATCAAGGGGCGTCAGGTCCGGAGAACGCGGAGGCCATAAATTTGGTCCTTGATTACCCCACCATCTATCCTCGAACATTTCTGTTAGCTGTCGTGTTTTATGTGCTGGTGCACCATCCATTTGGTAATAGCAATCTCTCAGAATGTTGAGGGGTAATCCATCTAAAAAATTTTCTAATGTTCCTCTCAAAATTGCCAGGTATCTTTGTCCATTGAGGTTTTCCTCATAATTGTGGTAAGCCAAAAATCATTCATTCAAATTGCAAAAACGTTCACGCTGAATTTATTTTGGAAATCAATAACCTCAATGAAATGTGGATTTTCTGTGGCCCAAAAATGTCGATTTCTCCTGTTGGTTATTCCACTTTCATTGAACTTGGCTTCATCAGACCATATAATTTTTTGCAGAATTATCTCATTTTCTTGAAGCCAAATTATTAAATTTTCACAGAAATTTAGCCGCTTGGGAAGGTCAGTTGGTTTCAATTTTTGTAGTCTAATGAAATAATACGGGTGCATGTTATGTTTCTTAAGGATCCTTTGAATGGAAGTATAACTCAACCCAATATCCATTGATGCTGACTTAATGGACGCATGTGGATTGGCACGAAAATACGCTAGCGTATTAATTTGATTGTCGTCGTCCTCGAGAATTGGTTTTCTTTTAGTTTCTATGTATTTTGTTTATATTGCAGAAAATTGCTTCTAATCCTTCGAAATTTTATTTTACTCATAGGCGCCAAATTTGGAAATTAGTTATTGAATTGCCTGCAAGAGCTATCCACCACTTTTTGACATTCGCCATGAATTAAAAAAAGATTAAACATATCCTCGTTTGAATAATCAGCCATTTTATTATCAATCTGGTGATCTTCAAAATTTTCACTTCAAATTACCAACAATTCTTGTGGAAATATCAAATTCGAATGAACGAAGTGACAAGTACATTAATTTCAGGCACCTGTCAGGTGAGCGTAGCCAGTTCAGCTACTTGATTCAAATAATTCAAAGCATTCTCCGTTTTTGCAAAATCATCAAAATTCAATATATTCCCAAATTATTTCGGAACTAAATAGAGATGGGTATAGTACATGCTGATACATTTCCATCTGAAATTTGACGCTTCATATGATGACGATATAAAAATTGGCGAGTGGCATTTGAAAAAATTATCGAAAGTTTTGACAGACAAGTGCCAACAACTTGGGTATTTTATGCCTTGCTCAAATGTCGGTTCTAGATGTATAATAAAAAAGGTAGATTGCCATTTGAAATAACAAAGTGATGACCCACTTCCGGTATAACCGGAAATGGTATCACTTCGAAAATATTTCACTTCAGCTAGTTATGGCCGCGTGTAAAGTTTCAGCTTGATATTGTAATTGGAACTCAAAAAGTTTTTAACGGACGGTCCCGGTGGATATCCCTGTATTTGGTAGTATAAAACTCTTTTTACAATAAAATACCTAAATTAAACCCTAATTTTTGATAAGGTAATTGGCATTTAGGCACCAATATAGGTTGACAATCCAAAAACCCAAATATTACAAATTTAGGTTAGATTTCAAATCATGTTTGAAATTCTACTTGTTTTTAGGCGATCCGGTATACCAACATTTTTTTCTTGTTCTTTCAAAGTTAGTCGCTTCAATCCCTCCAATTGAAACACTCTTTATAAATCGAATTTACCTTCAATTTAAATGAATTACTCTATCGACCATTCAAACTAAAACTAACTTTTCATTAAATAAATAAGCGCGGATACTAAATTCTGTTATTTATTTGTAGCAGGACTCGGAGCGCAGAAAGTTAGGTCTGTTGGCTTTTAGGTGGATAGGTACCCACACGTTTTCGTAGCCCGAGGCCAAGAAAGCAATTATAAAGCGAGAATGGCGAACGGGACATAGCAGTTCGTGACTGAGCGAAGGGTGCATCTCGGTTTATGAGGGAAAACATCAGAAGGATCAAAAGATGTTTCAACTACAAAGGCATCTTCATCCAGACGCGAAACCCGATTTCGGTTATCTGAAGAAGCCAGTCGCGTCTGGCTTGCTACACAGATGTTCGGAGAGTGCACAAGGAGCCATCTTAGAAATTTCATTACTGTAGGAAATTATATTCGTGCATAGTCGTTTCGCATAGGTGGCTTTAAACCAACTGAAATTTCAGCGGTTTACCGAATCAAGATATGCAGATTTGCTATTCATTCTCGACATTGTTTTGAAAAGTAATTCCATCTCTTTAGTTATATAAGTAAAATTAAATGCATATTCGTTGGTATGCGTTTCACTGGAAAATGGCAGAAACGAGTTGTCTTTTTTCTTTAAGGTTCGTATTGGTCCGAGATAAGGATTTTATTTAGAGAATAAAAGGAGATTATATTTATTCGAATTCAAGACTTTCGATATAAATGGTAGATCACCTTATTCTTTTTTCTACATTTTTCAGTTTGGTGGCTTTCAGGAACTGAATTAAGAACAAGAATAGTTATGGAGTTATGGGAAAGCTTCAGAAACCATTTTGAAAGATCTTTTAATCAAAACTGAAGATACAGCTGATATATTTATTCATTTATCGGTCTGGATAATTAGGTTTATGGAATCAATTTACGTGATACAGTCAACTTTCGTTAATTCAAACCTACGATAATTCGAACATCTCCATAATTCAAAGTGATCACGAGTTCCCTACATAATTTCTTTGTATTTTGAACTAAAACAATACATTTTTATTCACTTGGTAATTCAAACGGAAAAACATTGCTATATAACAAAACGACGTGTTAATTCAAACTCATCGGTATTCAACAATCGACAATTCAAAGTTGCAGAGAGAAAGAGGCAGAAAGTTTGTAAGTACATTTTGCGACATATATCAACGTACACGAGCCTTTGTTTTTGTTATGATTAGTTTGTCTATTGGACACACACTTCCGCACGAATTGGTTTATTTGGCTATGTTTTTGTTAAAGTAGAACGAAATGATAAACTTTTGTCACTTTTCCACAATTTATTCAATAATCACAACCGGTTTCGACCCTACGGTCATTTTCAAGTGAATAACAATATAATACATGAGTAGGCAAGTACAAGTACTGAATGAAATTTATCCTAAGTATTGAGTAGTGGGGATCCATTATGCTCTAGTTGGCTGTTGAGGGTAATAAATTGTGGGTTTTTACATAGTTTGTTAATCTCCAAACTTTCCAACAAATTCATCTCCCCCTTTGTTACATCCATGAAGGATTTTAAGATTGTTCAATGATATCGAGTGGTTAGTTAATTTTATGTGTTCAAATATTGGCGAATTTTTATCTGAGGAAATATGTTCCTTGAATCTGATATAGGCTACCTGACATTCATTGCATTTGATTTGATAAATTCCTGATTCTTTGAATTTATCGTTCTTTTGTTTGGCATTGAATAATAATCTGCTTAAGTTGGGGCCGCTTGAGAATGTAGTAGTTATGTTCAATTTAGAAAAGTAGTTACTGATTTTGTTAGAGAGTTCGCCGGTGTATCTGAGACTAGTGTATCTTTTGTCCGGGGTTTCTAGGATGCTATATAGTAATTGGAAGGTAATACGTTGTTCTTTGCGTTTAATGATTGTATTTAGAAAATGTTGTGGTATGTTGTTATTTGAGGCAATTTTTCTGATGATATTAAGTTCAGTTTGAAAATTTTCTGTCGAAAGCAGAACAGAGTAAGCTCTATGAATCATGGAGTTATATGCAGCTAATTTGTGGCTTAAATGACTGAACGAGTCTATTGAATTGATGCGTCTGTCAAACATTGACAGACGCATCCTTTCTGTAAAGTGAGTTGGTTATTTGTATTTGTAATGGTTAAGTCGAGAAAATTAATTGAGTAATTATTTTCTAATTCAGAAGTAAAGCTGATGCGGCAATGTGTTATATTCAGGAAATTTAAAAATTGCTGAATTTGTCTGAAAATGTCATCTACATATCTGTACCTGAAAGTAATGTGTTTTTTAGCAAAATCTGTGTTTAATATTGAGTTTTTCTCTAAATTATTCATGAAAATTTCAGCTAGTAGAGGGCTAAGAGGTGAACCCATTGGAAGACCTGAATTTTGTTTAAAGAGTTTAAACTTAAATTGAAAGTAACTTTGAGATAGGCATATTTGAAGAGGATTGCTAAATTCATTAGTGATATATGGCGGTGGGTTAGACTCGGATAAGATATCTGTAACAAGGGGAAGTCACTCATTCGTTGGAATGTTCGGGTACATATTTTTAACATTAAACACAGATTTCGCTGAAAAACACATTACTGTACAGATATGTAGATGACATTTTAATTGGTTTTCGTGGTTCAAACAGACAAATTAAGAAATTTTCAAATTTCCTGTATAAAATACATTGCCGCAACAGCCTCTCAATTCCTATCGTGGGAACCCCGGAAAAAAGATACACTAGTCTCAGATACATCGGCGAACTCTAACAAAATCAGTAACTACTTTTCCTAATTGAGCATAACTACTTCATTCTCAAGCGGCCCCAACTTAAGCAGATTATTATTCAATGCCAAACAAAAGAACGATAAATTCAAGCAATCAGGAATTCATCAAATCAAATGCAATGAATGTCAGGTGCCTATGTGACAAACAGGAGAAGTTTTGAAGCTAGATTCACGGAACATATTTCTACAGATAAAAATTCGCCAATATTTGAACACATAAAATCAACTAACCACTCGATATCATTGAACAATCTTAAAATCCTTCATTAATATAACAAAGGGAGAGCGATGAATTTGTGGGAAAGTTTGGAGTATAACAAATTATGTCAAACCCACAATTTAATACCCTCAACAGCCAACTAGAGCATAATGGATCCCCACTATTCAATATTCAGAATAAATTTCATTCTGTACTAGTACTTGTACAAAACGCAAAAATAGGTCAATTTTTGTTTCAATGGGGAAATCTTTAGGGGTATAAAACTTGCCTGAAATATCAAACCCCTAAGCGGGGGTTGCAATCCTTGAACATTTTGAATAGAGAAGATGGGTCGAGTTATGACTCAAAAGAAAGGAGGTATCTTTTGTCTACATCGCCTTGAAAGAATTTCCATTTTCAATTGAAAACTGTAAAAGATACAGGGTGAGCAACTGAAAGATAGGAAAGACCACCTCCCTGAGACTATTCAAGTTTCAGTGAAGTAAAATGAAACAGATCCATGTTGCTCAATGGGAGTCATCATCAAGTACCATCCTCATCTCGAATTTCAACCCATAGAGCAGAGGTGACCACCCTTGAAAATTTGGAAGAAAGTAGATGGGTCGAGTGATAACTCGAAAGAAAGGTATTATCTTTGTCTGCATTTCCGTGAAAGAATTTTCATTTTTGATTGAAAACTGTAGAAGATACAGAGTAAGCCACTGAAAATAGAGAAGACTATCGCCCCAAGACTATTGGAGTATTAGTGCGAAAAACTGGAATAGATTCATTTTAGATCAGAAGCTGTCATCTACCGAAATCACCCTCATCTCGAATTTCAACCCCTAGAGCAGGGGTAATATTTCGATCCAGTGATACCTTTCAAATAAAGGATTTCGATTGCCTTCATGACTGCTCGCAAGAATTCTATTCTCATTGAGTTCCATAGGGGTTAGAGTAGCTCACTCTGTATCTTCTACAGTTTTCAATCGAAAATGAAAATTCGGTGATGCAGACAAAGATAATACCTTCCTTTCGAGGTATCACTCGACCCATCTACCCTCTTTCAAATTTTCAAGGTTGGTCACCCGTGCTCTAGGGATTGAAATTCGAGATGAGGATGATACTCGATGATGACTGCCATTGATCAGCATGGATCTGTTCCATTTTACTTCACTGAAACTTGAATAGTCTCATGGAAATAGTCTTCCCTATCTTTCAGTTGCTCACCCTGTATCTTTTACAGTTTTCAATAAGAAATGGAAATTCGTTCAAGGCGATGTAGACAAAGATTCCTCATTTCTTTTGAATCATCACTCAACCCATCTTCCCTATTCAAAATGTTCAAGGATTGCAACCTCCGCTCAGGGGGTTGATATTTCAGGCAAGTTTTGTACCCCAAAAGATGTCCTCCTTGAAACAAAAATTGACCTGTTTTGATCAAAAATGAATATCTTGGTAGATATAGCCTCTGCTTAGTTTTAGTTGAAGCACCCTGTATTGTTATTTACTTGAAAATGACCGTAGGGTCGAAACCGGTCGTGATTATTGAATAAATTGTGGAGAAGTGACAAAAGTGTCTCATTTCGTTTTATTTTAAAATGAATTTCCATAAAACGAATAAATCATCAATACTATCAATTATGTTTTTGTTACTGTTACTCTTTCGTTGGTATACAGAGTAAAAGTTTGTATTAGTTATGAGACCTAAAAGTATAAATTTTGACGATTGCTGAAAAGAAGGAGTTAATCGAAAAGTAGAGGACGGTGAGAAGAAAAGTGATGTCGCAAAACAATTTAAGACTCCTCTGAGTACTCTCTCACCCATAATAAAGCACAAGGAGAAAATTAATGCTGCTCAAACTGTTGGATTACGGAAAAGAACTACTAAAGGTGAATTTTCTCGTCGGAAGAAAGCCTTGTCATTTGGCTAAGACAGTGTAGAGGACAAAAAGTGTACATTAAGGGAAACTGGTTGAAGAAAAAAGCAAAAGAGTTCGTGCCTACTCCAAGCATCAAAAACTTTGCGGCAAGTCAAGGGTGGCCTACAAATTTCAAAAAGAGAAATGGAGTTGTTTTTAAAAAAGTTTGTTGGGAAAGTGGAAGTATTGATGATGCAGTTTGCTTAGATTGGCACGGTAAATTGAAGACCTTGATTGAAAAATATGATGCCCGAGACATTTTTAATACAGATGAAACTGGCCTACTTTTCAAATGTTTACCGGACAAGACGCTTAATCTTAAAGATGAAAAATTTCATGGGGAAAATATAGTGAAGAGAGGTTGACAGTTTTTGCTTGCAGTACATATGGATGGATCGGAAAAACTTAAACCCTTAGTGATAGTAAAAGCGATGAAACCGCGATGTTTCAAATGAGTGAAATCGTTTCCTACTGATAATCGTGCTAACAAAAAAGCTCGGATGACGACATTTTAACAATTGGCTTTTGACAGTTAATGCGGACATGAAACGACGAAAATTTTACTAATTTCAGACAATTGCACTGTCCACAACAGACCTCCAACATTGTCTTTCCGCTGAATACAACTTCCAAATTGCAAATATTGGACCGAAGGATCATCTATAATTTCAAGACGTTCTATTGCAAAGAAATTATTAGGCTCGTTTTAGAGTCTCTCGACAAGCAGCTAACTACGAATATTACGGTTCTGACAGCTATTTGATTGACAAGGCATCCATGCCTGTAACACCCCTAACAATTCTCAATTGCTTCGAAAAATCTGGTTTCTTAACAGAAGATCAAGAAAATCTTCTTATACTTATGGATGTATAGTTTGATCTGAGCAAAGGAAATGAAAGTTAGGAATTGAAGATTGATAGAAGCAGCATGGAAAAGAAAGAAAGCACGTTACAAGAATGAGGCCCTAACTCTCTTTTTTTCTTTCTATGGAGGAGTATACATTGTATACTGAGAATGGTATTCACGCACCCAATGTGGATTCTCCTAATCCAAAACATTAAATTCTGGCGATTGAGACTTCCCTTCGAGGATCATTGCTCCATCTGAATGAACAATTCTAAGAAGAAACATTCTATTGTGATAACAGAATTCTATTATTGAATCTGAGAATAACACCCTGCAGGATCATCTTCATTTTGATCGAGCAAAGAAAAATTTGAATATTTCACCACTGATGTTTTCACACTTCGTGCTTTAAAGATAGTTGTCTTGTTGGCTGATAGGGATCTTCTTGTAAAGTTATGAGAATACCCAGTCTGCTATCATCAGGAACGTTCTAACTTATAAGTATCCCTGACAGAACCATCTTCTCAAAATTTGGTTTCAATTTTACAAAGTATGGATTGTTTTGTTTGAAACCCATTTAACTATTCGTTATTAGACAAATCGCTGACATTTTTGCGGCCATAACATTAATCACAACCGTATCCTCAAATTTGAAATATCCACACAATGAAGAGTGATAAACTGATTCAAGATAAAAACTGCTCTTTATTATTATCATTTCGAATAATGAAGCAAAAAGTGATTTAGATCTGTCAATTTACCACCTTCAAAAGAGGTGTAACTCTTCTTCTGTTTCCTATCAAGATTTCAAGGTGTGCAGGAAGTGAGGAGATGATTTTCTTCACTTTACGTGACCAAGCGTTACCAATTTCTGAATACCAGAATGAGGCATTTCAAAACGCAGAAAAATAAGTTCTCAGCCATAAAAATTAAAAATTGGGTTTCTAATCTGGAAAGAATGGTTGAAGATTTAAATTAAAACTGAAGTGAAAAACATTATTCCACGCTTTGTACTCGCACTATACGAGTATGTAAATAAAGTATTTGACTGAGTTTTTTCAATTTTAGTTCAAATATAATTACAACGCAATACTGTCTCCTTCAAAATAGGAGCTACACAATCCTCATAGCATTGCTGAAACTCGGACCCTAGAATAGCCTTCAGCTGGTCAGTTATAGCAGTTTGGACGTTTTCAGGTGTCCCAAAATAAGTTAGCTTGAGGTGATTTTAATTCTCGCGAGGAAGAAAAGTCACAAGAACTCAAGTCTAGTGAATATAGAAGCTGAGAAGATACAGGAATGCTTTTACTGACTGAAAACTGCCATTATTCAGTATTGTGACATGGCGCATCGGCGTGATGCCACATCCAGTGGTTTTTGATGTTTGGACGCACACGAAAGACTCTTTTCTGAAAAATGTAAGGACATCACGATTAAAGTGCTAATTAACCGTTTGATCTGGATCCACAAACTTTTTATGGACGAATTCGTGGCTATGAAAAAACAAATCAGTATTCATTTCAACTTTGAATTGGTCATTCATGCTTTTTTGGGCCTCGGCGAGCTACAGTTTGCCACTCCATGATCTAGCCTTTAGTTTCTAGGACATACTCAAATACCGAAGACTCGTCTCCAGTAATGACACGCAGCAGAAAACGAGGATCATTTCTAATGGATCCCAAAAAGTCATTACTCTTTTCTTTTCTGAGATTCGTTTTGTCTTGGAGAAGGTTTTTTCGGAAACATTCTTGCAGAAATTTTACGAATCTCCAATTCTCTAACTTAACCGTGGTTCCAAACGTACATGATCCTGAACTCTGTTGATAGAGAGGCCTTTCGCTACGTGTTTTATCTTCAATAGACTCTCCTACTTCTAGAAATTCCTTAAACAACCGAAAAATCTGGGCCCAGGACGAAGCACTTCCTCGGTAGGCCTACCGAAGTTCTTCAAATGTTTCTGTTGCAACAAATGACTATAGCGAATTCAAACTCTTACTGAAGGCGTATCTTATGTGCACCTGTAGCGCTCAAAGCTTCTCGTTTCACGGGCTGCCGGATCGGAAGCGCTATTACTTTATTTACAAACCTCGTATGTAAAATTGATTCAACATTTCATGGCGAGAGAATAACATAAAAATCTGTCCATTACGAAAAGAAAGAATCAAGAGAGCTCAGCTTATGAAGATATTTCTAAGCTTAATACATGGCACTCAAATAACTATATTCCTCTCAAATCACGCTTTTAACGAAGGTAAACACCATACGGTCAGCAATAACGTGGGTACGATTATCAGTAAATTATATATTAATGCTCCGTTATTAAGCTGCGAATAACACATGCACCATACATTTCTTCGGACATTGAAAACCGGAAGTGGCGAAAAATTTTTTGTCACTTTCGGTGCTGACGTAAAAGAAAATATTTCATTTACTTCCTTTTTAATTTTTTGTCTGTTCTGGTCTTGTAAGTTTTTAGGGAACAATCCGTTGAGTGCGAGTATTTTTCATGCACGGAGGGTTCCATAGAAGCTTTAAGTTGTAGCTGTAGTTACAAACATAAACATACGAAGGAAAATGACAAATGTTATGGATGTCCACCATGAAATTCACCGTAGAAATTCGATATCTCGAGAGTTTGAATGTGCAGTTAATCAAAAACACTTCACCTCATCCAATATCTGCCGACACTCGAAGAAACCGTGTTTGTTCAATTGGTTCAACTCGTCATTTATCACATAGCTCTCGAATATTATAAATATTGTACGCGTTACAACCCCCATTAGAAGTATCTATCAATTTCAAATTTTGCGATTAGAGTAAATGGACACCAATCTACAATTTGCAAATGTTTTCAGAGCAGCACCACACAGCATCAGGTTATACCAGACTACAACTGCTATTTCAACTGTTGTACGTTTTGATTATTTTTATGAAGGGCATCCATTCTTAGGCATCTTTTGTTAAGTTTTGTCCTATATAAAATAAACTACCATTGAGCTATGATTCTTGGAATTATAGAGTCTATAGTTCTTCACTTTACTTATACTTTTCCCAAAAAAAAACTGATTCAGATGAGTTTTTTAGTTCATGGAAATTGTGTTTATAGAGGGCGCAATACTTTCCGAAGCTATTTTATGTACAGGGTGCTCAGAAACCACTTGTCAACTCAATGAATTTTAAATTGATTGATAAACCCACTCGCCAGATTCTTCGCATGGACGTTTTAGCGGGGACACCCTGTAGTTACAGTTTTCTACCGTGACATACTTTGAAACATTTCTTCAAGGTGACTTTCATCATTTTAAGAGAACCGGAATGATACGTTAATTTCAAATTTATACGCCTACGCGATTCTGAGAAAATGCGAATAAATTTATTGACGTACTCTTTGCGATTTAATTAAAAATCTACCGAATTTTCGTTTTATTTTTACTCTAGATAAACAAATTTGCTTTTTACTACATTAAATGATTTTAGGTAAACTAGAAATACCCTTGCAAGAGTCAAAATATGCAACAGAATGCAATATAAACAGCCGTACGTCCTGGATGTGTTGACTTATTGACACTCAGCGGCAAAAAATTCCATCCAGCATAAATTATTCTCTAAATTGAAACTTCAAAACTCTATGAGTAACAATTCGATATCTTTGTATTTTGGACATGTTGCAGATAATTTTCACAAAGAATAACAACTGATATTGCTAACGTGTAAAAATGTCTTTCAAATTGCGATATACGAGGGTAAACCAAAAATCCTTTATTTTTCACGAATTTCTAGTCTTCCCGTAGAATTTCTGAGATAAAGTAGGTCATGAAGATTCTCTTCATTACAAAGCTACATTCATTCTGAATGACGTCTTTGATCCATTGCGCTAACTGATTTTTTGCAAGAGAACGAAAAAGAGGTTAGCATTGCCAGTAGGTAAAGCAAAGTTTTTATTTACGGAAAGAATACGAACAGAAATTTATTAAATAAACACCTACTCAGTAGGGCGTGTTATATCCTTAAGCTATTATCACAGCATAAGTGTGTCTTGGCTTCTATAAGATCATGGATGTACCCTTGGCTTATGCTTGCCTACTCTTCTTGCAAAGGGTGACTTATATCATTCAGATTCAGCGAAGCAGAGAGGCGGTCTCCTATTCTTCTACCCATCGTGTCATACATGTTCAGTCGGATTGAGTTCAGGGCTCCTTGACGCCAGGTCTATTCTCGATATTTCAAATCTATAAAGGTAATCACTGACTTCTCTTGCGTTATGAGGTGTGGGCATTATTATGCATTAGCATGAAGCCCGTATTTTGAGTGAATGGGACAAATTGCCGTATGTACCTCCCAGAAGTTATGCATCCTCTATCAATCAAATAATTCTGTTTTTCTTCTTCCATATCCGACTCCAAACCATTACGAACCCGCCCCCATAACGGTTTCTTGTAGGAAAATTGTCTTGATTAAAAGGCCCGCCAGTTCGGCGATCGCCCATCTGGGGATTTAATGCAATACCTGGATTCGTCGGACAACAGAACGTTTTTCAAGTCTCTAGCAAATTGATAACGCGCCGTGCTTTGTATTTTATTCAATTCTGGCCAAATTGCAGGTCTTTTGGCACAAAAGCCAATTTCTCTCAAACGCTTTCTTACGGTTACCTCACTTGCTGATACTTGCCTTACTTCCTTCAACTTGTTTCTTTTCTGCACAGCGGTAATAGATCTCTTAAAACACCAAACCTTGTAAAATGATCATCGCGAGCAGTCGTTTTCCTTCTTCTTTCTGATCCTCTTCGCTTCTTTGATTCACCAGTTTCTTGAAAATGCTCCCACGCGCTTTGTACGCAGATTTTTGAAGCATCAATTTGTCTAGCGGTATAATTCTGCTCGAGCAGCATTTACTGTTGAAATCTTCAACAATTGATTTCAACTTCCACTTATTCGTTCAAATGTATCAGGGTTCTTTAAAATGACATGAAAGTTTTTACATCGCGTCTCCATTTCCATAGCACCTTCATTTGAAGAATAATATTCTTGATGCGTTAGAAATTGATGGGGCGACGAGTGAATTCTGGTATATTATTTGGAAATGAAACGATAGCGCTATGAGAAGTTTGATTTTTTCACAGTACAAAGAGATTGCCAACCGGAGTATTCGGAATCAATTACGACCCGCTATGTGTATCAGTTTCTTAGGAATAAGGAACTAATGAAGTTCCCCACTAAGTTCATTAACGCTAAAAACAAATCATGATGTAGCAATAAACTTGCGGTTTCCGGATATTTTCCTGTATCCATGCTAAAAGGCTTTGCTTTATGCTAAATTCATGTTTCTACATCTATAAGAAGTATCCTTTTGAGTTTGAATCATTCTCGAGTAGGTACATATATGCAACAAAATGCGGCATAATTTCAACTCTATTCCTACACGTGTTCTTGAGGAAAGGATCTTGACAGACAGGCACATAGGATAGATGGACAACGAAGTGATCTTATGATGGTTCCTTTTCACTTTTACGTACTACTTTAGTACGGAACCCTCAGAAAAGGAACAATCATTGAAATATATATATATAATATATATATATATATATATATATATATATATATATATATATATATATATATATATATATATATATATATATATATATATATATATATATATATATATATATATATATATATATATATATATATATATATATATATATATATATATAAGGGGTTTAAGCCCTACGAGTTGCCCATGTATCTGTTCATGCAGTTAAACTGATTTCATAAAAATTATAAATCCACCACTCGGTAATTATTACCGTTGCCAGGCAATGATGATAATCAAAACATATCCTGGAATCATTATATATTAGGATAACGTTAAATGTTATGAGAATATATCAATCTACCATAATATATACAAACTATAGCACCATCAGACAATGACATCAATGTACTAACCAGCAGTGTCAGAGGCTTTCTCTCCGGAAAAATTCAGTGTACGGACCTTAGTCAAGTAACACTGAATGTTACTCATTCAAAGTTTGTGATGAACGATCGAATAGAATATTGCTTCGAATATAAATATGATAAAATTGTCAGCTGATTATATTACATTTATATATACAAACAAATAAAATGTGAAATGAGATTCTGAGCAGTATAAACTATTACAGCATTATTTTTTTCGGAAAGAAATCTACGAAGAATATTACAAGATTTGATGAAAGTTATCTTCTGTAACTGCTCAAATAAATTTTCTTCACACCTTAAATCTCAATATTTTTGTGAAGATTCCTAGGAATAACACCTGTTGTAGAAGTAAGAATCGGTAGAATAAATATTTTTCTATTTTCCACATTTTTTCAATCTCGTCGCCAAGCATCATATATTTTTTGTTTTTCATTGTATTTAATTTGTATATTATGTGTGTAGGGTATAGCAATATCAATTATATATGTTATTCGATTCTGTTTATCAGTAAGAATGATATATGGCCTATTGTGTTTTACAGTTCTGTTGCATAGAATTGTTTTATCACAATAAAGTTTATATTTCTAGTTTTCACAAATTATCTCAGGTTCATATTTGTAAATTTTTTTCTTTTGGGAATGAGGTCATGTTTAATTCCTAGATTAAAATGAATAATACTAGCTAAGGCATTATGTCTTTCTAAATAATCTGTTGGAGCAAGGACTGAACAAGATGATAATATATGAAAAACTGTTACTGAAGAACGAAAATTTCTACGGCTAGAATCATCTATATTTTGCTTGATGATGTGTTTTCTATAATTCGTCGTGAAAACAACCTGATCCTGTTTAGCGAACAATTTTCCAGATACTAATCATCTATTTGATGCGATTTCATCAATATATTCATTCTTCAATTCTTAAGGTGCTTTCCAACGTTCTCTTATCATCAAAATCTACCTTTTGCATTGTCAAGTTCAGAGGTGTAAGATTATAATCTAAAGCAACAACAATACCATGTAATTTAGACATTTGTTTACTATGAAGATTGTTCAAATCAGTTAATCCATGACCTCCAAGATGTCTAGGTAGTGTAACTCTTTGAACAGCTGACTTTGGGTGGTTCTTATGATATTTACGAAGCATTTTCCTGTTTGACATTGTAATTCATTTAGATCAGTTTTAGACCATTTAAA
Organism: Cryptolaemus montrouzieri; assembly: GCA_013387265.2. Classification (NCBI taxonomy): domain Eukaryota; kingdom Metazoa; phylum Arthropoda; class Insecta; order Coleoptera; family Coccinellidae; genus Cryptolaemus; species Cryptolaemus montrouzieri. The sequence goes on along the minus strand of JABFTP020000001.1, from coordinate 72,478,804 downwards.
AATTAAAAAAGAAGATGTAAGAATAGGAACTGGACTTGATAGCTCTGAAAAGGTTTTTACTAGTTAAATGACAAATGATGAGAATTTCGAGAAATAAATATTCCAGATGAAATAATATGCTCAGCACCAAGTATAAATATCATTGTTCCCATATTTCATAAACAGAAGAATATTTAGATGCAAACATGAATAAAATATTCAAAATTCACACATAACGAACCCAATATTAAGTTGCTGAAGGGTCAAATCACGAGGAACTATTATAAAAGCATTAAATGGCAATTTAGGCGGTTTGAAAATTTCTACCATCATTGTTGGTAGTTTAAAATCGTTTAAGCTATAAATATACATATAGCTATTTTAGAAATTATCTACGATGTTCCTTCTATTAGCCTCGTTAGGTAAAAGCTTATAATGTACATTTAAGTTCTGCCCCATTCATAGTAAACGGAGTGGAAACGAAACGTCGCAATAATTATATGTGATATAATTTAATAACACGATATCATAAAACAAGACCTCGATGGAAAAAAATAATGGTGCCGAACACCTTCCTTATATTACATGGAAATAATGAATTCTTGCTTTCAAAACGATGGTAATTTTTGGATCATGACAGCTGCATGTGTAGAAAAAATAACGGATATTTATATTGGGAATAGCCTGTGTTTTTGATCAAATTTCCATAGGTAATTGAAATATTTCGTTTTCTTGTGAGTCTAAAGTTCGTGTTCCAAACTAGTTCCTAAAGGTCGTGCTCGTTTGTACAGTGTGTCTCAGAATGAAATGCGGATCTATCGAAATCACTCAAAATAATTCTCATATTTAACATTTCCCCAATAATCTAGCCGTGTTGATATATTCACACCTAAATTAGAAGAGTAATTTCACAAAACAATTGTTTCGTTCCTCCACGGATTATCGTGAAAATTCGTAAAATGAAATTCTACAAGGTAACCAATCTTTCGTTTTTTAGTTGTGCTCAATATGTGCTAGTAGATCATCTATAACATTTATCACTCTCTTATTTGAAAGAGAGTAAAATTTTCGCAAATCTGATTCAAAATTCAAATTTCTTTAATTTTTATTACGGAACAGATATCCTTATTAGATATTGAAAAACTTAATCAATTATAAGGCAAATTGATTCAAAAGTGTAAGGTGAGCCAAATCCTGGGTGATCTAGCTAAAATGTTTACTGAAACCATGCAACAAATCCCTACAATGCAGGCAAGAACATTATTTATTGGAAATTTCTCAGATTAGATATATTTGATCGAATAAGAATCGGCCTACCTTTCACTGGGATTTTAACTCCCAGTTACGTAAAAAACTAATGATTCTTATTTCATGTATATTAACTGCTCAAAGGCGGAACCTTAAGTTCTGATGCATTTTCGGGCTCTCCGAACGAGATATCTCTTTATTCTGAAATGAGTTTTGCAAGATGTCCATTAGTCTTTCGCCAGCATTTCTCAATTTGGGATGATAACTAATTTCCCAGAAATCAAGAAATAAAAATGATTCCGGTGGATGTACGATAGGTTCCCCTCGATCTTTCCACCAAGTGTAATAGGTTTTATTAAGATGTGCCAAATTATAATACAAAGGAGCATAAACCACATATTATGTCCTCCAAAAGTTTTGGCAAGAATTTGCCATTAAGAGGCAACACAAATGTTTCAAAGAAAGGTTGATTAACATATTCGGTCCAGATATTGACTTGTAAGTGTTTGAATTTGGGAGGCTTTTACTTAGTAAAATTGCAATATCAATAATAAAAAACAAGTACTGTGTTTTAAGGAATTTTACTTAATAATTGGGATTCGTAACGCGTTTCACTACACCGTAGCTTCTTCAGACGAATGAATGTACAAATAATAAGAATGAGAATATAAATATAAATGTTCTTGAGTATTTAAAAGCTTATGCATTGCTTCTTCTTAAGTGGTTATTTATGACAGCTATATCCAATAAAATTAAGGAATAGATTGCTTCCCGAAGAGATTCAATAGAGGTGAAGGGCTTAAATCGACTTGTTCATTGATGAGTCTACTTGAGTGTTTGTATTTATTGATTTCTAAAGTTTCCCAAAGATCCACCTTCCAATATTTATTATCTGTATGCAAAATTTCAAACTGTGGTTTGAAAGAGTGATTATTTTCTAAGAGATGATTCGCGTAATTTGAATTTGATTTTTTATTTGAAAAACTGCGTTTATGTTCCGATATTCTAATATTAAAATTTCTATGTGTTCTACCAATGTTGAAATTATCACAGTCATTGCAATTCAATCTATAAACACCTGATTTATTGTTTTTACCTGGTTTGCAGGATTCTCCACGACTTTTTATTGTACCCGTTGCATATACAACGCGTCCAAACTCTACTTCCTCGAGATTTTCCTTCAAGACTGAATTTTTGCCGATGGTTCTTCGATTAAATTAGGAAAATGCTCATTTTGATTGTGAATTAATGTTCATAGACGAAGCTAACTTTTCGAGAATTGCTATCACAAATTTTCACAATAACCATTATTGGGCTGAGGAAAACCCTATTTGATTGAAAAATCTCATCATCAAGAACGATTCTCAATAAATGTCTGGGTCGGAATTATTGGAAATTATTTGATTGATTATTTGATCACTGTCAAAGCCCTCCTAGTTCATTGGCCACTATAAACGAATATTCTGTTCATTCTCAATATTGTGTTCATCATTTCGATGAATTCCATATAATTCTTTTCGTGCTTAAAGCAAAATTTTAATTCAATTACTCTGTATTTTTTCCGTCAGACTTCGCAAAAAGAGTATATAATGAATTGAGGAAAGACACTATTAGCACTATACACTATTTAACTGTTAACACTCATTTTCAGAATCAAACTGGTTATGCCCATTCTCCCGAGAGATCACCCGAAGTCGGATATTTTCGTGACAATCTTCGTACAGAAATTATAGAGTATGAGAAGTAATCAAAGCATTGAGACATTCAGGAAGTCTACAAACCGTTAGCCCTAACAGGTCAAAAGAACTTCTCAATTAAAATAAGAAGGTTCATAGAATCCGTTGTGGGGTGCTAATGATCATCATACTCTTATCCTATCATTCAAAGAGAATTGCACTCACCGATGACGACACGTCCTAATTCTGCACGTAGAAGCAAGAAACAGCCCTTCACTTACTGACGACATGTCCGGCGCTTTAAGGAACAAGTTAAAAGTACTATAATTCTACATAATTGAGAAAAGAAATGAAGGCATATGCTCTCAAATAATATCATATTCTACAGCCACTAATATTCAGCAGACCTAGGGGGCCACAGAGGGAATAGCTGAGCCAACCCTTTCCACTGTCATAGCTGTAAGTTTCAACAAAAATTCTATTGAGAAAACTGAAAACTGGAAATTTCTTGAAATTCGACAAATCATAGTTTGCCGATAAGGTATTTGATAATATATAAAGATTTTTCATGGAGAATGGAAATTGCAGTCCGTCTTAAATAAACTGAGTTTATACATCATCAGTCATTCAACTATAGAGCTTATTTCATTATAAAAACAATCCATCCATTTCTTCTGTAAGCGAAAATGCAATCCAATCATTTTCGCAATTATTGTTCATCACCTGGGGACTATTTATTTTCACAAGCATTCATGTAAATACCATAAAACTCATTCATTCGTTGATGGTACCGTAATCTCCCACGTGCAAGGTCTAGGCTCTAGGCGAAAGTTCCTCGTGGATGCGGTGAAATACACAGAAGCCGGTTAGATTTGATACGCAGATAAAAACTTCAGAGTAAGCCTAGTCGGTTGGACATTGACAGCCGCCGGATTCCCTTCTCTACGTACGCGCGGTATACGCATCCAATTCGAACTCAAAATTCATCCGGATTATCTGAATAGGGCTATAATTCAACGCGCCAGTTCAACGAGGATGAATACTCTCCGTGGTCAATTTTCCAGAGACGAACTCTTCTTTGGATGTAAGATACATTTTATTTTCATCCGCCATATAAGTAAATCGAGGAATCTCAAATATACAAAATGTTCAATTAGAATAATTCAGCATACTGTTTCAACGTTTTGCTCGTTGTTATACAGCAGGGGTGCTCAAACGGTCGATCGCGAATGCTTTTTGAGTAGATCTCGAGAAGAAAAACATTTTCACTAAGTAGGTAACTAGACTACAAAAATTATTATTCAATAAAATAAACCTCTCCTAGCGGCAAACTGCGGCTCTATCAAATGAACGCGCGGTACTTGTAAGAGAAGAACCGCGTTTTTTATTGTTGCCGCTTTTCAAGAAATTTTGGGCGGCGCACAAAATGAGTGCAGTGAAGAAATCTAAAACGTATCATTTTAATAACGATTAGTAGGAATAATTTTTCTTTTGTTTGGTGAAGGATAAGTGCATTTGTCTTATTTGTTGTGCGTCAGTTGCAATACCTAATACTTAGAGGCATCAAAATACGGTTCACAAAAACTATGAAAAGGATTTTCCGCCACAGAGTGAATTAAGAGAACGAAAAGTACGTGATTTGAGATCCTGTTTGACAAAAGAACATTTTATTTGGAAATTTTAAAAATAAAACAGAAATCATGCCTATTATTAGAGAACTTCAGTTATTTCGTTCGACTGTCACAAGGCGTATTAAAGTCATGAGTCAGGACATGACAGATAAACTAAAACATGATATCATTTAATGTACAAACTCTAGTTTACAGTTCGACGAATCCACCGATATGACAGACACTGCCCAGCTGTGTATTTTTATTCGGATGGTATTCAAGGACATGTTGGCTAAGGAAGAATTTTTGATAATCATTCTTCTGAAGGGAAAGACCCATGGCGAAGATATATATGAAGTTTTCTTCAATTTTGTGAAAATCTACAAGCTATAAATTAGTGTGCATTACAACCGATGGAGCACCAGCAATGACTGGAAACAAAAATGGTTAGTGGCATTGTGTCGAGCAAATGAAGAGTTTTCCTCATTTATTTAATTACATTGCATTATACATCAACAAGTTTAGCGTTCAAAAGTTTTAAACACGGAGAAACTTACGCAGCTTGCAACGGCGGCTCTTTAATTTGCAGAACACACTGATTCAGTTGTTCACACGGACGTCAGGTGGTTGAGTCGCGGAAAATTCCTAGAAAGGTTTCAAGAATTGTTGCCCGAAATAACAGATTTTCTAGACGTAAGAGGTGATGACACTCAGATGTTGAAAAACAAAAATGGCTGACTGATTTGGCATTTTTGACTGACATCCCATTGCACTTGAACACCATCAACCTGTAGCTTCAAGGTAAAGGAAAAACTATTATTGAGATAATTAGCGCAGTAAACGCATTCAAAAGTAAATTGCAACTTATGATAGATCAACTGAAAAGAAAGGATCTGAAACATTTGCCGTGTTTGAAGGCAAGGACTCCTCAGTTGAATTATGATACGTATGAGGCTGAATTATCAAATATTTTGGGACAATTCGAAGTGCGTTTTCATGATTGCAAATTGGTAAATATAGGATCATTTATGAGTAATCCTTTTTCATGTAAAAACATTGAGTAAATAGCTACTGAAATAGCAAGTCAGTTTAATATGAACTGTTCTGTTTAAAATGAGTTGGTGCAGATTATATTAGATGTACATCTCAAAGGTACAGCATCTGATACAAATTTCTGGTGTTTTATATCTGAAGATAAATATCCAAATCTAAGGCAAATCGCCCTTCAACTGACGGCAATGTTTTTGTCAACTTACTTGTTCGAGTCTGCATTTTCTGAAATGAAGATAATTAAGTCAAAATATCGCAATCGACTAACTGACGATCGTATGTCATCATGCTTGCGATTAGCACTCAGTGGTTACGTACCATCTTATGAAAAGTATGCTGAGGATATGCAGTGCCACGCTTCAGCATTTAAAGTCACTCCTTAGTTAAGTTTAACACCATATGTAACTCTCTTGTTTTGTAATAACCAATAAACTCGCAATTTTGAATAATTATGAGTGTTTTCATTGATATTATAGAGAAGAACTTAATTCAACCTAACCCAAACCTTGACTAAAATAATATATTGTGCGGAGAGCTAATATCTATATATGCTACGGGCACGCCCTACCTAGGTAGGTAGGTAGGTAGGGTGTATCGTGTATGTACGACAACCCTGCATCACACATACCAGCAGCCTCTCAAAGTCGATCGTAAGTAGTCTAAAAATATTGAGGTAGATCGCCAGCAGTTCAAGTTAGAGCACCCTGTTATACAGGATGTCAGCGCTAAAGGGCGAGAGTATCTGGGAAACGGGTTTATCTATCAAATTCAAATTTTCGAATTAGAGTGAATGAATATTGATCTACAAATTGAAATTATTTTCAGAACGATACCACTTCCGGTCATACTGGACATTGACTACAACTTTGCTATTCAAATGATATGGTGTACTTTTTATAAAAGGGCATCCTTCAAGCATCTTTTGTTGAGATTTGTATTGTCTAAAGTAAACCACCACTGAGCTATGATATTTATCAAAATCTTCGGAATTATAGTGTTATCTCCTTTGCCCAAAAAATTGACTTAGATTTGAGTAAGATTATAACCCTTTTCAGTTTAACCAGAATAGTGTTTTTGGGGGTAACGTACTTTCCGATGCTGTTTCATATACAGGGTGCTCTAAAATCACTCGTCAATTCAATAAAACTAAATTGTGAAAAAAAGTTGTTTTTAAAAGCAAATACCTAATTAAATTTTTGTACTTAATCAGAAGCGTATTTTTAATGTCTTGATTGATATTAGGATTCGCTTTATGTAAAATTGCTCGTTTCCAATTTAATCGAGATTTTATCAGTTTCTTCGGAAAAATTAAATCATGAGGCCATGAATTATTGAAAAAGGCATAGTGGATTCAATTCCAATGCTAGTTTCCATGTTTACCAATGTACCATGTAAGGTTCTATGAATTTTTGGAAATAATTTTAAAAAGCAAAAACATTAGTTCTGTTTGTTCACAGTATTTTTGTTTAATTTTGTCTCACTTTTGATTCGAGATCCTCCCTATTAACTTTTTTAGATTCCTTCATAAATAAAAATCTTGAGGAGTAAGATTCGGAGAACTATCAGGCCAATTCCAATTAACAAACTGGTTAATTCTTCGAATACTTGAGGTGAGCAATGGGCCGGAGAAACATCTAACTGGTACCAACATGAAACACATCCATTAAACGGGAAATTGTCGAGGAATTCTGAAACAAATATGAATAAAATCTCTTTAAATTTTCCTTCATAAATTAATTTATCACATTGAACTGAATACATTAAAGATAAGACGACGTTGGAAGTTTATCCCCTTATGTTTGATATGAATTACGGCGATCAAAAATACCAGCTCTCGAAAATTTGAATTCATCGGTCCATATGCTTTTATGCAGGGGGCAATATTCCTTTCGTAGAGTATTAAATATCCCTCACTGAAAGTGGAGGTTCTCCGTTCTACTCTTCATAAGCATCGCCAACTAGGGCCACAATAGTAGTGGCACAAATTGGTAGATGTAATGAATAGAAGCAACATACTACTCATCTTAATCTGTTGGAGAGCACAAAGTACATGTATTAATATTATTGCCCTGCAACGAACTGACACAGAGGTTACGACCAGGTGAATGATGAAAATAAAGGGTAGATTAAACAGAAAAAACAATGATTACCATGCGAAATTTATCGCAATATATAGACAAATTTAAGACTTTCATTTAGGGAACAATATTCAACCTTTCGTAGAATGTTGAATATCCTCCTTGAAGAAGTTGGTTTTACCGATCCACCCTTCATAATCATCGTCAACCTGTCTACTGTGTGACCTTGTTGACGATGATTATGAAGAGTGGATCGGAAACCCAGCGTTTTCAGGCAGGTATTTTAATTCAGAAGGTAGATTATTGTTTTCTGAATGAAAATCTTCAGATTGTTTAAACAGAATATTTTCGTGTTATTACCTGTTGGTTACACATACACTCATTGTGAATAAAAACTATAGAAAACTTTTCTACTATTCTATTAAATATACGAATCATCCACAAAGATAGAAACTACCCGTTCACGCACGATTTGTTTAAATACTAATCGACAGTCGAGATTCAAATCACTTGAAACTTGGCATGTTCAGCACAACATGGTTAGATAACACATGGATCAATAAGTCCCGAGACTAACAATGAAAACAAAATTTTTGTTGCAAAACTTTTTTTTTTATTTATCGACATAATCACCTTTTAGGGTGATAGAATGGTTCCAACGCTTTTCCAATTTTTCAGTACCATGTTTATAAAAATGTATCTTTCGCTTCAGAATAAGCTTCATTTTCAGCGATGACCTCCTCATTTGAGCCAAATGTTTTTCCCTGGAGCATTTTTTAAGATCAGCAAAGAGGCAGTAGTCACTGGGGCTAAATCTGGCGACTATGGGGGGTGGGGAAGCAGATTAAAGCCCAATTTGTTCAATTTTGCCATTGTTTTCATCGACTTGTGGCAGGGTGCATTGTCTTGGTGAAAAAGGATTTTTTTTCTCTGCATGTGCGGTCGTTTTTTTGCGATTTCCTCCTTCAAACGCACCAGTAAGTCGATGTAATAATCACTGTTGATCGATTTACCTTTTTCGAGGTAGTCAATGAAAATCACGCCATGCGTATCCCAAAATCTGACTTCATGACTGCTGCGTTTTCGGACGTTTCGGACGGCTTTCGCCAGCTGTGCGCCACTCAGATGACTGCCGCTTCGACTCTGGAGTGTAGTGGTGTATCCATGTTTCGTCCATGGTCACGTAACGACGCAAGAAAACTTTTTTGTTGCGAGTAAATAGCGATAAACAGCTTTCTGAATCATCGACTCGTTGCTGTTTTTGTTCCATCGAAAGCAATCGCGGCACCCACTTGGAAAACAGCTTTCTCATGCTCAATTTTTCATGAAGGATAGTAAATACACTTCCATATGATATCTGCGTCATCTCAGCAATCTCACGGAGCTTCACTTCACGATCTTTCATTATAATTTTTGTCACTTCACTCACATTTTCCAGTGTAACGGCTTTCACAGGTCTACCCGAGCGTTCCGCGACATTTGTGTCGGTACGACCACGTTTAAACTCGGCAAACAACCGACAAATCGTTGCTTTTGAAGGACAAGAGTCCGGGTAACATTTTTCAATCCATTGTTTCGCTTGAACGGTGTTTTTACCCATTAAAAACAATGTTTTATCAGAACACGCTAACTCGGTTTTTCCATTTTTAAACAAACTACAAAACGACTTTACTCTAACCTCGATAACTCAGCTGTTTCTGGTACGATCGACTTAAAATTTTGACACGTTTCAAGCAAAGGTTAGTAGTCTAGAAAGACGTGGTACTGGTTTACTACGAGCGCCATCTCTGGGTTAGTCTCGGGACTTATTGATCCATGTGTTATAGAAACAGCTGTGGGTTATCTCTTGGCATCGTTGGATAGTGGATGGATTAAAAGTTTGTCTGGTTTGTATTGCGTATTCATCCGAGCTGTATACTTTAAGAACGATTCATATAAAATTGAAAAATGAATTTTCAGTCCTCATTCATTATTACGCAATATTATGTATCTAGAGAACGCACCAAGTGAAATTCGAATATATGATTTTAGCATGATGACAACCTCACATACAGCCGTAGCTTCAAGGAAAGTGGTTCGAGAATTATTCCCGGAAAAATTTATTTATTTTGCTTTGGGTATCAGAACTGGCTACCTGGATCCTGCGATTTTACTTAATTGAATTATTTTTACCGAGAACAAGAATTATCACGAAAAATTCAGGATGAAATTCAAGAGATTTCACCTGAAACCTACTTAGCAATTCTTAATCACATGAAGACGACTTTTCCAGGGTTCCTGATCGAAGTAGAAGGCACCTTGACAATATAATTGATGATAGATGTAATGGTTATCTTATATTGTTAAAATTTTCAATAAGAAACTTGTAAGATTCAAAAAATATTATTACTCTCAAGGAATAAAATTAATTATGATATCCGATTGAGTATGATTTTTAATATGTACTGTTCCATGCAAAGGATCTTCAATCCAACCGTTTCATAAAGGAAATCAACTGTCACTCAAAATACACTCCCCACAAAAATTGTCATATCACCCAACTTTCACGACAATACTATATAAACTTTTAGGTTGGTCATTCAAGAGTCGCTTGGTAACTGTCAGAAGTGTAAAATAAGAAGATATCATTCAAACGAGATGAGTTTTAATGGAAAATATCAACAATTTTCGATTTAATGAAAAATTAAAGATTCTACTATCTTCAAAAATTCGCGAAGAGACCAATCAACTAGCATCGAATGGTTACTTATCATTTTCAAAATCGAGTGTTTCCTCCCCGAGCCCTAATTACTCGTATACGTCTCGGAAGCCCCTCAAACAAATTTTGGATGTACTCTTGTGTAACTGAGTTCCAAATTTCAGGAATCAGATTTTCTAGTTGTTGCAGTGTTCTACAAGGCATCCTACGTTGCTGAATTTGCCACCCCATTTTGTCCCAAACATGTTCCATGGGATTCAAGTCGGGACTTCTGGCTCGCCATCTTAAAATATCAATTTCGGCATTTTGCAGAAATTCTGTAACTACTCTAGCATGAGGTCGAGCATTAACATGTATATAAATGAAGTTTTCGCTAATCAATGGGCCAAAGGGTATAACGTGGGGTTCAACGATATCTGCGATGTATCTGGCCGCTATCATTCTTCCATTATTCACTAGGACCAACTCAGTTCGACCATGGAAAGAAATGCCTCTCCACACCATTACTGAGCCCCCTCCGAAGTTTTTGGTTTGTCGGATATTGCATTGCTGATACCGTTCCCCAGGTAGTTTGTATACAGGCATGCGTCTATCACTTAATACTAGACAGAACCTGGATTCGTCAGAAAAGAGAACATTCGACCCTTCTTGCAACTCGATGCTCGGGTGAAGCGCGGGCCGGTAGAAGCTACCCTTGGTCTGATATCATCTTCTTTGAGCCTGTTCCTAACAGTTTGCAATGAAATATGCACATTTCTGGAAATTGCAAGTTCATTTTGTAGCATTCTAGCCGTACAATGCTGAACTCTTAGTACAGTTAAACGAAGCCAACGATCATCAACTGGTGTTGTTAACCGATTTATTACCTGTTCGGCCCTTCTTCCATATTCCCCTGTTTCGTAGTATCGATTAATTGCTCTTGAAATAGTGCTTTGGTAAATTTTCAACAAGTTAGCCACGCAATGTTGGCTTCGCCCCTCCTCTGGAAGTGTTACAATTCTTACCACTTCATGATCACTCAAATAGCGTCCAGGACGTTCAGCGGCCATTACAATAAATTCAAAGATTCGAAAATGAACAACACAGAAAACTTGCATTAATTTAGCGTGAAAACTGAAGAAAAATTGAATGGATACTGATAGTAAAATAAACTCATTCTTATTTCAGACGTGTTTGAGATCATATGGAAACAAGTGTTACTACATAGATGAGATTTTTCTTCCTCATATGTCCAAAACATATGTTGACAAAGAAACTTCGAACGCACTGCTCAATAGATTGGGGAATTCAGAATACCATGTGATGCGACAATTTTTGTGGTGTGTGTATTCGATTGTTTTGATTTTAACGTATTGTAAATACAGATAGTAGTTCGAAGTCGGCCCTGTAATCCAATTTCACAACATCAATGCTCTTTTTATTCATCCAATGGCGTTAATTGTTTGTCATCCTGGTACGCACTCGGGAAAGTTATCACTATAAATTCTGAATCGATTCATTAGAAGGTGATTGTGTATATTGTTTACTTAATTCATACTCCAAGTAGTTAGAATTTAGATTTTATGTACATATTCCATCATATAACAATCTCGGATCGTTAAGAACCAATACTTGAAAAATTATTTTAATTGGTTGAAAATGCTCTTATAATACCAGCATTATACTTCGTTGGATGAATTGAGTACATGAAATACACTGTGCCAAGAAATTATGGCACAAAATTGAAAATTCAAATTTGTTCAAAAGAAGTTTAGATATGTTGAAGAATTATTTTTCCGTAATCCGCCAGCACTAAGGAATGCTCGAGAATAGTCGAATTGAAAGTGGTACTCACAGAAATTGAAATAAAACTAATAACGAAAAATGTAAAACATTCGGAAGTAATCAAAGTCCCCGAAAACCTGTTAATACCGGATATTTCCAACCCTGACCCCTAATCAAAATCAATTCCTCACCCACCACTATATACCTCCACCAAAACGCAGTTCGGTACGCAATAACAGTTCCTGAATCTTGAATAAGAAATGGTAGCACAGGGATAGGTTGGATCACTATGTTTATGAAGGAACACAATGACTTATTACTTCGTACACCAAAGCAACATGTCTGCAACGAGCTACTAATTTCTACCAACAAAATTTCTCATTATTTTGTTATAAGCTGGCAGCTGTGCGCGATAAATATGGTTTCAATGCTGTCGCTATTTGAAATTTTGAGGAGAGTGGTGTAACGACCATCCAGGAGATCAGTAAAGTTATAATTCCAAAAGAGACGAAGTATTATTTCCAGTGAAAGGAATGAGAGCAAATATTCCAGGACCATTTTGAAAGAGATAAGCTGCCAGGAGCTTTGGAGCTAAGAATGGTGCAAGGTGGATGGCTGACGAATTCCATTAACATTTTGTATCTTTTGTGAACACATCTCTAAAAGAACCTGCACTTCTACTTCTCGATCGCGAGTCTCACTTAACAATAAGTTTCGAAAAGGAGAACGTTGTGGTCATGCTGTAGGTTTCCACCTGATCATTCCAATCACATTCGGCTGCAAGAGAGAAGTGTGAGTGGGCCCCTAGAAGAATATTTGTCTAGTTCTTAAGATGCGTGAATGAGAAATAATGGCGGTAGATCTTTGGCAATTTATAACACTCCTTCTCTTGTGAGAGATGTTCTGTCTTAAGCGTTGACGCCTATCAATATGACGAAATGTTTCAATGTTCCCGGAAGCAAATCTTTCAATCGAAATATCTTCATAGGCGATGATTTTCTCCCTACTATAAAGACAGATAGTCCATTCGAAGCATCCAATCTTGAAACTGCTGAAAAACCAATTGCAGTTCGAAATTCAACATATTCGCAAAACGAAGCAATTTCCCAGCCACAGTCAAGTAGCCATAACGAAGCAATTTTTCAGCCAGGTACAATATAGACTAGTAGCCAATCAATAAACTTTATTTCTACGCCAGAAGGTCGAGAAAAATTTTCACCTGACATTATTCGTCCACATCCAAAAACTGCGCTAAAAGAATCATGAACTGGCAGAAGAAAGGATATCCGTTGTATTAACAGGTACTCCTGAAAAGGATGATTGAAAAGCAGAACAAAGCAATCCAAATTAGAAGAAACTGAAAAAAGGGGAACAGTTAAAGAAAATGATTGTGCGTCTCGATAAAGGAGAGTGGTTCTTATGATGATTGATAACTATTTTGCCTTGTTTGTACCGAAGCTTACATACAAAGTAGGCCTGTGACCACATGAATCCTGATTGTTATATGTCTTAACTCGATTGAATTCAAGAAACGATTTTACATAGCAAGCAAGGCCATAAAAAGGATTAAGGCGATAATCAAAACGTACATAACCTTCGATATTTCCGCGCAGATGTTCTTCTGTCGTAGTGTGAGTCTCCTGAATTATAATCACTTCCTTGTTCTTCCTTGCCAATTTTGAAGTATAATCGCAAAAATCCCTTCATTATTCAAATTTAGCAAAACAATTCCCTCACTGTTCGACCGAGAGAGCCCCGATGGCCAGGTTCGGTCTTCTAAGTGACGCCGATTATGATCTATAGATGCTCTAGAAACATTATGAACCCAATAATTTGGGTTGACATCTTCCATATATTATTCCTTCGTGGATCTTGTTTAATTTAACGAAAAATTTGTGAAAAACAACGGCTATGAATCAAATTAATTGATACCATAATAAGACAAAAGACACAAACTTTTATTGCAGAGCATCTATCCATTGCATACAGAGAAATCTAACAGAAAATTTCCAATTAACTATATTCCTAATATTAGCAACAAAATAGGTAAGAAATTACACAGAAATAATGTTCACATCATCATCACTAATAAAAAGAATTTGGGTTCATTATTGGTTAATAATAAAGATAAAACAAAATTATTGAATAAACGCGGTGTATATAAAATACGCTGCAGTGAATGTGAGACATTCTATATTGGTCGATCCAGAATATGCATCGAGAAGAGAGTTGAGGAACATAAAAGATCTATTCTCCAAAATAAAAATTCTACAGGTTTATCGGACCACTGCATCAATAAAATTATTTCATAGATTTCGACAATATCGATCCCATGCATCCAGGTAATAAAGAAAAAATCATGGACATCTTGGAGATTATAGAAATTACGTCCCCTCATAGGAAAAACCAACCAATTTGCAACGACCAACTAGACTTCAATTCACCTCCCGTTGTGAATGCCGTTATACATAAGTGAATTCACTCATTTTGAATTTAGTATTGTATTACTCTTGATAATGGGCTAATAACCCGAAACATATTGACAAATGATAAACGAATCATTTATTCATTATGTTTCACCAAGTGTTAAGCGAGAATTCCATACATATTATAGAAAGTTAGATTTTTCCACTGTTTCAACAAGAGAATGCAGACCTGAGTATTTGGTAAAGGCAAATAGGTTTATTATCGTAAACATTTTTGTTTTGTGATATATGGGCGTCGATCCAGAAATGATCTTCCCATAAAATTTACAATAGACAAAATTGTTTATTCTCACAGAAATGGAGATTGCTCCCAATGTCATAGAACTCAGGCGACTACCCATAGAGTAAGAGTTTTACTTCTTCTTCGACGTAATCGTTGCCCCGCCGCCCAAGTGTTCCTTTAATTTGAGGAATAAGTGATAATGACTAGCTGCGAGGTTCGGACTGTAAGGTGGTTAGGGTATCACTGTCCACCCAATTTTCTGAAGCTCTTTGTTTCTGGATCGCCCCCGTAACTAAAAAATTCATAGTCATGCCAAATGTCATACTTCCAGAATGTGAAGTACCTGGAGGATTCCGCCACAAAATACCACAAAACTGTCTTCGTTCAAATGCATTATAACGGTACTAATTTCAACTTTATACTTCCAAATACACTCAAGAAAAAACTCTTGAGAAACAAAGAGAACTGAGGAATCCTATAAGGGTTCCGTTTTTCTTTTCACAGGGCAGAAAAATCCTAAACTGAATACACTTTTTGAAATATCCTCGTATTTCACCGTTGAGTTATGAAAACATTAGTCTAAAAACTTGTAAAACATACCCAAATAGTCGAATAGGGTAGAATTTCCATATGTGCTGAATATCAAAATACATAGCATATTTTACTCGAACATTCGTCAGAGGGTTTCATGAAAAAAAAAATAAAAAAATCATGGGTAGCATCCACATGTTTATGGAGAAAATTTCAATATGCTACGTTTAACCAGTAAAAACCTAACCGTATGTTTTTGTAGGCAGACGAATTTTCATTGATGTTATAACGTGAAGGACGAAAATATCATGTTCGCCGAATCATCATTCTAGAACTCAGTGGTCCATAAATATGAACGACCACAGCCAGAAAGTCTATATTTGCTCAGGTACAGAGTGAAATATTGGGACTCTTAAATATTTATATGATTTGTGACCATTTCGTTTTATCAGAAGTGGATCATTAATAGGAAAATACTCATCTATTTATTTCGAAAATGATATGCCTTACATTTTTTACACTGATATAGTAGTTAGCGTCTACTGGAAGATGAGTATTTTTTCCCAATAAAATAAAAAAAAAAGAAAACAAATAAGTTTACTAAAATTTGTTCTTCCATGAAACAAAGTCTTTGGGAAGAGGGGTCAATACCATCATATCAGATGAAACTGCCACACTAAAACATGAAAACCAAGTTACCCTGTAGTTATGGTTGAAAATCTTCTGAAAATTCTGAGAAACCTACAATAGCTTACGGTCCAGGGCAGTGACGGCTTGCTCTGGGAAACCAATGATTCACCTAATTTTTTTCTAATTAATGAATTAATTAATTGGGAGTTCTGATCAGGTATGAAATAAAACTTTTCATTTAACGCAACTGGAAAATATGGCTGTTTGAGTCTATGCAGTTATTGATCCTCGCAAAGAAATCGAGAACTGTAGGTTATTTATTCTTTATTTGGGTACATGGAATAGTGTTCTATATCACAAATAAGAAGAAAAATACAGAAATTGTAGTGTTGTAGTTACATCATAAAAATTTATGGTAATAGTCTTCAAGGAACGCGTAGGTTAATCAAGTTGAAACCAGTTAATCATTTTTAAAGTAAAACGAAATGAGAGACTTTTGTCACTTTTCCACAATTCATTCAATAATCACGACCGGTTTCGACCCTTAATAATAATAATCAATATAATATATGAGTAGGCAAGTACAAGTACAGAATGAAATTTATCCTAAATATTGAGTAGTGGGGATCCATTATGCTCTAGTTGGCTGTTGAGGGTAGTAAATTGTGGGTTTTTACATAGTTTGTTATTCTCCAAACTTTTCAACAAATTCATCTCTCTCCCTTTGTTACATTTATGAAGGATTTTAAGATTGTTCAATGATATCGAGTGGTTAGTTGATTTTATGTGTTCAAATATTGGCGAATTTTTATCTGAGGAAATATGTTCCTTGAATCTAGCTTCAAAACTTCTCCTGTCTGTACGACATAGGCTACCTGACATTCATTGCATTTGATTTGATAAATTCCTGATTGCTTGAATTCATCAATATGAAAATAAGTGAGATTTCAAAAGAAAATTACCTGCATAAAAAACTTTCAACCTTAGAAAACAAAAAAGAACAACAGAAGCCTCAGCAACCTATGATCCAAACAGATGTTATCGAACGATCGGATATCACCTTGTATCCTAGATTCACAAATCTATCGAACAAATTATTTGATGAAGTTCGAACGGATCTGCTGAACAAAGGACCAAAATTCACCCCGGAAAACGGCAAATTCAAAACAGACAAGGAAATAACCGGAGTGCCAGCAGAGCTGGCCATCCAAAAACACAAAGATATCATCACCAAGCCATGCCTCCATAAACACAAACTCATAGAAATTATCAGAAAATCTGACATAAAAAAAAACTAACAATCAGAATCAGTTGAAAATAATAAAGACAATAGTATAGTATGCCTCAATAAAGACCTATACGAAGAAAAGATGCAGGATGTACTAAAAACAATGGATATCACCGAAATACCAAAAGATCCAACTAAACTTTTCACAAAAGGAATCAAAGAAGAGCTAAGTTTGTCAGAAAACCTAGCACACACAGAATGGGAGAAGAGCAAACTGATTCCAATGAATGTTCAAGCTCCAAAAATGTACGGATTGATTAAATTACATAAGGAAGAAAAATCTGCAAGACCTGTAGTGTCATATATAAACACACCATCAGGTAAACTAGCTAAATTCTTGAATCAAAAATTTCTAGACCTCTCGAATTTTCAAGCACAATACACTATCTCTAATTCTGTAGATCCCATACATAAACTTTGAAATCTCACAATCTCCCAAGATATTGAGTTAGTCTCTTTCGATGTCAAAAATATGTACCCGAACATTACAACGAATGAGTGTCTTCCCCTTGTTACAGATATCTTATTCGAGTCTAACACACCGCCATATATCACTAATAAATTTAGCAATCTTCTTCAAATATGCCCATCTCAAAGTTACTTTCAATTTCAATCTAAATTCTTCAAACAAAATTCAGGTCTTCCAATGGGTTCACCTCTTAGCCCTCTACTAGCTGACATTTTCATGAATAATTCAGAGAAAAACTCAATATTAAACACAGATTTCGCTAAAAAACACATTACTTTCTGGTACAGATATGTAGATGATATTTTGGTTGGTTTTCGTGGTTCAAACAGACAAATTCAGCAATTTTTAAATTTCCTGAATGAAATACATTGCCGCATCAGCTTCACTTCTGAATTAGAAAATAATAACTCAATTAATTTCCTCGACTTATTACAAATTCAAATAACCAACTCACTTATAAAATTTACAGAAAGGAAACATTCACAGACGCATCGATTCCAATGGACTCGTTCAGTCATTTAAGTCACAAGCTAGCTGCAAATAACTCCATGATTCATAGAGCTTACTCTGTTCCCCTTTCGAAAGAAAATTTCAGACTGAACTTAATATCATCAGAAAAATTGCCTCAAATAACAACATACCACAACATTTTCTAAATACAATCATTAAACGCAAAGAACAACGTATTACCTACCAATTACTATATAGCATCGTAGAAACCCCAGAAAAAAAATACACTAGTCTCAGATACACCGGCGAACTCTCTAACAAAATCAGTAACTACTTTTCTAAATTGAACATAACTTCTTCACTCTCAAGCGGCCCCAACTTAAGCAGATTATTATTCAATGCCAAACAAAAAAACGATAAATTCAAGCAATCAGGAATTTATCAAAACAAATGAAATGAATGTCAGGTAGCCTATGTCGGACAAACAGGGAGAAGTTTTGAAGCTAGATTCAAGGAACATATTTCCTCAGATAAAAATTGGCCAATATTTGCCAACATAAAATCAACTAACTACTCGATATCATTGAACAATCTTAAAATCCTTCATAAATGTAACAAAGGGGGGATGAATTTGTTGGAAAGTTTGGAGATTAACAAACTATGTAAAAACCCACAATTTACTACCCTCAACAGCCAACTAGAGCATAATGGATCCCCACTACTCAATATTTAGGATAAATTTCATTCTGTACTTGTACTTGCCTACTCATGTATTATATTGTTACTCACTTGAAAATGACCGAAGGGTCGAAACCGGTCGTGATTATTGAATAAATTGTGGAAAGTGACAAAAGTGTCTCATTTCGTTTTACTTTAAAAATGAATTTCCATAAAATAAATAATTCATCAATACTATCAGTTAATCTTTCGTGTAAACTTATAAAATTCTGCAAGAGGCAGTATCTTGGGTCAAAATGAAGGGAAAGATCTCCAAGCCGTTAATTTATAGTGATATAACAGACGAAATCATTTAATTCTGTTCTAAAACTTATCTTTTTATGGAATGCCGATGAGGCAATTCTTGGGTTAGTGAGGTAACAGAATTCCCCGGCGTGTCATTGGCCGAAAGGCGGAAATAGAGCACGTTAAAGGAATAAAAAACAAACAACAAATTCGAAATATTGAAATTGTGTGTTAATTTTTTGGCGTAGAGTGTAAAAATTTTTATCTTTGGTTACCCCAAAATCTTATATTATCATTCGTTTGTAAGAAGTAAATGATTTCTTTATTTTTTAGTGCTCCTCTCACAATCTGACACTGTATACAAAAAGCTTTGTAGCGTTTAAGTTTGTGGGATAATTATTGAATCTACGAGTTTCTTTTCCGATCGGAGCTCAATTAAAATTGAACTTCGAATAGTAACCAGAGAAAAACAACAGAAAGTCATTTAATAAATTATAATTTTTATAGAGAAAAAAGCTGAATGTCAGGTTCTACTCACAAAGATTCCCCTTGATATAATTCATATTCAGATATGCTGTAATGTGCAGAGGACTGAAATAATGTACCATTCCTCTTACATTATAATCAGCTGATCATCAGTAATGAATGACCCAATTATTGGTACATGTTGTGCAAGACAATGGTTGAACCATCAATTTTCTACGATGAATATTGTTTCAAATTCTTCATTCAATAATTTCAAAATTGAATCGAAGAATTAAGCATCATCAATAGAATTTGGACCTTCATTCATTCAACTTGTTTGACACCTCTACCTGTACAGAAGACTCTATCACATAGTTTCTAAGAACTTAGTTATTAAAAGCAGAACAGAATACACATATTTATTTCATCTTCTTCGAAGTATTCTCCATTAGGCATTTTGAAAATTCAGAGTATTTACCATTTGCGGATGCGGATGTGGATGCGGATGTGGATGCGGATGTGGATGCGGATGTGGATGTGGATGCGGAAGCGGATACGGATGAATGCAAATGTGGATTTTTATGCGAATTTTGATAATCAGTCAATACTTTCACTGAAATTTTAATACGTAAAGTTAAACAATTGCGCAGTATTTTGAGTTCGAGTTCTATTTTGCAGAAGTTCATTATAATTGCTGTGTTTTTATTCGGTTTATGCTCACCACTCAATAACTATCGAAAGGCATATGGTTTTTTAACCATATGTGTTTCCCAACATTTGAGTATAGGGCAGAAAAAATTTAAATTAAAATTTGTTAAGCAGCAAAAGTCTACAAGTTTTGCTAATCAACATCGAATCTAGAAATTAGACAGAGATGCCGTGAATGTTATGTTGAAATAATAAATTAAAAAATTCGGATAGACTTGGAGTTAACAGTAGGATGTAAGAATTTAATGATAAATATAAATTTATAGAGAATGCTTGTGCCAATTTCTATCCTGGTTAATGCCCTACAAAAAATATGTCGAATAATTTCAAGCTCAACCTCATAATCATTTTTAGGACGTTCACTTCATCTCGAATATGGGCAAATTCTTCATGAATAATTTTACTTATCATGCTTCAGTAATGTTGGGATATCGTGCATTGAATTAATGGACGATTTCATTTCGAGGCTTCATTTTATCACGAAATCTAATAATCATTAATTCTTTATTTTTCTGTGGAATGAGCAATATTTAGGCTGAGTATCTTGGAATATGACAAAAATAATTTATACATATTTATATTTGTCTTAATGCAGGCTTATTTTCTTTATGAGACTTCAATTCTGATTTCGATACTATCAGTTAAGTTGATGAATTAAAATTTATTTCACACTTTTAATCATCATATCATATCCTTCCATTTTTGAATACAAACGCCCACTTTTTCAATTTTCAAAAACCTAAATGAAATTGAAATATTACAATATCATTTATACATAAGAAACTGAGAAGTGGAGAAACAACGGAAATAAAAATGGTCGTTAGTTTTTGAGAGGTGTAAGAAATTTTTTTCGTTAATACAATGTCCGCAAAAACCAGTTGGTAATCTATTATGAGTTATTCATTTCATTCAAGTCTCTTCTAAAATTGAAGTTTGACCTACATAAGATTCAGGACAATCATTTCAGTATAATTTATACCACCGCTTTTTTCACAGGTATCAAGTCGGTCTCTGTTACTGACAACAGTGAACTAAGATTTTCCTAATTAGTACATATTTTACTGATTTAATTCTGCTTTCTGTAAGGAAGTAAAGGAACTGGCAGATATGGAACGTAAAAGCTATCTATTGTATTTGAGTTCACCAACAGAAACCAATCGAACGAGATACGTTGAAAATAGAAACAAAGTTAATGCAGCCATCAGAGCCATCAAAAGGGAACACTGGAGACAGTTTACCAGTGAAATGGAACACGACCTTTATGGAGCCCAAAGAAAGGTATGGAAGATGCTGAAAAACAGAAAAAAGCCAGGAAATGAATACGTGCAAACTAAAATCACCTGACATCTGGGAAAAATATTTTACAGAGCTGTACCAAGATGAAGAAATAACTGATACATGGGTGAACGAAGGCGAAACACCAGATGATGTTTTGATAACAGAGGAAAAGCTGAGAAAAAGAATACAAAAGCTAAAACACAGGAAAGGCGCGGGAACAGACAACATCCCGAACGAATTGCTAAAATATGGAGGAAAGAAACTCACCGAGAAGCTGCTAACTCTTTTCAATAAAATTTTAAACACATCACAGATTCCTGAAGAATGGCGCAGCAGCATCACTATTCCTATCCTCAAAAAGGGGCAAAAGACATCACCTGAAAACTATAGGGGTATAAGCCTGCTAAGTACATCCATGGAACTGCTCACTGGCATCCTAAAAGACAAATTGAAATCACGTATTGTGAATAGAGAGGAACAGTTTGGATTTCGAACAAATAGATCAACAACGGACGCTCTCTTCATAATTAAACAACTAAAGGAGAAATCAATTCAACAAGCCTGCTTACATCTGCTTCACAGACTTAACAAAGGCATTCGACAAAGTGCGCTTGACAGACATCCAACAAATTCTAATAAAAAGACAGTCCCCGTCCCAAATCACCAAACTAATTAAAAACTTAAACATAGGAAATGTGACAAAGATCAAGTCAGGCGAACATACTACACCTAACATAAAAACACCAGGCGGAATTAGACAGGGTGACATCCTGAGCCCTTTCCTTTTCAACCTCTTGATGGATGAAATAATACAACAGGTTACATCCTTAGATTTGGGATACAGAATAGGCCACTCTAAAATATCTGTGGTCTGCTATGCTGACGACACAGCTATTATAGCAGAAGCGGAGAACGATCTTCAAAGACAACTTTTCAAATTCAATCAAGTCTGCCAACAACTCAACATGGTAATTTCAATATCAAAAACCAAAGCCATGACATTCTCCAGAGAATCTGTCAGCTGTAAAGTGGTTGTGGAAGACAAGTCAATCGAGCAAGTCAATGTCTTTAAATATCTAGGCATGGACATCTGCAGCTATCACGATCCGGCGAAGGAAGTAAGAAGTCTCAAAACTAAAGCAGCTGCTCTGTCAGGGTGTCTTAGAAATGTGATATGGTCGAACCAGCACATGGGAACAGATAGCAAGGTAAAGATCTATAAGACTTGCATCAGACCTATCATGACTTACGGCATAGAAGCACGCGAAGACACAAACAAAACTAAAAGTATGCTACGCGCGGCCGCAATGAAAACCCTAAGAACTATCCTCGGAAAGACCAGACTGGACAGGATAAGAAACACTGACATATGAGCTCAATGCGGCATAGTAGACATAGTCAGATGGGGCAGACAAAGACGAAGAGAATGGTATGCGCACGTGCGAAGAATGCACGAAAACAGATTACCGCGCATAATGATGAAGAGCAAGCCACATGGAAAGCGCCCACCAGGAAGACCCCCAAAAAGTGGCAGGAAAGCTGGCAGTCCACCTCGCAAGAAACGATCCACAGACGGCTTCGGCAAGCAACAGACCAATAGGTCTATTTAAAAGAATAAGAAGAAGAAGAAGAATTCTGCTTTAATGTATGGCATAATTCAGTACCTATTTGTGAGATATACGAGGATCGTCAGAAAAGTTTTTCCGACCTCTATGTGAAGCTGGCAGCACTTGTAAATAAGAGCTAGTGAATATTCATTGCACATTTGTTGACAGCTACTCAATAAATTTTCAGCCATTTCTATTTCCAGCCAGTCCAAACAGTGGACTTCAAAGAACGACCGGTTCCAATCAGAGAAAAAGAATTTTCTCGGCTGGAAAAGTTATGGAGACTGTTCCTTGGGATAGTCACGGATTCATTTCAATCGATTGATTTGAAAAGGAAAAATCATCACAGGAGCATAAAACGGTACATTACTTGACAATCTAAGAGCAGAATTTGCGGAAATACGGCTTCATTTACAGAAAAAGAAAATCCTGTCTTACAAAGACACGGTACGGTTTATCCTCAGACGTTGCCACGACGAAAATCGATGGATTACGGTTTGAACTGCTTGACCATCCTCCTTATTCATAAGATCTAGCCCCAAGTGACATGTTTTTATTCCCTCATCTAAAGAATGTGCTTGGAAGACACAGATTTTCGTCCAATGAAGAGGCAATCACCTTCGTGTACCGCTATTTTGCAGAGAAAAACGCCGAGTACTATTTGGAGAGGTTACATAGTTGGGAACTTCGCAGGGAAAAGAGTATGAAGTTGCAAGGAGACTATGTTGAAAATTAAAAAAACAATCAGAAAAAAATGTCTTGTATTTCGTAAGCCCCGAAAGTTTTCAGACCACCCTCGTAATTAATACTGTGATATTTTATTATTTCGTGAACCTGTAGCTTAGGGTAATGGAGGATAACAATCATTGTGTTGTTTTGTTGCTATTAATTTGTCGAGGATGTTATTGTCGTACCCGTTATTCACGTTGTTTTTCGAAAATCTCATTTCTTTTTCAAGGTTTTTTCATGAAAGGAAAACCGTTACTAATTTATGCATATAAACACATACGCCGACATTTTGACTTTATGAGGATGGAAACTGCTATCGTGGATTAAGGTATCAGTGAACATTGTCATGAACGATGAATATCATATTCAAATATCAAGTTTCATAACTTGAATATCAGAGCAATTGAATATTTTATGAATATTTCCAATTTCCATAGTGAAATATGCATAAAATACTTTTATGCTTATTTGGATCTGGACTGTCAGGACCGCTGTCTACCAGAAAATTTGAACGTATTTAAAGAAAAAAAAGAAGAACCGCTTGTCTAGTAATTCGTCCAGATGCCGTTCTGAATGCGACACGTGCCGTATTAAGGAGACGCCAATTTTGTATTTTACTGTATGGAGGACAACTTTTTCGGTTTTTTCATTTCGGTGTTTTTCCTTAACTGTAGCAGATGCCTACACTTTCTTAAGTTCTTCTCGAGTATAGTAAAGTTACGACGTTCTGGTTTATCACAATCTGGATGTCGTTTCCGATAGACTCGGAATCTAACCAGTTTTGTTATATTAAAAATTAACTTGCATCATTTCTATATTCAGTTGATAATCGTCCTCCATACTTATTAACTCGCTGTGAAAAAGATTTGAAACGAAACGATAACAAGAAATAGCAGGTAGATACCTAATTTGTCATAATTCCTCGTTGTTAATTACGAATGGCATCCATTATAATTGAATTAAGATTGTTCTATGATTTTCAATAGTATTTCGTCATTAAAATCGATCATAATTTTAAATCGAATGTCAAAATGTTTTCGCAAATTTTTCTATAAATTACTCAAGATCCACGAAGAAATATTATATGGGCGATGTCAACCCAAATTATTGGGTTCATAATGAATCTAGAACATCTATAGATCATAATCAGCATCACTTAGAAGACGGAACCTGGCCATCGGGACTTTCTCGGTCATACAGAATGGGAATTGTTTTATTGAGTTTTTATATAGAATGGATTTCCAAGGATATATGCGATTATACTTCAAAATTGGCAAGCAAGAACAAGGTGGAAGTGATTATGCTTCAGGAGACTCACACTGCGACGGAAGAACATCTCCGCAAAAGAGGAAATATCTCAGGCTATGTACTTTTTGTTTGTCTCCTTAGTCCTATTTATGGCCTTGCTTGCTATGTAAAATCTTCATCATTTTCTTAGATTCAAGTGAGTTTAGTCATATAAGAGTTAGGTATATTTGATCAAATATTTTTCTGCTGGCTTTATATTTTCATTATTACAGATTTTTACTGTCCACACCCTTGTCTTCGTGAAGAAGCCATGGTAATCATGGAGTGCAAGATGAGAATGAAAAAATGAAGTTGCTAAGCAGAAAAATTTTGGTACTCTTTTGCACACACGACACTAACAATAATCTGTTTATGTTATGCTATTGCTAGCGCAATAGCGACAGGGAAAAGAGTTTTCCCACAGGTTTTTGACTAGTTTATTGAATCATACGCAAGATGTTACATTTCCTGTGCTCACACTTTAGGGGCATTCGTAGGAGGCATGAGTTTAGATGTCAGATTGAGGAACAGGCGTATTCTGTTTTTCCGTTGGTATGCTATTTATTCGCTTTTTTTACGATTGCGTTTTTCTGACATACACGAAAATTATAGATATAAGCATTTATTGTAAATACAATTACTCCAATTTTAATAAATCCTCTCTTTTCAAAAGAATATATATATATATATATATATATATATATATATATATATATATAACGGAACACCGGAACACCCGATATGCTGAAAAAGTATCCCTTGTCCTCTCTCTTGTTCATAATTCAGTATGAGTTATTTTAGGATTTCCAACTTGCTTAAGGTTTACGATGTAGTGTATATATTATATCAATAAACGGTATAGAAAGCTCTCAACAACCATAAAAGGTCTCATTTATCCCTTCGTTTCCACTATACTACATCAGTCTTTCCCTAATTGTAATTTATGCGAAGTGTCATTAGGTTGTTTGAATATATTTCAAACTAAGAACTTTAGGGGTAGTTTCTCCATCATGATGCTTTTAAAAAGATAATCATGTTTTACGATCCTGAAATTTAACGTCAAACTGTCACTGCGTTGGAGCTTAACGATTCAATTGTTTCAGCGGAATTTATTTGCTTTCAGGTTTTAATGCTATTAGCCCTAATGGTATTGGGAATCGGATGTGCATCCTTGAAATTAGTCGTTGTATTTCCTCTAATTGTTCAATATGTTTTGTATTTGTAGAGGTAAATGTAATGGTTTATTACCATTACTCTTCGCTTTACTCAATTAACTTTCCAGTCGCTGTCAGTAAATTATGGAGACAATATTGACCTTAAGTACACTGTTCACAAAATATTAAGAATATTAGGAGTATGTGGTCCGGTTACTGCAGCGGAAAATGTAGGGACCGATAGAGAATCGAAAAATAATGCCACATCGACTGCAGATATTTGAATGCAATTTTGTAGACCTTACCTGCCGAATCTTTACTTTAGATAGGGTAAAGTGGGCCAGCAAAAGCTTCAAACCATACAAATCACCAGGGGCGCACGGAATCTATCCGGTCATGTTGCAAAGAGGCAGCACATATACAGCCCCAAGTCTGAGAACTATATACAAAGCCAGCTACTCACTGGGCTATATACCCCTGTCAAGGAGAAAAGTATTATTTACACCGAAAATGATCAAGAGGTCTCCAGATGAGCCTAAATCATATCATCCGATGAGCTTAACCTCCTTTCTCCTAAAATCAATGGAGAAAATTCTCGACAACCACTTGAGACGTTTCATTAAACAAAATTTGCCTACCAACCGGGCAGGTCTACAATTGATGCCTTACACGATCTAATCGAAGAAGTGGAAGGAGCACTAGAGGCTAAAGAAATGGTCTTAGTTCTATCTGGAGCATTAAAGGAGCTTTCGACAATAATTCCTATACATCCATTAGCAATGGCGCAAACAACAAGGGTGTCGAAACATCCACCATCAAATGGATCAAAGAAATGCTCAAGAGCTGGATCATAACGGCCACTTTTGGAGACACTGAAATATCGGTGTCAGCAGTGAAACGATGCCCCCAAGGAGGTGTCCTGTCACCGCTACTATGGTCAGTAGTTGTTGATGGCCTCTTAGAAAGACTGAACAACGCTGGCTTCAACGCACAAGGTTATGCTGATGATCTAGTTATCATCATTAGGGTAAAGCACGATGAAATCTTTTCGAACCTGATGCAAAAAGCCCTTAATATCGTAAATGAATGGTGTGCTGAAGATAGGCTCAGCATCTATCCAGACAAAACCATTCTTATTCTATTCACAAGACGTAGAAAGTTGAACTTAAAGCCCCCCTTTTTGAATGGACATACTCAGAAATTTTCGGAACAGTATCTGGGTTATCCCTAGATCAGAGACTCAACTGGAATATACACATTGTATAGCCTTTTCCAAGGCTACATCGTGCCTATGGGCATGCCGTAGACTCTTCGGAAAGACCTGGGGGCTACAGCCAAAAACAACCTACTGGTTGTACGGTTATAAGACCCATTGTCACATATGCATCGTTCGTATAGTGGAAGAAAACATCACCCCGACTACTGCCTGGAGGTAATCCTAAATTTCCCTCCTCTTCATATAAAATTGAAAAAGGAGGCGTTGATGGTGGGATTACGGCTCCAAGACACAAAAAAATTATTGCCTGGTGATCTGAAGGGACACCTGGCGATTCCGGGTTACAAAGTGCCAGAAATCTTATCACAACCATCGGATGTAATGCCGCTTAATTGGCCATAGAAGACCGCACAATCGTAAAGGGAAAAATAAATCAATTGGACCAAAAATCTTCCATCTGGTACACGGACGAATCAAAAACGATTGATGGAACAGGAACAGACTCAAGTACTCGTTATCAGTGCCTCTGGGGTCTATTCCTACAATCATGCAAGCAGAGACACTTGCTGTAAACCTGTGCTGCCACGAGGGAATACGAAAGAAACTCAAAGATGCAAAGGTTTACATTTGAACGGACAGTCAGGCAGTGATTACAGCTCTAAATTCTTACAGTTATCGGGGCATCTCTGTCTGGGAATGCCGTCAATCTTTGAGACAACTTGCTGAGAGGAACAAATTTTTCCTATGGTGGGTGCCTGGTCACGAAGGCATACAAGGAAATGAAGCCGCTGACGAACTGGCTAGATCAGCTGCCGGAATCCCACCCATCGGACCTGAACCTGCGGTCTAAGCAAGCCGCACAGACGACAGGAACTGGAACGGTGGGAAGAATCTAGCAAAAAAGAATACTGGAAGCAAACTATAGGCCAGCGAAAAAGTTCATTGACTATTCGCCAAAGACGACAAAACAGCTTCTCGATCTCTCTAGGGACGATTGAGGACTATAACAGGCCTCCTTACTGGACACTGCCACTGAGATGCTATCTCAGTAAAATGGGCAAATCGGAAACGGCAACATGCAGAATACACATTCTGCATCTTTACACAAAGAGGGCGATGAAACTGCCGAACATATTATTTGCAGTTGCATCGCAACTGTCCGTCAAAGACATATACACTTCGGTAGCGACAAGCTAGAGCCGCACGAAGTAAAAGCGAAAGCTCACAGGGTATTCTTAATTTTGTAAGGGAACTAGATCTACAGGAAAATGATTAAGAAGGGGTTACGAACAAAAGACCAACTTGGCAGTATGTTTTGCAATGGAAATATTATTTTCAATTTTATCAGTGGGGTCCGTACTAACACGAAAGTGGATATTTTTGAAGGCGAAATTGGTACGACACTGTTTTTTCTCAAAATGAAAATCAGTGTTGGATTCTCAGTCGAATTTGAAAGAAAAGTATTCTATCGATCTTTCTGTACGACTCAGCGTTTGTAAGTTAAAAATTAAAATTAAAATTAAAGAGTTCTTAATGAAACTACAAGAGCAACATATTTAATTAAATAAAAGAAAATTTTTAAAAACTACTAAAAATGTAATAGGAAATTTACTGCTCTACAAAATGGTTTCTTATTATAATCTTTCGATTAAGTTTACGAAATATTCATCGTCAAACATCAATGGCTATCAATTTTCCAGTTTTTGATCAATAATTCGGAAAATTTCAATTTGATTTATGAGCATTTGGGTAATTTACACAAATTTGAGTTTCTATTATAAAAGTAACTCCTATAGAAGTTTTATGCCCAAAATTTATTTCAATGTTTTTATTCTAATAATACTGTTTCAATTCTATCTTCAATAGTTCAAATTATTAGTCGTGTCATTATTTATTATTGACGTTTGTTCAGTGCATATTTTAAATTTTTTTCCCAAAATATACATAAGATTTTTTCGAAGGATTTTCATTTTGAAATTCATTTCTTTTTCTGTTTGTCTTCTGAAGCTAACACCATTTATGTTTTTCACTTTCAACTATCTTCAGTAATCTACCCATTCAATACCAGGTTTTCAGTGATCCTGAAACTGGTCATCTTGCATACGTAATAAAATAATTAATTCCAAATAAGTTTTATAATCATCACATAAATTTATTCGTCATTAATTAACCTACAATCAATAAAGAAATCCGTTTTATCGGTATACCTATGCAAAAATTTTGGAACTTGAATTACAAAAAGTGAAAGATTGAATGAGGGTGTTCATAACATTTTCTGTTCCTAAAACTTAAATTTGTGTAAATTTCCCAAAACTCATTAATTCAATTAAACTTTCTCGAATTATTGAACACTGGAAAAATGATAGGCATTGATGTTTTACGATGAATATCTCGTAAATCCTTAACTAAATCGAAAAATTATAAGAGACCATTTTTGTAGAGCAGTTAGTTTCCTATAAAACTACTAGTTTTATGATTTATAATAATTTGTTGAATTGAGTTATAAAATTCATAAGAAAATAAAAATTTACCTTCAAATAATCAATCTTCAACCGTTAATATCGTTTAATTGGTTAGGTTTGATAAGAAATCGTAAAACGCAGAACATTCAATTTCCTAAGAAATCTATTAAACGATATATTTTTCAAGTAGTTGGAAACAAGATATCAATTTTTCAATGTGATAATAAGAACAAAAGAGAAAACTGTAAGGCGGAGGACTTTTCCGTACCAATTAAGTGCTCATATTTAGAGAGACTTTCTTGGAGGTGTCTAGGAAGCTTGGGGTACCTCGTTTTTTTGACCCACCCTAACTAACATCCTGTAATTTTTGCATTTGGCTAAATATTTAGCGAGGGCAATTGCAAAATCAATAACTACTTCTGCTGGAGAACAATATCTGATCTTGAACAGTAGTTTTTGTTTTCGATACACACAATTCATATGTGTTAGTTGATTTGTCGCTTAACAGACAAAAAACCAAAGGAATGTAAAGACCGTTGTGAAATCCATGGAAAAAGAACGTTTATTCAAAAAAACCTGATGCATTATAAGAATGCGCCATCCATATAAATACTTTTGGAATGAATGGTATAAGAATTTTAGGTTTTGATAACACAAAAATATCATTGGTCAATAAAAATTCATAGTTTCTATAAATTTTGAGAGTGAGTTTATCTTATGCTTCCTTAACTCTTTAGATACATTTTGGTAAAGCTGGCAATAACTTACGGCATGCATAATCAATATTTTTCCTTACGCAGTGTAGATCTTTTGTCGTTGAACATATAATGTCGTTGAATATTAATGATTTAATTTGGCACATTTCTTGTTTGATGATTTTTGACGGTTTTTTCAATATATCTTGCTCTGCCTTTGGTTTAACAGAGAAGCTCATATTTTGTCTTTGCAGCATATGTTGCTCTTCTGATTGGTGGATGTGGTTGTCATTTGAATTCGTTATAATGCACCATTCAGTTTCCCCAGGTGCTTATTCACGGTTATGTTCTTTATGATTTAAACACTTAGGAACCAAGTGAATTTTTAACATAGCATTCAGTCAAACTTGGACAATTAATAATTTCACATGTTACTAGCATTAACTTTCGAAATTTGATTGATTTTGTATATTTATAAACTAATCAATTATCAGTAAAATAATGGGAAAATAATTATTGGGGTTGAGGAGATTATCCCTCACGTTTTACTTGTGAAACTTTGGGCCCAGATGGGTATTTTCTAAGAATCATTAAAAAGGTTTGAGGGTCAAGATGATTATTTTGAAGCCAAAATGGGAACGTCGTTTCTGGCATCAATCAAAACGACATTGCCCAATCTATTCTTATAATCGAGTTACCCCAAAATAAAATCCTCAAAAAGCGATATTTTTATTTCCCATTACATTCCCGACTAGTAATACATGGCGGAATAAAGAATTTTTCGTAAGAACGCTGAAAACATAAATATGGTATTTGAAATTGCTTTCTGCTTTACGACTATCTACAAATATTACGATTTCGGAATCAATACATAGGAAAAACATCAAAGTACATTCGAAAATGAAATGTTTATCTTGCTACATCAGATCTCGAAATATATTCTGATATATTTAAAATTCCTAAAAGCGCCCTCGGGATGAAAGACCTCGTCTTTTTGTCAAGAGTTTGTTCGATATGAGTGTTTGGAACGAATGTGAAAGCATATCGTTTTTTGTGAAGCGCCGAGCTTGGATCAGTGTCTGAGGTCTCTAGATCTCATGAGAAATGGTTTCCATTTAGGTTTTGACGGCTTTTTGCCTGCCAGAATTGTTCTCCATGTGGAATTTTTTACATCATCTAATAAACAGCGCCTATAAATTCATGAAACAAAAGAAGCTTGCAAATTGCGGGATTCGGCCCAAGTGATATATCTTATTATTTATAGCGCTCTCCCTACATTCTGATGGGTTTAGGGGCGTGAATCTATTTGCGTGTTTTGCCCTTTCTTCCATTATTTTTGTTATTCGCAACTTGAATTTTCTTGGTCTTATGACGAGGGTTGTCCACATTGTTAAAAATTGAAATGAATTCACTTGAATGTTTTATTCTCAAATCGTGCAAATGAAGAAATGATTTTTGATTCAGAAAAATTGAATATGGAGTAGAAAATAAGATTTTCCTAAATAATTACGATATCTAATTTTATGGTAAATCTTGAACGAAACGATTTTGCTTTTTATTTTCTCATTTTCTAATGAAATGTATCAGCTCGAAAATATATTGTCTTCGACATTTTCTTCAAATAGCAATATATGGCGTTAGTACATCATAAAAAGTTTTGTTTTTTTCTATTTCCTAATATTTGTGTGACTCAGTCATGCCATTTCCAAATGGGGATCGTTGTAAAATTTCTCCTACAATGTGATTCATGTAAGGAAGCTCTGTTCTGTTGGTAAAAAGAATCCCGGATATGGTTTTATTAACATTAACTGATAATTTGAGAAGAACACAACGGTAATACAACAAGGAAAAATCATTAATGAAATAATAATGATGTATTGACAAAAAGCAGATGCATATCATGATTTCATCCAATGCCGTTTTCCGTTCGAATCCTGTTTCCTGATATTGAAAGTTGTTTTGATCGGGTTTGATCTTCATGTTTTTGTGGGTACTCTCGCTTGATAAACATAAAGTGAATAATATTGGAAACCGACGCTGAAGCGGAGTGACCAATCGCAAAATCTGGAAAATGGAACAGTTGGTAAAATTCATGAAAATCTATATTTTCAATTAAATAAAACTAAAATATTTAGATTTTCACTATATTAACAAAACTATGACCAGTTTCACCAAACTGTGGCTTCATCAGATAGATACAAACTAATGAACAGAGATTTTCCTTATATATTAGTCTTATTTCCTACTTAATATTACAAATACAAGGGGTATATTGGAAAACCCATCGGAGTTGCTTACTTTATGAATTGAAAAGGTTGAGTAAAGGAGAAGGATTTAGATCTAATTGACTATTAAGTACCTACTTGAATTCTTTTCTTTGTTGATCTCTAAAATTTCCAATAGATTGAGTTTTTGTCTATTATTTTCATTGTGTAAAATTTTAAATTATCATTAAAGTTATGGTTTTCTTCGAGTAAGTGATTAGAATAATGGGAATCTGATTTATGATAATTAAAACTACGTTTATGCTCGGATAATCTAACTTTGAAACTTCTGAAAGTTCTACCAATATAAATTTTATTGTAATCCCCGCAAGACAGTTTATAAACACCGGACTACGAATATAAGTTAAGCTGTTGTATTTTGTGTTAGAGCTTTTTATACTTGAAAATACTTCCTGGATTGGTTTTTGAAATTTTTTGCGTGAAATCATGTTCTCAATCATAGTTGGTCTGTAACCGTTATTGACTGTCATTTGTTTAATTATATTTAGCTTTTTTATGAAATTATTTTGTGACTTTGGGATATTAATGAGTCTATGTACCATACTATTGTAAGCAGCTAATTTATGTGGATAAGGATGTGTAGATGAGCTGTGAATAGTAATATCTGTGTGCGATGGCTTATGAAAAATAGAAAAATCATGTTTGCCGTTAATTTTAGTAATAGCTAAATCCAGAAAGTTAATGGAGTTTTCAATCAAATTCATAAAAATCATACAGTTAAATTTAGTCTTGGTATCCAGACACTTTAAACAGTGATAATTACCTCATTTGATTGTCCTTTCAGTGAATTATTCTTCCTAAAGTTTAGTAAAACTCTTAATCAGCTGACGCCCCTATACATGCATTGTTACTTCCGTTGATTTCGTTCCTTATTGCAAATTATTCCCTGCCTTTTGGTAGAAATTGTAGTAAAATTTCTGCCGCTATATTCCGAGAAATAACAGATTATTTAATTCGGTTGTTTTCGCTTGAAATTATGAATTATTTCACGCCATGCGAGAAAATTGTTATAACATTGGTGCTGCTATGCTCCAAAAATACAACATACGAGGGTAGTTCGAAAAGTTATAGGTTATCTAGAAAGATTCGAATCAGCAGTTTTTGTTGTTACCATTCTCACACGATCACATGGTGTTCCATGTTTGCTATTGATAACCCAAAAAAAGATTCAATTAGCTACGATACGAATACGAATTGATTTACTAATTGTATATTTTTTCATTCTGCTGTTGTTTGCGTAGTTATTTCCTGCCGTTAATTCTGTGCTATACTGTTTCCCCTACACACAAAGTACATGGATCTGGAAGTGCCTACTGCGTCCTGTAGTACTGTTCCTCCCACACACGCTACACTGGAATTCGAAGGATTTCGACAGCTTCATACTGACTTATTCATAGATTACGCGGAGGGTTCCGTTGATTCTATATAGTGCTGTTCCTCCTACACATGCAGTATCCGGCTTTGAAAGTGTCTAATGCAACCTGTTGTACTGTTCCCAACACACATGCTACAGTGGTATTTGTGAGGTCTCTTATACTTCGTATAGATTACAGAGACAGTTCATTTTGTGATTTCCGAGGTTTTCCCCGATTTGCTGTAGTGCTGTTACCTCGCACACGCAGTATACATACGCAGTGGTATTCGTAGGGTCTGGTTTGTTTCTCCTGCTCTGACATAGAATGGTTATAGTCGTCCTGTTAGACGTTTTGCTAGTAAAATTAATGAACTCATTTAAGTAGATTAATCCCGAATGCCAGTTACATTTCCATAGTTATATCTCAATGGTAGTTTACCGATCATCATCGCTTGGCTTATCTTTTCCTGTACTCTCATTTCTCGTCTAAGCTGAACTGCACGCTTTAAAATGTTGTTTTGTGGCTTATACTTATGTGTCCAAATTATTGTTGCAACTGACACCGACTCTGTAAATTTTGGTTGAAGCTAGATTGTCTTTCATATTGAATATATTTCAATCTCTATCTCGGTTAGTCGAGTCGGGGTAAGATCTGTTCAAACCATAGTAAAAACAGTTTTCTTTCCCCTTATTGTGTTTAAAGCTCTCTTGGAAACTGACTTTCTTGGTTATCACTCTCGCCTTAGATAACAAAGAACTCATCTCCAACTACAGCTTACAAGAGCACGTCTAAAGCGATCTGGAAGGAAAGATTCAACAGATCGCTCAACACGAGGAGACAACCGCGGAAAATTAAAACTGGCTCCCAAGTTATTTCAGACAAACCATTACATCTTTGTATTTCTATTTTTATTCTTACTTCGAATCTTCATTATTTCTCAGTGCGTTCAAAACACTTGGGATTTCGTACAATCCGATAAAATGAATTCCAGTGTTCATATCAGGTTATTTGATTGGCAATATAACGGCTCTGGTCCATCTTCTTGAAACCAAATATCTGAACTAGGCACGTTAGGATTATTTTGTTTTGATCAGGATAAAAAATTCCTAAAATTATCTTGCAGTATGCCAGTCCCTAACATTCAGTTTTGAGGTGATTTACCGTAAGCTTTTCGAATACCTCCAAAGAGGATTGTTTTAGGTTAATATCCGCAACTTTATCTGTTTATCATACCGTTGCGACAAAAAGTTGCTTTCGCCGAGATCCAAATATTCGAGAGGCAGTTCTCATCCCGATCACAAATCGGTTGCATGAATTGTTCAAATTGCAATTTTCGGTGGAAATTAAGTAATTTTTCCTTTTCAATTAAACGTTGAACAGTATATTGGCATTCACCTTCGATCTCCCACTTTTAGATACAAATTTGAAATGGCCATGCAATTTATGTTTTACAACTTTCCATGTTGTGGATTGTGAAAGCCTATTTGGTCAAGATACAACAATAGTCTCAAAAGACGAATTAAAGTATTTGATTTCGAAAAGTGCTTTCCATTGCGAATTATGAACCCATACAATTTCGAGGCGGATGTAAATAAATAGTTGATATGAGGAATAAAAGTGAATTTTTGGTCGAATATAAGACCAAGATCGTTTATATCAGTGGAACGTATAAATACACTATTGGTTATAATATAATCAGAAAAAAGGATGTTTTTCTTGAGAGAGTAAGTAACGACAGTGCACTTAGATACATTCAAGCCAAACGATTAATTACACACCAGTTTGACACGGAAACTGCAAGATTTCACAATCGCGTTCTGACGTTACCTTCAGATATTTTTTCAGATCATCCGCATACATCAATTTGAGTATAATAATTATATAAATGAGATCTTCAATGAACATTATGAACAATAATGGACCAAGATTGGACCCCCGCGGGACACCTGATGTAGCAACAAATTCGCGGGAGCGAAAAATTTCGAGCTGTACGAACTGTTGGCGGCCGACCAAGTAAGACTCCAAAAGAGTAGCTAAGGCTTCGGAGAAACCGAATCTGGACTTCAGTTTCCACAGCAATTTACGTTGATTTACTTAATCGAATGCTTTTTGGAAATCTGTGTAAAAGACGTCAAGACCGGAACAGTCCAAAATCTCGAGTATATACTGTGATGAAACTACCAGTTGTTGTACAACCTTGTCGTTCCCTTCTAGGTGTACCATGAACTGATTGCACAACGTCGAATAATATGGAATGAACTAATCTAGCGATTAATTTCTAAAGGTACTCAACTGGTAAGGTATGAATTTTATATCAAAATCAAAATGTTAAATCTAAAAGAGTATATTCTGTTTTGCTTAGACAATGATGAATAAGTTCAATGCGAAATAGACGATTTCAGATCTGTTCTGTACATAATAATGTACATATCATAAAATAAGAGAATTCACATTACTTTGATTTACCGGAAACATTCTTCGGTTCAGTTCAAGATTGAGAGAAATTTTACAACTGGATGAAAACATCCGTTATGAATGTCGTGAATTAGCTAAGCTATTCATTTCTCAGCACACATGCTTAATCTCTCCAGATGTTGAAAATCACACTGATAGTTGTCATTTCCTGAAATATTTATCACTGAAGCTTTGGGACGAAGCAGAAATCTAATAATAAATTCAAATCCGACCTTCATAGGCCTCTCCATCCCTCATAATATCTTAAGTTGCCGGAAATGTGTAACCGAAAGTTGCTCAGAGGATATAATATTTGGAAATAGTTGTCAAGATAATTCTAGGGATTATACCTTATTATTTTTTATTGGTTTCAGAAATTTTATAGTATTTAAAGGCTTAATGTTTTCTAGCGAGAATGGTTTGAACGAATTTTTGAGAAAAAGTATCTAACAAAATATTCATACAACATCTCTCAAAGAACATGAAAATACAAAAAATAAAGATATTATTAAAATCCATTTTAATTCTCACAAATTAATGGTGAACTAAAATGTTGACATTAAATTTTTTCATTTTGTGAATCGTCTCCCATTTTTGAATTGATTGAATCAAGTTTATGTAAAGTAACTGAAGGAATAATTCATAGAGCGTGCATTGGAAAATGAGAATGAGAGAATGTCTCGTAAAATTGTGAACATCATACATGGCGAAATCAATTTCCTGGTATACGATAATCTTCGTTCCAAATTCGATTTTGACACCTTCAGTAAAATGCTCGTGATTTTCTCCTCTAGAGTTAGGATATGGAAAAATAAGAATCTAGCGACACCTCATTAGATTAGCTTCCTTATTAAGTTTTCGTCGTAGTTATTTGATCAGGGGAAGTATAAAAATCGTATTTAGTGGAGTAATGGTTGAGGTACCCGAGCAAGATCTTATTCAATTATATACAGGACACTGAACAGAAATAGAAAGTATTCGATGCGCTAACCTGTATTTGTTTGTTATTCCTTTAATGTGCTCTATTTCCGCCTTTCGGCCAATGACACGCCAGGGGATTCTGTTAACTCACTAACCCGGGAATTTTGCCGAGCCCCTCTCGTGTCGAGGGAAGGGATCTTCAATGTCCAACACATCTCTGCTAGACAGGACCGACGGCCTTACATCTCCTCCGAAAGATGGATACTCAAGCGATTCCCAGAATCCGAAAAATCGCACCGACTTTGTGGGGCTTGAACCCAGGTAACTCTGCGCAGGAGACGAGCATCATATCCTCTACGCCACCGAGCCGGCTCTCGGATGTTCTGTCAAAAACGCGGTAAAACTGTAGTTCTCACAATTGTTGATCGATTTCAATTAAACATTTTCATAGCTCTGTCACTTTCGGAATTGCCGGAAGTTGACCTTCGCTTGGATTTTTCATTTGGTAATCGCATGTTTTCAGTTTTTCTAGATTGCTTATTCAATTTTGAATATATTCTGCTGAAAAAGTATAACATAAATTGCTGTATTTTTCGAGAAGAAAATATTTTTCGAGAAAGTTCGGGGAAAATTTACATTTCCAAACATCGATGTGATTCGTAGAATAGAAGACTGTTTGAGTTTGTGATAAAAATTTCGTAGTCGCTATTTACGTTCCTATAACTCACATTATTTCGTATTTTGAGTAAAAGAAGACTTAAAACGTAACAGACGTTTGTAATGAATCGTGAACCAAGCTCTGTAGAGGAATACCATTGAAAAACACAGAGAAATCTTCATAGAATTATAATGGAAGTCATTAGCATTTATTAACGGAAAATTATGACAGAAAACGTTCCTATCTGCTATTAATTTCTATTGTCTCTAATCGAGAATTAATAAGTACGGAAGAAAAAAATCAATTGAATACCGATATGGTACAAGTTTGTTGTCAATCTGATATAAATAATGCTCAAGTATTTCGACTATATCGGGATCGATTTACAGATCATGATGAACCAGACGATTGCAAGTTTATCATACTCGAGAAAATCTTAAGAAAGTGGATGTTCGAGATTGAATTGAGTAATTTTTCTTTAGTTGTAACTTTTTTTGTTTGCTATTCAAATATGGCTGGGGTTCAAAAAGTGTTCAATTTTCGATTTCTTATTTTTACATGAAATTATCTATAATCAACGAACTCTACGAAATCTCGATTGGGACTAGGTGTCCAACGTATGGTCGAGAGAGGATGGAAAACATTCATTCTGATTAAAACACATGATACGACACTAACCAACAACCGCTGCTTAAACCGCTAAAAATACAAAAATCGCTGAATTCTTTCGTCGTGAGTGCAAAAATTGTACCCTGAAAACTCATCAGCAGGAGCAGATCGACCTCAACAATAAGGGTGAGTGGAGTTTCGTGAAATATTTTCTTAAACATTTCATTTCATTTGATTTGGATGAAAATACATATTTTTATCTTCTAAAATTGGATACAGTCCACATTTTTTTTCTACAATCTATCACATATTTTCGTACAATCTAGCACAGTGGGTACAATCTGTTTCAATAAACCGAGAGCATAAAAAGAACCAACTCTCGACAAAAAATTTTCATGAAAGTTGTTGAAACTGCCATTCATGCTGTTGCATACATTTTCCTATATACAGCATTCAGGCACCTGGAGGAATTTCGAGACAGGCGGTTCTTATTTTTTTGTTCAAAACGACCAAATGCCGTAAACTCGAAACTGTAGGTAACTGGTGCCAAAAATCAGGAGTTGTCAAATAGGGTGAGTGGGATGGCCACCAAACAGGACCATTTGTCTCTATTCATTAATCTTCAAAATCCTTGTTTTGAAAGTTTACATTCAACGCTGCTTTGTTTTGAGCAGTTGGAAGAAGATTTTTCCTTCCGTTCTTCTGATTCAAGTTTCCTTCAGTAAAAACTGGCTCTATTAAACATTCCGAATAAATGGCGCACCTGACGTTCACACCGAATCTATGCTGAAAATGTTTTGTGGATTCTGTTGGCTTCAATATCTAAAATTACTTCTATTGAACTGATGATTGTTGTGAAAATAGAATATTCTAAACGCATTCTATCAGTAAAAACAATAGAAATATTTTAAATTGAAATACAGCGTTTGAAGTCATACTTTTTTGGGAGAAGCTACTCAAAATTGAATAAGTAATCGAAAAAATAATGAGAATATGGAGTTACCATTTAAGCAGTCCAAGTGAAGGTATTTTCGGTGACAGATCAATGAAAATGTTTAAGGCTGTAAGAATATCATCCAAGAT
The DNA here is from genome assembly GCA_013387265.2 of Cryptolaemus montrouzieri. Classification (NCBI taxonomy): domain Eukaryota; kingdom Metazoa; phylum Arthropoda; class Insecta; order Coleoptera; family Coccinellidae; genus Cryptolaemus; species Cryptolaemus montrouzieri. The sequence goes on along the minus strand of JABFTP020000001.1, from coordinate 72,438,695 downwards.
GCACTTTGGCTTTTGTTTCATTGAAAACGAGCAACAGTTGTTAGAGATATAGCATGATGCGTTTGTCACAGAACATCGGATTTTCGAAAATTTTACGAATATTGAGCTGACGAGATTAAGGAGATAAAGAAAATAAAGCAACAAGGTATTTTAACCAATAACTGTTTTACATAATATTTTGTGTCTTGAAACCTTAAAAATATTTTGACCCGATGAAAGATTCTAAGGATTTATGCACTACATAGCAATCAGTAAATCCAGAAATAATCTTCAAAACTTTTTGAAAGGTGATTTAGATTTGTACATGCTAAGACATTCTATAGTTGCGTTCGTATTTTCGTGGAATTGGTTTATCAACCAATATTATCATTATGTTTTGCATGTTTCTGCGTTATACAACCAGGAATAATTTCACTGAAGAGGCCCTTAGTTGGTGGAACTAAATTCTCAATTGACTTTACTCTCATCATCTCTATATTTGATGTGATTTGTATTATGTACTTGAAATTAAATAGGAACGCAAATTGAATCTTGCTGTATCTAATATTCTTAATTCCACATAGAAATGCAAATTGTCGAACCAATGTGGGATACCAGAAGAATTACATGATTAAAATGAACCATTTTAATCGAATCTGTCGTGGTCACGTCGCTGGATGTAGGTACATGATGATCTAATTATTATTGTCCAAGAGCGAGTGTGTGATTATTCCAGTAATGCGCTTATTACGTGATGAATAATTGCTTCATACATACAGATTGTCAATAAACTTGGATTATAAGTCCTTTACCCCTTTGCCAAACAACTCATTCTCATAATTCTCGATGAATGTTAGATAATTGAGTATGAATGAGAATGTAAACCTGATGATTATGTGAGGACATCAACACAATAAACCAAGCGATCAATTTTAGTTTATAAATAGTTTAGGGTCATTTTCATGCGTTTTCTCATATCAAACCATTACATACTTTCCTCACTTGAAATCTTTACCTCTATTTCTAGAGACTTATTACTTCTGTACTATGTGCTACTAGAACTAGTATTCTCCTAAAATCTCATTATAATTTCTTTGATTGCCTAACAATTTTTATGTAGATTATTTGTTAGTATGAGTTTGTAAAGCTTTTGATAATTACGAATATTGCTTGCGAGAAAATGGAAACACTCAAATACTTTCACCTAGCACCAACTTAACATTGAAACCCTTCAAATATCAACGGTAAAATATCGCGTTACTTTGGCGGCGGCTACAGCAGTAGTTGTAGTTGGCTCAGCCATTGCACTGTAACCCTCACGAATTGTTTCCATTTTCTCTGGTGGCCTAAGAGCACTATTCTTATCAAAACATATGACATTATTCGCAGACATAGGTTTATATTCCTTTATTCCTATCTTCCGAATTAGAGCTGAATCCTATAATTTTTCCTCTGATAGAATAGACCCCAAGGGATGGGATTTAGCCCTTTACTTAAAAAATTGTAGTAGAGCATCATAAAACAACAGGAAGGTCCCCGGTATCAGATATATCTGTTCATATACTAACTTGCGTGGTCCTCCAGTACACCACTTTCCTCTATGCAGAACTAAGCTGCATGGTAGTATCAATGATAAAGCGTATATTTACAGTAGATAAGGTATTATCTTCTTAAATTTGAGACATCCCAAGTCACCCTAAGATGTACACCTTATAAGGCTCACACCAAAGTTGGATGTGTTGGAAATCTTTCCTCTATGCAAAGAAAAACACAATTTTCAGTGTTATGTGGTTCAGTTCAGTTCCAAGTTGATTCAATCGCAACATGGGTTTTTCAAAGGAAGGTCGATGTTAACTAATTTAACTCCTTACATTCATTTCATAAGTAGTAGTTTTGATGATGGTATTCAAGTTCATGTCTAAACAGACATGGCTAAGGCCTATGATAAAGTACATTATGCAACTTTGTTGAGGGTTCTAGAGGACTTTGGTGTGGTGTGGTCCTCACTGCAATAGATAAAAATGTATCTGTCGTAGAGACTGCAGTATGTTGCACCCAATGGCACTCATTCCGGTATCGTTCGTTTCACCTCTGGTGTTCCTCAAGGGTTACATATGGGTCCCCTTTTATTTTCAATTTACATTAATGATATTTCGGAATGTTTTCTTTATACAAAACATGATTTATATGCCGACGATCTTAGAGTGCACAGTGCTATTCGGTCCTATGATGATATTTTGCGGTTTCAGAGCTATCCTGACAGACTTTTCTCTTTTTGTTGAAGTAGGTATTTTCAATTAAATATTGATAAGTGTAACGCTTACAAAAAATGTCAATGTCTTCGATGTATTTTTTCTGTTGATGAGCTTGTAGTTGGGAGGGTAAACCAAATTAAGGATCTTGGTATATATTTTGAAACTAAGTTGTCTTTTGAGTATCATATTAATCATATAGTTTCTGAAGCTATCAAAATGTTGGGTTACGTTCGAAAATTACAAAAATTTTCAGTGATTCGAGATCTTTAAATATGCTATATTTCTCGTTGGTGAAGAGTAAATTGGAATATGCTGTACCTGTTTGGTCCCCTCACTATTACAAGTATATTGACAGAATTGAACGAGTCCAGAGAAAGTTTGTCAAAAGTTTCAACTTTAGATTTTTCAGTCCTAACCATGATTATCAATTAAATTTGCGTCATCACAAAGTTTCAAGCCTGGAGCAGAGGGGAATCCTTTTTGACACTGTATTTCTTTATCGAATTTTAAATCATTCTTTTAGTTTTCCGCTTGTTAATTATCTCAATTTCAATATTCCCGTGTATCCTAGTCGTCGAAATACACTCTTCTATATTCCGAAGGCCCGTGCTAGTTTATTTTTTCATTCTGTTTTCTTGCGAATTATGCGTCTGTACAATTGGCATATTGCCAGTATTCGCAGGGAGCACGACGAAAGCGACATCTGATGGTAGCGTAAAATCATGCTCGGCAATGGTATGACATGTGAAAGATCCGTATAAATAACAGTGAATTGTTTCAAAAATGAATTTAAAATAAATATGTGTTATAAAAACATTGATCGTGTTTTTAAATTGAAAAACTCATTACGATGGAAAAAGTGTGTATAAAAATTAAGGAAAAAAATTCTTTGAAAACAAGCTCTCACTTGTCGCGAGATATAAGTACTCGTATTCACTTTATCAGTTTGAAATTTTAACAGGTAGGCATAACATAAAAATTGTGTCAAATGTGTTAAATTTGAAATGACGTTATAAGTTAACAGTAAAAGATTTAGTGTGAAAGTTAATTTTTTCTATTTATCGCATTTAAATAAAAGCTTGTTTTTAAAGAATTTTTTTTAAATTTAATTTTATTTTCTAGTTATTCTTGGCAAGCTTTCATTTGGTACCCATATTGTAGGAAAGAATAAAAGAAAATTATCCGTCATTTCGTTTTGCATTAAGAATAATTGGCCCACCATCCTGGGTACGCCGCCATGTTGGATTTAGAATGACGTCACACAGTTAATCATGCATTGTCATCCAAATTAAACGTGTTTACAAAATTTCAGCTAAGTGCTTTAAAATTGAGTTGTAAGATTTCACCCGAACATACAAGCATACATACATTGCAAGTTAAATAAAAGCTTGTAAAATGTTTATAAATAACTAAAAGAAGATTTTAGAATCCCATGGGGTTAACCAGTGAACTGTAAACAAATTTAATACATGACAACTGCAATAATAAAATTACAAAAATAGTTGATTATTGATATGATTTTCAGAAATAAAATAAAAAATTAATGGCAATGTAATTGCGAATCGTAATTTGAACATACATTACCCTAGTTGCATTGTTACTGAATAATGTTACACACTTCTTTGTTTTTTCTTTTAACATCATTTATCCATTTATTTCTTTTATCCATTTGTTTCTTTCATCCATTTATTTCTTTCATCCATTTATTTCCACTTGGCCACTGGAAATGTGTGAAATTTACATTTACTGTTTCTACCTGTATTTTTGCAATCAACAGCACAACAACTATTATGGATCATTTTTATTTAACGTTAACGTGTTTATTTATGATAAAAGCATGATTTAACGATAATTTGACCACATCGAGCGCTGTGATCGATTCTGTTGTCCCCACTATATACTCCGCTCCCTGCCAATAGATATTTTTCATGAACCTCTTTCTTCTTTCAAAAATAATGTTATTGCATATCTCATTAGATCTGAATCATCCTCATTGTAGTAGTTTTTAGTTCTCATGATATTTTGCTTGATTCTGCAATCTTTAGTGAGTCTTTTTTTTCTCCCCTGAATTTTTATGAAAGTTATAATCATTTTTTGTGAACCCCAGTAATTGGGTCTATCCTGTAGGGATTCCTATGTTTTGTAACAATAAATAAATAAATAAAACAACTGCTCCAGATGACAAAACTCACTTTACGCTATAGGATACCATGCTTGTTCGAAGGATTTATCAGCATGAAAGGCGTTTTTTTCTATGAATTTGAAAGGAAAGGTCAAGGACATAACAAAAAAGGGAACCAAGTACTAATTCTTGCTAACGTCACGAATTTTCCTTTTGAACATGAGTTGTCTCCTCTAACTATCAACGTTCTATGAGTTGAATAGTCTTCAATCCACAGCAATAGTCTTTAGATAGCAAATTTTGATGGTCAAATACCTTGGCGAAGTTGAGGTAGATCATATCATAAGAATTCTTCAAATCAAGGACCTGGATTACTCGGAAATACGGGAAAGTAAATTCGTTGTGTTGAATTTACTCTTTAAGGACCCATGTTGTTCTTGTGGTATTACTTGATGGCAAGTCAGAAAGACAGAGAGCTCTTCCGCAACAATAGACTGCAATATCTTGTATGGCCCGACAACACGGTGGTATCCTCACCAATTGGTTTTCGTATAATTGTTCAAATATTCCACTCTCAAGATTGAAGAGGGCCAAATTGTAAGTTATCGATGGAAGCGAGTTCCATAGCACACTAGACGTGTAAACAAAATAAGTTTTATAGAGAGATGAAGTGGCTTAATAAAACAAAGATCAGCAACTTTCCGCCTCTGACCGAGGGTCTGGAGATCAGGAGTGATCATCGTGTGGATGAGGGTCACTGCTCACTTATGGGCTCTATCCAAGAGATATAATGAATATTTGGGCGCGGATGCTATAAATAGGGAGAGCATTCCGGACCAGGTCGCACTTGTGATGTACTGCTTGATTCTGAAATAAACTAAGTTTAGCAGAAGAAGATTCGGAAATGGCTAACACTCTGGTGTTGAGGTAATTAGATGTAATTAGATGTCGTTTTATGATTAAAGCACTCCAGAATTGACATTGCTTGAGAACGTTGGTGATTGCTTCTTGTTCGCATTAAAATTGACCAAGTTCAACCGGCATCTCTATCTTTTCCAAGTCTGAATTCAGTGACTAGCTCAATTGGTATCTATGTCAGTGTGACTCCTCAGCTGTTATAGGACGCTGACTAGAAAATGAGAATCTAAGGTAAATTTGTCCGCAAACCCAAATATTCTGTTGTGGGTGGAGGGAAGCAGTTCATTAATCTGCAATGGAAAAAACAGAGAATATAGATCCAGAGAATACTCCTGCATTAATCTGAAAATATTCATTCGTCACACCTTCTGACTTTGAACTTCCAAGATAAAACGAAATTCACTGAGGAACTTCCATAGACAACTTTCATTTAATTATAATATACACTTCGCCAAGAAATTAATGCAATATTTCGATATTTCACTTGTATACGGCAGAATATGATGGAGCAGTGGTGTTAGATGACCTACGTTGGACTTATATAAGAATAGGCCAAAGGCTTGGGTGCTTCATTCAACTGTATCTAGAATGATCCGCAGATACAGGGACACTAGGAGTCATGAAAGGAGAATTAGGCAAGAACGACTTTGAGCAACAAAGGCGATCCACGAACGTTATTTAAGAATTTCTTTCTTGAGACAACAGCCCGATTGAATTTCGCCAGGGAACATGTGAATTGATTAGAAGACTGGGAGAGAGTTTTGCTTACAGATAAGGTCTTTTTCATTACGATCACCGTTCTCGAGTATACGGACGTCGAAATGAGAGATATGTCCAGTGCAACTTTTTACCTACCTATTGTTTTGATGAAGGTGCAATAATGGTTTGGGGGGGGAATATTTTTGAACTTCTGCAATGATGAGGTCATAGGTAATGATGGAACCATAAATGTAGGGTACATATATTTTAGAAGAGCATGTTTACGATTTGCGGCAAACTTGGGGCAAACTTTTTATTTATGCATGATAACGCCAGACTTCACCAAACTCATATTTTCAAGAACTACCTTCAATATCACGCAATCACTTGAATTTAGTGGTCTGCACGAGGTCCAGATCTCAATGCCATCGAACGTTCTCGATAGAAGATAAGAATACCAGCAAAACCAGCCAATTACCGTGAATGAGGTTCATGAGAGACTGATCAAAATTTGGAATGGAATAGATCAGAATGCTAAAAGTTCGTTAATGTTGAGTATGAATCGTAGATGTCAAGCAGAAATTCTTGCCAGGGTGGAAATATAAATTATTAACAAGTGTTTGGGGATTTTTCCAAGTCATAAATTTTTCATTATTAATGTTATTTCAATTTCTATAAGTACCAGTTTTATTTGGATTGTTCTCAAGCATTCCTTAGTGCTAGTGGATAGCTGGAAAAATAATTATTAAACATATCCAAACTTCCTCTCGATTTTGTACATTAATTTCTTGGCGCAGTGTATTACTTTCGCCAATGTTTATGAGGGGTAAAATAATACTTCAATCTGAAAATAAATTGTTATTGGGTAGCAAAAGTGTTTTAAGTTCTTAGCAATGTAAAAAAACGCATTTAAGTGAGGAAATTTCATGCGTAGAAACAATAATTTTTCTGGTAATGTTCGTGACCCCTTCTGTTGACCCGAACTAATACTACTTCCTCCGGATATATTTTCCGTTTCGTCCAGTGCATTCCAATACAAAAAAAAGGGGATAAAGTATCGGGCAATAAATATCAATCGGGCGTTTTCTGCCCTACGAAAGATTCACCAGTTCAAACATCCCATTGGCGTGATAACATTATTTCAAGATGAATGTAACATCTAGACGCCGTTCATGTGTAAACACAAACGAACTCTTCTAGCTTTTTGTTTCGTCCGCTTTGATGTTATTTATGAATCTGATGGGGTGCGTACCATATTGGACGTCAGTAATCGATTCTAGGGAACAAATCATTGGGGGATGGTTGAATTACTCATTCTTCGTGATTTATTTGCAACGCAATTCAAGTGAAAGTAGGTGACACCCTGAAATGCTACACTTCTGATATTATCCATCAAATATATTTCTAATATATTCATGTAGGAATAATATCTATGTTGTAGATCTCGATTTATGTACATAGGTTTATATATGGACTGAAGAAGAAATTGATCAGTATTTATGAAATTTATATTCCTAATTCACCATGTCTGAAGGACTCTTTCAAACACTCAATCAAATTTTACCATTCGAATTTCAAAATAACCTATTGCAATTTTAATTTATTTCTAACTAACCTTGAAAAATATTTCCATTGTAATGCTTTGGACTCAGCTTTTTCTCCAATCTGTTCTGAAGCTTTTAGGTTAGATTCTTCAGCAATTTCGTTAGTCTGAATTGGTAGGAAAGAATGATAGAATCTTCAATGTTAACCCAACCTGTTAAATTTTTTCCGGATCACACCGATCGCGTGACAGTGTTAAAATGTTGTTTATGAATCATGTCGAATGCAAGATTGCAAGCAGTTATTGATGTGGACTCACAACAAATAATCAACATTAAATCATAAAATGAAAAGCGACGTCAAGATAAAAAGGACGCCGAAAAACTTCGACGTCAAGAGGACTAAAAGCGGTCTCAGGAGGAAGAGGAAAATTAGACGGCAACAGCAGACAAACAATACGAAAGAATAATGACCAACAAGGAGTACGGCAAGAAAATGAAACAAGAAGTGTATGAATTTGAAGGCTGCAATGGATGGACAGCTAAACGAAGACAAAACAGAATAAAGAAGAAAACTGAAATCTTGGAATGGCTAAGCCAAGTTATAATATGCGTTGAAGATAACATAGGAGATTTTGAAAATGAAATAGTCAATTTTAAAGAGGCCATATTTTTATCAAGATATAAATTAACGTGATATCCTATTCATTGGGTAAATCACCAAATTATAATGGGGATGATGCTTGGTCGGTAATTTGAAGCTGCGACCGTCGCAAATGGAATAAGAGGAATAGGTCATACCTTTAAAGGAAAAGCTGTAAATCTCTTTCAGTCACTGTTTGAAGCCGAGTAAAAGAACTATGCAGCTCTATCAAAAGTTTTTGGCTTTAAAATTTGGTGATTGTAACGAAAAGTTAGTGTATCTGACCGAAGGGGTAAGGGTTGATTGTTAGTTTTGCCACTGCGAACTAGTGGTCTTTTGTGATACACTTTGTCCTAAATTTCATCTACAAGCTCCGTATTTCACTAGGCTATGAACTTTATTGGTGAGAGCTGAACAAGCTTAATCAGCTTCAATTTGTAAGATCCAAGTTCCTCAATTTTCTCCCTAGCATCCGTATATGACGTGTTATATTCATTCTATTTTCTACTTACGTAGTCTTCGATCAATCCGTACTCATTAAGTTGACTTCAGAGGCAACAGGACCCTATTGATGATGACCATTGGAATTATTAGGTTTAGCCTAGAGAGTTTGGGTCAGACCTTGACTCTTGGTCCACTGATGGCAAGCTGAGAGTATTAAAACCTGCGAAGCTCAGCCAGTGATTTCGTACCTTCAGGTCCAACTATCGGTTTTTTCTATCGTTACGGTCTACAGGGGAATCCTGAGGTTGTTCTTCGAGCGGCCAATGAGTCAATAAGTGACGAGCAGTTACCGGATGCCAATGTCTCAGTGCAGCTTAGCTATCCGTGATACTTTTTATTGACCTAGTTGTTAATCCCACCGTAAGCAGGAAGTTGGAACAAAAGTATATGGCGAATATTTCTGCTTGACATACAGTCGCGAGCCCTCCAAGATAGAAAGGCTGTTCCTTGCCTGCTGCACCTCGACCATAGTTCCAACACTTTCGACAGTTTTGAAGCCGCCTGTGAGCCAACTCTTCAAGTGAACGGAGCTGGTCCATTCCTGTCAATGTCGGTTTTGGGACTTCATATTCAGCATCTCGTTGTTCTCTATTTCAGACTGTTAAGCGCCAGGAACGAAGCTGAATCTATTTTTCCTATTTCGTAAAAGGTGCTGGATTCTGTGCGTAGCCATTGTAGTTGCTCCTCAATCACCAAGAGAAGAGGTGCAATGTCCAGTATCAGTTCCATGGCTGCAGTAGGGGGAGCTGTCAATACAAACTTTTGTTATTAGACATATCCGTATATGGTCAGAGATTAAAACAATCGCAAGACAGAAGAATGAATGGAGAAATTTCATATATGAACAATATTGTTGATATATCGAATTTTCATGAAATGTTAATATATTGTGAACCCTACATCATTTCAGATGGTAAAAGGATTTTGATAATATATATATATATATATATATATATATATATATATATATATATATATATATATATATATATATATATATATATATATATAATATAGTTGCCACCAGCTGAAAGTGAACAGTTGAGAAATGAAGCTTTTGAATGATTTTTATTTGTTGAAATCATCTTTGGAATTCTACAATTTCTTCCATATTCAACGTTTGTTAAAGAAATGAACAACCAGTACTATATCACAAAAAAAAAACGCTACTTAATCTCAACTGGCCGTCAGTGTACAGGGTGTCCCAAATTAGATGTATCTAAATGAAATATATTTCAATTGATTTTAGGATGGAGCCAGATGTCATACCAGTCACTATACTATGGATTATCGAAGACAACGCGTAGACGGTATCTTCGCACCAGAACAATGGCCCCCAAATAGTCCCGATCTTAATCCGTGCGACTATATTCTGTGGGGTCAATTGGAAGAAATGGTGTATAAAAATGGTATTATTTTCAATAATTGTGAGCAGCTGAGGCAAAAAATTTATGAATGTTGGAACAGTCTTGATCAAGAAGTAATTTCGAGATCCATAGAACGCTGGAGAAGACGAGTGTAGATGGTTTTGGATGCCAATGGGTGTCATATTCCATTCTGAGTACTTGATTCTATTTGTTGAATGTTTTTACTCATCTAATTTGTTAAACAAAATCATATGGTATAATTATTCTCGCAGATGTTTTTAACAGTTGGCATCTCTGAAATATTTGGGAAACAGTCATACTGATCTTCTTCCTAATGATCCCGTTGTCCGCAATTTTTCCTCAAGATCAAAGATTGTACTTCTTTTGTAACTAGGACTGGAAATTGGCAAATAAGTATTCAATGAAATGCTAATCCTCATTTGTTAAAACCATTGTTAACAATTTCAAACGTCAAAAACAAGCAACAACAAGATAAAATTCGAGTTCAAACCAGATGTGGTCTAATACTCAATGCCATTTCATTATTTTTCTGTTTATCGTAGAGTTAATGCATGCAGTATATGTTTCACAACGGGAGGTACATATGATGGTCCAGAAGAGAAACATTATTGATGACAATTGGCACAATTCTGAATCAATATTCGAGTTCGACTCCTCAATAGGATGGGAAAGGTTCAATCTAGTGATCGAATTACGCATTTGATTCATTACGACCGCGAAAAATTTTTTAATGCGCGGGGAAAATTGTTAATATTTGAGGAAGTCGGCATTTCGAATTCGACCGGAAATCGAATTTTAGGTTGGTTTTAGCGGAAAATGGTTCTTTGTCTTCTTAGAACATCCATAAAAGACACAACAACTTCAGGAGTGACAACGCTATGAGGTGATAAAAATATTTCGATTTCAGAAGAAAATCAGAATGAAAAAAATTCTTCACGCTACTCTTTTACCAATTCTTGGAATATTTTTGAGATCAATATGTCAAGAAAGAAAAAATTATCGACTGCATACCCCATTAGAATTTGTCAGTGAAAAATGTTCTAGCGATCTTGAAATATTGCTCATTTTTTAATGAGACAGCCATATTGGATTTCACTGGAAGTGAAATTTCCATACAATTTCTGAAAAACTTGTCCTTTGGCCTTCCAATGAAGCACGAACGATTAATGTAGCTGCTCTAAAATTGCGAAAGTTATAACGGAAAAAAATTGTCAGGTTTTCTCTGGCGCACTCTATTCCAATTTAACAAAAATGGAAAAGTTCTGGCTCATTTGCCAACACAGTTAATTTTATATAGCAGTTAATAAATTTTCACTCAAGCCGAAACACATCGCGGGATTCAATAAAGAAATAGGAAACGAATTTAATTTATACTTTTGAAGATTGATTTTTTTTGATTTTTTTTATATGATAATCAAGTTAATACAGCGGCTTATGTTCATATTTTATGAAAGAAAATTCGTATGAAAATATTGATTTCTCTACCTACATGTTTTGATCGAGAGTTCATAGACACCAATCGACCACAAATTTCTGTTTTATCTAATGGATACTAGTTATTTATAAAGTTTCCCATGTCTATTTGAAAGATTCATGATTCGTATATCTAATGTCGGTACGCTTTGGATAAACTACTCATACAGAGAGGCATTTGAACAAAATATTACCAACTTGTCAATGATTATAATTGGTATCATAGATTGACAGATACGATAGTATCCAGTATAGAAGACAGTAAAACTGCTTCTTATTTTCTATCGTGTCATAAATAGATGTTGTTCTACTGATAAATCGAATATCGACGCTTCTCTCATGATTGATGATGGCTCAGAAAGGAATAAATTGAAAATAAGTTTGCAAAGTCAACCGTATTGGCTCTCTCACGTACGCTTTAGGTTTCTTTCCATTTGATATATTATGCGAATAATGAATTCAATTTACACTACATTTCAATCTAAGGTCTTGTTGAAGAGGAAATGGTTTTAAAACTGTGTTCTGAATAGTCAAGATAATTGGAAAAAAATTAGTTGAATTGCGGAAAATTTTACTAAGCGAATCCCAAATGAATTAAAGTACACAACTACACTATGCGTGTAGTTGTACGACATAAATATTAGCTTAAATGATTGGTTTATCACTTGGCACAGGTTTGACAAATATTTATTAAAAATACTCGACATATTTTTCAGTTTGTTAGCCCATTATTAGAGTAATACAATGTTAAATTAAAAATGAGTGGTTTCACTTATGTATAACGGCATTCACAACAGGAGGTAAATTGAAGTCTAGTTGGTCGTTGCAAATTGGCTGGTTTTTTCTATGAGCGGAGTAATTTCAATAACCTCCAAGAGATTATTATTATTATATTATTATCCTCTTTTCTTTATTACCTGGATGCATTAGTTCGATATTCTCGAAATCTATGAAATGATTTTAGTTGATGCTGTAGTCCGAAAAACACGTAGAATATTTTATTTTGGAGAATAGATCTTTTATGTTCTTCAACTCTCTTCTCGATGCATCTTCAGGTTTGGCCTACATAGAATGTCCCACATTCACTGCAGTGTATTTTATGTACTCCGCTTTTATCTAATAATGTTGTCTTATCTTTATTATTCACTAACAATGAACTCAAATAGTTGGACTTTTCACTGAAACTTCCTCTTGCGTACTACGTCGTACTTATTCTTGCGTTGCTTAACTCTGGCTTACCTTGGTTCCATAACATTGCCTTCCCTTCCGTCCTCCTGGATGGAAATGGAGATCAATCTCTGTATGGGTGTAGATCTCTGACACTGAAATTATCTCTTGGTGTAACTATATATTCTGCAATTTGAGCATTCCGCTTGATCATCTTTTCCTAAGGTCTCTTCTTCAGCCACAATGATTTTTCTCTATTCATTATTGCTTGCACCTACCGAAGGACATTGCACTAGTAGCCTCGAACTTCAAGTCACTTGTCGAAGATATATTTAGATCTTCTACTCTAGTATGTGGTGTTGTGGGTTTATGTCCTTATGTCTGCGTCTGCGTTCCCCGGAGCGGCAATTTCAGTGTGGAAAAAGTAAAAAGTCACACGGAGCTAGATCAGGCGAATAAGGTGGCTGCTCGTTGGTATTTATAGAGTGTTTGGTCTTAAAGTCGTTAATAACCATGGCTCGATGAGATGGTGCGTTATCGTCATACAAAATCCAAGAATTGTTTTGCCACAAATCCGGCCATTTAAGGCAAAAATTTTCCCGCAAACGTCATAAAATGGTTAAATAGAACTCCTTATTGAGGGTTTAATCTTGCGAAAGGAATTCATGATGAACCACAACACGAATATCGAAGAAAACAATTAGCATCATCTTGATTTTCGAACGACTTTTGCGAAGTTTTTTTGGTATTGGCTCATTTTTTTTCCATCCATTCCGATGATTTTTGCCTCATTAGTGTGTCGTATTCATAGACCCATGTCTCTTCATCAGTTATGATCCGTCCAATGAACGTGAGATCAAAATTAGCACGATCCAGCATGTCTGCAGCTACCTGCATCCAGTACTGTTTTTGAAGAAAATTCAGCTCTATCGGAACGAGCTACGCGCTGCATGCTCAATTAGTTCACCAAAATCAAACGAGCGGTTTTACGAGAAATGTTGAGATCACGAGCTGTCTACCTTACACTGGCATGACGATTTTGGAGCAGCTCTACCTTGACTTTTTAGATGTTATCGTCGGTTGAAGAGGTTGAAGGTCGTCCGGAACGAGGCATCTCCCGACCGTCTTTAGAGGCTCCGTACCACTCTTACACTTTGGTTTTCGATAAAACAGGGCCTCTATAAGCCTTTTCCATCACCCGCAATGACTCAGCACAAGCAATTTCGTTCTAAACACAAAATTTGAGACAAACTCTTTGTTCAATATTTTTTCAATTTTAAATTTGCAGAGTACCACTGAGGTCGACTGATTTCAACAGCTGTCGTAAACAAACTAGTTGACAGATCGCGCTCATGTTTGTCATAGTGATTAAAACCAGTCCTACCAACATACAGAAACTCAAAAAACTTAAAGATACTAAACGCGGGCAATTTAGAGGAGAAATTCCGAATACGTTTTTCGTCACAGTAGTATCTCAAAACATATAATAGTTGTATGAAACCAAAATATACCACAGACTACAGTAAAAATACTACAAAACTTTTATTACGGTCATTTTTCAACAAAACTTCAACCTCAACTAGAATTTGACACATTTACTCAACTGTATATAATACTCTTACATTCTGAATAACACATTTGGGAATTTTACAATAAAACAGTGTTGATATAACGGTATTCATTCTGGATATGACTTACTATATATAACAAACTTTATTCTGGGGAATACACTTAGGGTAGAAGGTGTCGTAATACGTGTCCTTTTTCAATGAGATAGGGAGACATGACGCCAAATTCGGCAATATGAGAGCTGCAAAGTTTCCTAGTTAGGCACTCGTTTTTTGAATCTGGCCATAAATTTACTGAAGGGATGAGCATCACTGGTATAACATCCATCACAGGGTAGAAGGGGAAAGGTTTCCCAAAATGACTCAAAAGAACGCGTAATTGTGTTGCCGGGAGCCTTGCGAATCTCAATTAACTTGTATCTTCACTATATATTTTTGGCCCCTCAAGCTTTCGTCGTTTCAACCTACCACCCATTTCCCTCATCTGGGCCCACCCTTTGTCAACTTCATTACTTCGCGCCTCGTGAAATGATGCTACTTTATATTTTCGTTGACTTCAATTCCGCCTTTTATTCTTACAACTCTAATAACATTAGTTAATTTACTTACAATGAGAGTTTCGAGTCGCTGAATTTGTTTCGCTTTATATAATGGCACCCCTTTGTTTCATCACTTGTGCGAGTCTATTTTCCCAATTTATTTTTCTCTGAACTTTACTGAAGGAGTTGCATTGCATTAATTTGTCTTTATCAAAGTTCACTGTGTCCAAACCAATTAATTAAATATTATACTTCTAAAAGATGTCTAATTATATCCACGAATAAAAAACTTTCAAATCAACAAATTACCACAATTGAGAGAGTTAATGGCTGTAGCCTCGTTGGGTTTGTACTATATACATATATTTGATGGGAAGTGTCCTTTTTCTCGGTAATTCTGTCCGAGGTAGAGTTACATTACCTGTTCACTTCTGGTCAGGGCGTAACAACCCAGTTCAAATATGGATCGGGGTGAAAAATCCCACTTTTGTGGTATTGCCCCTGTTGAAAAGATAGTTTTCAAAAAACAGGGATTATCATAAAAGACAACAGATCTTACCAATTGATAAATAGTACAATCACAGTTCGAACTGAATATTAACCATTAAACGGATACAATTTTTATGATAAAAATTATTTTAATTCAAAATATTCCTTGTACGAAAAATAATACAGGACCATCAAAAAACCTTCTCTCTTTCAGTTCAAGGAAAAATATTTTTGTTGTCGGATACATTGATCATTTAAGCATTTCTCATGTGGTATATTGTGAAGTAGTTTCTCGTGTTATGTCCGGTAACAATGAACAATCTCAAATCACACTTCACACACAAAATGGTTGTTTGACCATTTGATCAAACCTTACATCTTCTTTTATCTACAGAGCTTAGAAAGTGACTTGTTTGGTCGAAAGAACATCCGTTGGTGGTTTTGCACTGACTGGAACAGGATTTTTTCAGCAGGTTACTTATTTGCCATGAAGACAACAGTTCTTTTAGTAGTGTTTCCTTCTAAAAATTCCGTAGCCGTTCATAAATCAACATCTCTTCTATTCCACAACCAGGCATTATTGAGTGATATGTCAAGTAGTTGAGCTAATATTCTCAATTACCACCTAAGGGATTTATAAGGCAGTCTATCTATCCTTTACTTGAAAGGTATCATTGGATCGAAATATTACCCCTGCTCTAGGGGTTGAAATTCGAGATGAGGGTGATTTCGGAAGATGACAGCTTTTGATCTAAAATGAATCTATTCCAGTTTTTCGCACTAATACTCCAATAGTCTTCGGGCGATAGTCTTCTCTAGTTTTCAGTGGCACACTCTGTATGTTCTACAGTTTTCAATCAAAAATGAAAATTCTTTCACGGGAATGCAGACAAAGAAAATACCTTTCTTTCGAGTTATCACTCGACCCATCTACCCTCTTTCAAATTTTCAAGGGTGGTCACCCCTGCTCTAGGGATTGGAATTCGAGATTAGGATGGTACTTGATGATGACTGCCATTGATCAGCATGGATCTGTTCCATTTTACTTCACTGAAACTTGAATAGTCAGAGAGAAATAGTCTTCCTTATCTTTCAGTTGCTCACCCTGTATCTTTTACAGTTTTCAATTGAAAATGAAAATTCATTCGAGGTGATGTAGACAAAGATACCACCTTTCTTTTGAGTCATCACCAGACCCATCTTTCCCATTCAAAATGTTTTTGCAACCCCCGCTGAGGGGGTTGATATTTTCAAGTTTTGTACCCCAAAAGATGTCCCCCTTGAACAAAAATTGAACTGTTTTTGCGTTTTGATCAGAAATGAATATCTTGGTAGATATAGCCTCTGTTTAGTCATATATATATATATATATATATATATATATATATATATATATATATATATATATATATATATATATATATATATATATATATATATATATATATATATATATATATATATATATATATATATATATATATATATATATATATATATATATATATATATATATATATATATATATATATATATATATATATATATATATATATATATATATATATATATATATATATATATATATATATATATAAATAGAAAATGTTGACTTGAGTCACGCTTCAATGCAGAAAATAGGAATCAATCTACCACAAACTTATATCTCCTATTGGAGTTATTGTGCTGCCGCTAAACCAAGGACCTAAACCACCCAGACGCATTTGGCACTATAGTCGTGGCACTATAGTCGTGCTTATTGGGATGAGCTTCGTAAATTCTTTTCGTTCTTCCCATTCAGTGATGTTTGCCTTTCAGATCGTGACATCAATGTGTGCAATGAATCTGTTACAGAAATCATTTATGCAGGAATGGGTCTCTACAGCCTTCATTCCATGAAAAGAACAGCAGCACAAAAGCCATGGTTCAACAAAGACTGTGAAAGAGCATCTGCACCCAAGAGCACAGCTTACAAGTCATGGAAGATAAATCCAACAGAAGAAACCAAAACAACCTTCGAATGAATACGGAACGTATGCATCCTGACAACTGCAAGAACACAGGCCACTTTCAACGAACGGGTAACTAATAAACTTCTTGAACAGACAAGCGGGACTGAACAATTCTCGTCTATTCTATGGCGAAGACTTGTCAGTGCCAATTTCTGCAAATCTGCGTTTCCGTCTCTTGTAAGAAAAGACGGAAGTATAGCCGATCTCTTTTGCTCTCTTGTTCTCAAAGAATCCTGTGCTAGATTCATCTAACGCAATACCACCGAACATTCCACCTAAAAATTCTTCCATGGCAAATCACAGTCCACACTGTAAGACGGGCTCTCCAGCATCTGTACTGCAAGAAGGCAGTTGGTCTAGCCGAAATACCGCCAATCGTCCTGAAGAAATTGTGCTCCCGAATTGGCACCCATTCTTAACCATCTGTTTCAGATTTCTTATGAAAGCCAGACTTTTCCGAGAAGCTGAAAAATAGCGAGAATTAAACCGATCTCAAAGAAAGGAAAGAAGTCTTTACCCCAGAACTACAGCCGTATTACACTTCTTCCCATTATGTCCAAAGTGATGGAGAGAGTCATAAATGATGAAATTATCAAATATCTTGAGTTGCAGAGAATTATTAACGACCGTCAGTATGGTTTTCGCTGGCAAAGATCGACAGGAGATCTGCTCGCCTACGTCATTCATGTTTGTTCATCAACGATGGAAAAGCATGAGAAATATAGAGCAATAACCCTCGACATCTCTGAAGCCTTTGATAGAGTTTGGCATGCAGCCTTGTTGAATAAATTTGCTGCATATGGGCTTCCCTTAAAATTGCGGGGTTGGATAAGTATCTTTCTTTCAAGTAGATCAATACAAGTTGTGGTCGACGGTATAACATATAATTGTTCCCAGTTGCAAGCAAGAGTCCCTCAGGGATCCCTTCTTTCGCCAACCTTGTTTCTGTTGCAGATTAACGATCTTCTGTCATAAAGAGAACAAGATCTCGGTTTTGCAGACCATTGTACGCTGGTTTCATCTTTCATTAGTCTGCGGCCCATTGTAGCTGCGGAAACTCAGCGTCAGAGATGTCAACAAATTAATAACTTAAACTTTGACTTACAGAGCAAGACGCAAGTAACTACATTTTCTAGAAAAGTCCCCGTTGAAGAACCTCTTCTAATGAAGCAAGGCCAAAAAATTTCATCCAAAGATTCGATGCACCTTCTCGAAATAACGGTCAACTCCGGGTTTTGCTGGCATGAACATGTATCAGCAATAGCGAAGTCGGCATCAGCTAAACTTAGTTTTCTTTTCAGAGCCAAGCGATACTTCACGTCATTTCAGCTGTTGCTTCTATATAAAGCGCGGATTTGACCTACTTTGGAGTATTGTTCTCATGTATGGGAATCTGCTCCCAAACATTCGTTGCGCGTGTTGGATAGTGTGCAAAAACGGGCTGTGCGCCTCATCGACTACCCGGAGATCACCCGCGATCTCCAACCGCTGGCTCTCAGAAGACAAGTTGCTGACCTTCCTCTGTTTTACAGATACTTCCACGGAAGATGCTCCAAGGAGCTGAAAGTCCTTGCTCCGGGAAAAAACCTGTTTTGCAGCAACACAAGGCTGGCAAGGAGTTCTCATCATATGGCGGTACATTTAACGACCCCTCGAACCTCTCTCTATAAGAATTCCTTTGTTTACAGGGCCGGTAAGCTGTGGAACTCGCTTCCGTCCAACATCTTCCCAATATCCTACAATTTGGCCCTATGCAAGAAGCGAGTAAACAGACACCTCAATTCTTCCTAGGCTCCCACTATGTTGTGAAACAGGTTCGCCTATTCCTGGGAAGCGCGCATAAAAAAAAACTCGCTGAGACATTCTCGTTGAGATAATTGTCTGCAAATTGCAAAAGATTATTTCACAAACTGACGATTTGATTCAATATTCAACTAACGTATCAACTTTGGCAGTTTGTTTTAGCTAAAATACAGCACGCATAAAACTGTCCCAGCGTGCTGAGCATAAAAGATAACCTCAGTAAATGGATCATATTTTAACCGTACCTATCTTGGTTTAAATATGAGTTGATTCGGAATTTTAATATTGAACTATAGGGCAACGTTAAAAAAAATAGTTGGAGTTGCCTTTTCATGTTATGACATATGTTTAAAAAAAATTAGCATAAACATGCCTAAAAATGAAAATTGACGTGGCAGGCGTTGTATACTTTGAAAGCAAAATTTGATAGGGGACAGTGATACGTTTATATCAGGGATTAAACTGTAGAATTAAATAACAGTTCGCCTGAAAGAATTAATTAGTACTAAAATGTATGCATTCTAACCTATAAAATTCAATTCATTGTTTCATCTGAGCAAGCAAGGGTGATAAGAACTGTAATTTAGTTGTTTTCCGTTGAACAGTTTGAACCACTCTTGGATCCTGAAATGGTGGATCAAATTTACGGGAATTTTATTGTCTCAGAACTTCCTTCTGACAGATAGCAATAGCTTTCTGAAAACTACTGTAAAATTTGAGTCGTAAATTCATTTTATTGAGGAAAAGTTTATGATTCATTAGTAAGCAAATATCAAGTTATACTGAGCGCCAACGTTTTATGGTCACGGAGTAAATAAATCTACATAACATTCACTTTTCGGAAGAAAATCAATTTAGTCTGGCAATGTGCGCTAGTTGCAGTTTTTAGTCCCTTCCTATTCAAATTCCTATACGAATGTCAATAAGATTAAAAGATGTACGAATAACGGTTCTTTAATATTTCCTTAAGCCATTAATATATCTCAATAAATACTGCAATATATAGTTTATGAAAGGACGGGTTAATATGTAATAATAAGCCAGGAAGAAATATGGTAAAGTTTATTCAGGAAGCTTGAAAAATAATTTCTAGTTTTGCATTCTGAAAATTCTTACCTCGATCGATAGAAATTCAGTTCGGATATTTATAACACGCTTTCACGTCAAGTTTATCATAGAACACAGAAGTCGTATCCCAATCATTATCAGAAGGAAGATATCCACATAAAATAATGTTCAACTGACTACGATAAAAAACAAGTACTGTGTTTTAAGGAATTTTACTTAATAATTGCGATTCGTTACGCGTTTCACTACACCGTAGCTTCTTCAGACGAATGAATATACAGAAAAATATAAATGAGAATGTAACTATAAATGCTCTTGAGTAATTAAAAGCTTATTGGGTTGCTTCTTCTTAAGTGGTTATTTATGACAGGTATATCCAATAAAATTAAGGAATAGATTGCTCCCCGAAAAGATTCAATAGAGGTGAAGGGCTTAGATCGACTTGTTCATTGATGAGTCTACCTGAGTGTTTGCATTTATTGATTTCTAAAGTTTCCCAAAGATCTACCTTCCAATATTTATTATCTGTATACAAAATTTCAAACTGTGGGTCGAAAGAATGATTATTTTCTAAGAGATGATTCGCGTATTTTGAATCTGATTTTTATTTGAAAAACTGCGTTTATGTTCCGATATTCTAATATTAAAATTTCTATGTGTTCTACCAATGTAGAAATTATCACAGTCATTGCAATTCAATCGATAAACACCTTTTTTACCTGGTTTGGTTTTATTATTTTTATATATTTGCCTAAATTATTATTAGTTTGGGAAGCTATGTTGAAATTATTACTACTTAAGAATGATTTCAGTTTCTCACTTGTAATGCCAACGTAGGTTAAGGTGTTGAATTTTTGTTTCAATTTATCGACAGGGTAAACTTCATTCAATGCGATTCTACTTTGTTTTTATTTAAAATATTATTTATTAGTTTGGGATTATAACCATTATTTTTGGCTACTTGTTTAATCAAATTTAGTTCTTTGTTGAAATTTTCTGGTGATAACGGGATGTTAATCAATCTATGAATAAAACTATTGAGTGCTGACATTTTATGTTGATATGGATGACACGACGAGTTATGTATTATAATATCTGTATGAGACGGCTTATGGTAAATTGCGAAAACATGTTTTCCATTTTCATTCGAAATTGTTTTGTCTAAGAAATTTATCGAATTATTGCTTTCTATTTACGTTGTGAATGCAATTTTTGGATGTAATGAATTTATATGATTTTCGAAAATTTTCAACTGTCTATCTGTTCCTGTGAAGCAAATAATGATATCGTCTACATAGCGATACCAGTATAAACAATATTTACTGAGTGGATGATTCTGAATTAATTTCTGTAAGTTATTCATGAATATTTCTGCTAACAAAGGACTTAACGGATTGCCCATAATCAAGCCGTCTTCAATAGTATAATATTTGTTATTGAAATGGAAATAATTTTGATCTAAACAAATTTGTAATAATGAAAGAATATCTGATTTAATGATAGTATTGAACATGATTCTTTTCTAATAATTCTTCAACTAAGTAATACGTATCTTTCGGAGGAATGTTGGGAAATAGATTCTTAACATCGAAAGAAATGAGTTTGGAATTAGGTGGTATAGTGGTATTTCTGATATTGGCAATAAGTTCGTATGAATTTTGACCGAAAATTTAGATTTAAAATTGCAATGTTTTATTAGCAAGTCGTTGAGGAATTTTGAAAGTTTGAACGAAGGTGCCGTTACATAAGAAACAACAGGTCTAATAGGGTAATTAGGTTTATGAAGTTTTATCAACGAATATAATTCGGGGATTGTGGATTGGAGTTAATGAATTTATATTTTCGTGGTCTGTAATTAATGATTTTGCTGTCGAAATTATGTTTTTAACCACTTTCTGAAATTTTGCGGTAGGATCCTTAGTTGATGTTATATAGTTTCCGGCTGTTAAGACTTCTTCAGTTTTAGAAATATAATCGGTTTTACTAATCGCGATGACGGTGTTACCTTCATCTGCTTTAGTGAATGCTAAATCGTTCTTGGTACTATTTTCACGAATTGTTTTTATTATCTTATAATCGGAATTGCAATGAGGTGATTATTTCGAAAAGTCTTTTTGATGATTTTTGCTGTTTCAACAAAGAACTAAATTTGATTAAACAAATAGCCAAAAATAATGGTTACAATCCCAAACTAATAAATAATATTTTAAATAAAAACAAAGTAGAATCGCATTGAATGAAGTTTACCCTGTCGATAAATTGAAACAAAAATTTAACACCTTATCCTACGTTGGCATTACAAGTGAGAAACTGAAATCATTCTTAAGTAGCAATAATTTCAACATAGCTTTCCAAACTAATAATAATTTTGGCAAATATATAAAAATAATAAAACCAAACCAGGTAAAAACAATAAATCAGGTGTTTATCGATTGAATTGCAATGACTGTGATAATTTCTACATTGGTAGAACACATAGAAATTTTAATATTAGAATATCGGAACATAAACGCAGTTTTTCAAATAAAAATTCAGATTCAAATTATGCGAATCATCTCTTAGAAAATAATCATTCTTTCGACCCACAGTTTGAAATTTTGTATACAGATAATAAATATTGGAAGGTAGATCTTTGGGAAACTATAGAAATCAATAAATACAAACACTCAGGTAGACTCATCAATGAACAAGTCGATTTAAGCCCTTCACCTCTATTGAATCTTTTCGGGGAGCAATCTATTCCTTAATTTTATTGGATATACTTGTCATAAATAACCACTTAAGAAGAAGCAACCCAATAAGCTTTTAATTACTCAAGAACATTTATAGTTATATTCTCATTTATATTTTTCTGTATATTCATTCGTCTGAAGAAGCTACGTGAAACGCGTAACGAATCGCAATTATTAAGTAAAATTCCTTAAAACACAGTACTTGTTTTTTATTATTGATAATGGAATTTTACCAAGTAAAAGCCTCCCAAATTCAAACTGACTATGGATAATCTTTTTGATAGAAGGTCATTGACTTTAACAAGAAAAACACAAGTAATATTAAATGTGCTGACGCCACAGCCATATACGTATTTGAAAGTGTTACTGCAGATCTTTTAAACTAGCCAATTCCAACTGGAACGGAAGTAACAGTGATACGAATTCTAACTATTTCAACAAGTATAAATTCAAGCCATATAAACTTACAGTTTCCCTATTTTCACACACAAATGATCTTTATTATCGACTTCAGTTTTACTTTCAGCTCTAAGGCGAAATCAAAAACAACTTTAATGTTATCGACAAACTTCTTTGATGAAGTTCGAATAATATATTTATTTTGATCTACTTATTTAGAGCTTTACCAATTCTAGTGTAAATAGGAATGACATTTATAAAATAAATGGGAAATAATTGAACAATTAAAGAAAAACCAGTAGGTTTAAATTTCTCTAAATATAATGAGTCAACGAATGTTTCGAGTTTTATCCCATCTTCGAAAACTAGCCAGATACAAAAAGCTTGAAACCTATCAACATATATCACGACAACGGGAATGTAGGAAATCAAAATATGCGCAGCTCATCGGAAAACACATATTGTTGGTTATCCACTCATAGTACTTGATACCTGAATTTATCGATGCGATTGATCAAAAAGAGATTGAGGGGCAAAAAGCGTTTATGACCCGGGAGAAAAATATAACTCTGTATACTTTCGTATCATTTCATCTATTCTCGTGCTGTAGATCTCCGTAGATGACGCGGGTATTAAATTTGTGTTCAAAATTTCAACAACCGTGAGAGTTAATGACAAAATATCTGAATTCTTTCGATATGAATAGAACCATAGAATTATTTTCATTAATTAATATCTCCAAAACGGCGACCGAAACGGAAAAAATTTCTATTCTTCAAACACGTCTGACGAACACTGCAAAAACTTGGAATGGAAGCCTGACCCGTGAAAAACTATCACCCTGTCTACTGTTACAAATGTTTGGCCTGTTCAAGAATGCATATATCTAAAAATATCTCCCGCATCAATTTCAGCTGAAAATTCCGAAAACTGTAGTTTTTATGAAGATGAAAAATTGTTGAAACTTTAACAGCCTGTATCTCGCTAACGAAGCAATTTAATTTTCGACCCATGTTTATATGTACTTTCTTTCTTGATTTCACTCAGGAGAATCACTTCATTTATGGCATCTTATTATAAAACACCCTGTATGTGTCGATCTATATGTTGATAATGGGTATTTGTTTGGTTTGGTGAAATGATTCTGTTAATTTTCCAACGTCAAATCAATAACATTACGAAAATTACGAACAATCAAGTTTTCACAAATTCGAAGTATAAATTAAGTGAATATCAAAAACTAACAAGCTTTCGAAAAATATTTAATACATTGATGTATAAACACTTATATCACTAATGTAATTTACGTTCAAACTTCGTAAATTAGTCTGATGAAGTTGCAACTAAATTTGATCTATCTTAAATTTTAAATAATCAAATTGAATTTCTGCGAAAGAACGAAATTGCCCTATTTTTCGTCTAGAACATCTCTTTGACTTCCTTTATTGGAAAGCAACAAATCATGGCTAGCATATTGCATGTGTCCAATAATTCTCCAATTTCCTCCTATGGTAATCTATTTTGACAGGCACGTCCTGTCTAGTTGTTTGGCTTTCATTTATGCAGACACTGATTGTAAACGCTTTCACATCTGTCTCTTCGGATGACTAGTAGCCAGAAATGATGCAGGTTTCTTTTATTAGTTGGGTCTTCAATGACCTTTGGGACAGGGAAGTATTTTCTGAATTTCCTCCCTGCATATCAGTTTAGTACATTATTGTTCAAATCTCATTTTCAAACTCATATCTATACTTTTAAGAGTTGTAAATATAGAGTTCCCTTTTGAGCATATTCCCTTGTTTTTATCAGCAGTAATGAAAGTCTATATTCAACTATGTATCAAGCTCTATGAGAAACAAGGGTATACCGAGAAGTTCAGCAAGAGGGGGGCAAGCACAAGATTGTAATGAAAATTGAAAATTAGTCGAAAATTAAGCGCGGAAAACTGCGGGGGTTGTGGGAGGGTTGCAGGAGACACATATTAAGTATATATAATATGTTTTTTCAAAACTCTAATTTGCCAATGAACACATTTCGCGCACACGGCAGCAGGCCCGCCGTAAGAGGGCGTGCAATGCACGCGGGCGGCGCATTCAGGGGGGCGGCAAATCAGACAATCATCGACTAAAATTCAGACATTGTCACCTCACAATACTAAAAAGATTATCCTTATAAAAATAATATGATGAACGCGCCCAAATATTTCTTTTATATCGTAGCATTACATAGCGCCATCTATTGAAATTCATGGGAACAAAGTTAATCCGTATCGTGCTCTATGCGAAATAGGGAAATCCCACAGATATCAGGGGAAATCCCCTTAAAACTATATACTCATTTCTTTGTTTTTATTCATTTAACACAAATGCGAAAGTGATGTGAGTAAACAACAAACTTCAATTATTTGGTTATAGCCCTAATGTGAGATCCGAAAACGGTCCAGGGTACTTAAAATCAATAATATTCTGTATATTTTGTGCGAAGTGTGACTATAAAATAATTTAGAAAATTATTTATATTATCCGTCGGCGCAAAAAATCATAATTATGGTAAGTGTCTTTGTTTAATTAATCAACATATGGGCGCATTCATATAAACAGCAGGTATTCATGTAAAATTTAAAGGTTATTTTACTGAAAAACTTAAAGTAAAGATTTATTAAAAAAATTTATTAAAATTAATACAGAGTGTAACAAAAGTAACTTAAGTAACGAAAGGTGGACATTTCATCTAATCAATACGAACAACTTTTACTATGGGGTCAACTCTGAAATCGCGAAAAAAAAATTAGTTATTCCATTACATTTGTGTGCAGTAGGTATGAACATTTTTTTTTCGCAGTAGTATTGTGATTATTATTGTGATTTAAAGGGTATTTTTTCTGTTATACAACTTAAGAGTGAAGATTTATAAAAAATATTAAAATTATACCTATACAGGGTGTAACAAAAGTAACCTAAATCCCGAAAGGGAGTCATTCTACACATAAATACGAACAACTTTTACTATAGGGTCAACGGTGAAATCGCGAAAAAAAATAACTATTCCATACAAAATGTATGGAAAAGCTGATTTTTTTTCGCGATTTCAGTGTTGACCCCCTAGTAAAGGTTGTTCGCAATAATGGGTGGAATGATCGACCCCTTTGGGATTTAAGTTACTTTGTACAACCGTATACTAACCTTTTTCAAAAAAATTCCAGGAACCGCAAAAAAGGAAAAAAATTTCAGGAGCTCAATTTCGACGGCAAAAACGAGAAAAAGATACAGAGAAAAAAAACTAGCGGGATCTCTTGAGAAATTTTTTAGCAAACCAGAAAATAGGGACTCTGAATGTCAAGAGAATGTTGACGTTTCCTGCTAATATCGATGGAAGAAAATTTGCAAACAGTTATTACTCTTGAAATCTTCCTAATGGAGAAAAAATTAACAGAGAATGGCTTGTTTACTCTACGTCAAAAGATTCAGTCTATTGTTTTTGTTGTAAAATATTCAGTAAAACATTAAGTAGTCTGTCATCTCCAAGCGGTTTTTCCGATTGGCAACATCTGTCATCTACCTTAAAACGACACGAAACAAGCATTTCCCATAGCGAAAATTTAAAATGTTGGGTCCAACTAAATCATATGTTAAAAAATAAAATTACTGTAAATCAAATGCAACTGAGACTATTAGAATCTGAAAAAAAAACAATGGTGTGATGTATTGGAAAGGATCATAGCTGTTATAAAATTTTATCTCATCAATGTCTGGCGTTTAGGGCTCGTCCAAAATATTATATGAGCATGATAATGGTAATTTTCTCAAAGCAATAGAAATGATAGCATCCTTTGATTCAGTTATGCGGGAACATATTCACAGAATTCAAGCCTCGAAATTCGATTTAACTCGCATGACTCACTATTTAGGAGATCAGATTCAGAATGAAAGCATTGATTTACTCGGCACGACCATAAAAATTATATCCTGAACAAAGTCAGAGAATCAAAATATTTCTCTATCATATTAGATTGCACACCAGATGTAAGTCACACAGAACAAATTACAGTTATACTAAGGTATGTTGTTTTAAACAGTGAAACTAAAAATGTTACAATATGCGAAAGTTTTATTGGCATCTGTCCGATAACCAGCTCCACAGGTGAAGGACTATTAAATTTTGTTTTAGATTTATTTTCGCAATTAAACCTTGATATTAAAACTTACGTGGCCAAGGTTATGACAATGGTTCTAATATGCGTGGAAAACACAATGATTACAAAAAAATATTGGAAATGAATAATCGTGCATTTTACGTTCCATGCTCGGCGCATAGTCTCAATTTGGTCGTAAACGATGCGGCAAATATAACGCACGACACGGTCAACTTTTTTAACTTAATTCAAGAAATTTACGTTTTCTTTTCGTCTTCTACCAAAAAGTGGTCCATAATTTGCAAGCATTTACCTGATTTAAAACTAAAGGCATTAAGTGCCACGCGATGGTCTAGCAGAATCGATGCAGTCAAACCTTTACGGTATACCTCGAAAAATTATTTGACGCTTTACTTGAAATATCAGATAACAATTCGTCGGAATGGGATTGTACAACAACTCACAAAGCACATTCGCTTGCTTTGAATATTCAAAATTATAGATTTATTTGCTTAGTTGTAATTTGGTTTGATATTTTAAACGAAATTAATGCTATTAGCAAAATGATGCAAAACCCACAATAAATACTCAAATCTGCATAAATTTGTTAAAAAATTGATTCATAAATTCACCGAATATCGCACAGATGAGCAATTCGAAAGGGTGTTAGAAGAAGCTACCACTGTGGCTCGGGAACTTAATGTAGATGTAGATTTTCCGCCTATAGGTACCGTTCGTCCACGAAGAAAACCAACTCAATTTCAGTATGAACAGAGTGATGAAGTCTTACTAGACCCTAAAACAAAATACAAGGTAGATGTTTTTTTTAGGATCCTGGACCAAACCTTAACTTCTTTAAAACGTAGATTCGATGAGTTGGAAACTTTTACCGACGTTTTGGCTTTTTCACCAATAATAACTTGTTTAGTTACTCCAAAGATGATTTAATGAAACATTGTAAAGATTTGAATGTGAAGCTAAAAGATAGTTCAAGTAGTGACGCAGATATTGACGGTATAGATATGTTTAATGAAATCAATGCTTTAGAGTTGCATTTAACTGAAAACCAGTCTAATGATCCACAAACCCTATTGCAATACATTTTTGCTAATGAATTAATGTCAACATTTCCGAATACAGCAATAGCGCTAAGGATACTACTTACATTGCCGGTTTCAGTTGCATCTGGTGAAAGGTCATTTTCAAAGTTAAAATAATAAAAACTATTTGAGATCAACTATGCACCAGCAAAGACTAAGTAGTTTAGCAATAATTTCAATTGAACATGAGATTCTAAATAGACTAGACACCAAAAAATTATAGCTGATTTTGCCAACATGAAGGCAAGAAAGGTGCAGTTTCTGTAAAATACCTATTAATACCTATACCTACCTACATAATATGTATAAACTGCACCTTTCTTGCCTTCATTTTTCATTTAATGTCGTATTAGTGTATCTATCTTGTATAAAATAACCTAATATAACATAGTTTTTCACTGTACAGCATTTTTTTCACATTTTTATAAACACCTAGGTTTTGTAGTTAGATAGGGGCGGCACGATAGGAATTGCACACCGGCGTTCAAACCGCTAGCGGCGGGCCTGTTAGTTATTATGAAGTTACAATAGTAATAACTTCCTCGGGTTAGCTGATAATTTTTCTAACACTTTGTGTTCAATAATTTTCCTATTCGCTTTAAAGAATTTTCAGTGTACACTCATTAAGTATAACGCAATCACTTTGCTCACTCATAGTGCTTCTTAGCCATGTCTTAACTCTCCTTAGTGTACTTAAAGACCGTTCTATAGAAGCAGTAGTTGACGGCAAAGGTATCAACTTTTATAGGGCGTGCCTGATTGATGGATAGAAAATATCAGTTTCCTTCAAAATGTCAATTACTTCGAGCTCCTTCAAGTTGTTCTCATTCATATTCTTGTCACTCCACAAATTAAACCACAGATCCAATTCTTCGACGACATTTGATAAATGGTAGAACTTTATGAAACATTTCGCTATCTGTTGAACTTCCGTGATGCTCATTTTTAGCATATGATATGGATCGAGTTTGTTAGTGCAAAAGCAGGGTTGTTGTCTTCAGAAAATTGTATATTGACTGAAGTTTTTATTGAGTCAAGGTAAGGTATGATGAGTGACCGCCTCCAGTACTCGTTGTCTGTCTGCGATGGGGGTTACTTCTGTGTTGTTGTAATTGTGCCTGACGCGGTACAGACATTTCAATGATTACCGCTTCAGCAATGGTTTGAGCATTTTCAAGCAATTCTTTAGATATCCTTTCAACATCTTCGCGATTCTTTCGAATGGCAGCCAAGGTTTGAAGATTTGTTTTATATTGTTTCTTACCATGATGAGGTCAATAGATTTCGCTTGAAGAGCATTTGATACAGAATATTTCGCAATTATCACAGATGCTACAACACATGACGACTTTGTTAAAGCCGCATGAAGTTGGTAAGCAGATTTTCTTGTCCTACAGTTTCCAACTACAGATCAGTTTTCTGAAGATTTAACAACTTCTGGGAAATGTTGAGAGAATTTTCTTATGCTCTTATATTTCTCAGACCATCTTGTCTCGTACATCGAGACTATCTTGTAGAAGAAGAAAAACCAAGTGTTTTTACAATCTTGTGAGAATCAAAGTCACCTCTTTCAGTGACTACGTCGATTCTACGGAAAAATAACAGTGTGATCAGTCATAATATTCTTCTTGTAAGATTTTTGGTTTCATTCTTCTATTTTGCAACTAATTTGCACAATTATCACACACAAAGATTTTGCATACAGATCAGAAAGGTTTCGTCATTGTGTTGCGTTTGTAGAAGCAGAAAGAACAGTAATACATTTGCTCATCGTCGTGAATCAGTACAGCTTTTCTTCAGTGGGATAAATCAAATTAAATAGTTACTGATATGATTGGGAAGCCTTTTGGTTGTATTCCAACATCTAGGTGCTTGTTTCTGTCCATATAAGCTCTTATTCAAACGACATACTTTATTGTTACCGTCTTCGAAGCCTTTCGGTTGTTTCATGAAAACTTCTTCTTCAAGTTCTCCATATAAAACGACAGTAGCAACATCAAATTGTGATAACTCCATTTTTCCATATGCAGCAATACTCAATAAAGCTCTTATTGTTCCTGACTTCGGTACAGGACTGAATGTCCGACTATAATCTTCTCCCTCCTTCTGAGAAAAAACCTTTTATTAAAAGTCTCGCTTCAAACTTGTCGATATTGCCATCTCTATTAGTTTTCGCTTTATAAAACCACTTACATGAAATTCTTTTCTTCCCTTCAGGTTAGGTTAGTGTCGATAGATTAGGTGCCGAGCCTTTGCGACCTGGCGATTCCCTGAAGAAACTTATAGTATCCTTGATTGTTGCTATTGTGTTTATAATCTCCGGTATTTTGTTAGTATTATTCACTACGAGATTCAATCTGTGGCTTGAGCAGTGGATAAACAATGATCGAGAATACTTTCTCCAGAGAAGTGTCTGGACTCCGCTCTCCTTGCCAGCCGTTTTAGAACAGCCATCGAAACCAAGTCCGACACAATCTTCCTTCGGAAGATTTTGGTTGACGATGAAGTTGTCAAATGCTTCTGATATCGACGAGACATAGTGACTTTTCAGTTCTACGAAACCCATAAATTCTTCACGGATTATCTTTTGGATATCATCATAAAATCGCAAATCGATAGAAAGCTGCTCTTTTCCAGCTATATCTGCTGTTTCATCAGCCATGATAGTGAAAGCTCTTGCTCGTTTCACATCCATAATAATACTATCTTTGATTACCTCACCGATTAAGAATATCAATTCGTTTTGGATTTTGGGTGATATATAAGAGGCATTTTTACGACACTTCTCTAAATGATATTCCAATGTCTCGTCACCACTATCAATTCTTAAATGTAGAAGATCGAAGAAAACTCCTTCATCCCCTTTTTTGCCCCTAAGAGGTGTATCGTGGGTACCGCAAAATAGTATGCAATAAATAATTGACGAAAAAATTTTTCTATTTTCTTCAACTATTTTCTGGTAGGAATTTTGCATTTGAATATCAACAGGAACGTTTTCAAGGAAAGCCTTCGCTGAAGCGGTTGAAATTTTGTGGTACTGACTATCAAGATGTTTTCGACAGTCTTCATGAATCTCTTTGAACTTCAAATGCAGTTTTACTATGAAGGATCCCAAGCCTCCCATTACAGTTCTCCAAACTGAAGGAAACAACATACAGTGTTTGCAGAGAGCACCCTTCAGGCGACTTGAATAAACTAGCCAAGGTGCATATTGATCTGATCACGAATTGTTGAATTTTCTTTTCAAACTAGTCACATCACTAGCAAAATCATAATTTCTTGGTGGAATCCAATGGTTTTGCAACAACTTTTTTCTCATTTCTGTTGTTAGCTCAGATCTTTCTCAACATAAAAGCCAATGTCACTTTCAAAAAAGTTTTCTTGTATCTTTAGTCGTGATGAACTCTAATCATCCGCCTGTGATGAATTCGGGAGTACAATTTGATTGATTTGGTCATTATCTCTATCATTTCC
The DNA here is from genome assembly GCA_013387265.2 of Cryptolaemus montrouzieri. Taxonomy (NCBI): domain Eukaryota; kingdom Metazoa; phylum Arthropoda; class Insecta; order Coleoptera; family Coccinellidae; genus Cryptolaemus; species Cryptolaemus montrouzieri. The sequence continues at coordinate 72,406,690 of JABFTP020000001.1, read as the reverse complement.
ATCTCACTTTCGTTTCATAGGGTTCACTATCGAAAGAAAAATTGAGTTTAGAAAGCAACGATATTTTTCAAAAAAATTTTTCTGATAAAAACTAATCTTATTTTTTCAGCAGCCCAGTGATTATAAAAAAGATAGATGAAGATAAACAAAAATATGCATGTAACTAGTTCAAGTAAAGCCTTATACATTATAAAAACTGTGTTGACGATGAAATTCATATCGGGCATTTTTTAATCCAACTCCCATTCGAGAAAAAGAGATATTTTACTTATATTTCCTTACGTATGAAACATTTAAAAACTGATATTTTTACAAAATGAAGTAAAGCTCATTAATCTCCTTTTTTGAAATGAGAAACTGGCTTAATTCGACGAATTTATGAGTATGTACCAGATGTTGAAGAAACCCATGATGATAACACAAGCTTAATAAATGTTCGTGGAATTCTGACTTTCGATTTTATTGTCTCTACTTACTTACTTAACTTTGAACCGTTCATTCTGATTTGTTCGGAAAACCTAGTTCATTGTGCCAGGGTAGTCCAGAGGTGGGCAGCTGCCCCACTCTGCCCCTCGCTGCGTACGCCCTTGATGAGAAATTCGAATGAAATATGTTGTGTTGAATTCCTAAATGAAACGATAGTCTTTCTAACTTAACTGTTGAATCTCACTCCTGATATAATATATTAAGTTCATTCTATTATCTTGAATACGTAACTTACATTTCTTCGGGCGTTAATAATATATCTTTCGAACTTGTGCGTTATTACTCAAAACACGTTTCGCTCCAATATTCAGTTTGGTTGCTAATAATAATCTCGAATTTACTCACATGTGATGAAAACTCTCTAATTTCCGAACATTATGTGGAATGAATCAGAGTTCTTCTTTTATTTTTTTATGATTTATGATTTTATGCACATTATTTAAGCACATATAATGAAATGCTTGCATCTTTTACACATATTAGCTTTTATTATCGGTTTTGCGCTTGTTTGATATCTAGAGATTCTATCTTTGCCAACTTTTGAGTAGTGGGTACCTTTATAAAAAACTGGAGAGGCATCGTTTAAGTATTGATGAAATAAACAAAGCGGTTGAGATGATTGACTGTGAGGCAACACAAGTAGAAGTAGCACAAACATTAGGTACTAGACAAAGCGTTACTTGAAATTTCATGAACTGTTGGCAATAGGTTGCATGAAGTTCATATTCACTCCAAAAGGCCTTGAATATGTCAGATTTAACAAGAGTAAAATAAGCAACTCGATTAGAATGGGCAAAAAATTATGTGGTATAGGGTCTAGAAGACTGCTCTAATGAATTATCATCAGATGAATCTCTGATTGGACTACACTTAAATTATAGACAAATGCGTCTGTTGTCCAGAATGAATTCAAAAATTATCACACATTTGTGTTGGGAATCAAAAAAAGAGCTTTCCAATGAGGTATCACTCGACCTATCTCCTCTATTCAAAAAATTGAGTTTCGTGCACCCCTGCTTAGGGGGTTGATGTAAAATGAAATCACCGTATTTAAAAAGATGTACCGTTTCAGACAAAATTGGCCTGTTTCTGGTTTTCGTCAAGAAATGAATACTTTAGCAGTTACTGAGTCTCTTCATTTTAGTTGCCCCACCCGGTGTAATGTGACTTTTAGGTCTTGACCAGAGTCTCAGCATAGTGAAGTTTGATTAACTTAAGTAGTTTTGTGCTTTTCCTGACATAATTATCATATAAAGCTTTCAGCCCTTTCTATTAGTATCAAGGTCTTATATTTTATTTTATTTGTAAAAAATTGACTCATTAAACTCATTAAACTGATTCTTCTCAACTCTGAGTTTTGACCTTATAACTTAGGGTTACTTACAAAAAGCTTCATAGTTTTCAATTAACTGAGATATCTGGCTACTTATTGAATACTCACCCATCTTTTCCGATATGAGCTCATTAAGATTGATCTCTGGTTAGTCACCAGAGTATTACATTACATTAAAAGATGTCTTGGAGTGGAGAATAGTTTTTATAGTCACGATCTAAATTCTTTCCAGCTACCATACAACAAGATATACACACAACCAAATTTATATTGAATCACTCGGTATTTCACATTATGATTGTTTTTAATCATGGGTGTTTGACTACTTGTGAAGTTTTTTGTTGTAAAAAAACTGGATAGTATGATATGAAATGTTGAATTATTACAACATGTTCGGGTTATTGTACTCACTCGTCACTGATATTTGAAACTGTAGATTTCAAAATTTAAAAAGCCTATAATCATGATTGAAAATGCCTTACGTTGGATTATCCGATGTGCAGAGGGGTCGATTAATTGGTCTCATTGAAGAAGGGGTGACACAGAGAGATGTAGTGGCCAAAATGGGGGTATCACAGGGGGTGATTTCAGAAACCTACGCCAGATACGTGAAGCTACAATCTCTGCAAAATGGGGCTAGAAGAAGTTGAAGGAAGATCACTTCTGAAGAACAAGGCAGATTTTTGTGGCAAATTGCAAGAAGAAACCCTAGTGCGTCGCACCTCATACTCCAAAGATAATTTTTGGAAGGCAACAGGCAACAGGCATCAGTGTATCAGACGAAATAATACGTCAAAGACTTCGTCCAAGGGGTTTATAGCAGCAGAAGGCCCTTAAGAGTTCCAGAGCTAACCAGAGAACAAAAATTTACACACTTAATTGGTGTATTGAGTACCAAAATTGGAATATTGAGAATTGGCGAAATGTTTTTTTCTCGGATGAGACCAACATCAGATTCGGGTTTTAAGGGGTCGTGGAGACAAGCTAGACTCCGAGCAGCAAGACAAATTCCGAAATACTAAGGAGGTAGTCTGATGTTTTGGGGTGGCATTATCTGGGAGGCAAAAGGAATTTGATTTCGCTTCTTGCGAGTGTAACGGCTAGAAATTACGTGGACCTAGTGCTGGAGCCCATAGTTAGATTATGGCGAGCTGCCCACGGTGAGAATTTCACTTTTGTGCAAGTGAAATTCTCACCGTGGGCACCACGGATTCCTCCACCGCATACCAGCAACCTTGCGCGACATTATCTTGAAACTAGGGAAATCGCGATTTTGGACTGGCCAGCTCGCTCTCCAAATCTAAATCCTATTGAACATTTATGGGACAATCTCAAAAGCAAAATTAGATCGCGCCAGATAATCCACAAAAGTTCATCCAAGCCGCCACAGAAGAGTGGCAGAATATCAGAGGAGGTCGAAAACCTAATCCAAATCATTGCTACTGAAGCTACTAAAATCTAACCTATTCCGTGAGAAAACGATTATCTATTTTTTTACTACATGCGGAAAGAGTCTCTCATTTTATTTTATTTGTTCCTTTCTTAAAATAAACCTTAATTTCTTTTTTCAATTGAGATATCTCATAAAGAATCAATTCTAACTATCCTCCGAAATTTCCAAAATCCCTGAGATAATATCGGGTGATTCCATATAAATTTTGTTGTGTGTATGTGTACAATACAATTTCTGAATTCGATATCGTCTCAATATCGCCTTCGTTCTGTATTGGACATTCCAATGAGACTTTCATGAATCACTGAACATAAATCTAAGTGGGCATTTTCATTAAATGCTATTTTTCTGTCTGCTCTCTACTCATTATAAATTCAAATGAGGATTAGCGATGCTCATCAGAGAGAAGGGACCTAATACCAGTCGAATTGTCCACATTTTTTTCCACGTTTCAGAATGATCATTTGAAAAATGCGCTACATTAGAATTCACTTTAAATTCTGACTTAATCGCCTTTTAATTTGATTCTTTGTCACGGCTCTGAACCAAGACAACCAGATAAGCTTCCTGTTTTAGCTCGAAGAATCTATACGAAGAGGCTAATTCCCTGTCGAAGACTAGATATTTGTTTGTCGTTGTTAGAATCAGAAAAACCTAAATTAAATCCGAAGTGAAAGCTTTTTACATTGATTAGTTGCGACACTGAGGTATTGGAATCAAAACTACATGTTATATACCGGATGCAGCAACTAAAACGTTTCTGGGCAAGAGCAGAAACAAGTCAATCTTTGTCTGAAGGAAACATCTTTTAACACACGGTGATTTTATTTTACATCAACCCCCTAAGCAGGGGTGCAAAAAACTCAATTTTTTTAATAGGGAAGTAGGGTCGACTGATACCTCATTGAAAAGTTCTATTGATTCTCAACACAAATGTGTAATAATTTTTGAGTTTTGACATATTCGAGAGAAGATACAGGGTGATTCGTCAAAAGACGAGTTATTTTCAGTGATTGCAAAATCTGTCGATTTCGAATTTTAGTTAGTTAGTTTGAGTAATAATTCGCTAGAAAGGATTTAGAATTTGTAGAATATTGTAGACATAATTTTTGCTTCATGCATTGTGATGAAGATGATAAAGGATTTAATAGAGAGCGATACATTGTTTGTGGGGTCTGCTGATTTTGGATGGTGATTCAGAACACGTTTGTTTGGTTTTCAAATAATTCATTCATAGAATTTCCTATACGTTGGTGAGTTGGGAAAAATTGAAAGAACAATTCAATTTATTATACCTGATACATTATATGGTATCAATCAAGCAAATGTTTAAAGTGTTCGCCGCCAACTTCCAAACAAAAATACAGATTTTTCTTGAAATGTTCCCAGATATTACGTAACATTTCACGGGTTATACGATTACACTCGACTACAACCCATTGTCGCAAGTCCTCCAAATCTGCTGAATCAGTTTTATAAATTTGAATCTTCAAGTGTCCCCATAAAAGAAAATCCAATGGTGACAAGTCGGGAGAACGTGGGGGCCATTCTGTAAAGCTTCTTCTTCCGATCCATCGATCAGGAAATTCTCGATCTAGATATTGACGCACAGGAAGTGCAAAATGCGACTCCTGATGAAACACATAATCCTATTCTAAATAGCTAGGATCATTTTCCAAAATTTCAGTTATGGCTGGATTGATTAGTACTTCAAGTAGTTGAAGACATTTCTCCCGTCAGATTTCCTGGTAAGAAGAATGGCCCAATAAGACGATTTCCATAGATGCCAACCCGACAATTCAATTTGTCAGGATATTGGGTATGTACTCCACAAAAGATTCTGGGATTAGAGTCCGACCAGAACCGGCAGTTCACTTTCCAATTTTCTTGTACTTGTAAAGGGATCAATCACTACTTGTCCAAGCAACGCAGTTTCCATTCGTCATTTCGTATGGGTCTTTGGACATACTCTCTTTTCCTATTCTGAACAGAGCCAGTTTCTCTAAACTTTTCCACTCCAAAATGCCCTTACATGTTTGTCATCACGGCGTTCATTGAAAATAGCAGCTGCCCTATTTGCACAAGTATTATTGCTGAAAAATTCCAATAATTTCTATTCTTTCAGCTATTCAATAAACCATTATATTGGTATGGATGCAACCCGTGAGTGTGAAAAGCAGCTAGATAAATAAACAAACTGATTCGAATTTCATTCATCAGACACAAGCAATCTGGAAAAAACAAAAACTGAAGCATTTGTTGTTGAGAAATCTGCATTATACCTGTGTGATTTCGGATGAATATTTTTCTGTAACTGGAACTCTACTTGAGTTCGTTTCATTTCAACCTTGTATACCATGCTGTTAGAGGCTTTTCACATAGTGGTTATCTTCACATGTATGCGCTCCATCAGTCCACCGATAGGAAACATTTTTCGCGATTCAACCGATGACACGTGTATTAAAAAAAATATGTTTAAGCAGTGGTTCTTCCACTACATCCCCTCAGATGAAGAGTCAACCCCTCAAATCTTCGATTTGATTAGTTAGACCAAGTTTTAGCTCTTTGGATGAGTATTTAGAATTATCTGATTACAGTGAACGAACTCTCAATTCCGATTACATCATCGCTTCTTTGTGAAGAGGCTCTTATACTGTGTATCAATCTCTCCATGATCCACCCTGTATCCTCATTGAAGTGTAATCGGAATTGAGAATTCGTTCACTGTAATCAGATAATTCTAGATACTTATCCAAAGAGCTATAACTTGGTCTAACTAATCAAATCGAAGATTTGAGGGGTTGACTCTTCATCTGAGGGGATGTAGTGGAAGAACCACTGCTTACACATATTTTTCCCCGAAATACAAGAGTATTTCGGTGAATATTCATTTGTAATCGACTGATTTTGCAATAACTGAAAATAACTCGTCTTTTGACGAACCAGCCTGTATCTTCTTCCGAATATGTCGAAACTCAAAAATTATTACACTTTTGTGCTAAGAATCAAAGGAGCTTTCCAATGAGGTATCACTCGACCCATCTTCTTCATTCAAAAAATTGAGTTTTGTGCACCCCTGTTTAGGGGGTTGATGTAAAATAAAATCACCGTGTATTAAAAGATGTCTCCCTTCATAGAAAAAAATGATCTGTTTCTGAGTTTTGTCCAGAAATGAATAGTTATTGAGTCTTTTTTGTTTTAGTTGCCCCACCCGGTATACAGGGTTTTTTCAAGAGATAGCCTACACAGTTCATAACGGACTACAAAATTGAAATTATTTTCGACTATACAGGATGCATCGTAAATGTGTAACACATCATTATTATTTTATGGAATACCATAATTTCGTAGCGCATTTTTGGATAGTATGTGGAAATCAAAATGAAGTTTATTATAATTTCCTATAGCTAAGACTTGCTGTTTCGAGTTATTTTGGAATTATTAATCTAGTTCAATATCACGTACACGATTCATATTTTACAGATAATTTTTGACCAAATAATCTAGATATATTTTTGGCCACATTTACTATGAATCAATTATAAGCAGCGTATGTCAAATATAAAAAATTTAATTAAAATTTTGAAATAGTAATAACATTCTTCGTTTAAATAATATATCTTACTTTTTTATTGTGATTTAAACAGTTTAATGATTTTCTCTACTTATCAATGGTTTTCTTTTGATGAATAATTTTTCTTGTAATTTAAATACAATGTTATTAATTCTTTGAAGTTAAAATATTTTAATCAAACTAGCAGATATCAAGAAGAAACAAGATGACAGTGAAAAATTATTTTAAAGGTCTGAACTATTTAGAATTTAACAATAGAGAGAGAAAGTAGCGGACTGGAACCTTTGGTGTTTTATCACACACTGTTCACCCCTTCACTCAAAACTCGACGCGCGTTTTGCCAACTAAATTGGCATCATCAGGAGATGATAGTACACTAAATCATATTCTACATGGTTCCATAATTTATACTTAATCTGACCTTGCCACTAAAAGCTCTTGACGAACCATTGTCCTAATTGGTCGAACGTGCCATTAGTGGACGTGACTAACCAAACAAACTGTAGAGTATAATGAACGGAATCGGACCTTTGTCTTTATTTAGTTGATGTTTGCATTTTATTCTATCGATACTATCAAAAACATTTACTGTATTTGAGTTTTTATATTTTTTATCAATTTTACATTAGCAGCTCTATTAAATGGTCTCAATCAGAATCACGAAGGGCAGAGCTAGAATTCTCTGAATGTTCATATTTCAAATATGCTTCATGTTGTTCTAATCTGGCTTTAATTGATATTTTAGTTTATCCCATGTTTCATTGTTGAATTTGATTTATTGGCCAATTCTGTGATAATATTTTGAAATATTGTTTCTGATCCTTTGGGGTATCGCTGATCGATAGGTAGAGAAACGAATCCTATTTTTTGCTCTTCAGATCGAAAAAGAGTAGCATTCGATTATTTTTCCCCGCGTGGGTCTAATTATTAACTTATCGACTAAACTATCTTTATAACTATTCAAAGTAGTCACATTCCTCATGAGAGCTTTTTCTTTCTGGAATCCTTCTCGATTTAGAGGAAAACTAATTAGTTTGTGAATTAGTAAACTTTTTTTGTTGTTGACGATGGAATGAGATGTAAGAGTTGTACCAACTCGTGGCATTACTCTTTCTGTCAGCATTGAATTTTAAGGATTTAATAAATGTATTCAAGATAGCTAACCGGCTACCTTTCTCTACTTCATATGACAATTCAATCGGATAGTAATAACATTTTGACTTCTCAAAGAAATTTTCCATGTTGGCTCTCTTAGTATTTGTTATTTTTGATACCAAGAAAATCAACTAAGAAAATTTCCTTGGGAAGTTCAATGATTATCACTGAACACTTTTTAGTGTGTTTATTTAATGAAATGCAAACATCCTCTAAACAAGGGCAATGGTCCGATTCCGTTCAGTGAAAACTACAGTTTGTTAGATTCGACACATCCACTAATAAAACGTTCGAACAATAAGGACGTTAAAAGCGTCAAGTGATAGGGATATATTGAGTATAAATGATAGAGCCATGTAGTATTAGGTTTAATGTACATCATCATTTGATGCTTACTTAGTTAGCTAGACGCGCGACGAGATTAATAGAAAAAATTTTCAATGAATATAAACTTTAGGCATTCATTTCTACAGCTTGAAACTCGCTGCTTCTCTTTGAATTTCACATTATGCTAAAGAAACATTGAGCTGAGCTTGCATCTGAATTTAATATGCCACCGTGAAGATTTCTTAGCTTTATCAATTCATTGACTCGAACTTCAAACATTATTTTCTCATCAGAAACTTCCCTATGATTTGTACTTAGATTCATACAATATAAAGTTGAATTTCGAATATGATCAATCTGGAAGAGATATTACCTCTTCAATGGTAATCTTCACGTCATATGAAATTTCTCTAGTGCACTCCAAAATGTATTACAGCAATACAAATAGTCCTTGATGCTAACAGGGTATGGGTCAACCTAGGCGTTTTGTTAATTAAGGATTACTAATACAGCTTGTAACGTTTGATCACTTGCGGCGGGGTTATAATAGGCAAACCGCAATACTACACTAACGAAACGCACGGCTTTGGATTAATTAGTTTATTGCCTTAACCCTGAAACTCAGCTTCAACTACACGATTCGAGTAATTAGTCAAAGGACTCAGATAATAAGAAAAATACACTTGGAACTCAATATTTGCATAACAAATTTTTGTATTTCCTCAAGATTTATACAATTGATTCAAATTGTTGAAAACTGAATTTGCGAATTTGCGAATTCGCATTCTGCAAACACAAAGATAATTCCCTGCTCTTAGAATTCCGTATCTATTCTATCCGGCTGTCAGTCTGTTAAGACTCTTGTCAATTTTTCTTGACAATTTCAATTGATACCGATTATTCAATTTAGCAAACTCTTGTAGCTGTGAAGAAATTCTAAGTCGATGTAGTGAAAAAGATACTGTCGTTAATGTTGCATTTTGCGGTTTATTTCAACATTCGCAAAAGAATCAAAAACTATAGGGTACTTCTGTAAACGTAAAGACATGAAATTTATAACGAGAAGCAAAACTGTAAATGAAAAAATTTAATTTTTAAAGGAAATATGGATCAAATTTTATAAGTAAGGTTTATCGATTATCTTTATGAATCAATAATCTATCTATCTATCTATCTATTACTAGAAAATTGTTTTGGAAATAATAAAATCATGAAAAACATCAAAAAAACAGAACAAGTTATTGAGCATCCATTAATTGAATGTCGTTTTTGAAAAGAAAAATGTTTATTTTCAATTTTGACTCATTATTCAAAAGAATAAAAGCATTCTAAATTAACTGCCTATAAATTGTTTCTGCAATATAAAACATTCAATTAGTTTTCTGTTAAATTCTGTTCAGGTCCGATCTGAATGTTGTTACTGAAAGTCTAGACATTCATCCTGTCAGAAACGACAACTTTCCACCGTTTTAAAATTGCGAGGGACTAGACGGGCGGAAATGAGGCCGGAAAATGAGTGATTGGTGTGTTTGTGTATGTCGACAAGTTTCGCCAAATGGGCGGACCGGGGCGGCAGCGCTAATGACTGCATGGACCGAGGGTGGATAGGACAAGACAATAAACTAATTAGTTCCTTGTTGCTGTGTTTCTATCGTTCTTCAAAAGTTTTCTGTTTACAGAAAGCGGCAACGAGTTTCCATGAAATTCGTGATTTCATATTGTTTCAAATCACTTGTCGAATGTAATCGACGATAATGAAAATAATTTCGTTTGAAATTATGAGTGTTTATAGTTTGAAAGCACAGAGTTAAGTAAGTGAAAAGTACTGCGGAAGCAAATTGATATTTATACTGAAACTACTAACCAGTCCGCCTTCGTACAGTTGCAATGTAAATACTTAAGTGCACATTTCAATTCTATGTACAAAATTTCTCCGCGTGTTATTGAGATCATTGGGAGTAATATTATGGAATACATATCAAATTCTTTACATCATGTGACATCTCATGAGATAATTCAAATACACCACCTGTATTTGACTATAAAGAAATGACAATTCCCTTATTGAAATGTTTTTCATTTCCTATACAACAAATATAGGAGAAAACCTTTACCTTTCATTTATTTACAAAATGGTCTATGAATTCACAAAATGTATACGAAATAATTAAGGAATTATTATTATCTCAATTCGATGTGAACATTTTGGTATTCCGAGTGATAATAAATATAATGCTCCAAATGTACAGGCGCTCACAACTTCAAGGATTGGAAATCGAAAAATCCCAGGTGCATTAATTGTCAGGAGAGTAACGAAAAATATGGTACGAAGCTCAATCTTGATCACGAAACCATGGCAGAGGAGTGTGGATTATAGGTATAGTCGTGAGGTGGAGCAGCTCAGGGACAGAACAAACTACATGGTCGTCGATATCTTGAAGAATGGGGGATGAGTACATCAGTGAATGTGAGGAGAACTTAGTGATTGTGAGGAGAACTTAGTGATTGTTGAGAACCAGATTACTTCTGACTTCCCTGAGTTGAATGCAGCTTTGGGTGAGAGTAGTGAACATAGTTTTATAATTTTCCATCTGCATATAACAAGTCTAAGTAAAAATTTAAATCAGTTAAATGTTCTTTTGAGACAGATTGACTGCTCCTTTGACTGTATGATTCTAACAGAAACCTAGCAAATTGCAAATATAAGTTTGTATGTAATGCCTGAATACAATTTAGTGTATAACTATGGAACTATAAATCAGAATGATGGTGATGTAATGTATGTCAAAAACACTTTATCACATGTGTTTTCTGTTCAGAATTTAAATAACCATATGAAAATTGGGTTAACTATAGCGAGAATATTTGAATGTCATGTCAGTAAATGGGTATGTCTCGTTTATAAATAGACCCGACAGTGGTACCTGTCTTGACCATATTTTTGTGAAGACAGAGCTAGAATATTCTTGCTTCAGTTTGATTGTTCATGAGGTTGACATCACAGATCATTTTCCAGTCATTTTGAAATATGTGCCGTCTGAGATAATTAACATGAACAATAGCAAAAAAAAATTTTTCGTAAATTCATAAATTATGACGAACTGAATAACAACTTGAAACTGTTGACTTGGAAGTAAATTAAATAGTACAAAATGACTGCAGCGAAGAAATCTAAAACATATCATTTTAATAAACATTGGGAAGAAGAATTTTTCCTTTGTGTGGTGAAGGATCATTGCATTTGTCTTATTTGTCGTGCGTCAGTTGATATACCTAAGCGTGGTAACTTAGAGAGGCATCATAAAACGGTTCATAAAAACTATGAAGAGGATTTTCCGCCACAGAGTGAATTAAGAGAACGAAAAGTACGTGAAAAAAACAAACCATGTTCCCAAGACCAGCCAAACAATCAAAAGCTGCTACGATCGCGTCATTTAAAATATCTCATATATTGGCGAAACACAAGAAACCATTCGAAGATGGATCGGTTGTGAAGGAGGCATTTATTGAAGCGGGTGAGACTTTATTTGGAGATTTCAAAAATAAAACAGAAATCATGTCTGCTATTAGAGAACTTCAGTTATCTCTTCCGACTGTCACAAGGCGTACTAAAGTCATGAGTCAGGACATAGCAGATAAACTAAAACATGATATCATGTAATGTACATACTTTTCTTTACAGTTCGACGAATCCACCAATATGTCAGACACTGCCCAGCTGTATATATTTATTCGGATTATATTCAATGACATGTTGGCTAAGGAAGAATTGTTGACAATCATTCCTCTGAAGGAAAGACTTGTGTCGATATATATATATATATATATATATATATATATATATATATATATATATATATATATATATATATATATATATATATATATATATATATATATATATATATATATATATATATATTTTCTTCAATTTAGGAAACAAAAACGGTTTTGTGGCATTGTGTCGAGCTAATGAAGATTTCCTTCATTTTTTCATTCCATTGCATTATACATCAACAAGTTTTTAGTTCAAAAGTTTTAAACACGGATAAAATTATGGGCATTACAACAGAAATTGTGAATTCCATCCGTGCACGTAGCTTGCAACGGTGGCTCTTTGAATTGCAGTTGGAAGATAGGGAGCCAGCTGAACACAATGATTCAGTTCTTCACACTTCACATTTTAAGAAAATTCCTAAAAAGGTTTCAAGAATTATTGCCCGAAATAACAGCTTTTCTAGACGAAGGAAGTGATGATAGTCAGATGTTGAAACACGAAAAATGGCTGACTAATTTGGCATTTTTGACTGACATCACAATGCATTTAAATACCATTAACTTGGAGCTTCAAGGTAAAGGAAAAACTTTTATTGAGATGATTAGCGCAGTAAACGCATTCAAAAGTAAATTGCAACTTATGGAAGATCAACTGAAGAGAAAGGACCTGAAACATTTTCCGTCTTTGAAAGCAAGGATTCCTCAGTTGAATTATGATACGTATGAGGCTGAATGATCAAATAATTCGGGACAATTCGAAATGCGTTTTAATGATTGCAGTGAATTGACAAATATAGCATAATTTATGTATTATCCCTCTTCATGTAAAAACGTTGAGGAATTAGCTACTGAAATAGCAAGTCAGTTTAATATGAACTCTTGTTCTGTTGAAAATGAGTTGGGGCAGATTATATCGGATATACATTTTAAAGCTACAGCATCTGATACAAATTTCTGATGTTTTATATCTGACGATAAATGTTCGAATCTAAGGCAAATCACCTTTCAACTGACGGCAATGTTTGGGTCAACTTACTTGTTCGAGTCTACATTTTCTGAAATGAATATAATTAAGTCAAAATATCGCAATCGACTAACTGACGATCATATGTCAAATTTATTATCATCATAAAGTTCCCAACAATTTTCGTCCAAAATGACGATGATTCATTAACGCCTACCAAACACTACAAACGAATCGCCTTTGGTGTTGAACTTTCACCTCTCGATGGGGCTCGACATCAGACCACTATTGTTCATTACTGCCATTGAATAATCCGTCATTGGTTACCCTCACTTTATCAGACCGTATGGTATACTGTTAGGATTCTGGATTTTCTCTTGACTTTTCCAGATACCAAAACTCTAGCCTCATTTCTTTAAGGTGAAACTTATTTTCCCTGAGGAATCTCAGAAACTCATATTGAGATGTCTAGTTGCCTACAGCTCCCAAAACTTCTGTAAAAACTTCTTTATTAGCGTGTTTATTGTAACTTCTTCCTCTGAATTCTTTGAAAGAACCAGTGTTTATGAGATTCTGTTTCAATCTTTGGAATACACACTGGTGGGGCTACCTCCTTTCAGTCAAACGCATTTTTTCTGAAGCTGCCTTAGAATCATACACATTGTAAATTATAGCATTCAAACATGTCGAATCTACAAGTTTTTTTAATCAAATAATTTTCAGTTAATTGTTTGTGAATCAACATTGTAAATTTAATGAATAACAGATTAATCTTAACATTTATTGTTGTGGGTATAGAATTGAAATCATTAAGGTGTTTTGTGTTAATTCGCACCAGCCTAGATGAAACCACAAAATGTTCAAATTATTTTCATTACTCGAAAAATTCACATTTTCGAAGAAATTTGTCAGGCATTTCATATATATATGAAAACGGAAAAAACTCTTCCTATTTGATCCCAATTAACCTCTTGCTTGAATTTAAAATCCACAAGTTTATATGATAATTCGAAAACAAAACCATTCAGTGAAAAAATTTTCGAATACGTCTTTGCGTTCTATTCAGAAATGTGCCCGTAGAATGTCGAAATAGTTTTCACCTAACTGTGATAACAAACGAGATATTGGCATACGCCGAAATCAGGGAAAATCGGAAAATCCAGAATAACTCCAAAACAGAAGATAGCTACGATTGTTCTTACCAATAAATTTTTCTAGAAAATCGAGAATGGGTATGCGCAGGTCACTTTTCCCTATTCGTAATATTTCACATAGTTGCCATACCAATACATCAAAAATGGAACACCCTATTTTGATGGAATTCCCACTCTTAAGCATCTTGATTGCTCTGTTTTTTCACCAACAAACGATGCCTCTTCATTGTTCTATTACAGTAACTCACTTTTGAAAAAATTTAAAAATTGAAAAAGAACGAATTGCCATCTTGGATCAAACAAAATTCAAAATAATTTTCTCCGATATCAAACATCTACTTGTGCACCAAACAATAAAAACACGAGTGTAAAATAAATATGAAATGATATGAATCAAATGTGGTTGAATAATGTAATTCAATATCAGTAACAAAGTGGGCTACATTCCAATAATACAGTGATAACAAACGAGATATTGGCATACGCCGAAATCAGGGAAAATCGGAAAATCCAGAATAACTCCAAAACAGAAGATAGCTACATTTGTTCTTACCAATAAATTTTTCTAGAAAATCGAGAATGGGTATGCGCAGATCACTTTTCCCTATTCGTAATATTTCACATAGTTGCCATACCAAGACATCAAAAATGGAACACCCTATTTTGATGGAATTCCCACTCTTAAGCATCTTGATTGCTCTGTTTTTTCACCAACAAACGATGCCTCTTCATTGTTCTATTACAGTAACTCACTTTTGAAAAAATTTAAAAATTGAAAAAGAACGAATTGCCATCTTGGATGAACCAAAAATTCAAAATAATTTTCTCCGATATCAAACATCTACTTGTGCACCAAACAATAAAAACACAAGTGTAAAATAATTATGAAGTGATATGAATCAAACGTGGTTGAATAATGTAATTCAATATCAATAACAAAGTGGGCTACATTCCAATAATACAGTTGAATTTTTCTATGTGCGTATCTCCAAACGGTTCATTCTTAGTGATGTTATTTTGAAAATTTAAATTTTCAATTTTTCCATTTTAGTATACACATAAATATGCTTTCTTACTACTTAATTTATTTCAATTTCACTGACTCAATGCCCTAAACTATATTTCCGAGAAAATTGTTTCGGTTCCCTCGCAAATAGATGCATGAAGATATACTAGATGGGTTGATAAAATTGCAGTTAATATATTTGTCAAAACTTCCAACCAGTTGAACTTAGTAAAAAAAGAAAGATAAGAATGGGTACACCCGTTGAACGATGTGAAAGAACTTGTTTACTTTCTTAATTGGTTTATGTATTTACGACTTTGGCAGCTTCATAATTTTAGGTGCATTCTGTGCTCTCTGACTAACTAAATTATTACTTATTCATTTTTAAAATTGATATTTCACGGCAGGTAAAATATAACTGGTAATAAATGTCAGTAAATTAGTCAAAAAATATTTACTACCATTTCATTTGAGCTCGTACAAAAAAGTGAATATGAATAAAATCGTAAAAAATAGAGTTCAAACAAATTAAAATCGGATATAAGAGAAGTCGTCGACATATGACTTTCATTCTATGAAGCTGAATGTTAAACACCAAGGGCGTGTTGATTTCATCCGAAATTGTCATAAAGCTAATGACTATAACCATAAATCAATAAAAAATGATTAGTATTTTGAATTTTTATAAGGAAATACAGCTTGTGATAAACGCATGATGCGAGAACAGCTGGCCGATTTTGGCAATTTATTATTCGCCAATCAATTAAGTCTTAATTTGAGTTTCTTGGAAGGAGACATTTGAAAAGCTGATCGGAAAACTGAAAAATTCGTGGAAATATTGAAATAACAAGTATGAATTCGACATCATAACTTTGGAGGGATGAACATACCTAATCCATCTGTTTCCAAGAAGAGTCCTGAGTAGAAAAAAAATTAGAAGACATTCGTCAAATTTATTCTGAAAAACTTATGAAATGATTTCATTTACATATTTGCTCTTAACTGAAGTATATACCTACATGGAAAAATGTAACAATATTATGAAAATTCGCTCCAATTGTCGAACATAACTATGGAAGGAAGTTCATTTTTTGATCAATTTGCATTTCATACAACCACATATAATTCACATGTTTGCATATTTTCAACAAGCATTTGTTTTCATTATTGTTTTTGCTCAGAGATAGTTACTTTTTCGTACAAAAATTCGTTCTTTCTCAAATTTTTTTGTACTGAGTTAACAAAATGAAATTATGGTGTGCATCATTTGAGTGTTGATGGTATGAACAGAGCATGAACACAAATAAAAGTTATGCAAACGGTGGGTATGAGTTAAAGCAATATTTCGCGATTCATGGTATAGAAAAATGGCAGATGTAAAGGAACAACAAAGTGTTACAACAATTGCCTGGAACGATTTTGTTGAACAGACCATTCGCCAAAACCCGTACAGGAGGAATTTCTCAAATCTGCATGAAATCTAACCTAACCTTGGCCTGCACAATTGACTGGCCTGAATCCGGTTGACTATGCTGGGCATACATTGTAACAAAAAAGGCGTTATGTACAAGGTCTTGCATGACTTTAAAATCTGTTATATTTACTCGATAGTATCCAATTGATTGCTAAACTATTCCCAAAGAGAATCTTGCAATGATTTAATTTTGTTCATGCCTACTAATCAGTTCTAAGAAAGTCATATAAGTTCACTTAAGAGTTCACTCAAAGATACTTTTCTGTATCAATTTCAAGAAAAATTGATGAAATTATTTTTTCTGGAAGGAGCTCTTGGGTTTTGTTATTAAAGAAGAAGAATGAATAATAATTGAAAAACCAAAAGAATTATTAAAACTTTGTTAGGTCCGCAATGTCTAGATGGTCTGCATAAAAAAAGAATGGAGTATAAAGAACTGGCAAAGTCTCAAGACAAAATATTGAGGATATAACGCACCTAACCTTTTTCAAAGTTATTCAGCTTCCAAAATTTGATCCATTTTTATCATATTATATATGGAATGAAATACATATTTGGTTGTACAGAAGGTGATATCGTGACCTTAGTAAAAAGATTAGAGAGAATGTTTAGTTACTTTTGATTGATAAATGTCAGAATATTTTCTGATATCAAATTATTGTTTTGAATCCTTAAATTCCTTGAATTAGGTTAGACATCTTCCTGTTTGGTCAGTTTTTACTTCGGTATTTAGAAGACCCAGAGAAACGAGAACGCTTGAGCCAAAACATGTGCGACCTCGTAAAATCAACATACAAATTGATAGGAAAATTATAGACTGTTAAAAATAATCCTGCGATAAGTATTCGGCGCATAAAAAATTGGTTGCAAATGCCCCGAAACCCCCCCATCATCGACAAGGAGAGCAGGAATTTAATGCAGGGGGCGAGCAGCATCGACTCACATTTTACCGCTAGATATTGTAGCAACATGCTCAAGATCCAGATCTCATTTCGAACATTTAATGGTCTGTGAACCATGCCTCACAAGGGATGGTATAAATATTTTCTATGATGATCTCTTATGCCCTGCAGTATCCAAATTCGCTAAGGCAGATTTGCTTCCGAAAGGGTTCAGTATCAAAGTTTGGAATGACCTTCATAATAATAGCTTCTTGCTCATTCATATTTCGAATAACAGTTGGAACGGCGTTACTTGTTGAAACTTCATCAGAACACGTTATTCAATTTAATTGATGATGGAACGGTAAATTTTATTCAGAATATGTTTTATCAATATGACCTTCTCATCGGAACAATGAATGTTGAATGAGTATTTTCAACATAGATAGATTGATAGGAAAGGTTCAATTGCTTTGCCACTACGGTCAGCGGATCTCAATTCGTTAGAATTCTATGTATATGCATACACGAAACAACTCGTCTACAGTGTAAAAATTACAAGTTTCGAGCAGTTATAATGGCTCCGAAAGAAGTGTCAATGTCCATCATATTTTTAGTTGTCTCTTCTTCATATATACGAACTATGAATTCAAGTTACAGATAGCCATTTTGGGCAATTCTTGTAATCATTAATATGATTTCAATAATTTTATTTAGCGAAATTTAAAGGAAGATATCAATTCACGACCTTTTCGATCGAAATAATTGAAACTAATAAAAATTTCAACACCACAGAATCTTCATTGGTATTCTCAGCAGTTTGTCATGCGTTTTCATAGCAAAAATCATAAACTTCGATCACTTCTGCATATTCTTTCCGAAAAATTTAAGGTTTCAAGACAATAGTTATCAACCGAAAAAGTTATTCTGATATTTATCTATCAAAACTAAGTCAACATTCTTGACAATCATTTTATTATGGTTAGGAATGTCACCTTCTGTACAATAAGATATGTACTTCATTCCATCTATGATAACACCTCACAATCGCTGTGGTGAATTGAAGATTGTGATTTCAGGAGACGTGAGGACTAAATTTTTTTAACTGAATATCTCGGGATTTGATAAGTTTCGTAACATGCTGTCCTCGGTTATTTGTCTTAGAATTCTTTCTGGAAGCAAGTCTCAAAGTTTGTCATAGACCTTGGGGGACACCTTTTATACACAAATTATGATTTTTGCAGTTTATCTAACTATTTGTAATCATGTCGATTATATCGACATGATTAAAAAAATCTTTTCGATTCATAATATATGGGACAAATAGACAATGATGCATTATCATCTTTCAATCCGCGATTTCTTTCTTGATCTTGAGTTCTTCAGTACTATTTACTCTCCATTTTTTCAAATTTCTGATCAGCATTTTCAATTTTCATTCCACAAGAACTTAATTTGCATCATCACGAACACTTTGAAATAAAAAATAGCTTTTTATTTCTCATCTATATGTACACATCAGAAAAATCTAGGGCTTAAGCAGAAATATTCGTTCATAAGTTCCATGTTTTTTTCAAAATCATGTTCAGATTCAAATCTGATGCTTTTATTTTATTCTTCTTTTCATCTCGTTGAGTCAGTTGTCATTTGATCAGTGTTGTGGAATGTGGTAGAGTTTGCCATGATTTTTGTTTCCCTGTAATGGAAAGACATTATCATGAAAAAGATGTGCAATTGTAAGTAATTGACATGCTCGAAGCAGGAACATCACAAAAAATTGTCGCGAATGCTTTCAGGAATAATCAGTCCGCTATAAGTCGTCAATATATTCGTTTTAGACATACTGACTATGTCAAAGAACAATATCGTGATCATACCAGAGTAACCACTGCAGAACAAAATGAATTTTTGGAACTTAACACTTTGAAAAATTTCACCTAAAAAGTAAATTAACTAAAGGTTCAAAAACTTTCACCACAAACAAATGACTAACCAAACTCTGAGAAACAGAGTACTTGAGTCAAATCTACGTGCAACATAGGAGGATATGAGGTAAGAGTTGTTTGGATTGCATCACATTGAATGTTGATGGATCCCAGCATTATTCAGCTATAAATCCAGATTCGGCTCATGTCTAGACGCAAGACATACTCATGTATGTATCATTGGAGAGTGAGCTCAGAAAGTTCACTACCATTTACCTTCCAAGGAGATGTGGTGATGATCAAGGGAACTATAAGCGTTACCGTAAGAACGGATCCGGTTAATCTGGAGGAATTTGTGAAATCTGTAAGCTATAGAAACCCTATCTCTGAACTATTTCGTATGCAGCTGCAGTAAGACATAATTTATGTATAATGATGTTTCCTCTCATATAATCGGGGTAGTGGGTAGGTACATAAAAGAGATTGCTCTAAACATTTCGCTATAGCCTGCTGAATCATCTGACCTAAATGATCTCGAACACTTATGAGATATCAAAGTAGAGGCATTTTAACATATAGCATTTTTTTCAAATGGATTCGGGTATTGTATGCAACTGACTGAAACAATTGGCAATTGTGTATTATTTTAGTACTCTCAAAAAATTTTATTGTAACCTTGTTTTGTGATAATTCGAAATTGGAATTATTCGATACTTTATGTTGCTAATGATAGTTTACATTAGACTCTTTTCATTTGTGTCATATTCGAACTGATAAATTCTCTTAATTATGCGTTTTATCCTTTCTAACTAAAACTTTTCTGCTGTTTTTCATTCATTTGTAAGAAGCACAACAAAAGAAGCGTCTGCATTAAAGATGCTGTCGTCAGCTTGAAGAGTAAAAGCAATTTTGTTTGTATTTGCACTTTCATTCCTGAAAGAGGATGCGTGTATTTCTAGATAATTTACGTATTTTCCGCGATTTTTCTTGCTTGAGGCGGAGGAAATGGAAACCTTTGAATTCTCAGCATCGCTTTTAATTATTTTGCAGAGAGTTCTGTCGCATAAGTCAAAGCAAAGCACAATGTAACTACACCACTAAGTACCTAGTGGTTTCAGTATGAGGAGACCTAAAAATATGTTGAGAGTGTTTTTTGCTGAGGAGACTGAGTATATTGCTAATTTATCCTGAATGAGAATGTTAGTGTCGGAAATGCATGATTTAGAGTAAAATTATTCAGTCGAGATATTATGTTGCATTATCCTCCTATATGATGCTAGGTTATTCAGCATGTTCCTTCGCTTTAGTTATTATGCATCAGTTTGTTGCTTAACAAAATTCACATTACAATACTTGAAACCGATTTTAGAAAGGCCTCATTTTTGTCCTAACCTAAAATGCAGAATCTTCACATTCGACTTCTTTGTAGCTTACACCACTGGAGTATTACTTGTATACAGGGTGTCTACTATAAAAGGTGCCAAACTTCAGTAGGTGATAGTACAAGTCATTTGCAACAAAAAATGTCCCATAACATTTTTTCGAAAAATTGATAATTATTGAGTTATTTAACACTTCTTGATTTTACGAATTTTTTTGCTTCTTTCTATGAAAACAAGAATATATCTGTTACTCTTAGAGCTATATCAAATCTGACCATACCATCGTAAAGAGAATTGAATTTGCTATAAGCTAAGTAAGCACTTATGGTAAAAAAAATTTAGTATACCGGGTGTTGTGAAAGGCTAAATGAAAAAATTGTGAAATGAACAAAATTAGTGCTATTATCTTGTTAGCTGTACCATTGAAAACTAATTGATAAGTAGCCATCTTTTTTTTTTGGAAAAAACTACTACATTCATCTGGCTTTCAAACGGTATATCAACTTTTGAGCTCAATATTTTTTTATCAGCAATATCATGGGTAAGAGTAGGAGTAAATAAATTCTCTTATCCTTCGATCACAAATGAGCTAGTTCCTCCGGAGCTTCTAAACAATTCCACAAATGACTTTTCAATAATAATAATAATAATGTTCAAGGAACTAGGAATAATTAATTTTTCTCGGATTAGGAGAAGAAAATTAGAAAAAGAATCGTAAAAGAATAAATCGCAGAAGGTTTGTATTACTTGATTTTTAAACAAATAAAAATATTTAGAATTTGACAGGAACTTCCATTCAAAAAATTAATGAATTGAAGTTTATATTTTCTCCTTTTACGGTTCCATTTTCTTTTTCGAAAAAAAGAAAAGTATGCATTGCGCATTTCCAAACAGACAGGAACCTTGCAGAAAGACATTTGTTGAAGTGTTTAGGCATTCCGATGAATCTAGTTCTTTCAGTGGTTTAAGAATTAGAGAAGGTGGTAGAAATGCTCAGCAATGGAGACAAGCATCTGCAATATTGCAGGCTGTTTGCGAGGACCCTACAACAAGTACTCGGAGAATTGGAGCTACATTGACACTTCATCATTCCACGGTTCATAGAGTTCTCAAGCGAAATAATTTACATCCTTAGCATTTGAGTAAGTTTCAAGACCTACTGCCAGTGGAGAGCGAGGTGAGGTTGCAATTTTGTAGGTGGTACATGAACAAATTACAGGATTGGGGATCAGATAAAATTCTATGGACGGATGAAGCAACTTTTACCAAAGTTGGTATGATAAATTTGAGAAATTCCCATATATGGGATACAGAAAATCCTCATGGCACTATTGTGTCACACTCTCAGCACGAGATTAGAGTAAATGTGAGGTTGGGGTTAAGGAAGGGTCAGCTTGTCGGGCCAGTTATAATCAACCCGATCGTCTCAATTCAAACGAATTTTTAAATCAATTAAATAACGAAATGCCTATAGCTACTCGGCATCACCTTTGGTTTCGAATGGACGGCTGCCCGACTCATAATTCTAGAGTGGTCCAGAACTGGATGAGTGAGAGTTTCAAGGAGAAATGGATAGGTCGATTCGGGCCGGTGAGATGGCCAGTCAGAAGCCCTGATCTTACGCTGCTTGATTTTTATGTGTGGGGCTCATTAAAGACTAATGATTATAGAATTCCCTTTAACACTCAAAAGAATTAATCAAAAGGATTCGAATCTGTTGCAACAAAATGTGTCAAAAAGACATTGAACTTCAAAGAGTAGTGGATAGTTTAAGCAAATGATGTGCATTCAAGAAAGAGGAAGACATTTTGAATAGCTGTTATCGTTTTTAAATATCTTTCGTGAAAATATGATTCTTATACTCTTACTCATGATATTGCTGAAAGAAAAAAGTTAGTTCAAAAGTTGATATACTATTTGAAAGCCAGTTGAATGTAGTAGTTTTTACCAAAAAAAAACAGACTCATCGATCAGTTTTCAGTGGTACAGCGAACGAGAAAACACCAGTAATTTTGTTCATTTCACAATTTTTCATTTAGCCTTTTACAACACCCGGTATACAATTCTTTTTAATGTCAGATTTGATGTAGCTCTAAGAGTAACAGAGATATTCTTGTTTTATAGAGAGAAGCAAAAATTTCGTAAAATCAACAAGTGTTGAATAACTCAATAATTATCAATTTTTCGAAAAAATGTTGTTTTTTGTTGCAAATGACTATCACCTACTGAAGTCTGGCACTTTTTATAGTAGACACCCTGTATACTGGGCGATTCACCAGTGGCGCGGTGCTCTGTAGCTCGTACACTCTTGAAGATTTTATTTTTGTTCGAAAGGTAATGTATTTAGGAAATAAGAATCTACTTCAGCAATTTATTTTGCAGTAAACAAGGTGTTTTCTATGAAAAATCTTGGGTGGTTTTCTCAGATTGAAAGACCAATTTTTTGTTCAAGATTCAGGAGCTGCCTAAACACTGCTATAATGTCTTTAAGTAAAGTAATAAAATTTTTGTTGAGCAGTTTCGTCACAATTTTTTTTTCCGTAGAAATTCATGAAAATAGGCTCTCACATCATCGCATGCTCCTTCGGCCAGAGAGGATGAATACTTTTTTCCTTTCGTTTTCTTATTGCCCAAGTATAGTTTTCTTGATGAATTGAAATAGGTTATCCTCATTTTATACAGGAGTGACTCAAAAAAATTATTGAATATTGTAATTTTAAAAATATCACATCTTGATTTTTTCAAATAGAACACCCTGTATTTTATTATTCATGTCAACGCATAAAATATTGTGATATATTTTTGCAGAACTAACCTTATCTTTATCTTCGATAACTTTCGAAGTGTTCGATTATTTCTAAAATCAAACTCATCAACATGCATCGTTTTTCGCACAGAAGTTTTTTTCTGTAATGATTCAAGTAGTAAAAATGAAACCCAAACAAGATAATTGTTTTAACGAATGATAAAATCAAGTTGATTAAAACGTAAATGGAGGTATGTGTTGACATTTTTTTTTATTTCTGCCTTCTGTAAGGTGTCCGGACATATCATATTCTGCATTTTACATGGTGAACTTATCAATCTTTCGTTATTAAACATTGTAGAGTGAGGTTTGAACCTAATTTTTTCAATATACTGCCATGAAGTTCTGCAAGGAAGAAATGGTTAATATGATTCTCATTCTGGGTGAGTGTGATAGAAATTCTTTGTTGGCAAGTAGAGTTTATCCACAAAGGTTTTCTGATAAGAGGCATCCTGATCCAAGATGCTTTGAAAAACTTCTAATAAGATTTATCGAAACGGGTAATATCCCTTACAAAAAACATGAAAAACCAAAAACTGCTACAGCTGAAGACAACCAATTATCAGTTTTGTTGACAATGACAAAGGACCCATATGAAAGCCAAAGAGAGATTTCTCAGTTAACAGATATAAGTCAAACTTCCGTCCAGATAATCTTGAAAGTGAATAAATTTCATGCATATCATGTACAGCTGCACCAGGAACTGGACAATCAAGACTATGAAAATCGAATCAATTTTTGCAATTGGGCAAGTGACAAAGTAGCGGAAAATCCAAATATGTTTAGCAGAATTCTTTTCTCGGACGAGGCAACTCTCCACAACAATGGACTTGTTAACAGGCACAACTTTAATTATTACGCAATGGAAAATCCACACCTCATGCGACAAATTGATCACCAGCGTCGTTGATTTTTGAATGTATGGGCCGCTATAGTAGATGGATATCTAATTGTGTCGCATTTGCCCGACGGGCACCGTCGGAAAAGTGCGAAATATATTTAGATTTTCTGCAAAATCATCTACCAATGTTACTTGCCGATGTACCAGATCATATAAGACAAGATTTGTGGTTTCAACAGGATGGAGCACCGGCACATTACTCACATCAGGTTAGGGAGCATTTGAATCATATATTTCCAAACAAATGGATAGGACGTGGTGGTCCTGTTAGACGGCCAGGTGGTCTCCGGACTTTACAAGTCTAGATTTTTTCTTGTGGGGTTATATTAAGGGCATCGTTCACTGGATTACCTTCGTACAACATAGTTGGATATGAGGCAGAGAATAGTCGACGCCTTTCAGTCAGTTAATCCGCAAATGTTGTCGAGAGTTCAACGGTCTTTCCTCAGAAGGATTGAGTTGTGTCAGAAAGAAACGGGCAACATTTCGAACACTTATTGAGATAGTTCAACACCTTGTAAATTGTCTCACCAAAAATCATTCTTTTACTTATTTCATACACGACTACCTTAAAATATCTCCATTTCTCTGATCAAGTATAATAATATGTAGTAATAAACTCTTTTTTCGCAACCTCTGATTTTATTATTTTAGTTTATATTCTTTTATTTCGAAATTGGTCGAAGATAAATGTAAGGTTCTTTTCTGCAAAAATATGGCACAATATTCTATGCGTTGACATGAATAATGATATACAGTATGTTCCATTTGAAAAAATCAAGATATGATATTTTTAAAATTACAATATTCAATATTTTTTTTGAGTCCTCCTGTATAAAATGAAGATAATCTATTTCAATTCATCAATAAAACTATCCTTGGGCAATAAGAAAATGAAAGGAAAAAAGTATTCATCCTCTCTGGCCGAAGGAGCATGCGATGATGTGAGAGCCTATTTTCATGAATTTTTACGGGAAAAAAAATATTGTGACGAAACTACTCACCAAAAAAACTTATTACTCAAAGACATTATAGCAGAGTTTAGGACGCTCTTGAAACTTCAACAAAAAAGTTGTCTTCCAATCTGAAAAAAACCTCCCAAGATTTTGTTATAGAAAATTTAGACACCCTGTTTACTTCAAAAAAAATTGCTGAAGTAGATTTTTACTTTCTAAATAGAATACAGTTCGAACAAAAATGAAATCTTCAGGAGTGTACGAGCTACAGAGCGTCGCGCCACTTGGTTAACTATATGTCGCCACCTGTAGATTTTATAAATTTGAATAACCTTTTCAAAAATCTATTTGAAAATTACTAATATATAACGTTTGGTAATGGCACTTTTCGTGATTGATTTAATCTTTGTACAGGATATATATTCCAAAAAATTATGTAGAGACAGATTTCGAACTATGTGAAATATTGTGAATAGAGGAAAATGACCCCCTTTTACTGTGTTCTTTTAGCGTGAGGAAATCATTGCAAACAGATTAAGCCAACTTTTTTTCATATTTACTCTTTGAAGCAATTCGCCATTGTATAACATACTTAAATGTACAAAATATTCTTCACTGCAACAGGTAAACGGCGGTTTTAGATTATAATATTAACACTTTTTCCAATAAGAGGTTCCATTTTGAATAGCCCGCTATTTCGGTATCTGTCACTCTTGAAGCTATCAGTTTTGGACATTTGACAAGTAGAAACTACGCCATTAATAAAAATGGAACGGTACACGCTTCAACAACGCATAAAAATGGTGAAAATATATGCAGTCACAGTTCGCAAAACTAAAACCTTTTGGGTCATCGTGAAGCACCGTTTCGGCCGATTATAGTGAAAGTAGTGAAAAAATAGAATCCTGCTGCTGTGGCCCAAAATGTTGGAGGGAACCCAGGCTTATCCATTCCTCGTCGTTCTTTGGAACAAATGTTAAGGCTTATAAAGTTCAATTAACACAAGATCTCAAGCCAGCTGATCATCAACAACATAAGTCGTTGTTAATTGGGTCCTTGAAATGCATCGAAATGATGCGGATTTTCATCGAAAAATCATCATCAGTGATGAGGCCCATTTCCGCCTAGGTGGCTACGTCAACAAAGAAAATTGTCGCCTCTTGGGCTTGAAAACCCAAGAGATATTGTTGATAATCCTCTCTATCCTCAGCGTGTCACTGTTTGTTGCGGTTTTGGGTTGGCAGTGTCATTGGACCTTACTTCTTCGAAAATGACACTGGAACAACTGTTTCGGTGAATGGATTGAGCTAACGAGCGATGATTAATGATTTTTCATGGCCGAAATTGGAAGGAATTGATCTGGACAACGTTTACTTTCAACAAGATGGCGCTACGTGCCACACAATCAATGAAACCATCGCTCATTTGAGAGAAAAGTTTCCTGACCTTGCTATTTCTCGAAAGGGTGATCACAATTGTCGGCTAAGATCTTTAGACTTTTTCCTTTGGGGCTGCGTATAAGATAAGGTCTCTGACAATGCTACACAATCGATCCAAGGCATTAAAGATGGAATTCGTGAAGTTATCAAGTTTTTATGAAAAGATATGGTTCTGCAAACGAAGCCGTGACGGCTATTTGGCTGATATGGTCTTCCATTAATAATGGCATATTCTGCTCTTAATGTTGAAATAAACATATATGGATTTCCCTGAAAAATACTCGTATTTTCCCAATATCAAAATGAAACCTCTTATTGGAAAGCCCTGTATTTTCAAATTCAGAACTAAGAAATGATGGAATTTATAATTAAAATCCAACTAAAAGTAATCGAGTTTCAAAGAAAAATATCTTCACATCGGGAATATAAAATATAATTCTCAATCACATAGTTTTTATAGGATTACGAATGAGTTCTTGTGTTGTTTATCTTTCTTGAGAATGTAAATATTGGCACAAGTAAAATAAAGTTCACATCACATTTTGTATTCGGGAAAACATCCTCTGTCGCCATATAAATTTTAAATTCACGTTCGTCGTTTCCTGTACCTAGAAATTCTCCCACCGTATTCCTTTATATTACCTACCTGAAATTCGACGATCCTGCTTCTGCATCACAAATTTTAGTGCGTGTTTCAGGCAACAAAGTAACCAAAAGAACGGCATTAGCCGTTGTCTTAAACAACGTAGCAACATAAAGTTCTATTTTAGATTATCTGATGCATCATCTTTTTACTAAGTAGCAAGGAAGAACGATAAATGTGTTCGGAATAACAACTGCTTTCCAGCGGCGGATTAGCGTCTCGCACTTTTCATGAAAATTGATGGATTTTTAGAAAAAACAATGTAGCCAGAACATGCTATCGAAGGGCGTTCGTGATTATCTCATTTCTATTTTATGAATATTATCTATAAAGATCATACAATACAAAGTTTACTTGTATAAAGGGCAAACGTTTGAATGTTTTGATTTTTGTAACTTAATGAAACGGCTGAACGGATTTGGCATACAGATTAGAAAAAGTGAGGTTTTTAAAGGATTATTAAAAGAATTATTTGAAGAATGTATCTATTGAATTTGGCGAAGATGTCTTACGAAAGATTAATCGGGGTTGCATATCACTTATTTCAATTCTAGATTATAAAGTTCATGCGCATCCAATTTAATTTCAACATGTTGTTATGTTGGTATTGTTTCATCGTAAATATTGTTATAATTCTCCATAAATTCACTAGATGATACTGTACTGGGTGGACTACCTACCATTCGAATAATAACCCCCTTTCGACAGTTTATGAACGTAATCCTAATATTTGGTTTTTCCAAATCCAAATAACGACCTATTCGAAACCGCGGTAACAGTGATTTGATAATTTAATTAATTTTTTTGTCGATAGTACAAAAATAACATTCGACATTCAGCTTGTCATAAATTTTATTTGCAAAAAAACATTCGTTTACTCGAGGTACAAAAATGAAAATTGTAGGAATAAAAAATACAGGTTCGAAATTGTCACACTATAACTTGTACACTGCCATTGGCTGCTGTACGCCGGAGAGCAATAGAATCATGGATGTTAATAAGACCTGTTTATTTAAAATTTCGACGCCACTCAGTTTAAAAAAAATCTCACTTACGTAATGAATGTTACAAAAAAACTGAGAAATTATTGTATACGATGATACGTACTTTACATATATTCAGTGAGGTGAATAATATGCTCGATGTTCTCTTGAAAGTTGAAAAGAAACACTTATATAATATCACTATTATAATGAAAAGAAGGTTAGTACTTATATCTATTCAAAACAATGGTAGGACTTGTCAAAATCTAACTCAAATTTATGATATTTCAGAGGGTTGGTGTGGTACTTTGGTAGGTTGATACGTAGATAAATATAACGTTGGATAACGTAGCAGGTGTTAGAAATCAAAATGCAGTATACTGGCCTTGTTCATATTGGATGGCAACCTCAGATCAGTGTAACTTCTCCGTAGTAGAAACTTTTACAATTCGAAATTAATTTGTACTTCCTCGATTGTAGGAATATGGAATGGATATACCTCGACTGTAGGTAGTCAGTGGTAACTTGAGACCATCAACTATGGACGGGCCCCAGAAAAAAAAACCCTATAAAGTTAGATATGTGAATGTGATCTCGATTTGAGTGAATGAAGATGAACGATTCATAAATATATGTTGGAAAACTCACCTCAAGAGGGTTTGGCGATATACGATAGGATATTTACTCTATAAGAAACTATGGAAGTAAAATCTATAAATGATTCGATATAATTCGAACGATATTTCGTATTCAGATATATATGATAACGTGAAATGTCTCTCAGAGCGACAAATTTTCACTGACCCCTTCCGGTGCCTCTCCTCAAGATTCATGCATCCTCCCAAGGGAATAAAAAACTTACTTTACGAATCGAAAGCGGCAGGTCATCTGGTGTCACATATTTAAATTACTTCTTTCCTTCAGGTGGAAATTAATTAAATTTGAATTGTATATCGCCATCATTCTCATAGAGGGACACAAAATTATATCGAGAGTAGAAATCACACCCATATCCAACAATTACACATTTAAATTTCATTCGAGAACTCTTTATTTTCAGTTTTCATTCAGAGACGTTCAGGACATTTTCGTACCGCGAAATAATGCGAAAATACATGCGACGTAGTTGATTTAATTTATTTAATTGTTCATTTCAGATGTATTATAATATAATAATAAATAGTTTCGTTATTGGATTTTTGAATGCTACAAAATGTTGAAGACAACTTATTTTATTTTCAATATTGTTACGATGGCTGAAATAGGATCGGTATTTTCTTTGTCCAAACGTAAGGAATATGGATTTCAAATTTCAATCTAGTTTCTCAATCAACGTTTCTCATTTTGTATACCTATAACTTTTTATATTGTAGTATAATTAAGATATCCACATGATGAATGATATAAGCTTTCATTACAGCATTAGAATCTGAAGTTGAAACTTAAGAAATCCAATATCGTCACTGGCAGACGGGAGCAACGCGCGAGGGAATCGGAGAAAACAGCAGTTTTATTCAAACAACCTTCTTAGGACTCTGCGCGACCGTTTTGTCCCTGTCTTTGCATAAGAATGGCCCCATTCCCATGCCCAGATACGTCGGCCAAAGTTTGAATCTTTCCTTTTGCTCTTGCCGCTCATCGGCGTATATTTAAATATTGAAGGAGCAGTTTCTGGCACACGACCCTCTGGGAAATAAGAGACGGAAGATCTTTGCGTACAGGCAGCCAATCCAGAAACAAATCAATCATTATTCCAGTTTTGCCGGCCGCAGATCGAATAGGCGGAGAAATTTCAATTTCCAATCGCTCAATTCCCCTTCAATCTTGGTGAACCTTAGCACCCTTGAGGCTGTAATCCGAGAATCTCAGTTTTTCATGCGAAATTGTTAGCGGGATTCTCTGTATCATTCTGAATGCCAATAAGGGAGAATAACTATGATATATCCTACGTATCTAGGAAATATTGCGATAGAATATTTATATGAACTCGCTGAAACATTCAATGATATTCACAATTAAAGTTGATCTTTCAATAACCGGGAAAAGTTATAAGCAGATATCACTTGAATGAAAACAGTTACATTAAGTCCCAGTAGTAATATTTTCCAAAAATAGACAAATATGAGAATACGCCATCAAATATCTGGGATTTGAACTTCTATTAAGATTGTGAAAATGTATATCAATGAATTAAGACTTTCAATTCTCATTACATAAAAGTAGTTTAGATAAAAAGTTAGCATAACAACTAGTTTCTCGTTTTTTCATTTATGTATTATCACATAACCGACTCTATCTAAGAACCGTAATGCAGGGGTGCTCGAGCGGTCGAGTGCATTTTGAGTAGATTTCAAGTAAAAAAAAAGGGTAACTGAAGTACAAAAATTTATTACGTAATAAAATGACACTCTGCTACCGGCAAAAGGCGGCTATATCAAAGGAACGCGGGGTACTTGTCAAAGAATGAAAAGGATTTTCCGCCTCAGAGCGAATTAAGAAAAGTACGTGATTTGATATCTTGTTTGAAAAAAGAACAAACCATGTTCCCAAGACCAGCCAAACAATCAAAAGCTGCTACGATCGCGTCATTTAAAATAACTCATATATTGGCGAAACACAAGAAACCATTCGAAGATGGAAATGAAACAGAAATCATGTCTGCTATTAGAGAACTTCAGTAATCTCGTCCGACTGTCACAAGGCGTATTGAAGTCATGAGTCAGGACATGGCAGATAAACTAAAACATAATATCATGAAATGTGCATACTTTTCTTTACATTTCGACGAATCCACCTATATGGCAGACACTGCCTAGCTGTGTATTTTTATTCGGATGGTATTCAATGACATGTAGGCTAAGGAAGAATTTTTGACAATTATTCCTCTGAAGGGGAAGACCCGCGTTGAAGATATATATGACGTTTTCTTCAATTTTGTAAAAAACTACAAGCTACCAATATACAAATTAGCGTGCATTACAACCGATGGAGCACCAGCAATTATTGGAAACAAAAACGGTTTTGTGTCATTGTGTCGAGCTAATAAAGATTTCACTTAATTTTTTTCATATCATTGCAATATACATCAACAAGATTTGTGTTCAAAAGTTTTAAACACGGAGGAAATTATGGGCATTGCAACAAAAATTTTGAACTCGATCCGTGCACGTAGCTTGCAACGGCGGCTCTTTAAGGTGCAGTTGGATGATAGGGAGTCAGCTGAACACACTGATTTATTTCTCCATACGTACGTCAGGTGGTTGAGTCACGGAAAATTCCTAGAATTATTGCCCGAAATAACAGTTCTTCTAGACGAAAGAGGTGATGACATTCAGATGTTAAAAAACGAAAAATTGCTGACTGATTTGGCATTTTGGACTGACATCACAATGCACTTAAACACCATTCCTTGAGCGAGTCTGCATTTTCTGAAATGAAGATAATTAAATCGCAATATCGCAATCGACTAACTGACGATCATATGTCATCATGCTTGCGATTAGCACTCAGTGGTTACGTACCATCTTATGAAAAGTATGCGGAGGACATGAAGTGCCACGCTTCAATATTCAAAGTCACTCCTTATTTAAGTTTGACACCATATGTAACTTTTTTGTTTTGTAACAGCCAATAAACTCGCAATTTTGAATAACTATGAGTTTTTTCATTGATATTATTGGGGAGAACCTAACCCAAACCTTGAATAAAATAATGTTCATTGTTTGTTGTGTGGAAAGCTAATATGCTACGGTGCACCCTACCTAGGTAGGTAGGTAGGTAGGGTATATCGTGTATGTACGACAACCCTGTATCACACATACTTGCAGCCTCTCAGAGTCGATCGTAAGTAGTCTAAAAATATTGAGGTAGATCGCCAGCAGTTCAAGTTTGAGCAGCTCTGCTGTAATGGCTCTTGTGGCAACAACGCATCACGTCCCTTCTTCAGAATCACTTCAAATCAAGCATGACCAAAACATTAAATGAACTAAAACTCGACGCCTGTATCTGTGGTGATCATATAGCTCATTCTACTATTACGCGAGAAGTTGAAATTGGTCATGTGATTAATAAACCTGTTCGTTGTCCTTTACCAGTTCTCATCAAACTTTCTAAGCCTTCAAACAATGTGGGCGAGTAGAAATCGCGCGCAGAGGGTTCCCTTGGAACCTGATGGTATCAATAATTACATGCTAAAGAAATGGATAAATATGTTAACTCTCAAATTTCCGATAAAATTCGATACTTTAAAGATGTCTGATATTACGACGCTAAATAGAACCGCACATCCATCTACAACATTAAATATCTGCTAACATTCGTCGAAGCCATGTTTGTTAGATTGTATCAACTCGTAATTTATCGCATGGCTCACGATTATTATACTTATAATTTCATAATCGTGGTATGCAACACCAGCATCTCCATCCAAATTCACAATTTCTAATCGAGGTTTAATTAGGAATTATCTGAAAAAAGAAAATTTCATATCTCAAGTTAATAATTTTTTCTGTTGAGTAGCTACAAATTAATAGTTCTCGAATTTTTCTTTTTCCTTTCAATTAGAGATGTTTACGTGTTTCTTAGAATATGATGCATACGATCATTATAAACAAATCTTTTTTTTTCATGATGAACCAAAAATTTAGAGTTTTCGGACTTTTCCCAGTATTCGTGCTAAAAGACTTTGTACAACGCAGAATGCGAAATATACGGTCGTTTTTTTCGGTGGCGTTGACTAAAAATATTTATTTTCATGTTACTACAAATTTACAGTTTTCGGGTATTTTTCTATATCTGTACACACTTCTTGCCAAATTTTATTTTCCAGATCAACGTGAAGTGCTTTATTGGCTTTGATTTTCTTGGCAGTTTCGAGATATGCCGAAAAATGGAACATGAACGGCTTTATTTGAAATGACATTGAAAATAGAGGTTTTCTTAGTAGCAAAGAGAATGTTGAACTGATTCCCCAGTCTAGCTCCCAGATAGACAGATGGACAACTAAGTAATCTTATAAAGGCTCCTTTCTTTCTTCTGTGGTACGAAACCCTAAAAACTATGCATCTTAATGGAACTTGTTTGAACAATTCTATACTCATCTCCATGAGATGAGTGAATTGATTGTAACTTGTTGATAATATCTTT
Source organism: Cryptolaemus montrouzieri (assembly GCA_013387265.2). Classification (NCBI taxonomy): domain Eukaryota; kingdom Metazoa; phylum Arthropoda; class Insecta; order Coleoptera; family Coccinellidae; genus Cryptolaemus; species Cryptolaemus montrouzieri. The sequence continues at coordinate 72,372,926 of JABFTP020000001.1, read as the reverse complement.
TCGACATCATTTTCGATTTTTTGTAGATGGAATTGGCATTTCTATGACATCAACCTGTCGAAGTACTTTTTGAAAAACAGCTAGTTATTTTGTCTACAATTTTTCCTCGGATTACGTTTTGAGAAAACCTATCCAGTTGCAAATGAAGGAAATTGTGTCTTCTGGGGATATTAGATTGGCAAATTCAAAATATCCTTCTCACTTAAAGATTAAAACTGATATACCTCATAGTAAATCTAGAAGAACAAAATATTCCATTTAAAATTCATACCGTTGTTTCCAGAAATTAGTGTTTATTATTTTAGTTTTCCCATAAACTCATTTCGTTTAAAATCATCATTTCATCTGAAATTTCATGTTGTTTATGATGGTTTATCGAAAAAAGTAACAATTACATTATCTGGTATGTGAAGACTGAACCTGGCCATCAGGACCCTCTCGGTCGAACAGAGAAGGAGTTTGTGGAAATATCGCAGGTTATGTATTTTTTTATTATCTCCTTAGTCCCTTTCATGACCTTGCTTGCTATGTGAAATTTTTTCTTAGATTTGTTTAGGCATATAAAAAGTTGAATTGTTGAAATATTCTTCTGCTGTTTTTCTTTTTCCTTTGTTACAGATTCCTGTCCCAAACCCCTTTCCTTTCACCCTTTTTTTGGAAATCATGGAATGCAAGAGAGAATGAAGCGGCTAAGCAGAAAAATCTTTGGTACTCTTTATGTACACACGACACTAACACATCATAAACAGACAAGCTATTGCTAGTGCAATAGCGACAGGGAAATGAGTTTTTTCCTCAGGTTTTTTCACTCGTTTATTGTGTACTATCATATACAAGATGTTACCCTGTTACATTTCCTGAGCTCACACTTGTGTTTTTTTCTGACACACACCAAAATTATAGATATAAGCATTTATTTTAAATACAATTATTCAAATTTTGTGAATCCTCTCTTTTCAAAAGCATATATATATATATATATATATATATATATATATATATATATATATATATATATATATATATATATATATATATATATATATATATATATATATATATATATATATATATATATATATATATATAGTATGTGAAGTGAATTCTGTTGAAATTTAGATTCTCTAAATTTGTGTATGATGCTACCTAATTTAATTTTTTTCATTGATTTAGAGATCCAGTTATATTAATTCATAAAATCCACGTAGAATTAAATGCAAATTATTATTGACCTATAGTAAAAATTATATCTTGGAAAGTGGTGGTTTCTCATCTTACTGAACAATAAATCATTAACAATTTAAATGAAAGGAAGATATTATATTTCGTTATGCATGTAAATTAATTTTGAGTCGATAATTTATTGACATTTAATATCCAGTTCACTTTTTGTTCCTTCTTCGGCATCTTGAAATATTGCACAATCAGAACCATTACATTATAATTACAAAAAGAAACACCAGGAATATTTTCATTTGAATGAAATTAATTCCGGAGAGAATAATTTATTACATAATATTCGTTTAATCGTCGTAATATTTCATAAATAATCAAAATTATAAGACTAGCCTCGTTCGATTTAAGAGATGAGATAGGTTTGAATGGAAATAATCTCATTAGTGATGGGAGAATGATCGAAATATTTATGCCTGTGAAAAATGATTATTTACAAAACAGCGGGGAGTTGTTCTAGCGGGAACACAAACAACAGACTGAGGATAGAAAATAAAACGTCTGAATACTGTGAAATAATGTAAATAAAGTCGACTGGAATGTTCATATCTCTTCGCCCGTGCCACATGACATGAAGCAACTTGATGGCTTCTGTCGCAAGGTAAAAGTATCCAACGGTTTATTCCGAAATGAAATGTATTTGTTTGTTTTTTGAAATAAGATTAAACAACATGTGAAATAAGAAATGAATCTTTTTAGACCCCAAATATTCTACTGCATATATTCGGTGTTCCATCTCAGATTTGCCAAGTAATTTTACTTGAGGAATATCTTTTGTCGTATATTTGAGGCTTTAACCGAGTGGACTCCTAAGAAGGGGAGCTTCAAACCCTCATAATTAAATAGCCCAGAGGAATTTAGCGATAATTCATATAAAAACACTTTGAAGCCTCCTAAGAATGGTCTAGGATAAAAGTAATTTTGACACATCTTTTTCACAAAAAATCGTTTGTTATCTCGAACGAGCCACCGTGAATATTCTGGCTATTTTCATCACGTTTACAATGAAAAAATGAAATAATAATTTCAAATGAAATCTTTGAATTGTCCACCATTCACTTCAATACAATAATTCAATCTTAGCTGGAAACCGTCTCTAACACGGTTCAGAATAATTGGGGTAATTTAACGACATCCCTCTTCAATTCACTGGCGTAGATCTTCCTAATTGTCAGGTGGTCACCATAACTTTGAACTCAAGAAGTTCCCACAAGAAAATTGACAAAGACCAAGATATTGAAAATTGTGGTATTGGCAAACTGATGCGGCGTAGTTAAGAGAAGCTTCGTCTTGTTGGAAATGCAATTGTTTTTCAAGTATTATTCATATCTTCCTGCCTTGGAGGTTTATATAAAAGTTGAGAATGAGATTGTTAGGAAAGCGTACAATAAATCGCGTCAATGTTCAGGTTTTCTAAAGCAGATTACGTATCTATCAAGAATGAACTAAAGGGCACTGATTGGGTTTCCATCCTATCCAGTGAGAATCATAATGAGTGTGTTGATAGTTTTTATTCGATTTTGAATCAGATTATTGATAAACATGTACCCCTAAGAAGCGCCACTCAAATGAATTTCCATCAAGACAAAGCTCACTTTCATAATAAATTCCAAAAATACAAAAATCGATTTGATTATGAGAAATTCGTGGAACTTCGAAAGCAATGCAAAAAGTCGATTCAGAACGATCATGAAAATCATATAACATCATTTTGGAAGTTGAGTTTTTTGGTTCCCATATTCAAATCAGGCGATAAATCAGTTGTTTCTAACTATAGAGGAATATGCATTCAATCTGCGTTGCCCAAATTATTGGAGTGCATGATAAGGCAATTATTTATCTTGGGTGTGCACATCAGTTATCATAAAAGAACAACATGGGTTCCGTAAGCAACGCTCCACAATCTCTAATCTTCTCTTCACCAGTGATATCGTGAAATGCTTCGATGGGGGATACCAGCTCGACGCCATATATACCGACTTTTCCAAGGCGTTTGATAAAGTGAACTACAATCTGTGCTTATTGGTAAACTCTTTGCACTCGGGATAAGGGTGTCATTACTGGAATGGATTTGTAGTTTTTATACTGCCTAAATCAGATAGTTCGGTATAAAACTTATATTCAAAGAGATTTGTGTGAGTTCCGGTGTTCCCCAGGGATCTCACATTGGGCCTTTTCTATTTAACATCTTTGTCAACGACGTTGGATGAATTTTGTCAACTGATTTCCTTCTCTTTGACGATGATATGAAGGTTTATTCGATTGTCAAAAGTGTTTCTGATGCTGAGTATCTGCAGAGTCAGTTAGACAGTCTTTATGAGTGGACGGAACAGAACCATCTCTATCTCAACCTTAGCAAGTGCTCTGTTATCACATATACACGATGCAAAGAGAAAATTGAATATCGGTATGATGTTGGAGGGCAGATTTTGGCCCGCGTCAGCTCGGTCGGAGATCTGAGGATCACACTCGATAAAGCTCTGAATTTTAACGAACACATATCAAATGTTACGAAGAAGGCAATCCAAATGCTCGGTTTTGTGCTGCGTAACTCTGACGATTTCTCTCCCGATGTTCTGAAGCTGCTTACTGTTCCTTGGTACGTTCGGTGGTGGAATATGGTTGCATGGTTTGGTCCCCATCTACCTCAGTTTCCATAGATTGCCTGGAAAGGGTGCAGCGAAGATGTCTTCGATACTTGGCGTTTCGATCTGGACTGACCATTTGCGAGCGCTCAATAATTGTGATGAGTGAAAGATATAACCTGAAATCACTCAAATGTAGAAGAAGCATTTCTGATGTGTGTCTCTTATATAATATTCTTAATGGTCAAATAGATTGTCCTGAACTATTAACATTATTCAACTTCAAGGTTCCAATTAGAATAACTAGGTTTACACCATTGTTTAGGGAAAGAATTTGCCGAACGAATTACTCAAGAACTTCTTCACAGATCGCTAGGTTGCTATTGCGATCAAAATACACACTCAGGTTGATCTCTTTGCCGTTTCGCTGCGTTCATTGAAAAGGCTATTGGAAATCCTTTTGTAGCGGTGGCATTCATGTTTTCGTTGTTGATTGCTTGTTTTCATTTCGCGTCTTATGGATTGTTAATGAAAATTTCTGATGTTGTTTTATGTAAAGTTATGTTTTGTTCAATATTTGAAATTATTATGTATTTTTTTATTCGACATTAGGATGGATTGGGGGTTTTCCGTTCAACTTTATACACATATAATGTCAATTATGATGTATTGAAGTATAATAAATAAATAAATAGATAAATAAATAAACATCAATAGAGAAAAACATTGCGAATAATCCGAAAGCGTTCTGGTCTTATGTAGCGGAGAACAGAAACAATGAAAAAATACCATCTGCCATGCATTTCGAAAATCATACTTTTCAGGACCATACTTCAATATCGAATGCACTCGGTGAATATTTTCAAGTGTTTTCGAGCATCCAAAAAAACCTGTCATATACAGAGGAAAATCAAAATTATTCGTAAGTAATACCACAAGAGCTCAGATTTGGCCGGATATTTTTCTATGCTCGTTTTCGAATACTTACGTGAAGGCAATTCTGGACGATTTTGTCGAGCAGGTCGAGTTGAATCACCGGAAAGTAGGTATGAGAAAACGAGCTTAGTCTTAGTCCTGCCAAATCTGAGCTCGAGTGGTATTTGCTGAGAGAATTCCGCGAATGACAAAACGTACAAAATTAATTTTATTGAGAAATGCACACAAACTCAACCAGAAAATCATAAAGTATTCATAACAAACAGGTTTAGTTATTATTGGAATGAGCAGTTATTGAAAATGCAATTACTATATACAATTTTTTCACTCCGGGTCGCTTCTAAATGGAACGATGCCTGAGGAATTATGGAAGATTCAGCATTCGCAGAAGTTTTTCGAAGATTTGAAACAAGATCCAAATGATGCTCATTGTTTAGTTGAAGGTAGGGCTTAATAGAGCTTGCCGTAGAGTGTCCGGTTAGTTTGATCAATTCTTGTTCACTGACACCTGCTTTAGATAGGTTCGAAACAGCACTGGATTTATGAGAATGATTGGTGATCTTTTTATTTTCGTATCCAGTCCAACTTTCTCTGCTGGAATTTTTGTCCATTTGAATATTTTGAATTTATTCCCAAAGGCATATTTTTGTACCAACACTGTTTTTCCAAAATTGATTGGGAGCCACTTGTAATATGATAGAGTCTTTTCGACAATATCTTATGAAACAACCTCACAGGACATAAATCTGGGTTTTCCTTATTTTTTACTAGCCATTTACTATCACAGCATTTTTTCGAACCGCCTTGACAAGTTTTCGAGAATACTGGGTTATATTCAATACGACCAGTCACTTCTCCGTTATTAAATTTTTCCTCTTTGAAAAAGTGTACCTATCAAGTTGCTGCTCTACCTCCACGCCATGCTAATTCATAAGCAACAATATGGAAAAATTTTTTCAACAAACCTACTCGTCCTAGTACAGAGCCATGCTATCAATTTCAGTTCTTGTTGATGCAACGGAACGTTCTTTGCGCTTTTCCACATCCCCTTGTAACATCTTTTTAGAATTCTTTTCTAAATGCTGAATCCGTAGAGGGGTTGAATTTTTCGAAATAAATATTCTGCAATGTTTTTTCAGTTGTGTTGCACATTGTTTTGACAACGTATTCTTTGTAATCTTGTCGATTCATTTGTTTCATATTGAAACCCCAATCCATAAGAATTTCTGCAATATCTTCAATAGAATGCTGTTTATCCAAATCGAACGTTCGTTCCTTGCAGAATATACTGATTTGATACCAAATCGAGCTGTGCGTTTTTCTTGTATTTTTTGGGATAGAATTCTGTGTAGAACTATTTATTTCTGCTTCACTGGTGCTTTTAAAACGAGACATTTTAATCTATATCAGCAGAAACTTTACAACAGGTACTAAAATGGCTGTTCTGGACAGTTTTAGAACCGTGCTATTTGTTGTGAATGTTGCGTTGCTATGGAAACGCAAGGATTCTCTATGGGCAAATTTATCCAATAATATCCTACCTTCCTTCCTATTTCTATGAAATTTATTCATTATCGAACTTGAATTTCTGTGTTCCACTTGAGTGGAATTGTCGACTCTATTTAATTAAGTCTTGTAGAGGCATCAACTGTTCTAAATAAACGAAAATTCTTGAACACCACGAAAAGTCCAGGTCCAATTTTTATAAAATCATGTGGATCTGCTTTGGTAGATCCTCTTCTGATAATATACAATAAATATTTGCAGCATGGCGTATTTCCGGATAAATGGAAAATTTCTAAGATAGTTCCAATTTTCAAAAGTGGAAAGAAGAATTTGTTTTCTAATTATAGACCGGTATGACTCCTAAGTCAGTTTTGAAAAATATTTGAATTCATTATTACTGATCGCCTTTTTCATTCATGTAGTTCAAGACTCACAACGCATCAGCATGGTTTTATCAAAGGACGATCAATTCTCACAAACTTAACACTTTATATTAATTTTCTATCGCGAAGTTTTGATGAAAGGATACAAGTTGCCGCTTTGTACACTGATATGGCCAAGGCCTTTGACAAGGTTCACCATAGCACGTTGATTGCTATTCTGCAGGATTTTGGTCAGGTGGATCGAATCATATTTGCTGAATAGATCTCAGTACATAGTGGTTAATGGAGCATCTTCGAGTGTTTTCAGCGTAACTTCAGGTGTACGACAAGGGTCTCATCTTGGGCCACTTCTCTTCGCAATATACATAGACGACATTTCTGAATTATTTTCAAATAGTTATTATGAGTTGTACGCGGATGATATTAAAATATTCAGAAAGTTGGAGAACCCACAATATGAAGAGTTTTTTTCAGAGTGATTTGAATCGTTTGTTTGATTTTTGTTTTTCCAAATACTTTCAACTCAATGTAGATAAATGTCAACATATAAGATTCACTAACAATGTGAACGTTATAAATACCTCGTTTACTTTGGGTCAATATCAAAAGAGTAGACCAGGTCAGGGAACTTGGCATTATTCTAGATGAAAAGCTTTCCTTCAGTTTCCACATTCAACATATTGTGTCAAAATCGCTCAAGGTGCTCGGTTTCATCTTAAGAATTACCAAAAATTTCAAGGATATCATAACACTGAAAATCTTGTATCTATCTCTTGTAAGAAGTAATTTGGAATACGAATAATTTCTCGAAATACTTGCCTTCGATCCAAATCATCATCTTTTAAGTAAAACGAAATAAGACGCTTTTGTCACTTTTCCACAATTCCTTCAATCATTACTAGCGGTTTCGACATTACTGTCATTTTCAAGTGAATAACATTATAACAGATGAATAGGTAAATACTAGTAGAGTGAAATTTATCCTAGATAATGAGTAGAGGGGATGCATTGAGCTCTAGTTGGCTAATGGGGGTAGTAAATTTTGGATTTTTACATAGTTTGTTAATCTCCAACATTTCCAACAAATTCATCTTTCTCCCTTTGTTACATTTATGAAGGATTTTAAGATTATTTAATGATATTAAGTGGATGGTTCATCTTATCTGTTCAAATATTGGCGAATTTTTATCTGAGGAAATATGTTCCTTGAATCTAGCTTCAAAACTTCTCCCTGTTTGTCCGACAAAGGCTACAGGAATTTATCAAATCGAATGCAATGAATGTAAGGTAGCTTATGTCGGACAAACAGGGAGAAGTTTTGAAGCTAGATTCAAGGAACAAATTTCCTCCGATAAAAATTCGCCAATATTTGAACAAATAAATTCAACCAACCACTCGATATCATTAAAGAATCTTAAAATACTTCATAAATGTAAAGGGGAGAGATATGAATTTGTTGGAAAGTTTGGAGATCAACAAACTATGTAAAAACATACAATTTACTACCCTCAACAGCCAACTAGAGCTTAATTCATTCCCACTGCTCATTATCTAGGATAAATTTCACTCTGTGCTTGTAATTACCTACTGTTATATTGTTATTCACTTGAAAATGACCGTACGGTCGAAACTGGTCCTGATTATTGAATAAATTGTGGAGAAGTGACAAAAGTGTCTTATTTCGTTTTACTTTGAAGATGAAATCCCATAGAATAAATGGATCATCAATACTATCAAGCATCCTCTTTTAATTTATGAATTAATTAAATTTTGTACGGACGAGCTTGTATTTATGCAAAATTCTAAAAACGTTCCAATGGAATAATCAATCAATCAAATCGCTTTGAGACTGTTTAGTAAGAAGATATTGCGCGACCCCTTTACTCTATTCATTTTTCAGGGTTAAAAGCGCCTCTTATGGGTCAGTCTCAAATAATCTTCAAAAGATGTGCCCCAAACAAAATCATTCGACGTGTTTAGGCAAAAGTTTTCAGTCACTACAGATAAGGGAATATACAGAGTGGCTCGTTCGAGATGAAACACCGTGTATATTCTCTTGTTGAGCATTGGAAGACTAGATAGTATCGTACTAAAGATTCTTAAATCTCGAAATGTGGGTTGTTCATAAAATTCGTCGGCACGTCCCATCAAAATGCTGACTCACTGTTATGGTTAATAATACCGTGTCCAAATGAATCAACGCATGATCACAGAATATAACATTTGAGTAGTATCGAAGACTATGATTAATTCAGCCATTGTCCTCAGTAATTAATAAACCACCGCGCTTACGTTAAATATTAACCGGGATTCTTGCATGCTCAGAGATAATATGTCCCAGGCCGGGTCCGTTGTTCTCTCCACGTGGATTATAAGAAATATCCTCCTCGTTCTCTCCACTGCATAAATTATTTAGTATCCCATTTAGCTGAAAACAAAGAACAAAGTTTATTAGATTACCTGTACTTCCCTGCAGCTCGTTTTATGGCCTTTGCGTCGTAAAAATCACAAAATTATTACGGATTTATGAATTTACTTTGGAGTTTTAATAGAAAATTCAAAGCAGTGAACAGAAGAGAGGTTCGTTTGCATACACAATGTAAAGAACAAGTATGATAACATAGAGTTCTTCAAGAAGAGTACAACATCTAGATAGTATTATTACTACTAATGATATTGAAATTAGTTTTGAACATGTATCTGTATGCAAAAACAGAAAACTTATGGCTCCTTTTGTCTCTAAATACCATGAAATACACTGCCCCAAGAAAGATAAGAAATTCTGTTTTAATTGTTTCGAGTTTTCAACCATTTCTTTATTTAGTTATTCTTGAGGAAGAGGGAATCATACAAATTTTAGGACAAAATTTTCTATTGATTTTATCAAAATGTCAGATATTGATTTGTGTACAGAAAACGATCGAAGAGAAACAGAGTATGTGGAATGGATAAACACTCTCGCCCCTCAAGCACACACAACCAAATTTATATGGAATCACCCGATATTTTGAATATTACCTCAGGTATTTCGGAAATTTCGAAGGATTGTTAGAACTGATCCTTATAAAAGACTCTTTCCGCATGTAGTAAAAATATTGAAAATTGTTTTCTCACGAAGTAGGTGTTTTTTCTCGACCTCTGTAGCTTGTATTACTTCCTCTTGCCGTGATGCAAGCCTCAATTTGTCTAGGCATGCTTTGGATTAGGTTTTCGACCTCCTCTGAGGAGATAGTCTGCCACTCTTCTGTGATGGCTTGGATGAGCTGTTGTGGGGTTCTTGGATTATCCTCGCACGATCTAATTTTCACTTTGAGATTATCCCATGAATGTTCAATAGGATTTAGGTCTGGAAGCAAGCTGGCCAGTCCAAAATAGCGATTCCCTCTGTTTCAAGATAATGTCGCGCGAGTTTAGATGCTTGATTGAAGGAACAGGCATGGTCTGTTTTTTCCGCTGGTATTCTATTTCTTCGCTTGTTTTTTACGGTTTTATTTTTCTGACACACACCAAAATTATAGATATAAGCATTTATTGTAAATACAATTATTCGAATTTTTGTAAATCTTCTCTTTTCAAAAGAATCGAAATTTAAAGTGACTCTCAAAACAAACTATGCCTCAAAAATGTTTGGTTTGCCATAATACAGGGTGTCAAATTTCGAATTTTCAATAAGAAAAATTGGTATAACTTCCGTAAGTTCGAACATATTTCTAAAATTGATATTTTGATCTGCAAGAATTGACTTAGCATGAATCTAGTGGTGTATGATGATCCTGTTTTTTTCATGATGTTTGAGATCAAAGATAAGCAGTTAGAGTTTATTACTCAGGAGGGATTTCTCGTAAAACAGTAAAATGTCTGTAATTTCTCTGTCATACCCAGTTGAAAACCAGAAAATTGGGACATATTATCAAGGATAATATTTTTAGGATGATAAACCAATGGCGAAGCATATCCCGGAGAAATTTCCCCCCCCTTAAGCAAAATCAATACTCCACTGGAATTCATCAGAATTGATCAACCTATTGAGCAATCATCATTTTTGGAGAAGAAAAAAATTTTCCTCTTTTAATCGTTTCTATCTCGAAATTTTCGTGATAGCACTACAGTCAGCTATTATGATTTTCACGAGTTGCAAGTGTATCATTTGTTTATTTGTGGTCCATGGTATTGAACCACAGTCTTATCGGAATGATGAAAAAAAGGGAAGTACGTTCTTATTATAAGTTACAATAAAAAAATCATTTAACACAGAACATACAAGAAAACATGTCCAATGACCTTAAGCTGCCAAAGAAACCGTTCAAAGTGTGCTCCATTCTGTTGAATGCATAATCTACAAGTCCTTTCAAGAGACATTATAGATTTTGAGATTGCATTGCCATTATTGCCGCGCAAGAAAATGCACTCATCAATGATCTTAATCCTCAAAGTCTTTGAGTGCGCCCCAGACGAAGAAATCCAATGTCAAGTCTGCGGATCGCGGTGGCCATGCAACAGGTCCATTCTGAGGAACATCATCAAGATTCAGACAATTACATCTTGCTATCCATCTGTTAGGGTAGTTTTCGTCTAGCCAATTATAAATTATTCCCACATTATGAGGACCAGCCCCGGCCATTTGAATCCACCCATGCCTTCTTTGTTTTAACGGTTCATCTTCTAATAACTCTGGCAGTTCGTTCTCCAGCAAATCTAAAAAGTTTCTCGAATTCAGTCTTGCTGGTAAAAAAAACTGGACCGATTAGTGATCGATTCCTGATTCCAATCCAAACGTTAAGGCTGAATTCCCTTTGAAATTTGCGGGCTCTAATCTCACGTGGATTTTCTTCAGACCAAACGCGAAGATTATGAATGTTCACCACTCCACGTCTTGTAAAAATAGACTCGTCGGTCCATAAAATTCTCGTCAAAAATTTCTTTTCCGCAAAACTTCGTTTTGTAAAAACATGTAAAGATCTACCCTTTTTGGTGAATCCGTCAGTTCCAAATGTTCAACTGGGCTCAGATGATATGGTTTCCTGTGGTTTTGCTTTAGGATTTTTCTTATGGTAACGTAACACTATATATATATATATATATATATATATATATATATATATATATATATATATATATATATATATATATATATATATATACAGGGTGCTTCACCAAAAACTAAACAGAGGCTATATATTCATTTCTGATGCAAACACAAAAACAAAGACAATTTTTGTTACAAGGGGGACATCTTTTGGGGTACAAAACTTACCTGCAATATCGACCCCCTAAGCGGGGGTTGCAATTCTTTAACATATAGGGAATGAATAGGGAAGATGGGTCGAGTGATGACTCGAAAAAAAGGTGGTATCTTTTTCTACATTTCCTTGAAAGAATTTCCATTTTTAATAGAAAACTGTAAAAGATACAGGGTGAGCAACTGAAAGATAGGGAAGACTATTTTTCTGAGACTATTGGAGTTTCGGTGAAGTAAAATGGAACAGATCCATGCTGATCAATGGCAACCATCATCAAGTACCATCCTCATCTCGAATTTCAACCCCTAGAGCAGGAGTGACCACCTTTGAAAATTTGAAAGAGGGTAGATGGGTCGAAAGATACCTCGAAAGAAAGGTATTATCTTTGTCTGCATCCCCGTGAACGAATTTTCATTTTTGATTAAAAACTGTAGAAGATACAGAGTGAGCTACTGAAAAATGGAGGAGACTATCTATCGCCCTGAGCTATTCAAGTATTAATGCAAAAAAATGGAACAGATTCATTCCAGATCAAAGGCTGTCATCTTCCGAAACACCATTCTGTTCCAGTTTTTCGCACTAATACTTCAATAGTCTTGGGGCGATAGTCTTCTCTATTTTTCAGTGGCTCACTCTGTATCTTCTACAGTTTTCAATCAAAAATAAAAATTCTTTCACGGGAATGAAGATAAAGATAATACCTTTCTTTCGAGTTATCGCTCGACTCATCTACCCTCTTCCAAATTTTCAAAGGTTGTCACCCCAGGGTTGAAATTCGAGATGAGGATGGTATATATATATATATATATATATATATATATATATATATATATATATATATATATATATATATATATATATAAATAACTCGAAGAGGCAGTTATTCGTTTATTCCTGAGGAAGGTTCTTCTAAGAATGGTGATTGTCGGAATGCTCTACACAACGAACGAGATCGTTCGTTCTGTAGAGCATTGTAGTTGTGTTCGATGGAATTGTATTCCACAGCACACCACTAGCCCTGTTAATAAGAGAGAATAGAATTTTCATGGAGAGAGGTTAGATTTGTTAATTACAGGTTAGTTGCTAGTAGGACCATCTGCTGATGAGAATTTTCCACAGACCTGGTTTTTCTTTGGAACTAGATTCTTTTCAGAACCAGTCCCTTCAGTTCTTCAGAGCATTTGCCACGGAAATATCAGCAGAAAAAAAAGGTCAGCAGCCTGTCGCCTTTGAGCGAGAGGCTGGAGATCACGATTGATCTCTGGGTGGTCGATGAGGCAAATGGCTCTCTTCTGGGCAGTATGCAATAAATATAATTAAAGTTTGGGTGCGAAGCCCCACACATGGAAACAGTATTCCAGACCAGGTAGTACCTGTGATTAGTATAAAAGCATTAGCTTTGATGGTGTGAAGCATTACTCAGTCCTGAAAAGAAAAATGAGTTTATCAGAAGTAGAATTGATAATGGTTGAACATGGACATGCTAGCAAACTCCGGTTATTGAGACTATATGACGTCCTTATGTGATTAAAGGAGGATCTCCAGCGTGAATTTTCTGGAGAACGTTGTTGATTGCGCCTTTTTCGCATTAGAATTGACGAAGTTCAACTGGTTCCTCTCTGATATCTTCTCCAAGTTTGAATTCAATGGGATGCTTTGTTGTTCTTGGATACCAAGCCCCACTGTCAGCGCGATTGCTGAGTCAGTGAAGGAACTATCCAGAGACGTCAGTAGAAGAGTAAACCTTCATGCAACCAATCTCTGAAAGTTCTGGGTTGTGGAATGAAGAATCGGTCTTGGGTGGGAGATGCGAAAATATAGAACCGTTTATATGCCGTTCCATGCTACCAGTTTCAATGAAACGTGACCACAATTAATGGATAACACTAATACCACTACTACCTTTCAGAACCCTGGAAACCACTAATTTTGACCTCTCTAACTTCTGGAGCATATCAAATGTCATCTTTTATATTTGTTTTAGCGATTGAAATATTTCTTTTGTGTTTGCAACGATAATTATGAAATATTGTCCCTCCTCGTACATTTCATTCAAATTACTTGATAACGTAAGAATGAATGTTTCATAAAGCATAATATCCTTAAGGCATTGTCGAGACGTGATGTATTGAACTCGGAAATATTTATGATAGAAAATTTCTGTGAAATTCAATTTAAATACTTAGACTTACTTGCCATTGTATTATCGATGAAGTACCCTCCACACCGTCTGAAACAAGAACATATAAACTGGGTAAATGTTACACATAAAGAATCAGTAGTTCGTAATTATGATTTATGCTGTTTATGGCGGCGTAGATCGTAAATAATGGAATAATTCTAATTTATTGTCATTGTGTATGCAAATCGTTTAATAGGATTAGTGTTTATTGGTCACATATTGGTGGCAGTTGCAAATAATCAGTGAAATTTTTCTGACTTATAGCTTCTCATATTTTATTATTTGAAATTCTGCAGTCGTTTGTTCTGCTCCTGTTTTGAAACATTTTCTACTCTTGCAGTGAGAATCCCATCGGAGTGTGAGATCGATGGGGAAAAAGATATCTGAGCGGTGTATATTCATATATTTTAAAATATTTGATGTTTCTATCGCCTCTAGGAGTTATCAGGCCAGATGATTTCGATGACACCACCACTTATATATCAATACTGAAAATGATAGAAGTAGTGTTTCACTTGCTAACTGGATGAAGATGTATGATCTTGGCCTTATGATGGATGCACTTTTCACTTTTCATTCCACAAGATGGAACCAATAATATAATTATGAAGTCCTAATATAGATTGAGCCTCATCTCATTCACGAGGAGATTTCAAGAGGAACTTTTATTGTTCATATCAGGTTCTGAATCAAATAACCCCTAAACTAATCTCTGTCGAAAACTGTGATTACACCAAAGATAGACAAATTAAAGTATTCTATTATAGTTCTCCACTTAATCATAAAATCTATATTTATATACCAAATAACATGGCGTTTCACTAGATTCTTCATTTACTTTCACATGTCCCATAATGAAACTGAGTCAACCGTTGAATACAGGGAATAATACTCAGCAAAAATCATCTGGGTCTACTTCGATTATCGTTGTTTAAACTCTTCGAACTTCTGGTGTTCTTCTGGTCTGGCTCTGGTCTTTTCTATAGTGTTATTATTATCACAGTATTATATTATTATTATCGCAGTATTTTATATATACATCAAAATTTGCGGCCATAAACTCTCCTTGATAATAGAACGACCCTTCTATGAGAATTTTCTCTACACTCTTATTAAATTTTTTTGGTTCTTGTTGTAGTAGGTGAACACGTAATTCGTTAAACATCGTGACACCCCAATACAGTGAAGAATTTTGTGTCAGCTTGATGAGATGGAGTGGAGAGATAGGCAAATTTCTCCTAATATCAAAAAAATGAAAGTCGCACCACCCTTTTGGATGCGTGGACTTAATTGTATGGTTATGCTTCAAAACATCAAAAACATAGACAGAATGGAAGGTGAGCATTCTTTCTCGTCGAAAATCTGGTCTACGTCCAAAACGAGCATTAAAACGCTCCAATGAAAAGGTAACTTGAGAAGAAACATCACGTAAAAGAAAAAATGACCCACGTTCCCACCACTTGCCTAACAATAATAATAATATTAGTAGCAATATCAGGCAAGCTAACACTTTTAAAGCCACTATGTTAACTGCAACAATTGGCAATGATTACTTTAAACCAAAAATTACATAAATATGAGCACTGCTCCTTTAATTTGGCCATCTACTATAGATATGATTTGATTGTAATTTTTTTAGTTATTATTTTTAATCTCGATAGGTATTGAAATGAGAATACGAACCCAAAATGTTTAAATTCTAAAAATATAGTTCGAATAAAATAATATGGGAGTGGCATGACAAATTCTAAAATTTCAAAATTGTTAGAAATTACAATAACAAATAAATGTGTACTATAAACTATCCAAATTTCATCGACAAATCGAGTTGTAGATGAAATGCGAAATGTAGTATAGTATGAATATTAGTATATATATATAATATTCACGTATTATATATATATATATATATATATATATATATATATATATATATATATATATATATATATATATATATATATATATATATATATATATATATATATATATATATATATAGAGGATTCACAAAAATTTGAATATCAGCCCGTTCCTCAATTAGACATCTGAACTCGCATCATGCCTCCTACGATTGACCATCAAGTGTGAGCACGGGAAATGTAACTGGGGAACCATACTATCTTGCGTATGATTCAAGAAACGAGTGAAAAAACCTGTGGAACAAACTCGCTTGCCTGTCGCTATTGCACTAGCAATAGCTTGTCTGTTTATGTTGTGTTAGTGTCGTGTGTACAAAAAGAGTACCAAAAACTTTACTGCTTACCAGCTTCATTCTCTCGTTCCCATCTTGCACTCCATGATTTCCAGGACTTCTTCACGAAGACAAGAGTGAAGAGGAAGGGGCTGTGGGACAGAAAAAATCTGTTACAATGGAAAAAGGCAACCAGCAGGAAAATATTTCATCAAACATACCTAACTCTTATATGTCTGAACTCACTTGAATCTAAGAACGTAACTAATGCTCCTCTGTTTTTCAATAGGGAACATCTCATACACCTTTTGGGAATGAAGTCCTACAGGGGTGTAGCCCTTGTCTTATCTAAGAACTTAACTAATGCTCAGCTGTTTTTCCACAAGCAACATCTCATGCACCATGGAAAAAAAGCCCTAAGAGGGTGCAGCCCTAGCCTTATCTAAGAACTTAACTAATGCTCCGCTGTTTTTCAACAGGGAACATGTCATACGCCATGGGAATAAAGCCCTAAGAGGGTGCAGGTCTTGCCTTATCTAAGAACTTAAACTAAAGCTCCGCTGATTTTCAACAGGGAACAGCTCATACACTATGGGAATAAAGCCCTACGGGGGTGCAATCCTAGCCTTATTTAAGAACTTAACTAATGCTCCGCTGTTTTTCAAACAGGGAACATTTCATACAACATTCGGGGGTGTAGCCCATAATAACCTCAAGATTCAAAACTAATCTCCTAAATAGACTTGAAGTTCACTACCCAGTTAATGAAATTATCTGAAACGAAATGAATTTCTTGAAAACCACCAGTAAAATGGTAAATAGGACAATCGAGGACTAAATGTCTTATTGTTTCTTCAGCTGCGCCACATTCACATGCCGGACTTTCTACAGTATTCCATTCGAACAACATACTATTACTACGACCATGTCCTGTCCTGAGATGATTTAATGTACACCAACTTTTCCTACTTATATCGAAACCTGCAACCCTTTTGGAAGGATCCTCTATGAGAATTTCCTGTTTTTCAGTTTTCCAAAGATCAACAGCCTTCACCCGTGTACGTAAAAAGTCAATCAACCAAATAGGTTTTCCAGATTTCAATCTCAGGGTAGGTGGATGTTGAAGATCGTGTATTATCGGAAAAACTTCTGAAAATGAGTGATACTTATCTCAAGATGATTTAAGGGCTCATTTCTTGCGAATATTGGAAGAACTATATTACAAATAACCGGAAGCCATGAGGCAGCAGTTGAACTGATACAACCACTTACAACAGTTCAACTGAGAATCAATCTTATTGACATGAGCACTATTCAACCACACCTGACAGCAATATTCTGCTGCCGAATATACTAAATCTAAAGTAGTAGTTCGCAAAGTAGAGACTTCGGCGCCCCAATAAGATCCAGCTAGTTTATGTAGTACATTGTTTCTTGTTTTCAACTTCTGACATAATTTATCAATGTAAAATTTGAAAGTCAAAGAACGATCTAGCTTTACATCAAGATATATTGGAGTGAAATTATGAGTTGATAGAGATTGATTGAAGAATACTCTTAGTTGCCTATCCTTCCTATGATTATTCAGATGAAAACAAGAAATATCAGTATTCGAAGGATTTCGTCATAAACGCCATTTTTTGAAGAAAATCTTCAGAATTTCTAGATCGGAAGTCAGTGTTTGCTCAATTGATTCGAAGTCATAGTGTCGAAAAACCAAAGCAATATCATCAGCATAAATAAACTTTGTAGAGGAAGTTTCAGGGATGTCAGACATATATAAATTGAAGAGAAGAGGTGCAAGAACAGATCCCAGAGGTAGGCCATCATTTAGAGTGTAAAATGTATAAAGTATAGAACGAAATTCATTACGTCTTTCACTTCAGTTTCGGTTAAAAATACTTTTTTGCACTACGCCACTGATCAGCGTGCAATCAATTTTCGTCATCTTCGTTCAATTCAGAAACTTTTTTGACGATTGTAATATTTTCGTATCTCCAACCATTCTCGAGCAAAAAATCATTAAACGATTGTATGCATTCGCTGAATTGAAAGCACTTCTAATTAAAAAAATGACTGATAGGCTTTGATTTTTTTCATTTATTTATTTATTTTGACAGTTGCTAAAGCTGAGCCAGTATCAGCTCGGATTGTTTATTAAATTAACGATTAGTTTTAAGACTTTTGAAGTTATTGCTGAAAAGAAGAAAAAATTACTAATTTTACTAACGCCGAATTTGGCTGATATCCATTACAAGTACGGTCTACCTGACGGAAACAAAACAGAAATAGGCGATTATATCAGGTGCGCTTTCCAAATCAAGTAACACCAGACAGGCGAATATTTTCAAATATCCACAGAAGGTTGAGTGAAACCGGTACTTTTACTGTGAATAATCATTTGAAAGGTGCAACTCAAACTATGAGAAATCCAGATATTGAGGAAACAGTTTTGAATTGAATTGATTTGAATCCTCGTGTGAGTACACGAAAAATTGGAAAGCAGTTGAATATTTCACATGTTTTAGTTTGGAGGATTCTCCACGACTTTTTATTGTAACCGTTTTTATATTCAACGCGTCCAAACGCTACTGCCTCGAGATTTTTCTTTGAGACTGAATTTCTGCCGATGATTCCTAGTTAAAATTAGAGAAAATGCTCATTTTGATAGAGAAATAATGTTCACATACGAAGTTAACTTCTCGAGAGCTGCTATCACAAATTTTCACAATAATCGTTATTGGGCTGAGGAAAACCCCCATTTGATTGAAGAATCTCATCATCAAGAACAATTCTCACTGAATGTCTGGGTCGGAACAATTGGAAATTATTTGATTGGGCAATTGCCTAACAGACTAAACGGCCCCGCTTATCGGCAATTTCTTGAGGAGGAGTTACCTTCATTGCTCGAGGATGTGCCACTTTTGGTGAGAAACATAATGAGGTTCAAGCATGACGGGACACCAGCACATTTCAGTGGAGAAGCTAGGTAATTCTTGAATAATACATTAAACAACCGATGGATAGGTCGGGGTGGGCCAGAACCATAGCCTTCTAGGTTCCAAGACTTATATAATTTAGACTTTTTCTTATGGGGATATCTAAAAAGTTTAGTTTATACCACTCCAGTGAACACTGAAGAAGAATTGAGAAATCGAGGAGTTTTGAAAGAAAACCAAGTTTTTCCCGAAATTTCAACACCCTGTAGCTCCGTTATGCAGCTTTTGCGGACCTATGTTTATATAAACTTTTTTCTTAAAATTACACATAGATTTACCCCTCAAGTTGTGATATACTATTATGTAACAGCCTGTATAATCAATATGTATTCTATTTTTGAAGTATCAGAACGCACCATGAATTTATATTTAGTTCTGTAATTTTGAAATTCATGACCCTACGAATAGATTTTGTGTTTTGAATATATATTATTGTAAATAATGTTTATACATCCATAAATTCAGGTAATGAAAATAGCAAACATGGAAAATATACAAAACAGAACATTGTATTCTGAGGTAATAAATTCCGTTAAATATTTTTCTGATACACCTTCATATGCATATGTGTGTGAATGCTAAATGTATGAAATTTAATTTATAAGGCTGCTGTCGACTGAAATGCCTCTTTTATACGTTTAATATGTTTTAATCTCTCGTTCGGAACGTATATTATTCAGTCCAATTCGTAATTATGTAATATATCAGCGTATAAAAATTTCAGATGTCAATAACTCAAAATAATCCACTACTCAACTTCCAAAGGCTTGTCGTTATCTCCTATGAATGAGCTTGTTCTTTATTAGATGTTCAAATAAATTCAGATGAATGTAAAATTTCATCACATTTTTATTCATATTACCTTTATCCGATGATATAGTGCTTTGATTTCTAGAGGAACGTCTCCTGGTCATTATCGGAATATATTCATACCCTAAATGGAATTTTCATGGTTTTTAAGAAACTTGAGGTAATATTGATCTATTGGAATGATGAAAATAATATTGGGGTAAATTTGAGAGTATTACTTCGAATCAACTTGAAAGTTCGAGAAAACAACAAAAATAGGAAAAGGTATCTGTAATAAATCATTCACCTCTGATTAAGAAGCTGCAAAGAGAAACCTTATCAAGGCTGAAATTACAATATTCCTGATTATTACTTAATTTTTTTCTGGAAACGTTCAGTGACCGTTGATGCCCATTCAATGTTTCTTTGGAGGCCATCACATTTCCATTTTCCACAGAGAACAAGGTCTTCGGTTTTGCAGACGATTGTACCCTGGTTCGTCTTTCAGTAGTCTTTCGCCGATTGCCGCTGCGGAACTTCAGCCTCAGAGATGCCAACAAAATAATTACTCAAACTCTGACTTACAAAAGATATCGGAGTGGGGTCAGCTGAACCTGGTGAGCTTCAACGCGAGCAAGAAGCAAGCAACTAC
Organism: Cryptolaemus montrouzieri; assembly: GCA_013387265.2. Taxonomy (NCBI): domain Eukaryota; kingdom Metazoa; phylum Arthropoda; class Insecta; order Coleoptera; family Coccinellidae; genus Cryptolaemus; species Cryptolaemus montrouzieri. The sequence goes on along the minus strand of JABFTP020000001.1, from coordinate 72,352,227 downwards.
GTATTCTAGAAAGGTTCCCGCTGGAGAACCTCCTCTAACGATGTGAGGCCAACAAACTATATCTAAAGATTCGATGAACCTTCTCGGAATAACGTTCAACTTCGGGTTTTCTGGCCAGAACATGTATCAGCAATAGCTACGTCTGCATCAGCTTAGTTTTTTTTCAGAGACAAGCGATATTTCACGTCATCCCAGCTCTTGCTTCTATATTAGGCGCGGATTCCACCTACTTTGGAATATTGTTCCATGTATAGGGATCTGCGCCCAAACATTCGTTGCAGATGTTGGATAGTGTTGAAAAACGGGCTGTGGGCCTCATCGACCACCGCTCTTGTCTCAGAACACAAGATGCTGACCCTTCTCTGTTTTACAAATCCTTCCAGGGAAGATGCTCCAAGGAGCTGAAAGACCATGACGGTACATTTAGCAACCCCTTGAACCATTCTCTATAAGAATGCCTTTGTTTGCAGGGCCGGTGAGCTGTGGAATTCGCTTCCGCCCAACATCTTTCCAACATCCTACAATTTGGCCCTCTTCAAGAGTAAACAGACACTTCATTTCTTCCCAGGCGACCACTCATGTGGTGTAACAGGTTCGTCTTTCCCGACAAAGAGCGCATAAAAACGGAGAGTTTCTGAACTCCCTTCCACTACTTAAAATCAAGGCTAAACATCTTGGAATAACAGTAGGTGGATTGACTTAGAATAAGCACCACAACAAGGAACGGTTATTTAGCTCCAGGCCAGCAATTGAAGCACTACACTCAAATTGTATCAACAAATATTCCATGAAGAGGTAGTGTATGGTGATAAAGACCGGGACTTATAACCTACAGAAGGCAATTTGCCGAGGTCCAAAGCTTAGCATGCTTAGGTATAACAAGGACCATGCAAAAATTCAGAGCTATTTCTACCCAAGGTGTAGATAGATGTTTGTGTTTAAAGATTGATGGAAATAAGAATCTCTGGTTCAGTTTTTTTGAGGTGTGAACTTATTTGGTTGAATTAGTACGTTTTTGTGATAATTTTTCCTTTCAGGAAAATATCACTGGTTAAACCTAGTTATATACTTCAGATGGAAATTTAGTCACTTTCAGTCACTTTTCATCTAAGCCACAATTATCATAACTTGTCAAGTCCACAAACTTCTACAGAATAGAGTCCAGGCTCATTATACAAGAGAACTTGAGGAATCCCTCCATTCGTTTTCAGGAAAATGAATTTGGTCGTCGGAGACTCATTAAATGGATTATGGGCACTTTGTAAGATTTTGAAACCCAAAGATTCTATCAAATGACTCAAGAGATATCGGTGATCTATGTCTCAAAACAACTGAAGTATAAACTATTTGTTTCTGGACACAGTCAAGGAGCCCTCGAGCAACTACTGGAATGAGTTTTTTTCAATATCTGATTCACTTTCTGTATTCTAGATGTTGAAATAATACACTCGGAGGCAAAATTAGCGGAACACTCGAAAATTTAACCAAATTCGAAGTCCGATATTTTTCCTAATTCTCAACCAATTTGTTCGGCAAATTATAGATCAACTCTTCTGCTTTGTAGAAATTATAGGAGAAAAAAAAATTTGAAAAAAATTTTATACGGGGGCAAAACTAAAAGTGTTATTTTTGTCAAAAATTCGTAACACCCTGTGGAATTTCGTGGTCCGAGTTGAAACGTACAATATCATGGTCTGTCAAGAAACATCTTCCTACAGTAACGCCCTTCTTGTTTTATGCATTTATCTCTATTTTTACAAGAGATATGCAATTTGAAGCGAAAAGTCACAAATTTCAAGAATTTATTTTTAATCTTGCGTAGGTGCATAGCATCGGAGGATAGCCAAAAAATAAAATAAAAATTAGAGAAGCGGAAATCTAACGAAATGAAACTTTTTGAAATTCATTGGCCAATTTCACGCTCGGGGAGAACTCGAAGTACATTGGAAAATCGTTGATTTTGCACATTTATTTTTGTGTGACACTCTATAATAATTATCATTCCTATCCAAAATTGAGAGCAGGTGTGTATCCTGGCGATACACTCGTGAAATGAAATGAACATGTTGAGAAAAATGTTCATGATGACCCACAAAAAAAAACATTTGATTTAGTAGCGAGTATGACCCCCCCGAGCTCTTATTACAGCGCGCATACGATTTCGCATACTCCCAATGATGTTGTCTATCATCTGTTGAGGTATGTTGTCCCACTCTTCCACCAAAGCCAATGTCAGCTCTTCAACGTTGCCTGGATTCCGTTGTCGAACCCTTCTTCCAAGAATGTCCCAAACGTGTTCGATCGGGTTCAAATCCGGTGACCGCGACGGTCAGTCCATTCGTGTTATCCCAACTTCATTGAGATATTCTATCACTATGCGCGCAGTATGAGGGCGCGCGTTATTGTGCATAAAAAGGAAATTTTCCACTATGTAAGGAGCAAAAGGCACAACATGGGGCTCCAAGATTTGTGTTATATACTGATGGGCATTAAGTGATCCATTGCCAATAATCTCCAGTTCTGTTCGTACTCCCAAGCATATGCCACCCCATATCATAACTGACCCTCCACCGTATTGCTCAGTTCCTGCGAAGTTCGCTTGATTGTACCGTTCCCCTCGATGCCTCCATATTCTATCTCTACCATCCACGAAATTCACACAATATCGGCTCTCATCACTAAATAAAATTCGTCTCCACTGATTGATTGTCCATGCTACATGCTCCCTAGCAAACGCTAATATTGCTACCCGATGGGCTCTATCGAGTCTTGATGCTCTTGCTTGCCCGTATGATCTCAGACTAACTTCATTTAATCGTCTTCTGACTGTCCTCACACTGACGTTAATGTTATCCACTGCTTGTAAAAGGTTACGTGCCTGAACAGAAGTAAGACGAGGATTTCTTATGGTTTGATTGACGATGAAACGGTCATGTATAGCGCGGGTTGCCTGATTTCTTCCTTGTCCTCGCCTCCTCACGTATAATCCAGTTTCCCTGTAACGTCGGTAGATTCGATGGATAACCGACGTCGAGACACCCAACATGGTACCGACTGAGCGGTAGGTGCGCCCTTCCTCGATCAATGTAACTGCCCCTGCTACTGAGGTTGGTGGTAAATCTCTCATTGTGAATGAAAAATACCGGTTCGAATCGTAAACAGTAAAAGAATCACAAAATACCGCAACCGATCGAATTTGTATCAAATCAAAGACTGGAAAACTCTCATTCTTTAAACAAATGCAAATGTGGTCATATACAAAAAAACGTGTGTTGTATTTCATATTTGATAAAAAAAGGTGTGCACATGTGTAAATGAAAAGTTTTATCAATGGTCCCAGAATTCGGTTGTGTATTTCATGTGTTGTATTTCATATTTGATAAAAAAAGGTGTGCACATGTGTAAATGAAAAGTTTTATCAATGGTCCCAGAATTCGGTTGTGTATTTTAATACCTACCGACTGCTATCTCCTATGAATTCCTAATTTTCACCAAATTAACCAAATTGTCATCAATAACTAATGCAATTCGAACATAAAAATCGCAAACGACAATTTCGACACGCCTGAGTGATAATAAGAAAATTCCAAATTGATAGACGAATTTTAATGACAATTTCTTGATTCAATGGAATTTCTCCAAAATGGTGATTTTCCACTTGAAATTAAATATATTTTGCAAAAATAGGGAGAAACGCATGAAACAAGAAGGGCGTTACTGTAGGAAGATGTGTCTTGACAGACCATGATATTGTACGTTTCAACTCGGACCACGAAATTCCACAGGGTGTTACGAATTTTTGACAAAAAAAACACTTTTAGTTTTGCCCCCGTATAAAATTTTCTTCAATTTTTTTGTTTTCTCTTATAATTTCTACAAAGCAGAAGAGTTGATCTATATCTTGCCGAACAAATCATCTAAATCGGTTGAGAATTAGGAAAAATATCGAACTTCGAATTTGGTTAAATTTTCGAGTGTTCCGCTAATTTTGCCTCCGAGTGTATTTGTTTTTCTCTAGTAACGATAGAAGGAGTAATATTCTCACTGTTGCTCTATTTAGCGTCTTTTCACAATTGAATGACCGCTATTTTACAGGTGCAAGGGCTTCCCAAAAATCTTAACAGTAAATAGAACGTTTTGTCGTAAGAAGAAAAAGTTCTAATAGAGAGAGCTTGTTTTCTGTGGATCTCTAGAGAAATTCTCTACAGAAAACAAAATATATGAAGTATTAGGAAAGACGGAACTCTTTTCCTAAAGTGTTCGAAATTCGAAAAATTGGAAGAGACAATTTCTCGAAAAAAAGGAAAACTTAAGCTGTGAAAAATTCTACGAAAATTGACTCTCTACCGTATTTACCTAGAATTTAATGTTAGGTACCTTGCTATTTGCTGAAAATATAACAAAGCAAACTAAATACGATTTTCCAAAATTTTATTGTATTTAACAATTATAAACAGTCCGAGGATGACTTTGGAAATGAATAACTTTTTTCATTCATGTTTTTCAGGAATGTCTTTTGATGACGACCTACTAAAATCGATTGACTTCATTTTTGTACGAAACTTAAGATAAGATTTTCCTATAACCATTTGCAACCACGAAAATTTTGTTAATTTGCAGAAATTTTGACACTTCGCTATAATGCCTATTTTTACGGAGATTATAGTTCGATATGTACTTATTATTCCAATGAAAAATTCGAGAAGTTCATTTCATGGACCACTTTCAGTAATGAACATTTCAAGTGGAAATACCATAAAACGAAAACTAAACGATAGTGCCATGGCAAAAATCCCTTTTACAACGACAATGCTTCTGCCCATTTTCCCGCCTCAGTAACAATCAAGCTAGTGGAGCATTAATAACTACGTCATCCACCATATTCTCCTGACCTGGCTCCTACTCATTCACATTTATTTTCAAACGATGATATAGGGCTAGATGGACGGAGATTTCAGAAATCGTCTGCGAAAGGAGGGCGTACCTCGAGGACCTCAGAAAAGATTACTAAAGAGGGGTCATCCCTCAGCACCGCACGAAAGGAGAAGAAAATGACACCCAGAAGAGAAAAGTGAGTACAAGTTTCATTATCACCTCACGTGTCAATTCTACTCCTTATGAATTCTGTTATTAACAGAAAAAGTCAGATCAGAAAAAATAGGACGATATTCAAAGCGATGGACAAATGACGCCACTGAGCTCAATCAGTCTCTAATTATCTTCCTAGTGAGAAAGTAGTAATAAAGGTTCATCTACAGTACGCCAAGAAATTAACGCACAATTTCAATATTTCAAATTTCTTTTGTAGGCACCTTATAATGAACACATGTTTTTTCTCGTATATGTCCGGATATATTTCAATAAAATTCGATGATTTTGTTTGAAGCATATGTTTTTCTCATTAAATATATAATGAAAGAAATAAATTGAGGTTTTGCAAGAAAGCACCACATATTGATGACAGCAGTTGATGCTCAATGTTGGCGAGTAACGTTTATTCTTTTTGACAATTTAACAATCACGAAATTCGAGCCTGACAGAATGAGAATAAGGCGTGGTACTAGATGAGGTAGGTTGGACTTACACAAGAATAGGACAAAGGTTTGGAGTGTCCATTTAACTATTTTCAGAATGGTCCGCAGATACAGGGACACTGGTAGTCATGAAAGGAGACCTGGGCAAGAAGACCTCGAGAAACAGCGGCGATCCATGACCCTTATTTAAAAGTGTCCTCGTTGAGACAAAGGTTCACTATTGCTAGGAATTTTCAAATGTAGTTTCGGCAGAAAAGTGGAGTTCAAATTAGCACTGAAACGATACGACGTCTCCGAGAATTTGGTCTAGGCCTCGTGTCGCAGTTCGATACCCAGCTCTAACCGCAGCACATAAAAGAGTCCGATTGAAATTCACCAGGAAACGTGTCAGTTGGTTAAAAGCTGAATGGGAGAGAGTATTATCTAAATATGAGTCGATTTTGTCTTTTTTCATCGACGTTCTCTAGTGTACTGACGTCGAAATGAGAGATATGTCCAGTGCAACTTTTTACCTACCTTGGTTTTGGTGGAGGTTCAATAATGGTGTGAAAAGAAATCTCTTTGAACATTCGCACTGATCTGTGGGATGGAACCTTGAATTCTTAGAAGATTAAGAAACCAGCAAAACCAGGCAGATTCCGTGAATGGGGTTCAGAATAGACTTATCGAAATTTGGTCGAAAGGCTATAAGGTCATTGAATTTGAGTATTAATTGTAGTTGTTATCTAGTTATTTTCTCCAGGGTTGAAATATTCGATATTAACAAGTTTTTTCTCCTGGATAAATTTAAATTATTGATTTTGTGGGTTAATTTCTTAGAGAAATGAAGCTCTTCTTGAAGATATATGTGATGATTTACGATTATTGAATTACTTTTCTCAATAAAGTTTACATTGTGATAACTCGATTCGATGGGATAGTCGCCAAGAATTTTCTCCCTTCATGTTTGATCAGAGAGTATCTCATTCCATAATGGACTTTCATTGCGAAATAGCTTTCGCATGTTCTAAGTAGGTAAATAATGTTCCGTTGTAAACAAATATTGACAGCTCGATATACAGTGATAAGAAGTAGATTACAAAGAATGTTTTGAATAAGAAACGACTTAAACTTATCGTCAGACACCATTCCCTAGCGGCTTCTTGCGAAAGGATGTAGAACGGATTACCCATCTGCATAATGAGGAAGGAACATCGCTATCGCTAATGGTTCTTTTATCGGTAACGAGGTAAATAAATGAATTCCAAAATCGACATGAACGCACACAGTACCTGCGTACAGGAGACATTGTGAAATGGATAAAATTAGATATAGCAGTCGGGCCGGGAGATAGCGATGGAATGATAAATTGAATAGGTTGATGATTGCAATGTCCATATGAACGGGGTGTGAGATCATTAGTTTGCGTCATTGTCAGTAAAGGGGCACACATGGTGACGTTTATATTATGTGTCTGTGTGTGTGGCGCGAGAGGTCTCGCGACGCTGCAGCTTTTCTCATAAATATTGACCGCACCTTTGGTATTGTTTCCTTTGATTTAATTTTGCAGCAGATATTGCATTTACATCTGTTGACTGAAGTTGCTTTATTAATACGGCGACAAGGCGTACATGTTTTGAAATATATCATTACCACTCTCGAATGACTTGTTTTCACTTTGTCTCGCCCTACGATAGAACCAATGTTGATATGACCTAGCATTAGTTATAGCGGAATATTAAGGATCTGTATCTAAGAAATATAACCTGACCTGAGAGATGGTAATCTGATTGAATCTCATTAAAGGACCCCGTACACATTTAGGAAAATATCTTACAGCTTAATTCTTCGATCACAAATCGACAAAGAAAGATGTCGGATGATCTTCAGAGATACAGGGCGTTGAATGTGGGGGAGTCAGCTTGAAAACCAAATATTTAGAATCATATGCCTTTTAAAAACTTTATGATAATATAATTTATTTTTGAATTACTGAGCAATGATGAATACATGAATACATAATAAGAAATCCGAATGAGAAACTCATAAATGAAATTTGGTTGTGAAATATTTAAAAAATAGCCATTTTCAGTACTGTCCGTGAAATTTTTTCATACCGCAATTAAAGAGTTTTTTGTAACTTTGGAAAAACGTGAATGGGTTCTTGAACGTCATTTGGGAAGGAGGTATATATAGATGAATTGATTCTAGAGCGGACACACTGAGGACCACCGGCTGTTAAACATGCACCCTAACCAAGACTATAGATTTGGCATATTTGTAATATTTTTACTTATAAAAATATGTGTTATGTTATGTGTACATAAAACACTCACAATTGAACTGATATTTGCCCGATAATACCATTTGCAACGTTTACTTTACGAATTTCATGGTGAAAATTTCGTATTTTTTTTGACAAATTCTAAAGTGATATGATATGGATCTCAGACAATAAACAATAATCAAATAGGTGGGTATATCAATATTGAAAAACATTGCGGCAGCCAGACTACAGACAATAAAATAATATTGGACACCGAAAAACTACTACTAACATGGAGGGAATAAACCACTTAAACCACTGGTCTTTTCCTAGATGACAGACCAGGAAACCCCGAAAACGAAATAACAACGCTGTCAGGACCAGTATACTAAAGAGTGAAATCAAACATGTTATAAGTCTGATGAAAAGCAAGCTCCGGGCCCTGATGATATGTACTCGGAAACATTTCATTTAGTTAGCGAACAAAACCTCGATATCATAGTCCGACTCTTTAACAATATTTACGACACTGGACAAATTCCCGAGGACTGGCTCCGTTCTACATTTGTCGCACTTCCGAAAACAAACGACGCAACAGCGTGTAAAGATTACCGCCTCATTAGTCTAATGAGTCATTTCCTCAAACTCTTCCTTCGAGTTCTACACACGAGACTATACAGGAAGTGCGAGGAAGTGAGTGGTGCCAGTCAGTTTGGATTTAAGAACGGTTTTGGAACAAGAGAAGCCATATTTAGTCTACAAACATAAGTGCAGAATTGCCAAGACCAAAGAAAGAACGTTTTTCTGTGCTTTATTGACTACGCAAAGGCATTTGATAATGTAAAACACGACCTCCTCATATCATATCTTAGAGACTTGGGGCTGGATGGAAAGGATATCAGACTTATAGGTAATCTATACTGGAACCAAAAAGCAGAAATCCGAATTCAAAATGCAGGAACAACTGAGGATTTTGAAATAAAAAAAGGCGTCCGCCAGGGGTGTATCTTATCTCCGATGTTGTTCAACTTATATGTGGAAAGAGCTTTCATCGAGTCAATCTCCGACAGTCCCATGGGTATTAAAGTAAACGGAATTCCCATCAACAATATTCGATACGCGGATGATACCGTGATACTGGCAGATAGTGCAAATGACCTGCAAGCTCTACTAGATAAGGTCAATCAAGAAAGCCAGAGATTGGGTTTGAAAATCAACATCCGTAAAACCAAATGTATGGCCATCAGCAGAAACGAGGCCCCAAATGCCATAATATCCATAAATGGAGAAAACATTGAATATGTCACTCAATTTAAATACTTGGGATGCATGATCAACCAAAAATGGGACCCAGATCAAGAAATAAAATGCAGAATCGAGCATGCTCGAACAACGTTTATAAAACTTAAAAAATTCTTGACAGACAAAAACCTAAATCTCAATCTCAGATATAGAATGGTAAAATGTTACGTCTGGCCCGTTCTCTTGTACGGAGTCGAGGCATGGACGTTGAAAACAGCAATTATAAATAAAATTGAGGCCTTCGAGATGTGGACCCTACGACGGATGCTGAGGGTATCATGGGTTGAACATGTAACGAATGAGGATATACTGAGAAGAACTGGTTTGATAGACCGTGAACATTTCGAAAACATTAAGAGAAGAAAAATTGGCTCCCTTGGACATGTACTACGCGGAGAATGCTATCACTTCCAGCGTCTTATCCTCCAAGGTAAAATAGAAGGAGGAAAAAGAGAAGTAGGTAGGAGAAAACTATCCTGGCTACGAAACAAACGACAGTGGACAGGAATACAGGACTTCCAGACACTACAAAATGCTGCACTCAATAGAATCATATTTCCTGTATACCTGTATTTCCTGACTATTTCTAACCTAACCATGCATTTTAACATATTATCACATCAAAATCCACAATATACTGCGTCAAGAGATTAACGCGATATTTCAATATTTCCAAATCCTTTTTTTGTAGGCAGCTAGTTATTATCATATGTTTTTTTTCGGATATATCCGAACATATGCTAACGAAATTTAATGATTTCTGGGTCACACGTTCCTATCATGAGAAATAAAATGAAAGAAATAGATTGAGATTTTGAAAGAAACCAATGTACGGTATCATCAATGCCGTACCAAAGCAAAGTGGCCTTCTGGTCTGACATAATAGTGACCGTTTATCCCTTTACTTTTAATCCTAAAGTTGGTAAAACAGTAGAAGAATATCTAGCGGCACACGTTGGTATATTCGGTCTCGGTGTCAGAAATGAAAGAGGTCAACGACTACTTCAATTTTGTATTGACCATAATTATTCAATTACCAACACTTTGTTCGCCCAGCATCCGCGACGTTTATATACTTGGACCTCATCGAAAGGACAACATCGTAATCAAATAGATTAAATTTTAGTAGGATCACGGTGGAGGTCATCTGTTACCCTTTGCAAGACTCTACCAGGTTCAGATTGTGGCTCAGACCATCAACTTCTTATTTGCGAACTCCAACTAAAACTTAAGATATATCACCACTCTAAGCGGATAGCTACAAGGGAAAGCGCTGATCCTGCTTCCTTTCGGTCAGAATTTTCTAGGCTTTCTCGAGATGCCTCTATAACGGATCATTCCAGTTCTAATAATATGTGGTTGTCATTTAAAAGTGCACTTCTATAAGCTGCTCAAATATCTCAACCAAAGTGCAGCATTCAACCAAAACAATCATGGATTTCCACCCATACATTGTCTGATATTGAGGCTCGCAGAAGCCTTAAGCTTTCGGGTCTGGATTCTGATTCAAAACATAATACGTATAGGCAGCTCTCGCGCGAAATTCAAAAATTTTATCGGCGAGATAAAAACTTCTATTTGCAAGACCTGTGTAGGAAGATACAGACCCATGCCAATACTTATCTGCCGGGAGAGATGTTTTTAAAGATTAAACATATTACTCGGGACTTTAAACCCAGAACTTCGGCGGTCAAGAATTCCGATGGACTGTTAATCTCCAGCTTGGATGGGGTGATTAGGGTGTGGCGTACTTATTGTCAGAACATTTACTTTGATGATGGCATCCAGGCTCCTTTATTGAATTATTAACATGAGCCTGATATTCTTTTTTCAGAAGTGGAACATGCCCCGAAAAACCTAAAACGGGCAAAGCTACAGGTATAGATGCCATTTCTGCCGAAACTTTAAAATGCTTGGGCAATGACGGCATCTCTCTTTTACATAGTATTTGTAATAAAATCTGGTCCTCCGGTGTTTGGCCAGATGACTGGTGCTCATCTATATTTGTTTCACTCCATAAAAAAGGTTCTCTCACCAACCCAGACAATTATCGTTTACTCCCGTTGGTCTTTCATTCAAGTAAGGTGTTACTATATATTTTACAGTCTCGTTTGGAGAGTTTTATTGGCTGGCAAATTTCTCCGGCGCGTGCAGGCTTCGTAAAAGGACGTGGTACGCGCGAACAGATCTTGAACTTGAACCTTGAGAAGGCCCGTTTATACATGCTTCGTAGACTACTCCAAGGCCTTTGATAACGTCAACTGTCCTAAACTGTGGGAAATCCTGTGTTCTATAGGAGTTCCCTACCATCTAAAAAAAAACTGAACATCACTGGAATGAATTTTTCACCAAAAATTTACCTCTATTACTCGAAGTCATATGATTTTTCCCTCTATAACTATAACAATATTAAAGGCGAAGCCTTAAATGAAATTACCTCTTTAACTCGAAGTTTTCTTATCAGACCTCCGTAAGTCGAAAAATCGTACAATCAGTAGGATAGTACAGGTTCATGTTGAGACTTGTCGGTGAGTCATCTGCTTGTGCCTGTCGGCTTGGCTGCCATTCTTTGTTTGTGCCAGCAGATGTCACTACTAAGCAAGCAAGAGTTGCAGTAGAAACCTTACGCAGCTTTTTGAAAAAAACCAGTGACATGCCAGACAGTGCGTTTTCTAGCACTGTTTCTATTAAAAACATAATAGACATACAAGAAGCTATAACTCCCAAACAGAACAAGATTACAGCCTTTTTGCAAATTTCTTCTCATGTTACAGCTTTTTCTATATATTTTTTAACTATCTATCATATTATTATCATTAAACAATCATTAAGAGTCAAGTCAAGTTTGCCTATAATGACTCAAATACAAAATAAAAATGAAAAACAATGGCGCCTATTATAAAAGTTATACAAATCAAAACAATATTGGAAGTGTTGGCGCATGAAACCAAAATAACTAATAGTTAACTTAATGAATTAATGAATACAAAAATTTATTTTTTTCCTGTTTAAGAAAGAGAAAACAAAAATATATGGGATTCAATATGAAATATTATTAGAGAGTTTGTTATTAATCGGTCAACCACTCGTCGAGGAGCGTTGACAGTAGAAGCTTCAACGACACTGTTTGGCAACGAGTTCAATCTGGAGAATACTCGGTTTGGAACAAAGCTCTGGCGCTGAGTAGTTTTGAAATTTTCCTTATGCAGTTTAAAGTTATGATTTCTAAGATGTCTATTCTGATTCAGTTCAAAGATATTAGAGAGGTCGCAGGTGAATAGAGATCGCAATGATCGGAAAGTAATTATGAGGTCTACCCGGAGACGGCGGTTTTCAAAAGATGGGATACCGAAAATTTTTAGTCTCTCTGTATAAGATGGTCTCAAGCGGCCATAGGGAATTCCACATCACTCCTCAAAACAATAGACCAAACCGGCCCAGCGAATTCCATTATAGGTCGTACATAAGTCTTATAGAGTAAAGCACAAGTTTTTGGTTCACAATGCCTAAAAGATCTTTTGAGTAAGTAGGTGCAATGGGAAGCTTTGGTGAACACATTCCGAATATGTTCAGACCAAGTTAAGTCATCTGTAACAGTTACACTAAGATCAAACTGCTTTTGGGTGCTGTCGAGATTCTTTCCGTTCAGGTGATATTTCAGGTGGGGGTTGTTTTTACTAATATGGAGGATTTTCCACTTATCTGCATTGAGTGGTAATAGCCAGTCAGAACACCATAGCAATAAAAAGTCTAGAAATTGTTGAAGTGTGTTCGAACTAAAGGAAGGAACATTGTAGATCTTGGTATCATCCACGAAAATAGAGCAAATGGAAGAAAGAAGTGATGGAAGATCCAATGTATATAGCAGAATTAAAAGAGGTCCCAGAACAGAACACTGAGGAACGCCGCTTGTAACCGATCTGACCAAAGATTTGGAATTTTGATTTTGACTAAATATTTCCTCCCGCAAAGAAATGCCCCTATCCAAGCGAGAAGAGGTCACTGAATTCCTAAGTTTTTCAGTTTGAACAACAAGTGCTCGTGTGGTACTATCGATAGGTATCATATTATCCATTGCCGTACTCCAAACATGTATACATTTGAGTGAATTCGTTATCACAGAACGCCCAGGAAGAAAACCGTGTTGCTGCTCAGGTATAAGCTTATTGATAGAAACCAAATCTAACATTTGATCAAGGGTAATTCTCTCGCAAAGCTTAGCAGCAATGGAAACGAGGCTGATCACTCGATAGTTATCGGCAGAAAGTTCATCTCCTTTTTTGTGAATGTGAGTCACTGATGCGATAAGCCAGTCACTAGGTAAGGTTATCGAAACAACTCTTCAAAAAATAAGGAATAAGAGAAGAGCCAGACTTGATGAACAATTTTTGAGAATATTAGAAGATAAACTATCAATTCCAGGTGAAGAAGAGGGATCCAGAACGCTCAGTTGTTGTTCAATCAAAGCGGGACTAAAGCTTATCTCACACAGACTATTGGCGCATGGTTGGAATAGAGGTGGCATAGGTCCCTGGGGTTCTACAGTGAAGGAGAATGCAAATGTGGCTGCTAGTATCTCAGCAGTTTCTTGAGAATCATCACAAACCAGTCCCGTTGAGTTATGAACCAGGTGCACCGATATCTTAGTGTTCGTGTTAGATTTTACATATCTGACCAACTTCTATCTATTTTGTGAGGCAGCAAGTCTATGCTCAAAGGTTATTTTGGATCTAATTTCGCTGCTCAACTTGTTCGAGAAGTTACGATGATTTCTATGATCAGCTTCTTGCTTTCTACGTAAATACCTCAGCCATAGTGTTCTTTTATGACGTATCATTTTCAGAATGTTCGGAATTCTATATTTCCAGTCGATAGCTTCAAATACTTCATTTAGTTTTCGGAAATCGACAGTAGTGAAAATTTTTGTGTCAGGTTTGGTGGGCACTGATGGAATAAACTGAATTCCTGATCTAAGGACTACGTGGTCGGACCGACCGAAAGCAGGTAGATATCAACTGATGAAAGCAAATCAATATCGTTCACAAAAAACAGATCCAAAAATGATGGTTTATTACCCAGAAGATAACGGGTTGTTATGGCAATAAGTTGGTGCACGTCAGAGCTCAATATTCTAGTAGCGAAGTTGTAAGAATTTGAACTAGCAGAAGGTAAAGTGGAGGGACATATATGCCAATTATTATCAAATTACATATAACATTACATATTTTAATTTACTACCTCTGTAATTGTTTATTTACATCAACCTCTCTATCTCGTAAACTCTATAAGTCAAATTATGTAAAAACAACCTCCCAACTCGAACTATACGTAACTCGAAGGAGTATTATGTTCCCTTGAAATTCGAGTAATCGAGAATCGACTGTACTCCAGTATAACGATTTAAATAGGGAGCAACCTGTATAATGACAAAACGAAGCCATCTTAAAAAAATCCAGCTCATTCTGAATATTTCGTCAGATAATCCTTTTTGTCTTATTCCGCTTATAAAATATCTTCTATGAGTAATTTTTCGATATTGACTTCACCCCGTCACAGTATTTTCGAAAGTAACATTCTACCTTGAATATTTCGCCTCTTGTGGATACGGAATATGTAGAATATCTACCGATAGCGTCTCCACAACGGCATTCGATTATAGCTTATATTGAATTCAGATATGTTTAATGTATTCAATTTCGTACAGCAATAACCAAACAGAATGTAAGCGTTCTGCTACATCCGAATACACAAGCATTTTGTTAATATAATGTGGATGAAAGGTTTGATATTCTTTGAATAAACCATTCACTCTCTTTTAAATAATTAATACACAGGGTACGACAGAGCGTGGGTCAAAGTGTCGCGTAATTTTTGAACAATAGTATGTAGGAACAATGGCACCTACGACTGACAAGACACCTGACATATGGTAGTAGTAATGACCTCCCAAGCGCTCTTAGGTTCTGATATATGAAGCAACACTTCTTATAACTAGTGTTAGATTCTCGTTTTGGATTGATTCGATTGTCATTGGATATATACTGCGTTAAGTATATTGAATAAATTGTTATAATCTACCATGTTTTATTAAACCACCTGAACAACGAACTACTACAGTAACACTGGGACTTGCAATATTGATATTAAAGTTCTTTTGGTCTGCTTTATTATTTAGTCGTTTCATTAACAAGAAAGCTGAGTTAAAATTTCGATTTCTGCAAATGTAGACATTTCACCGAATTCAATGAACAGAGTGCGCCTTAGTCGACGTCAGAAAATTATTGTAATTGTCAGATATAGAAAAATAGTAGCACATTTTGATCTCTTTCTCCGAGAAAATAAACAGGTGAACACCGTTTTTCGAAATCTTCATCCATTTCATGAATATTGCAAAAAATTTGATTCATACAAATTTTCAAAAACTCTTTAAAGTTTCACGTTGGTGAATATTTCTTAATCTGTGAAAAAAGAAAAGCTAAGGTTATTAGCACTTTGAAACAAGGTAAGAATTCAGAATATCCAAATAGATTGTGAGTCTATATTCTAAATATAAGACTTCTCTATGGAAGAATCGATTATTGATGAAGGTTTGTTTCATTCGCTGGGTGGTTTTAGAGAACACTTCAATTGTTCGGATCAATTTGAGAGCCTAATATCATTCAATGAGTCAGGATTTCAAAATTAAACTTGAGTCGTATCATACAAATTGAAATGAAATTAATAATGACAAAAGAAAAACATTTCCTTTTTCCCCGAAAGTCTGTTAATACAAGATATTTCCACCTCTGGGGAAAATTACTGTATGACAACTACGTTTCATACTTAAAAAATATGACCTTATAGAATTTTGATCAATTTCGTTCAGTCTCTTCCTAACCTCATTCACGGTAGCTTGCTAGTTTAGCTGCCTTTTTAATCTTCTATTGAGAATGTCTCAGCCATGTTCGATGGGATTGAAATCTGAACTTCATGCACGTTACTCCATATACAGTGTGTTCCAACGAAAATTTGACCCCCTATAACTCCGAAATGAGTAACATTAGCGAAAACACCAAGACACGTCGATTTTTGTTTCGAGGGGGAGCATTTTTCGAAATAATTCGAAACTTCTCAGATCAACCCCTACCCCAGCAACCCTAACTTTGAAATTCATCATAGGGAATAAAGGTCGAGTGGCACCTTACTGAAAAGGTCTGTCAATTCTCCACCTTGATTTGTCATTTTAGAATTTTAAATTAACATGCAGGGTGTCCCAACCAAGGGTGAAGTTGAATTCTGGAAATCCCAAATACTAAATGAAATAGATTTATTTTGGCATAATGCAAGCGCAGGTTTATGCTCGGTCTAGAAAAACGACCTACACTTGTGAATTTGGAGTTGGTGCAATCAACCCCTATTTCCAGCATCCCCAACTCAAAAATCATTCGATCGATAATAGGTCAAGTGGCACCTCGTTGGAAAGGTACTGCAATTTTCTCTTCGAATTTGGTATTTTCGAAATTCAGAATAATCATACAGGGTGTCCTGAAGCAGGAACATTGAAAATCCAAATAACTTTTTGAAACTGGTTCATTTCGGTATACGAGAACATGTTTGATCCGAGAATAGGACTTTCTCGTGTGGTTATAGAATTTTGCAATCAACCCTTCCATTCAGCATCCCCAACTTGAAAATTATACAAATAATTCAAGTGGCATATCTTCAGAAAGGTTTTTGAATTCTAGAATGATTAAAGCATTTCATTCAGTTCGGCTCTCCATACAGGATGTCGCTTTCGAAAAAATTCAATATCGTCATTTGAAATTATCAACTAAAATTAATTCGAAACTGTTAAAAGTATTGGGGTACGATGTGTTGAGCATCAATTACGAAGAAATAAAGCTGATTTCTGCATTGAAAATGTTCACATTTTTTCATTTCCATCTGGCGTGCAGTCATCTGTTATTTCTCATTTTGCAATGAAATATTATTATTATTCAGATCAGTTCCTCATTATTGTTGTTGTTCGTCAGTTGAAATTAATCTGAAAATGGTTTATTCCACTGAGGAAAGGGTCGAAATTGTATCGACGTATTTTCGAAATAACAGTTGTGCCAAAGAAACGGCAAGGATATTCGATAGGAACCATCCTGAAAGAAAAGGAGTCAGTCACCAGTACGTTAAATATTTGGTTGACAAATTCCTAGCTACGGGTTCGGTGGCAAACAAAAACATGAAGTGGCATGTCCTGTCAGAAATGAGGCAACGGAAGTGGCAGTAGTGGGTCATCTACAAATGGAGAATACTACTTCAATCAGAAAACTATCTCGTCTGACTGGTGTATCAGCTACAACTGTCCATAGAATCGTGAAACATCACAAATTTCACCCTACAAGGTAAAATTAGTGCATGAAATAAACGAAGATGATCCAGATCGTCGTTTACAGTTTTATGAAAAATCTAAGTGAAAACCTAAACGCTAATCCAAATTTTCTGAATAACATCTGTTTTTCTGATGAAAGCACCTTTATGCTCAGTGGTGAAGTGAATAGACATAATTGTCGATATTGGGACACACAGAATCCTCATTGGTTTAGAGAGGCCCACACCCAAAGGCCTCAGAAGTTGAACGTTTGGGCAGGAATTTTTGGCAATCATCTATTTCCCAGGAAGGTGGATTGGTAGAAGAGGACCTGTTGAGTGGCCAGCCAGGTCACCAGATTTAAATCCCCTAGATTTTTTTTTGTGGGGCCATCTAAAATCTAAAGTTTATGCCACAAGACCAGAAAACCTGGAGGAGCTGCGGATGAGGATTATCACAGAATGCCGACTTTTGACTCCTGAAGTTTTCGCTAATGTGAGAAGAGAGTTCGAAAATCGTCTGTATAACTGTATGGAGGTGGGCGGAGGTCATTTTGAACAATTGTTGTAATAATCAAGTTAGTTTTTTGTTTTCAATTGAATACAAGTTCAATAAATCTCGTTTTCCTGTTTAGATGAGCATCCAATCAGTTTCTCCATCATCCCCTCATCCTGATCCTCACGCCAGAAAACCTCGATTGCCAAACTGAAACCAATGCCTCAGTGATTCAGAAAATAGAAAAATCTTTCTGGAACTTTGCCACTCAACCTGTAATCACTTGTATGATTTTTTGAGTTGGGGATGCTGAATGGAAGAGATTGATTGCAAAAATTCCATATTCACGCAAGAGAGTCTTATTCTCGAATCAAACATAAACATGTTCTCGTATTATACCGAAATGAACCAGTTTCAAAAAGTTATTTGGGTTTTCAGTGTTCCTGCTCCGGGACACCCTGTATGCTGATTCTGAATTTCGAAAATACCAAATTCGAAGAGAAAATTGAAATACCTTTCCAACGAGGTGCCACTTGACCTATTTTCGATCGAATGATTTTTGAGTTGGGGATGCTGGAAATAGGGGTTGATTGCACCAACTCCAAATTCACAAGTGTAGGTCGTTTTTCTAGACCGAGCATAAACCTGCGCTTGCATTATGCCAAAATAAATCGATTTCATTTAGTATTTGGGATTTGCAGGAATTCAACTTTACCCTCGGTTGGGACACCCTGTATGTTAATTTAAAATTCTAAAATGACAAATCAGAATAGAGAATTGACAGACCTTTACAGTAAGGTGCCACTCGACCCTGTATGAGCTACAGTGCATGCATTCGAAGAAATTTCTCTCCACACCATTATTTAACATGTTTTAATAATTAGCTCCTATCAAAAATGACATCTGAAATATTGAAATTGTGCCTTAATTTCTTGCCGTATAATAAACTCATATGCGAAAATGGAATTATTACTTTGCAGATCGAGTGAAAAAGATAAAAACCTTTCCTGATCAATTGGCATATGTTTATCTCTCACCTTGTCTTTCTTCGGAAAATGTTCAAAATAGTCATATCTTCAATGAAATAAAGCTATAGTATTTGAATTTTCACTATATTAACAAAACTATGACCGGTTTCACCACACTGTGGCTTCATCAGATAGATACAAACTAATGAACAGAGTTAGTCCTTATATATTAGTCTTATTTCCTACATAATATTACAATAGGTACAAGTATAAAGGGGTATGTTGGAAAACCCATCCGAGTTGCTTACTTTATGAATCGAAAAGATTGAGTAAAGTAGATGGATTTGGATCTAATTGACTATTACGTAACCTACCTGAATTCTTTTCTTTGTTAATCTCTAAAATTTCCCATAGATTAAGTTTTTGTCTATTATTTTCATTGTGTAAAATTTTGAAATTATCATTAAAGTTATGGTTTTCTTCGAGTAAGTGATTAGAATAATGGGAATCTGATTTATGATAATTATAACTACGTTCGGATAATCTAACTTTGAAATTTCTGAAAGTTCTACCAATATAAATTTTATTACAATCCCGCAAGACGGTTTATAAACACAGGATTTATTACCTTTATCAATTTTAGATTTGCAGTTTTTGATATGTCGGCCTAAAGAATTATCAGTTCGGAATGCTATATTGAAATTATGCGAGAGGAATGATTTTAATTTTAGACTAGGATTACCAATATAAGTTAAGCTGTTGTATTTTGTGTTAGAACTTTTTATACTTGAAAACACTTTCTGGATTGCTTTCTGAAATTTTTTACGTGAAATCATGTTCTGAATCATACTTGGACTGTAACCGTTATTGACTGCTACTAGTATGTACCATACTATTGTAAGCAACTAATTTATATGGATAAAGATGTGTAGATGAGCAGTGAATAGTAATATCTGTATGCGATGGTTTATGAAAAATAGAAAAATCATGTTTGCCGTTAATTTTAGTTATAGTTAAATCCAGAAAGTTGATGGAGTTTTCAGTTTCTATCTCTAATGTGAATTTAATATTATCGTGAATTTTGTTAGTGAAACATTCACATTCACTTTAACAAAATTCAGGATAATATTAAATTCACGTTTGAAATAGAAACAGAGAACTCCATTAACATTCTGGATTTAACTATTACTAAAATTAACGGCAAACATGACTTTTCTATTTTCATAAGCCATCGCATACAGATATTACTATTCACTGATCATCTATACATCCTTATCCACATAAATTAGCTACTTACAATAGTATGGTACATAGACTCATTAATATCCCAATGTCACAAAATAATTTTATAAAAGAGCAGAATATAATTAAACAAGTAGCAGTCAATATTTCACACAAAAATTTCAAAAAGCAATCCAGGAAGTATTTCCAAGTAAAAAGTTCTAACACAAAATACAACAGCTTAACTTATATTGGTAATCTTAGTCTAAAATTAAAATCATTCCTCTCGCATTATAATTTCAATATAGCATTCCGAACTGATAATTCTTTAGGCCGACATATCAAAACTGCAAATTTAAAATTGATAAAGGTAATAAATCCGGTGTTTATAAACTGTCTTGCGGGGATCGTAATAAAATTTATATTGGCAGAACTTTCAGAAATTTCAAAGTTATATTATCCGAGCACAAACGTAGTTTTAATTATCATAAATCCCATTATTCTAATCACTTACTCGAAGAGAACCATAAATTTCATGATAATTTCAAAATTTTACACAATGAAAATAATAGACAAAAACGCAATCTATGGAAATTTTAGAGATTAACAAAGAAGAGAATCCAGGTAGATTACTTAATAGTCAATTAGATCTAAATCCTTCTCCTTTACTCAATCTTTTCAATTCATAAGAAACTCTGATGGGTTTTCCAATATATATTTATACTTGTACATATTGTAATATTAAGTAGGAAATAAGACTAATATATATATATAGAATAACTCTGTTCATTAGTTTGTATATATCTGATGAAGCCACAGTGTGTTGAAACCGGTCATAGTTTTGTTAATATAGTGAAAATCTAAATACTTTAGTTTTATTCCTTTGAAAATATGTATATCGATTTTCATCAAGTAAAGACCTCCTCAATCAAATTATTCAAAATAGTCTTTTCCTAATTTTTTATTTTCTGTTGATGCCACTTCGTAGATGTTATAAGTAGTTGATTGATTTTGGCTTGAGAAAGTAAGGATTATAGTCTTCACAAAATATCAATATTAACATTTTATATATACAGTTCGTACATTTTAGTGATGCTCAATTTTTGATCCAAATAAATTCTTGGTAAACTTGCTCGTATAGTAGCTGGTTTCTCGCTCGAGGTTTCGTTAGTGGGAGCTTTACGACTACTCTGGTATTTCCTTTATACTGCCCTCTTCAACCTCTGAATTGAAATGCGTTTATAACTGACATATTAAAAATACACTGGTTGTTGCAGTAAATCTTCAGGCATACTCTTACTTTCTGATATAGGTCATGTAAGTAATAAATCACTGCGCCAAAAAAATAACACACAATTTCAATATTTCAAATTTTTTCCTTTGGCAACTAAATATTAACACATGTCTGGATATATGCCATCAAAATTGGATGTAATTTATTGAAATAAATTATTAACTCTTCTGATGAGAAATAAATTGAGATTTCGCAAGAAACTACCATATATTAATAACTGCAGATGCTAATCAATTTTTGCGCGTAACGTGTATTCTTCTTGAGAATATTGGTAGTAATGCAAAGCGAATCATAAAATTCGACCTCGGAAGAATGTGCTGAAGTAGTATTAGATAACGTTGGTTTGACTTTTACAAAAATAGACCAAAGGCTTGGGGTATCTATACAACTATTTCCAGAATGATCTGTTGGTACAGGACGACTGGTTATCATGAAAGGAGCCTGGGTAAGGATGACCTGGGAAAACAACGGAAATCCATGATCGTTGTTTGAGAATTTACCCGTTAAGACAACGGTTCCTTATTGCTCTGCACCTTCAAATGCAGCTTCGATAGAACAGTGGACTGCATATTAACGCTGAACGGTACGACAACGTCTCAGAGAATTCGGTTAGAGGTCTCATACCGCTGCTCGAGGCCCAGCTCTAACCGCAGCACATCGAAGAGCACGATTGAATTGTGTCTGGGTACATGTCAATTGGTTAGTAGCTGAATGGGAGAGTTTTGCTCACAGATGAGTTGAGATTTTGTCCTTTTCATTGCAATTTATGTTTTCTAATGTACAGACGTCGAAATGAGACGAAAACTTTTGTTCTCACCTATGATTTTGGTGGAAGTTGAATGATGGTGTTATCTGGTCATCGTAAATAATGAAACCTTGATTGAGAAGTACGTTACAGACATTTCAGAAGAATATATACAAATGAACATGGGACATTCTCAATACAAAATTAGAAAGTCAGCAAACCTGCCACTGTGAATGAGGTTCGGAATAGACTGTTCGAAATTTGGAACGAAATGGATTAGAATACTATAAGGTGATTGATTATGAGTATATATATGGCGTTTTAGTATTTTGACCTTTTATAATTCATTTTGTTTGATATTGACTTCAATTTTTCGGAGTTTAAGGTTTATAAGAATGTTTTAAACACTATCTAAAATAGACGTTTCGGGATTTTTTCTTCCCTTCTTCAGTATTTAGTCTACAACATTACAAAAATATACATTACGATTCATATTAAATTATTCTTAAAATGTATCTTACCCACTAATCTTTGGATGATTGTTTATTTTCATTTGTAAGAATTCTAGATTCCACTTTGTGTTTTGGAGATGTCAGTTTTAGGAGGTTATGTGTGTTGAAGTTTTCTATGGCTCTGTTTTCTTGTGGACTTTTCAGATGTTTCTGGGATCTGTTTGTATTATACCGTGTTCTCTGTATTTACTGTGATTGTTAATCTTTTTGAAACGTCTTTCTTTTGTGCCCTGTTTTGTAGAAGTATATGGAGCTTAGTGTCTTTATATCTTTCCGGTCATTTACAGAGTTCTCTATGTTTTTTTTGTATGTGTATCATCTCAAGTATTTCTCTCTTTTTTCTGTTGTGTTCTTTGTCGAGAATTTTTGTCTGGTCATATTAAAATTCATGTTTTTCTTGTTTCTTGTGTTTGTTTAGTGAAGTGCTGTCGTTTTTTACGTATTTATGGGGTTTGAGACGTTCTTTGAGGTGTTATTCTGTTCGTCCAATGTAGACCTTTCCGCAATTCTTGCAGGGTATGGCGTATACTATGTGGGTTTCCCCCATGTACGGTATTTTGGTTTTTAGTTTTGTATGTACGTGTCTTATTTGATTCATGGCTGAGTAGGCCATTTTGAAGTTATAAGGTTCGTTTTAGTTTAGTGTTAGCTGAGGTATGTACGGGATAGTTATGTATCGACATTAATAACACTACACGAGCATGCTTAGATCCGCACAACACCTTCTCGCACTCAACAAGGGAAGATGCAGCCGCATCCTATGTTGAGTATAATCAAGTTGATTCCTAGGAAAGTACATTTTGTATGCTACCAAACGCAAAAATCGCTTTTGCACACTCTCTAGACAACTGACATAGCAAGTATAGGAAGGGCTCCACACAACCGAAGCATACTCGAGGATACTTCTTAGACAATAGACAATGTCAACAGAGAAGTTCATACAATTCCACTGAATAAATCCCAGCAGCCTGGAACCCCTCTTTTTGATAACAAAAATATATTCCCTAAACATTAAACGGGAATCCAAAGTAACACCAAGGTCTCTTATAGAACTCACTCGATTCAACATACTGCCATTGATAGAATATTGATGCAACTCGACACTCCCTCGAGAGAACGAGATGATATTACATTTCGATAAATTAAGATCTAGCCTATTAGGCTCACACCATACATTGAAACGGTTGAGGTCATCTTGAAATAGCGAAGCATCGTTCTGACATGACACGGTTCTATAAACTTTCAAATCGTCAGCAAAAAGTAAGAATCATTGATGAACAATATGAACAAGAGGGGTCCTAAATGTGACCCTGGGGAACACCAGAAGGGATGTGAAAATATTCTGAAATGAAACCCAACCAATCGTGCAATGCACCCCTCAGACCCATCCTGCACAGCTTGTCCAACAATAATGTTATACTAATTCTGTCAAATGCTTTTCGAAAATCAGTGTACACCACGGCAACGCTCAAATGACTTTCAAGAGATGTTGTGATATCGTCCAAGAACAGAATCGAATTTGTAACTGCTGATCTTCCTTTATGAAAACCATCATGTTCATTATAACAAAAAGCAAGCATTTCCATGACAAAAACTGAGATACCAATTTATCAAACAATTTAGAAATAACTGATGGAATACAAACTATAATTGGAAACATCCTGGCGATCGCCATATCTGAAAATAGGCAAGATGAACCTTTGTTTCCAAATAGATGGAAACACGCCTGCATTTAATACGCAATATACGCGTTATTGGAGTGGTCAATGCACAGATACAACTCCTGAGAAGAACATACGGAATACCATCTAGTACGCAGGAGTAACTCTGCTTCAGGGCACCGATTCCCTCAAACACTCTCGCTGACGAGATGATGTGACATCGAAAACCTCCTGTACTTCAAAGCAAGGAGGTACTACTCATTCATAAACGAAAACTTGACTGTAAAAGTGAGCAAACAACTGTACAATGTCATCCCCTGCGTTAGCCACCCTGTCACCATGAAACATTTTACCCGGCAATTGACCATCGGAGACCTTCAGATTCTGAATGTATCTCCAAAACGTTTGAGGATCTGATTTTATTCTGGATTCAGCCTGTAATAAATAGTTCTCATGACGCTCTCTAGTTCTGATCTTACATTGAGCTCGCAAATCCCTGAAGACCTGATAACCATGTGAAGAATTAGAAGACCCGTACCGTGCATGAGCTTTTTTCTTAGCATTAATTAACTTTATTAAGCTTTTATTAAACCATGGCGTATAACGACCACTTTTCTTTTTCTTTTTTGGAATAAATGACTCAATACCCGAGTATATAATGGAGTAAAAAGTACACAGAGCACCATCATCGTCACCAGGTTCACAAAAAGTCCAGTCAACAGACTTTAAAAAGTCACATGAGTCTAGATAATTGCCATTTTCAAAATCATACATTTCTTCAACAATATTTAAAGTGGAATTACGATCGGGCGCATGGCACTTATGAGATGGAAAACTAATTAAGTAACCACAGTGATGAATAGAGCGCTCAAAAAGAGGCTCATCAGCATAGTTCAACGACTCCAGACAGAGATGTGAGGACAAGGTCCAAAAAATTCTTTCCACTATTGGGAAGTCGATTCACCTGGCAAATGTCCATGAAAGAGAAATAGTCCATCATACAACCTGCAGGACGATCAGGCAAAGTAAAAACAAACTCACCATCAAACCACTTAGCCTAGAGGATATTATAGTCTCCACACAACAAAAATGTTGAAGTAGGATTACTTAGGTACAGCTCTTTCAAGGCTTCACAATGAGAAACGCAACGATCCCTGGAAGAACCAGGCGGAATGTAGGTGCCCCCCAGTATCAGCTTCTCTACACCATAGTCAACGGAAACAAAAAGATGTTCTACGTTGCGACTCGAATTCTGCAAAAGAGTTGGATTAAACTCATTCCTCAGCAATATTAGCCTTTCCCCACCCCTGCACTTGGAACTAGTTAGCACATTCCTATCCTGTCTGAAAATGATGTAGCCATATACGGAAGGTTCAGCATCAAGGAATGCATCACTGAGGGATGTCTCCACTACAACTATAACGTTATAACCCGAAAATAAACACATATTATAATAAGTATTCCAAACGCGTTCGCAGTTCACCAACATTGTGGAAGTAAATTTTCAAATGGGTAGCATTTAATTTTTTGGTTTCTTAACATCAACAATAGTAGGTAGCCCCCGTATATCTGTTATAGTAACATCATCACCATCTTCCCTTCGACGATTCACTTCACTTTTCATATTCTTGAACTGATTCCTTTGCCCTTGTGTAAGATCACCATCAATACTCACTGCAGAATAAACTTAATCTTATTCTTAAGGACGCTCTTCACTACAAGAGGATTCATAATACTTATTGACTTTGAAGAAAAAGACCTCCTTGACAATATTCATTAAAATTATTATTCCATCTGCATTTTCCACGTCTATTTGTCTATCTGTCTATCGCAACTGGTTCTGAGGATTCTTTCCCATTTTCCAAATAAGTTTGCAGGTCAACTATTTACAATTCTGACTGGTAATACTATTGAGTAGATTCTTCATTCATTCTTCATGTTTTTCAAGAACATAAATGAATGTTACACAAATAATAAGAGCTCAGTATAAAACAAGATAACTTATAAGGAATTTGGGAAATATTGCTTACCTGTTCAAGCCCATAACACACTGCGTTCAATACAGTGTAATTCTTTTGATTTTCGTCGTGACTTATCTTCGTCTGATGTCATCCAGCTAAGTAGTTACAGTAATTGGCCTAAAGCAGTGTAGAAATTGTTGCTTATTTTCAGATTTCATGTATACTATATTTCAATTACGAGTAAGTAGAGATTGTTCGCAAAAATTTGAACATGCGATAAAACCTTGATGCCATTTGTTGCTTATATTCAAGAAAGAAATATCAAGAATAAACATAGCTTTAAACTTGTGAACTACACTATGATTTCGAAGCCTATGTACAAAAACTAATTGGTATGATATATATAATTGTCCTTTATATAAACCTAGTCAATTTACAATCGAAAACGCCCCACGGGATAATTGTAAATAACAGTTTAATAACAGTACTGGATGATATCATAATTATATCCCAGTTAACGAACTGTATAAAATGAAATGAAAGTTATAAATATAAAATACTGCCATAAAGTATTTCTCTTCCTTTACACATACGCAGAACATTAGTTACATGGCGTGATCATAGGAATATTACAACTTTTCCACCAAAAACAATTTGTCAAAACGATTAAACACATAAAGAATGCGGTAGTTCAGTAGAAATAATTGGAGGATATAAGTTATAATATTACGGCAGCCGCTAAGCTGAAACTGTTTCAATTAAAAGTTACCTCACGTTTGTACATCTATTCCGTTCTCCATATAATATGAATTCCCTTAACGATCTGACCAAGAAAACAAATAATTCACGTAGTCTCACATATTCTGTTTGAACAAGCATCCTACGCAGGATTATTTCCCTTATGAATAACCATAAGTCGTTTTTCAATTTGAAAACCAATCAGCAATCAAGAATTTATGCGACTGGATCATTACGTTACTAATTAGTCGATTTTCTGGTTTCAATATTCAAATTCGACGACTCCTTTCAAAATGTGAGAGGCCTGCGGCTTTCTTTCATTTTGATTGGTAATAAAATATCAACTCAGGTGTTCCGGTCATTTATAATATATTGAAGCGATAGGAATTTTTATTGATATGGGATGGGATCAATTGGAGGGAGAGATACGACTCAATTTCAGACACATTCTTTCTCGTGTTACCTAAAATCTGTGAAAAAGATTCATTGGAATCAGAGGAGGTGATCACACAGGCAATATCCAGATTTTAAATCTTCATAAATTCCTTTATCGCGAGATCCCATCAGGTCATTAGAAAACACCTGCTGTCAAATTTGCTCTTTCTGACAGAATTAAGTATAAACAAACCTGAACAATTAATGCAAATGATTCTGGGATACAATTTTGTATATTTGAGCTTTAGTATTTTTAAATTTTTTTCATTTAACTCACACTTATAATAACGACAATATCCAAAATAAAATAATTCGGAGAGCACTTTCTGCGCACAACATTCACATAGTCAATGTTGTTGATACATCAGTGACGAGTGATGACTTTTCCTTAGTTTTTTTCTCGAATATATGAAAGAATATGTATGGTTTACACATTTCTTTTTATTTTCCTGAGTTTATATTATAGGGTGCAATCCTAGCAACCACGATATATTGTGAATGTTTATCTATTCTACATGCTATTCTTTTCTTCGATGATATTATAGCATAATCAATAAGGTCTTCTAATTTTTTGTTAATCTCTTTTTCGTTCGAAAAAACAAATAAGTAAATCCCTGAGAATTACAGATTATCCGAAAATGAAATATAGTGTGCTTTGCGACGAAAGAGTCATACTGTAATGGGGGATGGAGTAACTACAGGCCTTTCAGATATGGTGTATGAAAATCATCAAGCTTCCGGGTTTTCAAGATACAGTAGGATTGATTGTTTTCGGTTAGGTTAGATTTCATATTATATCAAATAAAACATAATGAGCTCTCAAAATTATCCCGAGGTAAACTCGTTCCCCAGTCGGATCTCCGTATGGGGAACTGGCTCGGGGACTTATGATGGTAATACAACTACCAATTCCTCTGGTTGACGCATAGAGTCCCCTAGAATCCGATGAGAGAAGCCAATTTGTTATTGGTTTTTGCCACATACGAGGAGTAGGACACACCAACATAATGTGAGTGCAGTACACCATCACACTCAAGATACACAACCTCATGTTCTAGCTCTAACGGAAACTCAAATAAAGCCAACAACAGACACCACCTATATCCGTTTCAATGGCTATGAGTTGCATTAAAGGCTGTTTAAGAGAGACTTTGTGATTTCGATAGATCCGACGTTGTATTCCAAAGAGGGGATACGTTGGAGGACGACGTTTTCGACCCGGCATGGTTCAAAATCTGTTTTCATAACAAAACCATGTTTCTCTGTTGTCTGTATCGATATCCTAACGATAAAAACTATCCTATATTGTTTCAGTGCCTAGGCGCAAGGTAGACGTGATGCAAATACAGCATTCGTCAGCTGACGTGATTATAACACTATATCAACTGGCTTTAACGTATAGGACCGACGAAGCAGGAAGACAAGTAGCCACAACTTGACTCAGCTTGTCTATAGCTGACAATATAACCGATTTTCCCAATACTCCCAATCTCTTTCTTGTTTCAGGTTCAGACGATTTCCATTTGCAGGTCTCAGCTCCCTTAGGCTACTCCGTCCACAATCCGTTTCTGCTACGGCGACACGATAAATAAATATCCAACGCCTTTCAGGAAGATATGGATTCACAACCAAGATAGCTAGGAGGAGCTATGCCAGTTTTTCTCGTCTTTTCCCTCTAATGAAGTCCAACAGATGAAACTAAAACTGAATATGTGTGTTTCAGGAACATCTGTAACTAAGCAATTGATAAAGCGGAAACCTGTTTCAATGGAAGAGTTAGGAATAGACTCTTGAAGCAGGACCAGTGGAACTCGTGAGTTCTGGTCTATGGCGAAGGCAGTCAGCAACAACTTTGGAAGGAAGGATGATTATCCTTCCCAGCTTTGATTAGAAATGACGGTTCTATCGTATCATCACCTGAAGCAAAGACGAACCTCTTTGCAAAAATGTTTTCGCAAAATTCCGTTGTATATTCATCAAGCACAGTGCCACCGATCGTCTCTCATGTTCGGTCGAATATGCCGGAAATAAAATTCAGAGTGCGTACGGCAACGCGCGTTCTTCAACAACTGAACTGGGAGAAAGCAGTGAGTCTTGATGGAATACCACCAACAGTTTTGAGGGGATGTGCTCCAGAGTTAGCACCTCAGAGGCCTTCAACGGGGTTTGGCACGCAGTTGTAACGAGTGAATCTATTGCAGATTAATGATCTGCTCCTCTACACCGAAAACAGAATATTTGGGTTTGTGGTTGACTGTACTCTGGTGTTTTCATTTTCTCGACAAAGATACCAACAGAGCGTAATACTGAAGTCAGACTTGGAGAAGATCAGAATGGGACTTGTTGAACTTGGTCAATTTCAATGCGAACAAGATGCAATCAACAACACTCTCCAGAAAGGTGGAAAACCCCATCTAATCATGCAAGGCGACATCGAAGTTCTTCAGAACAGAACATGCATCTAATCGGTGTTACAATCAATACCGGAATTTGCTGGGATGATCATGTGTCAGTTGTTGCCAAATCTGCTTATGCCAAACTCAATTTTCTTTTCAGGGCCAAGAAGTAGTTAGGTCATCACAGCTGATGAATTTATACAATGCACTGATGTCACCTGGTCTGAAATACTGTTTTCATGTGTATGAATCCGCACCTAAATAATCATTACATCTATTGGATAGTGTACACAAGAGAGCAGTGGGCCTCATCGACCACCCGGAGATCAAGCGTGATCTCCAGCCTCTCGTGCAATGGCGGTAGGTTGTTGATCTTTCTCTTTTTTACAGATACTCCACGGTTAATGTTCTGAAGAACTGGAAGGCTTGGTTCCAGAAAGAATCCAGTTTCAAACAAAAACTAGGCTTGTGGAAAATTCTCATCAGCAGACGGTCCAACCAGCACATCCACGTAACTCTCTCTATGAAAGTTTTTTTGTTCACAAGGCTAGTGTGCTGTGGAGCTCAGTTCCATTAAACACCTTTCCGAGAATTTACAAATCGGTCTTCTTCAAGAAGCGAGTGGAAACACACATTAAATCATCTTGGGCGGCCACATCTCTGGAATGACAGTCATCGCCTCCTCCCAAAAATAAAAAATAATTCAGAAATCGAGAACTTATTGTCTAAAATTGATGAAATTTTACAAATTTATTAGGGTCATCCTACTAAATTGACTCAAGGAGGAAAAGTAAAATCCTGGTCCGTACTCAGCTCAAATTCATATGTTTGGAAAACAGACACCCTGAATGATCTAATTTTTTTTTGTATTCAGGAGCTATGATCCATAGCGGTCGAACACATAAAAAATATCATGGCATGGTTCTTATTTTCATCGAAATTAATAATAAGAATATTATAAGTCGGCAAGTTGAATCATTGAAGTCTATTTTCGAAATGGCTACTGCCGAGTTCCAAACATTTCCTGGATCGTGAAACACTTTTACTTTTATGATTCATTTTCTGGTCACTTTGTTTGTCTGTACAGAAGGCTATTATTCTATTTACTAATTCGAACGAGGAATATCTACTTCATACACTCTGGACTATAAAAAAAGAAGAAAAATCTGGAGGGGTAAGATCTGGTGACCTTAGAGGTCATGCTACAGGCCCACCGCGACCAATCCTATTTTCATTATTTTGTTTCAGAAAGTTTCTCACATCATTAGAGAAATGAGGTGTAGCGCCATGATGCTGGAAGCAAATTCTCCTCACATTTATGTTTTCTCACAGATTCGGCAGAATATTGGCCAAAAAATCCAAAGACTGTTCTCCTGTCAATGCTTCTTCAAAATAGTGGGATCCATCAAGATGACCATCATACACACCACACTACAAATTAACAGAAAACCTTTGATAAGATCTATTATACCTGACTGCATGAGTGTTTTTGATACTCAACTTCTGCTATTGTAGATTCAATTCTTGGTGAATCGGGCCTCGTTGCTGAATGATATCTGCTTCTTCCGGCTGTAAGCATTGAAGAGTTTTTTCATGGAATTTCTTTAAACTTTCCTGTTTAAAGTGGAACATTCATACGGTGAATTATCTATCTCGCACTGATTTCTGGGGATTGCTCTACCATGTTCAGGATATTTTGTTCCTGCTAAATATTCTGTCTAGTGGAACGTTCATGTTCAGAAGCAGAAGGTATAGCCTCTGATTTCTAGATTTTAAGAAACACCATATAAAATGTTTTGTATTTTGAAATCTGCTGATATCCGAAGCGTCATTTATATTCTTGTCTAGCAGCTTGTTACCATTGCCAAATCCATAAGAAATACCATATTGGTATATTCTCTATTTGTGTATAAACGAGGCATTGTTTTTTTCTTGATTCCACTGAAAGGATTTTGATTCCAAACTCGAATGAGTTACCTATATCAGGTACTTTTTTGATAGATCATTGATAGGAATCACTGAAGAATCAAAAAGCAAGAAACAAAAAATAGGTTTTCTGCGAAGCGACAACATATTGAAAATGCACACTCATGTCTATAAAGCGCATTTCACACTTTAATAGATCTATAATAATGCAATTGAACAGAGAATAATATCGAACGCCTTGTCTACCTTTAGTTTATTCTTTATTTCACTAAGCAGTAGAAACGTGCTTCTTAGCTTTTTTCATGAACACAACCGAAAATCCGTTCGAAAAACCGTAAATCATCAACGTATTTAACATGAGTTTTTATGCATTCCGGACCACTATGAATCATTGCTATGGAGCACAGGAAATTCAGATTTTCCATATACAGGGTGTTTTTTTCATACCACAAAACCATCGAATTTGGGACATCCTGTATAACCTAGTATGCGTGTATACAGACAAACAAATTCATATGGAATCACTCGGTATTTCACATAAAGAATATTTTCAACCATGGATCTTTGACAACTTGTAAAGAATGAAGTTTTTTGTTGTAAAAAAACTGGATAGAATGATGAGAAATGTGAATTATTACCACATGTTCGAGATATTGTACTCAGTCGTCACTGAAATTTGAAACTGTGAATTTCAAAATTCAAAAGAGCCTATAATCATAATTGAAAATGCCTTACGTTGGATTGTCCGATGTGCAGAGGGGTCGAATAATTGCTCACGTTGAAGAAGGGGTGACACAGACGGATATAGCGGCCACAATGGGGGTATCACAGTGCGTGATTTCAAAAACCTACGCCCGATACGTAGAGCTACAATCTCTGCAAAATAGGCCTAGAAGAAGTCGTAGAAAGACCACTTCTGAAGAACAACACCTCTTTTGTGCAAAATTGCAAAAGGAGACCCTAATGCATCGCACCCCATACTCCAAAGGCAATTTCTGGAAGCAACAGGCATCAGTGCTAACCAGACAACAAAAAATTAACAGACTTAATTGGTGTATCGAGCATCAAAATTGGAATATTTAGAATTGGCGACATGTTCGTTTTTCGGATGATACCATAATTATTGTTCGATCAGATGACCGCCAGATTCGGATTGGAAGACGAACTAGATAGACTCCGAGAAGTAAGACAAACTCCAAAATACCTAGGGGGAAGTGTGATGTTTTGGGGTGGCATTATGCTGGGAGGCAAAACAGATTTGATTTCGTTTCCTGCGAGTGTAACGGCTATAAATTACGTAAACTTAGTGCTGGAGCCCATAGTGAGACTCTGGCGAGGTGGCCACTTTTATGCAAGATAATGCTCTTCCGTATACCAGCAACCACGCGCGACATTATCTTGAAACAGAGAGAATTGCTATTTTGGATTGGCCAGCTTGTTCTCCTGACCTAAATCCTATTGATCATTTATGGGGTATTCACAAAAGGATAAACCAAGAACCCCACAACAGCTCAACCAAGCCTCCACAGAAGAGTGGCCGAATATCACTCCAGAGGTCGTCGAAAAACTAATCTAAAGCATGCCTAGACGGATTCAGGCTTGTATCAGGGCAAGGTAATAGAAGCTACTGAAGTCGAGAAAAAAACACCTACTCCGTGAGAAGAAAAATTTTCAATTTTTCTACTACATGCGGAAAGAGTCTCTTATTTTATTTTATTTGTTTCTTTTTTAAAATGAACCTTAATTTATTTCTTTTTTCAATTGAAATATCTCAAAATGGATCAATTCTAACGATCCTTCGAATTTTCCAAAATCCCTGAGATAATATTCAAAATATCCGGTGATTCCATATAAATTTGGTTGTGTGTAAGTTCTCATGAGGTAATTTTCAATTCTCGGGAAAAACTTTCACAAGAACTCAAGTCTGGTGATTAAGGAGGCTGAGAAGCTACATAAATTTTCAATCATTCAATATTATACGTCAATATGAAAACCTCATCCTATATTCGTCCCATGATAGTTTTCACTTCAAAAGAAAAAAGGAATAAAAACGCCGCTCCTTGTTCGATACTTTCTGCATTACTGCTTGGAAAAAATATAAGGATTTAATTATGTGTCAACGTTCAAAGAATTAGCTGATGTGATTCTTGAGATAAATAAAAGCTATCTTTGAAGATCTCCGGCATTTTTAGCTCTCGAATTACATCCTGAAGCTTAGCATGTGAATTTTCGGACACCTTTTGAATCGTGATCAAACTACCACTCTTAAATCTGAAATTTCTAAATCAGGGATAATATATTGGAGAATATCTTCAAAAATGGAGTTGCAGAATTCATGTGGAAATAAAACTTGAAAGATTTCATTCGATGACAAACAAGAATGATCCTATTCTAGCGATTATTCTGCTCAATCAGGACGTATATATAATACTTTACCAAATCTGATAGCGATTTACCCACGTCATCTCATCATTACCGTCCTTATCCTATCATTTATTATCAGCTATATTGCATGATTTTTGTCGTTACAGTTTGTTTCAAATCATAAGCCCGATTGACATTCGTTTTATATCCCACTGAAACCGCAACGCCTACTTAGAATGAACGATTCTTGATATCCTTAGCTTAGCTCTCGTTTTGTGGGAATTTATTCAATATAATCTTTTCGTGCGCCATTTTAGACATGTTTAAGACAGTCGTTAGCAGTTTCTTCTACCATTAAGAACCAGATCTGAAATACAGAATGAAACGTTCCTCGTATTTTTTCTTAATTTCAGGGAATTGTTTCAGCCTTCGAGTGAAAATGAAACATAAACGTTGCCAGTAATTGGTAGTTAAGATTCTGAGTTAGTATTGATTTTTCTGAGAATGTCTTGGTTGTTGGAAAATTAAATCGATTACTTGTTTATAAAAATTGGGTATTCAACAAGATGACTGGATGTTATTCAGTTTAGTTAAGTAGAAGCATTTTAATTGAAGCGTATAAGTTTTGTAGTTAGATATTCAACTAATGAGAAATAAAATTGTCGTAAAGAAGGATTCAGTTTTTCATAGCTCTATAAAATCGTCTAATGTAGCATAAATTCCAGATAAAGTGATCTTTGTAGAAGTCAAAATCATTAGGTTTGCGCTTTAATATTCTGTAACTTGTTCAAGGAAATTGGAATGAAAGATAACGATGGACTTTTAACAAGTAATGGTTTCTCCATTCTACCATAGTAGTCAACAATTGATGCAGATCAACTCTATTTATCGAAATTGTGCAGAAAATTTCACATACTTACGGATTAATGAAGTTTGATTTCTCCAAATAGTGGCGTAACTTCATCAAAAGTGAGAAGGAATTGTCGTATTACTTTTTTTCTTAGGGCTCCCCTTCAAGATGCGGTTGTCCAAAAAATCCATTACAATTTTTCAAATGAGGTTTTGTGAAGATAAGTAATATACAGGGTGTCCAGGAAAATGTGGAAATCTCTCGAATTCAGATAGAACATGAAAAAGAACATGACAAGTTTCTATAATTGTTTTTTTACTATAGGCCCTTCCTACGGAAATATGGCCCCTAATGAACGCCTCTTGAAATCAGTTTTTCTTGAATTACTTTTAAAGTACTTTACACAATTTAATAAAAATTAAGAATGATGCCCAGTAGTGGGGACCCCTTAAAAAAGTATCTTTGCAATAATTTTAGCTTCTTTGGTTTACCAGGGCGGACTTAGTGTAACACTGTAATGCTTATTATTTTAACATCCTGTATGATAAAGACCTAAAAAAATGTTTTCTGATAGCTTGAACATCTACTAAAAAAAAGTAATACTGATTCACTATTGATAAAATGAACCATTTTCAGGAAAAAATTAACGAAAAAATGTTTCACTTTTACTAAACTATTGAAAACAAAAATCTAGTCAGTAACCTTAAGACCTAATTTAAAACAATCAATCTAAAACTTCATAAGTAGGGTTCAACATGGACTCCATTACCTCTAATACACTCGCGGGCACGACCGATAGAGGACTGCTGTATCCGCCACTATAACCCCCCGCATTGTTTCTTAGCTCATCACAGTGAAACGATATTCTCCGTAGAAGCGCCTCCCTATTATTGATTGGCGTGGAATATACCAAGGTTTTGAGGTGTTCCCATAGGTAAAAATCAATCGGAGTCAGGTCGGGAGATCTAGGAGGCCAGGCAATTGGTCCACCTCTACCTATTCAACGGTTTGGATAGACGTTATTTAGGTGCTCCCGCACAGCAATGCTAATATGAGGTGGTGCCCCATCGTCCATGAAGTACATGTTTCGGCGGGTTTCAAGTGATAAGTGCTCTAATAAATCTTGAAGAGCATTCTGGAGGAACTCCAAATAAAGTTCTCCGTTTAATGGTGCCGGAAATATAAATGGTCCAATCAAAAACTTTCCAATGACTCCAGCCCAGATGTTAATTTGTTCGAACTGATATTGATGATGCGCAACAATGGTGGCATGAGGATTTTCATCAGCCCATACATATGAGTTGTGTAAATTTGTAATACCATTTTTTGTAAAGCCTACTTCATCTGTGAAGAAAACAGTGCTAATGAAGTTTGCATTATTTCGTTGCTGATCCACTAGCCCGTTTGAGAACTGCCTTCTGCGAGGAAAATCTCCAGGAATCAGCTGGTGCGTTTTTTGCAAATGATAAGGCAATAACAGCTGCTCTCGAAGGACTTCATGGATTGTTGTTTTCGTCGTATTAAATTGTGCGGCTAATTTGCGAGTGCTCGTTGAAGGATTGTCATCTACAACATTGAAAATGTTTTCCTCCAATTGCACCGTACGTACTGTTCTTCTCACACCAACATCAGTACTTTTTTCTCAAACTTTCCCAAAGGGACGAACAAAGTCAGAAATATGTCAATATTGCCTTATTAACTAAAATAACCCACCGTTCTCCCTTAGTCGTTGGTCGACTCGTTGAAATGTCTTCTGATTTGGAATATCATGATACAACCTTCTAGCTTCTGAAGCATTGCAAGAGGCAAGACCACACATAAGATGGATATCTGCATACTCAATAAAAGTGTATTCCATATTTCGAATAAATTCACAATAAAATTCACCACGAAATGCGAAAATCAGTGAATTAATAGGTCATCTTCATCATTCTCCAGCCTGTTGTGTTCTCTGTTGGACGTAGGCCTCCATTAAGCGCATCCAATCTCTTCTATCTTGGGCTTCTCAAATTCAATGACCGGCGACTCTTTTAATGTCATCGCTCCAGCGAGTTGGGGGTCTTCCTCTACTTCTTTTATCTCTTCTTGGTCGCCAGTTTAATATTTTTATACCATCTTTCGTCTCTGAGCCGTGCAACAATTAATAGGTATTGAAGTAATATTAATAGCAATCAGTGTGTCAGCGATGTGACATGATAATTTCTAAAATGCACTGACTTGATTATTGTTGTCAATAGTTTATTAAAAGTGAAACATTCTTTCGTTTATTTTTTTTCTCGAACATCGTTCATTTTATCAAAAGTAAATAAGTATTACTTTTTTTAATAGAGGTTCAAGCTATCAGAAAACATTATTTTAGGTCTTTATCATACAGGGTTTTTGAAGAATGAGCATTATAGTGTTACACTTAGTCCACCCCTGGTAAACCAAAGAAGCTAAAATGATTGCGAGGATACTATTTTAAGGGGTCCTTACTACTAGATATCTCTCTTAATTTTTATTAAATTATGTAAAGTACTTTGAAAGTTATTCAAGAAAAACAGATTTCCGTTATTTAAGGACCCATATCTCCTATAGCAAAAAAATTATAGAAACTTGTCATCTTATTTTTCATGTTCTATCTGAATCCCACAGATTTCCCACATTTTCCTGGTCACCCTGTAGATGCTTTATTTATTTTGTGGGAATTCATTTTCAACGAAGATAAAGTCAAATATATTTTATACTTACCACAACTGTGGAAAGTATAAATTATATTTTACTTCATCTTCGTTTTGTAAAGAAAACAATTTACCCTCACGCGGCCTTGAAGATGGAGAGAATTTGGTTTATCGATTCCAGAATACCATTTACCAAATTCGTCGAATTGAACTACTAAATGCCGTGAATTTGGTCAGAAGAAAATGCAGATTATGTATAGAGAATTTGGAAGGACAATTCGAGCATCTCCTGTGTAACTGTCATTGCTTTTCCATTAATTTTCATATTTCATCCAATAATTCATCACACAAGAGCCATATATTTTTGATGAGTTGAATTTTTATACGATTACATTTCTATTGATGAATATTTGGAAAGTTGCATTTTTGTTATATCCCAGAAGTCCAAAGATTAAAAATTTATTTCGAAGTTGTGATAGTAGTTTTCAACATTCTGAACCAGTTTCAAAAACGAAGTTTCAAGAATGCCTCAGATTTCAGTTTTTCCCAATAAACAGTAAATATTTTGGAAACTGGTTTTCACTATTCGCAGCTTTGGCAAGGCCCGTGAGCACGTCTCTATTGATATAAAGATCCCAGCAGCTCAACCAATGCCTCTAATTTCTATTGAATGAGAAATTGTATCATATTATATATTATTTTTGTTATACTAATACTACGGAATTCCATTGCTTATATCATAAAATTTTGCTTACAAAACGAAAACATTCTCTGTAGTTTTCATATTCACCTATTTATTCAGCATTGAAAACTATTTTGTGATCTCTCCATGTTCACGGATAAACTAATGTTGACATAGGCAATTATTCTGCGGAGAGCAAAATTCCCAACTCATACAGAATAATAAAAAACGATACACATTCTCCCAATGTCTGAGTAAGTCGTAAAACTAACTATTCATTTCCCCAATAGTATTTCATGCTTTCTGAAAATCGAAACTTCAATCTCCACTCTCCTCAAATTGTATTGTCATTGCATGATTTTTATCTATCTAAAAATTTTATGAGTAGTATGACATTATTTGAGTACGAATATATTTGATTCATTTCAGTAGTAATAATACAGTGTATGTGTTACTAGTTGTTAGATTTTTTTTCCTAGACCAAGAAATTCATACGGTTCACATTTCTTGTGTAGGTATTTGTAGTTAATATGTGCACCTTTCAATGTTCAGGAAATCTTTGAAAAAACAATTAATTTCAATTTACGCAGGCGAAGCTCATTTTTAGATATTATCCAAGAAAATCTAACCTAACCGATGGTTTAAACTTTATTCAGTCAAGAAACCTTAACTTCAATTGGAACCATATAAGCAGCAAAAGTGAAAATATGTTAAAAATCCTAAGTAATTTCAGATCTTTCGATTTATATGTTCTACAAGGGCGTACTCCATTGTGTGCATAAGAACAAGTAGCCAGTGAACGTGTTGAACAACATGAGCAACGTTTTGTAGATGGCGTATGTGGCGCCATATATCATTGAGAATATGGTTACAGTAATTGCACAAATGATGGTTTATGTTCAAATATATAGTCTATATGTGAGTAGAAACGAAAATATTTATATATAACGAGACTGTGATTTTATATAATATAAATTTTCCAAAAATTACATTTCTACAAGTAAATCACATATAATTGTTGCTAGGAATGCTGCTAGATGAGGAAACCAAACTAATCTTACAGTTTCTCATCTAGAAATAATGAATTTGAAAATATTTTTCTAACAAGTAGTATTTCCAAAGGTCTAAGTTAGGTTTGGGATTTCCCATTGATTACAGATAAAAAATGTGGAAATCACTGAAAGTAACAATAGAATCTACAGTTTATTCACATCTGGAAGAAAAGAACCTCAAACAAAATATCCATTCTATGATTTGACAATTATTCATTTGGGTTTGGCTCGAAAATTTCGTTTGGCCGCTAGAGGTCGTCAAATCCAAAGCTATTTTTTCTAATTTTTCAAATAATTCGAGAACGACTCGATCGATAGAAACGATATTTGGTATGCGTAATCGGGTGCGTTATTCACGTGATCTACTCAATGACCTTGGCGTTTATAAGTGTCCCTAAAAACTCGAACGTGTATTTAATCAACCATAATTTTTCAACTGTCTGCGTTTGAGCAGAACCGTTTTAGACATTGAGTATCCAGGCTAATTATCAAACTCTTTTTTCTCTTGAGAAATTTTGATATAATGAGCGGTTCAATCACAAAAATAGCTTTTTAATTTCATGATTTCATTTGTTCAACCACCTATCATGTCAAAAATATCACATTTGACCATGTTGGCTTTTTTATTTCTGTGGTCTGGCAGATTGACATTTTATTAGGCTTGACAACCAATTGTTGACACAACAGTATTTCTCAAGTTTGTAACGGGGTATTTTGGTGATTTTTTAACACTGTTAGGCACGGAGATGTACACTAACTAGGAAATGGTTGATATGGTTATGGTGTACGGATTTTGTCAAGGCAATGGATGTGAAAGCGCGAGAGTTAATGCTGAAAGATTTCCAAATCGCATAGTGCCGAACCACCAAACGTAAGGAAATCTGGAGAGCTGCCTCTGTGAGAATGGTTGCTTCAAGCCCAGGAATTTGGATCGAGGACGACAACGAACAGAGAACAAATTTCTTGGTACAGGAAAGCCCACAATTAAGGACGCGGCGTTTAGGTTTGCCGTTTCGGTCGATCCTAATAATGTCTTGAAGGAACAATTATTTCATTCTTATCACATTCAGAAAGTTCAGGAACTACTTCTCAACGATCCCGAGAATCGCGTAACTTTCTGCCGATTTATCCAAGAGAAGAGAACACAGGATTTCCACTTTAGTAGGAAAATTCTATTTTTTGACGAATGCACTTTTACTAGGTTTGGCATCACCAACCTTCACAATGAAAACGTGTACAAAGTCGAAAATCCACATACACATCATCAGAATCAATTCAAAATTAACGTATGCATTTCAGTAATTGATAATTTCATTATTGGTCCGGTAGTGAATCCAGATTGATTAAACGGATAATCATATTTGATTTTGCAAGAAACTTTGGTGGATTTGTTGGATGATAGTCCAGTACCGTCGTGCAGAAATGTGGTTTATGCATGAAGGTGCACCTCCTCACTTACTCTTCTCCAAGTGACATACTAGAAGAGTTACTTATGAGAATTTTAAATGAGGGTAACTCCTTCAAAAATGACCCCGAAGTAATGCCAAGGGTCCAATTCAATTTCTTAAAGAGGATTGAATAAGTTTCGAATATTTACTCTAGTTGAATGAACTTTTGGATGTAAACTAATTAATCGTTATTCTGAAGTGATTTGTTTTTCCTTATTTAGTTTCCAACTGGCCAACCTGTTTTCATATTTTCAAATAGTCATTGTGAAATACTTTTTTTCTTCTTTCATTCGATTTTTGTACTACTGAACATTGAATTTCCTATTTGATTTGATTTAGCATCCTAGAAAACTTTGGAAGCCACAAATGCAACAAAGGGATGACAATGAATGCGTTGGAAACTTTGGAACAAACGAACTTTCTAAAAATCCAAAAAATCTGTCTCAATAGTCAATTAGAATTGAATCACTCTACACTATTTAACATTTAAAATGGGTATAGTTAGCACAGTCTTTCTCATAACTTTTAGCCTAGACACTTGAAAATGATGTAATTGTCGAAACCGCTCGTGTGCATCAGGAATAAGCATTGTGAAATCGCCCAAAATTATTTACGTTATTTGAAACAAAAATGAAGTTCTCTATAGAATAACGAAGTTTTTTTAGAAATCTTATTATTACATCTAATGCTCCCTTTTGTTTAGATAATTATGAATTCTTCTCAGGAACCCATCCTGGGTTCTCTAAGAAATTTACTCATATTAGCAAAACCGCAAAGTGTTCGGACTATTGTTCTCTCAGACAATTATCGCTGATTAAGTATCTCTGCATTCTTGGAGTTAGAACTTTCACTAGCTCTCGCATTCTTCATCCTGACCCTTTTTTTCTAGGCCAGAAATTTGGCTTAATAAAAATAAAACCTTGCTATAGAGGCAACAGAAGTTAAAGAATATATATAGATTTGATTATCTAGGAATGAGGATTGGTGGACGAGAAGACATTAAATGGCCGACTTAGTCACCTTATACAACCTCTCTGTATTTTTGTTTGAAATCGGAAGCGTTTTCAAATAGATATGGGTCTTGAGCAATCAATAAAGTTCGCCAGAAAAGTCACTGCTGGATAACCTCTTTTAATCATGCAAGGTTATCAAATTGTCTCAGAAACGAAGATGCATCTACTCGGCATCTCAGTCAGCACCGGAATTTGTTGGCATTACTATGCTAGGCTGACACGCCTTTGCTTAATCAGCGTTAACTAAACTGAGTTTAGTTTTCTTTTCAGGGCTGAGCAGTAATTTCATGCCATCAAATGCTTTTATACAACTGTCTGAAATACTGTTCCTATGTGAGAGGCTTCGCACCCGAACATTCATTACATCTATTGGTTAGTATTCAGAACAGAGCAGTGCGCCTCATAGACCCTTGGAGATCCCGCATGATCTCTAGCCTCTCGCTCAAAGGCGGCAGGTTGCTGATCTTTGCCTTCTTTACAGATACGTCCATGGTAAATGCTCTAAAGAACTTATAGGCTTGGTTTGGAAAAGAATCCAGCCCAACTAGTAACGCCGAGAATCTCTGTATAACATTTTTTTGTGTATAACTCTAGTGTGGAACTCGCTTGCGTCTTAGAATTTGGTCCTCTTCAAGAAGCGAGTGAACATTAAATCATTTGTGGTATGACAAGCTTCGTCTCTTCCCAAGAATTGAGAATAAGAAAAACTAAATATTAAGTTCTATTCCAAGTTGAAAAACTGACAAGCATAATAAAATAACAATTTGCCAGACTACAGAAACAAATCCAAAGCCAACATGGTCAATATGTGATATTTTTGACTTGCTAGGTTGTTGAAGAAATTAAATCATGAAATTGAAATTGTTTTTGTGATTGAACTGCTCATCATATCAAAATTTCTCAAGAGACGAAAAAGTTTGATAATTA
Organism: Cryptolaemus montrouzieri; assembly: GCA_013387265.2. NCBI lineage: Eukaryota > Metazoa > Arthropoda > Insecta > Coleoptera > Coccinellidae > Cryptolaemus > Cryptolaemus montrouzieri. The sequence goes on along the minus strand of JABFTP020000001.1, from coordinate 72,309,457 downwards.
CTCCAGCTACTCAATATCTGAAATTGTTTTGCTCAAACGCAGGCAGTTGAAAAATTATGGTTGATTAAAAATACGTTCGAGTTTTTAGAGACACTTGTAAAACGTCAAGGTGATTGAGTGGATCGCTAAAAACGTGAATTACGCACCCGATTACGCATATAAAATATGGTTTCTATCTATCGAGTCGTTCTCGAATTATTTGAAAAATAAGAAAAAAATCTTTGGATTTAGCGACCTCTAGTGGCCAAACGAAGAAACTTTTCTTATAGGTTAGTTGGCTTAGATCGACTCATTTCGAGCTGAAGAATCTGTGGTATAACGTTGTATACGCAATTCACGGACCCTGCATAGGGTCCGTGATATATATTTGGGTCATTATTAACCCAGAAAATTCAGATAATCGCTAAGGAATGTCAGAAAATTATATCAAGCATCATACAGGGTGTCCCAGCTAAGATCTCATTAGAAGTATTTAATTTCAAATTTTGACATTTAGGTAAATGGTTACTGATCTACAATTTGAAATTGTTTTCAAAGCGATACCACTTCCGGTTGTACCGAACATCGACTACAACTTTGCTATTACAAACAGCATGGTGTACTTTTCCATTTTTTCTATTGAAGGACATCCTTTGTCAAGCCCTTTTATTAAGATTTGTCCTATCTAAAATTAATTGAATTATAATTTTTCATCCAAATTTTCCAAAATACCGTGTCATAATTTTTACCTAATTCTCAATAATAATAAATTGTCAAGAAAACGTTTTTTCAAGTAAGTTCTATTGATTTGTACAACAATAAAAATAAGTTAAACTTGCAGAACATTTAACGAAAGTCAAAAGTCAAAAGTCAAAAATTTGAGCATAAATCTAACTTTCACCATAACTAACCATAGGAATACCATTTTTGATTAATTCTTTATTGTTTTATTCGATAAGTCTCTGGCAACATTCTCTGGAGAAATAAAATCGGAACAATTAGAAATGTCGGTAATTTGTATAAAATATGAAATTTAAAATTTCTGTACGAATTCAAGATGAAAGCTTAGTTGAAAAATAAATCACAAATAAGATCTTGAGATTAATTCGAATTCTGATAGGACGACGTCTGTCGGATCAGCTAATTTTGAATGAAACCATGACCCATTCTTCGAGCCCTTACAATATGTTCCATGAATTTATAACTGACTTCAAGTCCAAAATCCCTAAACTGGCGATAAAGAGTGTCACAATGGGTAGTGAATAATGTGCTTTTTCTTACTTGAGCTTTGCTATCGTTGTAACCCGAACCAAATTAATGAATAATGAGGATCATTTTTCTGGATGTCTGAATTCGAACTGGCCTATGCTTTTTCATCAGTCCACGAAAAAAGAGTGTTAAATACACTGAGGCAATTCCATCGTTAATTTTTGTGATGAAACTGAAATATTCCCTTGAAAATTTCTGTTAGTAAGCAATCTGAAGTGCAAAATATGATCAGCGTATCATAAAACCAGATGTGGAAATTCGAAATTTATACACATTCATTATGAATTATTTGTTTTGACTAGAATTTAAATGAATCTGAATTGTTCATACCGTTTAATCTATTATGGAGAAATGTTAATTTTTTCGATATGATTTCATATTTCATGACATTCTCCAACACTTTTGTAGTCTATTTTAGACTGTTGTATAGCTCCATCAATTCAAAGATACACTAAAGAAGCTGACAGACGTTGTCCTTCATTCAACCAAATTTGTTTAATAAACTACTACTTTAAAAATTCCATCAAGTACCTACGAGCTGTAAACGTTGAAAATATTCAAATATTCTGTTACCTGTTACCCTATTGTACCGCATATATCGCTAATAAGCCCCCCCGGGTTGATGCGATCTTTGTTGAATAAAAAAAAAACTACTGCGAAGGTTTCTGGAGTAGTTCGTCTATCCTACAAAAGATCGCGTGCGTGTCGTTTTAGAGAATTGCATGCTGAGTCATTTTATTTTTTCAGCTATTTATCGCACATCATCGAAACAGTAATATTCATTCCGCGTGAGACAAGAAGAATTCTCTGCAGTGATTCTTAACTCAAAATTGTTTTGCTCTGAGCATAATGTGTGGAAATGTACTGACATTTCCACACATTATGTCGTTCATTTAATTCAATTTTCGTCCAGCGAATTCGAGAATATCTTACTTTGCATCAAACGTATACGCTCCAGACAGAAAAATAAAAATATTCTGTATCAACAAGCATTCGAAAGTACCAATTAATTTCTAACGACTATATCCTCTAGTACAAAGAAACTTTCTTCAGCAACAAAGCGATAATAAGATCGGAGGTGAAAGAAGTCCCTACTCCCGTCGCCCGGTATAACACCACCACATAATGCTATAAGCTTCGTGAATTAGTCATTTGTAACTGAGTTTCAGTTGCTTAGCAGATGGTCCCGTCTCCAGAGTAGGAACGATTTTTCTAATCAGACATGGCGAGCTCTCTTGGGATAGAATCATCCGGAGTTTCCCTGTCGGCTATCCAGAAGAAACTGGTTCGGGGGCTCATCATGGCAATACTACTAACAACGGCCCTTTGGCAGACGCACGCATTCCAAAAACCTTCGATAAGAGAAGCCAATTCGTTATTGGGCTTTGAAACATAATAGGACTAGAAAACACCAGCATCAATGTGAGAGCAGAATACTAGCACTTACAAGACACGCAACTTTATGTCCATGCAGAAACTCAAATAATGCCATCACCTACCTCCGTCTCAATTGCTGTGGGTTGCACTCAAGGCTTCGGATTAAGGGCGGGATTTGTGGTTTCGCCAAGTCGGTCGTCGCATTCCAAAGAGAGGACGACGCTTTCGACCTGGAATGGCTCCAACACACAAATAAGACCTCAGGCCTTTCGATCAGTCGAAACTTGATGCAACTTGTTGATGAGCCGACAAGAATTTCTTCTAGTATAACCGATTTTTCCAATCCTCTCGTTCTCTTTCTTGTTTCAGATCCAGATGATTTCCGTTTACAAGTGTTAACACCCTTCGACAACTCTGACCACAACCTTGTTTCTTCAACATGTAACTTCATACAGTCACGCAGTAGATATGACATTACAACCGAGCCATCTGGGAGGACTGACAAGAGTTTTTTCGTCTTTTCCCTCTAATGAAGTTTTTTTTTCAGGTCTTGATGTTAACGTCTCCACTACATCCGTCATTGAAGCTATTAATGCTGGCATGGAGCACTACTAGATCGGATCACTTTGCAAAAATGTTTTCGCAAAATTCTGTTTCAAATATTTCAAACGCAGTGCCAACAAGCATCACATGTTTAGTCGACTATGTGTGAAGTAAAGTTCACAGTGCGTACGGTAAGGTGCCTTCTTCCAAGCGCCATTGCCCTTAAATCTCAGAGGCCTTCGACAAGGTTTGGCATGCAAACTGGATAAATCAACCAATCGCATATGGATGAAAATTTGCGTGGTTGAATATGTAGCTTTCACTTCAGTAAATCGATTCAGGTAGTAGTTGACGGTGTTACAAGTGAATCTTTTCAGGTTAATGCAGGAGTATCTCAGGGCTCCATCCTCTTGCCAACTTTTTTCTGTTGCAGATTAATGATCTGCTCTACTCCACCACGAACGAAATATTTAGGGACTACTGCACCTTGATTTCCTCATTTTCTAGTTAGTATCTATAAATACTGGGGAGTCACACGGAAAAAGATACCAGCAGAGCATATCACTGAATTCAGACTTGACTAAGAAATCAGAGTGCGGTTGGTTGAACTTGGTCAATTTTAACGTGAACAAGACACAATCAAGAACGTTCTTCAGAAAAGCCAATGGTGGAGAATCTCCTTTAATCATGCAATGACATCGAGTATCATCAGAAACGAGCATGCGTCCTAGTGAACACCGGAGTTTGCTGGCATGACCATTTGTCAGCCAGTGCAAAATCTGCTTCTGCATAACTCAGTTTTCTTTTCAGTTCTAAGAAGTAATTCACGCCACCTGATGCTTTTATACAGGGCACAGGTGCGATTTGATCTGGAATACTATGTCCATGTGTGGGGCTCCGCACCCAAATATTCATTACATCTTCTGGATGATATCCAGAATAGAGCAGTGCGTCCCATTGACTACGCGGAGGTCACACATGATCTCCAGCCTCTCGCTTAAAGGTGGCAGGTTTCTGCTCTTTCCCTTCTTTAAAGATACTCATATGGTAAATGCTCTGAAGAACTCAAAGGCTTGGTCCAGGAAGAATTGCGTTCCAAAGAAAAACCAGGCTTGCGGAAAACTCTCATCAGCAGACGGTCCAACCAGCAATGCCATTTTTCTGTTTACAGGGTTAGTGTGCTGTTGAATTTCTGTCTATCAAATAACTCACAATTTTTCCCTCTTCAATAGGCTGTTGAACACACGCATTAATCCATATTGGACAGCCACAACAATGGGGTAAAAAGCATTGCCTCCTCCTAACAGTTGAGCATAAAAAATAGTAGTACTGTGTATGTGAAATAAAATAACTCACTACGCCATGTTACATATAGATCTTACTCATAGAACTGAAAGGATGTTACAGGTAGGGCTAGATCCTTAATACGGATAACAATGCACCCACTGTTTTCTAGACACAACCAAATTTTTATGGAATATTTTGAATATTACCTCAAGGATTTTAGAAATTTCGAAGGATTGTTAGAATTGATCCTTTTTGCCATATTACAACTGAAAAAGGAAAGAAACGAATAAAATAAAATGAGAGACTCCTTCCGCATGTAGAAAAAAATCTAACATTGTTTTCACATATTAGGTGCTTTTTCTCGACCTCAGTAGCTTGTATTACCTCCTCTTGCCCTGATATAAGCCTGGCTCTATCTAGGCATACTTTGGATTAGGTTTTCGATCTCCTCCGAGGTGATATTCTGCCACTCTTTTGTGGCGGCTTGGATGATCTCTTGTAGGGTTCTTGAATTATCCTGGCACCATCTATTTTTTCTTTTGAGATTATCTCATATATGTTCAATAGGACTTAGGTCTGGAGAGCAAGCTGGCCAGTCCAAACTAGCGATTCCTTCTATTACAAGGTAATGTCGCGCGAGGTTAGTGGTATGTGGAGGAGCATTATCTTGCATAAAAGTGAAATTCTTACCGTGGACACCTCGCCAGAGTGTCACTTTGGGCTCCAGCACTAGATACACTTAATTTCTAGCCGTTACACTCTCAGGGAACGAAATTAAATCTGTTCTGCCTCCCAGCATAATGCCACCCCAAAACATCGGAGTCTAGCTTGTCTTCCACGACCCCTTGAAACCCAAATCCGGCGGTCACCTGATAGAACGCCAATTCTGGTCTCATCCGAAAAAAAAAACATTTCCCTAATTCTCAATATTCCAGTTTTGGCGCTCGATACCCCAATTAAGTCTGTTAATTTTTTGTTGTCTGGTTAGCTCTGGAGCTCTTAAGGGCCTTTTGCTGTATAAACTCTTAGAACGATATCTTTGACGTATCGTTTCGAGTGTTTTTGAAATCACCCCCTGTGATACCCCCATTGTAGCCGCTATGTCCCTCTGTGTCACCCCTTCCTCAACGAGAACAATTATTCGACCCTCTACACATTGCTCAATCCAACGTAATGCATTTCCAATCATGATTATAGGCTTTTTTGAATTTTGTAACTCATAGTTTCAAATCTCAGTGATAACTGAGTACAATATCGCGAACATGTAGTGATAATTCAAGATTTCTTAACATACTATCCAGTTTTCATACAACAAAAAACTTCATTCTTCACAAGTAGTCAAAGATCCATGGTTGAAAACAATCAATAATGTGAAATACCGAGTGATTCCATATAGATTTGGTTGTGTGTACTAAAAACTTCTGGAACCCGTTTGAAAGAATTCAATGTTTTTTATTTTTATGAAAGAAAGATGCAGTTAACGCAATTTTTCTGGTAAACAATTTTCCTTATGGAAATAAACAAACACGCAACGTACAGCTGTCCACACGCTAAACATATAAATTTATGGCTCATTTCGCAAACTTCGAACGGTTCATCCTCTGTTTGATATTGTAATGAACACTGCAAAATGACTCAATTGTTTTCACTGTCAGTCGAATCTAAATTACCATGATAAAATTTTGAAACCCTTAAATTAAATACTCGAATGTCGAAAATATATTTGAATAAATTCGTGGTTATATCTAAGCCTGCAATTAATTTACCTCAATAGCTTGACAATATTTTATCTGATTTTTTAAATCAGCATCCAAATTCAATACTTATTTTCCACGAAAATATATCAAATGTTATCGCTAACCTAACCGCTCGGAATGTAGAACGTTTATGGATGGTGCAGCTACCACACGATTTCCGCTAAGGACTTCCTCTTTTTGAGAACTGATTTTCAGAATAAGAGAAAAAACATACTCGGAAAAGCGGCAAACTATTTATATACCTTCAACAATCTACGGAACCCTCGATAAACCAGTGCAACTCGGTTCTGGCGGATTAAGAATAGTATTTTAACTAGAAATGAGATGTTTCCACACATTTGCCAGCAAAAAAGGGATGTTTTATTGATGTATTGATGTCTACTTCTTTCTTCTTTTCAGCCTTCATTCATCCAATGTTGCATATAGGCCTCTTCTAATTTCTTCCATGCATTTCTGTCTCTAGCAGTTCTCATACATTGCTTTCCTGCTATGACTTTAACATCGTCTAGCCACCTTTTCTGGGGTCTTCCTACACCTCTCTTCGTTGTTCTTGGTCTCCAGAATGTTGTTTTATTTGTCCATTTATCTGCCCCTCTCTAGCGATATGTCCAACCAACTACCACTCAAGGCTCGCCACCCGTTCCATGATATCTGTTATTTTGGTTCTGTTTCTTATGTCATCGTTTCGCACTTCATATCGTTACGATATCCCTAGCATGGCTCTCTCCATAGCTCTCTGCATGACTCTAAATTGGTTCGCCACTTTTCTCGTTATGGACATTGTTTCCAGTCGATACGTAGCCACAGGGAGTATGCAGCTATTATATACTCTTCTTTTGAGAGAAATTGGTTTATTTCGGTCCTACAAAATGAAACTAAGTTTTCCAAAAGCGGCTCATGCTAGATGGATTCGGAGTTTGATTTTCCTTACCGATTTTTTTGTGTGGCCTAAATACTTATAATGCTCTACTGTTTCCAAGATGACGTCGTCGATATCGATTCTGATGTTGCTAATACTCATAACTTTCGTTTTGTTCTAATTCATTTTGGGTCCTGTTCCTTTGGAATGATTGTTAAGCTCGGCCAGCATTGTTTCCAATTTTTCTTGCTGGAGCTAATCAAAACAAAGTCATCAGCGAATCTCAAGTGGCTCAGGTACACTACGTCGATATTCAGCCCCTTTTCCTCCCAATTCAGCTCTTTAAAGATATTTTCCAGTGCAAGTGTGAAGAGTTTGTGAGAAATGGTATCTCCCTGCCGAACACCTTTTTCTAGAGGTATTTTATCTGTTCTTAAATCATCGTCTATCTTAACATGAAAAGTAGCATTTCTATAGAGGTCTTGGATCAGTGTAGAATATCACGAATCGATTCTTGCATCGTCCAAAGCACTGAGAAATGCCCATGTTTCAATACTATCAAATGTTTTGAGATAGTCGATGAACGCAAGATGTATAGGGATATTATACTCGGTAGTTCTTTTTATTACTGTTTCAACAGTTTGAAGGTGATCTATGGTCCCTGAGCCTTTTCTGAACCCCGCCTGTTCAACTGGTTGATATGAGTCCATCTTCTTGGTTAATCTGTTAGTTACAATCTTCATCAAGAGCTTGTAAATATGGAAAAGCAGACTTATGAACGATATTTTTCAATATTCGTGCTGTCATCTTTTTGTACAACAGAATATCTTCAGCATGTTTCCATGATTCTGGTATTTTACCCTCAACTAGGCATTATTACTTCTGAATAAAAAACTAAATAATTAAATGTATTGATGCATATAGTATTATTGTTAATAATTGACATAATATTTCAACTGAAATATTGATCAATTGAACTGATGGACGTTCGATTGAGATCATTTAATCTTAAGTTTCCAATGTGAAAATATTTATTTCTGAGAATAAAAATTCAGTAACCGGAAAGTTGAACAAAGTGATTCAACGGATACGCCACTGAAGGTAACAGCGGGGACTTAACAAGATAAAGCGCTAAAAGAAATTTTGGGGGACCGCCAGAGTGCTCAAGAAATATATTTATGGATATAGCGTCCTCTTATTCATAAACTGGATGTGATTTACATACAAAAAGATCCAACCCCTTGTTAAAATAAACATACTCGATTGTAGGCGTCTTCTGCGTATAATATACGTTATATATAGGAACACTTTCGGACGATGTAGGTTTTGTTCGGTAAATTAAATTGGGAGGTACACCAAATCGAAAATTTAGATATTCGGGAATGATATAGCAAAAATGAATAAGGAAAACAACTAACTGGAAGGAACCAACAATTGAGTATTGTATACCAATCCAATAAGTATATTGTTTTGTCAAATTATCTCAAATTCAAGTATTAATGATAAGATAAGGAAAACTGTATGTATCTCAACACCTATAGCATGAGTCCAATATATTTTGCTTGAGGATGTTTCTTCTTATATTTTATTGTGAAAATGATTTCTTGCTATTAAGAATGAGGTCCATTTTTGAGCCAAATTAAAATGTTGTTTTCGCGATGGCATTGTGTTATCACAAATAATCTGTCAGAGATAGGCGGCAAAACGTCGTTACCAATCAAAAAGGTATTGTCAATTGATGAAAATTGGTACTCCCTTTATAATTAAATAAAATAATGATGTCCAAATTTTCACTAAGATGTTCTAGATTTTTGACATTGGTATCTTGGGAGTCTATGTATCACATTTCAAAACGCAGCTATTTTATTGTTATGTTTTATTCATATATTAATGTGGATATGCGGAAGAATTGGGAATCGTAATATCAGTATAGTATAGTTTGTAGAAAATAGAAAAGTCATGTGTGTGGTGAATTTGTGTTATAGTTGAATCAAAAAGATAATGAAATTCTCAGTTTCTATTTTCAAAGTGAATTTTATATTAGGGTGAATTGAATTCATATTGTTGAAGAGTCTAATCAAAATATAATATATTAACCTGAATTGGCCATCAGTCAGAATTTAAAATCATTCTTCTCATCTCATAATTTGAATATAGCTTTCAAAAGGATAACTCTCTAGGCAGATATATTATTGACTGTAAACCTAAAATTTTTAAAGGAAACGAATCGTGTACTCATAAACTCTCTTGTGGAAGTTGTGATGAAATTTATATAGATAGAACTCTTAGAAATTTCAAAATTAGGATATCTGAGCATAGACGTAGTTTTCACGAATCAGAATCTCGTTACGAAAATCATCTGCTACAAGAAAAATATACTTTTAATAATAATTTGGTATTTTACATAATAAAAATAATATATTTAAACTGAATCTATGGAAAGCATTGGAAATCAATAAACTGAAAAATTCCAAAAGTCGACAAAACATTTAGCCAGTTTTATCTAACTAATTTGAATTTCAATAAAGGAAAAGAACATCCAGAAAAATTCAAATACTACATAATAACATCTGTCCCTTTCCGCATATTGATACAAACATCTAACTAAAAGAGAATTCTTTTCCAACATCTGTAGGAATCCCAAGTGATCTCGGTGGTGATTTTTCTCTTTGTCCTCTGCATGTATTAGCTTCTTTGGCAGAAATTTTCGATTTTCAGTGACCCCATGAGGGGAAATTCAAATCAGGCGAACTGGCAGGCTACTCAAAATTTCAATATATTATATATGCATAAAGAGTCAAGAGATTTTCTCAAGAAAGTATAGTTCAACCCATTTTCTCTATAATAAATTTTCAGCTGAGCAATGCTGAGCGTGATGATTTGATTTCACATACTAAATCTTGCATTAGATGCAGTCCCTCAAATAAAAAATCTCAGCGATTTTCACTAGAATCGCGCTTGTTACAGTTAGAGAGAGAGGTAGCATTTTCAATGGATCTCACAATATACCTACTTCGAACCAATGAAACATTCCTTCCTGCACAGTCTATTCAATTTCTCATACTGACCTATATTTCGAAATTGATCTTGCTTTACGAGTCCTCCGAATATACACTGTATGACGTGGAATTCTTTGACTATTTTTGCATCTAAGTTTTGGTTCGATAAATTTTATATAGTAGCGATCCCCATTATTGAGCCAGATGTTCTAGAAAGCCTTTCGTACTAAATCAAATATATACGTATAGTAGTTGGCTGTTATTGCCAAAAAGCTAACTCCTATAATTCTTCGTTATATCTTGCTAGCGATAAAATTCGCGAAGCGGGGTAAATCTGATATAGTCATCCAGGGTCGGCATGATGATATTCAAAATTTTCAAGTTTACCATAAAGTAAATTATGCGTTGGATAAAATTATGAAATAAATACATCGATTTGTTTTTGATATAGATTATATTGAAATAGAGACTGTTTGACTAAAAGCTTCCTGAGCTCTGGAAGCTATTAGTCACATATGTCAACCACGCTTTGAAAACATTCATTCCGTTCAGAGAAGAATGGACCAAAGAAGCTCTACAGATTCAACATGAATACATTAAGTGGTACATAGATGGCTCCGAAACAAAGAAAGGTACAATTCCTAAGAATTACAGATCTATAGATATAAATATATGCAGACATTGCATTTCCTACCTGGCTTAGGTATGTACCGTTGGATCAGTGTGCTCACAGTAGTATAGATTTGGAATATCAAAGTAAAGCTATTTTCATACTCACTGATAGCCAAGCTACAGTTGAGGTAATTGAATTGAATCATAACACCGGTCAACACGAGTTTTGGGTCTGACTTCTATACGAGGTATGCCAATCTAACTTATACCTCGCGGAAAAGTGCCCGGAAGGTCCGGAAAGTACATAAATACCTGAAGATACCTAACATTTCTTTGCCATAGTCTACGCCGAGTTCAATGCACCGGTGCCACTGTTGAATCCACTGTTGGAAGACCACCCTGAACCCCCCGAAGATAGGTCCCTTAGAACCGCCGTCGTGATGCTTTGGAAACTCCGTTTTATTTGTTTCCTTTGAGGTACGACTTCAACTGTGGGAACATAAGGAAGTCACAGGGGGCCAGATATGAACTGTAGGGGGGGTGCGGAAGTGTTGGAATGCCGTTTTTGGTTAAAAAATTACGAACTGCGAATGACGAGTTGCATTTTCATGATGAAGCACTCATCCTCGATTTGCCAATTCGTGTCGTACACGAAACACACGGGCTTTCAGACGTTTTAAAACTTCAATGTAGAATACTTCGTTGACTGTCTGACCTGCTAGAACGTATTCGTGGTGAACAACTCCATTAATATCGAAAAATGAGATGAGTAAAAATTTCACTTTCGATGTTTACATTCTGGCTTTCGTTGAGTGCTTACCCCCCTTGCATGCTCTGCCTTTTGGTCTCAGGGTCGTATTTGAAAACCCACGACTCGTCACCAGTGATAACATTCGTTAATTTGAGAAATCATGTCTTGACAGATGGACAATCGGAGCTCTTTCTGCTCAACTGTGAGCACTATAGGAACCATTTTCGCACACAGCTTACGCATCCCTATATCTTCGTGTAGTATCTGCCGGATCGTCTTTTGGGGGTAGCTTCTTCGCACGGATCATCCTCCACTGACTCTTTGCCGCTTCTGAACCGCTTTGCCCAATCGTAGACAGCTGATGTTTTCAGACAATCTTCCTTATACACGTCGGTTAACTGTTTCATAATTTCCACAGAAGTTTCGCCGCGTTTCACCAAAAATTTAATCACTATTCTTTGCTCAGTTATTTTATCACTCATCTTTACGAAGGTGGGTCAAAATAGGTCGATGTTCAAAAGACAATGATACACGAAGTATACAACCGATCAACACGAAACTTGCACACGCTGACGCAGAAATGAATTTTGTTTCGAATGAAACCAATGCGAACGCAGCAGTTACCAACCGCCGCAGCATTGCCAACTTCCGCGAACTTAATTAAAATACCCCGTATGTTAAACTTTAGTTTTTCCTACGACAAAAATAAGAGCAATTTTTTTCCGATTAAAGTTTGCTTTTGTAGTAACTAGAGCAATTTTTACATTTTTCGGTAAAAGTTAATTATTTTCATATTCTTTCCACAATTTCACTGTAAATTATAAATAGGAAACATTTTTTAGATACAAGAGTCGTTTTTACTCGAGATTTGTGGTAGACAATAACAAAAAGATGTAAAATAACAAAAAATTAATATCTAAGAGTGAATATCTTTTGTACTTCTCTTATGCTCGTATGAGCTTTCTCGTATTAAACCTCAAATGTAATCTCACATCATATTCTCGTTGTACTACCCTTGATATCGCCGTTCAGAGTCTATCACATCTTGGTTAAAACGTTCTCGATGTTCCTCGGAGTAGGCTCCCATGTTGTCTTTAAATTGATCCAGATGAGAATGTAGCATGCGACATTCTGCAGACCATAATTTTAAAGCTTTGAAGCATTTTCTCAATCAATTCTGCATAGTGAATAGCTTTATGATTTCCAAGAAAACCATCAACTACTGCTTTAAAACTTTCCAGGCTCGTTTTTCATTAGCATTTCGAAGCTTCGTAAAGTCATTCATTACTCTTCATTATTTGTTTTATTTTCAGTCCACCGAAAATACTTTTAACTTAGCCTTCACATAACTTAGGGAACAATTACTTTAAATATTCGAGAGCTTTACAGTTTGGATCCAGAATTTTTATGAACAGAAATATAACCTAACCCTATTTTTATTTGTAGCAGCGGCATTAATATATTCTGGGTCTTTTCTATAGGTTCCGTCTTTACGTTATATTTTCCTGAAATTCGACACGTTCAGAGTGTTTATGCTGTTGATAATGTACTGAGTCAGCTCTGCTGTCCCATAAACAAAGGTGACAAGGGTTTAGTATATCCACTTTGCATTCCTATTAGAAACCAACTATTTTAAAATCACCGATCACTAGTCATTGGTATTCTGTGTATTTTAATTTTTCTTGTATGATTTTCACACTGTCATAGCTCTCTTTCAACAAGATAGTGTGTGCTAGACGAAGACTAGGCAATGGGTTCCCGTTGTTGAGCAGAACTACTTTCAAGCTTTTTGAAGAGTTATCGATAAAAAGCTGCCATTCAGATGCTACCAATGGTATTCCGATTTCATTAAACAAATCAGTCGTTGCAGTAAAAAATACCAGCTTCTTTCGTAAAATAACATAAAAAAGTTTCATAGCGGTCTCTTCGATCAGTTATTTTTACATCATCTTCCAGCAAGTTTAATTGCTTTAGTCGTGAACTTTGAATTTCCTCTTTACTCTTGGATAAGTTCAGGTTTCACACTAAATCATTAAATTCACCCGAGATAATAAAATGTAGCCCAAAACTTTGCGATTTTGTCATGAAATCATTACCATCAGTGTTGGTTACTTGTACACAAGATTCGATTGAACTTCAAAGCTATCTAATCCTGGACGTGCCGGTACAGGCCAATTTTCATCATGACGATACCTTGAAGGAAGATCAGGGTAAAAAAATGTTTCTGCATTTTCACCAGATCGACGCTTACTTGGATTAACCATACAAAAATCTAACCTAACTTAACCAAACAAAAATAACAGTCATGGATGTGACCAAATCAGAATCGCAAACTTCATGTGTCGATTTTCTCCTCGATACCAAGCTAGAAATGATATATTCAAACCGGTGCAATTCAATTAAACAATTTTAAAAATCTTGATTTTTGATTTTCACCATCTAGAATAGAATAGAACACAGGCGAAATGAGGTACTCAATTTTTATTTTGATTACTCATTTTCAGGCTAAAATAGGCTTCATAGACTCCAAGAATTTACAAAATTGTTGATAAAGCGAATTTTTAACTTCTGATTGCAATGAATTCACCGCAAATAAAACAAAATGAATCAACATCATTTCTACACTGTCTTGATGCCATTTTTCAACCGAGTAATACACAAATATAGTTGTTACAGCTGTAATAAACAAGTAACATTGACTACTGTGTCTCTTAAAAATAACAAAATATTTTACTTTCAGGTTAACTGGAAGTGCTGCCATCTTCTGTTTATGAAATAAATTGAAATAAACTTATCGATAAGCATCAGACCAAAGCAAACTTTAAGATATAAAAATGAATATTAAAATGTTTTTCAATGTTTAGAATAAGAATTTAAGCATAAGAACAGAAACCCTAAAAAATATATATATATTTTATTTTATTTTATTATTTTATAATTATATAAATAAAAGCATAGAATACCATATAAACTATTCATCAAACAATACAAAATTGAAGATATTACACTCAAAAGGAGACAATATATGAGAAGAGCAAAGAAGAATATCAGAGGTATAAATAATGAAAGGAATAATATTTGCTTTGTGAGAAAACTCCGTCTAGATCAAAAAGGAAACAAATGTCCATAAGGACTTCTTTTGAAAACTGAACGAGCTCACGAGATCAGATGATCCAACTGCTCCACAGCACTACAGAAGCAGACAGATGTATGTTCTGTACAAGCACAGTTAGCAAAAATCACTTTCAGAAAAGCTATGCTCATTAGGAATATTATGTTTTTTTTAAACAATATCAAGAATGCATTTTGATCATTACAGATTGTTGTGGATTATCAGTTCAATTTCATTTTACCATATCACTTCATTTAGTCTAGAGAAAAGACACCAAGGTGGTAGAAGTGTTGAGGATTCTTCTAGCCGAGCTGTTTAATGGTAGGTATCAGTTGCTACTTTATTTACATATGGTGAGTACATTACTCGGTGATGATGGGTTAATGGATCACAGAATATTCTTGGGTCATCAGAAAGCAACTCTAACAGGAATGAGACGATACAGTCTAGCGACATTCAACGAACTTCTAAGATGTTCTAGGCTTGGCAATGTCATATGCAACTATTCACATATTTATAAGTAAAGACCAGATGGTATGCAACGAAGATATTTGCAGAATATCACTATGTTATTTTGCTCACACAGATTGACAGTGGATTTTTTTTCTAGACCTGGAGTCATTAGCAGGTATAGACCAATAACATTTCCCCATTGTATCAAACACCTACGTAGACAAGCATATTGGCACCTCTTGCGGGCAAAGTAATGCAATTAAGGTGTTTAGTCCCTATTAAATCGTAATTATATCAGCTCCTCGAAATATTTGTTACCATTCTTTTCTTCATTATAATACCTAAGTTTGGAAATTCTGGTTGTCCGAGGCTGAGAGCCTACATGACGTCAAAGATAATTCTATTATTATTCACGGCAAATATTCAACTTACTTTATATATATCCGAAATTCCCAATACAATACAAGTAACCAGTTATCACCCAATATGAAATTTGAGTCCCAGAACCCTGAGGTCTCAGTTCGTACCACAAATTTCGTGAGTGACTCAAAAAATGTCTTCTTGAAATGTAACTATAGTTTTAGCGCTCAAGCTATCGCAAGCTCAGCAAATCAATCTTTAGATTAAGTTGCATCTGTCAAAATTGTCGAAAACTTCGTGTTTGAATGTCAATATGATGAAAGCGTAATTAGAATCAGTACTCCAGTAGTTGTAAATGAAGTTGCTGGAATTTTAACAGGTGAAATCGTAGAAGAAAATTCGTTGTATATAGAGTTAATTACAAATTTCAGAAAATCCCCAATAACAACAATGGATGTAAAAGAATATTGTTAATATATAAAAACATATATTCGGATATAGACAGACAAACTAAATTTCTTCACGGAAAGTGTGAAAAATATTTAAAAACCTGATGGTTTCATCTAAGTCGGAATGAGAAATTAAATATGAGTAGAAGTAAGACATAAATTTTAGGATAATATATAATTAGATTTCTAGTATACGTCTATTTTATCATATGATGTTTGTCAATTTATCCTGTATTCATATTATTTCATTTTTGAAACTTTCCAGATTCCAGCATTCTACAATCGAGTATTCATGATTGTTTTGAGACAGTGCAACATTTCTTTTCAAGTTTCATGCTAATATTTTCTGTGCATTCTAGTCACTTTCATTATTAGTGTGTTTACATTTGCGCCATAATTTCTATTCAGACAGACACAAAAAATCTTATTACTGCGAAGAGTATCTGAGTATCTAGATTTGAAGGTGTCAATATCATGAAGAAAACCCATTCCACATCTTATTGGTGTTCCCTGAATTTCCACCTTTTGTTGTTATATATATTATTATATATTATTCTAGGAACTCGGAAGGGTTGGAGTACCCAGGTGTTCGAAGCGCAAGGTCGGTTTTAGGCACTATGTGGTCGAGGCGTCTGGACGTTCAGGGGGCCTGACTGGTTGAGGCACAGGGTGGCTCGGAGAGGCCGGGTAGTTCTGGACGTTTGGAGGCGTAAGATAGTTCGGGGAGTTCATGCGCGAGGTATTTCATGGCGCGTAGGCAAGGTAGAGTGCAAGGTAGATCTGCCCGCCTAACTAGTTATATATGCTATTAAAGTCGTAAGGTCTTTTTCGGAAATAATCCGAGGGGATGGTGGTAGTTAGAACCAGGCGGAGAAGAAGGGAAGCGGCGAAAAAGCGGGAGCCGAAGGCCTCTGCGAGTATTTTTTTTTTCTGGAAGATAAGGTTCGGAGGAAGGTCCGTGCCAAATTTGGAGCCCCTAGCTCGAACGACGAAGGTCTGAGGATTTTTAGAAAAATTCCGCCGAAACGTCGCCGAGAACAAACGGAAAGTCGAAACGGCGTGATTTCTTCGGAATCAGAAACTTCGGTCGTTCAGAAGGCGATCAGAACGATCGATCGAGCGAAAATTCCTGAAAAAAGCTCCGAAAAAATGAAAATAAAAAGGTCTCCAATTTCTCGCGATTTCGTTGGACTTTTATGTATATACAAATTTTTCCAACGCGTTTCTTGGAAAAAAGATAAAACAGTAGCAGGTTATATTTAAGCTTTCAAAAGACTTCATAGGCACTGCCAAAAGATTTGTTCGACAGGTAGGGATAGCCAGAGGGAACTTCTCAATTCACATGATGGTAAATGACATGCACAAGGTTAACGTAAGCTCTGAAGGTCCCGTGAAGGAATGAATGGCGGCTACAAAAAAAAAAGCGTAGGGTTGTGTTAAAAACATTGAACGAAATTTATGGGAGCGCTGTACATATGACCCAAGACGCCTCAATTATAGACCGATTATGGGATTATGATGAAAAAGATTTAATTAATTTTCATGATAAAGGAAGCTTCTCAAGTCGAGAGATCTTTTCTGGTTTCATTGAGAAAAAGAGTATTATATGCTGAGGCCAACGAAAGTGCCTCCCTGTTCTCAGTGATCTATGGGGTCGGAAGAGTAATTGAAATAAATTCAGACTTCATTTATAAAAGTCCATTATCGAACGAATTCCAGACACAGCTTTTCTCCGGCAGTGAAAGTTCATGCTTCTTTCGCTAACTAACTTCTTTTCCCAGATAGTTTTTATATATCACCAGTTTATAACAATGACAAAAAACACATCCCGAAACGCTTGTTTACAAAGCGACAAATGTCTCACAGTTAACACGTAAAATCGGGTAAACAGCAGTTCCTCCATTCGGAAAGGGATTATAACTTTTGCTTGTTTTTCACATTTTACGATTCTCTTGTCGGATCGTTTCGATTCTACATCAGATTATGAAATATTTTCCCGTCTGACGCCTTTAGTACAAATCCTTTCTTCTCCTTCGGCGTCAAGGTGAACTCGATAAAATCCGATTCGGTATACTAACCACAGTGTTATTTTGGTTCAATTCTCGTTGATATAAAAAATAAACTTCAGATGTTATTCATTCTGTTTTTGAGCATTTTGAGAATAAATTAAAATCAGAACAATTTCTCCTAAGC